>CM028364.1:32669088-34156043 GCA_016624345.1 Platycodon grandiflorus
GTGTGAGGTCGGTGGATGTAGGATATTGAGATCCTAATCACTAAAAATCATTGTGTCACTTTTTCTAGCCCCTAAACTCCTTACTTATTGCTTATCATTTTGTATGTTTGCATATTTCTTAGCCATTTTTCGTGAATGCTTTACCGATTATCTTCAAAACAACTAACCTCTATCGAAACAACTAACCTTTCTCATATCAAATTTCTAGTTGTCTCGTGATAAAATAAGAAAGCATAACTTTTTGAACACTTTGAATCACTTTTGCAATTATAATTTCCGATTGCAAACTCAATATACTCTATCAAAACTTTTTATTATCAAACCGCCTTACTTCATAACGAAACAATTTTACTACGATTAAGAATTATTATCACCATTACTTGTTCCACAAGGCAAGAATATAAATCCTACTTAGAAAGGAAGGACCTCTTGTTAGGTCCAAGGTTGCTCTATATAGGCTAGAAGGGGGTTGAATAGCCTATGTCCAATTTTTGAAATTGATTCAAAAATCTTACTTCACTAGGGATTTAAAAATTTTGCAAGGAAGTCTTGTGAAGCCAGACAAGTTGAGAATGGCCGATCTTCGGTGACAAGATCGCCAGCTCTAACGTTGGAAATCCGGAAATTTAAAGCAACACAATCAATTCACAATCACACACAAGTAGACGTAATATTTAATATGGTTCACACTTATAAATAAGGCCCACAACCAAAGTGGTCAACTTTGGATTTGAAAATCGGTACTAAGTTTTTCCACTAGATATTTTACAAACTAAATCTCTAATGGATTGTGTACAAAAATTTTGTTGACCAAGTGTTTGTGTGGGAGAATTGATATCAATAAGATACAATTCTCGTGAGCTATGAAAAGCTAGGTGTTGCAATCAATGAAGAGCTTTAATGAATAGACGTCTTAGATGAAGCTCTTCAAAGAAGGAAGTACGATATAGGACGTTTGCTTTAATGCACTTGAAGATGAAGAAGATTCAGAGTCAGAAGGTTGAAGTATTGAATGCAGAATGGAGTCTCCTTTTATATGGGAGGAAGCTTGGAGCCGCGGAGGATCTTCTAATTTGAATTTAAGAGCAATTAATGCTCTAATCGGTTGTTGACTCGATAGGCCGACCAGAAGCCAGCCTGCCTCCCGACACTTTGCTAAAAATAGGCGCTCGTGCTTGCGTGAGGAATGTCCTTTTCGAGTGTATGCCAAGAATGGAAACCTTCATTGAATGTGATTTGGGTGTTAACGTTGCATCGAAGTCAATGAAGTCCACAAGACAGGACATGTTCAGGCAGTCTCTATCGGACGTTCTGGGGTCTTCAACATTGCCGATGAGGTTGCTTATGAGCTTGTCCGATATCAAAAGAACTCCCGCATTATTCTACCTATGTAGTGCAGGACGTCCGATGTCCTATAGGCTATCTTCTTCAAGGCAATATACAATAAGCAACCCTAAGCTATTCAAGCTATGCCTAAGTACAAGTTGCCACACTACCGTACACGCAGCCCATTAGTCACCTTGACTTAGACTTAGGTTATGGATTCAAGCAAATCTAGGCTAAGATGCAACAATCTCCTCCTATTTGCTTGAGTCCATGACCCTACGAATACAATATCGCCACCATGTTCAAGTCTAGTAATAACATGCTTGTAAGATTGATATATTAAATAAGCATGCCCTAGATGAACTTACATAAAGGTCATTGTATTCAAGAATTACAAAGTGTTTACAAACAGAAATTAAGCATCGACACTTGTAATGAGCCGAATTTAAAGACATGCAGATAGGCATAGGCAATATAGGACATGTCTTTAAACCAAGGGTTTAAATTTCATGCAATCACATAATAAGCAGCTCATAATAAACATGAAAGTTTTAAAACATAGACATTGTTAATTAAACAAGTTGTTTAATTACAAAGTTTAGCAAAAGATTATACAAAATATTATCTACGGTTCGAGAGGATGACCTAGATGATGCACGACCTTGCCTTTGCCCGATGAAGATTGCCCATTCTTGATGCCCATTTAGAGTCAACAACAGCCTTTAAGTCTTACAATTTCTTCTTTTGGCCGCTAGCTCTTCTTTAGTATCTCCAATTCAGAGGAGAGCTCTTTGTTCTTCTCTTGAGCGAGCATTATGCTCAATGAGCTTAGTCTCGCGATCATTGTTGAGTCTAGCCATCTCCTCCTTCATGGACGCAAGCGAGGTATCAATGAAGCCGAGGCGGTCCTCGCATATTTGCGCTCCTTGCGATAGAAAGCCAAGTGCTTGGTCGTGAGATTACGCGTCGCCGCACGGAGGAGTGGACAAAGCGATTGGCCTCGCGTTGGGAGTGAAGCACAAGCTTGTAGCCGCTTCAATCATGTCGACGACCCGCATCATCTTAGTGGCGAGGTTGTCCCATTGGTTTCGAAGATGGCAGAGGTCTTGAGGAAGAGGCCGAGATTTGGCTAGCGAGCAGCTTGGCGGGCCGAGATGGATCGTAGGCGTGCATCAAAAGCCTTTGCACCCTTTGAAATCTCCATCACTGGGTCATGAAATACCGCATACGGGTGATGAGACTCGACTCGCAGAGAGTTGGTGGCCTTGGTCGTCAACAGAGATGACCTCAAAATCTTTCAAAATTTATGTACCCTCAAGCAGATAGGTATCGACGAGTCAGATGACTCTGGAGGAGATGATGGTCCCGCCGAGGGAAGGATGGCCGTGGCTCGGGTAGGGGAGGGTGGAGGATGGCCGGGGAGGAGAGGGATTGGCCGGAGGAAGATGGAGAATGAATGGTGGAGGAAATGGAACATAGGTAGAAGGTGAAGGAAGGCTAGGAAAACGCGAGAACAGGGAAGAGCCTTTCTATGTAGATGACATAGAAAGGGGGTGAATGAAGAAGGGGAGGAGAAAAGAAAGGAGAAAGGCTAGGAGGGAAGAGAATAGGGATGAGAGGGTTGAAGCCAAGGTAAGTGGTGACTACATCAATGAAGTTGTAGACCACAGGTGAAGAAGGATGGAAGGATGGCGATAATGGTGAAGACCGGGGTTTAGGCAGAGAGAGGAAGGGGAGATGTCCGATTTGGTTGGAAGGGGAAGGCCTAGGTCCTTATGGATTGCAACCCATTGTTGAAGATCATAAGATCTTGAACCGCCGAGTTGTGGGAGAAAAAGAGTTGTGACCAGCAGGAGGAAGAGGTCATAGTAGGCACCCCATTGAAAGATGATTTCACCCCAGCATAGGCCGACAGGGAATTCTCGGGGTAGTCAAGGGTGGCTAAGAAAGGGTCAGAGTCGCATGGTTGGGTTTAGCCCGCTGTCTCCGAAGGACAACAGAGCCTCGCACCTCGTGTGTAGGTGGTTATAGGGATTGGTTTTGAGGCGTTTGGGAGTAGGCATGTCGAAGAGGGAGAGATAGGGCGCTTGGAGGACGGTGGTTGAGAAGAGGCGGTGAGATATAGATGGCTCTGTGTGGTGGTTGTTTGGATGGGAGCAGATGGAGGAGGTGAGGAAGGTGAGGTAGTGGTAGTAGGCATAGGTGGTGAAGGTGGAGGAGAAGTGGAGTTGATCGGCCAGCCCCGAGGTGCACCTCTTTGGCACTCTTATAAACGTTTGCCATGTTTGGACTTAGTAGGAGTGGAAGAGGCGTAAGGTGTGGAGATGATTTGGAGGGAACTCCGTGGGAACATGATGGAGAAACGGCCGTGTGAGACAAATGCTGTGGAGGAAGAAGTGGATGAGACCTTAGGAAGGCCAAATGATTCGTCCGTGGGTAGGAGGGTTTGTTTGGTTTTGGTTTGGAGGATCGGGAGGTAGGTTTAGAGGGTTTGGAGAGGTCACCGGTTGGAAGGATGATGTGTCCTTCTCAACACCGCCTCGAGCAGCGTGCTTCCGGATTGCTTGAGTTTGGGAGTGAGAGAGGGAGAGTGTTTAGGCTTTTGGAGGAGGCTCAAGCAGGCTCATATGGATCATGGTCCACCACCGAGGTCAAATGCTCAGTAGCTCACCCCAATGGGTGTAGGCTCCTCCTCACAGGTAACCCAAATGGCACAGTAGGTGACCTTCCTCTTACCCTTGCCGGCTCGGGTAGAGCCACCAAGAATAGATAAGAAGAAGAAAGCAGAAGAAAGAAGAGCAGCAAAGAAGCTCACCGCGTTGGTTGTCCTTTGGCCATATCATCCCGATAGCGGTGATGTTGTTGACCGTGAAGACGTAGGTGTTGGACACCTTGATGAGGTCGTCATGTGCGACCAGCTCATCAATCTCCTCATAACGGAGGATGACATTAATAACCCTTACAAAGGGCCTCTTCAAGGAAGGGTGAGCTTGACTTCAAAGAACGCTGGGATAGCATTGAGAAGATGATCTTTGCCCTGAGTTGCTTGCGAAGGACCACGCTTTGGTCCACATCACCGGGGAGGTGAAGATGTCCCTCGAGCCATTTTTGAATAAGATGCTCTTGTCGAGCGATGGCCGATATGATAGGGTTTTCTCGGGAAGAGGTTCCTGGACATCTCGAGAACCTCTGCCGCACCCTCATCATTTCCTGCAAGTGCCG
Source organism: Platycodon grandiflorus (assembly GCA_016624345.1). Lineage (NCBI taxonomy): Eukaryota > Viridiplantae > Streptophyta > Magnoliopsida > Asterales > Campanulaceae > Platycodon > Platycodon grandiflorus. The sequence continues at coordinate 32,673,637 of CM028364.1, forward strand.
ATTCGGCATCGGTCAAGTCCAATTTGCCTTCAACAAAACCCAAGGATTTCTCCAACATCCTTGTAGGTCAACTTGATGTAGTGGCCTCGATGTAGCCCTTGATATAGCTTAAGTTGATCGGCTCGAGGCACTAGCCGGAGGAGGAGGCGTAATCATCCTTGTATAAAACTCCTCCTAGATGATTGCCGTAGTGGGTGTCGTTGAGTTGGAACAAGGGAAGAAGTCCACACTCACCAAATCTTTAAGGGCATCACCAATAGATGTGCTAATGATGGAGTCTCTGTCGATTGTCATCCCGGGTGATAACTTGACCCGGGAAGGGTCCTTATAGGGAGCTCACAGCCCAATGCAGCCTGTTGGCTTAGCAGAGGCGGAGGATGAAGTGGTGGCAGCAGCCTTTGAGGATTTAGATTTTCCTACATGATCGGCAGATGTGAGAACAAAGATATATGAAATCGGCAGATATGCAAGAAACAAGCAGATAATCATGAAATCGCAGATATTAACATAAACAAAAATCGTTCGATCAAAACCCAAAATATAGACAATTTAAAGCATAATATAAGAACAGCTCATCATCTCGGGTTTTCAAATATCTACCGAGTTTGTCGATTCAAGCAAACAAACCGATATAAACCGAAAACATAGTACCACAGAATCTCTACAACACATTTTACACCCAAAAGCATGATTCAAGCAACAATCGCAAGATAGCACAGCTCATCAATGGCGATAGGTTTAAAACTTAAATTAGGTCAAAACAAGATCCTAAAACTGGATTTAAATGACTCAAGAAGGTGTAGAAATCCTTACCATTGATGATTTTAAGCTTGAAAACTTGAGAATTTTGTAGGTTTAAGAAGATTTGAATCGATTGTAGATTGAAGGTTGAGAGGTTTTTGAAAGTTTGAAAATGGCGGTTGTAGAGAAGTGAAGAGTCATCGTACATTTGTCCTTTTATACCTCCGACAGCCAATAAATGACATTTGATAAAATTTGAAGTCCGCATTTATTACCCGATGAGTCACCGTACGTATGGCGCGCTTAAGTCTCGCTATTTATCAAGGTCTCGCCTATTTTATGAAGACCGCCGATGTGGAGATAGACACTTACCCAAGGTTGTCTATTTACTCAAGAGTTGAGATCGGCCGATCACATAGGCGCTTAATAACAGCTTATAAAATAACTTAAAGAATTAGCTAGAAAGGATTAAGGATTGAGGTCAAGCATACCAAGCTCTCCTCTTAAATAAGCAAACCTGGTTGAATCAAGTGGTTTTGTGAAGATGTCGCTACCCGATTCTCTAGGCACATATTGCATGCCGATGTTACCTTTTTCAACATGATCTTTAAGAAAGTGATATCTCACATCAATGTGCTTTGTTTTGGAGTGCATGACAGATTTTGAGAGATCGAGATTGCCGATGTGTTGTCACACATTATAGGACAATCATCGCTTTGATCTCATAGTCAACTAGTTGCCGTTTGATCCACGCAATTGTGAGCAAGCAGCCTACCGCCAGCCTATGTATTCTCGCTCGTTGTTGAAGTTGAAACAGAGGTTTGCTTCTTTCGCCCATGAGACAAGTCTATTTCCTAAGAATTGACATGTCCCACTTGTGCTTTTCCTGTCAACTTTACATGCAGCAAAATCATCGAATAGCCTATAAGATTAAAAGATGAATCTCTAGGATACCGATTCCCAAATTGGGAGTATCTATCGATATCCGATGATTCTTTTGACCGCTTGTAGGTGAGACTCCTTTGGATCAGCTTGAAACCTAGCACAAACACAAACAAAGAAACATGATATCGCCTACTAGCGCTAAGTATAAAAGTGAACCAATCATGCCTCTCAGAGAGTCATGTCCACTTTCTTGCCCTTCTCATCTTTGTCAAGATGGCGTAGTAGCCATAGGAGTGCAAGTCGTTTGCATTCTCAAGACCAAATTTCTTGATAACATCCTTTGCATATTTGGCTTGATTGATGAAGATACCATTTGAACTTTGTTGAATTTGAAGACCAAGGAAAAAGTTGAGCTCTCCCATCATGCTCATCTCAAATTTACTCGCATAAGCTTTTCAAACCTTTTGCAAAGATTTTCATTAGTAGAACCAAAGATAATATCATCAACATATATTTGAACAAGTAAGGAATGACCTTTATGTTTCATAATGAAAAGAGTAGTGTCAATTTGACCTCTTACAAAGCCTTGAGATATCAAGAACTTTGAAAGGGTCTCATACCAGCTCTGGAGCTTGTTTAAGTCCATAAAGGGCTTTCCTCAGCTTGTAGACATCTTCTCTCCTTGAACAGCCTATGAACCCAGTGGTTGCTCAACATAGACTTCTTCTTGAAGTTCTCCATTCGAAATGCACTCTTTACATCCATTTGATAAACTTTGAAGTCTTTGTAAGAGGCATAGGCCAAGAATAATCGATAGCCTCTAATCTTGCAACAGAGCAAATGTCTCATCATAGTCAATACCCTCCTCCCGTCTATATCCTTGGGCTACCAGCCTTGCCTTGTTTCTTGTAATGTTGCCGTTTTCATCCATTTTGTTTCGAAACCCACTTTGTGCCAATAACTCGCTTGTCCTTTAGGCCTAGGGACTAGTGACCGACTTGGCATCCGTCAAATTGGTTTAGCTCTTCTTGCATAGCTTCCACCCACTTGGATCTTCCAGAGCTTCATCAATCTTTTGGGTTCAATGTTAGATACAAATGCAGTAGAATACATGCATTCATTCCTTGAAGCTTGTCTAGTTTGAACACCAAAGATTAAGATCTCCAATGATTTGAGTGATAGGATGATCTTTTACTTCCCTAACTTCGCAGTTGAACTTGTCCTATTGCATCGGCAGAGTTGGATTCTTGAGAAGTAGAGGTAATCGAAGCTTGGTTTTCTAAAGGGTAGGTTAATTCCAAGGTAGGTTGTATGACTTCCGTGTGGAAGGCAAAGGGATTCAGTGTTCATTTGTTGGTTCGTTTGAGGATTCTAACAGTTTGACTCTTGGAAGATCTTGTGAAGAAGGAGGATCAGCAGACTGGGACTTGGCCGTTTCGCACTGCCTCATATTCATCGAATCATTAGTAACCTTAGGAGCCAAATGTGGCCCAATGAAATCAAATTCATCAAAAGAAACATGTACGATTCAACAACTCTAAGTGAAGTTTTATTATAAACTCGTATGCTTTTGAAAACTTGGCATATCCCGAAAAATTCCTTCATCACTTTTGGATTCAAACTTACCTCTATGTTCTCTACCATTGTAAAGAACATAGCATTTACAACCAAATATTTTAAAGAATCCAATGTTGGGAGTTTCCTCTCCATATTTCATATGGAGTTTTGTTATGAAATTTATTTATGATGGACTGTTTTGTGTGAAGCGCGGTGTTCACGCCGCCCGAAATACATAGGCGCTTGGCTTCAGAATCATTGTCTTTCCCGCTTCAATGAGAGTTCTGTTCTTCCTTTCAAGAACTCCATTTTGTTGAGGTGTGCCAACCGCAGAGAAATTGTGACCAATTCCATGGTCATCACAATATTTGGCAACACCATTGTTCTTGAACTCGTTCCATTGTCGATCCGACATCGAGATATCATCCAGCCTTCGAGTCCGTAGTCTTCAAGAGTTCAAGAATGATGTCATATGCTTCATCTTTGGAGGACATCATTTCTACCCAAGTAAATCTTGAGTAATCATCAACTACCACAAGAGTATACTTGCCGCCACCAAGACTTGTAGTAGTTACAGTCCAAACAGATCCATGTGCAAGAGCCGTAGAGGTGCGGTTGTTGATAGGCAAGGCTTGCTTTTGAAGGAAGATTTATGTAGTTTGCCCATTGACATGCTCTGCAGACTGTGTGATTCACTGATATTTTAGGCAAACCAACAACTAGATTGTCTTTTGATAGCTTCTCCAGTATTTGAAATTGAGATGACTAAGCCTTTTATGCCACAACCAAATGTTGTCGTTGATGACCTAGCAACCAAGCATAGATTTGATTTTCTTCCAACAAAGATTTAGGTCAACAAAGATAGACATTCCCTTTTCGAACCCTGTCAGATAGTTGAACATGTCTCATTGTCCTTTATGAGACATTGACTTGAGGAAAACCGACATGTTAGCCCTTTATCACGAATTGTGATATGCTTAGCAGATTGTGCTTTAAACCTTCAACTAGAGAGACTTTGTTGATGGAGAGATTGCCTCGATTATACTTCCATAACCAATGGTCTTCCCTTTGAGTTGTCTCCAAATATGACCGAGGGACCCTTTGCTTCAACAATGCTTGAGAGAAGATTTGGATCACCATCATATGCTTTGAGCATCCACTGTCTAGATACCATAGATCTTTCTCTTCTTCATTGACACCATAAAGCATTCTGAAATATAGACATTTAAGAATATGGTCCCCTTTATTTTTGGGTCCTCAAGGTTAGCAACCTTTGGGATCCACACTGTTTAACCTTTGGAGGAGTAAATCCTCTAGATTTAGGTGTGAATCTCGAAGGCATTCATGAATCTCATGACCATGGCATTTGCGAAAGAGCATTTGTGAAATCCTTCAACATGAGTAATGATTTCTTTTGAGGCTTCTTAATATCGCCAGTTTGGAATGATCTTTCGCGATAATTGGCCTATAGGACTTAGGCCGATAATGCCTTTTCTTGTTGATGTTAGGTTTACCATAGGTAGACCTCTTATCAAAAGATTTTGTATTTACAGCACATGTCCTTTAAGCTTTTTATCTCAGAATTCACTTCTTTTACCCTTTTATAGGCAGTGTTGGGATCAGCAGTCTTGCCTTTGACAAATTTAATAGGTTTGAGCCGAGAATTCTAGACTTGCTATTAGTCATCCCTGTTTTCTTAGGGTGACTAATGGCAGGTTTTAGTTGCTCGACTCACTATTAGCAGAGTCATTGCCGCATTGCTTTCTTTGGACTTGTCTTTTGTGTTTTTGGGATAAACAAAAGGAACTTTGTTAAAGCCAAGTCCTTGCCTTTGGGAGATCGCTGGTCATAAGAAACTTTACACCCAATTCTTCAAAGAATCACTTCGATGTCTCATCCTTTTGAGAACTAGAAGAACTACCTACTTTGAACTCACTTTGGAAACCAATACCGCTTTGTCATCTAAAGTTTTCTGGTTTGAGAGAATGGCATCAAAGTTTCCTTTAGAGTTATTCCAAGTATTGACAACCTTTGAAGGTCATCTTTCTCGAATTTATCTTCTTGATGTGTTCAAGTAGGAAATCCACTTTTTCATCAAAGCTTTGTTCTCTTTTTGCAATTTGATACTTTCAAATTGTCTATCAAGATCTTTGATCTTAGACATCAAGGTTGATTTCTCGAGACAGCCTAGTTCATGCTTCTTGGCTAATTTCACATAGGCGCTTTGAATTTTGAAAACTCTTCCAAAGATGTCTTTGTTAGCTTTGATGAGCTCTCCCTTTGATGGTTCATTGAGCTCATCATCATCATCACTGTCATCTTGTTGAAATGGTAGTGACCTCACCGAATCATGTGGTGACTCCCGGCCATAAGGCATATGTTGGCTTCTTCAAAGAAAGTCACAAGAGTCATCCTCATCGTGTCGTGTCACACCATGTAGGCATTGCTTTCATCAATGTCTTCACCACCATCCCTTTTTGTTTTTGAAATTTAGTTTCGGGACGTTTCTTATAAAATTCATATTTTGGCTTTGGACATTTAGAGGCAAAATGGCCTGGTTTCCTACGCTTAAAACAAACTAGCTCATTATCCTTTTGATGGTCCCGATTTATAAGGAGCGAATTTTTTGTTGAGCTTGTTTTATAAGGAACGGCAGCTTTGTGAGAAGACCGCCTATGTGATGATGGTTTATTAAACCTTTTGAAACGTTGATATTTCTTTACAAACATAGCAAAGGCTTCGTCGAAAGAATATCATCATCTTCACCGGAAGTAGAAGGTGTTTCATCGTGTTTTGAACAGAAGGTTCAAGAGACATGGCCGGTAAGGACAAGTTTTTAAAACTCTTTTCCATTTCTTGAGCTTGTTGGATCTCAAGCTCATAAACCGAAAGACTAGCATAAAGGTTTCTAAGAGTCAATTTGTTTAAATCTTTTGACTCTTTCATGGCGTGATTTTAACATGCCATAGACCGCCTAGTGCATTTAGAAATCTCATGTTTATTTCTTTCTTTTCATACTTCTTTCCTAATGAATAGCAAGAGTTGACTACCTCATAGAATCTGTCATAGGCACTTCGCAGACTCTTTGGGATCCTTTTGAAGGAGTCAAACTTCGGATGCAGTATATAATTTGTTGTTCTTTGTCTCGCCATCACCTTCAAGATATTCAAGGATGGCTTCCCACATCTCCTTTGTCGTGTCCAAGTTGATAATCACGATAAGTACTTATATCAACACACCGGTAATGATGTTGATGGCCTTTCCATCCGAGCATCATTCTTCTCGTCTTCATCATCCCACTCTTCTTCGGCTTTGGTACTTCAAAAAGCTTGGATCTACCGCGCCGTGTATTAGGCTTCATTGGAATTCGGGTCCATCTCGTGACACATTTCCACAAACGTTTGTCAATTGAATTCATATGTCTTTTGACTTTATCTTTCCAGATGTCAAAGTGAACTTCATCCAAGACAGACAATGGTTCACGTTTGAGGTTTCCAACATTTGGTGAGCAGCCATGATCTTTAATCTCTCAAGAGGTTAATCTCGGAAAAACTAGTTTTCAAAGAGTTAAGCTCTGATACCAATTGTTAGGTCCAAGGTTGCTCTATATAGGCTAGAAGGGGGGGTTGAATAGCCTATGTCCAATTTTTGAAATTGATTCAAAAATCTTACTTCACTAGGGATTTAAAAATTTTGCAGCGGAAGTCTTGTGAAGCACAGACAAGTTGAGAATGGCCGATCTTGGCAGACAAGATCGCAGCTTCTTAACAGTATTGGAAACTGAAATTTAAAGCAACACAATCAATTCACAATCACACACAAGTAGACAGAATATTTAATATGGTTCACACTTATAAATAAGTGCTACGTCCACAACCAAAGTGGTCAACTTTGGATTTGAAAATCGTGTACTAAGTTTTTCCACTAGATATTTTACAAACTAAATCTCTAATGGATTGTGTACAAAAATTTTGTTGACCAAGTGTTTGTGTGGGAGAATTGATATCAATAAGATACAATTCTAGTGAGCTATGAAAAGCTAGGTGTTGCAATCAATGAAGAGCTTTAATGGACTGATCGTCTTAGAGTGAAGCTCTTCAAAGAAGGAAGTACAGATAGGACGTTTAAGCTTTAATGCACTTGAAGAAGATGAAGAAGATTCAGAGTTGTAGTTGTTGAAGTGTATTGAATGCAGCAATGGAGTCTCCTTTTATATGCAGGAGGAAGCTTGGAGCCGTTGGAGGACTTCTAATTTGAATTTAAGAGCAATTAATGCTCTAATCTGGTTGTTGACTCCTGATAGGCTGACCTGTAGCTTGCGTCTCCCGACACTTTGCTAAAAATAGGCGGTCCGTGCAGGAGGAATGTCCTTTTCGAGTGTATGCCAAGAATGGAAACCTTCATTGAATGTGATTTGCAGTTAACGTTGCATCGAAGTCAATGAAGTCCACAATTAGAACATGTCTTAGGCGCTATATCGGACGATCTTTGGTCTTCAACTTAGCCGATGAGGCTTGGCTTAGATGAACTTGTCCGATATCTTGAAGAACTCGCTGCATACTTGCCTATGTATAAAGGACGTCCGATGTCCTATAGGCTATCTTCTTCAAGGCAATATACAATAAGCAACCCTAAGCTATTCAAGCTATGCCTAAGTACAAGTTGCCACACTAATGTACACGCAGCCCATTAGTCACCTTGACTTAGACTTAGGTTATGGATTCAAGCAAATCTAGGCTAAGATGCAACAACCTCAAAATTGGTATCAGAGTGTGGTTCTTAAAGATTTAAGTATCTTCAAGCCTAACATCTTGTGATATATACCTTGTTTCAAACAGATTTTTCAAAAATACTAATGGCTCAACCAAGGAGAAAAAAATGAGAAAGATATTCCCTGTGTTAGAGATTGTGGATCATTTGAAATATTTTCTTCTAAAATTAAAACTTATCTTGATGCTAATGATCCTTGGAATTGGTTTGTTTGACAAGAAGAAGTTAAAGTACGAGTCAAAGTTGACACAAATGGAGGACCAAGCAAAGTCAAATATCCTGATGAATGGTCAAAAATAGAAAGACATCTCAGTAAAGCAAATATAAAAGTCAAGAACATTCTACAGAAAAGTGTGAATGATGCACTTGCACAAGATATATGAAATTGTGAGTATGCAAAACAAGAAAGGGATTTGATCCAAGCCAAATTCACAAAACATAGCAGTGTAAGAGATCAAAATTGCCACAATCCCATGAGGCAATTACACTATTTCAAGTTCACTCCAAGAGTGTAACACCCTGACCTTACTTCCTTCCTAGTTAACTCATAATCACTTTGTGTCGGCCTAAAAACCCTCAGAATGTGAGATGTCATGCTTGTTAAGCATGACTTGTTAATTTGTGACCCGTGTTTGGCACGTGTTTACCCTTTAACGAGTAGTGCATTATTTCCGTATTTGTTCGAGACCATTCCCGGCATCGACTAGCGTTTGAATACATCGTATAACCCTCATGTTTTTTTAACCTTGTCTTGGTTGAGACTCCCTTAGGATTGGCAAGCATGTCTATCTTGTCGTTAAACCGTACGTCGAGTTGATTCGTATGTCGTTTTGTGTGTTTATCTTCGCGTACGAGTGAGACTTGTGTTGTTCATATTTAGAGCCTCATTGGGGGATGATTTGGTTGAGTTTTGAGTAATTTTTGACCTTTGTTTGATGTTAGAATCAACCTAGGATCACTTCGGGACATTTTGGGATCCATCGAGGGCATTTTCGAAAAAACTACCCAGTGCTTTAATTCTATGCGGTCGCACTATGCTAGCTCACATAAAAAACCCAACCTTTCTGGATCCCATACGGCCGCACTATGCCTTGGCATAGGTTCTTACGCGGCCGCACTATGCGTCCGCATAGCCGCGATCTCTGTTTTGCCGGTTTTCGTTCTTTCTCGGTTTTTAACATTTTTAAGTGGTTTAAAATGCTCAAACAAGCCCGGGATTGGACAAAACACTTACCCATGGTATTAATAACATAACCCAACCTTATTCCCCTCATTATTCTCTTCCACACCCAGATTTTAGAGAGAGAAAGAAGGGAGAGAGGAGAGAGAGTGAGTAGAGAGTATAATCGAGATATCTTGAGCGTTTGAAGTCGGTTTCGCGTGCAGTTTTTGCCGTAGCATAGCTAACGACAAGGGGAACGATTCTAATCGAAGAGATTCCCCGATCTATTAAAGAATCACCACCTCACCTCATCTCCCACATTTTAGAGAGAGAAAGTAAAGTTTTGAGAGAGAAAAAGCTTGATTCGGACTTGGATCGAGCTTGGGATCAACGATTGGACTCCGTAGCGGCGTTAAGGTCGCGGAGGAGTACATTTCCACCCAAAGCCCCTTGGATTTCGTGAAGGATTTGCGTTGTGTGGTAAGTTACTAATCTTCTTCTTAGATTTTGAGCATCGTAGTGTAATATCGCGATGATTGCATGTTATACATTTTGTATATGAACTCTCTATATGCTATACTTGTCCAATGTGATATTCTAGCATGATTAAATGATGAGTATTGATGAATTGTTATGAGTTTTGTTGTCTCCGAGTATTAGAGACTCCTCGAGATTGTGTGTTTAGTATTTACAAGCACATTATGTTGATTTGGTATGTGATTCAGTAGAACACATTATGGTTTCATTGTGATTCAATAGAACACATCATGGTCTGATTTCGTTAAGTTGTGATTCAATAGAACACGTATGCTTTGATTAGTTTAGCATGAGTAAACATCTACTTGTGCATTGCATCGAGTCCAGCTGGCATATGTGCTATCGCGACCCGCACCCGGACTCCTACGTGGAATCCCAAGTCGGATCGCGAGGGGACACGATTGACACAAAACCAACTGTCGAGACCCGACCTGTAATACCCCGACCCAACTTCATTCTGAGTTCACTCGTAGTTTATCGATATTGACCTTAAAACCTTCGGAGAGTGAGGCGTCATGCTTGTTAAGCGTGACGTGTTAGATTAAAGACCATTTGACACGTGTTTAACTCATGGCGAGTTGCACCTTGTTCCTATATCCGTTCGAGATCATCCTTGACTTCGTTTAGAATTTGTGTACATTTCATTTCCTCTCTAGTTGGTTATGCTAGCCTCGGCTTGGATTCGTTCGTAAACGACAAGCACGTTCGCTTTGTCATTAACCCGTATGTTGAGATAGTTTGAGATCCATTTCGCGTGTTTAACTTGTGATATGTGTGCGACTTATGTCCGTTATCATTCGTGCCTCGTCACGAGATGATTCGGGTGTGTATTGGATGTGTTTTGATGTTGATTTGATGATAGGATCACACCTAATAGTGACCAAGTGACCAAACCTAGGATATAAGGGCAAAACAAACTGAGTTTGGACACATGAGCCTTGGCACGACCGTGCAGCCATAATGGCACGGCCGTGCGAGAGTTTAAAGTAGGTCCGGATACAGCCATGAGGTTTGGCACGACCGTGCGCCTATTTTTGGCACGGTCGTGCGAAGATGGACAGACCCTGGTGCTCTGTTCGTCCGGTTTTGACGTTTTCTCGGTTTTTCGTGTTTTTAAGTGGTTTAAAATGCTCAAACAAGCCCGGGATTGGACCAAACACTTACCCATGGTATTAATAAAAGATCACACTCTATTTTCCTCCCTCATTTCTTCCTCCCAACTCAGATTTTAGAGAGAGAGCAAGAAGAGAGAGAGGAGAGAGAGAAGAGAAAGATTTCACGATATCTTGAGCTCCGCTTGTCGGATCGACGAGCCATCTTCACCGTAGCATAGAGGACGACAAGGAGAACATTTCTAATCAAAGAGATCGTCTGATCTGTTAGTATATCATAAACCCATCTCTTCTCCCACATCTTAGAGAGAGAAAGTGGTGTTAGAGAGAGAGGAAGTTTGATTCGAGCTTGGTTCGAGTTTGGGATCGTTGATTTGACTCCGTAGCGGCGTAGAGGTCGTGGAGGAGTACGTTTTCACCATAAGCCCTTGATTTCGTGGAGGATTTGCGGTGAAGCTAAGTAACTATAATGCTTTGTGTGTTTTACGAGTTGAATTGGAAGAGTAAAGCATGTAGGGTGCGTTAGCGATGATATTCGTGACTTTTATTGGGAGATATATATATATATATATATATAATTTTCCCTACGAATGATGTTAGGTTATATTCCGTTACTTGTTCGATTTAAGTATTTCGGAATAAAGAAAGAATTGATGAATTATTGTTGAGTTCGTGGACTTTGAGTAATAGAGACTCTGAGAGCTTGATGTTGTTGGTATTATTGTTGTGGTTGTTGTGTTGTTGCGGTTGTCCTAGTAATTATTGTGCCGAGTAATAGAAACTCATTAAGGTTAAATTATGCTTGTGTATTATTAGTTGGGTTCCGGCCGCAATGTCGCCGAAGACTTGTTTAATTTAATGGTTCCTCACTATGTTATTCTTAAGTTTGACTATATCAAATCATTGAAGTTTTGTCGTTTACGCACTAGCGGAAACCTTATGAAATCGTTACGAGTAGTAGACTCTTCGTGCGCATAACAATCGATAGGAGTTTATAGGGACGATACTACGGTTTGTCCCGACATTTTAATATTGGTAACGACTCAAATGAGTCATTATGAGATATACACTAGTCGTGACGACTCATGGAGTTGAATAGGACGTAATAAGTAAACGTCGATTATTGTGGTAATTTCATTAATGTATATAGTTGACTCTACGGAGTTGAGAAATGGGTAGTAGTAATGCCTACATGACATATATTAATTCCATACCATGTGGGATGACGAATTGACGGGTTCATGACTTAGTGAAACGTTGACCTTGGTTGATTTAGTCAAATATTAGCTGACTACGAGTTAAATTGAATAAAGTTGATGTATGCGCCGATAAGAATATGCAATATATTATGATGCACATGAGATGAAAGATATTGGGTGACGATAGGATACTTAGAGATCCTCAGTTGAGCGTAACCATTGCGCCTTAATTAACGGTTGTAAGTACGAGTAGACTTACCTGCGTGGGGTTATGAGTTGGCGTACATGTGAGAAACATGTTACCTTAGTTTGGGATTAGGATGAATAACCTATCCTCGTGTTATATAGGTTCCACATTATGGACCTTGTTTGTTAGTTGATTATAAGGTATAAATACCTTACATTGGAGTTTATGTATGTGTCTAGCTATCACAGGCACCGTTTAGTGATTGAGTTGTACAATGGGCCTACTTTGCCTATTGCCTTGTTTTGTCTATCTGTTCAATAATTTTGGACATGTTGTGATTGTTCTAGTATGAGATAGGACAATCATCCTACTTTGATGATTGATTGTGTGTTAGTATGTACTAGCACATTGAGTTGATCGGATATGTGATTCAAAGAACACATGATGATTTGTTGAGAATGACGAGTAAATGTCTACTTGTGCATTGCATTGAGTCCAGCTGGCATTGTTTGACTAATCAAGGTGGGACGACCTATAGTCTTTACGAATTTGTTTTGTAATCGCTATAAGTCGTCGTACCGCTGCACACACCCCCGTTGGCCGCAGGTGGGATGTAGCCCCACTGCTGTAGCAATACGCGCGACTTTGGTTTGCTAGTTAGAACCCGATGTGTTATTCGGGGACGTCGATACTACGTACACGGGTATCGAGGCACATATGTTTTCTCGTGTATTGCAGGAGCAACGCGAAGTTGGAAGAAAGAGAAATAATATCCTTCATGATGTGGTTTAATTAAGTTGTACTTATGTGAACACCAATGTGCTAAGTGATTTATGTGACTTGTATACTTTTAATATGATACATGATCATTATGGTATATAAATGTTATTACCATGTTATTCCTACTGTGAGAATCATGCCATGTCATATAGTTGCATGTGATAGCTTGTTGGTTATTGGTCAAGTTAGAATAGTACCTTGACTTGCCGGTGTGTGGCTGAGATGTTAGGTGTTTAAGTGCTACTTAGACTAGCTATATGTAGAGTTTTGGTTTACTGTTGCATTCATACTCATAGCATACAATACAATATAGTGGCTTACGGGGTCTTGTAGACTCACTCTTATTGTGTTGATTCTTTTAGATTGTAATCGAAGGATGACATGCTGAGGTCGGTGAGACTGCGGCCGTGCATTAATCTTTGGGTAGTTGCTTTTCGGAGCCTGTTTATACTTATATTTCTTTGTTCAGTGAGAAAGATGGTTGATGTAAAGTTATGTAAACTTTACTTATGGGTAGCATTATTTTGTAACTCTTTTTATTGATGTATATTTTTAGACCCGACATTCGATGTCGAGCCGTTTATTATTGTAATTTTTCCGAGCATGTTAGCTCGTGAGTATTTAGTGTTGTTGTTTCTCCGGCTTTTGTATTTAGCCGTCGAGGTTTATTGTTGGGATTATGTTAGTATCGTTCTCAGGCTTGTGTTTAGCCGTGGAGGTTTTCTAGTTATAGTTTTGTTATTTGAGTTTTTGAAACTCCGGTTTTATTTAGTGTGGTTTTCCGTTGCATAGTTTTGGTTTTGAGCTTGTGTAGCTCATTCACTTCTGTGGACTTTAGTTGTTTCTTTTAATTTGGCGCACCGAGTTGGGGTTCAACGTCGGATCCCGAACTCGGGGCGTCACAGTTGGTATCAGAGCTTAAGTTAGCTATTCGCCAGGATAGGATCCTCGGCTTAGGTGGTTTGGGCATTGGGTTGAGTATAAGTGTTGGGTTGATATTGGTAAATTTTTGGAGTTAGTCCATATAGGACTGGGATGGTTGAGTTCTTACGCTCACGAGAGCGGGGACAAATGATTTGTAGTACGTCAATTTCTCTTAAGGAGATTTGCGACTGTGTGTTAAGACCTCGTTGGAAGGTTGACGCCTAGTATGACTCGCTTGGAAGGTTTAAGATTGTGGTTCGACCAACTTAGGTGGCCTTGTTCATCGTGAGGAAGTATAGTCGGGACGCTTCAAGGAAACGTCTTAGGCCTGTGAATATTAATCATTAGAGAGGATACATGTGGAAGACCTAAGATTTTGGGTCACGAGTCCACTAGTGATTGATGTTGACTGTTGAGTTATAATAGTGCGAGGATATGAGTCCGTGCTAACTTAGACTATTCTTGCATATCACATCATGGCATGCGAAACTTGTACATACTCGAAATATATGTTACAATTTAAGTACATTTGCTTGTATTTGACACTTATGTGCATGAGACCCGTAATACCCCGGATCCTCTTATGCATGATTTACGTGTCTTTATGTGTGATTTATGAATTATTACATGATTATATGTTGTGTTAGCACGTGTACAATGCCATGATAGTATATGAGCTTTGGTTGCGTAGTTTGTAGAGTATTTTAGTTTAAAAATACTTGTGATTTTTACCAAAATGATTTGGGGTGACTTTTATGACTTATAATAGCTTTGTATCCAAGTGATTTTCATATGGAGACAAAGCGATCGCCTGTTTTGGGAGAGGCGATCGCTTTGTTTCCGAAACTTTGGCTTCAAAATCAGGTACAAAGCGATCGCTTTGTTTGAGACAGGCGATCGCTTTGTTCCCAGAGGAAGGGCGATCGCCTTGATTCGAGGGAGAGCGATCGCTTGGCCCGCCGGTTCAAAACTCGTTTTCCGGAAATGACAATTTCACCCCCAAACTTATCTTTTGAGTGGCTCTCCTTGAGCCACCTCACTACCCTTTTTCCAATCTGAAGTTTACACCCATTTATGAGTGGAGAGGCTTCAATTCTCTCCATTCTTCCCTCCAAATCCTCCATTGAAGCTTGAGAGTGTGTGTGTGGGAGAAAGAGTGAGATTAGTGTGTGTGTTTGGGTTCCCGAAGATCTAACCGTCCGATCTTCGATCCGAGACCACCATTGTGTTGCTACGGACTAGGAGATCATCTTAGAAGGTCTTGATTTCATTTTAGTTGCTTTGATTTTCGTCACAAGGTAAGTTACTAAACCCCTTTGAATGCTTTAAGCTTCCATGTATGTTAGATCATCAATATTATGGTATGATTTGCTTTATATGTTATTTTTATGTACAAATCTCTAGGTTGAGATGGGTACATTGTGCTTATTATATGAGTATGTGTTGGATGAGGTTAATGAACAAAGGTTGGCATATAAATGTTAGGATTTGAACAAATAGAGAACTTGAGACTTGAAAATGGGTAGCCTTGCACTTAGCATTGAAACCCTAATTTAGTGAACTCTAGTAATGATTCCGAGAAGTGGATTTTAGGGAAGATTATGACTCCCGAACAACATATTAGATTACTACGAGGTTTAGAGTCCGATTGATCGAGATTCTAGTCCTCCGTACTTTGATACTGTTAAAATAGAGATTTGTGTATAGCTCTAATGTGTTGAATCGAATGTTTACATATTTGTTAAATGATGATGAGTGATGAAATAGAATAATCTACTTGTCATTTGTCAAGTTCACTACTTTTGAACTTGACGGTTATTTGCATTAGATGAATAAGAACATCTATTTGTGTGCATTGTGTAAGTCCAGTGGCGTCGTTAGTTGAGTAAGGTAGGACGACCTATGGTCTTCACAAATTAACGTTTGTGATCGCCATAAGTCGCCGTACCGAGGTTTCACACACCCTCTTCGTTGGCCACGCTGAGAAGTAGCCCCATTGTTGTAGCAATACGCATGGCTTTGGTTTGCTAAGTTTGAACTCGATAGGTTTATCGGGACGTCGATACCACACACACGGTATCGAGGACACGTTTGGTTATTTTGTGTATTGCAGAGCAACGCAAAGAATGGACAAAGAAATATCATATCCTTTATAATGTGGTTTGTTACAAGCACTTATGTGAATATCAAGGTGCCATTGAGACATGTTACATGTGTATATCAATATGATGTTATCTCGTTGGTTGTGATATATATATAAATGAGCTGAAATGTTAAAGTTATCGTTGAGCATTATGCCATGTCATATAGTTGCATTTAGTAACTTATTGAGTTTCGACTCACCCCGTTTGTTGTTTAATTGTTTTCCTTAGATCCGAGCCAAAGCGGGAAGTTCGCGGTGAGGACGATTAGTTCGATCACTTAGCTCGCAGTGGTCCCTCGTTTTGTCTAAGTCATGGAACTCTTTTGTTGATAGTTAGTAAATTCTTTTGGTGAGGACGATTGGTTAAGTAAAGTCATGTAGACTTTACTTGGGTAGTATGAATACTCTGGTTTGTATCTCTTATTCTTTTGGTAGCCGACACGTGTATGTCGAGCTCGTATATTCTAGTTTATGTTTAATGTGGTTATTTTCCCGCATGTAGTAGCTCGTGGTTTTTGTATATGTTGGTTCCGGCATGTTGTGGCCGAGGTAGTTAATGTTATTAAAGATGTCTCTTCAAACTTATAATCGTGTTTTATTAGTTGGGTTCCGGCTGTAACGTCGCCGATGATTGACTTATTATCAAAGTTTTTGTTAAATGGGTTTTGTGGTGCGTACGAAATGTTGCGCCACGTGCTTTTAATAATTGTTGTCGTTAATTGCTTGTTGTTTTGGCGCGTCGACTTGGGATTTCGCATTGGGATCCGGGTCGGGGCGTCACAGTTGGTATCAGAGCAATGGTTTTGCTGTCGCCAGGATAGGTTCCTTGGCCTAGGTGGGTATGGTTTGTTGTTGAGAATCCTAACGTCGAGTGATGTGTGTAGGTCATAATGGTGGAAACTAGGAACGGAGCGAGTACCGAGGGTGGTGCGAATGCCGAGGGCGATGAGGAGCGGGAATGTCAACCGTCCTCGTGACGATCCCCGCAACGTAACCAGAAAACCAAAATGAGGATATGGCAAACATGTACCGTAGGATGCTCGAGTTGATGAATGAGATGACTCAACGGATGAATGCGGGGCAAGGCCGCAACGAGGTAGAGGCACCACAACCGGAGGGGGGCACCACAACCGAAGTAATAGTATTGGAACCGAAGCAAGACCGAGGAACAACACAACTACACTTGAGAGATTCTTGAAGATGAAACCCCGAACTTTTTCGGGAGAGCCCGATGCCACTAAAGCGAGTTGTGGATCGAGCACATCGTGAAAATATTTGCAGGGTTGCACTGATGATGAGAAGGTCACTCTAGCAGTGTTCAAGCTAGAGGGAGCAGCAGAGCACTGGTGGCAAGTGCTACAGGAGAGCTGGGATTTGCAGAGAGCACCTCACACTTGGCCTAATTTCTTGAGGGAATTCAAGGCCCAATACATTCCAGCCGTGGTTCGGGAGAAGAGAGAGAGGGAATTCTATGATCTTGAACAGGGTAGCATGTCTGTGGCTCAGTATTCGGCCAAGTTCACCGAGTTGGCACGCTATTGTACCCACTTGGTTCCGAACGAGGCTAGGAAGACACGTAGTTTATCAAAGGGTCAAGACCGAGTACAGAAATGCTATTGTCGCCGCAGCTAGCGACACCGTAGTGCTGGACCGAGCATATGGGATTGAAAGTGACATCGAGGAGCATAAGGGAAGAATGAATGCGAGTTCTCACAGTCTCGCAGCCCCACGGCGAGGACAAGGTTCGGCAATCGGGTAACTACAACAACAACAACAACAACCGCAGGGAAATCGAACAGGCACCTTCCGATGTGCAATCAAGACAATCATCGGGTGGACGAGGAAACAGCTTCTTCTTCTCGGGGCAACGGGTGCCCCTGATATGTACTTATTGTTCGAGACCGGGACATACGGAGAACATTTGCTTGAGTAAGTTGGGGTATAAACCCGGCAATGCTTTAATTGTGGGGAAGCTGGCCACTTGAAGAGGGATTGCCCCAAACCGAAGGGTGGTCAGTCGGGGAGTGTGAGTCAGCCGTCTAGCGGTACGAAGAGGGACAGCGACGGTAGGCCCAAGGTTCAGGGTCGTGTTTTTGCGCTCGACCAACAGGGAGTGCCAGAGTCTACGTCCGTGATAGGAGGTAGTCTTTCTGTTTTCGGTAGTAGAGCACGAGTTCTTATAGATCCTGGTTCATCGCATTCATATGTTGCATCTCATTTTGTGAAAAATTTGTGTGTGTTACCCCAGTCATTACCTTTCGTGCTTGAGGTGTCTACCCCGTTGGGGGAGCATATGTTGGCTTCGGAGGTATACCGAGCTTGTGACATACTGATAGGTGATCACACTTTGCATGCTGATTTGGTTGTGCTGCCCATACGTGATTTTGATGTGATACTTGGCATGGATTGGTTGTGTGTTTATCATGCTTTAGTAGATTGCCATAGTAAGAAGGTTACTTTTGCTATGCCGGGTGTTCCCGAGTTTATATTTGTGGGTGATGCTGTTAAGAGTAGTATACATGTTATTTCTGCTTTGAGAGCTAGAAAGTTATTATCACGTGGGTGTGCGGGTTATTTGGCGTGTGTGGTCGACAAGAGCATTTCCACACCAAAGTTAGAAGAAGTTCCGGTGGTTTGTGAATTCCCCGATGTGTTTTCGACCGATTATGATATGCCTCCCGATAGGGAAGTAGAGTTTTGTATTGAGCTATTACCAGGGACTACTCCTATTTCTAAGGCCCCTTATAGAATGGCACCCGCGAGTTGAAAGAATTGAAGGAGCAAGCATGTGAACTTCTTGATAGGGAATTCATTAGACCGAGCGTGTCACCTTGGGTGCTCCAGCTTTATTCGTGAGGAAGAAGGATGGTACTTTGAGGTTGTGCATCGACACGACGCTTGAATCAGTGACAATCAAGAACAAGTACCCTTTACCACACATCGATGATCTATTCGACCAATTGCAAGGGTCGGTTGTATATTCCAAGTTGGACTTGAGGAGTGGGTATCATCGCTTGAAGGTTCGAGCGGAAGACATTCCCAAAACGGCCTTTCGCACAAGATATGGTCATTATGAGTTCGTGGTTATGCCGTTTGGGTTGACAAACGCACCGGCGGTGTTTATGGATTTGATGAATCGTGTGTTTCATCAATACCTAGATTGTTTCGTGGTGGTCTTTATTGATGACATACTTGTTTACTCTAAGTCACGGGAAGAACATGAGCAGACTCGAGGGTAGTATTATCGGTTCTTCGGGAGAAGCAGCTTGTATGCTAAGTTTAGCAAGTGTGCTTTCCGTTAGAGAAGGTATCATTTTGGGCCATGTGGTTTCGAAGGATGGGATAGCGGTTGATCCATCCAAGGTAGAGGCAAGAACAAAGTGGAAGACACCGAGTACGCTACCGAGGTTCGTAGTTTCTTGGGTTTGGCGGGGTATTATCGGAGATTCATTGAGGATTTTCCAAGATTGCTACACCTCGACGAATTTAACAAAGAAAACGACACCGTTTGCGTGGAATGAGAAATGTGAGTCTAGTTTTCAAGAGTTGAAAAGACGTTTGACGACATCTCCTATTTTGACGTTGCCTAGTGGAGGTGACAACTTCGTGGTGTATAGTGACGCCGAAGGAGGGCTTGGGTTGTGTACTCGAATGGGAAAGTTATTGCTTATGCTTCGAAGAAATTGACAACTTCCGAACGAATTATCCTACTCATGATTTGGAGTTGGTCGCGATCATGTTTGCGTTGCATAAGTGGAAACATTACCTATACGGAGCAAAGTTTGAGGTTTTCACGGATCACAAGAGTTTGAGATATCTTTTCTCAAAAAGGAATTGAACATGAGACAACGTAGGTGGATGGAGAAATTGAAAGACCATGACTGTACGATCCTTTATCATCCCGGAAAGCGAATGTGGTAGCGGACGCATTGAGTAGAAAGACGTATGTCTCTTGCTTAATGGTTCGAGAATGGAAGATGTTGGAAGATTTGCGAGATTGGAATCCTTCCGAGACGGAACGGGAGTAATCTTTGCGAATATTCGAGCTACACCGCTTTGTTTCAACAGATTAAAGAGGCTCAAGTTGATGACCCGAAATTGTTAAGATAATTGGTGAGTTGGGCGAGGGAAAGACACCCGACTTTGCGATAAATAGTGATGGAATTCTTACATTTCGGGAAGAGTTTGCGTT
Source organism: Platycodon grandiflorus (assembly GCA_016624345.1). Lineage (NCBI taxonomy): Eukaryota > Viridiplantae > Streptophyta > Magnoliopsida > Asterales > Campanulaceae > Platycodon > Platycodon grandiflorus. The sequence goes on from CM028364.1 coordinate 32,693,826, forward strand.
CCTTCAAATGAGGTGGTTAAACGACAAGTTCTCGATGAGGCCCATAAGGCAAAGTATACTATACATCCGGGAGTACCAAAATGTATAGGGATTTGAAGAAACAGCTTTTGGAGTGGGATGAAACGTGAAATTGCGGAGTATGTTTCAAATGTTTGACTTGTCAACGTGTAAAGGCCGAGCATCGAGGCCGCAGGTTTGTTGCAACCCCTAGAGATTCCCGAGTGGAAGTGGAGCACATCACGATGGATTTCGTGACAGATTACCTCGTACTCGTCGAGGATTTGATGCCGTTTGGGTTGTTGTGGATAGGTTGACAAAATCGGCGCACTTTATTCCTATTGCGATAACATATTCGTTGAGCCGCTGGCGGCATTGTATATTCAAGAGATAGTGAGGTTGCACGGAGTTCCAGTGAGTATTGTGTCGGACCGAGATCCGAGGTTTACATCGAGGTTTTGGCAAGCATTACAGAGGCTATGGGGACGAAATTGAACTTTAGTACGGCCTTTCACCCTCAATCGGATGGACAATCGGAGAGGTTAATTCAAGTACTTGAGGATATGTTGCGTGCGTGCACGGTAGACTTTAAAGGGAGTTGGGATACTCATTTACCCTTAGCGGAGTTTGCCTATAACAATAGTTTCCAAGCGAGTATTGGGATGGCGCCGCACGAGGCTTTGTATGGTCGGAAGTGTAGGTCGCCAATTTGTTGGGATGAGGTTGGCGGCGAAAATTTGGGGTTCGGAGTTAGTGCAACACGGTTGAGAGTGTGAAGGTTATTCGGGATAGACTACGCACCGCACGTAGTCGACAAAAGCTACGCCGATAATCGGAGACGAGATCTCGAGTTTCGTGTAGGAGATTATGTGTTCCTTAAAGTATCGCCACGTAGGGGTACTAAGAGGTTCGGCAAGAAGGGGAAATTATCACCGAGATACATTGGTCCGTTTGAGATTCTCGAAAAGTGGGGACTTTGGCATATAGAGTTGCTTTACCGCCTTCGTTATCGAAATCCATAACGTGTTTCACGTGTCTATGCTTCGGAAGTACATGAAGGACGACTCGCATGTGTTAGAGTATGAGGAGATTACTTTTGAACCCGACCTATCATATGTTGAGCAACCGGTGAAGATTCTTGACACTAAAGAACAAACCTTGCGAACTAAACGGATCCCACTAGTTAAGGTGCTTTGGAGGAATCACGACATCGAGGAAGCTACTTGGGAGACCGAGGCCGATATGCGTGAGAAATACCCTCATCTTTTGAGGAACTTGGTAAGGAATTTAGGGACTAAATTCTTTTAAGGAGGAGAGGATGTAATACCCGGATCCTCTTATGCATGATTTACGTGTCTTTATGTGTGATTTATGAATTATTACATGATTATATGTTGTGTTAGCACGTGTACAATGCCATGATAGTATATGAGCTTTGGTTGCGTAGTTTGTAGAGTATTTTAGTTTAAAAATACTTGTGATTTTTACCAAAATGATTTGGGGTGACTTTTATGACTTATAATAGCTTTGTATCCAAGTGATTTTCATATCGGAGACAATCGCCCTGTTTTGGGAGAGGCGATCGCTTTGTTTCCGAAACTTTGGCTTCAAAATCGGGTACAAAGCGATCGCTTGTTTGAGACAGGCGATCGCTTTGTTCCCGAGGGAAGGGCGATCGCCTTGATTCGAGGGAGAGCGATCGCTTTGGCCCGCCGGTTCAAAACTCGTTTTCCGGAAATGACAATTTCACCCCCAAACTTTTGAGTGGCTCTCCTTGAGCCACCTCACTACCCTTTTCCAATCTGAAGTTTACACCCATTTATGAGTGGAGAGGCTTCAATTCTCTCCATTCTTCCCTCCAAATCCTCCATTGAAGCTTGAGAGTGTGTGTGTGGGAGAAAGAGTGAGATTAGTGTGTGTGTTTGGGTTCCCGAAGATCTAACCGTCCGATCTTCGATCCGAGACCACCATTGTGTTGCTACGGACTAGGAGATCATCTTAGAAGGTCTTGATTTCATTTTAGTTGCTTTGATTTTCGTCACAAGGTAAGTTACTAAACCCCTTTGAATGCTTTAAGCTTCCATGTATGTTAGATCATCAATATTATGGTATGATTTGCTTTATATGTTATTTTTATGTACAAATCTCTAGGTTGAGATGGGTACATTGTGCTTATTATATGAGTATGTGTTGGATGAGGTTAATGAACAAAGGTTGGCATATAAATGTTAGGATTTGAACAAATAGAGAACTTGAGACTTGAAAATGGGTAGCCTTGCACTTAGCATTGAAACCCTAATTTAGTGAACTCTAGTAATGATTCCGAGAAGTGGATTTTAGGGAAGATTATGACTCCCGAACAACATATTAGATTACTACGAGGTTTAGAGTCCGATTGATCGAGATTCTAGTCCTCCGTACTTTGATACGTTAAAATAGAGATTTGTGTATAGCTCTAATGTGTTGAATCGAATGTTTACATATTTGTTAAATGATGATGAGTGATGAAATAGAATAATCTACTTGTCATTTGTCAAGTTCACTACTTTTGAACTTGACGGTTATTTGCATTAGATGAATAAGAACATCTATTTGTGTGCATTGTGTAAGTCCACTGGCGTCGTTAGTTGAGTAAGGTAGGACGACCTATGGTCTTCACAAATTAACGTTTGTGATCGCCATAAGTCGCCGTACCGAGGTTTCACACACCCTCTTCGTTGGCCACGCTGAGAAGTAGCCCCATTGTTGTAGCAATACGCATGGCTTTGGTTTGCTAAGTTTGAACTCGATAGGTTTATCGGGACGTCGATACCACACACACGGGTATCGAGGACACGTTTGGTTATTTTGTGTATTGCAGAGCAACGCAAAGAATGGACAAAGAAATATCATATCCTTTATAATGTGGTTTGTTACAAGCACTTATGTGAATATCAAGGTGCCATTGAGACATGTTACATGTGTATATCAATATGATGTTATCTGTTGGTTGTGATATATATATAAATGAGCTGAAATGTTAAAGTTATCGTTGAGCATTATGCCATGTCATATAGTTGCATTTAGTAACTTATTGAGTTTCGACTCACCCCGTTTGTTGTTTAATTGTTTTCCTTAGATCCGAGCCAGCGGGAAGTTCGCGGTGAGGACGATTAGTTCGGTCACTTAGCTCGCAGTGGTCCCTCGTTTTGTCTAAGTCATGGAACTCTTTTGTTGATAGTTAGTAAATTCTTTTGGTGAGGACGATTGGTTAAGTAAAGTCATGTAGACTTTACTTGGGTAGTATGAATACTCGGTTTGTATCTCTTATTCTTTTGGTAGCCGACACGTGTATGTCGGGCTCGTATATTCTAGTTTATGTTTAATGTGGTTATTTTCCCGAGCATGTAGTAGCTCGTGGTTTTTGTATATGTTGGTTCCGGCATGTTGTGGCCGAGGTAGTTAATGTTATTAAAGATGTCTCTTCAAACTTATAATCGTGTTTTATTAGTTGGGTTCCTGTAACGTCGCGATGATTGTCTTATTATCAAAGTTTTTGTTAAATGGGTTTTGTGGTGCGTACGAAATGTTGCGCCACGTGCTTTTAATAATTGTTGTCGTTAATTGCTTGTTGTTTTGGCGCGTCGACTTGGGATTTCGCATTGGGATCCGGGTCGGGCGTCACAAGACCGATTCTAAAGGGCATATTTGTATCACCTGTCCTTAACGCCCTACGACGGAAGCTTTTGAAGCCACTTCAGAAGGGCCCCTGATTTGGTTGTCAAGAGATATTCGTCGAGACCAAGCTGGTAGTATGATAGGTTGAAATTGCCTTACCTATTTACCCAACGGAAAGGACAAGTAAATGGAATTTATGATCTTCGACATGTATGTGCATTTGTATGGATTGTGTATCCTTCGATATGTATTTGTGGTTGTGTGAGCCATTGTGCTCGGTGGAAAGAATTATTGGAGGCTTGTGATTAGCCATTTGTGACTTGTAAGTTGTCAAGTGAACGGTGTATTAACCTGACTGTAAAGATATTGAGTATGGGTTAGCCACCCTTGGGGTGAGCATGAAATGTTTACCTTGTATGATGTGTTATAGACTGAGTTTGGTATGATAATTCAGTAGAATTTTACTGGGTATACACATGAATAGATTATATAACCTTATGTGTCTGTCGATTGGCACAGTGAGATGGTTTATGTTAGAACCCTACGTGCGTGATAAACGCCTGGGGTTGAGAATTGAGAAATCTCCATTGGCAAACATGTCTTTAGTCGAATTGCCTAATGTGTCCCACTTTCCTTTAGAGATCTAACGTCTCTATTCCATACCATAACAGGATGGCACGAACTAAGAGGACTGCAAGGATGTCAGTCATGCACCCGATCTTATTTCAACTCAGACACTCATTGCGAGAACTGAGAGAACTTGAGGACCAACTGAATGTGGCCCTAGGTGAGACACCCCGAGTGGAGCAAGTGTCCCCACCGAACCCTCCTGCACCGACCCAAGACTCTAATAGAGCGAGTCAAGGTTAGAGGTGAGACCTTGTAGTTGAACCCGTAAAAGTCATGTTCATCGTGACTTATTCTATTATTTATTCGTTTTCCTGTTATTGGACTATCTCGTGTACTCTGATTGGGTACTCGTTCGTTAGAATATTATATCTCGTAGTTGGCCTGTGGATGTAATCATTGAGAGTGTGTTACACTCTATGTTTCGAGTAGCACGTATAGTATATGGTATTGGTGTCCAATGATACCGATCCGCTCCGTTGAAGGTATTTAGAGTTTGAAACTCTTATTACCATTATGTTGACCTTGTGACTCATCGACGTGAGTAGTCGCATCGCGAGCATGTTGACTTGCGATTCCGTTAGCCTTTTTATATTGTCAGTTTGTGATAAAGTCGGTAGTGCCGTCATTCATGACATAGTCCTATGACCCGCGTGACTTCGAGGTGTTGCATTTATTGCACCCTTTGATTCAAGCCTATTTCCTTGATGATAGGACGTCTACATGTAACCTTTGAACCTTAAGGTTGTGTTAGCCCAGACTTAATTGATTGCGGGATTTCCCGTGAATAATCGTTGAGAGTTGTACCACGGGAAGTGGAGATTTGTTAGCGCGCGGAAGCGTGGCGTTGGAACGTGTTCGAAGGTGTTTTCATGACACTTTGTAGTGTACCTTGAATTTGGACTTGACTGGAGACGGTAGTGAGTCTCGTAATGAAACCCCGAGATTTCTCACGTCTCGAAATTATATATATTCGTTAGATATTTCGCATGTGCACACTACTTGAGGTTGATGATCTCTAACTTGGACCAACTCCCTTTATTTGTTGGACTTTCACTCTCTATCGGTAGAATTGTGATTGCGTAGGCTATGGTATAGCCCCGTTGTGATGTATGTTTTCCCCGTGAATGTTTGATCCTTGAATTCGCGGTCGAATTCTTTTAAGGGGGAGAGGATGTAATACCCCGACCCAACTTCATTCTGAGTTCACTCGTAGTTTATCGATATTGACCTTAAAACCCTCGGAGAGTGAGGCGTCATGCTTGTTAAGCGTGACGTGTTAGATTGAAGACCATTTGACACGTGTTTAACTCATGGCGAGTTGCACCTTGTTCCTATATCCGTTCGAGATCATCCTTGACTTCGTTTAGAATTTGTGTACATTTCATTTCCTCTCTAGTTGGTTATGCTAGCCTCGGCTTGGATTCGTTCGTAAACGACAAGCACGTTCGCTTTGTCATTAACCCGTATGTTGAGATAGTTTGAGATCCATTTCGCGTGTTTAACTTGTGATATATGTGCGACTTATGTCCGTTATCATTCGTGCCTCATCACGAGATGATTCGGGTGTGTATTGGATGTGTTTTGATGTTGATTTGATGATAGGATCACACCTAATAGTGATCAAGTGACCAAACCTAGGATATAAGGGCAAAACAAACTGAGTTTGGACACATGAGCCTTGGCACGACCGTGCAGCCATAATGGCACGGCCGTGCGAGAGTTTACAGTAGGTCCGGATGCTGCCATGAGGTTTGGCACGACCGTGCGCCTATTTTTGGCACGGTCGTGCGAAGATGGACAGACCCTGGTGCTCTGTCGTCCGTTTGACGTTTTCGGTTTTTCGTGTTTTTAAGTGGTTTAAAATGCTCAAACAAGCCCGGGATTGGACCAAACACTTACCCATGGTATTAATAAAAGATCACACTCTATTTTCCTCCCTCATTTCTTCCTCCCAACTCAGATTTTAGAGAGAGAGCAAGAAGAGAGAGAGGAGAGAGAGAAGAGAAAGATTTTGCGATATCTTGAGCTCCGCTTGTCGGATCGACGAGCCGTCTTCACCGTAGCGTAGAGGACGACAAGGAGAACATTTCTACCCAAAGGGATCGTCCGATCTGTTAGTATATCATAAACCCATCTCTTCTCCCACATCTTAGAGAAAGAAAGTGGTGTTAGAGAGAGAGGAAGTTTGATTCGAGCTTGGTTCGAGTTTGGGATCGTTGATTTGACTCCGTAGCGGCGTAGAGGTCGTGGAGGAGTACGGTTTCACCATAAGCCCTTGATTTCGTGGAGGATTTGTGGTGAAGGTAAGTAACTATAATGCTTTGTGTGTTTTACGAGTTAAATTGGAAGAGTAAAGCATGTAGGGTGCGTTAGCGATGATATTCGTGACTTTTATTAGGAGATATATATATATATATATAATTGTCCCTACGAATGATGTTAGGTTATATTCCGTTACTTGTTCGATTTAAGTATTTTGGAATAAAGAAAGAATTGATGAATTATTGTTGAGTTCGTGGACTTTGAGTAATAGAGACTCGAAGAGCTTGATGTTGTTGGTATTATTGTTGTGGTTGTTGTGTTGTTGCGGTTGTCCTAGTAATTATTGTGCCGAGTAATAGAAACTCATTAAGGTTAAATTATGCTTGTGTATTATTAGTTGGGTTCCGGCCGCAATGTCGCCGAAGACTTGTTTAATTTAATGGTTCCTCACTATGTTATTCTTAAGTTTGACTATATCAAATCATTGAAGTTTTGTCGTTTACGCACTAGCGGAAACCTTATGAAATCGTTACGAGTAGTAGACTCTTCGTGCGTTGGGCAGTACAATCGATAGGAGTTTATAGGGACGATACTATGGTTTGTCCCGACATTTTAATATTGGTAACGACTCTAGCGGAGTCATTATGAGATATACACTAGTCGTGACTGACTCTGGCGGAGTTGAATAGGACGTAATAAGTAAACGTCGATTATTGTGGTAATTTCATTAATGTATATAGTTGAATCTACGGAGTTGAGAAATGGGTAATAGTAATGCCTACATGACATATATTAATTCCCTACCATGTGGGATGACGAATTGACGGGTTCATGACTTAGTGAAACGTTGACCATGGTTGATTTAGTCAAATATTAGCTGACTATGAGTTAAATTGAATAAAGTTGATATATGCGCCGATAAGAATATGCAATATATTATGATGCACATGAGATGAAAGATATTGGGTGACGATAGGATACTTAGAGATCCTCAGTTGAGCGTAACCATTGCGCCTTAATTAACGGTTGTAAGTACGAGTAGACTTACCTGCGTGGGGTTATGAGTTGGCGTACATGTGAGAAACATGTCACCTTAGTTTGGGATTAGGATGAATAACCTATCCTCGTGTTATATAGGTTCCACATTATGGACCTTGTTTGTCAGTTGATTATAAGGTATAAATACCTTACATTGGAGTTTATGTATGTGTCTAGCTATCACAGACACCGTTTAGTGATTGAGTTGTACAATGGGCCTACTTTGCCTATTGCCTTGTTTTGTCTATCTGTTCAATAATTTCGGACATGTTGTGATTGTTCTAGTATGAGATAGGACAATCATCCTACTTTGATGATTGATCGTAGGACAATCATCCTACTTTGATGATTGATTGTGTGTGTAGTATGTACTAGCACATTGAGTTGATCGGATATGTGATTCAAAGAACACATGATGATTTGTTGAGAATGACGAGTAAATGTCTACTTGTGCATTGCATTGAGTCCAGCTGGCATTGTTTGACTAATCAAGGTGGGACGACCTATAGTCTTTACGAATTTGTTTTGTAATCGCTATAAGTCGTCGTACCGGTTGCACACACCCATCACCTGTTGGCCGCAGGTGGGATGTAGCCCCACTGCTATAGTAATACGCGCGACTTTGGTTTGCTAGTTAGAACCCGATGTGTTATTCGGGGACGTCGATACTACGTACACGGGTATCGAGGCACATATGTTTTCTCGTGTATTGCAGGAGCAACGCGAAGTTGGAAGAAAGAGAAATAATATCCTTCATGATGTGGTTTAATTAAGTTGCACTTATGTGAACACCAAAGTGCTAAGTGATTTATGTGACTTGTATACTTTTAATATGATACATGATCATTATGGTATATAAATGTTATTACCATGTTATTCCTACTGTGAGAATCATGCCATGTCATATAGTTGCATGTGATAGCTTGTTGGTTATTGGTCAAGTTAGAATAGTACCTTGACTTGCCGGTGTGTGGCTGGGATGTTAGGTAAGCCGGAAGTGCTACTTAGACCAGCTATATGTAGAGTTTTGGTTTACTGTTGCATTCATACTCATAGCATACAATACAATATAGTGGCTTACGGGGTCTTGTAGACTCACTCTTATTGTGTTGATTCTTTTAGATTGTAATCGAAGGATGACATGCTGAGGTCGGTGAGACCTGCGGTGCTGGCAGATTAATCTTTGGGTAGTTGCTTTTCGGAGCCTGTTTATACTTATATTTCTTTGTTCAGTGAGAAAGATGGTTGATGTAAAGTTATGTAAACTTTACTTATGGGTAGCATTATTTTGTAACTCTTTTTATTGATGTATATTTTTAGACCCGACATTCGATGTCGAGCCGTTTATTATTGTAATTTTTCCGAGCATGTTAGCTCGTGAGTATTTAGTGTTGTTGTTTCTCCGGATTTTGTATTTAGCCGTCGAGGTTTATTGTTGGGATTATGTTAGTATCGTTCTCAGGCTTGTGTTTAGCCGTGGAGGTTTTCTAGTTATAGTTTTGTTATTTGAGTTTTTGAAACTCCGGTTTTATTTAGTGTGGTTTTCCGTTGCATAGTTTTGGTTTTGAGCTTGTGTAGCTCATTCACTTCTGTGGACTTTAGTTGTTTCTTTTAATTTGGCGCACCGAGTTGGGGTTCAACGTCGGATCCCGAACTCGGGGCGTCACACGACCCGAGTTCCTACGTCGAACCCCAAGTCGTATCGCGAGAATGAGACAAGAACACGAAATACACATCTCAAAAATTCCTTAAGATGCAAGTATAAAGCGAATGCATAAAACCCTGCAATGCACGTGCAAAGCTTTTATTTAAAACCAAAGCAATACTTCATCGGCATAAAAACACGCCGAAAACTAAACTTGTTTAAAACATAGTTTGAATAGAAAACCAAACATGTAACATAAACCTCCACGAGCAACAAGCTCTGAGAACAACACAATATCCAAATCAGAGTATGCGGAAATAACACGTATTTGTAAATACATCAAGCACGACAACCATGTCGGCACAACCAAAAGAATATTACAATCATAAAGACCAACACACACTACCCAACATTACATAGTTTAGATAATAATGTATACCCTCGGCCTCACCAAAAGAAATACAAGGCCCGAATAACACTACCAAAAGAACAACCTGCACAAACGCCAAGATAAAGCAAACTCCTACTATGGGTTCCTCGTCAGACCGTGATCTAAGGAAAACAAATAAACAATGGACAGGGTGAGTTTAAAACTCAATAAGCTACTAATGCAACAATATGTCATACGAGATGCAAGACAATAATATGAACAAGTAATACAAGTTATAGCAAGATATAACTATCCAAAGGTATAGCATAATAAGCATCTCATAACAACACGTTACCCTACACTACACGAGAGGCTAAACAATCGCCAACCGACCCATACCAATTGGAAATCATGACCAACATTCGCATATATAGGAACCACATAAGTGCGATATGTAAACACTTTTTAAAAAGATACAGTATTGAGGTGCACCTCCAATATACCCAATACTTCCAACCAACCAACATATAATATACCAATGTAGGAGTCATTGTTGACGTGCTCAATCGACGAATCAAAACCATTAACATAACCAATTCTTTGTGAACCATTTTCTGTATTCACGTCGACGGGTGATCTTGGTCCCTACGACCTAAGAATCAACCACGAAATAGCTTACCAAGGTTGCGTTTATTCCATACAACAAATGGCGCTATGCCCCTACCGCAGCCAATAGTAAGGCGAGGCCCGATGTATTGGCCTTCAACTATTACGTAGCCCCGGCTCCCATAATAATCGAGCATCAATACACCGCCAACAAATAATCCATAGACATAACAAATGTACAAGTAGATGTTTACTTGACATTCACCACAACAAATCAAACTCCAAGATAGGGAGCACAACATCATTTAACATGAATGTCTCAAGTAGGTCATAATAATCCTACTCACATAATCAACTATCTCATAATATTTACGAGAAGTAAACAACAACATCATACACATTTTGGGTAACTAATTTTTTCAACAAAACTCTCGTATCACAACGAAATCCCCAATTCACACACGTGGTGTCTCATCAATTATGAAAACCTATTCAACTCCGTTAGAGTCATTATTTGTTTCTAATGAGTTCGAATCGAAGAAAAACCATTTATACTTCAAGATTAACAAATGATACCATTTCTATGTGTGTCAACCAAGACAAAACAAGTCTCCCAACATATAAAACATGTCATCCACGAAATTACCATGGCTCAACATCAAAACATACTCAAACATGTTGATTTCAACATATAAATGCCATTTTATAAGGCTAAGATGTCATACAAAACATAAATAGAGAAGGAGAGGGGTAGTAGCTTACCTCTAGCTGAAATTAACTTAGAAAAACCTTATGAAATTCACATGAAACCCAAGGGAAGTGATCTCCTAGTCAGTAGCTCCACAATGGTGAAGTCGGATCGTAATTTGGACCACAAATGAGTAAACTAGCTTACTTTCTCACTCTAGAACTCTCACTTTCTATCTCTAGTGTTCTTGGGTGTTAATGGCTGAAATGGGAGTATTCAAGACTCTCCCATGGTGATTTAAAGGTCCAAGAAGTCTGATCCAAGTGGTGGAGGACGTGGCTCAACCCTGGCCAAGGATTTGGAGTCAAAATAGTCAAAACTTAAAAATCTCGTAAGCTGTCATCGGGGTCGCGCTAGGGCACTGCATAATCAGAATCCAGAATGTTGCACGCTAAGGCGCTGCAAAAGTGGTGCTAAGGCGCTGCGCGCTACGGCGCTGGGCGCTGTGCCGGCTGTCAAGAATCTAGAATGTTGCGCGTTAAGGCGCTGTAAAAGTGGCGCTAAGGCTTCACTCAAGAAAGAAAATTTGTTACAAAAGTGTTCCAAAATGTCCCAAGGTGATTCTAAGTTCAAACCAAGTCCAAGACATAAAAGAAACCCATTCAAAACCACCTCTAACAAGGTTAAGAATGCGATCCAAAACAAGTACCAATGATTGTAAGGATTTAAACACCAATCAAGACATATGAGAAGTATGAAATCAACTCAAATGCAAACATACTAGGATAAAGAATATACATGAAATGACAATGATACTAAATGAAGTAAGAAAATATGATGCATACGAATGCCGTGTACGATTAGGGTATTACATGTGCATGGGAGGTGTATTGACGCTCGGTTATTGTGGGAGCAGGGGCTTCGTAATAGCCGAAGGCCAATACACTGGGCTTCTCCCTACTGTTGGCCACGGTATAGGTTTTTCTCTAGTCCCACAGTTGAACGGAATAAACGGTGACTGTGCATTGTCGACAATTTTATTGTATGCATTGGGATACGGACACCGGTCCCTTGTGATACTTGTAAGTGGCTAGAGCCATATTGTCTCGGGTCGTAGGGGATCGAGCGATACGTCGACGTGGATACAGAAAATGGTCCACAATGGGTACTTATAGATCGTGCTTGACGCGGTCGGGTACATTTATTGGTTGGGTACTTGTAGATCGTTCTTGACACGATCGAGTACATATGTTTTGTTTAGGATACGAGCACCGGTCCCCTTGTGTTTTATGTACGGCAGCAGCAGCACAATCATCTATTTTTGTTTGTTGGTTGATATTGGGAAACGTGTCTAGCATCAGCGGTAAAATTATTTATTATGGTACTCTGAAGCAGAAGCGCAGGAATCTATTACCATTATTAACTTGCCGGATAGTAGTAGAGGCATCCTTTATAGTTCTGTGGAGCGGCAGTACGATCGTTTACTACGACTTCATGGAGCGATAAGGTCGGAAGTGTTTCAAGGGATTTCAGAGGTGTACCTCGAACCCACCGTATCCACCTTTATGTGTGTACTTTATGCTTTATGTGCCTCCTATACGAACGAATGTTGGTCGTGGTCTCCAACTAGTGCATGACGGTTGGCGGCTATTGAGCCTCTCGTGAATATAGGGTTGGTTGTCTTATGTGCTACAACCTGTTTATTATTCTGCTATATCAATGTGCATAATGCCATGCCATATTGTTACATTAGTAACTTACTGGGTCTTCGACTCATCCCTTCCATATTTTTTTCCTTAGTTTGCAGGTTTGAGTTCCGGAGCTGTGAGGCTTTAGTTAGAAGTTCCTCTAGTTGTATTCAGTTAGTATTTTGTATTTATCTCGTATTATGTGAGATCGTGGATTTAAGCTAAGTTATGTAAACTTAGCATGTCGGGTAGAAATGTTGTATTTTATTTAGTTGTATTCTGGTGGCGACTCGTGGAGTCGGTCCGTTGTACCTTATTGTATTAACAGCAATTTTATTTACTTTCATTGAGGCTTTGAGCCGTTTATCGTTAGTTGTTTTCCCGAGCATTTTGACTCGTGGGGTTGTAGTTGTTGTTGTTCTCCGGCGCTTGTTTAGCCGTGGAGGTTTTATATTGTTGTTGGAATTTTGTTATTCGAGTTTTTGAAACTCATATTTTATTTAGTATTCTGCTGCTTAGTTTGGTTCGAGCTTTTGTGGCTCGCTTGAAATAGTTTTTCTTCGGTTTGGCGCTCCGAGTTGGGGTTCAACATCGAATCTCTGACCCGGGTCATCACAAAGAGCTAAGGTAAGTACTGATAAACCGAAATTTGAAGAATTAATTAGATTCCTTGAATCTCATGCTAAAAAGCTTGAACAAAGAGATCTATGTTTAAATTTTTTTTACTGCTTACCACCAAAATATTTGCCTATTACACTATCAATTAGAGAAGGTGTAGAATAGAAAGACATGATTGTTGATCAATTCTTTGGTAAATTAGAAACTTATGAATTAGAAGGTATAATAGATATAGCTTCCACTTCTACACAAAGCATAAGTAATGCTACACCTACACTACAACATACATTAGCTTTAAATGTCAATGAACAATATAAGCGAGTAACAGAAACAGACATTGAGATGGTTGTTTGCAAAGCCATCAAGAAGCTAAATGTAGGTCAAGGTAATGCATCTAATTCCATATCAACTGATGATATTCCTAGTCTTATTTCCATGGTTGTTAGAAAATAAATGAAATTTCAAAAGAAAAATATGTCTGAAACCAAGAAGGTTCAAAAGATTCTTTCAAATAGAAGGATGGATGCTTTAACTATGGAAAAGTAGGTCACTTTATTCCTAAATGTGCCACTAAGACTCCAACATAGTACCTCCAGCAGCGATGCATCCTCACATAAATACTCCAAGATCGACGGCCACGACCGCCGATCTAAAAGGAGGGGCAGGAGCAGCGACCTGGAAGACGAGGTACTGCGCAAGATGAAAGACAAACTGGAAGCCCTCGAAAGGGGTAAAGAGGGCAAGCTATCAGGGAGCGTGACAGCAGCCTTCTGTAGAAGGATCAGGGATACTCCTCCAAATCATCGCCTGAAGCTGCCATCTCTGAAAAATTATGCAGGAAATACAAATGCTCGAAGCCATGTTTCGAGCTTCGAGGCAAAGATGGGAGTGTGCACTAGAGATCTGGATCTCTGGTGTATAGTATTTGTCAGCACATTCGAGGAGGTCGTCCTCAATTGGTTTGAAGAATTGGAGGAAGGCTCTATCAGAGACTGGTACGACCTAAAGAAGGCCTTCCTGAAGAAATACTCATCAGTAGGCGACCTCCCCAAGAAGGAATTTGACCATTGCGGAATCAAGCAGTGACCTGGCGAGTCATTAGAAAGCTACCTCGACAGATTCAAGCACGTCGCTGAAAAGTTGCTGAATGTCCCTGATAAAACTATAATGGCCTTCTTCTAAGATGGATGCCGATCTGCCAAGCTCCTATCTGAAATCGGCATGCGACCCCCTACTACCAGTGCAGAGATGTACACTGCCGCACAAAACATTGGGAACGTCGAGAAGACCCTGGCAAATCAAGAAAAGGAAGACCAGAAACCCTCTGGGACACAGAAACAAAGGAAAGAAGACAAGGCTGGGGATCAGAAGGAGGGAAGCAACAATGGACATGGCAAAGGCAAGGGGAAGAACAAATGGGCCAAGAAAGAAGGGTTTTACACCCCCTTGAATACAACTAGGGAGTATATTATGAACTTGCTGCTGTAGGAAAACAGGATTGCCCGACCTCTACCACTCCGAGAGACTCCATATCCTCGCAAGCCCGATAAAAGATGCGCCTACCACAACGGCATCGGTCACACAACCGAGGACTGCATTCAGCTTAAGAAGGAGATACAGAAATTGATTGACCAGGGAGAGCTCAGAAGGTATGAGCAGCGAGGAGGAAACAACCGAGATAAGACCAAGGAGGCCCCGATGACAAATACCAACGACGACGAAGTCCTAATCAACACAATTACGGAAGAATGGTCGAGTATTACCAAGCTCAAGGCAGCGATTAACAGTCTCAACCGAATCGTCGGCCCGGCCCAAGTTTGGAGGGAGAAGGGAATAACATTCCTAACTAGCAAGCTGGCCACCAACCCCGCTGCAAGGGGGCATACTCTGACCATTGAGGCCAAAATTGGCAGAGGAAGAGTAAAAAGAGTACTGATCGACACATGGACAGGGAAGGACATCCTCTTCTACAAATGCTTCCAGGGTGGGAAGTTCGCATCTGACTCCGAGTGGAATAAAGCTAGAAGGCTTTACCGGACACAAGGTCGCTGTTAAAGGCACAGTCGACCTCGAGGTAGTCCTCGGTTCCAAAGACAACTCTCGAATCGAGGTCATCACCTTCCTGGTCCTCGATATTCCCTCTCCATACAATGCCATTCTGGGCCTCCCAACCCAAACAAAGTTCGAGATGGTGATTTCTCCAGCTCACCAAAGAATCAAATTCCCCACAGATAACGGGGTCAGGGAGGTGAGAAATGACCCAAGGGCACTCTAAACTACCTCCTCAAAGAGAAGAAGGCTGAGGAAGCTTGACTCAAAGGGAAAAGAAAGGTGGCTTCAGTCCACGAAGAGGCCCATCAGGAAAACCTCGATGACAAGCGGCTGAAGTCGGTAATCATCAGAGAAGGCACTGAGATAAGCCACTCTGGTGATCGAGCATAGCAGTTAACGTGGGCTGGCCCCTCCAGCCCGCACAATGAGGTCGACGAAGACGACGATGAGCCCGATATGTCCGGAATGGACACCGAGTGCACCGACTCGCGCCCGATCACCCAAACGTTCGAACGAAACAGTCTCTCTACCTCGCACCGCGAAGAAGGCCCAGATGACGACCTGCCCGATGTACCCACCCCGGACACCGAGCAGGCTGAGTCAAACTAGGTCACCAACGGCGACACGAAGAGGCCAAACAAAGTCGTCACGATAGAAAGTCTAGACCCAAGGGATCAGCCTGAGATCCAACCACATGAAGACCTTGACGAGGTGATCATCAATTTTGACTTCCCCGAACAAAAAGTCAAGGTCGGACTGGAGATTGACAAGGAGGAAAGGGAAGCAATAATTAAATTCCTCTGGGAGAACAAAGATGTATTTGCATGGAGGACAGAGGACATGGAAGGAATTAGCGAAGAGGTTGCGGTACACAAGCTGAATGTTGATCCAACCATAACTCCTGTCCAACAACGACCCAGAATATTCTCCCCTGAAAAATAGGCAGCGATCAAGTAAGAAGTTGACAAGCTGCTCAAAGCAAACATCATTGAGGAAGTCTTCTATCCGACCTGGATCGCAAACGTGGTAATGGTCAAGAAGACCAATGAAAAGTGGAGAATGTGAGTCGACTTCACAGACCTGAACAAAGCCTGCCCCAAAGACTGGTACCCATTACTGAGGATAGATTAGCTGGTGGATGCAATCGCAGGCCACAAAATACTTATCTTCATCGATGCATACTTAGGGTACCATCAGATATGCATGTGGCTGGCCGACCAAGAGCTATGTTGCCTTCCGAGCAGCAGGCGCCATCTATTGCTACAAAATGAAGCCCTTCGGGCTCAAAAATGATGGGGCTACCTATCAGTGGATGGTAAACAAGGTCTTTGGAGACCAGCTCGGAAGAAACGTTGAGGCCTACATTGACGACATGGTCATCAAGACAAAGAAAGCCAACCACGTCGACGACCTAGAAGAAACCTTCTCAAATCTCAGGAAAAACAAGATAAAGCTCAATCTAGCCAAATGTGCATTTGGAGTAAAGGCAGGCAAATTCCTAGGGCACATGGTGAACGAGAAAGGTATAGAGGCCAACCCGAAAAATATCCAAGCCCTGGTCGACATGAAGGCTCCCAGCTCGATCAGAAAGGTGCAACGGCTGAATGGAAGAATCACGGCTCTTGGGAGATTTATAGCGAAATCAGCAGAAAAGAGCCTCCCATTCTTCAAGACACTGCGAGGAAGAAAGAAGTTCACCTGGAATGAAGACTGTGACAAAGCCTTCGCCGAGCTGAAAGCCTACTTGGGCAGCCCGCTACTGCTTACAAGCCCGGCACTAGGAGAACACCTCTACGTCTACCTTGCCACCTTAGACACAGCCGTCGCAGCAGTCCTACTCAGCGAAAGACATGCAGTCCAAAAGCCGATATACTACGTCTCTCACGCACTCACAGATGTGAAAACAAGATATCTAAACGTTGAGAAAGTAGTACTAGCCCTTATCGTAGCGGCATGAAAGCTGACACAGTACTTCCAGGCTCATTCCCTAACAGTATACACCAACCTCCCACTCAAGAAAATCCTACACAAATCGGATGTGGCTGGAGAATGTTAAAGTGGTCAGTCGAGCTCTCAGGATACGACATCACATATGAGCAGCGCAAAGCAATAAAATCCCAAGTACTTGTTGACTTCATCGCTGAAACATCATTTGTCAAATAAGACCAAAGCCCGGCCACCACGATGACCGAGCTGACGTCTTCGACAAACCCTCCCAGCCCGCCCAAGTGAATAAAAAAGACCAGCTCGTCACATCCTCGGCCACTGCACCATTGGACACTCTATGTTGACGGCTCGTACAGCAAGGCAGGAAGGGGTGCGGGCTTATCCCTGCACTCACCAGAGGGGGGAGAATTCAGCAAAGCTCTACGATTCATGTTCCAAGAATCCAACAACCAAGCCGAATATGAAGCTCTGATCGCAGGGCTAGAACTCACATTAGAACTTGGGGCCAGCCAGGTCGTCATCTTCAACGACTCCCAGCTTATCGTGAAGCAAGTTTGGGGGGAGTACGAGGCTAATCACCCCACATTATCAAAATACTGCGAGCTTGCAAAACACCTATTAGAAAAATTTGAATACTGGGAGCTGAAACAGGTGGATAGGACAGATAACACGCGAGCTGATCACCTATCCAAAATTACATCATCAGACATCAACGACCTCCCTCAAGACGTATGGTTGGAAACCCTCGAGACACCATCAGTGAATAGGGAGGAAGCCATGCCCATCAACCCTACAGAAAGATGCTGGATAGACAAAATACAAGACTATATTGAGCACGGAATACTGCCTGAATAAAAGGACTTGGCCCAGCTATTAAGGAAGAGAGCAGCTCGCTACACAGTGATTGCTGGGGTACTATACAGAAGATCATTTACCAAGCCACTACTCAGATGTGTCCAACCAGAGACAGTGGATGACCTTCTCGCCGAAGTCCATGAAGGAGTATGCGGGGGTCACCCAGGCGCGAGATCACTATCAGATAGAATTCTCTTCCACGGCTATTACTGGCCGACCTTGCGGAAGGACGAGAAGACCTACGTACAAAAGTGTGACAAATGCCAGAGATTTGCTAATATCCCAAGACTGCCACCAGTTCCATAAACATCAGTAGTCGCAGCTTGGCCATTTGATATGTAGGGGGTCGACCTCATAGGACCCTTCCCAAAGGCCAAGGGAGGCTACGAGTTCTTAATAGTGGCAGTAGATTACTTCACAAAGTGGGTAGAAGCAAAACCGTTGGCTACCATAACCGAGGAGAAGGCAATCAGCTTCATACACGATTATATTTGGTGCCGATTTGGTCTACCTCGAGCTATTGTATCCGACCATGGCACCCAATTCTCCACAAAGTTCACTTAGAAATGCGAGCAGATGAATATCAAGCATTGAAAGTCCTTGGTTGCTCACCCCCAAGGGAACGGTCAGGCCGAAGTAAGGAACAAAAAGATCCTTCATGCCTTGAAGAGAAATCTGGACGAAAAGAAAGGAAAATGGCTCAACGAGTTACCTATTATACTATGGGGAATTCGCACTTTGGTCAGAGGCTCAACAGGGGAGACACCCTTCACACTATCATACGGATCAGAAGCAATGGCCCTAGTAGAGATGGCCCTAGCTACCAACATTAAGGGTAGCCCATTTCGACGAGCTAGACAATATAACAACTCGGGGGCTCGACCTCGACTACCTGGAGAAAAGAAGGCTGGAGGCAAGACTCAGGATGATCAACTACAAATAGCTCGCCAAAGCTCACCACGACAAACGAGTTAGAACAAGATCCTTCAACATCGGAGACTGGGTACTCAGAAAGATCGAGGTGACAGGCAGAAACGCTGGAAGGAACAAACTATCTCCAAATTAGGAAGGACCATTCTGAGTAACAGGCATAATCAGAGATGGGACTTATCGGCTGGCTGAACAGGATGACATTCCGCTAAAAAATCCTTGGCATGCAGATCACTTGAAAAAATACTATCACTGATGTAATGTTGTACAGATATTATCAATAAAAAGAAGAATTTCTCCTATCCTGGGTCGACCTCAGATTTACTTTCCTCTAACATTGTCAAAAGGCACCTCGCCACGTCGAAGTCACCTTACGACCTGCTCTTCACCAAGCTGAAGAAGATCGTAAGTTCAAAAGGCACCTCACCACGTCGAGGTCACCTTACGACCTACTCTTCATCAAGCTGAAGAAGATCGTAAGTTCAAAAGGCACCTCACCACGTCGAGGTCACCTTACGACCTACTCTTCACCAAGCTGAAGAAGATCGTAATAACCTACTCTTCACCAAGCTGAAGAAGATCGTAAGTTCAAAACGTACCTCACCACGTCGAGGTCACCTTACGACCTGCTCTTCACCAAGTTGAAGAAGATCGTAAGTTCAAAAGGCACCTTGCCACATCGAGGTCACCTTACGACATGCTCTTCACCAAGCTGAAGAAGATCGTAAGTTCAAATGGCACCTCGCCACGTCGAGGTCACCTTACGACCTACTCTTCACCAAGATGAAGAAGATCGTAAGTTCAAAAGGCACCTCGACCACGTCGAGGTCACTTTACGACCTACTCTTCACCACGCTGAAGAAGATCGTAAGTTCAAAAGGCACCTCGCCAAGTCCAGGTCACCTTACGACCTACTCTTCACCACGATGAAGAAGATCGTAAGAATAGAAAAAACTTGTGCATAAATACTAAGTAAAATAAGCAAATATAATTGAGACAAAGGCAACTCATGCTTATATTTACAAATCGAATTAATTACAAGCCCGGAAAGGTCAAAAATACATATACAAAACATTGTTTTATTTACAAGGCACATTAGCCAAAAATGAACCCGGCGCAGCGGGGACTACATGTCAGCGCGGCTTTCAGCCTCGTGTACAGAGCGGGCATGCTCGTCTTGATTCGATTTAGTTCCTTCGAACTCCGTAAGCTTGAAGTCCCCGTCGAAGTCGACCTCATTACCATCATCCAGCGCGTTAAGCAAATAGGGGACATTATTATCAAAAGGAGTGGGGGGAACCCAGGGCTCGCGACTTGACTCGACATCTTTTCTTGCAATCAACTCCAGCTCTTCGGCCTGATACGACACGAGCTCATAGCCCCTCCGCGCAAGATCAACCTTCAGCTCGGCATTCCCCCAATTCACTAAATCACGAAGAGTAGTCCCGCATGCTGCCGCCACACGCAAGATCTGAGCCTTGCCCTTATCATAGTATGAGAGAACCTCATCCATTTAGATTGAGCACTTTTTGAACTAAGCAACGACAGCACTTGGGCTCGCTGCCTTCCGCGCCTTGACTAACAATCTTTCCAGCTCGCTGACTTTACTCTCAAAACTCAACCTAGTCTTGGTGAGCTCGCCTCGAGCAGTCAGAACATCACCCTGCGCAGACTTTAGATCGGTACAAAGCTGGGCCCGTTCAATCTCGACTATGGCAAGCTCTCCCTTCAACTAGTCAGCCTCCTCGGCAATCTAATTCGCTTCATCAACCTTGCTTACTGCCAAATTCTGGCTCAACTCCAAATCACTTTGAGCCTTGGCTACGACAGCTTCGAGCTCGGCAACATGGGCCAGTGCCCTCTCAAGCTCGGCCTTATCTACACTCTCACTCTTTTCCCTCTCGAGCTCTGAAAAGCGCTCGGTAGCCTCTCGCCTCTCTTTATTGGCACGAGCAAGCCTATTCGCAAAAGACTTGATGCTAGTAGCAAACTGTAAAAAGGAAAACGAATTAGAAGAAAGAGGAGCAAAGGAATAAGGGGGATCTAGTAGGAACTTCTTACATGAATAAGGTCGCTCCTTAGGAGGCCAGCCAAGCGCGAGGGTGTGCAATCATCAAAGGACTCCCCAAGTCCCTCATCAGCAATGTCGAGGATGGCTTTCCTACCCAATTCTAAGGAATGGGTCCCTGGACTCAAAATAGGGGCAGCCTGCGTAGGAGTGGCAAAGCTGGGGACAAATTATACGTCGGGAGAAGGACTGGTTATACTAGGAATGCTCCCGGCCGGAGAAGGCCTCCTCCCAGCGTCGAGATCGGCAGCGGAGACCTCCCACACCAGCTCGACAGGCTCCGTGGGCTCATTAGTCGGGATCGGCTCTTCGACCCTCACTTTTTTGGTCGGGACAGAGGCCGAGGTAGATCGAGAACTCTTGACGGGCATCTTTAAGCCCGTTATTTTCTCCTTGCCTTTATCAATAGGCAATATTACGGTAGAAAGAACCTCGGCAGTTCCAGACAAGGTTGCAGCGACACGAGCTCGACCCAGCTGCTCGGATCGATCTGATTTGGCCTGAGCTCGCCTGCCTGAGCTCCTCCTCATCGCATCTACATCCTCCATTTCTGCGAAAGAACAGGAAGATCAGACACTTAAATGAATATGTGCATACACAAAAAGGGAAGTATGAGGCAAATACATTGAAAAATTCAACCATGATAGCAACCCCTTTCCGGATCCCTCCGACAGTTTAAACAATGCTGGTTAAAAACTAAGTCCTTATGAAGCAACCACCCCGGGAAGCTATCAAAAAGCGGGAAGGTGCACATCGGTTCAAGGCCATTTACTTTTAAGGGAGACAGCTCGGCGACAACCAACAAGTTCTCGTCCTAGACTATGCCCTTCCAGTCATAACACCTGACCTGGGAGTTACCCCAAACCCCCAAGGGGGCTTCCAACGCCTGCTTAGCCAACCTGTCATATTCGTCAAGCTCGGCATGATAAACCAAAGTGAAAGGTTCCTCAGATGGCACAGCAAAGTTCCACCCGAGTCGGCTCTTGAACATGATAACCTTGTCGGCCCAGCCCGACACCTTGCCAGGAGGGTCAGAGAATAACTTAACTCGATAGTTCTGAATTTTTGCTTAGAGGCAGTTGTTATTTCGGTAAAGGTGGAAGTAATGACAGAATAGGGTCAAAGTCGGCTCGAAACCCAGAATGCGCGTGCTCGCAGCAAAACAAATGAGAACTCGCATGGTGTTCTAAGTAAGATCGAGTAGAACAGTCAAAGTAACGTCCAAAAACTCACAGATAAAGGGGTCCAAGGGAAAACAAAGCCCTAGCTCAAAGAAACTCAGGTAAAAGCCAACTCGGCCTCTTGAATCCCATAAATCGGCCAAGCCCAGCTCGGGGTCAGGAACATACTCGCGGTAATCGTCAAAGTTATAAGGATACTTCGATTGCCAGCTGTTCAGGTCGGCAATGGTCATTTTGTTCTGCCAATCTCGGAAGGCACGCTTCGCAGTGCCGCCAGCGTCATCTGGTTTTGATTTCCTCTTCTTGCTCCGAGGAGCTCTCAGTACATGGCTGGCATCTAGGAACGAGGAAGACGACGCCGAAGTGGCGGTCCTTGTAGGCCCAACAACTTTGCTAGCCACCCGATTCTCATCAAAATACAAGTACAGCAACCCCGTCATGGCCACATCATACTTTTCAATGATCCTCATTGAAGTCCCGAAAGGAATGTCATCAACCCTATACGGGTCGTCAGATGGGATGACCAGGCCGTCCAAGTTTGCACCCCATGCAGTGAGCAAGATCTTAGCCTCACTAGGCAAAACGACCTGCCAATCTCCGGTCTCAGTCTTATAGATCGCATATCCCTTCTGCAGCCTGGCAAACATGGGACCCTCATTGGCACGTTTGATCCTCATGTTTACAGAAGAAGAACTCGAAGGGAAAATGGTTAAAGGGGAAAAGGCTGTTCGACTTAGACAAAGCGACCTAGACGGATCGACTTGGATGGATCGACCTAGACGGAACGCACAAACACTCACCGGAACCCTAGGAATTCGAGTTCACCGGAGTCCAACCCAGTAACCGGCCAGTCACTGACAAGTGAGATAAAACATGCAAATAAACTTGAAAGCAGGTGAAAAAGGGAAGGAGATAGAGTAGGGATCAACGAAAACTAACCTAAAGTCCTGGGAAAGCAAAGGGACTCGAAAGAAAAGCGTGAATCTGAGCTTCTTTGGAAGTCTGAAAGTTTACCAGAAATCGCCTGGTCGCCGGAAGAGTTTGGAAGTTTCTGGTAAATGATGATAAACAGTGGGACATCCACTTATATAGGGGACCCGAAGTTGCCGGGTCGATCCACGCAGAAACACGCGGACCATGATACGACGTCATTTTGAGCCAAGAATGTCAACTGCCAAAAGTTTAAAATTGAAAGGACACATCGTTTGACAAACCACGAGCTCTGCACCCATTTAATGCGCACGATTTCCAAGGAAAGTACAACAGTTGAAAGTCGAACTAGAATCTGATAACTTCATATGGAAGCCAGTTAGCCCGACGCGATACATATTTACTTCACACCTTGAGGATAAATCCTCTCCTTGAGAAGTAGGGTGCTACTGAACGACCTCAGCCTTCAGCTAGACACGTGGCAGACATCGCGGCTTCATGGGCTCCAGCTGGGCAAGTGCCGAGTTGACATACGCCCACCTCGAACATAACGACTGGGAAATCACAATAAGACAGGTCGCCCATCTCACAAGTATACTCTCCCAGCGCACTGACACAGGGATCTACAATGCGACCTGGGAACATCCCAGGTCGACCTCATCAGCATCAAGCGACTTGTACATACCAAGCCGACCTTGACAACATCGAGCGACCTGGGAACATACCAGGCCGACCTCGATATAGCCCCTTCAACTCAGCAAAGCAGAGTCCTATACGGAATCACCTCTCGCCTGGGAAGAGTCCTGGTATAATTCTATACACATCAATCCCAAGCAAACAAGGAAACATAATCCGAAAGACATGGGAAGTGATCATGTCTCTCCCATTCTGAAACTAATTAGGATTATGATTTATCTCCCTATAAATAGCACCCTCAACAGGCCTCATAAGGTACATGCAAATTACTTGCTTACAGATTCTATTAGCTTTACCTCTCACATGAAGTATTGCTGATTCTCACGCCTGAGGGTTATTGCTGGGACAACCCAGCACCCCTTACGGTGTTCTTTGTTAATCACAGGTTCGAAGATACTTGCACTTCAAGGACAATCCCTGCAACACAGAGCCGAAATCCTACTAGACTACACACGTGGACCAGACACGTTCACGTACAATCTTTTTTGGCGTGATCAGGCCAGTACCATACACATTCATTTAAATCTCAGCTTATAAGCATATTTTAAGAAAATGACCACAATAATATGCTGACAACATATAAGTTGATCTTTTATATGTTTTGTCCTGGTCATATGAAATTAAATCTGAAAAAGGGACTGAATCTTAGTTGACCATGTATAAAACTATACTGAGATTGGCATCAAAAGTGAGTTTACTGCTGTACTTATACATTCAGCAGCTCTTATAAATGTCCAAAAGATGTTTGCTAAGGATGAGTACAAGTTACACATATAATCGATCTTATTGCCCCTTCACGTAAGAACCTTCTTCTTCCCCCCCCCCCCCCCCCAACAGAAAGCTCTTTCGAAAACTCTTGCCCGATTTATTACGAATAGAGGAAGCAGAACCAAGTCAAGAAGACTACGTTCCTGGGAAAGGGAGCAATGGACCTACTATTTTTGGTGGAACCGGTGAACCTACGTGAGCTGGTTAGATGAGAGGGGCAAAGGACTCCAGACTTCCTATTATTCTTACCTAAATATGAATAAGTCTAGGGCGAATGAAAAAGATGTGTGGCTGAGGGCAGGTG
The DNA here is from genome assembly GCA_016624345.1 of Platycodon grandiflorus. Classification (NCBI taxonomy): domain Eukaryota; kingdom Viridiplantae; phylum Streptophyta; class Magnoliopsida; order Asterales; family Campanulaceae; genus Platycodon; species Platycodon grandiflorus. Next base: position 32,718,756 of record CM028364.1, read on the forward strand.
GGGAATAGAGTCATCAAATGAACTTGAGCATGGATCGTAATTGAGTGAAACATCTGCTCATCAAAAATGGTTTTAAAGTGAAGTCTTTTGGATCGGATAGAAGAGAGTGCTAGTAGATCAAGCTTTATGTGCTTAAGGTTGCTTGGGCTTCCGACACTTCTTATAAATAACATTTGTGCCCTCTATATCTCTCTCTCTCTCTAGCATAGAAGCTCAGTTTGATCATCCATTTTTGCACTATTTACTTTTCTTTGGTGGTCTCCTTGAGATGGTTTGCACTCTAGAATCTTCTCCTCCATTGATTGTTCTACTTGCTCCTCTTTGGACCGCCATCAGGAATCAGGTAGTCAGTCTCCTGCTATCACCAGAGTTTAGGCCATTTCCTACTATGTATGAAAAACTCTATAAGTGAGAACAATAATCATTAAACCAAACAGAGACAATTGCTTAAAATAGCAAAAGAGAACTCTCAAAATAGCTAACACTAATCAAGGTGTACTGAAGATAGAGTGCACAAGAACTTGAACTACCCAATGGTTCAAGTGAGTAGCTTCAAAACGATACAAAACAATGCCGTCAGTAATGTGACCAATTTTCAGACAAAGCACTGGCCATAGATTCTCTGAGTTATCACACAAAATCAAAAATTCTTAAGTGTATATAGCTTATTGTGAATCCCCAAACAATTGATGAGCACTTCACTACAATTCATGAGAGGACCAAGTCATTTTACTTGATTCAATATTAATAAATATCATTTTCTTCAACAATGTATCCATCATTTGTAAGTGCTCATATTTTACTAGGACGATATCCACTACATACAAATATAATAAGTCCATAGACAACACAAAAAATGCTTTAAGTAAAGAGAATGACATTAAGAAGTTCATAAAATAGCATAGAATCTACTCTCTTTTCCCTGAATAAATTGCTGACCTCACACCAATCCAAGCAATCAACGGCATTTACACTTCTAGTCTCCTCTCTTAAAATCCCCTGCGAACCTGTTTCTCTAAAAGCCCACCACATGACCATTGGTTCCCAGCTAAGACCAGATTTCTTGTCAATTATATTCCTGACTATCACAGGTTCACCTCTCATCCAGTGCTTCTGAAAATGGTCAATATCATTATCTTCCATTTCATTAGCATTTGGACACAACAGAAAGTTATCATTACTGTCCTCCCTGTGAGCTGCCTCCCTTACTTCAAATTTCCCTTCGTTCCCTCTGGAATCCTGAAATCGGCACTTTGCACATCCTTGAGAAAAGTTAACCTTGGGTAACTGAGAATTTCTAGTGAGATTTTTAGAATTCTTAATCAACTTCGCTACCCAATTAGCTTTAAAATTACGTCTCAATCCAAGAACTGCAGTACCACAGCCTCCACGCTCTTTAGGTGGGCATGGAATGCTCCCATCATCATTAGCTCTCCAATCAGGCAACTGCAGAGATGCATCAGCTTTAAATCTGCGAGTGGCATGTGAAGCGAAGCCATCCCATTCAGATCTTCTTCTTTTTGAAATAGATCTACCGTCTCCATCTGTAACTTGACCACAATTGCTTCTTACATATTTCTGGGTTGTTTTCGCTTCACTGCCACCACGTTGGCAACCTTCTCTTAGTTCGCGACAACAAGTAAGACACAGATCATAGGAACAACCTGAATTGGGGCAGCTTCTGTAAAAATCGACAATGGATATATTGCAGTTGTCACTGTCAAACAAGGAAATCTGCATCATTAGATCTCTGGTGGATGATTAATCTAGTAAACAATGCAAAACCTGAGGCATAAGAATAATGCACAAATATGATATCCAACCCAACAATAGTTAGCTACTAACTAGATTAAGTGGCGTTATGCTGACATAGCATTTGTAGAAGACTCCACCTTCCCTCCCATCAAGAATTGAAAAAAACAATTGATGTGTTTGAACTGGTAACGAATGTAATTCCCAATAACCGCAAGGTTCTTAGATATATTCCAACATTAAGCAATCGTCTTTGTTTGGTTTCGAAATGAAACTCTTAGATAGGATTCATTTCTAAGATTAGAGTAACACTAATCAATAATTAATCAACTTGCACTTAAACTCAATAATTAATAATTAACACTAATCAATAATTAACAAAAGAGAACAATTGCTATTTCTAAGATTAGAGTATACATAATCACTAATCAATAATTAATGATTTTTTGGATGTTTTGTTATTTATTTAATAACAAAAGAGAACTCTCAAAATAGCTAACACTAATAAATAATTAATCAGAAATAGTATGAAAAACTCTATAATTCATCATATTACAAGTGAGAACAATAATCATTAAACCTGTGTTAAAATTTACAAAGACACCTCCTATACGTGGCATCTACTCAAAACTACCCCCAGAGTTCCATGCTTTAGCATATCGGATTCTGTACCCGTTCCTTGAAGTGGAATGAACAATGCATTATGTCATGGTTCAAGAACTAAGCTTGTAAGTTTTACTCCGTATGAGTTTCCATATTTAACCTTAGTACATAAGACTTAAAATAAGGAACCTTATTAAATACTTGAAATTAGTGTAGTTATGGACAACTATTTTAATCATTAACATGTTTTGACTTTCGGATGTCGACTTTTTAAGTGCAAGGGAGAGAGTATACATAATTTCCTGCATAACCACTTGGATCCATCATGTAAAACTACCAATTTTATATTTATAGAAACATGATTCACGTTTTCATACACAATAAAACAGGCTGAGGCAGAGGTTTCAGATTTGACCTTGAAGGGACTTTCAAGGGCAGATCCCCTTGGTAGAGTGAGGCAGAAAGGCCAGCAAATTGAGTCCTGAGAATGATCAAGGATGATCTCATAAGGACAAAAGGATGATCTCATCTCTGATCCTACAAATTTGAGATAAAGGAGCTAGGGTGTCAAGTTCTTTGTCAGTCTTGAGGTCTCATCAAGTTGACTACTACCCATCGGCAAACTAGATATTTCAGCTTCATAATGGAACTGAATTAACTAGAAGCAAGTATGTTCCTGCTCTAATTACATATCCTCAGCTAACTACTATTTATGGTTCCCCTTTCAGCAATACTCCTCTTTCCTGATAGTTAGCTGCTATTCTCAATTACCTCAATGCTTGTCTTAGTATTGCTTTTCTGTTCAATAAGTTAGCTTAAATCTACACCTCATTCCATTCCCCTGATCAAAACTTAGAATCCACCAGTTTTCAGGGCACTATTTTATAATGCTCAACCAAGCAAAATAGGGTTAGGACATTTATGGACATTTATGGTCTTCTTCCAAGTAGTATAAGGCATAGAGAGACTGTGCTCAAACAGTGTACGAATCTAGTAATCAAAACCGTTTAAGGCTTTTTTTCATTAACTTGGATGAAAGATTGCTGAATAAAGGGGTTTTCTTTAGTTACTGAAATCTGAAATTTGAAGTTCATTGACTTCTCATTTCCATTGTCCCGATTTCATATTTATTTACATTTGTTTCTGTCGCATGCTTTATGTATTAGCTTTTACTGTTTGATAGATGGTGTTTCTTTTTGGGCAAACTACACAAATGGTCCTTATAGTTTTAGTGTTTTTTGCAATTGGTCCTTACACCTCGCAAATGGTGCCTATACCGAGACATTTTATCCAAATGGTCCTTCCGTTAAACTCTGTTAATTTTCTGTCGTTAAGTGCGCACACTTGCCATACACGTGCATTTGTGAATGGGTAAAATAGTCATTTCATCTTAAGAACTATAGGGACCAATTCTGAAATGATTAAAGCCAAAGAAAATCAATAATTAAAGCCAAAGAAAATCAACCCATCACTGTTCATCTTCTTCTCAACCCACCACCACCCATCACTGTTCACTTGGCACCTCTCTCTCTCTCTCTCTCTCTCTCTCTCTCTCTCTCTCTCTCTCTCTCTCTCTCTCTCTCTCTTCCTCCTAGTACCACTCCATGCAGTAATGTTGTCTTCATCTACTGCGTGTAATTCAATCATTTTGGAATAATCTATGCTCTCTCTCGCTCCCTCTCTCTACATTATTCACTTTCTCTCTCTAGAATGAGAATTTAGGTGTTTTCAGAGAGGCTCTCAGGTTTCAAACTTCGGTTCAGCTATGGCGTTTCATGACCACATCTCTCAGGAAATGGCACTGCACTACGCAGACCAGCAATTGAACGACAACGTGGCCGTTTTACGCGGGATGTTTCCCGAACACCTCAGCGGACAGTCGTCTGGTGAAGGTGCGGGGGGCAAGCAAACGGCACCGCCGACCTGGCTCAACAGCGCGATTCTCCGGCAATAGAGTCACCACCACCACTACAACGGTGGTGGTGGTGGTGGAGGAGAAGAGGGTGAGAGTTTTCTCCATTTACAAACTATGAATTCTGACTCGTCGAATTCGAACTAGTGGCTGTCGTCGCGTGCGATTGAGAACGAAAACGTGAATCTGGTCTCGAGCGAGTCGATGATTGCTTGGCGCTTAATAGTTTGAATTGTTCCGGACATTAGATTGGCCAAATATCTCAGAACCGAGAGACGAGTGGATATCCTTATGGTTTTTGATGTTTGTTTGTGTTCTTAATCTATAAGATTGAGGGGAAAGATATGATATTTGTTTTTAGTATAAAAGGCCCAATTTCTCGAACAGAGAAGAAGGGTGAAGAATGGGTAAATTGTGATTAATTTTGTGTGTTCACTTCTTGCAGTTGAAAACAGGAGATTGTATGGCGAAAAATTTGCTAAATGTTGAACCTCTCTCCCTGTCTCTCTTGAGCACACACAAACACTTGCCTTCATTGTGTTCGGCAATTTGTGATTACTCTTGGGTTCTCTTTTCTCACAGTTGGAAATGAGGGATTATTATTATGGTGAAAAATTTGTTAAATTTGAATCTCTCTTCTCACGCGCACACAACAACATGAAGTATGTTATGATTTGCTTTATGATATTGCATGCTTAGAATTTCCATGGTTGCCTGTGTGTCGTAGATGACACTGTTTATTCAGCTAGTTTTCGTTTCCGCCTCCTTGCTTTTGCTGTGCAGATTGTTTTGTTGTGCATTTGGCCAATAATTAGCATAATTTGCAAAAAATTGTGTTTTTATTTGTGTTCTTCTCTGCAAATATCCAACTTTTGGTGGTAAGCTCTACCCATTCCCAAGCAAGCTTCATCCACCGGTTATCTTCTCCATTAACTCCGGTCGTCACCTCTATTACTTCCAGCCACCATTGAAGAATAAATTGTCCAAGCAAGCTGCTATCGCACAGAGCTACCATCATATGTGAGTTTGGTATGTGTTTTCTCGTGCACATAAATTGGAGATAATTATATGGGATCCAAATTGAAAAACTCTCCATGAATGCAACATATACACTGCAAGTAGAGAGAGGAGGAGAGAGAGAGAGAGTAAAAATGGTCCGAAAAAAGAGAGCCAATTTTACAATTTCACAATTGGTCCCTGTACTTTCAAAAGCAAAATGACTATTTTACCCCGTCCAAAATGCACGTGCAATGCACATGTCAAGACTTAACGGAAAAAATTTAACGGAACTAGACGGAGGGACCAATTGCGTTCAATTGGTTGGTACAAGGATGACTAGCAAAAATTTTTTTGTACAGGGACGAATTGCAAAAAACACTAAAACTATAAGGACCATTTGTGTAGTTTGCCCTTTCTTTTTCTAACTTTTACTGTGAATGTGTTGCATTCATTTTTGGTAAATTAATCTGTTTACGTTGTGAAATTAGATGAAGGCAAACAATGAAGATACATCGCATGCTAACGTGTTCATTAAAACACGTAGTAAAAATGATGGTACAATACCTGACAGTGATACAAGGAACATAGTTGTAAGTAATTTAATATTTCTTATTATTATATGGTGTCATTAGTTAATGTTCAATAATATAAAATGCTACACACTTTATTGTTTTTAGGAAAGAATGAATGAAAAGCTTAATGAGGTACCAAACACAAACGGCTCAGGATCTAGTGTACGACAGGTAGACCCTTACCCTTATCTAGATTGTATCGTTGTTCATTTTTTTGCGTGATTTACGGTAATCATATGATTTATATTGTACTTATAAAAAAATCATATGATTTATATATGTTGTAGGGTGGGATCAACTCTCCAATGGACGACTTGAGCTAGCTTTTTCTACATTGGACGTACACTTTTGGAGACTTTTGTTTTTGAAGGGGTTGTTGATACAAAGTGTATTTTCTTGAATCATTTTGTGTCGCGACCCGACCTAAGATCTGATGTGGAATCTCGTTCGGTCCGCGAGTAAACGGCAAACACGAAAGTAGCATCTCAAAATTTTCTTTTAAAAAGAATGCAAAGTCATGTGATAACCCTGTAATGCACGTGTAAGTTTTCTTTAAAAATGACAAGATCTTCAAAACAAGACTAAACCTCAACGGCGAAACAACAAGCCGAAGGAACAACACGTTAGCTAGCAACAACAACCACGAGCTAACAGGCTCGGTATATGCATAAACCATATCAGAGTGCGCGGAATTGAAAGTTAACAAATATATATACAACAGTACGGCAACCATGTCGGTACAATAAAAGAATATAACAATAAACAGATGAGACTACTACCCAACAAATACATTGTTGATATAACAAGTACACCCTCGGCCTCACCAAAATAAAATACTAGGCACAAGGTGCTCTACCAAAAGAAGACGATCGACTGGAACTGAACTCGAGCAACTAGGGATTCCTCGCCGGCCCTTGATCTAAGGAAAACAAATAAACACGAAATGGGGTGAGTCGAAACTCAATAAGCTACTAATGCAACAATATAGCATGCTAGATGCAAGACAGTAAATATAACAAGCATTCATGCCATCACGAAACAATCCCAATATAAGACGAAGTATCAAGTATTGCACATAGCCAAACAACCCCATACTACACGAGAGGCTCAACGATCGCCAACCGTCCCATACCGGTTGGAAACCATGACCAACATTCGCTTATACAGGAAGCACATAAGAGCTATAAGTAAACAAGTTACAAAGGATACGGCATCGAGGTACACCTCCGACCAAACCAATACTTCCAACCAACTAACCAATATAATACCAAATGTAGAGCCGTTGTTGACGTGCTCGAATAAGAAAACAAAATAACATAACACGGTGTGAACCATCTTCTGTATTCACGTCGACGGGTGATCGCGGTCCCTACAACCCAAGAATCAACCACGGATATAGCTTACCATGGTTGCGTTTATTCCGTACAACAAATGGCGCTATACCCCTACCGTGGCCAACGGTAGGGCGAGGCCCGATGTATTGGCCTTCGACTATTACGTAGCCCCAGCTGCCGCAATAATCGAGCGTCAATACACCGCCAACACAAATGCCATGGACTTAACTAAATGTACAAGTATGTTTACTCGACATTTAAAATAAAAGGTCATACTCCAAAGTAGGGAGTATACCACAACAATAACATTCAACAATGATACGAATGTCACAAGTGAGTTATAATAATCCCACACCACAAATAACCAACTTATAAAAATTACGACAATTAACGTAATATCAATACACACAACCGGTGTAACCAAATTTCCAAAAGAATCACTCGAATCGTCCAAGGATTCTCAAATCACACACGTGGTCTCATAAATTATGAAATCCTAACGAACTCCGTTAGAGTCATTTTTGGTTTCTAATGAGTTCAAGTTTACACGAATTAATCATACCATAAACTTAACAATTACTAATCATATTTTACATTTCTAACATGTAAACATGAGTCTCCAAACACATTCAAAAAGTCAACCACAAATTTAACAAGTCAACATGGTCAAACATACTAAAAAATGATGATTTCTAACATGTTTCATCAAATATCAAGTCTAAGATGATGAACAATTCATAATTGAGGGAGAAAAAGGGATAGTAGCTTACAACTTGAAGATTCAACCCAAGCAAAGCCACATGCAAGACCAAACAATGGTGGTGTTGGATTGCAATTTGGTCTTCAAATGATCAATGAACAAGGATTTTTAGTACAAAAACTCCTCTCTCTCTCTCAACTTTGCCAAGGATGAAAGTGAGAATATTTGTGTAAAAATGAGTCTCTTTATGTGTATGAGAGACTTAGTAAGGCTGGAGAGAGGGTCAAAGGTCGTGACCAATTTCAGCCCTTGGATGGTGGTCAAAAGGTCAAACAAAATAACAGAGTCCGTCGCTATGCGGCCGCCCCATGCATCCGCATAGTTTCTATGCTAGCTCGCCATACGGTCGCATAGAATCCATTGTCTTAAGGGTTTTTGTGCGGCTAGCATTGTGCGGCCGCATGGGTCTTATGCGGGCGCCTTATGCGGCTGCATGAGATCCAGAATGTTAAGCCTTGGCATTATGCGGCTGCATAGTGACTGGTTCAAGTCAAAAGGTTCCAAAATCAAACCAAAGTGATTCTAAAACTCTCCCAAGTCATCCTAAGATGATACCAAACTCAAACCAAGTTTAAAATACAACTACAACACATTCCAAACCACATAAAATGAAGCTTTAGATGCACATCAAATCAAATGCAAATGACTATGAAACTTCTAACACATATCCACACACTTGAAAAGTGTACAACAAACTCAATTGCAAGTACATTTGAATGATATATGCACATGAAATGACGATGTCAACGTAAGGGACATAAACATAGAATGAATGCGAATGATGCAATTAGTGCGGGTGTTACATCCTCACCCCCTTAGAATAAATTCGACCGCAAATTTACTTACCGAACTCAACGAATAATGAAGGGTACTTTTCACGCATCTCTTGTTCTAATTCCCAAGTGGCCTCCTCGATATTATGACTCATCCACAATACCTTTAGAAGGGGAATAGATTTCAACCACAACACTTGTTCCTTTGTATCAAGTATTCTCACGGGTTGCTCAACATATGAAAGATCGGGTGTCAAGTCTACCGGTTCATACTCCAATATGTGTGACGCACCCGACAAGTACTTCCTCAACATAGACACATGAAACACCGCATGAACGCCCGACATCAACGGTGGTAGGGCAAGTCTATAGGCCAACTTCCCAATCCTTTCCAAAATCTCAAACGAACCAATGAACCTTGGAGTCAATTTCCCTTTCTTACTAAACCTCTTGACTCCAATTCGTGGCGAAACCTTTAAAAACACATGATCACCTACCTCGAATTCAAGATCCCTTCGTCGATGATCCGCATAACTCTTTTGTCGACTTTGAGCCATTTTCAACCTTTCCCGAATAAGCTTTATACTCTCAACTGATTCATGTACCATGTCAGGACCCCATAACTTTGCTTCGCCGACTTCATCCCAACAAATTGGAGAACGACACTTTCTTCCATATAGAGCTTCATAAGGAGCCATCTCAATAGTCGATTGATAGCTGTTGTTGTACGCAAACTCCATCAATGGTATGTGTGAATCCCAAATCCCTTTGAAATCCATCGAACAAGCTCGCAATATGTCCTCAAGTATCTGTATGGTCCTCTCGGATTGTCCATCTGTCTGAGGATGAAATGTCGTGCTAAGAGTTAACTTCGTACCCAAAGCATTCTGAAGTGATTGCCAAAATCGCGAAGTGAACCGCGGATCTCGATCCGATACTATGCTAACTGGCACCCCATGTAACCTCACAATCTCCTATATATACAAGGTAGCAAGTTTATCCATCGGGTAAGTCATCGTAATAGGAAGGAAATGTGCCAACTTGGTCAACCTGTCAATAATAACCCAAACCGCATCATGACCTCTACGAGTCCGTGGCAACCCTGTCACAAAATCCATCGCTATGTTTGTTGGGCCCTACATTTTTAGTCAACCTGTTTTCAACATACGCATAACATCTTGGTACTAACAACTTGAGTTCTCCTACTACATCTTGATCATCTTGCAGGTTGAATTATTGTTACATTAAACCCTACTTTTCAGGGAATGTGTCAACGGATAAGAAGACTGATTCAACAACGTTTCTTCATCGAAGAGGCCAGCAACGGATCCTTATCTCCTCCATCAACAATATGGCGAAAATATCTCAACAAGATCAACATACTTCCTATATTTTAGGCTTATTATTTTATTTGTATTTGAGGTATAAAAAGGGAAGAACACCTGTATTTTACACACATATTCTCACTAAGCTTAAGTTCCCTTACATACGCTCCTAGTTTTGTATTAAAACTTAATTAATATACCTTTTGGTCAAGGCAGGTTCCTAAACCTCCCGGGGTTTTGTGCCGGCGAACAAGTTGTTCAAGGGCTTTCCCTAGTTAACAAAATTCCTTGTGTTCATTTCATTACCATCTAATAATCATTGTACCCTGATTCTAATCATTTTTGTCATCTTTCTTGTCATTTATAACACTTGTTGAAATTTGACCAAAACAATTTGGCGCCCACGGTGGGGCTACTTTGATTATTTGCGTAGAAATGACCAATCCGTCGTCTGGTAGTCAAGGTGAGAGGAATCAGCCGCTTCCTAGTTCCGGCACCCAAGGCAATCCATCTTCAAATCCGAAAGCTGTCAATTTGGAGCTAATGTCTAACATGGTCACAATGTTGAAGAAAGTGAATGACCAGTTGGATGCTCAGGAGCATACAAACACCATGATACTCAATGCCATTGATACCATGCGTAAAGGGAAGCAAACTGAAACTCAAGTATCTACTCCATTTTCACCTTGCATCCTAGATCTTTGTTTGGTGCAGGTACATGACCAAGCCATATGGGAGATATCCCTATGTCCAGTACCTTGCCAGCAGAAAGCACAATCATGACATCCATTCCAATCACGCGACCGAGATTCAGCCTTACAACTAGCCAACCTGTGTTGTCATCTTGCTATACCTATGCCACACCTTCGATGGGGCAAACAGGAGTTTCGTAATGCTTTTGATACTTCGCATCTCAATATAATAATAATCCTCTCTTCGCAGAGAATCAACTTATTAAGGAAATGGACTATAAAAGAGTTGCTTCGAAGCGTACAGTCAACTTGCCTTATCACCAAGTTTCCCCAACCTGCTACAACGAATCTCGTTTTGTTCCAGCCATAGCTAATGTAGAGATCCCAAAGAAGTTTTCGGTCCCTCATATGAAGAAGTATGACGGGAGCACCGATCCGCCAGCATGTGTTGTTGTATCAGGAATCTATGGATATTATAAGTATCCCCCCTGTTTTTAAAGAAGCATGTTTTTGCAGGGGTTTTGGCTCAACTCTGTCAGGACCAGCCTTAAAATGGCTAACAGGACTTCCTCTAAACTCTATTTCTTCCTATGCTCAACTTGTCAGCATGTTTACTAATCAATTTTCATGCAACAGGGCACTTGACAAGTTGACTAGCGACCTTTACAGAATTGTGCAACAGCCTAACGAGAGTCTTAAAGAATATTTGCACAGGTTTAATAAGGAGGCAGTGACCATACCCAGCCTGGACATGTCCACAGCTACAGAAGCATTTCGTATAGGCTTGAAGAAGAACTCTCTATTTTATAATGAGTTGGTGATGACTCCTGCAAAACAACTTGAAGAAATAAGAACCAGAGCCTTGCGTTTCATCAGATTGGAGGATGACAGCTTGGCGATGGAGAAGTCAATTGGGAGGACCCCTACTCCTCTATTTGAGCCACCAGACAGAAAATCAGATTCCCATCATTATAAGTCTAACAGGGGCAAACCCCCTGTTAAATCCGAATCCTCTAAAGTTCATTTTGTAGATGATGATCAGGATGGGGATGATAATGACTATCCTAAAATTTCTGATTACTGCTTTTCTGTGGACATTGCAAGAGTCCTTTGTGCCATGGAAAATCTTGGAGACAAGGCAAGATGGCCTAAGAAGAGTGACAAGCCCACAACTTGGAACGATAAGTCCAAGTGGTGCGCGTTCCTTGAGGAGTTCGGGCACACTACTGAAAATTGCTTCGCTTTGAGGAAGGAAATTGCTCATCTATTGTCAAAAGGTCTTCTTAAGGATTTGTTGGGTAAGAAGAGGGTCAGAAATGAATCCAAGGAAACTGAGCCTGGGGAGCAGTCCAGACCCGAGAAAGTTGCACCTCCTCCAGCCACCAAGGTAGTAAATGTTATTTCAGGTGGATCCCATATTTGTGGTACAACTTATTCTGCAGCCAAGCGTCATGCCAAAAGTTCTAAGGAGGATCAGTCAGAACTGCCCTCAAGGTGTCGCGACTTCACAGATGGTCAAGTTATCTCCTTCGAAGATGAGGATAAGGATAACACGTTGGACCCCCATCATGATGGTCTAGTTGTCCAGGTGCAGATTGCTAATTGTATGGTCAAGAGAATTCTAATTGATGGCGGCAGCTCAGTCAATATAATCTTCACTCACGCTCTTGAAGAGATGGGCATTCCTTTATCCGAAGTTGTGAAGAATTCGTCTGTACTGGTAGGGTTCAGTGGTGAAGCGAAGCAAACAGTTGGAGAAATCAAGTTGCCTCTCTATTTGGAGGGTATGAATTCTATGGAAAGGTTCTGTGTGATCGAATGCTCTTCCTCGTACAATGTCATTTTAGGAAGACCTTGGATCCACAACATGAAGGCCGTGCCATCTACTTATCACCAGTGCGTCAAATTTCCAACACCTTGGGGTGTGGCTAAGTTGAAGGGAAATCAGCAGCTCTCTAAGGAGTGCTACAAGGTTAATATGAAAGCAAGTTCAGTCCCTCGTCCAGCATAGCAATTAAAGAAAAAGGCCCAGGATGTCCTTGAAGCAGTGGCGCATGAGACAAAAAGTATTTCTGTTGATGAGTCAAACCCTGAGGCCCAAGTGCAAGTTGGTACAGATCTTCCACCCGAAATTGAGAAGGAACTGATTGAGTTTTTGAAGAGTCAAAAGTGTTGTTTTGCGTGGAAGCATGAAGATATGACAGGAATAAGCAAGGACATCATTACTCACAAGTTGAACATTGATCCAGCCATCCGTCCTGTCCACCAGAAAAGGAGAAAGTTTGCCCATGAACGGAACCAGATTATAAAGGATGAAGTTGAGAGACTTTTGAAGGCCAAAATGATCAAGGAAGTTCAATATCCAAGGTGGTTGGCTAATGTTGTGGTGGTAGAGAAGAAGAACGGCAAGTGGCGAGTATGCGTGGACTTCACGGACTTGAACAAGGCCTGCCCAAAAGATCCATTCCCTCTTCCTCATATTGATTCTCTAGTTGACGAGACAGCTGGCCACGATATCTTGACATTCATGGATGCGTCCTCAGGATTTCAACAAATTCAAATGGAGCCCTCAGACCAAGAGGATACGGCATTCATGACTCCAGAAGGTATATATTGTTATATTGCTATGCCATTTGGTCTTAAAAATGCAGGGCAACTTATCGAGGTGGTAAATAAGATGTTCAAAGATCAACTTGGCAAGACGATGGAAGTCTACATAGATGATATGGTAGTAAAATCCAAGCATATTGAAGACCACGTGGAGCATCTTGATGAGGCTTTCAACATCTTGAAAGCTTTCAACATGAAACTCAATCCAGCGAAGTGCAACTTTGGTGTTAAAGCAGGGAAGTTCTTGGGCTATATGGTGACTAAGAGAGGAATTGAAGCTAGTCCCGAACAAATCAAAGCTATTCTCAACTTGGAATCTCCCAAGAATATCAAAGACGTCCAAAGGTTAACCGGTAGAGTAGCTGCCCTAAATAGATTTATATCTAAATCATCTGATAAGTGCAGGTTATTCTACGAAGTGTTAAGAAAGAATAAACTCTTCCAATGGACTGATCAACATGAGGCAGCCTTCAAACAACTTAAGGAATACTTGGTGATGTCACCCCTACTTGCTAAACCAGAACGTGGTGAGCGCCTCTATTTATATTTAGCCGTATCTGAGAATGCAGTTAGTGCAGTATTGGTGAAAGAAATCCAAGGTGAACAGCATCCTGTTTATTATATAAGTAAGTCTCTACTAGATGCTGAAATGAGGTACTCTCATCTTGAAAAGTTAATTTTAGCTTTAACTACTGCCGCTACAAAATTGCGTCATTATTTTGAAACACATCCCATAACTGTCAGAACTAACTATCCTATGAGAAATGTGTTGAGAACTCCAGAGATGTCAGGGAGATTGGCCAAGTGGTCGGTCAAGTTGAGCACGTATGACATTTCATATGAGCCCAGAACAGCTATCAAATCTCAAGCTCTAGCTGATTTCGTAGCAGATTTTAGTCCAAGTTTGCAGCCTGAGGTGGAACGAGAGGTACAACAGCTTGAAGGTAAAACAATTCCTAGATTTTGGACACTTTATACAGATGGAGCTTCAAATTCCAAAGGAATTGGCTTAGGAATAGTTCTGAAATCCCCCCAAGGTGATATCATACCTCAAGCTGTATCTTGTGAATTCAATGCGACGAATAATGAAGCTGAATATGAAGCTTTAATCATGGGTTTAACTACAGCTTTAAGTTTAAATATTACTCATATAAATGTATATGTTGATTCTCAGTTGCTCGCTAACCATTTCAATGGCAGTTACGTGGCGAAGCATTCCAAAATGACTTTGTATCTCCAACATGTTAAAGCTTTGGCTTCAAAATTTCTGTCATTCTCTTTGGAACAGGTCCCTAGAGAAGAGAATACAGAAGCAGATGCATTGGCCAACTTGGGTTCAACTTGCAAATCTATGTTGTATACTAATATTCCCATTATTTATGTTAAGTACCCGGCAATAGACCAAGTGGAGGAAACTCAAGAAGTAACTCAATTTAATGGGGCACAAGATACAAGTTCATCTTGGACCCAACCTATAATTGAGTTCCTTCAACTTGGAACTATTCCACGATATTAAGAATGCTAGATCTTTTAAAATGCGTACTTCAACTTTTGTTTTAATAGATAATGTCCTGTTCAAGAAATCTTTCGCAGGACACTATTTGAGATGTATTGACAATAAGCAAGTTGAGCTCGTGCTAAGTGAAATCCATGAAGGAACATGTGGAAATCATTCTAGTGGGAAAGCATTGGCATCGAAGGCTCTCAAGACTGGTTATTACTGGCCAACAATGCGTCAAGATGCCATGAGCTACGTGCAGAAATGTGATGCCTGCCAAAGGCACAGTAACATCTTGCATCAACCTCGAACCTCTACACTCTATTGTTTCATCTTGGCCTTTCATGAAATGGGGCATGGATATTGTGGGCAAGTTGCCTAAGGCTCCTGGAGGCAAAGTGTTCATGTTAGCAATGACTGACTATTTCTCAAAATGGATCGAGGCAGAGGCCTATGTGCAAGTAAGAGACAAGGAGGTAGTTTCATTTTTAAAGAAGAATATTATTAGCAGGTTTGGCGTACCATCAGAGATCATATGTGATAATGGATCCCAATTCATAAGTAAAAGAGGAGATTTTTGTGCTCGTTGGGGCATCAAGCTGATCACGTCTACGCCTGTCCACCCTCAAGCCAACGGTCAAGCTGAGTCAAGCAACAAGTTGATTGTCAACAACCTGAAGAAACGCCTAGATCAAAAGAAAGGAAAATGGGCTGAAGAATTACCACTTGTACTTTGGGCAGACAGGACAACTACAAATGGGGCCACATGTAGAACTCCATATTCCTTGGTATTTGGAGCAGAAGCTGTAATTTCAGTCGAGGTGACAATCCCAACAGCAAGGTATGGTTTATTAACTCAAGATGAAAATAATCTCTTGCTAACCCAAGATCTAGATACAATTGATGAGCTCAGGGATTTAGCCAAGATAAGGATGGAAGCCTATCAACAACGGATTGCTAGGTCTTACAACAAGAATGTCAGAATAAGAAGATTCCAGGTTGGTGATTTAGTTTTAAGAAAAGTATTTCAAAATACCGAGAGAATGCGGGTAAATTAGCTCCCAAGTGGGAGGGACCATATCTTATTGATCTTGAAGGCAAAGGGGCATCGGTTGTCAACCCCAAGTGGAGACAGGGTCCCTAGGAGTTGGAATGCCATTCATTTAAAGCTCTATTTTATGTAAGTCAAGTAGTTAACAACTAGACTTCTCAGGTATGAGTTAATTTATGTCAAGTTCATTCGTGTGTTTCAATTCTCAATTTTATTGGAAACCCTTACTAACTTAAGCATCGGAGGGGTGTTGGCTACGCTAACACCCAATCCTAACATGAATTTGTTTTGCAAGGTATACAAGCGCAGTAGGCTCAACATGTTAACACGCCGATGCGGCTCCATGTTGAGACCTAAATTGGAATAGGTCGAACATGTTAACACGCCACGGCTCCGACATGTTTAGACCTGAGATAAATAAGTTCAACATGTTAACACGCCGATGCGGCTCCAACATGTTGAAACTTTAGCTGGAGAGGATGGAACATGTTGACACGCCGGGCCGTGAGACTTGTTCTATCTCTTCAAACGACTTACCTCGATCAAAGGTACATTTTGCTTATGGTTAAAAGATTTACATCTTTTCTAAAGAATTAAGGTTTTGACACCTTCGCCCGTGCGCACGATTTCACACTTGTTCAAGTTGTGACTATTGGTTGTAACATTGACATGTTACCTACTGTTTATATCGTTAACGTTTTATCTTCTAAACAAGCAAGTGTTTCTGAAGAAACCTAAGCTACTTCAGCAAAGCTTCAAAATGTTCCCAAAAAGATCTCACAATTAGTGGATAAGTTGGATAAGCCAACAAATCCCTTCAAACCTACGAAAAGCTTGGAGTACTAGACCAACCTAGTACCCCCAAATAAATTGTTTACGCTCTTATGAGCTGTTACATAACCGAATGAATAAAAAAGAAATTGTTTTTGTTACTTTCCCTTCCAAACCGCCTAAAAACATTCAAATTGTTCCAACGTCTTGGCTCGCCGCGGTGTTACCTCTGTTTCTTTCTCTTGATTACTCCCTTCAACTTGGGTCCCTACTATGGTACTCAACACTTTATTGGCATCATCAACCGTTCTTCCAGGGCGGTGAATTCACCTCCTCTGCATCTACTGATTCGCCAATAAAGTCTTCTAAAGTCCTTCTCTCTTCTTCCAAGTCCCAATTGGGAGCTTGTCCATTCTTGAATTCTTCCATTAGTTGAATCCTGGCCTCCAGCAATGTTTTGGTGGCATTAAACTTGAAGTCTTCCCTCGCAGCTTCAAGTTCCTTCACGTGAACTTCATTCTCCTTCACTCTTTCAGCACAAACGTCTGCTAGTTCCTTTCTCAACTTTACATTGTCCTTCTTCAATTTTTCCACTTCACCAGCGTGTACTTTGGCTTCCTTCTTCAGTCTATCTACTTCCCCAGCACTTGCTTTTTCTTCTTTCCTTGACTCCTCAGCCTCAACACTACATCTAGTTGCCTTGATTTTCAAGACGGTGACTTGGTCCAAAATAGGACTCACTATATCAGAGACCTGTGTAAAAGAAGTATTAGTACTTTGTAAATTTCTTGGTACAAAGATCAAAGTTTCCTCATTTTACCTTGTCAGCAAAATCTTTCATCACAACAACAAATTTCTCTCTTGTCTTATCAACATCCAAAACATCACTCGCGTCTGTGGCTTCACTTCCACCGTTTCCTCTTCTTCGACTCATCTTTCTTCTTTGATACATTTGCCTCGAGCTAGAGGCCATAGATTGTGGAGTTGGGGCGGCTTCTTGTCTTTCTTCGAGACCTTCTTGCTTTAGCACCAGCGAGCAGATCCGCAGCACTCACAAGGGTTTTAGAACGAGTGGCTACAATAAAGGCCATGGAATTAGGACAACTTGGAGGATTAGAATAATCTGAAGTTAGGCAAAAACTTTAAGATGTTAAATCAAACCTGTGGACATCTTGCTGGGACTTGATAGAGACTCTCTTCGATGAACTCCTTCTTCTTCCTCGACCCTTTCTGAAGAGAACAAAACTGGAAATGCTTTGAAAGACCTAATGAGAGGATCCAATTCAAAAATCCTCTTTACATTCTCCTCCGTACCCTCTTGTTCTGGGAACAACACGCATAACTTGGCAACTTCTACAAAGAAAAATTTCAAGTTTGTTAGAGGTTAAGATGTGTAAAGATTTTTGGTAATGAGTAAAATCAAAGGAAAATTTCCCCTACCTTGAGACCTCCACTTTGAAACTACACCAGCCTCTTGGCTTAGGCTGTCTTTCCTAACAAAGAAAAATCTATTTCTCTATCCCCTATCAGCAGGGTCGTTGTTGGAAATCAAAATGGGGTCACCACCACTCTTGACTCTAAAGCAATATCTCCCCAGACCAAATCCCCTTATCTCGGTGGTATAAGCAAACTCCTCTAGGCCTACATTCAAACCTGTTTCATCCCTCAACCTAACTAGGGTTTGTAAACACCTCCAACCCTGAGGCATAAGTTGGGCATAGTTCAATTTTGCAGAAGCAAAAAACCTAGTAATCAAGACAGGGAAAGGGAATTTTAGACCAATGGTGAAGGGGTATTCAGGAAAACACACCCACTCAGGGGAATAACACTCGAAAGTTAAGGAGGGATGGGTAAAGAAGACGGTTTCAGAAGGCAATGCGTGTTTTTTCTTGACAATTTCCAGATCTACTTCGGAAATCAAGCATTTTTCTTTTTCAGGCTCCTTTAACAGATTTTGGGTTGAGAAACCCTCTGGTAGACCATCATCACTTTCGATTATACATAACTTCTTTTTCCCCATTTTTGCAACTTGAGAAATTATCAACAAAAAATTTGAGAGAAGGACGAGGAACTCACCGGAATTGCTACTTGTTTTTCTTCTCCGTGCGATCTTCCTTGATATCTCTCCGAAAGAAAACCTTTTTTGTTAACAACTCTGTGAGAAGGAGAGTTGGGGAAGGTTCTGACTTGTTCAAGAAAGGAGTTGTGAGCAGTTGCAAGTTTGAAAAAACATCATGACCTTTTGCCTTGGTGATGATGCACAAAATGGCACGGTCAGGAACTCTCTGGAATCTTGGTGAAGCTGGGATATCTGGGCTTGAGCTAAGAACCTGAAATGGACAGAAAACATGCTAGGGTGAATGCAGGGGCTTGCCCTGCTAAAGCACTCCGGCGTGAGAATAAGAACTTGCTTATCAATTTGACAGAGTCTTAGCTTGTGAATAGTAAACGTACCTTGGACCAAGTACTGGCTTGGCTTTTATAATGAAATGGAGTGATTTGTGGACTGATTTTGAGGGGTGTCAATCCCCATAATTAAGGAGGAGTAATTGTCGGGCATGATTGGAGTCAATCCCTGATTTTTAGCCTGTGATCTCGGGAGCGCGTAGACGTGGCCCGTGATTCTTGGAGACAGTTACTGGCCTGCTTGGGCGTGCCCGCGTTGTGCTCTGTTCGTGTGGATCATGCTCGTGTGTTCGCGCGGTGCTCGCGCAGTGCTATGCTATTGGCCTGCCTTCTGGGCTAAAGTCCCTGCCCGAATATGTCCTGACCGGTGCATCCGGGCATCAAGATATTTTTGGTGTCATCAATGGCCCCCTGCTCCTTGTCCAAGAAGTATTTATGCTCGTGGCGAGGAGCAATCATGGTTGTTAGGCGTTTAGTTGGGCGACGTCATCTATGAAGTGACCAAAAGGACAGAAGGCTGCCGCTTGGGAAACCGTGCCTGTTTGGTTTCGAGGCGCATTAAATGCGGAGGGTAGGCCCAGGCCTAGGCCCGTAGGCGCCCGTTGGAGGCCCAGTAGCCTTGGAGGGAAAATGAAACCCTTAAATTGTCTTGAGCGGCTCCTTTCGCCACTTTTACAGATTACTCTCTTCTTCTTCCGCCGCCGCTGCTAAGATTTTTCGTGGAGCTTCCTTCCTTCCAGAATTCTTGCTGTACCAGTTGCTATCTTCACAAGTTCATCCTCTTTCTGCACTATAACTCCAGGTATTTGCTCGCGCCCCTCTCTCAATTTCTCTTTTTTGCTTTTGAGTTTTCATTTTGGGAATTTCGTTGATAGCCATGAATTGGTCATGGAAGGATGTTGTTTTGGGGCGTTGATATTCAAGTGAGGAGGATTTTGTGTTGCGAACCCTCTGAGAGGGTTTAAGCCATGTGTTACGGTAGATCTTGGATTTAGGGTTTCTTCCCCTCTTTACCCCTTTTTGCTAATACCGTACTTAGCCAGCCTCCTTTCTTCCCTTTGTAGTGATGTCATCCTCCGTTAGTCTTCGCGGTGCATCTGATTCAAAGGCCACCCATTCGGAGGAAGTTTTTGATTATGACCGCGAGCAAGGCTTGAGCGAGCCAAGCTCTGAGCCCACCCCTCCAACTTCTCCAGTGAGCGATTCTTCTAACGAGGTCCAGGTCACCCGGGTAGTCGAAGCCCCGAGCACAGATGACGATTCAGCGAGCTCGAGCTCGCCGAGACTTGCTCGGGCCCGAGCTCGCGGTGTCCGCTCAAAGCCAGCTTCCCTTTCAGGGACCTCGGACGATTTGTGGAGGTCTTTTGATGGAGATAGGGATGTTCAAAATTGGTTCTCTTCGTTAGGGGTGGACGAACAAGTGTATCGCGTTAAGATGCTCGATCCTCGGATTGACGATGTGGAGTTTCGTGACTACACAGATAGGGTGGTCTTCTTCTATGAGTTCTTTCACGTGGGATGGCGCTTGCCACTAGATCCTTTTATAGTTGAGTTCTTGATGGCTTCTCAGGCCGTCCCTTCCGATCTCATGTTGAACACTGCTCGAGTTCTGAGCTCGTTTATTGTATTGTGCCGTCTGCTCGGCTTCGAGCCCTCTCTGTCGGTGTTGAGGAAATACTTCGTGTTCAGCACCGACAAAAGAACACAACGCATCTCTGCCCGATCTAAGCCCAAGTGTCCTCGTCTCCTTAGCGACTTTCCCAACAAGACCGAGAAGTGGGACGAGAAAGTTCTGCTCGTGGAGTCACGACTTGGGTGGCCCTTCCCCCCTGCTACTGATAAGGCGGTGCCCCCAAGAGGGAGTGTTGATATTTCATCGCCGGGAGATCGCGAGCTGAATGCTGCTATTGAGGCGGCTCTACAAATTGATGGCCAGGTCCAGGCTTGGACGTTTGATTGGAAAGCTCTGACCGGTGACGTCGAGTTACTGCGTCTGGCCGGCGTCAATCGCCTGCCCGTTGGGGGAGTTCCTGCCAGGGTAGTGATGGCCAATGAGTTGCCTGACCCCGCTTGGGGCCCTCATCAGGATATGGCTTTTCCAGGCGATTGTTTAACTTGCAAAGAGATTGGCACCCGTTGTGTTGCCCCTTTGGATCCTTCTGGTTTGACTCTACATTTTTTGTATTTTAGTTTAACGCTCTTCTTGTTTATTGGCCTGATGTCGCTTTTTGGTCGCAGAAATGAAGAGGATAAATGTTGACGCTGCCAAGAAGGCTAAGAAGGATGCTACCGAGCGTCGATCTACTCTCTCCACTTTGCCCCCGGCGACCGTGCCCAGAGTACCCACCGGAGACCCCAAGGTGGGCTCCTCTGGAACGGTCTCGGGCAAATCCAAGGCTCCGGTGGCCGCTAATCCCCCTACCCGATCTTCTCCTCAGCGATCCTCGGCTGCTCGCTCGGAGGATGCCTCTGATCCTACTGCAAAGCCGGACCCAGCTGCTCTCTCACATCGCAAGAGGAAGAGTGGCGAGGAGGCTACCGAGCGCTCTGTGCGCTCAAAAGGGCCAGACGCTGCAGCGGGGACTTCTGGTGCTGAGACTCCCCAAGCAAGCAGGCCTTCGTGGATGGAGCCAGACTTCAAAATGCCGACCTCGCGGGAAGCTTCAATGGCCCTCACTACAGAACTGGCCAACGTTCCGGTGATTGATAATATTGATCTCCGCATTCGTGGAGCTGCTGCCATTTATGGCCAGGGAATTGTCCAGAGGGCTTCCCATGCGGGCTTGGTTCGTCGCAATTCCCGCGAGTCGAATGGAGTCTTGTTCGGCCAAGCTGGCCTAGCCGCTTGCGAGGTAACTTTAGCCATTCTTTTTGCCTTGTGTCTGCTTTCATCCCCAGTCGTTCCGACTAACCATACGTTTTTCAGATGCTGACCAACTTCAATATGCTCGCTGCTCGTGCCTCCGAGTCTTCGGCTAGGGTTGCAAATCTGAAGGGAGAGCTCAAGGGAATGGAGACACTGCTGGCCAAACGGAACGGGCAGCTCATTGCCAAGGACAAGGAGGTTCTGGCTAAAACTGAGGAGGTCTCTAAGCTTGAGGCTGAGCTGAAAGCCCTGAAAGACCAGCATGAGCTTCTGAAGGGAACTGAGAAGTCTCTCCGCTCCCGAAACGCCGAGCTCGAGCAGAAGGTCCCTCAGCTGGAGATGGAGAAGCTCGAATTGGGCCGCGATTTAGAGAGGTCGGTGGCCTACGTGGCACAGGTTAAGGCGGCTAGCGAGGAGGAGGTCATCACTCGATACCGGGCATCCGAAGCCTACCAGGAAGACTTGACTAATGCGGTCTCCCCCTATTACGATCAGGGAGTTCAGCATGCTCTTCGGGTGCTCGGTGGTCTTGGCCTGAACGGGGTCACCGTCGACGCCCTTGCTGACGTCTCCTCGGCTTCCTACTACGGGGTTGAAGCTCGCCGTGGGCACGCATGGTACCCTTTCGACGAGGAAGACTTGGCCTTGCTGAAGGAAAGTGACCAACTGGAAGGACGTGAGGAGTGGTTTCCTCCTACCCCTTTGGTGGTCAATGTCCGAACAGTGCTCGAGGCCCGTCGTCTCGCGGAGGAGGTTATACCTGCTACTCCGGCCGCTGAAGCTCCCGATGGGAATCAGGCTGATGTCGAGGGGACGACTGTTGAGGTGACCACTACCGAAGGAAACGTTGCGGCCCCTTAATCTTTTTGTTGTAAATGTTTTTGTTGGCCTGTGTGCCCTCTTCTTTTTCTTTATTTGTAAAGACTTCTTGCTCCTATTAATGAAACTTTAGCTAGCTGTAACTTGCATCTTTCGTATTCTGTTCGGTCTTGCGAACATGTCTGGTCGTGACTAATAATTGCATCTTTCGTATTCTGTTCGATCTTGCGAACATGTCTGGTCGTGGCTAATAATTGAAATAATTTTAACCAGATCCTGAAACAAAATAACTTTAACCAGAATTTGAAATTTTAACAAATCTCAGATTCTGCCCGATTTTGCGAGCATTTAGGCCAACTGATAAATAATAAGTAGTTTAGTTCGTACTTGCGACTACAACTAATTATGGCCTATGATGACTTGAGTTTAAACAAGTCTCATGCCCCACTCGGTCTTGCGAGCATTGGGACAACTTGAAATATAACAAGCTGTTCAGCTCGATCTTGCGAGCGTCATGAGAACTAGTGATAAGCCTAATCTCAATAACTTGAAATTTAACAAGTTTCATTTTTCGCTCGTTCTTGCGAGCATAATTGAATAACAGAAATGATAATAAGACATTAAGTCAAGCTTTATTTCATTTATTGTCATGCTTCAATTTACAAATCAGCTTTTCGTAAGATCTTACCTATTGATAGTATCTCCTAAGATGATCTGCGTGCCACGGGTGCTTTAGGTCAACTCCCTCCTTAGTTCGCAGCATGTAAGTTCCTTCTTTGACTACTTTTGTGACTTGGAAAGGGCCTTCCCAATTTGGCGAGAGTTTGCCCATTTCTGCTCGTTGTCCAGTCGCCGATCATGAAAGATTTTTTGTGAACTCTTTTGTCGTGATGACCCTTGGCCCTCTGCTTGTAATTGATCATTCTCATTTTTGACTCCAGTCTTTTTTCTTCGAGTAGATCTATATCCATTAGCCGCTCATGGTCGTTTGTCTGCTCGTTGAATCATGAGACTCTGATCGTTGGTAGGGCCATCTCTACCGGGGCCATGGCCTCAGAACCATAAGTTAAGGCGAAAGGAGTTTCTCCTGTTGGCCCCTTGACCGTAGTTCTAACGGCCCAGAGTGCGGCGGGCAACTCATCTAGCCATCTCCCTGCTCTTCCCTCAAGATTCCTTTTGAGAGCGTGCAGCACCTGTTTATTCCCGGCCTCCGTCCGTTGCCCTGCGGGTATGCAACCGAAGGCGCCGGTGTTTGATGTGCAGATTTTCACAAGCCCTCGTAAATCTTTCGGAGAATTGAGTTCCATGATCAGAGACGATTGCTCGGGGTACTCCGAAACGGCACCAGATGAAATCGTGTACAAAGTTGATGGCGTTTTCCTCTGTTATGCTCGCTAAAGGTTTAGCTTCAATCCATTTGGTGAAGTAATCAATTGCCACGATCACGTATTTGCAATTTCCCCGGGCAGTGGGGAAAGGTCCAATTAAATCTATTCCCCACATGTCAAATGGCCATGACGCAACAACCAGTGACTGCTCGGTAGATGGTAGCCAGGGTATGTCCGCGTATCGTTGACATTTGTCGCACCTTCTGACGTAGTTTTCAGCTTCTCTTCTCAAGTTCATCCAGTAATAGCCTGCTGAGATTACTTTGTCTGATAAAGTTCTGGCCCCTGGGTGACCCCCGCATACTCCTTCATGAACCTCGGCAAGAAGGCGTTCGGTCATTTCAGGTCGTACACACCTTAACAAGGGCCTTGAGAATGATCACCTGTATAGAATTCCATCTATAACCGTGTATCGGGCGACGCGCTTTTGTATTGTCCGAGCTTGATCTTTATCCTCGGGTAAAGTACCTTGCTCGATGTAATCCTGTAGCTCGTCGATCCAACACCTCTCGGTGATCTCTATATCCAGGATTTTTGCTCGCTCGATTGCTGGCATCTCGATATGCTCGATCATAACGGAGGGATGGAGCGTGAGATTTCTCTGTTGCGATCTTGGATAAATAGTCGCTCGTACATTCTCTGTCCGATCAATTCTGATTAATTCCCAAAATTGCATTCTGGCTAGCAACTCCCTCGCCAGTTCGCAGTATTTCTCTAAGGTGGGGTTATTCACCCCATACTCCCCCTTAACTTGATTCACAATGAGCTGTGAATCACTGTAGATGACTATATTCTGAATTCCTATGTCCAATGCCAATTCTGTGCCCGCTATCAGTGCTTCATATTCGGCTTGATTGTTGGACATTGGAAATGTAAAGCGCAACGCTTTTTCGAAGTGATCTTCATGCTCGGGGGGAATGAGTATGATGCCCGCTCCGCTTCCAGACTTGCTGGAAGCTCCATCGACGAATAGTTCCCAATAGACACTTGGTCTACTTCGCTGCTCGGGTAGGACTCTCGTCTCTGTTTTGTCTCTTCCCTTCTCAGTCGAAAAAACTTGTTTCGACCGGAAATCTGCTAGTGCTGTGCCACGATCGCTTTTTGGGGCTATAATCGATGTCAAATTCTGTGAGTTCGATCAACCATTTTAGCAGTCTGCCTGAAGAGTCTGGCTTGTGTAGAATTTTCCTTAATGGATAATCTGTGTATACAGTTATGGGATGTGCAGAAAAATAAGCCCGTAGTTTGCGAGCGGAGACAACAAGCGAGTAAGCCAATTTTTCTGCATTAAAATAACGGGCTTCGACCTGGGTCAGAGCCTTAGATACATAATAAATAGGTCTTTGTACATTTGAATCTTCCCTAACCAAGACCGCACCACTTTGCTGCTCGGTGGTGCGAGATACACAAATAGTTTTCCCTGACGGGGCTCAAGGTGGTGGCTTGCCTAGATATTCTTTGAGCTGCTCAAACGCCTCCGAGCATGCTTTCGACCACACGAACCCCTTATTTCCGCGCAGAATCTTGAAGAAGGGTAAGCATTTTTTTGCTGATCGGGAAATGAATCTTCCCAATGCGATGATGCGGCCGTTCAGCCTCTGCACGTCCCTGATTGACTGAGGCTGTTTCATTTCGAGCAGGGCCTTTATTTTCTCAGGATTGGCCTCTATTCCCCTCTCGTTGACCATGAAGCCCAAGAATTTTCCTGCTCGGACGCCGAAAACACATTTGCTCGGATTGAGCTTCATGTTGTTCTTACGAAGGTTGGTGAACGTTTCGGCCAGATCAGAAATGTGGTCGCGACCCTTTGATTTTACGACCATATCGTCCACATATGCCTCGACATTCCTGCTAATCTGTGATGAGAACACCTTGTTGACCATCCGTTGGTATGTGGCCCCGGCGTTTTTAGTCCGAAAGGCATCATCTTGTAGCGAGAATAGTCGCCTGCTCGGAAGGCTGTATGGGCCTTGTCTTGTTCTGCCATCTTTACTTGGTGATATCCGGAGTAAGCATCCATGAAGCTGAGCATCTCGAATCCAGCTATAGCATCGACCAGTCGGTCTATTCGCGGGAGCGGGTAGCAATCCTTTGGGCAAGCCTTGTTTAAATCTGTGAAGTCTACACATAGCCTCCACTTTCCATTTGACTTCTTAACCATGACAACATTAGCCAACCAGGTTGGGTAATGGATCTCCTCGATTATGCCCGCTTGAGTAGCTTTTCAATTTCGCTTTGATGGCTTTATCTTTTCAGTAGAAGCTGTCTTGCTCATTGTTGGACGGGTCGGAACTCGGACTAATGTTGAGCTCATGAAGAGCAACGTCCTCGCTAATCCCCTTCATGTCCTCATTGTCCATGCAAAGACATCGAGACTCTTTCAGTGCGCGATTAGGCATTCGCGTTCACTCTCTCCCAGGCTTTTTCCAATTTTGATCTTCTGCTCAGGATGCGCTGGATTGATGATTACTTCTTCGAGCTCGCCGTGAGCTTCAATTTCAGGGTTGTCCCTGACTTGCAAGGTCTCCACTTCTAACTCTTTCTTCTTCCCGAGAACTTGCTCGGTATTGCTTCCGAGGACTTGCTCGGTGTTGTGTCCGAGTACTTGCTCGGAGTTACTTCCGAGAACTTGCTCGGAAGCCGTGAGATCGAGTATAACTCCTACCTGCATCGGAGTTATCTCTGAGAATTCCTCCTTCCTTGAAAACTCGACTTCACTGTTGCCATTGGTGATTGTGAGTTTTCGTTTTGCTTTGTGTGTTTCTTGGAGGTATCTGTATATGGAGCTTGGTTGGCTTCTGAGCTCTCCTACCCCATGTGGTGTTGGAAATTTTGCCCGCTGATGTGGGGCTGATACCACCATTTGGAATTTTGCCATGGAGGGAAGGCCTAAAATGGCATTGTAATGTGCTCGGAGATCGATAACAAGGAAGGTTATCTTCTCCGTCCTAGTCCTTTGTCCCACGCCGATCATGACCTCCAGCTCGATCGTTCCTTTAACCGCAACTTTGTGGTTGGTGAATCCTTCAAGATGACCCACGTATGGTTTCAGGTGGACATCTGAGTAACCCATCTGTTTGAAGCAGTTGTAATAAAGGACATCACGAGATGCGCCCGTGTCTAGCAATATTCTCTCAACTTCCCAATAGTCTATACTTGCCTGTACAGCCAAGGCTTGCTCGGCTGCTAGAGTCGTGGTCGCTAACTCACTTTGCGTGAAAGTGATAGCTTCCTCGCGTCTCCCGAGCACAACAGGAACGGATGGCACCTTATCCAACAAATGGATTTGACTTTTCAATTTCGTGATGCTCAGTTCGTCCTCCAAGATGACGGATATTCTCCCTCTTGGTTGGCGGTTGTGACCCGGGTCTTGCCCGGCTCTGTTTCCGCCCGTGTTGTGCCTGGCTTTGAACCGGTCTAGCTTCCCTTGATTTATCAGCTTTTGTATTTCCCTCTTAAGCTGAAAACATTCCTCGGTCGTGTGACCGATGTCATTGTGGTACGCGCAATGTTTTGTCTGGTCGCGCGTATGACTGTATTCAGGGTCGAGGGGAATCGCGGGTGGTAGCTCTGCTCCGATTTGATTCATGATTTCTTCCCTGGGGACATTCAGCAATTCGAACTCACGGCGAGTCCGATTCTTTCCAAACCACTTTTTCTTAGCGCCTGAGCCGGACACTTCGTCATCGCGGTTTTTATCTTTATCCTTATCCTTCCCCTTCTTGGTTGCTCCCTCCTCGGTCGTGGTGACATAACTCTGTGTTCTAGTGAACATCTCACCGCGATCTATTGGTGGTCGCATTCCCAAATCTGTTTTGAGAAATCCCTTGTTTAATCCTGCCTGGAAGCACATGGTGACCTCCCGGTCAGTCAGATCGTCGCACTGCCCGAGCATTTTCTTGAATCTGTTGAAATAGTGCCCGGTGGATTCGGTGGCCCCCTGTCGGATATTGCAAAGATCCATTCTTGCCTTCGGGGTGGCCCCCGCGGTACTGAACTCGATCATAAACTTCCTCTTCAAATCTGCCCATCCAGTTATGGATCCTCTGGGCAATCGGCCATACCATTTCACCGCTTTCTCCTTCAACGTGCTCACAAAGGCTTTGCATTTGAGAGCTTGATTGGTTGTGACCATGTTGATTTGATTTGCAAAGCTTATGACATAGTCGCGGGCAAGGCTGGTTCCATTGTACTTGTCGAACACAGGTATTTGCATGTCCGGATCTGGAGGGGTCTGTACTATCCAGTCTGCCAATGGGACGTCCTCTTCGGAAGGGACGTCTACTTTTGCTCGCCCCGACTCTAAGGCGATCAGGCGTTGTCTGACCTCCTCGTACTTGTCTTGCTCCGCTTGTGTCCGCAATGGAGGCGGCATGCGAGTCTCTCCGTCATGGTGCTCGCTACGCCCACCCTTCTCTGATCCTCTTCTAGGCGACATGCGCCTAGGCGATGGCGAGCGATTCGACCGATGTGACCGGGCTCCATTCTCGACCCGTCTGCCTCGATCAATTGTTCCTCTAGGCGACTTGCGTCTAGGGGATGGTGTGCGCCTTGACCGACGAGAATGAGCTTCCTCTCTTCGCAGTCGTTGGGAGGGTGGTAAGGATTCAGCCTCCTCGCTGCGAGCACGACTCCTCCTTCGCGGAGCCTCCGGCATAGTTAGCCGGCTATGTATACTCTGAGCTCCGCGAACTCCCGAGCATTGGGGTGCCTTTCCCCGATTGTTTGGCCTGTTCTCCAATTGCTCTCTCCTCCCGTTAGCCCCGGTACTTGCCGGGTTATTAGGAGGATCTTGCCGATTGCCACGACTGCCTTGCGTCGCGGAAGGAGCTGGGCGGGGAGCGCTCATAGTTGGAATATCAGGGAAAAGCTGCTCCTCTACTGGCACCATGGGTTGTCCCATGGCGAGTAGCTGTTGGTTAAGCGCGTACATCCGGCTCAAATATTGGGCCTGGTTGGTTAGCGCGGCTAGCCGAGCTTGCTCGGTCAATGTTGCAGCATCGAGAGCCGCTGCCCGTGCTCGTCGAGCATTAAGCTGGTCACGAAGCTCCACCTCTGGATTTGGTCGAGGAGGTGGAAGTAAGTGGGAGGGCCCCACGTGACCTGATTGTGCCGAATTGGCGTGAGCAGCGGCCGATTGTGACCTAGTGATTCGGGCGTTTGGATTTGGTGGTGCACGGCCTCTAGGTTATTGTGAAGGCAGTTGTGTGGTTTCACCACCAACAACCTCCAAGGCCGGCTCCTCCAACATAAGAGTGTTTGCGTTTTGAACCATGTTTCAAGTGTGTACTATGAAGAGAGTTCCCGGCAACGGAACCAACTAATGATGCACAAAATGGCACGGTCAGGAACTCTCTGGAATCTTGGTGAAGCTGGGATATCTGGGCTTGAGCTAAGAACCTGAAATGGACAGAAAACATGCTAGGGTGAATGCAGGGGCTTGCCCTGCTAAAGCACTCCGGCGTGAGAATAAGAACTTGCTTATCAATTTGACAGAGTCTTAGCTTGTGAATAGTGAACGTACCTTGGACCAAGTACTGGCTTGGCTTTTATAATGAAATGGAGTGATTTGTGGGCTGATTTTGAGGGGTGTCAATCCCCATAATTAAGGAGGAGTAATTGCCGGGCATGATTGGAGTCAATCCCTGATTTTTAGCCTGTGATCTCGGGAGCGCGTAGACGTGGCCCGTGATTCTTGGAGACAGTTACTGGCCTGCTTGGGCGTGCTCGCGTTGTGCTCTGTTCGTGTGGATCATGCTCGTGTCTTCGCGCGGTGCTCGCGCAGTGCTATGCTATTGGCCTGCCTTCTGGGCTAAAGTCCCTGCCCGAATATGTCCTGACCGGTGCATCCGGGCATCAAGATATTTTTGGTGTCATCACTTGGAAAGACTCAAAAACCGTCCCATCAAAACCTTTTGCATTAATAACCGCCGTACACTGTCAATTTTTGGCAAACTTTTTAAATTTTTGACTCTTTGTGTTCTTTATTACAAAAATTCAAAAAGTTTGGGGGCAATTGTTGGGCCCTACATTTTTAGTCAACCTGTTTTCAACTTACGCATAACATCTTGGTACTAACAACTTGAGTTCTCCTACTACATCTTGATCATCTTGCAGGTTGAATTATTGTTACATTAAACCCTACTTTTCAGGGAATGTGTCAACGGATAAGAAGACTGATTCAACAACGTTTCTTCATCGAAGAGGCCAGCAACGGATCCTTATCTCCTCCATCAACAATATGGCGAAAATATCTCAACAAGATCAAATTACTTCCTATATTTTAGGCTTATTATTTTCTTTGTATTTGAGGTATAAAAAGGGAAGAACACCTGTATTTTACACACACATTCTCACTAAGCTTAAGTTCCCTTACATACGCTCCTAGTTTTGTATTAAAACTTAATTAATATACCTTTTGGTCAAGGCAGGTTCCTAAACCTCCCGGGGTTTTGTGCCGGCGAACAAGTTGTTCAAGGGCTTTCCCTAGTTAACAAAATTCCTTGTGTTCATTTCATTACCATCTAATAATCATTGTACCCTGATTCTAATCATTTTTGTCATCTTTCTTGTCATTTATAACACTTGTTGAAATTTGACCAAAACAATGTTCTCCCATTTCCATTCTGGAATCTTCAATGGTTGTAACAATCCTGCCAGTCATTGATGTTCTGCTTTAATTCTTTGACAAGTCAAGCACCTCGATACAAATTCGGCTACTTCTCTTTTCATACCACTCCACCAAAAGTTCTTCTTCAAGTCTTGATACATCTTTGTACTCCCCGGATGAATCGTGTATCTAGACTTGTGAACCTCCTCTAATACTTTTCTTTTAACTTTGTCAATTGCCAGTACGCAAACTCTATTTCGAAACATAAGGACACCTTCACTGTTCTTTGTAAAATCTGTTGTCTTTCCTTCATTCAGCCCATCAATCAATGTCTTCAATTCCGGGTCGTCCTCTTGTGTTTCTTTAATTCT
Organism: Platycodon grandiflorus; assembly: GCA_016624345.1. Lineage (NCBI taxonomy): Eukaryota > Viridiplantae > Streptophyta > Magnoliopsida > Asterales > Campanulaceae > Platycodon > Platycodon grandiflorus. The sequence continues at coordinate 32,749,868 of CM028364.1, forward strand.
TTGTATCAATACTGGCGTAGCCCGAAGGTTAGCAAAAATTACTCCCTGTCTCGATCTACATGGACCCCAATCTTGAACATCCTCAAGCATTTTCCATTCACGAGTCATCAAGCAAGACATGTACGCTTTTTGACTAAGTACATCCGCTACCACGTTGGCTTTCCCTGGATGGTACAAGATAGTACAATCGTGATCCTTAAGCCGTTCCATCCATCTCCGTTGTCTATTGTTCAATTCCTTTTGAGAAAATATGTACTTGAGACTCTTGTGATAGGTGAACACTTCGAACTTAGCTCCATAAAGGTAATGTTTCCACTTGTGTAGAGCAAAGATGATCGCAGCTAACTCAAGGTCGTGGGTTGGATAATTCTGTTCAAATGGAGTAAACTTTTGAGAAGCATACGCTATCACTCTCCCATTCTGCATCAAAACACAACCCAAACCCTCTTTCGAAGCATCACTGTATATAACCAACCTATCTTGTCCATTCGGTAGTGCCAAGATCGGAGCCGTGGTCAATCTCATTTTCAGTTCTTGGAAGCTCGCTTCGCATTTATCATTCCATACAAAGGGTTTATTCTTTTGTGTTAAGTTCGTCATCGGAGTTACAATTTTAGAAAACCCCTCGATGAACCTCCGATAATAACCCGCAAAACCCAAGAAGCTTCGAATCTCCGTTACCGACTCGGGTCTTTTCCAATTCACTACTACTTCGATCTTAATTGGATCTAGCGAAATACCATTACCCGAAACAACATGCCCTAGAAAAGAGATCTCCTCGAGCCAAAATGCACACTTACTAAACTTCGCATATAACTTCTTTTCCCTCAATACCGTCAATACCAATCTCAAATGTTTCTCGTGCTCTTCCCGGGATTTTGAGTACACAAGAATATCATCGATAAATACCACTACAAAACAATCCAAATAAGGCAAGAATATTCTATTCATTAAATCCATAAACACAGCTAGTGCATTCATCAACCCAAATGGCATTACTACAAACTCAAAGTGCCCGTATCGAGTCCGAAATGCCGTCTTCGGTATATCTTCCGCCCTAACCTTCAGTTGATGGTAACCACTTCTAAGATCAAATTTGGAATACACGACGGAGCCCTGAAGTTGGTCGAACAGATCATCAATGTGCGGAAGAGGATACTTGTTTTTAATGGTCACCTGATTTAATTCCCTATAATCAATACGTAATCTCAAGGAACCATCTTTCTTCCTTACAAACAATACTGGTGCACCCCACGGCGATACACTCGGCCTAATAAAACCCCGATTCAACAATTCCTCCAATTTTACTTTTAATTCTTTCAACTCTGTCGGTGCCATGCGATACGGTGCTTTTGACAATGGAGTGGTACCTGGAAATAATTCAACACAAAACTACAACTCCCTATCCAGAGGCAAATCATATTCAGATGAAAATACATCCGAAAATTCACGCACAATTGGAACATCCTCCAACACAACTACTTTCTTCGATTTATCGACTACACATGCCAAATACCCTGTACACCCATGTGATAATAATTTTCGAGCTTTCAAAGCTGATATCATATGAATACTACTCATGCATTTATCACCCTCAAACATAAACGAAGGCATATCAGGCAATTCAAAAGTGACAACTTTCTTACGACAATCAACCATTGCATGATGAGTGTGCAACCAATCCATACCCAAAATGACATCAAAATCACGAATGGGCAAAACTACTAAATCCGCAAGCAAAACATGGCCATCAGTAACAACTTCACATGCACAGTGAACATCAAAACCAACTAGGCACTCTCCTATCAGAGTAGACACCTCTAACACATAAGACAATAATTCAGGCATAGAATGCAAATGGCATGCAAAGTGAGATGCAATATAAGAATGCGATGACCATAGATCTATAAGTACTTGGGCTCGCTCTCTCGAGACAAACAAAGTACCTCCTATAACGTTGGGAGCATTAGGAACACCCCTCTGATCTAACGCGAACACTCGACCCTGAACCCTTGGTCGACCGTCATTGTTCCTCTTTACCCCTGCATTTTGTTGTGCACCACCTTGAGGTAACCCTTTGTTCCTCGGACAGTCCTTTTGAAAATGTTTGTCGTCACCACATAACAAGCACTTACCCTGTTTCATCCAACACCTCTCTTCAGTGTGCCCCGACTTCTTGCAAAAGTTATAAATAAACCTCGATTCTCGTTGTCCTTGGCCTCCCGGTTGCTGCCACGCTTGGCCTGCCTGACGATTCACATTCTTTCCTTTGCTAGAAGTCCCGCCTACATTCTGTCTTTTCCAGTTTTGCTGTGATGATAGCGATTCCCAACTGTGTTACTCGGCTTACTATGATGCTCCTCGATGTCATGTTCAATATTGTAAGCTTTATCAACTGCGCTTTGGTAACTTGGCAAGTCAAGCGGTAGAAGTTGCTTACGATACTCCGTTCTCAAACCCTTCACAAAACGATACACCTTCTTTTCCTCTGTTGGAATCAAGTGCGAGCAATACCTTGCCAATGCTGTTAACCTAGCAGAATATTGACCCACTGATAACGTTCCTTGTTCAAGGCTAAGAAACTCTACCTCCTTTTTAGCTTGCACCACATCTGGAACAAAATGATTTCTAAACTGTCGTAAGAAAAGTTCCCATGTTCGATTCACACCCTCTTGTACCCAACTTGCTTCGAGCACCCGCCACCAATGTTCAGATGCGTCCTTCAATTTAAAAGCTGCAAACTTGACCTTATCACCGTCGGTACAATCAATTGCTGCAAATATTTTCTCGATTGACTCTATCCACCTTTCCGCCTTCATTGGATCCGGTTCGCCGTCATAGCTTCGAGGCTTCATTTTCAAAAATCTCCCTAACCTCCGATCATAATCCCCATTGCCCCCAGCTGGTTGAGCTATTCTGTGACCTCCTGCCTATCCCAAACCTGCCATGGCCTGTCGTTGCAATTCTATATTTTGTCTATTCATCTCCATCATCGATTGCATGAACCCTTGCATAGAGCTGTCAAAACGGGCTGGCGGGCCGGGTTGGCCCGCAACCCGCCATAACCCGCCAACAAACGGGCCAGAACGGGCTGACCCGCCAAATAGGCGGTCCTGGAACCGCCCAACCCAACCCACCCACGGGTTGCGGGTGGAACAACCAACCCGCCAAAAATTGTGATTTATTGATTTTTGATTTAAAACTTAAAATGAACAAAATAATTTTAAGAAACTACAAGGCTGCAAGTTCACTTCACTGCTACTGCTATCAGTGCTATGTAGATGCAAGCTTAATATCGGTCACACAAATACACAATTACAAATACTTCATTGTCAAGATTCAAGATAATAGACTTAATACTTAATAACAATAAGGACATAACAAAAACAACTAAACAAGTCATTGCTAGACAGTAGCAGTCTATTACATCCAAAGTCCAAACACAATTACAATTCATCAATCATCATCATCATCATCAATAACCTCCAAAACATTGGATGCTCCGCCTGATAAAGTTGTTTTAATACTAGCACCATCTTCATTAGCTTCGTTATCTACATATAAATAAAAACACAGATTAATATAGGTAAGAATCATAATAAACAAATATATCAACTATGAACTATGTGAGAAATAACAATAATTTAAAAATAAAATTACCATTAACATAGCCATGTAACCAATTACGAGCACAAATAAGATCTTGCACTTTTTTAGGAAGTGTACAACTTCTATACTTGGTGAGCACACGAGCACCAATAGAAAATGCCGATTCCGATGCAACAGTGGTTATGGGGATAGCTAAAACATCACAGGCCATAAGTGCAACAATTGGGTATCGATTCTTCTGATTTTTCCAATAATCCAAGACATTCAAATCTTCATAATATGCAAATTCAAGCTTTGGCTCCTCCAAATAGAGATCCAATTGAGATTTCCCAGCATTTGTAATTGTTTGACTTTCATATGCCTTAATTTCCTACAAAAATTAAAGTACATTATGAATCTAAAATGATTAAAAATAGAAAATGTTATAATACTTAAAGAAAACAATTAAAAATAGAAAATATTATAATACTTACATCAAAAATTCTTTTGCCCTTTCTTTTAAATCCTCCTTCGCTTTCCATGGATGCAAGTGTAATAGAAGAAGACCGTGGTTGTGAAGAGCTTGTCATGTTGGCATTAGATTTAGAATATTGCTCATAAAGCTCATATAACTTTGTCTTCACAAGTGATATATTTTCTTGACATTTAATAAGATCACTCTCAACCTTTGAATAAAAATACTCCAACATTGAAAACTTTATTCAGGGGGTCAAGAATAGCCCCAAATGCAAGCACCAGGCTATATTGAGCCCAATACTTATCAAACTTTTCTTTCATCCTTCTACACATATCACTTATCACCACATCTTCATTCAACAAATTTTCTTTTAACAAAACTTCAATCTTCCAAACTTGCATAAAATACAAGTTAGATGTAGGATAGGAAGAGCCAGAAATCAAGTTGGTAGTTTCATAAAATGGCTCAAGGAACTCACATATTTTCTCTCCTCTTTTCCACTCTTCAATTGAAGGACAATATTTATAATTCTTATCATTCAACTTAAGAGAAGCAAATGCCTTTCTATATTTGATGGCACTATCTAACATCAAATATGTCGAATTCCAACGAGTGGAGACATCCAATCGCAAGCCAACACTAGTGTCAATGTTACCAACAACTCTCACACATTCTTCAAATTTTTTCATCCTACCCTCCGAACCTTTCACATACTTAACGGATTCTCTAATTTTATTCAAAGCTGTAGTAGCCACTTTCAAACCTTCTTGGACTATGAGATTCAATATGTGAGCAGAACAACGAATATGAAAAAATTCACCTTCACACAACAAGCTATCATGCAAATAGAGTTGATCTTTCAAAATGTCTTGCATATTGTCATTACTAGATGCATTATCCAATGTCAAGGAAAAAACCTTTTTCTCAATCCCCCATTCCTTCAAAAACTCAAATAGTTTTGCCGCCAATTCAACTCCGGAATGTGGAGGAGGCATATGAGCAAAACTAAGTATTTTACTATTCAATCTCCAATTATCATCAACAAAATGACCAGTCAAACAAATATAACCCTCACTAGTGTATGCAGTCCACAGATCTGAAGTTAAGCAAATTCTATTTGGAATATTAGCTAAAACTTGCTTAAGTTTTTCTTTCTCTCTCATGTAGATTCTTGTAATATCAGAAACAAGAGTATTTCTAGAAATACAAGCAGCATCAGCATTTAAGTACTTCATCCAAGCTCGAAACCCATCATATTCAACAAAAGAAAATGGCAAATCATGTTTAATTATTGCTTCAGCTAATAACTCACGTGCAATGTTTTGGTCAATTTTCTTAGATCTTATCTTCCCCTCATGATCAACCATCAATTGTCCCACATCATGGAGCCTTAACATGGAGCATTTTGGAATGTGACGCTTCAGCATAGAAGTCCCATTTTTTTTATCTCCACCTTTATACACCTTATTACATCCCTTACATTGAGCTCTTGGACTTCCATTCTCACCGGGTTTTAATTTGTTAAAGTAATTCCAAACCTCAGAAGTTGATTCTTTTTCTTTGTTCTTTTTAGATGACCCCTCATGACAACTCATAGTAGTTTGATTGGTTCCTAATTTGTCAACCTCATGATCCTCATCAACATTGATGCTTTGATTTAGAGTAGATTCCATAATTTATTTTCTTCAAATCTACAATAAATATGAAAAACTTGGTATAAGTTAAGTAAAACAAGAAATATTTTTTTTTTCTTCGAATCCCTACCACAGTAAGTCACTAACATAAATTAGGTGAATAACCACATAGAAAAAAATGAAATCAACAAGAAACTCGACGAATCGAAAATGGAAGTTACTTTAAAAGTTACAAATCACTAAAATTCCAAACCATGAACTGATGAACATTTCTTGTTTGACTTTCTAGAATAAACTCTTATAAACAATTCCACTATTCAAGGTGAGAGACGTTGTTAATATAATTATATAAGTATATAACCTAAAAAAAAAATCTTAAAAGCAAAATAAATAGCAAAATACAATGGAAAAAAAAAAGGCAAAAGTAGTATATAACCTAAAAATCTTAAAGCAACAGATTTTCACACACAAGTGACACAATGGGAAAAAAAAAAAAAAAAAACAACAACAGATTTTCCCTCCCAACCAAGCTACTTAGATCTAAGAGCAAAAAGAAAGGCAAAAGCAGCAGAACAGAATACACATATGAATATATGAGGATGAAATCGAATCGATTTACCTTGAAAGAAAATTAGGAGGACTGATTTTCCGTCTTCGGAGTTCCGGCCGACGAATCTAGAGAGAGCAACAGATTTTCCGTCTTCGAAGTTCCGGAATGACGGCGACTGCGAGGACTGAAGGAGGACGGTCTTTGAGATCCGGACTGACGGCGAGGACTGACGGCGAAGACTGAAGGAGTTCCGGACTGATGAGTGACGACGAATCCTAGCAACATATACCAGATTTACTGAGAGAGTGACTGAGTGAGAGGGAGCCGGAGGAGGGAGAAAATGAGAATGAAAATTTGTGCTGCTGCTGAGCTGCTCCAGCCTCCAATGCGTTTTCAACTTTCCTTTTTTCAAGCCTAGTTTATTTGAAAAGCAATGGTCCACATTTAATCAATAGAAAAAAAAAAAAAGTCACGGGCCGGCCCGCCCAACCCGCCCGCCCGCCTCAACCGTGACCCGTGCGGGCTCGGCCGTTGACCCGCCCCCTAAACGGGATCGACTTTCCTCAACCCAACCCGCCACTTTTAGGTGGCGGGACGGGCTGGCCGGCGGGTTTGGCCCGTTTTGACGGCTCTACCCTTGCATCATATTCACAATTCTCTCATTCGGATTTACCGGTATCTCAGGCTGTACATCCGGCTACCCCGTAGGTTGAACTCTAGGCTGTGTAGGTGGTGGAGTATTACCCTGTTCAGCAGAAGTAATCCCGGCTCCACTCGAGCCACCTTCCTTAGTACTAGTAGCATGTCTAGTCTCAACCATGATTAAACACCTGCAATAAACACTCGACGTTAACGACTTAAACACACAACCAACCCTCCTAAGCCAAAGATTCTCTCCTGGCTAGCTAACTTATGCTCTGATACCAACTGTCGTGACCCAACCCGAGATCCGTTGTGGAATCTCGTTTGGTCCGCAAGTAAAGGGGAAACACGAAAGTAGCATCTCAAAAATTCCTTTTAAAAAGAATGCAAAGTCATGTGAAAACCCTGTAATGCACGTACAAGTTTTCCTTAAAAATGACAAGATCTTCAAAACAAGACTAAACCTCAACGGCGAAACAACAAGCCGGACAAACAACACGTTAGCTAGCAATAACAACCACGAGGTAACAGGCTCGGTATATGCATAAACCATATCAGAGTGCGTAGAATTAAACGTTATCAAATATATATACAATAGCACGGCAACCATACCGACACAATAAAAGAATATAACAATAAACAGACGAGACTACTACCCAACAAATACATTGTTGATATAACAAGTACACCCTTGGCCTCACCAAAATAAAATACTAGGCACAAGGTGCTCTACCAAAAAAAGACGATCGACTGGAACTGAACTCGAGCAACTAGGGATTCCTCGCCGGCCCTTGATCTAAGGAAAATAAATAAACACGAAACGGAGTGAGTCGAAACTCAATAAACTACTAATGCAACAATATGGCATGCTAGATGCAAGACAGTAAATATAACAAGCATTCATGCCATCACGAAACAATACCAATATAAGACGAAGTATCAAGTATTGCACATAGCCAAACAACCCCATACTACACGAGAGGCTCAACGATCGCCAACCGTCGCATACCGGTTGGAAACCATGACCAACATTCGCTTATACAGGAAGCACATAAGAGCTATAAGTAAACAAGTTACAAAGGATACGGCATCGAGGTACACCTCTGACCAAACCAATACTTCCAACCAACCAACCAATATAATACCAAATGTAGAGCCGTTGTTGACGTGCTCGAACAAGAAAACCAAATAACATCACACGGTGTGAACCATCTTCTGTAATCACGTCGACGGGTGATCTCGGTCCCTACAACCCAAGAATCAACCACGGATATAGCCTACCATGGTTGCGTTTATTCCATAAAACAAATGGCGCTATACCCCTACCGTGGCCAACGGTAGGGCGAGGCCCGATGTATTGACCTTCGACTATTACGTAGCCCCAGCTCTCGCAGTAATCGAGCGTCAATACACTACCAACACAAATGTCATGGACATAACTAAATGCACAAGTAGATGTTTACTCGACATTTAAAATAAAAGGTCATACTCTAAAGTAGGCAGTATACCACAACAATAACATTCAACAATGATACGAATGTCACAAATGAGTTATAATAATCCCACACCATAAATAACCAACTTATAAAAATTACGACAATTAACGTAATATCAATACACACAACCGGTGTAACCAAATATCGAAACGAATCACTCGAATCGTCCAAGAATTCTCAAATCACACACGTGGTCTCATAAATTATGAAATCCTAACGAACTCCGTTAGAGTCATTTTTTGTTTCTAATGAGTTCGAGTTTACGCGATTTAATCATACTGTGACGCCCCGAGTTCGGGATCCGACGTTGAACCCCTACTCGGTGCGCCAAATTAAAAGAAACAACTAAAGTCCACAGAAGTGAACGAGCTACACAAGCTCAAAACCAAAACTATGCAGCGGAAAACCACACTAAATAAAACCTGAGTTTCCAAAACTCAATTAACAAAACTATAACTAGAAAACCTCCACGACTAAACACATGCCTGAGAACGATACTAACATAATCCCAACAATAAACCTCAACGGCTAAATACAAAAGCCGGAGAAACAACAACACTAAATACTCACGAGCTAACATGCTCGGAAAAATTACAATAATAAACGGCTCGACATCGAGTGTCGGCTCTAAAAATATACATCAATAAAAAGAGTTACAAAACAATGCTACCCATAAGTAAAGTTTACATAACTTTACATCAACCATCTTTCTCACTGAACTAAGAAATATAAGTATAAACAGGCTCCGAAAAGCAACTACCCAAAGATTAATCTGCCAGCACCGCAGGTCTCACCGACCTCAGCATGTCATCCTTCGATTACAATCTAAAAGAATCAACACAATAAGAGTGAGTCTACAAGACCCCGTAAGCCACTATAATGTATTGTATGCTATGAGTATGAATGCAACAGTAAACCAAAACTCTACATGTAGCTAGTCTAAGTAGCACTTCCGGCTTACCTAACATCTCAGCCACAAACCGGCAAGTCAAGGTACTATTCTAACTTGACCAATAATCAACAAGCTATCACATGCAACTATATGACATGGCATGATGCTCACAGTAGGAATAACATGGTAATAACATTTATATACCATAATGATCATGTATCATATTAAAAGTATACAAGTCACATAAATCACTTAGCACTTTGGTGTTCACATAAGTGCAACTTAATTAAACCACATCATGAAGGATATTATTTCTCTTTCTTCCAACTTCGCGTTGCTCCTGCAATACACGAGAAAATATATGTGCCTCGATACCCGTGTACGTAGTATCGACGTCCCCGACACAATCCCGTCGGGTTCAGCATAGCAAGCCAAAGTCATGCGTATTGCTACAACAATGGGGGCTACTTCTCAACTGTGGCCAACAGAAGAGGGTGTGTGATCTCCGGTACGGCGACTTATAGCGATTACAAAACAAATTCGTAAAGACTATAAGTCGTCCCACCTTGGTTAAACAACAAATGCCAGCTGGACTCAATGCAATGCTCAAGTAGATATTTACTCATCATTCTCAACAAATCATCATGTGTTCTATTGAATCACATACCAAATTGACTCAATGTGCTTGTAAATACTAAACACATAATCAATCATCAAAGTAGGATGATTGTCCTACAATCAATCATCAAAGTAGGATGATTGTCCTATCTCATACTAGAACAATCACAATATGTCCGTAATCATTTAACATATAACCAAAGCAAGGCAATAGGCAAAGTAGACCTATTGTACAACTCAACTTAGAATCTCTACAGAATCCTATAATCACTCGATACACTGTATCACATGTATAACATAAACTATCACATAACATTATCTTCGTGTACTATATTCATCACGACTCATTACAAGTCACTTCGTCCGAATTGGAACGATAATCACAGTATGTTATCCTATATCGTAGGAGGATAAATAACGACCTGTAGTGATTCATACTACTCATTATTCAACTCCATAGAGTCGAATCTACACATTAATAAATCTACTACATTATTCGACGTTTGTTCATCACGTCCTATGCGACTCCACCAGAGTTAGTCACAACTAGTATATAGCTCGTATAGTGTTAATATAAATATATTATCTAATATCAACTCCGCTAGAGTCATAACCTATTTTTGAAACATCGGGACGAACTGCAGTATCGTCCCTAATTAACAACATTAATCACAATACCCATATTTGGTATGTTTACCACCCATATAAATATCGCAAGTTCATCGCAAGTAACTACTTACAAAATTCCAGCGAGTTACTAATACTCGATGTTTAACAATAACAACAATTGCAACTCAACGAGTCTCTAATTCTTGGAGACTAATAACAATGATACTTATTCAGCACTGCGCAATCGTACCATTAAATTTACCAATTATTCCACAAAAACCCAAATATTACAATTATTCCATATTTAGAAACTAGATATCTGGAACTATATTTTACCACTTTGAATTACCTCATTTGGACTTATATTCATCAAGAATCAGCCACTTAAAGTTAGATCTAATACCCAGAATTTCCAGCAACAGTTTACTCGACGCAGCGATAGAACACAACCTAAACGAGGTACTTCCCGACCTCTAAATTTTATGAAAATTTACAGGGAACAACCTAACATACATAAGAATAACATATCCAAATTCAATAAATTCCCAATAGTATATTAGTACCAGACTTTTCACGAAAATAGCCCAAAACAGGGACTGCAACTAACTCGAAATTCATGTGTTTTTCGTTCTAACTTGTAATTAACATTTCACCAAATATTCTACGCATGTCCAAATATTATGAATCTTATATACCCATAAACTAGACATTCCAAATTACAATTTACCATTTTAAATCAGTCCATTTGGACTTATATTCATCCACATGCAACCACATAAAGATTGAACTACAACTCAGATTTTCTAGCAACGATTCATTCTGCGCAGCGATATTACGAGACCCATTTGAGGTACTTCCCAATATCAAAACTCAACGAAAATTTACAGGATACTACACAACATATCAATGTAAAACATATCCAAAAATCATGCAATTCTCATGGACGGATTTTTCCCAGAAAATTCAACAATATGCCTTAAAACTGTGACAAATCTGATTTTTTTAAACTAAGCATTTGCTTCCAAAAATTATCATGTCTTCTCCCAATTATATTTGCAACCTCAAACAACAACATGATATATCATAACATTAGTTAGAGAAACTAATCACATGTTTCTTCCATGGATTTAACACAATAATGATCAACTAATACCACCTACATGCTTTACTCTTTCATTTCATCTCATAATCAAACAAAACATTATAGTTACTTACCTCAACCAAAATTACATCATTAAAATCAGCATGCAATCCATGGAAAGTGTTCCTCTTGTGAAGAGCTTCGCAACGGTGAAGACGGATCGTCAATCGGACAAGTGAAGCTCAAGATATCATCATTTTATCTCACTACTCTCTCTCTAGACTCTCTCTCTCTCTCTCTCTCTTGTTCATGTCCGGTTTTGGGAGGTGAAAATGGGAGTCTTCAAGTCTCTCTAATTGTGTTTAATGGAGAGACAAGGCCTGGTCTAAGAGTCAAAGTGTGGTTGCCTAACTTTGGTCAAACAAAATGGGTCAAATGGTCAAGTCACTTAAAACTTAGTCAAAGTTGTCACAATTCTGATTTTCATTCAACTTTAAAGACATGCCTGGGATGATCTACAAGTATAAAAATTACAAATAAGATATGGTTGGAAATCTCTTTGAGTCTAGTTTACACAGAATCAAACGGTTTATAAATCCGAGTTTTCTACACAAATCTATAGCCAAATTACTACAAGGTGTTCGGATGCACAGAATTTCGGGTTTAAGCATGTATCCATGCTTTTGAGTGTATCTTTTTCTATCTTAAGGTTAAAACACACTCAAAACTCAACCTAATCATCCCGTATTGATGCACGAATCTCAATACTCAAACATACCTGAAGTTAAACACACGAAACAATACTCGAATTGACCCGACAAACGAGTGAACTAGGAAAGAAGTAGGATCGGGGTATTACACATACCGTAAACTTAACAATTACTAATCATATTTTACATTTCTAACATGTAAACATGAGTCTCCAAACACATTCAAAAATTCAACCACGAATTTAACAAGTCAACATGGTCAAACATACTCAAAAATGATGATTTCTAACATGTTTCATCAAATATCAAGTCTACGATGATGGACAATTCATAATTGAGGGAGAAAAAGGGATAGTAGCTTACAACTTGAAGATTCAACCCATGCAAAGCCACATGCAAGACAAAGAATGGCTTCTCCTAACCAAGAGCTTCACAATGGTGGTGTTGGATTGCAATTTGGTCTTCAAATGATCAATGAACAAGGATTTCTAGTACAAAAACCCCTCTCTCTCTCTCAACTTTGCCAAGGATGAAAGTGAGAATGTTTGTGTAAAAATGAGTCTCTTTGTGTGTATGAGAGACTTAGTAAGGCTAGAGAGAGGGTCAAAGGTCGTGACCAATTTCAGCCCTTGGATGGTGGTCAAAAGGTCAAACAAAATAACAGAGTCCGTCGCAATGCGGCCGCCGCATGCGTCCGTATAGCTTCTATGCGAGCTCGCCATGCGGCCGCATAGAATCCAGTGTCTTAAGGGTTTTTGTGCGGCTAGCATTGTGCGGCCGCATGGGTCTTATGCGGGCGCCTTATGCGGCCGCATGAGATCCAGAATGTTGAGCCTTGGCATTATGCGGCTGCATAGTGACTGGTTCAGGTCAAAAGGTTCCAAAATCAAACCAAAGTGATTCTAAAACTCTCCCAAGTCATCCTAAGATGATACCAAACTCAAACCAAGTTTAAAATACAACTACAACACATTTCAAACCACATAAAATGAAGCTTTAGATGCATATCAAATCAAATGCAAATGACTTATGAAACTTCCAACACATATCCATACATTTGAAAAGTGTACAACAAACTCAATTGCAAGTACATTTGAATGATATATGCACATGAAATGACGATGTCAACGTAAGGGACATAAACATAGAATGAATGCGAATGATGCAATTAGTGCGGGTATTACATTTTGATATTGAATGGTTGCTAATCTTTTTGACTTAGCTAAAGATTGGATACAATGGTTTGGTGTTAGTTGATGACTTCAGAAAATGTATATATTTAGATCTAATGCAATTATTTTTCGCAATAAATGGTTGATATAATTATAGTAGTTGTTTAAATTTGAGAAAAATATATGATGTGATATAAAATACAAGGCAAAATAAAATATATGGTGTAATATAAAATATATTTGGAAAAATAAACAAGGCAAAATAAAAATCGTCCCAAATACTTTAATTTGACCGTGCCAAATACTATTTGGGAAGGCAAAAAAACTGTGCCAAATACTATTCGGTAAGGCAAGCAAAACCGTGCCAATACTATTTTGTATATGGGACAACTCCAACAAACCGTGCCAAAAAGTATTTGGGACGGTTGTCAAAACCATGCCAAATAGTATTTGGGAGGGCTATCAAAACCGTGCCAAAAAAGTATTTGGGATGGCTGACAAAACCGTGCCAAATGACCTATTTGGGACGATTAATCCAAAACCGTCCCAAATACTTGTGACAAGTGGCACACTCAAACACAACCATGGCATTTTCCATGCCAAATACCTTTTGGGACGATTTTTGGCTGTGCCAAATGTATTTGGCACCCTCATATTTGGGAGGGAGCCAAAACCGTCCCAAATACTATTTAGCACGATTTTGGCAGTATTTGGGACGGTTTTTTGCCTTCCCAAATACCATTTTTTCTTGTAGTGTAAGTGATTGCTATAGGTCGCCGCATTGGTTCCCTTTTTTCCCTACTACTGGCCCTAGTGGGATGTGATCCCATTGTTATAAGCAATACGCGTAACTATTGCAACCAATAGTTCTTTCCTCACTAAGTAGACCAGTGAAAAGTAACGACAGTATCTTTCCTCACTATGTAATCAAATGAGAAGTAACGATGGTATCTTTCTTTGCTAAGTAGAATAGCGAGATGTAACGACAGTATGTATAGTATATTTAGTATGGTCTGAGCACGAGATCCGGTTCGGCGACAACTTGAGATGTGTAAAGCCACAACAGCACAGTCAGACAGATAACATTTATATCCTTTTTAAATGTGGTTATTTACGTGTTCTTATGTGATCATCACTGTTCTACGTGGTATATATGATTTATGTGCCTATGTGTGAGCACCCCGATCCGCAGATTGTTCCTGGGCCTCTTCGCTCTGGACTCCTGAAATAAATGTTGTGATAAATGTGCACAACACATTTATATTGAAAACAGAGTCGCCACCCTCTTTTATATAGGAAACGAGAGAAAAACTGAGATTGTGGGTTCGGGGGCCAAGTTACGAGTTGGGAATGTTTTACGCACTCAACTCGCCCTTTTGGTCTCTATACATTTGCATGCTCGTATTTAATTATTGCAAGATTGTTTATTTACAGAATATATATTGCATGTATTTACAATGTATTTTACAATGCATTTGAAATAATTACATACATTTATTACATCTATTTACATATCTAGACTAACGAACGGAAGGGGTTACCTTCTGTCGTTTTACAAAAATTGGGCCAAGTTCTAGGCCATTATATTATACCGGATCAAGCTAGCTCATAGCCTGACCGTTGTGCTTCCACTGCTACCAATCGAGGAAAGGAAGACTTACGTTTTGTGTGTGTGTTGAGATAGAGTCAATACTCTTTTCTCTTTTCTTTCTCTCTTTTTTTCTAAAAGAGGCTTGATAGAAAGAGAGATGTTGTGTGTGTGTGTGTGTGTGTGTCTCAGGGAGAGGGTTGATGATGATTGTTGTGTGTTGTTCCTCCTTCTGTTGAAAAAGAGTTGAGAGCTCTTATATATAGGAGGCCTGGGAGAAGAAACCTTCGGGGCCAAGTTTGGAGGAAGGTTCCTTTTGCCTTCAGAGTCTTCAGCAGCCGATGGCTAAGCTTTGAGGATAAAAGCCTGGTTTGGTACGCGGCGCACCTATAATGGTGTCCGCGCACCAAACCCTGTTTAGGTGTATCAGCGCACTAGAAATGTCTTCAGCGCACTAAACCCTATTTTTGGCTTTTCCAAGCTTTGTGTCTTGTACTTTGGCCCTTCTAAGTTGTGTGTCTTCAGTATAGACCCTTGATGTTGATCTAACGGAAGGTTGTTTGTATGTCGGATGTCATTAGTCCTGTTGTATCTTCGAGTTTGACCCTTGATGTTGATCTAACCGAAGTTCGTTGTATTTGTTGGACGTTGTTGGTCCGTTGTGTATGTTGTTTCCTGAAATAATCATAGAAACATGTGTTAGTCCATTTTTAATTAAACAGTTATTTATTGGACAATTCGTATAATGTAGGTGTACGAATTCTGGGTGTCTACACTATGATTATATGGTACATGTGTATAATGTTGGTATACTTATAAATGATGCCATGCTATAGTTTTATGATTGAGCATTATGCCATATCAAGTAGTTGCATTTAGTAACTTACTGTGTCATTATGACTCACCCCGTTTGTTATTATTTATTTTTCCTTAGATCCGAGCCAGCAAGGAAGTCACTGGTGAGGTCGGCGAGATCGCAATTAGTTAGTAGGTTGTCTTGTTGGTTTAGTAGCTCGTGGAGCTTATTTATAGTTGTAGTTGTTTTATTTGGTAAGGACGAATGGTTATGTAAAGTTATGTAAACTTTACTTTGGGTAGTGTTCCTGTGTTGTAACACTTTATTCTTTTGGATGCCGACTTATGTATGTCGTGCTCGTGTATATGTATATGGGTGACAACATGTGTCAAAATGCAAACGGATCTCCAGGGGAGACTGCCTACGTATCTCTATAAAGAGAATCAGGTGTAGTTCAAATCTCTTTAGGGAAAAAATTTAAAACTTCAAATATGTGTGAAGGGGCGATAGGATCTGCCCTGTTGTGGCCGGATCTCCAGGGGAGACTGCCTACGTATCTCTATAAAGAGAATCAGGTCAAAACGTAGTTCAAATCTCTTCAGGGAAGAAATTTGATGCGAACTGCTGTGTGTGGGAGTGGTTCATTTCCAAAACCCGAGTCTATACCTATTGGGAAACGACAAAAAGAAAGTTGTACCAATGCAAAATGATGCAAATTACAGTTTAGGATAAGCTGTAAATTGACATAAAGTAAAGATACTGTTTTTGTGTGGCGTCCGGGGGATGGATTCTGAACTGTGTTGGACGGCAGGGCCGTTGAGCGGTTGATTTCCATATGCCTCAGGCTCGAACCTATGGGAGAAATGACCGGGTAACTGGGTTTGCAAACGTGTGTGAATGCACTGCGTCCAGGTGATACTTTGTTGGGGATGATGCGCACGATCATTGGCGATGCATCTGCTGAGATATGCTGTGTAGAGTCCCATGGGGATTCTGCTGGAGATGATGGATTGGAGGGCAGGGCCGTTGGGAGTAGCTCCGCTGGGGTTGCTCTTAAAAATATATTGATGGTGGACTTCCATTAGTGCGTCCAGTTAATGACCGTTAGTTGGACATTAAGTTTCCGTTAGAAGGACTTTGGGGCGCAAATTGTAAAATGCTAAAACTTGGAGGAAAAGGAAAATTCCCTTTTTTCAAAAGGAAGAACACGGTAGTAGCAGTAACATTATTGCGGCCATGTTCTCTCTCTCTCTCTCTCTCTCTCTCTCTCTCTCTCTCTCTCTCTCAACTCTTTATTTCTCTTCCAATTTCTTCCAAATTTCTTCCGCAATCACTTAAATTTTCCGAGGTTTATCGCCCCAAAATTGTTTGTAGCGATAATGGCGAACAATTCGGACTCAAAAAATGAGATTTTTGGTGATGTGGGTGTCGGTGGCGAACAAGCCGACGAGGTGATGGCGCGAAATCGGGTCCGCTATCCGTTCTCGCATAGTAATCCGAACGACATTCATCGTGACTGGAGCATTCACGTCTCTTCTTTATATCCACCCGCGGTGAGTTTTCGAAAAACCCATTTGTTCCGCAAGGTATGCTAAATTTGAAATTTTTGTATGATTTGCTTGACTCTTGACGTTAATCCTGCAATTGTTAGTATCCAAGTAGCAAATGTATGTTGTTGCATGTTGAATCTAAGCAAAAAAATGTGAATTTATACAATATGGGTATAAACAAGTATGTATGTTTGTGGATTTTGCATGTTTAAAGTGCCTACTTTAATTGTAAATTTGAACATGTTAGGATAAAAATTTCTCGAAATTGATAGTATGTATGTGTAGAGGGATGAACAAAGACGAAAACCCCCAAGTTTATTTTGGCGGGGTGGCTAAAAATGTGTGAATTTTTCTTGTCCGAAGTTGCGCGAAAGTCGCACACCAACTGTTTGATAAAAAGCTTCAATGAAGAAAAGTGAAGAAAAACCCTTACTAAACACTTTGAAAATATTTTATTTTGATCCCGAGATCCAGGGGATTGGATTTGGATGATATATGAAAAAAAGAAAAACATTCAAGTTTTTTTTTTTTTTTGCAATGCATATAAAACGAAATGACATGAATGTGCATTTATGCAATGACATAAAAAAATGTGCACGTGTGCTTTGTGCTGACACGCTGGAATTTTTGTTTTTGTTCGTTTGTTTCGTAGTCATGGAGGAGAATCACTCGCACCCGCGCAAATGGGGACATGGTGAGGGAGATTTATGATCGACTCCCTCAGCTGATTCAGGAGAGGGTAAATAGTACCTATCTTGATACGTTCATCCAGAACTTGGGCGGCTTCATCGGCTATAGTAACATCTACGAGGTGTTGCGGTGCTTCTAGTGGGACACTACTCATACCTTCCACCTTCCGTGGGGCGAGGTGACTATGATGCCTGCGGATTTTTCGACGATCACTGGGCTACCAACCGGTCAGGGCCAGGCTATCGAGCTAGACTTCCAGCTGCGACAACGTCCTGATGCCATTGTTCAACTGTTAGGATTTGCTCCAGTGTACAAGAGCTTTGACGAGATTCCTGTTAGCTATGTTAGGGAATGGCTGCTTTAAAATGTGGGTCTTGTCGACACGGATGATCAGCCTGCTGTGACCCGATTTGTTCGGGTTTTCTTGTTCTTGGCACTGGGGATTACCCTTTTCGCCAATGTTTCCTCAACCCTTCGAGTATCTCTACTCGGCTGTTTGAGACGATTGCGCCATCTGGGCGACTTTGACTGGGGACAGGCTGGCTTGGCAGAGTGCTATTTCTTTATGGATCACGCCAGTCGGAACGTTGCCAGTAGCGTAACTGGCTACAACGTGGCTTGGGAGGTAATATTCGAAACAAAAAAACTTTATTTTAAAACTAGTTTTGTCATTTTAAAATAGATGCTAACTCATTGTTTTTGATTTGACAGGCTTGGGCTTATGCAGTGTTCGGCTTTCACCCTTTCACTCCCCGCACCAGGGTGATGACCCCGCTGTTCGTGGTGAACTTCCGGACTTCAAACCGGAAGTATGCTCGGAGGGTTCCTGCTCGGCCTGACACCGAGGTGGTTCGGACTGCAATTATCAACTCCAGTTCTGAATCTGTCAGCTTCTTCCCATGGGGTCAGCTGTCTACTTCCTATAGTTCGGCCTAAGCGGCCAACAATGTATCTGGGCAATCGGGTCAATCGCCAGCATGGGCCCAATGTGGGCCAACCTCTGACACCGCCTTCACCACCCTTCGGGATGATGACACCTAACGTGATGCCGAGATGCGAGTGGTATCTTGTGAGGGAGGTCATCGATCCACATAGATATGTGGAGAAGGATTACGGGGTGTTTATACAGAACGTGCTTTATCCTCCTTCTCCTCCTCCTCCTCCTGCTCAGAAAACGGAGGGTCTATTTCCCATTTTCGTGGGAGAGATCGGGTCGTTTGCGGGTCGGATACACTATCCGGAAGTCCCGCGGACGATTGGCTATGTAGAAGGGGAGAACTACAGGGGGGAGGACCTGAGCGGTGGTGAGATTCCACCATATGACTATCTTCTGTGAGGGAGAGATCTGGTATATTTCTGACCACCCTATACACATGATATTTGTCTATTCTATCTACATGTATTTGAATATTGATGAATAAAAAATGCTAAAAGAAATGTTGTATGAACAGGTGTCGGCCAGTTCCTATCAGAAGCTGTTGAGCAGATTTTACAAGTTGTCCGATCTATATTCGAAACTAAAGGCCGGGGCCAGTGATTTCACTTGCCGAGGTGGTGCAGACGCGACCGGGCCAAGTCGTAGAGGTGGCGGGAGCGGAGGCTCCAAAGGTGCCAGCATTAGCAGGTCGAAAAGAGGAAGACAATGATTTCCTTTCCTGCTATTTTTTTTTCTCTTTTATTTAAAAGATGTATTTGTAAATAAATTTTATTTTGTACATTGTTTATTATTAATGAGAAATGCAAAAAAGAGAAAAGAAAACCTTTTTTTTTTTTTTTAAGGAAACAGGGATGGCACCCTGCTAGAATTTATTAAAAGAGAAAAAGATACAAACTCGAGGGGGACAACCAGCCTTGCCCTTATAAGAGGGAGGACGGAGGAGCCTGACCTCGAAGAAGAATAAAACCATGAAGATATTAAGAGATCCTAATCTAAGCTGTGCCTTGAACATCAAGAAGAATATGCCTTTAATATGCCGAGGAAAATCATTGATCGAAGAGAAAACAGAGTCAATACCCAAGTCCACTGCCTAATTAGCGAGCCCATCTGCAACGAAATTAGCTTCTCGGAAGCAATGACAGAAGGAATAGTTAGCCTCAAGTTGCATAGACATGATCGCTCGAACATAATATATCAAGGACCAAGGAGAACTAAATCCTTTGGTAAGCCAATCACAGATGGACTTCGAGTCCATCTCAATGATAGAGTTAGTGAAACCTTGCTCATGTAACCAACAAATACCATGGAAAAGGGCACGCATTTCAGCCTCTATATTTGTAGCTTCCCCAAGGAAAATAGAGTAAGCATGAAGAACCTTGCCGCAAGAGTCTCTAATAATTCCATCCCCACCACTAAGACCTGGGTTACCTCGGCAAGCTCCATCAGAATTGAGTTTTACAAATCCCATCGGAGGCTTAGACCAACTAATTGCACGGATAGTGACTTTTTTTCTCAATCCATAAGAGAAAAAAATACCATTAGTACTTCTTGTTCCAAGATAATTATTAGCCTTCATAATGTAAGTTAGATCACGATCAATATCTAGGATAATGGAAAACAACGACTTGGTAGAATCATCAAACACCGCAGCATTACGAAACTTCCATAAATTCCATAAAATGAGGGCTGGGAGAAGAGCGTGAGTGACAGACTTTGCGGAACACCAGCCAGCCATACAACGCTGTTGAATTGAGCTTCCCTCAATAGGCAAGTCATAAGAGTTATGAAAAAAATCCCAAACAAACAAGGCAGTTTCCCCACTAATAAAGAGGTGCTGGAACGATTCAACCTTAGGCTGGGAGCAACAAGAGCATCGGGAGGCAATATGGAAACCTTTATGAACAAGGCCTTCATCAATGGCCAGACCTTTTCTGAACAAACGCCAAAGAAAGATACTCACATGGGTGGGAACAAGCTTGTGCCACATGTATTTGGATGAGAGCAATGAGTGATCATTCGGCAAAACCAATCGTAAAGCAGCAGCTATGTTAAACTTCCCAGATGAATTACTAGTCCAGCACGGCTTGTCTTGAATTGAGGAAAGTTGAATATGCTGACTTTTGATATATTGAAGAGCTGCTGCAGGGAGGATGAAATGAGCAATGTGCAACAAATTTCCAAAGCCATTAAACAGCTCTTTAACCCGATTAAGAGAGCAATCAGGAGGTCTAGGATAGTGATCTGGAAGCCATCAATCATACCAGATAGAACAGTCACCTTGCCCAATAATCCAGTGAATGTGAGGTTCAGCAATATCTTGGATAGATTTCAAACGACGCCACACATGGGAGCCTTTGAGATTTGATTGTGTTGCATGTGATGAAGAGCAATAACGAGCGTGAAGGAATTCAGTCCATATACTCTTTTGAGTGCGAAATCTCTACCAAAGCTTAATAGAATAAGCCTTAACCAAATTGAAAACCGAAGTGATACCAAGGCCATTAGAAACTTTCGGCTTACAGCAGGTTCGCCAAGAGACCCAATGAGCCTTAGCTTGTCCTTCAAAGCTACCCCCAAAAAAATTAGAAAAAGATCTCTCCAGCATATTAATGATAGATACCAGGGGTTCCAGCGATGCTAGGAGATACACTGTCATCGAGTGAAGGACATGTTTAATTAAAGTAAGTTTCCCCGTAGAATTGAGAAAGGAACCCAGCCAAGAAGACACCTTAGTCTGAAGCTTAAGAACAAGAGAGTCAAAATAACTCTTTAATTTGTGGCCAAGATACAATGGACACCCAAGATAAATAAACGGGAGAGAGCCCAATTGGAAACCCCAGGCAGCGACAATACGATCAGCACGAGCAGAGGAAATAGAAGGGGCGACAAAAACCTTGCTCTTGAAAACATTAACCATTTGTCCTGACAAGGAAGCATAAAGATTTAATAAATCAGAATGTTTCTTAATAGAGTTTTTGTTACCATTACAGAAAATAATGATGTCGTCCGCAAAAGCCAGATGAGAAATGGGTGGGCAGCCACTAGAGGAATTATATCCAGTACTCGGGGAGTCAGAATGAAGCGAATTAAGACTTCTACTTAACACCTCAGCAGCAATGATAAACAAACCAGGAGAGAGAGGATCTTCTTGACGAAGACCCCGAGAAGAATTAAAATATCCCACCGAGTCCCCATTAATTAGAACTGAGAACCAATTGTTTGAGATCAAACGCCAAATCAGATCGATAAATATCTCATGAAAGCCAAACTTGCGAAGAACTTGAACAAGAAAAACCCAAGAAACTTTGTCAAAAGCTTTAGCCATATCCAGCTTGACTATAATGTTAGAACCATTAACCTTTTTATCCAAAAAGGTAACCAACTCCTAAGCAAGCAGAATATTATCCTGAATAACCCTTCCTTGCGTGAAAGCACTCTGATTTGGGGAAATGATATGAGGGAGAATACGGCTAAGTCTAGAAGCCAAAAGTTTTGAGATGATTTTATTGCAAAAATTACAAAGGCTTATAGGTCTCAAGTCCTTGAAAGAGGAAGGAGAGGCAACCTTGGGAATGGTTACAACGAGCATGCTGGACCAAGGCCTCGGGAGGAAGAAATCGGCAAAGAATTCAAAACAGTGCAGTTATTTTCTGAATTATTTAGCTTAAACAGCAGCTCCTTTTCTAGCACATCCTCTTCCGCAGCCTTAAGATTATTGAAAATATTGCCAAAAGTAGCTCTATTCCAATTACGTAGATCTTGCTTAATGATACGTAACATAGAAGCAAAATTAATCATAGGGAGACCGTTAGAAGGAGAGTTCCAAGCTAACCGATCCACGTCCAGAATTGAGTGATGAAAAGTCCAAATGTTTAATAATCTGAAAGCCGAGGGCTTAGAGGCTGCCATCCGAGAGAAACTTAAAAGTAAAGGGCTGTGATCAGAGCACGTACGATTCAAATGTTGCACATTAGACATAGAAAAAACATCCAGCCAATCCATTTTGCAAAGGATTCGATCAATACGCTGATGTATGGTAGCATTACCTTCTCTCTTATTCCACCAAGTGAATTGAGGCCAGAAAAACCAAGGTCAATTAATCCAGCAGCCGCAATACAAGCATGAAAATCCATAGCACCGTTACGGTCCCAACCACAACCACCTGATTTCTCAGCTGGGCTCAAAATAAAAAGAAAACCTAGGGTCTCAATTCTAATTGCCTTTAATTACACAAATTGTGCTGTGGGAACAAAAATGGGTATTTGGCCAAGGCGGCTAATGGTTGGTGCATAATTGGTGCTCTTTCGATGGACGGATCCCTTGCATGTGAGGCTTGAGGGAAGGAAATGATTTCCTATCCTAGAGGCTACTGAATTGAAAAATAGGTTTGATGCCTATTCTAAAAGGGACTATGGCTGTGATTTTTACGGAGATATGTGAGATGTTCCGTGTCTGCAGAGGAGTTTACTTGAAGAGGACCCTGGAAGATACGTGCGTATCCTTCAAGGCGTGATGTGAATTGGAGAGCTGGAACACAAAAAAGTCTAAATCCATGGTGTGGTGCGCGGCGCACCAGGCTTGGTGCACGCGCACCAGACCTGTCTTTTCTTTCCTATTGCTGAATTTGATGTGTTGTGACATGTTGGCTCAAATTTCTTCAGCCTAAGATGTAGGTTGCTGTAGGGTAGGGAGAATTCTTTCCTTTTACTTTGCTTCATAAGGCCATTTAGCCCGAATAACTTAATGCAAAGCTCTTTCCTTCTATCTTCCCCTTTCGTTTCTCGAGAAAAGCGTTAGGAATATGCCGTGAATCGGTGATATAAATGTATGCATATTCCAACACGGTGATTTGCTTGTTCTCATTACAACGCATGTTTCACAAGTGGCTAAAAGGGCGTGGTTAGTGTGGCGGCTTGTTGAAACAATGCATAGGTCACTAGACTAGGAAGTCTTTGTACATATCCGAGTCTTTGTCCTACCGAATGATGACAAACCTTCATATAAATTAAGCTCTTCAAATTGCCAGCTGACGTGACCATCGGCAATTGTCTCACTAGCGACATTTCCCTTTAGCTATGGCCTAATAGCCATCTCTACATCGCGGTTCTACATTGGCGGAACCCCGTATTCGCCAAAGCACTTCATCGAACAAGCTGCAGAAGCTATTTATTCAAGAGGAACATCGTGACCATCGGCGGTTTCTACATCGCGGTTCTATAATAGCGGATCTCGAATCGGCCAAATCCTCATCGAACAAGCGCAGAAACGTAAGATCACGAGAAACATCGGTCGTTACTCAAACGCACTACAAGTCAAAATAGATCCGTTGTAAGATCTGTCTGACAAATCCAAGATACGCATCGATGTCTGCACCTTCACGTTTATCCAATAGACATTTCCTCTTCGAACGGTGTTCGCGGTCTTCAAAGCTTCATTTCCGAAAAGTCCAAGCACGGGGCCGCACTCCGATCAAAGCAATGATACGTCCAAATCGGTCGATCGCATCCAGGCTAAGCTCGACACGTCCAACTCTGTCCGGCTGTGTCACGGACCATCTTCAAGACTTAAACCTAACGAAGGTCTTTGCCCAACAAATCCAAAAATGTACTCTGCATTATGAGATTCAAATCATCAACGGGCACAAACCTATTCAATACACCAACGGTCACCTCTTCTTCTCCAGCTATATAAGAAGACTCTCATCCTCATTTCCAAATAGCACAAGGGAGAACGAGCAAGTGTATGCTTATGCTTGAAAAAGGTTGTGGTATTGATCTTCATTTCTTCAATCCGAACCACTCCTTGAGTGAGAAATCACAAAGTGTAAGAACAAACACTTTGTGAGAGAGAGAAAATCCAAAGGAGAAGCTGCTTGATCAACAACCTTGTTGTTGATTTGAGTTCTTCTTCCTTCGAAGAACTCGGTCTCTTCGATGGCCTCAACTCCATCATCCATTAAAGAGACCAAGTATCTTACGGATCGTTGAAGCCGGATCAAGCTTGAAGATGTCCGATGAAGAGCCGAACTTAAACGTCAGTTGCATTCATATCGGCAGACTTATACTACATTATAAGTTGTGCCGATTGTGCAATAAGTTGTCATCATATTTGGTCGAGTGCTTAGCACTCGGTTGTTCAAATTCTTGCCATTTGAACAACTCCTAATATCTCTTCTCACATCACTCTAACAATAGCACTTTCCTTCACCGACCTCCAAGGTTGTTAGGAACGCTAGGATTAGAGTTCTTATATGAGTCTTCCGGTATCCCAACTCACTTTCCTTCTACCCCAGGGAGATTGCTAGGTTAGAGAGTCTAGGTTGATGTACTAAGCATGTTTGCCTTTGAGCAAACCTCTGCTGAATTTTAATATAATATATATGTTTGTTACATTCAGCCTTGATTTCTCTTTCTTGTATAATTTGTCTTATCATGTGCAATGTTTAAGGAAAGTAAATGATGCATCTAATACAGATTTTAGTCAACTGTTAAGCTCTCTTTCATATCAAATCTTTACTTACTTTAATCTAAATTGTTTGACTTATCTTTGTTTGTTCTTCCGCTGCTCAAATTTATCTTCATCAGCTAAGTTCAACATACATCTTCCTACTGCACTCTTGACATCTGCTGATCACAGATGTCCGATGTCTCTAACTTCGGCTAAGCAGTTAAGATAAGGAAGATGATCTACCTGTATTAATCATTTCATCTACTCTTCAACTTAAATGTTAAAATTGGATGAAATTTTTAATACATCAAGTATAGGCTATTCACCCCCTCTAGCCTATACACTGAGCAACCCTCGGACCTAACAATTGGTATCAGAGCTGGTACTCTGTAAATTTATTCCAGGCTTAACAACCTGAGAGTTTAGATCCTGCTGCTCAGATTAGATGCATAGTCAAAAGGAGTCTTTTCCAAAATCTTTTATTCACAAAAACCTTTTTGACTGAGAAACCTGGAAGCCTTTTGAAAACCTTCTCCAAATCAAAAATAACTTTTGTTTTCAAAAACGTGTGAGAAAGAGTATTGTGATGACTATGTGATCACTATAAGAAAATCTATCATATATCAGAATTACATTGATATAATGAAGAGAAGTACTATAGTGGAGATTGACTTGCTAAGGATTATGCATGCCCCATAAATTTTTAAAAACTTAGTATATCCTATAGCGAGATATGTTAAACTCATATATGATGGATGAATTACTTAGATTCACTTCTAAAAATTTGCTCTCTTGACACAAGGCTAACGATTGCTTCAATCCAACACCTTCTCAAGAAAACTTTTTATAAAAGCTTAGAGCAATTAGAATATGAAGAGTTTCAAAGGAAATTCAAAGGAAATCAAAGTTATGTCATCTCCAAAATCACTGAAATAATAAGTTCGTGGCCTAAGGACATCAATGATGAATTTGTCTTCCTTCAATGAAAAGCCTCAGCCGGGCAAGAATACACTCAAAGAACCTATGCTCAAAATTAGAACGGTGCTTCAACAACTATGAGCGGACGCGTTCAAAGAGTTTAATGAGGAAGTAACCCACTCTAATCTCTTAACACTTTGGGTTACACTTATAAGCCGTATTTTGAATGATTATTCATTTGCCATGCTTATTAAGTCTCATTTGTATTATTGGATTTCTAGAGCTATTTTTAGCTCATAAATGTTGCTAACTTTCTCTATAAGTACTTTGGGCAGGAACTCATATGACGAAAAGGTCAATCATGCAACATCACTCTCCATCGGCAGACAGCATCATGGCTGCGATTCATGAAGGATCGATCACTCATGAGAATTCACTCATGTCCTTCACTCACTCAAGGTCAAAATCCTCACCTCTTGGACTTTATAACTATGAGGTGAAAAATCTGCGATAAGTCCAAAGGAGTTGATAAAGACCTTCTCTCATGCATACACAAAACAGGTTAGCTATTTGCTTTCTAATGACTGTGCTCATGTCTTGAATTGATATGCTCATACATATTATCGACATAATGCATAATAACTGTCATACTGCACTTTCATTGATATATATGTATTGATTGTATGACTTGTTTTAATGCAAATGGTTTTTCAAAAACTAATCAGCATTTTTATTATCAGTGATTTCAAATGTTTTCTAAAAACCCAGGTTGGCTGAATTTCCATATCGCCAACCAACACTTCATAAGCTCGGTTGTATGTGCTGACTTATAGGAGTAAAAATCCTTTAATGACCTACTCTCTCAAGTCTATTAAAGGTGGAGGCACACTTTTCAAGTTTGTTGCTTCGATTAAAGTTAAGACTATTTTCAAAATCTTGGAAAACGACAAGACAGTCAACATCAATCCTTACCAAGAATCTTGAGAATATCTAGACTTCACCCTATCCGCCAAGGCGTGATCGAAGGACAACTCAACGTAATGCTCCATTATTGAGTATCCTTCGTCTAACCTCCGTGAGTATAAGTAGAGCTCCTTCTTCATCCAATCTCTACTATGAATAAACTCACAAGCGCTTATAGATTACACTAGATACAATACCATGATTCAAAATCTCTCAAAATGTTACTAAGTTTAAGTCCTAAGATTGGATCAAGTCAATTCCTTAACAACGGGGTATGATTTCTTCATATTCATTCAAAGTTGTTTTGATTTTATTTCGTTACTTCACAAGAGCTGATCTAAAATTCTCTCAATGATGTATTTCAAAACCATACATAAACTGTGAAAATCATTTCCAAAATCTTTTTCAATACACGTTTCCAAACATGAGAGAAATTGCATCAAGTCTTGTATACAAATCATTAATTATGGTTCCACAATCTTGTTGAGAAAATAATTGATAAAGAAATCTTCTTTTGTCTCGTCCGATAATCATAGAAGTTTCTTTGTCAAGCATGATTTATATGCTGCAAACCATGATTGTCGAACACTTAAGAACATTCTTAGTCAATTAGTTTAAAAGGAAAGATAGAAAGCCATCAATTAATGCCGGCAAAGAGTGATTTCATTCTCTCTTCTAACTTTTAGCTATCAATCTCATTGATACTCTAAAATGTCTAGATGAATCACTGGGAAAATCAATTAGCACATACTCATTCCACTTTTGGAAGTGCTTGCATACGTGAACTTCACGAAAAGATCCCGAAAAGAAATGTCAAATGTTTGGAAAACATTTGATATATTGCCATGTGCAACAAGTCTTACGGTTATATGTAGGTATGCCGACCATCACATCAAAGATGGCCGATGCGGATAATTCGGTTCTGCTGAATTAAGTAGCTAATATGGAATTGATGAAGATGACGAAGCTAACAACGACCATAAGTTCCTGTAAATATCAAAGGGGATTCATGGGTCAAGCGGTACATCTTTGGCCATCACCCTTCGGTGCTCTCATAATGACCCGAAGAAGTGAATATGTTCGCCTCCCAGAGTTGGAGGAAATCAAAAAGAACACGGCCATCTTATCATCCAACTCCTTCTAAATCCTTGATGATGACTTCTCATCTAATGTCTAGGATTAGGACTTCTAGGACACAAACTTGTAACATGTATTTCTTTACGTAAATTGAATCATTATGTATCTTTCTCATGTAATCTGTTCAGTCAAAATTCTAGTTGTATTGTTCTTGTAATCAGTGATCCTTGCAACATCTTGTAAAACTACTTGGATTATTGAATACAAGTTAACTTTTCCTCATGCTTATCTACTTGTTTGCATTCCTTTGATAGCATGAACTAATTTGTCTTAAAGTGTGTTGATCAAACTTATTCTTTAAGATCTCCATTCTCTTCGGTGATTAAAAGAATTGTTCTTAATGAAAATGGTCACCTTGCCTAGAAAAACTCTGCGACATCCCATCGCAAACCATTCTTGAACAAATTGCTACATCGAGTTATGGTTTCTTACTCTTGCTTAACTCTCATCCTAAGACTCCCGATAATTGCCTTTCGAATTAGATCATTTCACAATGATTAAATTCAAGTTACGCAAAACCTCAAGCCTCTCAACAAAGGCGGTGCGGTTTCATGACCTTCATGTCAACCGATCAAGGAATGCGCTATTACTCAATCTCTATCCTTCATGCTTAAAAGATCAAGATTACTAGTAAATGTGAACGAAGGTGTCTGCTGAATCAAATCTTTCAAGACAATTCAACAGCACTTTGTGTTCTTAGTTATGACAACTAATAATTCTTGTGTACTCTATGAGATTGTAGTTATAAAGGCTTGATTAGTTGTTCCCATTAGAATGGCTCAACAGCTAATTGGTATACAGATTGAATTCAAAACACTCTGCTACACCTTATCATGGGATTCTTTGTCAAAAGGATGTAGTTAAATTTCTCTAGTAACTCGATCTACCCTCAAGATAGCTAGAAACTCAAGAATTCTTAGGAAGACTAATATTTTCAAATATTAAGTCCTTCCTCGGGAGTGAACCGATATAGCCCGCGTATATAGGCTACATCTCACTCTCTTGAAACAAGTCGTCTCAGATCTCTTCCCTTGGTGTAGAATGCCTAGATCATTGGACGAAAGAAGAACGGACATCACTTCGGTACACATTCAATATCTCACTTACTTGATCTATTTAATATTCTTACTAAGCCTTATTAATCTTAAATAGATTGATGTCCATTATAAATAGAGTCTATCAATTGGTATCATGTTCTTACCTTAGGCGATATTAAACACAGCCAATAATGGATACAACAATTGGCATCGGCGTTCCTACTTTAGTAGACACCAAACACACCTGATAGTATCCACATTCATTGAAAGCTCATCAAAACCCTCAAAATATCTTTGGGAAACAATCTCTTAAGACACACTCTAAAAACTCCTACATATGTGTCATGTACAACTGTGTCATATGGCTTGGACAAGTTATTTTGTCCCCAACACGTCCTTAAACAAACCAAAGCTGTTCTATTTTAGATTAATTTACTCAAACAATTCGTTTGAAGTAAAATAACAGCTCATATTATCTCTAAAAGAGCCTATGTCATTGTCTTAAACACTCAGCTGTTGTACCCATTAATACCACAATAAAGGCAATCAAATTAATCGATTATATATTAATTTTAAACTTCTTGTTTGAAAATAATATGAGTATACATATCTTCTAGGCGCCTATGTATTAGCCATAATTACACTAAGCATGATGACATAATCCCAAATCGAACATCATTACTATGTCATTAAATGCACTCACTTCTTTAAGCCCCCAAAACGTCTTTTCCCATTCCTCTAATCAAGAAACCTCTTCATCTTCTCAAAAATTCAAAAGGGTGTATAAAATTGGTATCGATCTCCAACTACACGGCGACTTGAATACCTCAAAATTTCTCCACCATTACGATCATCTGCATCATGTGTTCACCAAATCGCCTAGCCCTCCTCATCGACCCATTTCCCACACTAAATGGCATCATCGTATGATGGTTCTTCTTGCCACTCCTCCACCGGTAATTCAACGAACTTGTCGAATCACTCGTCGTGTAAGGAATCGTCTTCGAGACCCAGAACAGTGTATCCAATTTCATCCCTTGGATTCCCACAAGAGACATTACCGCACTACTGCTGCTTGTTGTATTTTAGCTTAGATTTGCTTGAATCCATAACCTAAAAGTCTAAGACAAGGTGACTAATGGGCTGCGTGTACATTAGTGTGGCAACTTGTACTTAGGCATAGCTTGAATAGCTTAGAGTTGCTAATTGTATAAGTCTTGAAGAAGATAGCCTATAGGACATCGGACGTCCTCTGCACAAATAGGCAAAATTTGATCCAGCGTCTTACTTTGATATCGGACAAGCTCGTACAAGCCAAGCTTTATCGCAATATTGAAGAACTCCAAGAACGTCCGATAGTCATCTGTGAAGATATGTCCTAACTCAAAGATCTCATTGATTGTGATACAACGTTAACAAAACGCATTCAATGAAGCTTTCCATTCTTGGCATACAACTCGAAAAGGACATTACGCTGCAAGCACGGTCTACCTATTTTTGGCAAAAGTCGGGACAGGTGTAACTTGCGTAACCGCCTATCGAGCTCAACAACACCATTAGAGCATTAAATGCTCTTGAATTCAAATTGAGCAACTCATGAAGATCTCCAACGGCTCCAAGGTCCCTCCTGCATATAAAAGGAGACTTCATGGCAGCATTTATCACTTCTTCAACCACTCCAACTCTGAATCTCCATAGTCTTCAAGTTCTTAAAAGCTTAAACGTCCTATCTGTATACATTCATTGAAGAGCTTCACACTTAGACGTCTAGTCCATTAAAGCTCTTCATTGATTGCAACACTTAGCTTTTCATAGCTCACGAGAATTGTATCTTATTGATATCAATTCTCCCACACAAACACTTGGTCAACAAAATTTTTGTACACAATCCATTAGAGATTTAGTTTGTAAAATATCTAGTGGATAAACTTAGTACACGATTTTCAAATCCAAAGTTGACCACTTTGGTTGTGGACGTAGCACTTATTCATAAGTGTGAACCATATTAAATACTCTGTCTACTTGTGTGTGATTGTGAATTATTTGTGTTGCTTAAATTTCCAGATTTCCAAATTTGAGCTGGCGATCTTATCTGTGAAGATCGGCCATTTCCAACTTGTCCTACTTCACAAGACTTCCGCTGCAAAATTTTTCTAACTTAAGTGAAGTAAGATTTTTGAATCAAATTTCAAAAATTGGATATAGGCTATTCAACCCCCTTCTAGCCTATATTGAGCAACCTTGGACCTAACAATTGGTATCGAGCTTAACTCTTTGAAAACTTGTTTTTCAAGATTAACCTCTTGAGAGATTAAAGATCATGGCTGCTCACCAAATGTTGGAAACTTCAAACGTGAACCATTGTCTGTCTTGGATGAAGTTCACTTTGACATCTGGAAAGATAAAGTCAAAAGACATATGAATTCAATTGACAAACGTTTGTGGAAATGTGTCAGATGGACCCGAATTCCAATGAAGCCCAATACACGGCGCGGTAGATGCAAGCTGCTGAACTGAAGTACCAAAGCCGAAGAAGAGTGGGATGATGAAGACGAAAGAATGATGCTCGGATGGAAAGGCCATCAACATCATTACTAGGCGTGTCGATATAAGCACGTACCCAGATTATCAACTTGAACACGGCAAAGGAGATGTGGGAAGCCATCCTTGAATATCTTGAAGGTGATGGTGAGACAAAGAATAACAAATTATATACTGCATCCAAGTTTGACTCCTTCAAAAGGATCCCAAAGAGTCTCTGAAGTGCCTATGAGATTCTATGAGGTAGTCAACTCTTGCTATTCCTTAGGAAAGAAGTATGAAAAGAAAGAAATAAACATGAGATTTCTAAATGCACTAGGCGGTTTATGGCATGTTAAAATTACGCCATGAAAGAGTCAAAAGATTTAAACAAATTGACTCTTAGAAACCTTTATGCTAGTCTTTCGGTTTATGAGCTTGAAATCCAACAAGCTCAAGAAATGGAAAAGAGTTTTAAAAACTTGTCCTTACCACCATGTCTCTTGAACCTTCTGTTCAAAACACGATGAAACACCTTCTACATCCGGTGAAGATGATGATATTCTTTACGACGAAGCCTTTGCTATGTTTGTAAAGAAATATCAACGTTTCAAAAGGTTTAATAAATCATCATCACATAGGCGGTCTTCTCACAAGCTGCCGTTCCTTATAAAACAAGCTGCTCAACCGAAAAGTTCGCTCCTTATAAATCGCGAGACCACCAAAAGGACAATGAGCTAGTTTGTTTTAATTGTAGAAACCAGGCCACTTTGCGTCTCAATGTCCTAAGCCAAAGTATGAATTTTATAAGAAACGTCCGAGTCTAAATTTCAAAAACAAAAAGGGATGGTGGTGAAGACATTGATGAAAGCAACCTACCTACTTGGTGTGACAACGACAACGATGAGGATGACTCCTGTGATTTTCTTTGAAGAAGCCAACATATGCCTTATGGCCGGGGAGTCACCACATGATTCGGTGAGGTCACTACCATTTCAACAAAATGACAGTGATGATGATGATGAGTTCAATGACCCATCAAAGGGAGAGCTCATCAAAGCAAACAAGGATATCTTTGGAAGAATTTTCAAAATTCAAAGTGCCTATGTAAAACTTGCCAAGAAGCATGAACTAGTTGTCTCGAGAAATCAACCTTGATGTCTAAGATCAAAGATCTTGATAGACGACAAGTGAAAGTATCAAATTGCAAAAGAGAACAAAACTTTGGTGAAAAAGTGGACTTCCTACTTGAACACATCAAGAAGATAAATTCGAGAAAGATGACCTTCAAAAGGTTGTCAATACTTGGAATAACTCTAAAGGAAACTTTGATACCATTCTCTCAAACCAAAAACTTTAGATGACAAAGCGGTATTGGTTTCCAAAGTGAGTTCAATGTAGGTAGTTCTTCTAGTTCTCAAAAGATGAGACATCGAAGTAATTCTTTGAAGAATCGGTGAAGAAGTTTCTTATGACCAGCGATCTCCCAAAAGGCAAGGACTTGGCTTTAACAAAGTTCCTTTTGTTTATCCCAAGAACACAAAAGACAAGTCCAAAAGAAAGCAATCGCCGGTGATGACTCGCTAATAGGAGTCGAGCAATGAAACCTGCCATTAGTCACCCTAAGGAAACAGGGATGACTAATAGCAAGTCTAGGAATTCTCGGCTCAAACCTATTAAATTTGTCAAAGGCAAGGCTGCGATCTCAACACTTGCCTATAAAAGGGCAAAAGAAGTGAATTCTGCGATAAAAAGCTTAAAGGACATGTGCTGTAAATACAAAATCTTTTGATAAGAGGTCTACCTATGGTAAACCTAACATCAACAAGAAAAGGCATTATCGGCCTAAGTCCTATAGGCCAATTATCGCGAAAGGTCATTCAAAAGCTGCGATAATAGGAAGCCTCAAAAGAAATCATTACTCATGTTGAAGGATTTCACAAATGCTCTTTCTGCAAATGCCATGGTCATGAGATTCATGAATGCCTTCGAGATTCACACCTAAATCTAGAGGATTTACTCCTCCAAAGGTTAAACAGTGTGGATCCCAAAGGTTGCTAACCTTGAGGACCCAAAAATAAAAGGGGACCATATTCTTAAATGTCTATATTTCGGGAATGCTTTATGGTGTCAATGAAGAAGAGAAAGATCTATGGTATCTAGACAGTGGATGCTCAAAGCATATGATGGTGATCCAAATCTTCTCTCAAGCATTGTTGAAGCAAAGGGTCCCTCGGTCATATTTGGAGACAACTCAAAGGGAAGACCATTGGTTATGGAAGTATAATCGAGGCAATCTTTCTATCAACAAAGTCTCTCTAGTTGAAGGTTTAAAGCACAATCTGTGAGCATATCACAATTCGTGATAAAGGTCTAACTGTCGGTTTTCCTCTAGTCAATGTCTCATAAAGGACAATGAGACATGTTCAACTATCTGACGGGATTCGAGAAGGGAATGTCTATCTTTGTTGACCTAAATCTTTGTTGGAAGAAAATCAAATCTATGCTTGGTTGCTAGGTCATCATCGACAACATGGTTGTGGCACAAAAGGCTTAGTCATCTAAATTTCAAATACGGAGAAGCTATCAAAAGACAATCTAGTTGTTGGTTTGCCTAAGATATCAGTGAATCACACGGTCTGCGAGCATGTCAACTAGGCAAACTACACAAATCTTCTTTCAAAAGCAAGCCTTGCCTATCAACAACCGGACCTCTACGGCTCTTGCACATGGATCTGTTTGGACTGTAACTACTACAAGTCTTGGTGGCGGCAAGTATACTCTTGTGGTAGTTGATGATTACTCAAGATTCACTTGGGTAGAGATGATGTCCTCCAAAGATGAAGCATATGACATCATTCTTGAACTCTTGAAAGACTACAAACTCGAAGGCTGGATGATATCTCGATGTCGGATCGGACAATGGAGCGAGTTCAAAAACAATGGTGTTGCCAAATATTGTGATGACCATGGAATTGGTCACAATTTCTCTGCGTTGGCACACCTCAACAAAATGGAGTTCTTTGAAAGGAAAACAGAACTCTCATTGAAGCGGGAAAGACAATGATTGCGAAGCCAAAGCGCCTATGTATTTACGGGCGAAGTGAACACTTGCTTCACACAAAACAGGTCCATCATAAACAAATTTCATAACAAAACTCCATATGAAATATGGAGAGGCGAAACTCCCAACATTGGATTCTTTAAAATATTTGGTTGTAAATGCTATGTTCTTTACAATGGTAGAGAACATAGAGGTAAATTTGAATCCAAAAGTGATGAAGGAATTTTTGGGATATGCCAAGTTTTCAAAAGCATACGAGTTTACAATAAAACTTCACTTAAAGTTGTTGAATCGTACATGTTTCTTTTGATGAATTTGATTTCATTGGGCCACATTTGGCTCCTAAGGTTACTAATGATTCGATGAATATGAGGCAGTGCGAACGGCCAAGTCCCGTCTGCTGATCCTCCTTCTTCACAAGAGCTTCCAAGAGTCAACCTATTAGAATCCTCAAATGAACCAACAAATGAACACTCGAAAACCACGAATCCACTTTGCCTTCCACACCGAAGTCATACAACCTACCTTGGAATTAACCTACCCTTTAGAAAATCAAGCTTGAGCACTTCTACTTCTCAAGAATCCAACTCTGCGATGCAATAAGACAAATTCAACTGCGAAGTTAGGGAAGTAAAAGATCATCCTATCACTCAAATCATTGGAGATCTTAATGTTGGCGTTCAAACTAGACAAGCTTCAAGGAATGAATGCATGTATTCTACTGCATTTGTATCTAACATCGAACCCAAAAGATTGATGAAGCTCTGGAAGATCCAAGTGGGTGGAAGCTATGCAAGAAGAGCTAAACCAATTTGACAGATGCCAAGTCGGTCACTGGTCCCTAGGCCCAAAGAACAAACGAGTTATTGGCACAAAGTGGGTTTTCGAAACAAAATGGATGAAAACGGCAATATTACAAGAAACAAGGCAAGGCTGGTAGCCCAAGGATATAGACGGGAGGAGGGTATTGACTATGATGAGACATTTGCTCTGTTGCAAGATTAGAAGCTATCAGTTATTCTTGGCCTATGCCTCTTTCAAAGACTTCAAAGTTTATCAAATGGATGTAAAGAGTGCTTTTCGAATGGAGAACTTCAAGAAGAAGTCTATGTAGAGCAACCTCCTGGATTCATAAAGCTGCTCAAGAAGAGAAGATGTCTACAAGTGAGGAAAGCCCTTTATGGACTTAAACAAGCTCCAAGAGCACGGTATGAGACCCTTTCAAAGTTCTTGACATCTCAAGGCTTTGTAAGAGGTCAAATTGACACTACTCTTTTCATTATGAAACATAAAGGTCATTCCTTACTTGTTCAAATTTATGTTGATGATATTATCTTTGGTTCCACTAATGAAAATCTTTGCAAAAGGTTTGAAAAGCTTATGCGAGTAAATTTGAGATGAGCATGATGGGAGAGCTCAACTTTTTCCTTGGTCTTCAAATTCAACAAAGTTCAAATGGTATCTTCATCAATCAAGCCAAATATGCAAAGGATGTTATCAAGAAATTTGGTCTTGAAAATGCAAACGACTTGACACTCCTATGGCTACTAACGCCATCTTGACAAAGATGAGAAGGGCAAGAAAGTGGACATGACTCTCTGAGGCATGATTGGTTCACTTTTATACTTAGCTGCTAGTAGGCACGATATCATGTTTCTTTGTTTGTGTTTGTGCTAGATTTCAAGCTGATCCAAAGGAGTCTCACCTACAAGCATCAAAAGAATCATCGGATATCGATAGATACTCCCAATTTGGGAATCGGTATCCTAGAGATTCATCTTTTAATCTTATAGGCTATTCGATGCTGATTTTGCTGCATGTAAAGTTGACAGGAAAAGCACAAGTGGGACTTGTCAATTCTTAGGAAATAGACTTGTCTCATGGGCCGAAAAGCAAACCTCTGTCAACTTCAACAAGCGAAGAATACATAGGCTGGCGGTAGGCTGCTCTGGCTGTGGATCAAACGGCAACTTGTTGACTATGAGATTACGGCTAATTGTCCTATAATGTGTGACAACACGTCGGCAATCTCGGTATCTCAAAATCTGTCATGCACTCCAAGACAAAGCACATTGATGTGAGATATCACTTTCTTAAAGACCATGTTGAAAAAGGTAACATCGGCATGCAATATGTGCCTACGAGAGAATCGGGTAGCGAGACATCTTCACAAAACCACTTGATTCAACCAGGTTTGCATATTTAAGAGGAGAGCTTGGTATGCTTGACCTCAATCCTTAACCTTTCGACTAACTATTTAAATCATTTTACAAAATTGTCTAAATGATCGCAAATTGAAACTCTGCGAGAAATTGGACAATCGAGTAAGTCCTTACATGTCCAAGTCGGCGTCTTTATAGAAAATAGGCGGACCTAAGCGCGTCATGCAATCGGTCATTCATCGGGTCATAAATGCGGACTTCAAAAATTATCAAATACCATTTATTAACTTGTCGAAGTACAAAAAGGCGAATGATACGATATTTCTTCACATTTTTCAAAAACCGCCATTTGCTAGTTTTCAAAAACCTCTCGACTTCAATCGCAATCTTCCCAAATCTTCTCAAAACTTGAATTTCTCTTGTTCTCGGCGAAATCATCAATGCATAAAATTGTGACTTCGGATTTCTTTGATATTATGTCTTGACTTACACAATCTGTTTACTTAAAAGTGACAAAATAGGCAAGGACTAAATCTTCCAAGGCTACCGACACAACGTCATCCTCTGCATCGCTAAGCCATCTAGGGCTAAACAGTGAAAATCTTCCACGAGAATCCTTCCCAGGTCAAGTTATCATCCTGGGATGACAATCGACCGAGATTCCATTATCGGTACATCTGTTGGTGATGCCTGCAAGGATTTAACAGAATGTGGGCTTCTTCCCTTGTTCCAACTTCATGATACCCACTACGACAATGCTTTAGGCGAGGAATTTTACACAAGGATGATCCCGCCTCCTCCTCCAAATACCAATGAACCGGTCAACCTAAGCTACATCAAAGGTTACATCGAGAGGCCATTACATCAAATTGACCTATAAGGATATTGGGGCAATCCTTGAGCGCCTATTGAAGGCAAACTAGACTTAACCGATCTTTGAATCAACGCTTGCTTGGGAAATGATGCGAGGATGCGCTCAACTGAAAGGTTTTGAGATGTCTAGGAATCTCTTCCCGAAAATGCTTATCACATCGGTCATCGATCGATAAGAGCATTCTCTTCAAGAATGGGGCAAGAGACATTTTTACATCTCAACAACACGTGGACCAAAGCTGTGATTCTTGACGGCTTAGCGGGCAAAAATCGTCTTCTCTATGCTATCTCAAAGTGTTGCTGACGTCCAATCCAACCCCTCCATGCGACGACCTTTCGTAAGGGTCATCAATATCATTCTTCGCAGATTTGAAGAGATCGATGATAAAGTTATCACGACGACCTCATCAAGGTGTCTAACACCTACGTTTTCACCGTCAACAACGTTACCCGCTACGGATGATATGGCCAAGAACAATAGTCGTTCTGCTGTTTGCCGCTTCTTCCACTAGTGGCACTTCTACCCAAGCCCAAGGGTAAGCGAAAAGTCACATGTTACGAGCCAGGCAGTGCGAGGAGGAGCCTAAACCTATAGGGCTGAACTTCCGAGAACTTTGATCTCGGCAAACTTGATCATGATCCCTATGAACCTTCGAGCCTCCTTCCAAAAGGCCAAACATTCCTCCACTCTCACTCTCCGTCTCAAGAAAAACCGCAAATCTCGCACTAGATCGAGGTTGAAAAGGATACCTCTAATTTCAAACCCGAGATCTATCCAAACCCAAACCTAAACAAACCCTCCTACCCACAGACGAATCCTTTGGCCTTCCTAAGGTCTCATCCACCTCTTCTTCCACACCAGCCGTATCTGCACCTTGTTTCCACTCCAGCCGTTTCCCCATCTGTTGTTCCCCTACCAGCAGTTCCCACCAAATCCTCTCCACTTCCTACTTCTGCCTCTTCTTCACCTACAAAGTCCACTCATGGCAAGCGCTTTAAAAGAGTGCAAAGAAAGAGTGCACTTGAAGAACTGCGATATAACCTCTCCACCACCACCACCTCGCCTACTACCACTACCACCTCACCTACTTCCTCACCTCCTCACTCTGCTCCCATCCAAACAACCCCCACACAAGAACCATCTATCTCACCCACCACCTCTCAACCACCATCTTCCAAACGATCTATCTCTCCCTCTTCGACCCGCCTACTCCCAAACGTCTCAAACCTAACCCTTATAGCCACCTACATCACGAGGTGCGGGATCTGCGTCCTTCGGGGATAGCGGCCTAAGCCCAACCTGCGATTCGACCCTACCTTTCTACCCTTGACTACCCCGGAAAATTCCCGCCGGCCTATGTCTGCAGTGAAATTATCTTTAAATGGGGTGCTTTCTATGAACCTCTTCCTCCGGCTGGTCCCAGCAATTCTTCTCCCACAACTCCGCGGTGCAAGATCTCATGATCTTCAACCAATGGGTTGCAATTCACAAGGACCTAGGCCTTCCTCTCCCCACAGAATCAACCGTCTCTTCCTTTCTCTCTCTGCCTAAACCACCTGTCTTCACCCTTATCGCTATCCTTCCATCCTTCTTCACCCTGTGGTCTACAACTTCATTGATGTAGTCACCACTTACCTTGGCTTCAACCCTTTCATCCCTATTCTATACCGTTCACCTCATCCTATCTCTATCCCTACTCCTTTTCTCATTGGTCGTCTAAGGCCTCGATCCCTCTCATCCTTCCATATTATCCATCCCTTCGTCGACCTACCCTAGCCAATCCCAACCCTCTACCGGCCATATTTCCATTTCCTCCTCCCATTCTCCAACATCCTCCAGGCCACTCCCGAGTCTTCCACCAGCCATCCTCCACCCTCTCCTTCCCTAGCTGCCAGCCATCCTTCCCCCTCAGCAGGTCCATCATCTCCTCCAGCGAGTCATCGACTCGTCGATACCTATCCCGCGAGGCGTGCATAAATTTTTGAAAGATTTTGAGGTCATCTCTGTTGACTGACCAAGGCCCTGCACCCTCTGCAGATCGTCTCACATCACCCATGTCCAGCCGATGCATGACTCAAGTAATGGAAATTTCGAAAGGTGCCAAGGCCGCCTTTGATGCCTCGATCTATCTCTCGGCCAATCGCTCTAGCTAGCCGGATCTCCGCCTCTTCCTCCACGACCTCTGCCATCTTCAAAACAAATTGGGACAACCTCGCCACAAAAATGATGCGGATCGTCGACATGGTTGAAGGCGGCTACAAGCTTGTGCTTCACTCCCAACGCCAGGCAAATCGCTCTGTTCACTCCTCCGTGCGAGCGACGCGTACTCACGACCAAGCACTTGGCTTTCTATCGCAAGGAGCGCAAACATACGAGGACCGCCTCGCTTCATTGATACCTCGCTTGCGTCCATGAAGGAGGAGATGGCTAGACTCAACAATGATAAGTAGACTAAGCTCATTGAACATAATGCTCTGCTCAAGGAAGAACAAAGAGCTCTTCTCGAATTGGCGAGATACTAAAGAAGAGCTAGCTGCGGCAAAAGAAGAGATTGCAAGACTTAAGGTCGTTGACTCTAAATGGGCATCAAGAGGCTATGGGCAATCTTCATCAGGCAAAGGCAAAGGTCGTGCATCATCTAGGTCATCCTCTCGAACCGGCCGATAAATTTTTGGTATAATCTTTTGCAAAAACTTTGTAATTAAACTCCGTGTTTAATTCACAATGTTTATATTTTAAAATTTTCATGCTTTTTAAGCTGCTTATTATGTGAATGCATGAAAATTAAACCATTGGTTTAAAGACATGTCCTATATTGCCTATTCGCATGTTTTTAAATTCGGTCTAATTACAAGTGTCGATGCTTAATTTCCTATTCGTAAACACTTTGTAATTCTTGAATACAATGACCTGTATGTAAGTTCATCTAGGGCATGCTTATTTAATATATCAATCTTTCAAGCATGTTATTACTAGACTTGAACTTGGTCAGCTGATATTGTATTCGTAGGGTCATGGACTCAAGCAAATAGGAGGAGATTGTTGTATTTTAGCTTAGATTTGCTTGAATCCATAACCTAAAAGTCTAAGACAAGGTGACTAATGGGCTGCGTGTACGTTAGTGTGGCAACTTGTACTTAGGCATAGCTTGAACTTAGAGTTGCTAATTGTATAAGTCTTGAAGAAGATAGCCTATAGGACATCGGACGTCCTCTGCACAAATAGGCAAAATTTGATCCAGCGGTCTTACTTTGATATCGGACAAGCTCGTACAAGCCAAGCTTTATCGCAATATTGAAGAACTCCAAGAACGTCCGATAGTCATCTGCTGAAGATATGTCCTAACTCAAAGATCTCATTGATTGTGATACAACGTTAACTGCAAAACGCATTCAATGAAGCTTTCCATTCTTGGCATACAACTCGAAAAGGACATTACGCGCAAGCAGTCTACCTATTTTTGGCAAAAGTCGAGACAGCGTAACTTGCAGAACCGCCTATCAGAGCTCAACAACACCATTAGAGCATTAAATGCTCTTGAATTCAAATTGAGCAACTCATGAAGATCTCCAACGGCTCCAAGGTCCCTCCTGCATATAAAAGGAGACTTCATGGCAGCATTTATCACTTCTTCAACCACTCCAACTACTGAATCTCCATAGTCTTCAAGTTCTTAAAAGCTTAAACGTCCTATCTGTATACATTCATTGAAGAGCTTCACACTTAGACGTCTAGTCCATTAAAGCTCTTCATTGATTGCAACACTTAGCTTTTCATAGCTCACGAGAATTGTATCTTATTGATATCAATTCTCCCACACAAACACTTGGTCAACAAAATTTTTGTACACAATCCATTAGAGATTTAGTTTGTAAAATATCTAGTGGATAAACTTAGTAC
Organism: Platycodon grandiflorus; assembly: GCA_016624345.1. Taxonomy (NCBI): domain Eukaryota; kingdom Viridiplantae; phylum Streptophyta; class Magnoliopsida; order Asterales; family Campanulaceae; genus Platycodon; species Platycodon grandiflorus. The sequence goes on from CM028364.1 coordinate 32,791,921, forward strand.
ACGATTTTCAAATCCAAAGTTGACCACTTTGGTTGTGGACGTAGCACTTATTCATAAGTGTGAACCATATTAAATACTGTCTACTTGTGTGTGATTGTGAATTATTTGTGTTGCTTAAATTTCCAGATTTCCAAAACTGTTGAGAACTGCTGATCTTATCTGTGAAGATCAGCCATTTCCAACTTGTCCTATACTTCACAAGACTTCCGCCTGCAAAATTTTTCTAACTTAAGTGAAGTAAGAACTTTTGAATCAAATTTCAAAAATTGAACATAGGCTATTCAACCCCCCCTTCTAGCCTATATTGAGCAACCGTGGACCTAACATGCTCCCATCGCCTCAAATGCTCACCTCGAGCAACCCTCATCTCGGGAGGAGCTTGGCCGAAACGCCCATTCTGCGTCAAATCCAGAGGTCAATGTTCCTCCGATTCAAATCCAGACCTTCATCCTCTAACTCTACTTCATTAGGATGACTAGCTAGGCTTCTGTTTTATCAAACTAATTTTCTTTTGCTATATTAATGATAAATATGTAATGTGTTTAGTTTTGTGTACGTCTGTTTATCTAAATTTACCACTTTCTTTTGAGTTAAGTCTTCAAAATTTGTCCTGGTGCATACTCGTTCATGCCTACAGTTCACTTTCTTGATGAAATTCAGCATACCTCTTAGGCAGATCTTATATGTCATCTTTAGATGTATATCTCATGCATCCAATAAAGTCAGGATAAGGCTCAACTATACTTTCCTGTTTTAACTAGATATACATTAAGGAGGAAACTATTTTGAATGCTTAACAGCTTATCCTATTTGCCCCTCCTATTACAAAATAAAACTTGTCTCACTACATTCTTGTAAGATCTCCTTACAAGCAATGGAACACAATTCCTCACCTCGATATCCTATTATTTTTATGTATGTCTTATACATGAAAATTGTGCATTATAAGTTATCGCATACCGAGAAAGAAATTAAACTCGATTAATGACTTGCTACATCTCAAGCTTTTTGATCCACATATCATGTCTCAAAGAAACTGCCAATATGACAAGTGACCTCCTCGCAACTGTCAATATTACCAATACCCTTTATCCAAACTTGTGGCCATTAAGGAGGAGAGATTGTGAAGAAGTAATGGCCCCAAGTAATTGTAGTAAGATTGACACTATTTAGAATACTATTCATTAAGGAGGAGAGATTGTGTGTGTAGTAATAATGGCCTCAAGTAGTAAGGAGGAGACAACTAGTAAGGAGGAAAGATTGTGTAACTACCCATACAGCGAAATACTATATGACTATTATAGTACGCTGACTATTAAGGAGGAGAGAATATATTAAGGAGGAGAGTTTATAGTAAGGAGGAGAGACTGTGTAACTACCCATACAAATGAAATACTATATGACTATTATAGTATTCTGACTATTATAAAACTCTACCTATCCTTCACAAACTTTTAAAATCATCAGATGAAGATGCTTAATCAATTCGATTAAGAACAATATGAACAGTATACTTATACTCTCTACTTCTTGCTTAAGCAACATTCTTCAGATCATCCAATGCAAGAATCACACTATTAAGGCAATATTATCATTTGCCTAACAACCATTTCGATTATTGCTTCGTATTTGTTCTTTCATTTATTGAGTCTGTAAATACTTAGCAATAGATGACTATAAATACGCTATCGCTTGTAAGTTCAGCCTAGGGCATGCCTTGATATAAAATGAATATTCAATAGTGGCATGTTATTACTAAGGATTGAACAACTGCTTTAAAGAGCTATATGTATAAGTCAATTGTAGTAATGGTCCCAAGCAAATAGGAGGAGATTGTTAGGAATATGCTGTGAATCAGTGATATAAATGTATGCATATTCCAACACGTGATTTGCTTGTTCCCATTACAACGCATGTTTCACAAGTGGCTAAAGGGTGCGTCGGTTAGTGTGGCAGCTTGTTGAAACAATACATAGGTCACTAGACTAGGAAGTCTTTGTACATATCCGAGTCTTTGTCCTACCAGAATGATGACAAACCTTCATATAAATTAAGCTCTTCAAATTGCCAGCTGACGTGACCATCGGCAATTGTCTCACTAGCAGACATTTCCCTTTAGCTATGATCGCCTAATAGCCATCTCTACATCAGCAGTTCTACATCGGCGGAACCGTATTCGCCAAAGCACTTCATCGAAACAAGCTGCAGAGAAGCTATTTATTCAAGAGGAACATCGTGACCATCGCGCTTTCTACATCGGCTTTATAATAGCGGATCTCGAATCGGCCAAATCCTCATCGAACAACTGAGAAACCGTAAGATCACGAGAAACATCGGTCATTACTCAAACGCACTACAAGTCAAAATAGATCCGTTGTAAGATCTGTCGATAAATCCAAAATACGCATCGATGTCCGCACCTTCACGTTTATCCAATAGACATTTCCTCTTGACAGTGTTCGCGGTCTTCAAAGCTTCATTTCCGAAAAGGCCAAGCACGGACGCCGCACTCCGGTCAAAGCAATGATACGTCCAAATCGGTCGGCATCCAGGCTAAGCTCGACACGTCCAACTCTGTCCGGCTGTGTCACGGACCATCTTCAAGACTTAAACCTAAGCGAAGGTCTTTGCCCAACAAATCCAAAAATGTACTCTCGCATTATGAGATTCAAATCATCAACGGGCACAAACCTATTCAATACACCAACGGTCACCTCTTCTTCTCCGGCTATATAAGAAGACTCTCATCCTCATTTCCAAATAGCACAAGGGAGAACGAGCAAGTGTATGCTTATGCTTGAAAAAGGTTGTGGTATTGATCTTCATTTCTTCAATCCGAACCACTCCTTCGAGTGAGAAATCACAAAGTGTAAGAACAAACACTTTGTGAGAGAGAGAGAAGAAAATCCAAAGGCGAGAAGCTCGCTTGATCAACAACCTTGTTGTTGATTTGAGTTCTTCTTCCTTCGAAGAACTCGGTCTCTTCATGGCCTCAACTCCATCATCCAAAAGAGACCAAGTATCTTACGGATCGTTGAAGCGGATCAAGCTTGAAGATGTCCGATGAAGAGCCGAACTTAAACGTCATTGCATTCATATCGGCGGACTTATACTACATTATAAGTCGCCGATTGTGCAATAAGTTGTCATCATATTTGGTCGAGTGCTTAGCACTCGGTTGTTCAAATTCTTGCCATTTGAACAACTCCTAATATTCTCTTCTCACATCACTCTAACACTAGCACTTTCCTTCACCGACCTCCAAGGTTGTTAGGAGCGCTAGGATTAGAGTTCTTATATGAGTCTTCCGGGTATCCCAACTCACTTTCCTTCTACCCCGGGAGATTGCTAGGTTAGAGAGTCTAGGTTGATGTACTAAGCATGTTTGCCTTTGAGCAAACCTCTGCTGAATTTTAATATAATATATATGTTTGTTACATTCGGCCTTGATTTCTCTTTCTTGTATAATTTGTCTTATCATGTGCAATCTGTTTAAGGAAAGTAAATGATGCATCTAATACAGATTTTAGTCAACTGTTAAGCTCTCTTTCATATCAAATCTTTGATTACTTTAATCTAAATTGTTTGACTTATCTTTGTTTGTTCTTCCGCCGCTCAAATTTATCTTCATCGCCTAAGTTCAACATACATCTTCCTACTCTTGACATCTGCGATCACGGATGTCCGATGTCTCTAACTTCGGCTAAGCGGTTAAGATAAGGAAGATGATCTACTGTATTAATCATTTCATCTACTCTTCAACTTAAATGTTAAAATTGGATGAAATTTTTAATACATCAAGTATAGGCTATTCACCCCCCTAGCCTATACACCGAGCAACCCTCGGACCTAATTAAAACCTCTCGTCCTTAGGCAAAACACCATCCCTTTGTTCAAAATGAACCATCCTTTCGAGACTATTGCAGATTACGAGGCCCGTATGAACGACTGCTGCCTTAGTCTCAGTGCCACCGAAAAGGGGTATCTCGCGGACACATATGGTTTTCGATGTGTGTTTGGATGGAGAGGTATTCGAATTCACTGGCATATGAAACGGGGTGCATCCCATTTTTGGTCCTCAGAAGACCACCTTTTAAACTTTTCTTTGAACGAGATATATCCCACATTCGAAGATTTTTGTGCTCTGACGGGTATGTCCATTGATGGTCCCATTGCAGTGCTGTTATTGAGGAAACCTCCTTTGGTGCTCATCCAAGAATTGTTCGGTTTCACTATCTGAGAGGCCCGTAATATGTTACACGGTCGACTCTTCGACATGACCCAGCTTCCGAGGATCTTTGCCAATTATCAACCCGACGACGCTTATTTAGAGCATCGGCAAGTGGCTCTTTTCTTATGCATGTTAGGAAAATTCTTTTTAATTAACTTTGACGGTTATGTTGACATACGGGTCTTGGATGTTGTTTTGCATGCCAGGAGACTGGTGAGCAACATGATTCCTCTTATTCTAACGGAGAATCTTCTCGGCCTGGGCAGTTATGCTAACGAAGAAGAACAATTTCCTTCTGGCAGCCCCATTTTGTTGCATATGTGGCTAGAGGAACGCTTCATGAGGGTTATCCCTCCAGTACCTGGTACGAGGTATCACCCAATTAATTACGCCCAGAGAGGTTACCAACATGATCATTTAGTGACTGAACAGGACTGTGTGGAGCATTTTCTATGTGTCCCTTCATTTAATATTAATATTGTATGGGTTGTGTCCCATTGGAAGATCCGGCGATTTATACCGGGGACCCACCTGTAGTGACCCGAAGTCACCACCTTCTTTTTAATACATCCAAATCAAGTCTTAACTAGCAGCGGAAATAATTAACAAGAGTGTTTCTTTAAAAATACTAATTCTCATATATAACAAAATATGATACAACTCCAATAAAGCCCAAATAGTACAACAACCACTTCTATACACCAATCACTAGGCTCGCTCTCTACCCCACCTCCCAGCTAGCCACGCTTTCACTGCGCACTTTGATCAAATTAAACCTGCAAAACTCAAACAACTGGTGGGGGGTGAGCTGTTGAGCCCAGCAAGGGAGGGAATATACAATACCACAGAATAGAACGGAGATATACGATTCAAATACCACTTTGTCCATAAAATTAGAATATGGACAATAACTCATAAATCAATAAAATCATGCTCTTGGCAAATCAACGTTCAAAGAACGAAATACGGTATACATGCTCGAAGCATAAAAATATACTGTTCAATCATATATCACAGTCTAGTATACTATCGGGTTCGGGTTCGGGTTCAGTGGCAAAATAATAACCGAATCAACCGTTGGCGCCCAATCATTTGAGCCCATCAACATAAACAATAACAATAATGGGCTCACTGAGACCGACACACCGACTAGTATCACTAAACTATTCCACATAATCATACTTTTAACCAAATTACGATAAATTACAGTACGAATTATTTCAAGATATGGAATATTTTAAAAATAATCACGTGATTAAAATAACACGGAATCAATACTGCATAATCTCCCTTACCATAAAACGAGAATAATTCCACGGATCAAAACACCTTAAGAACCCATAAAAATAAACCACAGCATGACCCCGAAGCTTCTACCGAGTCGAAAATCCATATATATATATATATTAAAGTTGGTGAGGAGGCCTATAAGTTTGCCACCTATACCATTTTTGTTAAATCTTCATTTTGGTGAATTTGACTCTTCAAATTCTTATTTATTAGGAAAGGAAATCATTAGGTAATAATATTACCTATTATAAAGAGTATATATAATAGTGAATAGTAATAGGTGAAGAACTTTAGGTATTGACAAGGAAATCAAAAGCAAATGAAAAGCAAAACATTATTTGTAATGAGATTTGAACCCACAACCTTTTATATATGCATACTCACCTTAATCAACTAAACCAATTATATTATATGTATATTTTTAGAATACTACATATATTATGGTTAAGTGGGGTTCACGAGACCCATGTACTATAATATTCACTTATTTTGATTATTATTTCAGTGTATAAAAAATAAATTATTTTGTAAATATAGTATCCAACTAAACTTTTTCTAATCATTGAATGATCTTCAAAAATAATTTTATAAAATATAATTATATTCAATCCTTAAACAATTTACATTTGTTCAGAAAAAAATATCTTTCTTTAATAAATTTTAAAGTAAATATTTTATTTTTAATTTTTAAAAAATTCTTCAAATATATGTCCAAAATATCTTTATTAAGTGCAAGATGAAAACAAAAAGAAAAAAACAAAGCAAAAGAAAAGCAACCCAACAAAAATGTATAAAAATACATATATTGACCACTAATAAAAAAAAACTTATTTTGAAACAAAAATACTATACTAAATGTTCACGCCTATATCAAATAATGATAATTTTATATAAAATTATTTATATAATGTATCAATTAAACACAAAAGTTAAATTATACCCGTGCAAAGTACGGGTTCTATAACTAGTAATTATTGAATCCAAAGCAATCAAACACGCACCACAGCTACGCACTGTGCTCTCTCATTCTCACCAAGCTGCTCACGGTGAAGGAGAAGTAAATAAAGAAGGGCAAGCTACACAAATGATCCCTGTAGTTTTAGTGTTTTTGCATTTTATCCTTACACCTCGCAAATAGTTCTTATTCGAGACTTTTTGCACAAATGGTCCTTCCGTCTAACTCGTTAGTTTTTACCGTTAAGTGCGCACACGTGCCACTCATGTGCATTTGTGAAAGGGCAAAATAGTCATTTTATCTTGAAAAGTACAGGGACCAATCTTGAAATATAAATATTAAATATGCTTAAAAGTGATTGTAGGAAATTGAAGTCAATTTGTAGAAAATTTGGGACCCACACCTTCCTCTTTCTTTCCTCTCCTTCCTCGCTTTCCTTACCCCTCCCTCCCACCACCGCAACTAACACCACCTCCACCGCCGCAACGAACTCAATAACCGCCGCGGATCTCGAAAGATTGGAAGTCCTCGGGCACGGCAACGGTGGTACGGTATATAAAGTGCGCCAAAACGCACCTCCACCATCTACGCTCTCAAAATGGTTCACAGTGACGGTGATCCGATGATGCGCCGTCGAGATATTTCGTGAGATGGAGATCCTCCGCCACACCGACTCCCGTTCGTCGTCCCCGCCACGGAGTATTTGAGAAGCCCGACGGTGACATCGCTATACTCATGGAGTACATGGACGCCGGCACCCTTGATTCCTCCCGAAATCCAATGGAACGTTTTCCGAACACTCACCGGCCAACATCGCACGTCAAGTGCTTGTTTGGAATCGATGCAACCGTTTCACACCGCGATCGCATCTGCGTTGATGACTTCTATGCTTACTCTCTCTCGACGTGGTTACGGTTGGCTTCCCGAAGCTTGCGATGATGGTTGATGATTATTGGAAGATCCAAGCGAAATTTATACCTAAATTTCTACAATCTAGGAGCGTGCCCGTTAGATGGTCTCATGAGTTGCGAAGAAGCCAAATGATCTCTGGAACTTTCAAAATTACATGGACTTATATTTTTTTTCTCTGTGGTGTAGATCTGTATGAAAGTAAGGCATGTTCTGCAACATGTACTTTTGATATATTCAGTTTGTGGATTTGTTTGCGAAATTAGGGATTTGTTTGCGAAATTAATACTTGAATCTTCGGTGTAAGTATTCATTTTTTATCAAAACAACGAAATTGAAGTCAATTTGAAGGAAACAAATTGGGGGAGTATGTGGTGATGTGTCCTCTGCTCATTCTGGTTCTAGAGAGAGAAAGTGATATGGGTGTGCTTGTAGCCGCGTGGAGATGCCTGGGATTGAGAAGGATGATGGGTGGAGATGCCGCGGCGAAGAAAGTTGATGAAGGTTTGTTTGTGAGAATGGAGATGCCTGGGATTGAGAAGGATGATGTAAAGATATGGGTGGAGTATGGCAATGTGTTTGTAAAGGGAGAAGGGCGGAAAGAATCAAGGTATGAAGACAGTGGTAGAGCATTCAGTGGTTGCATTGAGCTCTGTTCGAATGTGTTTCACCCGGAGAAGATAAAAGCTGACATGAGGAATAAGTTGAAGATGGACAGTAACTTGGGCGGTGGAGGAGGAGAGAGAGAGTAAAAATGGTCTGAAGAAAGAGAGCCAATTTTACAATTTCACAATTGGTCCCTGTACTTTCAAAAGCAAAATGACTATTTTACCCCGTCCAAAATGCACGTGCAATGCACATGTCAAGACTTAACGGAAAAATTTAACGGAACTAGATGGAAGGACCAATTGCGTTCAATTGGTTGGTACAAGGATGACTAGCAAAAAAATTTTTGTACAGGGACGAATTGCAAAAAATACTAAAACTACAGGGACCATTTGTGTAGTTTGCCCAATAAAGAATAATGATTCAACAAATGGGTATAGATAGCCTTGATTGTGGGTCCTACTAAAGGAGTTAAAAACTGCTCTTTATGCACAGCAAAGAGGACGACGTGGCACTAGTACCGTAACAGTGAATGACTCGTCAGCTCATCCTAATACTAGAAACAAATGAATCAGAATGAGTATTAATTAATATAATATAAATCATGATGTTGTAGCTCATGCAAACACTTAGAACCGTCCACCTATATACTAACTAAATTTGTTTTACACTTTTTTTATTACTAAAATAATAGATGTATTAATATACTTTTAAAATAATATAAAATATTAAAAGAGAGTCAAACATATGACTTACTCAAATTTAGTAAAAACTATTAGTTTATTATTTAGGATAACATAGAAAAGTCAACAAAATATTTCGAAGTCAAATATATCAAAATTAGTATTAAAATTCGTTTGTATTTTTAAAATCAAAATATGTAAATTTTCGGGGTCTCACACCACCGATCGCACAAGTCATAATCGCAGGACTTCGCACTGTGACCTTCTATTATGCTTCCCGGGTGATGCGTCAATTTGGGTTGGAGCAAAGGCGACCTGACACTGGCCTCCCTGAGTTCGGGACAAGCGAGTAGGGACCTTCGAGGGGCCATGAGATAGGGCCACGCACTGTGCTTTCTTTGGATCACATCCCTTTTTAAAATATTTGTCTTTCCATCGATTATCTGACATGGCTGGTCCCATAGTCGATGGAGCATTCATTCAACATAAGACTCACTCTGGAGTATTTACTTGGTAAAATTGTGTCCAATAGAGCAGACGCTCGTTTGCTGGAGATTGGTGAATCTGTGAAAGACACTAGTCTAGAGATTTATGCAGGGAATCCTTGGCGACTTCAGCGCAGTCGAGGGATCATCTCTCATGACTCGCGAAGATTTGACAGAGCTGAGACCAGTGGTGGTAATGAGCGCGAGAGAAGACGTGGCGGACGTCGTAGGAGATAGATTATAGTGATGGTTTATGTATCTGTATGTGAAATAGATTAAGATAGAATATGAATGCATGTAAGTCTTATCTATGTCTTCCTTGGTTGCCAAACCGGGGACTTTGTTATAAATTAAAAGTGTGTTATTATTATACTGTGAGTAGTGATTTTTCCCTTTGTGTGATCATAACAACATGACAGGGGCAACAAAACAAATATTTATAAAATGTGTACGTAAATGACCAAACCCGAAGGCTGCCTACATATCTCATGAAGAGAATCAGGTCAGATCGTAGTTCAACCTAGATTTGCGAGAGACAGAGATTTTTATTTCTTTTTCTCCAATGTTTTATCTCTCTCATTTCTTTTTTAACTTTAATTTTTGCCTAGGCCGCCCTTTCGGATTTTTGACCTATCGAGTTATTTTTTTAGAAGGGGGAGAAAAGTATTTACAAATATAAGTAGAACTAAATACACTATAGTTGAGCCGACAACTACGCGTAGTACTTCTTGAGCTTGTCCATGTTGAAGGGCTGAATAAGATCTTCTTCATTTTCATTGGTGAGGAAGATTACGCTTCCTGACTGTATGAGCCTGACTACATTTGGTCCCATCCATGGTGATTTCTACTTTCCAAAGCTGTCAATGTAGCTAGGCGGCTTTTCTCGGAGAACCAAGTCGCCTACTTTGATGTCTCGAGCTTTGACCCGTTTGTTGAAAGATCGAGTAATCCTCCTCTGATATGCTCGTGTGTGCTCTAAAGCCATCAATCTCCTATCATCCAGAAGTGCCAGTTCGTCATACCAATGCTTGAGCCAATCAGCTTCAGCCACCTCGGAAGGGATTTCAACTTCAACAGGCAATACTGCCTCCATGCCATAGGCAATAGAAAATGGGGTAGCCCCAGTAGGCGTACGAACAGAAGTACGATAGCCCCAGAGTGCTAATGGCAATTTGTCGGGCCAATCTCTCCTGGTATCTGCCATTTTTCGAATGATGTTTTCAAATTTCTTGTTGATTGCTTCTACAGTGCCATTGGCCTGCGGCCTGTAAGGTGAAGACTTGTGTCATTGTACTTTGAACTCATCCAATACTCGGTTGACTTCTCCCTCGAAGTGTGTACCATTGTCGAAGATCATTTCAAAAGGTACCCCAAATAAGTAAATGATGTTTGTCCTGATAAATTCTGCAACCTTCTTAGCATTCAAGACTCTGTATGAAGCGACTTCAACCCACTTGGTGAAGTAGTCAACGGCAACCAGAACATACTCATGGCCATTCGATCCTTTCGGATGAACTTGCCCTATGACGTCAATTTTCCATATTGAGAAAGGCCATGGTGCTGTAGAATTGTATAACATGTGAGGAGGCAGGTGTTGCAAGTTGGCAAACCTCTGACACTTATCGCAACGACGCACCCATCTGATGCAGTCAGTTTCTATTGTGCTCCAGTAATATCCTTGCTGGATTATTTTCTTCGAGAGCATGTGCCTATTCATGTGCGGACCACAAGTGCCGCCATGTAGCTGATCCATGACTTGCTCAGCTTTCACTTGATCGATGCAAAGGAGTTTAAGCCCTTGAAAATGCCTTTTGTATAGATTGTCACCACTGATTACAAATTGGGAAGCCCATCTTCGTAAGGCGATCCTGCCTTTTCTCTCAGTGCTAGGTAGATACTCACCTTTCCTTAGCAAATTCTAAATATCTAGGTACCAAGGCCCATCGGCTCTTTCTTGGTCCTTTTCAACGGCAAAACAAAATGCTGGTGTATGTTTCATCCCAATGACGAAAGGTTGGACATTGAACTTAGCGGGGATCTCAACTAGGGATGCCAAAGTTACCAGAGCGTCCGCGAAGAAATTTCTATCTCATGGGAGATAGTGAAATGATATGAACTTAAATTTATCTGCCAATTTCTGTTAAGTGGGCATGATACAACTGCAGTCTAGCATCCTGCGTCTTCCATTTCCTTTCAACCTGATTTATGATCAAAGTTGAATCACCGTATAATTCCAATTCTTCGGCGTCCATATCCAAGGCTTCCTCCAAGCCAGCTATACAAGATTTATACTTGGTGGTGTTGTTGGATCATTCAAATTCTAGTCGAACAACCAAGGGCGTATGTGTATCCATGGGATTAATCAACAGTATGCCTATACTGTAACCTCTCTTGTTGGCGGCTCCGTCGAAGAAGAGTTGCCATTTGTACGTGCTGTCATTAATCTCAAGAACCCATTCATCAAGAAAATCCAGTTCTTCAAACTCTTCTGCTTCTATCGGCAGGTCTGCCAACTGATCAGCTATTATACGTCCTTTGATTGACTTTCCACTTGCATAAGTTATATCGAACTCATTCAGCAAGAAAGACCATTTGGCAAGCCTACTCGAAAGTGATGGCTTTTCGAGTATGTACTTGATCGGGTCCATCTTGGAAATTACCCTTAGAGGCAATGTTTGGCCTTTGCAGGATCCACCTCAATTCCATTGTCGGTTACTATGAATCCCAAGACTTTTCCTCGGGTGACCCCGAATGTACACTTGGTCGGGTTGAGTTTCATCCGATACTTGCGCAGTCTCTCAAAGAACTTACGAAGATCTCTCAAATGAGCACCCTCCGTGTCTACTGAATGAATAATCATATCATCGACGTACACCTCTACTTCTTTGTTTGAATCATGTCATGAAAGAGCGTGGTAGCAGCTCTTTGGTATGTAGCCCCAGCGTTTTTCAACCCGAAAGGCATGACTGTATAACAGTAGGTTCCCCAAAGGGTGATGAAGGTAAGTTTTCTCCTAATCTTCTTTCGCCATCTTGATCTGATTGTAACCGAGCATTCCGTCCACAAAAGATCGTATCTTATGTGAAGCTACTGCGTCTACCAAAATGTCAATGTTGGGTAGGGAAAAGTCATCTTTCGGAGATGCTTTGTTGAGATCCCGAAAATCCACACAGATCCGAACCTTACCGCTCGGCTTCGGTACTGTCACAATGTTGGATAACCATATCGGGTATTCCACTACTTTAATGAACTTGACTTTCAACTGCTCGATGATTTCCTCCTTGACTTACAGGGACCATTCAGGCTTGATTCTGCGGAGCTTCTGCTTCACCGGCTTGGCGTCGGGGTATAGCAGAATCCGATGTTCAACAATTGCTGGATCCAACCCAGGCATATCTTCATAAGACCAGGCAAACACATCCTAAAATTCTGTTAATCGGCTGATCAATACTGCTCTTTCTTCATCTTGCATGTAGCTTCCAATCTTGACCTTTCTGACTTCATTATTCAGCCCCAAATTGATGGTGGACAAGTCTTCTTGCAGAGCTTCCAATCGGCGCTCCCTTCGTTGTTTGATCATCTTGGTCAATTCAATTAAAAATTCTTTATCTTTTGGATCCCCATTATTAATCGATTCATTATTAATAGGATAATTTATCATGTTTTCAGTTAATTCATCTTTTAACACATTGGCAACCAAGGAGTACATAGAAACACTTGCATTATCATTAATGAAAGGAAAGGCTACAAAGTCGACCACCTCATCGAGGTCCTCACAAGTGAGATCCTCGATTTTGGCGTCGAGAATAGAACCGATTGATGACCAGTTCTTAACAAAAGGAGAAGAAAGGGGTAAGGTGTATTTGAAGCGCTCCACCAGGTCTTCGGCCTTCAGCAATAGTCCTGTAGTTGTGTACCAATTTTGAAGCAGGTTGTATGCCACTATCTCAAATTCTGCTACTGAGTCCTCTGTGCTATCTGCTGCTTTGTCGAACAATCCCAGAAAACTGTCTCCCACGAAGTCTTCTCCGAATAGGGCCAGGGCGGAATCTTCCTGATCAATAGTCCATGTATTCTTGACCGTCACTACCTTGTAAGAGGTGTCACGAGGGCCGATGATCACTTTTTCCATTTCTTCTGCTATAAGGCTAATGTCGTTGAAGATCTCCCATCCGGGGTGCATCATTCTGTTGTTGTCTATCCATGGCTCAGGGAACATAAGTTAAGCCATGGTTTCTCCAGGCTTGACAAAGTATCCATTCAGGGTCTTCTTGTAGGGGTTCATTGGAGGTGCCATGTACGACTGGTTCCTCTGAACTGCTCTGTTTCTCTTGCGCTTCTGTTTCATTATCGTCGCTACTTTTGCAAGTGTAGGCTTGTATCCGAGCCCAAAAGGTGGTATGCATTCTTTGATGTCATCCTGTATCAGGTTGATTCTGCCCTGCTGACTCTTGCCAAGCCCTAGTCCTGGCATGTAGCCTATATTGCGAATCGTGCAATAAGGGACTAGCTCTCTAGGTTCCACAGCTTTCTTGTCACTGATGTCAATTTCTTCTGCATGCTAAATTGCATTCACCCTCGCCTGAGGGATCACTTCAAATCTGCTCAAAAAGATGCCAGTGTCATCGTGCTCAATCTCGAGAATAGGAACATCCCCTTTCTCTCTTGATTCCATGAATTTGTTTGCCAAAATAATGACTATGTGATCCTCGTGGATAAACTTCACACATTGATGGGGTGATGAAGCTACTCCTTTCACACCATGAATCCACGAACGGCCTAACAGTAGACTGAAAGTAGAAGGAATATCCAATACTTGGACCTTGACGGGTATTTCCAACGAGCCAATGGTTAGCATAAGCGTTACCACCCCAAGCACACATCGACTGGTGTTATCATAGGCTCGCACTGATTGCGATGATGGAGCTAGGTCCGAGATCTTCGCTCCTAGCTTGGCTAAGGTTGTTGTTGAGCAAACATTCAAAGATGAACCATTGTCTACCAGAACCTTTGGTACTCTCTCTTCTTGAATACTGACAGTAATAAGTAATACATCAACATGGTCGATGCCTCCCTTTGGTAAATCAAGGTCAGTGAACATGAAAACGTTCCCAAAGTGGATGTTTCCAATCATCTGAGTCAATACGTCAGGCGAGGTCCCAATCGGAATGATTGCTTGACTTAATGACTTGGCCAGTCATCACATGGATCTTGGAGGAATATAGAAGGCCCTAAATTGAAACATTAGCTTGGGTCTTTTTCATCGAGTGAGGAGAGCGTCTTCAATGTCTTTAGCCCAAGTATCCTTGGTACTGGTATTAACTTTTTTATCTTTCCCTGACGGACCACCCATATCTTGAGCTGCTTGGTATGCTCTACCAGATCGAGTGAGATAAGAGACATCGCCTCCTATCCATGAGGATCTTTCGATGTTGTTTACTTCTGCTTGGGAAGTATCCTGGGTACTGGATAAAATATCGCTCCAAAAGAGCATGTTGCATTCGAAGTTCTCCTCCTTTGAAGGCAAAGGGATTAAGAGGTATGATAACGGAGCACTACTGACTTCAAATATGAAAGGGGAGCTCATATCTTCTGTTTCACACTGGATGGTATTGATATGGTTAGCAGGCAGATGATTGTTCACCACATTGGGCATGGGGTGTAGCTTCTCAATGATTTTGTCATTGATCAGGTTCTGGATTGCTCGCTGGAGCACAAAGCATTTATTAGTGAGATGTCCACTGGACTGATGATATTCACAATATTTTGCATGGTCCCATGTGGCAGGCAATGGGTTGGGAGGTATGTAACCTTCGATAGGTTTGAGGACTCCTTGTGCTTTCAGCCCCGAAAAATCAATGACATAGGAGCGTTCAATTCATGAAACTATCTATCATTTCTGCGGAAATTATTTCTTACCCCTCTGTTGTTGTTTCCCAATGCATTTACAAACCCATCAAGTGCATAATTGAAAGGCATATTTCCATAATTCTGAGTAGATGGTACAACTGGCAAGGCCATAGTCGAAACATTTCCTAACATATTTACAACAGGTGTAGACGTTGCTGCTGTCTTTCCTTTGGACTATCGAAACAAGCTTGGAGGGGGATCGACCTTGATCTATCCTGTATAGATCTCTGTGTCGATGCAAAATCTGACATCTAAGATTGCAGAGAAATCAACATAAGGAAGGTAACGCATACGATCTAGATAAAATGACTGAAGGTTTCTCAAAAAGATCCTGACTTGTTCAGCTGGGTCAGGCCTGTCCAGGGTTTGGGCAATCTTCTTTCTCCACCTTTCAGTATATTCTGAAAATGTCTCCTTTTCTCTCTGTGTGCATGAATCGAGATCTCTCCTATGCTTTTCCCAATTACTATTATCCTTATATCTCTTCTGAAACTCATCTGCGAGTTTATCCCATGTAGAAACCACAGTGCTGTCCACAGACATCAACTTTTGCTTGGCAGCCCCAATTAAAGTTAAGTGAAAATTGGAGGCTATCGCTTCCAAACTTGCCCCTCTTTGCTGCATAGCATGGGCATAAGACCTAAGATGGGCAATAGGGCATCCTGTCCCGTTGAACTTCTCGATATCAGGCATTTTAAATTTTGGTGGTAAAATGGCAGCAGGCTGAAGCGTCATTGCTCGGGCGGTAAACTTGCCTTTGTTCAAGGCTTTCAGAACTATATCTTTCAATTCTCTGATCTCTCCTTTGTTTGCAAGTTCAGCATCATTGGTATCAACCATAGTTATGCCCGGGAATTGTCCTACTGGAGGAACTGAATAAGGTGGTGTGTAGCCGGCAAATGGATATATTGGTTTAGCTGAAGGCTGAGGGTTGTAACTGTTTGAATTTAGATGTGGATTGTCCTGGGTCAGATTGGTCATGTAGAATGGGAATGCATTTGGATTAGAAAAAGGAATGTTGGTAGATGGCGTTGTGATGCGAGTTATAGGAGGTGTAGTGGTATTTGGGATTGGGATTGTTGTAGTTTGACACTGGTGATGGATGTTTGGATTGACATTCAGCTGAAGTGGAAATGTATTAGGGTAGGATGGGTAAGTGTTTGGATATAGGAGATATGAATATGGCGAATAAGTATTCGGGTATATAGGATAGGTGTTTGGATTGGGCAGACTCGCATTCACGCTTGAGGGTGATGGGTCAACAGTTCCTGTGGAAACGGGCAAGGTCCTGTTATCAGCCCCTTGACTTTGGATAAAGGCTGAAAACCTATTGAACATGGCTTCCATGTTCTGGACCATCCATTGTTGCATTACTGGGGTCAGAGTGTATCCTGGAGCCCCTGTGTCATGTCCTGCAAAAGTGTTATCTTCCTGATCGGCCATTTGATTCCAATGCAGACTTTCCATACTTGACTCTGAATCCCAGCTTGAAACTCTTGTCAACCTCCCAGTGCTAGTCCTCTTCTAATTCAAGGCCAGGTTGACATTCCTTCACGAAGGAAATGCAGTGTGACACGTACTTAATGCAACCAGTGATATACATAAGGATGAGACACTAGTTGGGTGAGACATATGCGTTGACAGCAAGTCAAAGAGAAAATAAAATTGTTAATTGACCCCCCTCAGATAAACCTTTATGGATTATCTGATAAAGATGAATCTTCACAATAGATCCATGCCTTTCTCGCACACTTAATGAAGAATACAAATCTTTTCAAAACTCTGTTGACCTTCTTTCTACTTCAGTAGAATATCTCTATATTCATTAAGAAAACATTACTTAAATGAAGGATGCTAAGTTTTTCAAAAGTTCTGCTGACCTTCTTTCTACTTCAACAAAATATCTCTATCTTCATTAAAGAAAACACTTTTCTGACTTTGATAACTAAACAATTCATTTAAGTATTAAAAACTACCTCCTTGAAATATTTATGTTAGGAGGAGAAGTTCAAACTGCACCTCTCAAAAGCTCTTAAACACTTTATAAATTTTAAGAAAGGCTGTTGTTAAACTACTTTCTTGTAAACATAAAACAAGAAAGATACAATGATTTCGAAATTGGTATCCTGGAGAAATTCTTAAAACATGCTTACACTCTACTTTATACCTTAATGAGTTGCTCTAAAAAATTTCTTGCCAAAATTCTTCAACTTGTTCAAATCATCGTGCAAGAAAGATCTTTTAAAAAATATTTTTGTGGCTTGCTCATCAATTATACCTCGTAATTGCCTAAAGGTGTTTTTACTATTGCTATATATTTGTACTATCATTCATTGAGTCTGTAAATATTTAGCAATAGGTGACTATACAAAAGCTATCTCTTGTAAGTTCAGCCTAGGGCATGCCTTGAGATAAAATGATCCTTCATTAGTAGGCATGTTATTACTAAGGACTGAACGTCTGTTTTAAAAGCTTTATGTATATATCAATTGTAGTAATGGTCCCAAGCAAATAGGGAGAGATTGTTAGGAAATGTCTTCGCAATAGCTGCTCTATTCATCAGCATATTCCAAGACAGTAATTTTCTTGTTACCATTACAACGCATGTTCCATGAGTGGCTAAAAGGGTTGCGTACCGGTTAGCGTGGCAACTTGTTGGAACAATGCATAGGTCTTTAGATTAGGAAGTCTTTGTACATGTCTGAGTCTTTGTCCTACCAACTGATGATGATCTCTCTAATGGATTAGCTCAATAAGTGCCAATAGATATCTCACCAGCAGTTGTCTCACCAGTAAATATCTCAACAGCAGTTGTCTCACCAGCAAAATATCTCTCTAGCAGATATTCTCCCAGCAGACATCACTGCAGCAGTTATACAATGGCAAATATCCGAGTATTAGCCATGCTCTTTACAAATCTACTTCAAGAGTGCTGCGAAGTTCAAAGAGGAACATCAGTCGTTCTCCAAGCAATAAAGTCTACAAAGATTCACAAAAGATATTTTACAAATCTCCCTGACAGCTTAAAGATACGGATCGATGTCTGAGCCCATTGTTTAAAACTTTAGACATTTCCTCTTTGGTGCTTGCTCCCAGTCTTCAAAACGCATCCTATAAAAGACCAGTCACAGTGCACTTCAACCCAGGCCTGCACGTCAAGTCACGTCTTCTCTCAGCCTGATTCCCGAACAGAAATTAAGACACGATCTTCACAAAGAATTTTACCCAATAGTTCATACGATGTACTCAAACCTTCCAACAGGCAAATATCAATTCAAGTCACAACTGATCCTTCATTCTCTCTGCCTATAAAAGAAACCTCTCATCCCTCTTTAAGCATCCGTAAAAATTGTAGTGAGAACACAAAGAGAGGAAAAAACATAAGTGTAAGAACAAACACTTTGTGGGAGAGTAATCTGAAATTCAGAAGGCAAGAAGCTTCGCTTAATCAAGAATCTCTTTCTTGATTTGAGTTCTTTCTTCCTTCAAAAGACTCAGTCTTTTCAGTGGCTTTACTCCAAATCCATAGCTATAGACTAAGCCCTCCGTCTACTGTTGAAGACAGAACTTGCTTGAAGATGTCTGAGGAAGATCATCAGCTAACAATCCACATTGCATTCATACCGGCAGAATTGTATTCTATTGCAAGAGTTGTTGGTTGTGCAATAATGAGTCATCACAGTTGGTCGAGTGCTTTGCACTCAGTTGTTCAATTACTTGTTAATTGAACAACCTATAATATTGTCTTCTCACATTGCTCTCACATTGGCACTGTCATTTCCCTCTCCCTAAGGAACATGGGATTGCTAAGGTGAGAGTTCTCATGTATGTCTTCCCTTTCCCTGACTTCCTTTCCATGAAACTCTGGAGGTTGCTAGGTTAGAGAGTCTAGGTTGATGTATTAAGCTTGTTTACCTTTGAGTAAACCTTTGCTGAATTTTAATATAAAATATATTTGTCTACATTCAGCCTTTACTTATATTTTCTGTTTTACATGTATTATTTAGCAATTTGTTTATGGAAATGATAGTTGCATCTAGTGAAGATTTAAGTCTGGTGTTATGATATACTTGTACTTATTTATTTAAAGCAACTTTAATCTTCTATGTTATACGGTTGTTACTAGTTCTTCTGCTGCACTACTTACTTATACCAGCAATGTTAAAGCTTCAATTTTCCAGCAAACATTCAAGTCAACTGTGACAAAGAAGATAAGGTATGCTGAAGCACATCAGTCGTTCTCAACATCAGCAATGTTGCTTTTAAAGAAAATTGACCAGACCTGATAAACATTTCATCCCTGCTTCTAAATGTATTTCAAATTTGGATGAAATTTTAAATGAAGGTAACATAGGCTATTCACCCCCCCCCCCTCTAGCCTATATTCTGAGCATATCAACATGGACCTAACATTACATTGGAGGGCTTACTTAGAAACTTGTTTTGAGGTTACCATGGTTGAACGTAGAAGGAAACCTAGAGAACCTTTTTGCTAACTGTGGAGTCCCGACCACGGAACCAAACTGATCATGCCAAAGAGATGTTTGTGACCACATCGATTCCATGTAGATACCCGTGTGTAGTTTAGCAGGATCACCGATCGGAGTTTCTAGTGACTGTTTGGGTTACTGCTATACTTTCTCCTGTATCAACGAAAAACACCATTAGGGGAGTCGGGGGTATCCCGACTATAAATCTCCAGTGTGAGAATCAGTGTATGAAGTGTGGTATAAAGGGCTTAATTCACAGAACGTGATTTGTGAATGAAGCTGTGGCACTCTTCTTCAAGTTGTGAGCCTAAAGAAAGGAGCGTGCAATGTGTACATGAAGATAGTCTAGAGATGATGTGATTCTGAACAAGATCAAACCGAAGAAGTCTAACTGGAATGCTCGAAGAACGAAGAACGAAGAATAAACGTAGAAATTGGAAAAGATAGGTGGATCTCCCTCAACCCGTTATTCGCAATTAAATAGGAACCTTGGGGTGCAATTGATACCCGTTAGACGCAATTGCCTAAGAACACCGATCACGGAATGCCACAAACTCGCGATCCTCAAGTTTGATAAGTTCAAGTGTGGGTCTCCAATCCAAGAAACTCAATAAGCTCATGATTCTCTCAAAATAGTGAAATGAATAAAATCAATGTTTATATTATGATCAAAGATAAGTTTTTCAATGGAATAACAAGCCTTATATAGGATAAAAGGACTACAAACACGTTGCCTAAGAAACATAAACGAAGGAGATGAAAACAATGCTTAAATACAATCAGTAAATTATCCAAATTCGCACTATCCGTTTACGCTCTAGGGCGCAGCCATTCGGCGTGCTGCTCCCTAGATTTTTATGTTCTGAACTTGCTCAAAATCTAAAACTTCAGGGACTTCCGCGCTAGGGCGCAGCTTGGGTGCGCTAGGGCACGGAGCTTGCTGGACTTTTGTTGCAATTTGATGCCGGTAAAGTCTCTAAAGTGCACATGAGCTTCCTTTGATGTCCTAGATCATCCATGCTTGTTGTTTGGGTCTTGACCACCTCTACAAGCGATGTTAAAGCCGCTTGAATCTTACTTGCACGCGCACGAATCGTTGGTCCCCATTTATGCTTAAAGGCTCACAAATGTGATTGGCTTGACCCGAACCGTGTTTGTCTTGATTCTCATCATTCCCTCTCTTCGAAAGGATTCGACGTCGAATCAACACTTGCATCAAAAAGAGAACAAATAAGCAATATTGTAAATATGCATTATCATGCACTTTACCGTTCAAGGCCATTCTGAATTTATCATCAACCTTATGCTTCACAATGACCCTTGCCTTAACCTGTGTAAGAAATCCAACAAAACTATGCCAAGCAAGATAAACAAATGATATTGTAATACCCTGGTATCTCCTATGTTTGACTTGTCTTCTATATCGTCTCGTTATTATGTTGAGCATGTTTGTTAGACTTGATGGAACATCGAGTTAATTGATTCATATATTGAATTCATATGACTAAAATGCTTTGATTGTGATTTAATTCATGTTCATCGTTCATGTTTGGAATACACTTCATTCTAAGCCTTGTTACATGTTGATTTGGATGAGTTTTAACGTGTTTTAAACTTTGTTGGAAGTTGAATTCATTTTAGGGTCCTTTGGGAACACTTTGGAAACCCTTTTGAGTAATTTTGGACCCCAAATCGCGCCCTAGCGCACCCAGTGCGCCCTAGCGCGCATTACTCGGGCCCTAGCGCGTACGGACATATTTGACCAACCTGTAGTATTTTGGACATAGTTTTGTGTAGAAAACTCGGATTTGCAAACCGTTTGATCTTGTGTAAACTAGACTCAAAGATCTTTCTAACCATATAATATTTGTAATTTTTAGACTTGTATATCATCCTAAGGACATCTTTGAAGTTGACTAAAAATCAGACCCAATCTATTAATTTAGACAGCATTCTCCAAAGTTTATAATTTTACCATTTTGACCCCTTGACTCACTTAAGGACGACCCAAGACTTTATGACCAGCCTTGTTGACCCTATAAAGACCCTTGAGAGACTCTCAAACTCTCTCAATTCATTTCTCATCATCCATGGAGCTTGAGAGTTAGTGTGGGAGATGAAGGTGAGATTAGTGTGTGTAATTCTTGTTCTCTCAATCCAACCAACCAAACTTTGATCCAAGGCCATGCATGTGATGGGGATGACTAGGGAGCATCTTATAAGGCTTTGATTGTGATTTCATTGGGTTGATTTCTCATTTTAAGGTAAGTTACTAACCCCTTGTTGTATGCTTTAGGATTTCTTACATGTTAGTTCATCAATACACATGTTAGACTTGTTAAAGATGATATCTTCATGTCTAATTGCTATGTTTGTATGTGAAAACCATAAATATGATATTTGCTTGGCTTGAAATGTGTTGTATGTATGATTGTTGGTGTATCAACCTTGGAATTGAATTATGGAGACAAGATAAGACTTAAATGGGAAATTTTCACTTAACGTAATTATACCCAAATTTTGAGAAGTATGTTAATGACTCTAGGAATTTGATATTTGAAGAGAATAATATCTACCGAATAACATGCTAAATTTCTACGTGAATTAGAGTTCGTTTGCTATAGTTTATAGCCCTCCGATTATTTGGTGCTGGTAAAATAAAAACTCCGATTCTATTCGTAAGATGACGTCTAATTAAATTAGCACGCCGTATACCCGGACTTGTGTAGTTTGGGATGTTCATTTAATATAATTATCAACTCCCGAGAGTTGTTTACACGTATAAATATTAAAATACGAAATGTTAGAGACTAGTACATCGGTCTCGATGTAATAGCGATTGTTCGTAAATCTTGGAATTTAACTACGAAACCATATGAATTAGGATAAGTGTACTTGAGGGTACTTGTGTTTATAAGAATGAGTTGTTTACGCTTCAAGCGTCATTGTGGGTGTAGTACTTCGCACTCGATGTTAATGTACTAAATATGTATTCTTGATGTGTTTGTACTTGAGAACTATATGAGTAATCTCAACATGGGTGTGTAACTAGACTAAATTAGTAGTCTTAAGATGTGCTTGTTTGGGTATCAAATGTGTATAATAATATGTTTGATGGTTATATGTTGTAGAAGAATGTAATCTACATGATGTTTGTCAAGTTCACTACTTTTGAACTTAACGGTTATTTGCATAAGTTGAGTAAGGTTACCTACTTGTGTGTTGTGTAAGTCCAGTGGCGTCGTTGTTGTTAATGTCTTGGTAGGACGACCTATAGTCTTTACGAATGGGATTCGTGATCGCTATAAGTCGCCGTACGGAGTGCACACACCCTCATCTGTTGGCCACGGTTGGGAAGTAGCCCCATTGTTGTAGCAATACGCATGACTTTGGCTTGCTAGAAGAACCCGATGGATTTTGTCGGGGGACTGGTGGATTTTGCCGAATAGTCGATACATCACACACGAGTATCGATACACGTTGGTTATTTTGTGTATTGTAGGAGCAACACAATGATGGAGAAAGAGATATGATATCCTTCTATAACATGGTTTATTTATAAGCACTTATGTGTTAACCAAAGTGCTATGTGAGTTGATTGAATGGTATATCAAGTATGATGATATATGTTTGGTTGTGGTATATAAATGTTAATGCCAAGTTATGTTTATTGCTTGAGCATCATGCCATGCCATGTAGTTGCATTAGTAACTTACGTGTCATTATGACTCACCCCGTTATGTGTTTATTTGTTTTCCTTAGATCCGAGCCAGCCTAGCGGTTCCCGGTGAGGTCGATGAGACTCCGTTTAGCTCAAAGGTTGTATTTTGGTCTAGTAGCTCTTAGAGCTTGTTGTTGTTTAACAGTATTTCTTTTGGTAAGGACGACGGTTATGTAAAGTTATGTAAACTTTACTTGGGTAGTATTTGTTGTGTTGTAAACCATATATTCTTTGGTAGCCGACGTATGTATGTCGTGCTTGTATATTTAACCGTAGTAAGTTCGGTTTCTTTCCCGAGCAAGTGTAGCTCGTGGTTTATGTTTTGTTACGGCATGTTGTGGCCAATATTGTTGTAGTAGTTGTCTTTCTCGAGTTGTAAACTCGTGGTTGTTACTAGTTGTTTTCCGACCTTGTTATCGCCGAAGATTGTTCATACTTGTGTTAATTAGGTTATCGGTTGTGTTTTGTCGTAAGTACGGGCGGTTACGCCACGTGCTCTTCTTGTTGTTATGTTGTATTGGCGACCCGACCTTGGGATTTCGTATAGAGATCCGGGTCGGGTGTCCTGAATATACACAACAAGTTCACATTGATACGCGTAAGGACACATTACTACCCAAAAATAAATCCCCTACATCCTTTGAAATTTTAATATATCCAAACTCTCCATAAACACAAAGTATTCCCTTGAAGTTATGAGAGTCAACATTCAAAACATCACCTTTCTCAAAACACAATAACTTACAATCCACGAAGAAAACAAGACAATTTTGAGAACGTTTATGGAATGTAACAATCTCATTTCCCAGATTATATTCCCATTTGACCCTCACATTCTTCTTGCTTGCTTTGGGAAACATGTTAGTAAGAACCTGTAGAAGAAGTATAACCATACAATGCAAGGCAAGATGATCAAAGTTGCTGCCACAAAATCAATTATGTATTAGCTTAGCACATCTTGTTATGCTTAACTTAACACAACCCAAAACTATCTCCTTTTCATGTGGTAACAACACATTTCATTCGTCGAGTTCAAAAATCAGTCTAACAAGAATCTCATTACATTCAAGCTCACAGGTCGGAAATCAATCTAACCAATTCTCTTCTTTGGATAACAAGAAATAACACAACAGCACCATGTTCCACAAGATCATAGTTATAACTCAAAGAACCAAACATATGTGATAAGATCCTGGGTCTATCACATAACTTATCATGTATCTTCTCAAAGAAACATTCAATATGCCCAACAAAATTAACATGCTCAACACTTTTAATTTCCATGTTTGCACAAGTCAAAGCATTCTCATGGACTCTTTGAACATAGCACACACAATCCTTCCATGTTTCAGCATGCTTAAAAAGAAATGCTTTAAATAAAGACGATTCAGCTCTTAATGTGTCATGCAATCCATAGATTTTGTGAAAAAACAATGCAACATGAAAAATTAGTATTGAAAACTCATTTTCTTTCACAAACATAGATTTATGCACTTCCAATGCAAACCAAGACTCCAATAATTCCATGGAATCTACACTAAACAAGGATGAAAAATTTCTGGGCATCTTAGGTAATTCATGCATTTCAGCATTTTTATGAAAGAATACATCATCATGGTAAACATTACCCAATCTGCGACATGTATTAACATAATACTTCGTAGAAGAATCGCACATACTTGCAAACATCGAATTCTTAAACACTTTCAATGTGCAATTCACACTTAACAAATCAACCTTCAATGCACAATACGAATCTATCACGTCAATCCTTGAGGCACATTCCAGAAAGGGGTCACCATATGAATCACTTGGTACATGTAATGTTATGCATAATTCATTGTCAACTACTTCACCAAACGTACCAAATTACCCCACAAAATCTAGGGAATCAACATAAAACTCTGTATTAATCCTCAATCCCAAGAACTTGGAATCAAAAGAAGAAGTGCAGAATAAACCCTCAACTTTCCCAATTTCCAAGAGCATAGAATGTAAAGAAGAAGATAAATCAACATTTTGAGAAAATTTACCTAATACAACATTCTCATTACCATGATCATTGAAACTCATTACCTTCTTACTTGCCTTGGGAAATGCTTCCTCGAAAATCTGTAGAGAAGAGAAATCACAACAAAGAGAATATGGAATTGCATTGTTAGTATGAAAAGATCTCTTCAAAAAGAAAGGAACCACCTCACCAAAATTCCTTTCCATCTCCCTCATGTCCTCATAAGGTTTGGAATAAAAGATTAGTTTTACTTTCTCTTGACCTTTGGCCTCTTCAACTAGATTCTTTTCTTCCTCAATCTTTTGTGTTTCTGCCCTCATGTTTTTATCCTTTTCATTCTTTTCCCACTCAACACTTGGGTTTTCACTCGCTTCCATAAACCCACTCATTTCATTTTTCCCCTTGGCCTCACTAGACTCACTTTCAAGGTTCACTTGTTCTCCTTCTCTAGATTTCCTCTCCTTTTGCTCAGCTATTTCTTGTTTAGCACTCTCTTCTTTAGCCAACCTCTCAATCTCTTTTGATCTCATACTCTCCCTTTTCTCGGCTCTGACACAAACATCATTTATCACTCTAGCCGAACTCTCTTTATTTTCACTCAACCTCTCCTTATATTGCAATGAACCTACACAATTCCTTCTAGGTGCAACACTAGGGTTCTTTTTTTTAACCATCTTGGGTCTACTAAGTGTTTGATGAGAAGAAGAAGAAGACCTCAATAAATCCCAATGATAGTATTTCGGGACAAATTTTTGATGCATTACATGTTTCATTTCTTCCAACGTGTTAATGCGACCCTTTCCTCCTATCCTCCTACGGTTGTTATCTAATTGTTCCCACCACACTCTAGCATATTCGACAAACTTTAAGGAAGCAAGTTTTACCTTTTGAGTTTCTGAGTAGTGGTTATACCTAAACAAAACTTCGACCTTCCTAACCCACTCAAGGTATTCCTCGGGATCATCCCTACCCTTGAAATTAGGAACCTTCACGTCGACTCTCTCACCTTCCCTTCTATAATATCTCCTATCTATCTCATACTCTCTCTTTAAATCCTCATCATCTAAATCCTCATGTACATACCTCCCCCTCCTTGGTTGGAATCGAAGTTGATTATCTCGAGATTGTGCATTCTCTTCTATTATAGTCAATTGTTGAACAACATCCTCCAACATTCTAATCATACGTTCCTTGGGATCCTCTCTAACTAGTCTGTCTTTATTTTGTGACATGTTGAGAAAACATGTAGGTCACACAACTCACAGTTCACTCGTGTATCACACTCAACTCACACACAATCAATTTATTGGAAAGATTTCTTTTCTTGAATTTACCAACAAGATAGTGCAAGTTTCAACGTTCCGGAGTGTTCAATGTCAAATGCAATTCAAGGGATTTTCAGATTCTTGGATTAACAATTCAAAGTGAGGAACAATTCACAATTGAAAGCAAGAGTAGAAAAATCACGGATGAATATATGACAAAATGATGATTTCACGACAAGTGTTCCAGCAAGTTACTATGGCGATCAACAACTTGATATGAAGCTTTTTTTTTTTAAACCACTTTAGGCTACACAATTTTTTTACTTTTTATTTTATTTTTTTTGACTTGGATACTCAAAAACACATTAATTTCCAGAAAAATTTTTTTTGACTTTACGAATTGGGTACACAAAGTAACACAAGATCACTAAAACAATTCAAAAAATTTCCAGAATTTCTCTTGAGAAGAAGATGAAGAACACAAATTTGGTGATAACAATGATGGATGAAGACGAAGAATGAAAATTTCCAGATTTGATTAATAATAGAAACGAAAGGATATGATAGAACGAAATCGTTGGTTTACCTCTTCGATTTCTCTGATACCAATTGATGTGATTCCGAACAAGATTGAACTGAAGAAGTCCAATTGGAATGCTCGAAGAACGAAGAACGAAGAATAAACGCAAAAATTGAAAAAGATAGGTGGATCTCCCTCAATCCGCTATTCGCAATTGAATAGGAACCTTGGGGTGAAACCGATACCTGTTAGATGCAATTGCCTAAGAACACCGATCACGGAACGCCATAAACTCGCGATCCTCTAGCTTGATAAGTTTGAGTGTGAGTCTCCTATCCAAGAAATTCGATAAGCTCACAATTCTCTCAGAAAAGTGAAATGAATAAACTCAATGTTTATATTATGATCAAAGATAAGTTTTTCAATGGAAGAACAAGCCTTATATAGGCTAAAAGGACTACAAACACGTTGCCTAAGAAACATAAGTGAAGGAGATGAAAACAATGCTAAAAAACAATCCGTACGCGCGCTAGGGCACGACCATTTTGCGTGCAAAGGCGCGCTGCTCCCTGGATTTTTACGTTCTGAACTTGCTCAAAATATGAAACTTTAGGGACTTGCGCGCTAGGGCGTGGCTTGGGTGCGCTAGGGCACGGAGCTTGCTGGACTTTTGTTTCAATTTGATGTCGGTAAAGTCTCTAAAGTGGACATGAGCTTCCTTTGATGTTCTAGATCATCCATGTTTGTTGTTTGGGTCATGACCTCCTCTACAAGCGATGTTAAAGCCTCTCGAATCTTACCTACACATGCATGAATCGTTTGTCCCCGTTTATGCTTAAAGGCTTATAAACGTGATTGGCTTGACCCGAACCTTGTTTGGCTTGATTCTCATCAAAAGAGAATAATGATATGAGTACCTTGGTATTTATAGACAAATATCTTGTTGAGGAGGCAACCAGAGGGGACAAGCAAAGGACAAGGTCGTACGTTGAGCTTGTCTTTTTGTTCGCCAGGCGACGCTGCCAAGTAAGTGGTGGTCGTGGCCGTACATCCGTATTATGGTCCCTGTACTTTTATGTCAAAAGGTGGGATCGTTGGGACAGAGATCGTGGTGTATCAGACATGCGCCTCCGCGATCCATTGAGTAAAGTACATACGTCCTATGCTCGTTGGTTGAATGCTCATCCTTGCTGGAAATCGAGCTTTGCGGTTTTATCTAAGGATATTAGTTAGTCGATGGATTCCCGACTTTCATCCCTGCTGAACTCGCGGCCTATTACTACGGGTGAATGTGTAGCTACTGGTGAGCTCATGTGATCCTTATTGGTTAGTTGATGTTATTTCACGTAGAGTTCATCTTGGTTGACTAAGGTCGAAGGTCGCGCGGCGTGCTTGACTTGGGCCATGATGCTACGCGACCCCTAGTCATTTCACGATCCAGCTAGGTCCCAGATCCAAGATCCATGTAGGAAGGATTTCTTAATGTCCCATCAGTACACATGTTAAGTAGCATGATTAAGGTGGTTAGTGCTTATTTTCACATTAACCACCCTAGTTAATGTTTACTTTCACAAAATTTTAATACTAACTATCCTAATTAGTGCGTACTTTTACAAATTATTATTACTAATTACCCTAATTAATACTTTTTAAGGAAACATTTGACAGTCTGTTTTGGTGGATTTACAACTGCTTTACTACCTTATCATATTAAATCGATGCATTGCGATGACAAATGCATGCATCGTCTGATAGCAAACAATGCATCGCGATGCATTAAAAGTGAACTTTAGCAGTTTGATAACATTATCAGGATTAAAGTGGTTGAAAATTCACCAAAGTGTATCAGTCTACAATTTCCCCTACTTTCTAACATGTGAAAAATTCGAGCCTGTCCATTTTGGTGAATTTTCAACCTCTTTACCGAAAAAGGTACTTTTGTGCATTGCGATTCCAAATTGATGCATCGCGATTAAATTTTATGTCTTTTTTCGGTTCAAAAAAAATATAGGGTACTAAAGCGATTGAAAATCTAACAAAATATTACAACCCACAATTTTTTCTTTTAACATATGTTATTAAAACACAAATTAACAAAATTCTACTCCCTCCGTCCCTAAATTATTGTCTTATTTGACTCGGCACACGATTTAAAAAAATTAATTAATTATTAATATTAATAAAATGTATAATTTTTTTTAATGTCTATGTGTATGTAATTTATAATTAAAATAAAAATATATATATTTTAATAAAATTTAAAATAAAATAATTATTTAAAAACAAATAAAAAAATAATTTAGGAGCAGAGAAGAGTATTTTATTTGGTGCATGGGATCGTCTACCGAAAAAGATGCTTTGAGATCGTAAAATGGGGTCATTGGTAAAAGCCCAAACACCATAGTTCAAGAAAAAGGGCAAAAAAAAAAAAAAAAGAGTTGTACCGCCTGGGCAGCACAGCCCACGGTGGGGTGGCCAAAACCGTGTTACTTTAGCGTGGCAACCACGTAATTAAATACCAGAAGTTGCCCAAATGCCAAATTAGGACCGGAACACGTATATAACATCGATTGGAGTCTGATTATGTTTAAGCTGTCACTCTTAGCTGTACCTTTCCATTTTCCTCTCTCACACACAGTCACACAGTAAATTCTTAGTTGTGGTTTGCTCAACGCTCAGGCAAGACAACCCAACCCATTCTTTCTCTCTCCTCCTTTTTTTCTCTCTCTAGACCTATATTTATGTGGGTACAAAGTCATCAAATCTGTTAGTCCAACACTTTTCAAATTCGATTCTATCTCGGCAGCAAACTCTTGAATTTTCATTTTTGAATTTTTTCCTTTCACAGTTCCAATTTCTGATAGCATGGAAGATCGTAAGGAGGTCAGTGTTTTTTCTTTTCTTTTCTTTGTTTGGTGTGTGTGTGTTCTTGAGTCAACATTTTTGGTGCTTTCTGTGTTTCATTGCTTATAAGTTAGTAATTTAGTTGAGTAAGCTATAGATATTAACTGGGTTTTGTGTATTTAACTGGGTTTTGTGTAAAACTATATTTTCTTTGAATTATTTGATGAGGTACTTGAAAATTCTGGGTTTTTCCTTTTTCCCACAATCTTGATTGTGAGAATTTTTTTTCTAGTTTATTTGATTGAAAATAGCCGTCTATTCAGTTATCTAAAGTTATAAGTTAGTAATTTAGTTGAGTAAGCTATGGATATGAACTGGGTTTTATGTAAAACTGTAATTTTCTTTGTATTATTTCATGATGTACTTGAAATTTTTGGGTTTTTTTTTCCACAATCTTCATTATGAGAATTTTTTTTCTAGTTTATTTGATCGAAACTTAGCTATCAATTCAGCTATCTAAAGTTAGAATTAGTCATAATTGTCATTTATTCCTTCTTTTTCACTTTTTCCCCCCTTTTTTTGGGGAGGAGGGGGAGGTGGGGGATGGGGTGGAGAGGGAATTGAGAGAGAAGTAGGTTGATGGGTTCAATTTCTTTGTCATTTCACTTTATTTTAAAAAGGTTTGAATGGAGAAGGGGGAGAACTGACTTCTTCAATCTTTGTTTTGATGGAAAGGACTTCAAATGGTCAGAAGTGATTGATCTACGGCTCTGTTTGCTTACAAGTTCCCTTTTGTGGGTTTCTTTTTTCTTCTTTTTTTTTTTTCCCACGTGTTGATCACAAGTTTCCATTCCTCTTTTTCTTTTTGCTTCAATTATTACTCCCTTAGTTCCGTTCCATACCAAGAGTCACGATTGAAAAGTCTTATAATATATACAAGTAATTACCCCTCCGTCCTTAAATTATTGTCGTCTTTTTTTTTGTCGTCTCAAAATAATTATCTTGTTTGAAAATTTTCTTTTTTAGAATATTATTTTTACTTATTTTGCCCTTACTTTTTTGCATATTTTAATTATAGATCATATACACATAAGGCATTAAAGAAAATTACATATTATACCAATATTAATAATCAAGCCAATTATTTTTTTTAATCCGTGTGTCTGGTCAAACAAGACAATAATTAAAGGACGGAGGGAGTATTAAAGTTGGTCATAATTACATAAAACATTTTAGCATAGTTAATATGTTCGTTCCATATTTGAAGGGCAAAATTAAAAGTTTTATGGAGATTGTAAATATAATTTTCTAAAGTGGACGGTTTGAGTGAAACATCTCAAAATAGTATAGTGAACTATTTGCAAAAAACAGAGATTATTAAACTATAATAAAAGTCTTTCTAAAGAAAGAGTCCATCTTTTTTTTTTTTTATGCCATTCCTAAAAATATTCACTTTTTAATACTTTTGAGATATTACTTTTATCATTGATTTAGTTTTTACTTTAATTAATACAATCCATTCACATGGGCAATCAATAGTAAATAACATTTTAATATTTATAAAAGAGTGTTAACAAGAAATTAAGTAATTATGTGTGTGGGGAGGAATACTGGGCATAAAGAAGTGCATTTTCATAATTTAAAGAGGTGGTGTGGTGGAAACAAGAAATTAAGTAATTATTGAGGCTCTGCTATTAGTAGCAGCCCAATTTTCAACCAAATGTACAAGTGAAATAAAACAAGACCTGGATTGTCTTGGTTGAAAAATGGTGTTCTAGTAGTCCAAATCATTGTCATGGAATATGTATTTGTTTCATTTCATTTGTCTTCAATATGGAAATATTGTCCAAAGATTTATTTCCAAGAGTGGTGAATATTAATTATTTCATTTTTCAATTCTTTTGTTTGGTGTAGAAAAACGCACCATGGATGTCGGTGCCACAGTTTGGGGACTGGGACCAAAAGGGGCAAGTGCCCGACTATTCCTTGGATTTCTCAAAAATAAGGGAAATGAGGAAACAGAACAAGAGGGACGTGTCGAGAGCCAGTCTTGGAAATGAGGAAGAGCTCATCCCCTCCTCAACAGCTAGCAGCACTGTAAAAACCAAAGCCCATAATAATGCTCATCATCACCATTACGACCAGGACCACTCTCCAACTGTAAGATTCCTTCCTAAACCCCTCATTACTTCATTTCCTATCTTTGTCTATTTAGTACTACTACTATGTACAGGTAGTAGTAGAAATGGTCGTCAAGAACTTGTCATCGCATTGAATACTGTATGATATATGTATAAATACATATGTGATACAAAAAAAGGGGAAGGTTTTTAATCATACCTAATTGGATGAATGTTGATGTTTATACTAAGAAGGAAATGTCGACACTAATAAGGAAATACGATAGGAACCAGTATCTGTACTAATGGGATGCATGTGGTGGTATGGGGTTGGTGGCAATTGCCTAGCTGGAAAATCAGCTTCCAAGTTGGTACCACTTGGCAACTATTATGCCTGTTACCCCCGAATAATTGGCAGTTTGATGGAAATCTGATCAGAGCCTGTTTGGTGTGTGTGTGTTTTTTTTCTTCCCTTTTTTCTGGTTTCTTTCCTTCTGAATATTGTTTGGAAATGAGTCCAGAACATGTGAAGTCCACTAGGCTGTGTCTCGGTATGTTTACAAGTAAATACCCATTGGGGAGCAAAGTTTTCTCTCTCGACTAAAGTCTTCTAGGATTGGGCCCATTGGATAAGTCCATAGCATTTGGGAAACCTTGAACCATGATTGTTTGTTGGGGTTTAGTTGGCTACAACTTGCATAAAGAAGAAAGCAAAACTTTGCTTTTGCTTGGGGAATTCTTGGTGTTGATCCCACTGAATAGATGACAAGGTCACATGGGACCATGTTATTGGCCATATAAACATATAATTAACATGGAATTTGTTCTATAATTGTTATATTCAACTATGAAGACATTCCTTTTGTACTTTATTTTGGAATCAATTATTGTAGCAGACAAGTTAAACTTCTGTCTATCACAGAACTGAAGGAACATTTTGTTTGTTAATTTGTTTGAAGTATTTGAGATATCCCTTTTGGCCGGCAAGCGATTAAAACCCCTCAATCTGAGTCGAAAGGCAATAATGTATCACCACCCACTCATGTTACCTGCTCTTATATAATCATCGTATTAAGAAAATATTGCTTACTGGCCCCTTATTTCTTTATCTAAATCGCTAGGAACGAAAACTAATTGCACTCTACATTTCAACAACGCCCGTCATTTTGATAGTGTACTAATCTTTTTTCTCTTCTTCATTCTTTATGAAGTTTGTAGATAGTCGTTGTTTCGTTTTAACGTCACTGACTGAATGGTTCGTTTTGCGTACAGGCGAGGAGGAGCATTCTGAGCTACTTCAATTGCTGTGTGAAAGCATGATATTCGAGTGCTCTTCCTGCATCCTTCTTCATCTTTTTTATTTTAATTTTATTGCTTCAGTTACAACTCTCTCTTTTTCCTGGTGAGATTATTCATGGTCTTAGATAAGAACAACGTGGTTATCATGTAGTAATGGTGATTGGTCTTCTTTTTCCTGCCGTGTATTCCCTCCCGAAAAGTCGATCTTATTGACTTGTTCAAAAGTTTCTGCAATTTTTATTGTATATATGAATGAAAAGGTTGAGGGATTTTCTCAAATTTCTGCAATTTTATTGTATATATATATGAATGAAAAGGTCGAGGTAGCGAATTGACTCAATTGTTTTGTTTGCATAACTAGTTAAGAACACTAGTTTTTGGTTTTGTATGTGTGATTTTGAGGTTGATTTTTGGGTTTTCTTTTGTAATAATTGATGAAAAAGTAGGAGAGAGAGAGAGGGAGAGAGAAAAATTGATGGGGAAAAAGGGTAAAAAATTTAAAATTTAAAATTTAATCCTTAAATCTTGCGAGAAATAGTGGTAAATGATTGATTCTCTATTTCAAAAAGGTATTTCATCTTCTATTCTAACCGTCGAATTTTCGTCACATGTGCATGAAAATAAACAACATTAATTACGTCGTAATTTTTGGTGCACATGTGGCGAAAATCGGACGGTTAGAATAGGAGATGGAACGTCCTTTTGGAATAGGGGATCCATTCCGGTAAATGATTGTTCTAGTTTAATGGTATATATCTGGTTTGACCGATGGAGATGCTGATGATTCTACAGCTCGGGGATTACTAAGTGTGGAATGTTTTACCACCTTTGTCCTTCTATCCGGTTCAAAAGTTACTCCCTCTGTGCGTAAATTATTATCTTGTTTAATCTGGAATACGAATTAAAAAAAATAAATTAATTTCATTATTAATATTGATATAGTGGTTAGTTTTCTTTAATACTCATGTACGTGTGGTTCAAAATTAAAATAGGAAAAAAAAATAAGGATAAAATAGTAGAAGTATTATTTTTAAAAAAATTTTAAAATAAGATAATTATTTTTGGGCGGATAAAAAAAAAATTTAAGGACTGATGGAGTATTTTTGGGTGTTCATGTTTTGAAATACCTTCAAAACAATAAACACCTGGAGAAACTATAAAATGAAAATAAACATAAAAACTCATTCGAGATGATAACTCATAAAATATATTTTTCAATTTGTGTTATTTTTTCAAATATTTATCTAGAGCGCAACCATTTATAAAAATAGTTTGGATTCTTGTAATGTTATTGACCCCTTCTTAAAAAAATCTTAAAATTGTAATTAGTTATAGTAAATTGGACAAACTATACAATTGGTCCTTATACTTTTGGCCATTTTGGAAATATGTTCTTGTACAAAAAATTTCATTTGTTCGTGTACCACTAAAATTAATGCAATTGGACCTTCCATCAAATTCCGTCATTTTTTTGACCGTTAAGTGCCCTTATGTGAGGAGCACATGACTTAATCTAGGGGCAAAATGGTCTACAAACTCCTTCCCTTATTGTTTCCGGCTTAGACCTCCGTTAACGCCAGCTGTTAGGTCCCGTGGGTGTTTTAGACATGATGCAAAGCGGGGATAGCCTATCTTACACAAATTAAATTTTTTTTCGAAACTTTAATTAAGATTCGTGTATTCCATAACAGTAGTAAATATTGTTGGTAAACACTATGTAAACAACAACAGTTTATGTGTAGCGGAAGTCTTAAGGAATACTAAGTTACATACTTGCCGGTAAGAAGGAATAAGCAAACAAGACAACAACATGTATATAACTTATGAATAATATTGCTGATACATTAACACAAAGTAAAGAGAATCTAACACATATATTCATAAGATGCATATGTACAGAATTACAAGTTTGCTGATAAAATAAAACAATACATAGAACAGAATGCTACAAGTTGAATAGACGAAGTGTTTTATATTAAATTTAGCAGAGGTCTACCAAATAGGAAACATGTTTAGTACATTAACCTAAGACACTCTAATCCTAGCAATTTTTTTTTATTTTTAGAAACAGGGACGGCACCCTGCTAAATTTTATTAATATAAGAAAAAAATACAAACTTGAGGGGGACAACCAGCCTGACCCTTATAAGAGGAAGGAAAAAGGAGCCTAACCTCGAAATAGGAAATACAATAATAATAAAACACCTAAGAAATTTGAACATGAGGGGTATCTCTAGCTTCAAGGGAAATAAGACCTCTGGTAAGGCGAGGAATGTCTTTAGCATTAGAAAAATCGAAATCCTCTTTAGAATCGCAAGCCAAATTCGCAAGACTGTCAACAACTTTATTTGCTTCCCAAAAACAATGCTTGAACAAATAGCGACAACCAGATTGAGTATGTAAGATGTCTCTAAACAAGTAAGAATATTGCCAAGGGGGGGAGTGACCCGAATATAAGCAGTCATAAATCACCTTAGAGTCTGTTTCAATAACGGCATCATAGAAGCCATTCCTGAAGAGCTAAAGCACACCATAATGAAGCGCTCGAATCTCAGCCTCCATGTTAGACATCACTCTGAAAAATTTAGAGAATGCAAAAATCACATTACCCAAAGAATTTCTGACAACGCCCCCTCGACCACTATGACCCGAGTTTCCCCGACTAGCCCCATCTGAATTAAGCTTAAGGAAACCAGACGGAGGCTTGGCCCAAATAATAGGCTGGATGGTAACTTTCTTTCGGTGCCTATAGAAAATTCTCGAAGAGCCAGGCATGGCAATAGTGCAGAAACCCCCTGCTTGAAGAATAGCTAAAAGCTCAGCCTTAATAGCTGAAATAATCTGCACTGGACGTTGCCTAGAATTTTCGAAGACCGTCAAATTTCTGTTCTTCCATAAATGCCAAAGAATAATGGAGGGAAGAGTAGAGCAAACTACAAATTTGTCATGTAACCACCAAGCGAAGCATTGCTGTTGGATCGAAGACAAAGGGGAATGAACATCATAGGCTAAATGGAAGTGAGTCCACACCTTTATTGCAGTTCTGCTGAACAGAAATGGATGAGCAAATGATTCAATATGACATGTATCACAACAAGAACATTTAGGTGCTAAGAGAAAACCCTTATGCCATAAACCTTCATCCAAAGGCAGTTTCCTAGAATTAAGATGCCAGTGGAAAACACTGATGTGCCTTGGCAGAAGCGGATGCCATATAAACTTAGTAGAGAACAGGATAGGATTGGGAGGCTTTATGAGAGAGCAAGCCAAAGAAATGGAGAACAGACCTTTAGGATTAAGAGCCCAGCAAGGTCTATCATCAATATCGGCCAAGGAAATATTCTGTTCAGTGATCTCAAGCATCGAGTGATACGGCAAGATAGCAGCAGAAGCTTGGTTAAGGTCAGAGGATTCGAGACCTTGAAAAAGGTCTTTAACCATAGAGATATTGCAGTCCAAAGGTCTGACTAAGGTATGACCCCACAGCCAGTTATCGTACCAAATCGAACAGTTCCCATGGCCAATAATCCATAGAATATGAGGCTTAGCTAGATTACGAGCTTTGAGCAGCCTATACCAGATATGGGATCCATTTGAGTTAGCCAGAGAAGGATGAGAAGTAAAACATTATTTAGCACGCATGAAAGATGACCATAAATTGTTTTGAGTACGGAACCGCCACCACAGCTTGAGACCATAGGCTTGAATAAGAACAGGCAAAGAAGGGATGCCGAGACCTCCTTCCGAAGTGGCCTGACAACAAGTGCTCCAGGAAATCCAATGACTTTTATTCTTTCCATCAACATTGCCCCAGAAAAAATTAGCGCAGATTCTATCAATCATAGTCACCACCGAAGCAGGAGGATCAATCGATGCTATTTGATATAAGGTGATAGACTGAAAAACATGTTTGATGAGAGTAATCCGGTTAGCTGGGTTTAGAAAAGAACCCATCCAAGTATTAATTTTATTCTGCAACTTTAGAACAAGGCCATCAAAATATTGTTTCTTCTTCCTGCCAAAATATAAAGGGCATCCAAGATAAGTGATAGGGAGTTGCCCAGCCTGAAAACCCAAGGTCGAGGCAATAGCTTGAGATCTGGTAGCAGGAGTGCGAGGATCAATATAAAAAAGAGCTTTTGGAGGTATTTATGAGCTGACCCGAAACTTGCTCATAAGCAGAAATGACCTCTTTATGTTTTACAAGAGATTGCTTACTGCCATTACAAAAAATAACAATGTCATTTGCAAAGGCCAAATGAGAGACAATAGGGCTTCACTAATAGTGGAGTAAATCAAGTTGGAGAGTGAGAGTGAAGACTGTCAATGCTACGACTCAAAACTTCTGCCGAGATAATGAAGAGACTCGGGGATAACGGATCTCCTTGCCGTAAACCACGGGTGGAGGGAAAAAAACCAACAGGGTCCCCATTTATTAAAACTGAAAACCAGTTATCAGACAGCAGACGCCAAATAAGGTCAATAAAAACTTCATGAAAACCAAATTTGTGAAGAACCCTGGTAAGGAACACCCAAGATATGCGATCGAAAGCCTTAGCCATGTCCAATTTAAGCACAATGTTGGAGCCAACAATTTTTTTTCCCAAGTGCTTCATTAGCTCCTGGGCAAGCAAAATATTATCTTGAATTAGATGCCCTTTGGTGAAAGCGCTTTGATTCTCTGAAATAATAGATGGCAAGATAGAAGATAGCCGGGAGGATAAAATCTTGGATATAACTTTAGAACAAAAATTGCACAAACTAATAGGCCAAAGATCTTTAAAAGAAGAAGGCGTTTCAACCTTTGGAATCGTAGCAATCAACGTACTGGACCAAGCACGAGGAAGAGAGAATAGGCGTGGCAATTCGTGTCATCGTGTCGTGTTCGTGCCATACTATCGTGTTTTCGTGTTATCTATCTTATTTGATCATAAATATAATAATAAACGTTATTTTAACTAAATTTATAATTTCGTTCTTTCGTGTCGTGTCGTGTCGTGTCGTGCCGTGCCTTATCGTGTTTCTTGTCTCTGTAACTCGTGTTTATAATCGTGTCGTGCTGCCATTGCCACCCCTAAGAGAGAAGCCAGAAAAAAATTCCAAGATAGACTCACAAAAGTTTGCACCAATGATGTCCCAACAAGCCGTGTAAAATTTCCCAGTGAACCCATCAGGGCCTGCAGCACTATCTCCACTCATAGACCTGACCGCACGCAGAATCTCAGAAGAATCCGCGAAACAATTAAAGAAGAATTCTATTCATCCTTGACCAAATGTGGAATAACCTCTAGACTACAGTCTGGAATCCCCCCTTCCACTTGAAGTTGGTTTTGGAAATATCCCACAGCTGCTTCCTTTATGTCCTGGTCGGTTTCTAGGATATTACCCTCAGAATCCTTAATAGAATGGATATGAAGCCGACGCTGAGCTTGCTTGATAGAAGCGTGAAAATGTTTGGAATTGCCTTGGCCTTCCTTCAACCACTTGATTTTAGATTTCTGCTTCCAGTATTCTTCCTCTCTAGAAAGAAAAATGTGAAGTCTAGCCTGAGCTTCTAGGAGATTTGATCTATTAACATCAAAGTTATTGAGCTCATAAAAGAGCTCCATCTCCATGACATCTTCCTCAGCCTTGCGAAGATTTTCAAAAATATTGCCAAACGTATTTTTATTCCAAACTTTTAGAGCAGATTTGACATTACGCGACTTCCTAGAAAATCGATCCATAGGCCTCCTAAGCACCGAGAAGATTCCAAGAAGCATTAACCGTGTCTTTAAAAGTGGCGTGCTTAGTCCAGACATTTAAGAAACGAAACGCTTCTGGTTTAGAATTGGTAGTCCGAGAGATAGTAGTAAGCAACAGAGAATGATCGAAACAAGTGCAATTAAGATGCTACGAGGTGGCATTGAACTGGTCCAATCAGTTAATAATGCACAAAACACGATCAATTCTTTGATGGATAGTAGCTAAACCTTCAAGCTTGTTCCACCAAGTAAAATTGCTACCAGAGAACCCCAAATCGGATAAACCAGCAGCAAAAAGACAAGCATGAAAGTCCAAGGCACCAGCCCTATCCTAACCGATACCTCCAGATTTCTCACTATCTTTGAAGAATAATATTAAAATCTCCACCAATAAGCCAAGGGACAGATGAATACTGATTGTTTAACTGGATCAACTCATCCGATAAATCCTGGCTATCACGGGAGTCATACCTTGCATAAACACTAGTGAAGTGAGAATATAAAGGCCAAGAATAATGCTAAATTTGAATGGTGACATCTTGAGTAGAGTCTTGAATTAAATGACAAGAGTAACTAGATTTGACAAAAACCCAAATAGAGTGAGAGTGTTGGAGAAACAAAACTTGAACTTTAGTTTACGAGTGATAAAATCAGCCTTCTCCTTATCAAGCATAGGTTCGAAGATAGCGATAACGAAATATTATAAAGACAGACTAACTGCTTCAATCTAGAGATCGTTGGGTTATTCCCAATACCACGAACATTCCAAAAGAGTACTTTAACATCAATGGGAAGGAGTAGTAGGCAAATCAACGAGGGCTTAGATGCCGGGATTGTGTCATTACGTACGTAAAAGGAATTCGAGCTTTAGTCTTATTCTTGCGAACCAAATTAGGGGCTTCAGATTCAAAGAATCCAAGGTAGTATAATCATCATCTTCCTCTTCTTCCGGACATTTAGCACCGCAAAACGATTAGGGGATGGAATGAAATCATTGAGATTCGAGTTGCCTCTCGATTTTTAATCCCACTTGAGGAAGTATCAAGATAGGTTTGGAACTTCAAAGGAGAATGATCCAAAAGATTAGTTTGTGAGGAGTTGACCTTT
Organism: Platycodon grandiflorus; assembly: GCA_016624345.1. NCBI lineage: Eukaryota > Viridiplantae > Streptophyta > Magnoliopsida > Asterales > Campanulaceae > Platycodon > Platycodon grandiflorus. The sequence goes on from CM028364.1 coordinate 32,832,111, forward strand.
GTGAGATATTGGAGAAACTTAGCCTTTGGATTTTGCATCATCCTGCTCGAAGAGACATCTATAGCCTTTGAAACTGTTTGAGTAGCAAGATTAACTGTTTAGTCCCCGAGAATGGTCATTAGCCTGGGCATCAAAAACAACTTGTTCGATAGCTTCAACTTGTTCGGGAACTTGACATGAACAGCTTCAACTTCGATATGATCCTCTTGAACATCTATGGAGAAACCATCGTGGGATTCCTTCTGACGTGTCCTCCTGCAACTTTTGCTTAAGAACCCAAGAACTAATATTTTGTGTGATCTTCACGGGTTTAGAAACAACATTATGACACTACAACAAAAATGACTTTTAACAACGTTTTTAAAACGTTGTAATAGACAAAAGACAACGTTTTTAAAACGTTGTCTAATCCAACGTTGTGTTAGACCAAAGACAACGTTTTTAAAAACGTTGTCTAATCTAAGACAACGTTTTAAAACGTTGTCTTTGACCTAAAACAACGTTTTAAAAACGTTGTCTTAGACCTAAGACAACGTTTTAAAAACGTTGTCTAAGCTGGACCCTACGACAACATTTTTAAAAACGTTGTCTTTGGTCTAACACAACGTTTTTAAAACGTTGTCATAGGTCTAAAACAACGTTTTTAAAAACGTTGTCAATGTTTTTGTTTTTGTTTTTTTAATTTCGAGGTTACGTCTGTTCTTCACATTCTCGTCCCCGCACCTCCACCTCCACATCCACCACATCCACATCCACAAAATTACAAAATTGAAGTTAGTAAAATAAGTTTTTGTATTTAAGATGCAAAAATTCATCACTTATGAAACCCTCTCTGAGCTACAAAAAATGCCATCAATGATCAAATAGGCTCATTATAAATTGCCGTCAGATTTTCAGCACAAGAGAAGCCCACAGAGAAGAAAGATGCACACATCAGGTCCTATTCTATCATGGGCATCCACTATACCAGCAATAGGTTGAAATCTCTCGACAGAAATCCTTGGCCTCCCATTCACAGTATTGTTGCACCATCCTCCGGGAAGAATGCCTTTAATATACGGAAGAGAAACTCTCGAGGGTGACTATGGTCCATTTGTTGATGAAGTAGTCCCATTTCCCAAGTGAGAGTAGCTCGGACCATTACAGTATGAAGGTGTAGTTCTTCGCGAATGACCATGTCGCCCCTCCCTTGCAGCCTGAGCATTGGGACTTTGAAGATATTGAGAAGAAGAAATATGATGTTGGTTAAAAACTGAATCACGGTGGTAGCCAACAATATCAGCGCCACTCCTTCCAGCAAGAAACTGATTTGTATCGTGGTTAGAGATATTAATATCTGCAATTTTACCATTCAAGATTATAAAGTTTGCCTTGGCACGAGACAAGAGTGCTCTCTGTCCAGCTTCTACATTCTCGGGCGCCCTTGCCATGCCTTGAGCACGAGTTACGTAGAGCACGTGCATACAAGAAAGATACATGCCATGGGTTGGGGCTTTGGTTCATTGAATGAAGGTTCAGGGTAGCTTCCATTTCAGATTGTCCTCCGGACAAGAACTGCACAAGAAACAAATAACAATCGTCTTTTAGAAGGTCATCATGCAACGGAACAACAAAGAAAAAAAGGGAGGAGAGAAATTAAAAAAGAGGAAAAGGAGAAGTGTGTCGTTGCACAAGAAACAAATTACCTTTCCAGTTATCTTGCTGTAAATTTCAATCACATCATCGACTGTAGACTCGAAGTGTGTCGTTGCATCATAACTCTGAAATAATGGAATTTCAATAATGAGTTTATCTAGAAAAGGAGAAGCACAAGAAATTAAAAAGTTTCGAATCGCTTCTCTCCTTGGAGAACTTAGCCATCTAATAGTTACCATTTTATTTCTTAATGAACAGCATCGATTAATTTGCGTTCACATCGGGTTGGTCTTTGCCAAAAAGAGGAAAATGGAAGTACGAGAAAGGAATGGCCTAAAAAAAGAAGACGTGTGTTGGGTTACAATTTTTTGCGATACTTACGGTAGATATGTATCGGTTGTCGAGGCACCTTGGTTAGTCGGTTCATATCTGTCAAAAGTATCGAAAAATATTTCGTCTACGAGTCCAAGGAGGTCAATCCCGGCTTCGGTTCCACCTCTGGATTATCTGTCTCTGCCTCTGTTGTAACAAAAGCAATGTATTTACCCTTTGGAGCTACATTGTGAGAGTACGAGCAGCAAAACAGATACACAAAAGATTTGACGGAAGAATGGAAATAAGAAAGAGAAACAGGCTTGGCTTATACATATCAAGTGTATGTTGTCATGTCCACAAGTTTTCAATTTCGTCATGCTTTTCTGTTTTGCTTTTTAGAGTGAAACAATGCTTTCGTGTCGGGAAAACGAACTAGTTAAACTTTAGCATACGTACATGTCGATTTACGGCCTAGTTTTTGGGGCAAAATAACCTGGGTGAGTGAGCATCGTGAGTGCTTGGGATGGGATGACTCATTATACATATAGCACGAGCTACTTTCCCGACCTTCTTTACTGTTACAATAAACACGACCTGCAATTTCGAAACACCGAAAGCCAACATGACCAAGCTAATAATTTTTAAGTAATGCTAGAGCAACAGAACTTGTCAAAAAATATACAACAAGCTTTAAGGTATTGTACAGTACACCCTATCAATGCATCATCGGTTGTCTTGTACAACACTACAATGCTTCTTTGTAAACCAAATTTCGAACATATTTTGTTGCTCTATCATTTTCCACAATTTTTACATTTGAGATGATTCACCTTGTCGAGGCAAATATGAAGGATTGCATACTACTTATTTGCACTTACCGTTTCTCCTTCGATGTCACACCAAATGCCTTTCCATTGTCATCAAATTCTACCGCAATTTGTAACACGGAGACGCATGAGTCGGTAGCAATAAGATATGATTGGTAGATAAAGCCATCAAACTCTAGATTGAATAATCTCGCAATCCAAGCAAAAAGAAAATTTATTCTTGAAAAATAAAACCTTACTATTTTTACGGTGTTCTTTTAACAAGTCCACTATATCCATTCAACAAACGACCAAATTGAATGGGTGTTAATTTAATTACCTTGCATTACGGCTTGCCGAGCATGTAGGTGCCACCATAAACAGCACTCAGACGAGCAAATCCCTGAGGGATTATGTTTCACAGACTGTCAGATTGCAATGAACACATCGCCAAATGAATATGGATTCTTCGAGGTGTAATTGGCATACCTAATCAACCTTTACGACATGTGTACATAAAAAACGGTACGTAAAAATAAGAAACGGTAATATATATACAATAACAACAGAGTATCATATTCATCGCCAAATGAATATGATACTCTGTGTACGTAAAAAACGGCAATCAACCTTTACGACATGTGTTACAATTATACAATAACAAGTTCATTCACAAAAATAAGAAAACAGTCATCAATATGTCTGTTTGGTATCAAGTTTCAATCTGATCATACACCTAATCACTCATTTTTGGAGCCCTTAGGTTAATCAAGATAATTAAATGACTATATAAGAAGGTTGTAGTCACCATTCAAGATTATAAAGTTGTTAATTCGCTTGTTCACTAAAAAAAGGAATCTCTCCCAACCCGGGCATAGACGAAGTATTACAGGATAAAGATAATGCAATTGCAGAATAGTAGGTGAAAATCAAACTCAAAATTGAGGGTTCTCTGCTTGGGGTAGTACGTTTTCTCACAAACAAGATTTGGATAAATGACATAATTTTAAGTTAGAGAGAAGCAGGTCAAATAATGTCTAACCATTTGCACTACAGAGCTAGTTTAACAGTCTGGATCGGGCATGTGTAATTGCAGTATCTTCCACATACAGACATGAAAGATGGATAAGGATAAATATATAATCTGTGAAAACTACATAATTTGTCAAAAATTAGGGCACAATTGTGCAAGCAAGGTTAGGGCACAAATCAGGGAATGACAGAGAGAGAGAGTGAGAGAGCGATAGAAAGAGAAAGAGACACTCAACAAATGGCTTCCAACTAGCTGTAGTAGCGACGCACGAAGAGAGAGAATACTCCTTAGCAGGGGCACGAAGAGAGAGACGATAGCTCCTCCCTATAATTAGGTTGAACCTAGAAAAGGGGAAAGACGAAAAGTTATGGCTTTGAGTAATCAGATGTAGAAGGAGCCGGATGAGCAGTGTCCGAAACCCTGCTTCTTTGAAAATTCTCGTGGGTTGTTGCTGGCCTGGTAAGGTTAGAAAAAGAGATGGAAGGTTTGGGGTTTGGGGGCTTTTGATTTTGGGAGCAAATTCTACAATTAGCGCGCAACTGGTAAGGTTTAGAGAGAGATGAAAGGTTTGGGGGCTTTTGATTTTGGGAGCAAATTTAATTTAGCGCGCAAAAGGCTATACGAGCGGGAAAGAGAAACAATTGGTCACTTTGAACAACGCTTATTAACCAAAAGTTGTCAGTGTCGTGAATTTAACAACGTTTACTTTTACAAACGTTGTGTAAAATAGAAAACACAACGTTTAGAAGGAAAACGTTGTCTAAACTGATTTTTTAACAACGTTTATTTTATAAATGTTGTTAATGTCTAATTTTGTTGTAGTGATTTTAGACAACATTTTATAAAAAACGTTGTCTAAAATACCCTTTTAGACAACGTTTCTAAAAAAAATCGTTGTTTAAAATTTTCTTTTTACAACGTTTTTTAAAAAACGTTGTCTAAAATTCACTTTTAACAACGTTTTTTAAGAAACGTTGTCTAAAAGGAAATTTTAGACAACGTTTTTTAAAAAACGTTGTCTAAACTACCCTTTTAGACAACGTTTTTTAAAAAAACGTTGTCTAAAGTGCCCTTTTAACAACGTTTTTTAAAAAACGTTGTCTAAAGTGCCCTTTTAACAACGTTTTTTTAAAAACGTTGTCTAAAGTGCACTTTTAACAACGTTTTTTAAAAAACGTTGTGCAAAAAACGTTGTTAAAACTCATTTTTGTTGTAGTGTGAGCATTAGGGTTTTTTACTTTGCAATCGTCAATAGCATGACCTTGACGCAAACAATGGGAACAGTATTTTAGGAGTCTCTCAGCTTGAATGTCTTGCCAAAAACCATAGTGCTTAGTGCCCCCGTCTATCCATATACATTTTGGGATTGGATTAGTAATGTCCACTTCAATGCAAACTCGTGCCACACTCGGCCGAGTTAAGGTAGCAGTAGGGTTATCGATAATCAAAGGTTTACCTAGCATGGCACCTATAGAAAATAGTGTAGTCTCATGGAACAAATATATAGGTAATCTCGGCAGAGAAAACCAAACTAGGACTATGAAACTTTCAATGTCAGGCCAAAAATCAGGCGACCACTTAAAGACACGCATTGGATACTTACCGAGATACCATTGATCCTTAATCCACAAGTCTGGAAATCCGCTTCATGATTAGCTTGAATAAGGATATGCTTAGCATCAAGATGCCCTAGGGTAACTGCAGCCTTCAGTCCAAAAGTTTGAAAATAGCGCCTTGTGGCCTCCATAACAAGTCGTCCATGAGAGAACTTCCCTATTAAAGCGAACTTGAATGGATGAGCAAGGCAGTCTATAATGTCATCAGATAGGAAAAGGGCAGGTTCACCCTTGTATAGAGATGGAGGGATGGCTAGAATAGGACTAATAGGATTAGAGCTAGATGTCAAGACCGAAGCAAAACCGCAGTTGGAAAGGAAGAGGAAGGGTTTGGAAGGATAGCAGGTGGAGGATCTGCTATGGGTGGAGCTGCCATGGCAGCCGCCAGAGGAAATTACCCTAGCAAGGGCTAGGGTTAGCGGGAGAGAATTTTCCTAGAGAGAGAATCCAACGGATTATGATCCTAGCAAACTAGCAAAGTGAAGAAGACGAAAAAGCAAAAAAAATCACCTACTTCCTCATTGCACTGTTTAAACATATATCTACAAGAGCTATAAGTCTAGAGTGACAATTCTGAAGTGGTGATACTGAAGATATGGCTTAAGAACAAGAGCAATTCGATTGCCTCAATTCCTGTAACGGAAATGGAGGATCGTGGGTGACTTGATGTTATGTAATGTGCTCCACAGTAAGAATGTGAGTAGAATTATTTCTAGGTCATTCAAACAACTTGTGTTTGAATGACTAGAGGATAACTAACCTAACATCCATTACATGATTTCATTAAACTCACAGCAGGCATAACAATGAGATGTAAGCCTTCCTTTGTGAGTAAGATGTGGAAAATATATCTATGCTCATTCTTTGACATCCTCTCTCCTTTCCTTGCTCTTTGGTCAAGGACTCCCTTTCCATGATCTCTTGTTTAGTAGATGTTGCTTGAGTCACAGTGAGACTAAGTCTTTCGAAGGATTGAAATACTTAAGTCAAGAAGTGAGTTCTTGACCAAGTGTTTATCTTTTGCTTTTTAAGATTCTCAGATCACTCTTCTCACACAAGAACTTTCTTCGTGTATTTATTTATCTCTCTGTCTTAGCTCGCACTTATATCTTGTTCTTGAGAGGGAAGGTTTCTTATATAGGTAGGGAGATTTTGGTAGTCGTTCGAGTCACTGATGATTCCCAACCGTTCGAGTTAATACTTTGAGTGTAGTTGGGTACACTACAGAGATTGTTGGTTAATGACTGCTTTTGGAGAAGAAATATCTGGGAAAGATCTTTGGATTTGTCATGTAGTGAATCTTCCGTCATGAGTGATATTTATGAAGGTGTGAACTAATTGTCTTCGAGAACCGAGCCATTTCATCAATGAAGCGAGAAGTCCAATGGATAATAAATGATGGCGTATATACCAATATTGTAATGTTTGGCGGAGTCGATAGGTAGGGGTGGCTGAAACACCCCGGGTCCGAGATCCAATGTTGAACCCCAACTCGGTGCGTTAAACTAGCAAACTAACTGAGGTCCACAGATGTGGACGAGCTACTCGAGCTCGAACCAAACATAAAGCAGCAGAAAACCTAAGAAAACTTGAGCTTTAAAAGCTAGAACAACAACATGAGGTTTAAAAACTCAAATAACAAAATCCCAACAACTATTAAAACCCTCCATGGCCAAACATACGCCGGAGAACAACACTAAGATAAACCCAACAATAAAAACCTTGATGGCTAAATACACAAGCCGGAGAAAAAACAATACTAAAATACCACGAGTAAACTCACTTGGGAAAACTACTAATAAAATATCAACGGGCCCAAGGCCACACCAAAACCACGAGTCTATAAACCGAAGTTATAAAGTAATACAACCGACACGACTTCACGAGTCGGCATCAAAATACAAGTCTAAAGAATACAAATATTTCTACCCGACATACTAAGTTTACATAACTTAGTTGAACTCACAATCTCACAATACATGAAATAATAAGAAACGACAATATATATACAACTTGTTGAACTCCAAGTCTAAGGCCTCACTACGCTAGAACTTTTTTTTTTTTTTTTAATAGTCCAAGTCTAAGGCCTCACTACGCTGGAATTTACAACCTGCAAACTAAGGAAAACAAAGGCATGGGATGAGACAAGGCTCAGTAAGTTACTAATGCAGCAATATGTCATGGCACAATCACTACTGAAAAACACATAATTACTGTCGGAGTAATCCGACAGTGTAGACACCCAAAATTCGTACACCTACATTATACGAATTGTCCAATAAATAACCGTTTATTTACAAATGGACTAACACATGTTTCTATGATTATTTCAGGAAACAACACATACACAACGGACTGTCAACGTCCAACAAATACAACTAGCTTCGGTTAGATCAACATCAAGGGTCAATCTCGAAGATACAACATACACAACAGGACTAACGACGTACAACACACAAACAAACTTCAGTTAGATCAACATCAAGGTCCAGACTGAAGACACATAGCTTAGAAATGCCAAAGTGCAAGACACAAAGCCTGGAAAAAGCTAAAAACAGGGTTTGGTGCCCTGAAGACTTTTCTGGTGCGCTGATACACCCAAACAGGGTTTGGTACGCGGGCACCATGCCAGGTGTGCCACGCACCAAACCTGCATTTTGCCTTAGAAGTCAAGCCGCTGGCTGCTAAAGACTTTGAAGGCACTGAGGAAGCTTCGTCCAAACTTGGGCCAGAAAGTAAACTCTCACTTCCTCACCTATATAAAGAGATGATCATCTTTCTCCTTCAACACATAATCATCAACTCTCTCCCTGAGAAACAAAGAGAAGAACTCCCTAAAAAGAGCTCTCACACACACACACACACCACTCTCTCTCTCTCTATCAAACCTCTTTTTGAGGAAGAAAAGAGAGAAAGAAAAGAGAAAAGAGTATTGACTCTCTCTCAACACACACAAAACGTAAGTCTTCCTTTCCTCGATTGGTAGCAGTGGAAGAATCTGCCTTAGGCCAGCTTATAAATCTGAAAAAGAGTGGTTTCTACGTATCTTCAAAATGTACTCATCGAAAGGTCCTCCAGATTGGTGGATGGTCTGGGTGTTCTCATCAAAGCTTTCCTATGCGTTACTTAGAGATACCTATTTTCACAGGAAGAGTTAAGAGACGATATTTTGAAGAGCTTGAGCACAAGGTAGTTAAAAGGATCAATGGGTGGAAGGCGAAGCTGCTCTCCCATGGAGGCAAGATAACTCTACTTAAGTATGTGTTGAGTAGCATACCTATTTATTCCCTTGCGGCGATAAAGGTTCCCAGTTCAGTTATTCGACGTATTAAATCTCACTTTGCTAATTTTTTGTGGGATAATGCGGGGGAGCACAGAGCTCATTGGGTTTCTTGGGATAAGGTTTGTCGTCCTTGTTCGAAAGGTGGTTTGGGGTTACAATCTATAAGTCAGGTCATGGATTCAATGCATGCTAAGCTGGCTTGGAGTACCATTCAGGGTAAGAGTCTATGGACGCGCTTTGCTCGTAGCAAATATGGCGAATTTGATAATGATGGGTGTTGGTCGGAGGTGTACCTCGACCCTGTATTCTCATATATGTGATGAAAGGTAATGAAACATGATGTTGAGATATAAATTGTTGTAAATGCTATATTACATGCGAAGTTCATTGATATGTGTCGTTATTGCATTGTTAAGGATCAATTCTTGATTCATGTTATATATCACCATGTCATGTAGTTGCATGAGTAATAACTTACTGGGTCTCCGACTCACCCCCTTCCACATTGTTCTCCCCCTTAGTTCGCAGGTACACAATTAGTAGTTGGCAGTGAGGCTGACAAGGTACTTGTTCGAGGTAGTCATGCAGTCTGGTAGTTTAGGTGACTCTTTGAGGCGTTTAGTTGTATTTGGATATGAACTATTGTAGAATGTTGTAATTCCTCTTTAGAGTTGTATTTTGTTATATAGCTAGTTGCGGTGTTTGATCCGACATGTGATGTTGAGGTTTATTAGAATGATGAGCGAGTTGGGTATTATGTATTTATGAATTGTGAACTTATGATTCGGTTATGGATATGTTTATTGATACTGAGCAGTATAGCTCGATGATGTGGATATATTTATATTGGTAGTTGTATTGTGGTTCTCCGGCTTGTGTATAGCCGTCAAGGTGTTTTGGTTATAGTTGTTGTTGTTGTTGTTTTGATTTACTTTTGGTGATGTGAATTTTTGGAGCCGGTTGGGCTCGTGTTATACAGAGTCATATATGAGATGAGATGGATTCATGTCCTAATTCGGGGCTCCACGAATGGGGTCTGGGTAGGGGCGTGACACAAATCTTCAATTCATTATATTTTTACAAAATGTAGTCTCCAATGTGGTGACAATATTGATGAATACATTGGAAGTAAAATAGTCCATCACTCTCTCACATGTCTATCTTTTATTTTTATACACTCTCATGATTTTAGACATATTTTAGGACATGCATTCTTGGTAAATATGTATGCTCCTTGACAGATAGTTCTGTGAATACTCTCGTATTCTTTAATCTTTTAAATTTTTAATAATTGGCATATTATGCAAAGTGAGCTGAATTAGAGACTGTTGTATAAGGAATTTGTGATTATTTTATGCATAATAATTATCCATATTTTGATAAGTATTTTTACGTTGTGGAAACCATAATTCCTTGCGTATTTGTGAATCCTTAGTTGTTTAGGACTTCGGTTTCCTTTTACCCATATTCTATTTTCACATTCCTTACTTGCCCTGGACTCTTTCATACCCTAGTATTTTGTTCTCTTTATAAACCTATAAAATTTGTCTCCTATATATACCAGCTTATAGTCTCCTTATTTTATCAAATCTCAACATTTTTCTCCTAAAAGTTTATTTTCTCTCTTCGTCACCATGTCTTCTAAACCTATTTGTTCCTTCCCTGAGAATACTGTGTTGCACGCTGTGGATATTCCAGATTCCCTTGTACCTCCCCATCCTTGCAACTGTGAGAACTGTGTTTCTCATAAGTCTGGAACTGCTAGGATGAATGTACCCTCCAATAAAGCCTCATCTAGACACTTCATTCGTTCTCCTCCAGCGTACACGGTGTCTGTGTCCTTTCTACGTGATAGGATTAAGCACATTGATTTGCAGATTGCCAATGTTTTGGAGTTGTATGACTTAGCTATTGAGCAGCTTCGTCATCTTCGCAATTCCTGTGAGTTGTTCAATGATTTACTTCTTTCTGGCAAAATTAAAGGGGGAGAGTCTATGCCTTTGCATGATTTAGGAGGAGTAGCTAATTCTAGTGCTAAGTCTAAAGCCAAGGTTGAGCCAGATAGTGATGATGGAGATGGTGATGGTGCTGAGGATGATGAAGCCGTGGCTAATGCTGCAGCTGCTAGGGGATGCTTCATGTGTCCCGTGGTGACAATTCAGGGGGAGTTGATGATTTTCCTATCCCTACTCCTGTGGACAATCATTATCCTATGGAGATCTTTGCTAACCATGAAAGGCGCTTTAGATCTTTCTTTAAAGCTTAATTGTTTTGCCTATAGTTAGTTGATTTTGAATTTAGGGGAAGTTAAATTATTTTTAATAATGCTTATCTTGTTTAATAATTGCTTTTTTCAGAAAGGCAAAAAAGGGAGATTGTTGGATATTGATTTATTGAGATTATAATATTTATAATTATTTAGTTTAAATTAATTAATTAGTTTTGCCTTTCTTGGTGTTACTAATTGTTAATTATATTTTTATGTGTTTTAATTCTTTTAAAGAAAGGTTATTTTAGGGATATTATATTCTGTAAAGGTTTATAAAGTTTATAAAGTTTAGGGTTTGTTATTTGTTCATTGTGTGTGCCGTATCAATCCATGAATAAGATCACAGCAGCCTTGGGTGAATTTAAGTTAACAATCATTGCTATATGGTAAAGCCTTTATTTTAGGTATTGAGTCAATTTTTGATTCACTAATCTATTAACCTTTTATATGGTAAGTTGTTTTCTTATTGAACAAGATTTCTAGGACATACTCGAAAGCAATATATACTGGAGGACTCAGCCTTGAAGACGAACGACGTACAAAGCTAAAAGAGAGAATACACAAATTGGTTTCGAGAGAGTTGTTTAAAAGCTGCTGCTGCGTTTTACGAATGAAGTCTTCAATGTGCCTACATCGGAGAATTCATTCATAGTTTTTCAGCGCTATCTTTTTATTTTCACCCAGTCTTTTTGGTTTTTAATATGATAAGTTATATCTTACGTATTTCGGGTGACCTACTAATCAAGATTATATCAGCTACATGTAGAGCTTTTCTTACGATTTTCACTAGTTGTTAGGTTTTTATCTTTGTATTAAACTACAAGTTTTTAGTAGTATATAATTAGAAATTGACCGACCCTATTACCCAGCTGAACGGAACAGTAAAATGGAATTGCAATTTTCAAACTAGAGCTTGTTTTTCCAATGTTACATGTAGTGTAAAATGCATGAGTATAGCATCGCATTCATGAACTTCATTATGTGCACATAGATAGACGTATTCGTAACCCTGTGACTATTGTTAGTATCCTACATTCCGGTGTGTGTACATGTTGTGTGATTAATTTTATGGACCTAAGGTTGAATAGTCACCTTGGTGGTGAAAGCATTCTACGTATGTTATGCATGTGAATCTTGGATTGTTGTTGATCGGGTGAATTAGGCCGAAGCCTATCACCTTGTGCGATGTGATTGGGTGATATGAGACTTCCTGAGGAAAGGGCTACCCGTAGAGGTAGAGCCACACATGGAGTGTCCGGATTGGTACCTTTTGTTGTCATAGCGAAGGAGGAAAGGGCTGCCCGTCGGAGCCTCCACTTTGTCATGTGACTTATTCCATTGTTTTATTATTTCCATGCTATTAAATTATGTTGTGCACTCTGATTGGGAACTTGTTCATTAATATGCTAGTGTGCGAGGATAAAGTGAGGGGCAATCATCAAGAGTGTGGTACACTCTCAAATTCGGGTAATAGTATATAGTAGTTGACGTTAGCACCCCATGGTGCCGACCTGACCCTCACACGTGATTAGAGTTTTATACTCTTATTGTGAACCCCTAAGGCCTTGTGACCTTGTGATGTGAGTATGTGTAACCAAGCATGCTAGCTCGTGGATTTCCTAATCTTTATTTCATCGATTTATGCTATATCCGGTAACGTTGTTATGCACAGTAGAGTTTGTATGACCATAATAGTTGCTCCCCTTAAGTGGACCTTCCTTCGTAGGTTACGATGAGTTCTAACCTGTTTGAGACTGGCGTCTTGTATATTGTTACAGCATGGCTCGTGTGAGGAAAACTGCTAGGATGTCCGTCATGCACCCTATAGTGTTTCAACTTAAACTATTGCTTCGTCAGCTGACAGAACTTGGAGACCAATTGACCTTGGTTCTTAGCGAGACTCATGGGGATGAGCATGGAGCTAGTGTTCCCAACGCAAACTTGGAAGAAATTGATTCCGAATCAGATACTGGTAAGAACAACTTAGTGATACAAAAGTTATTATCTTAGCGTGGAATTGTGTGATAATCTTATGAATGGTTAGACCTCGGGTTAACGGGAGGAATGTGTGTTGATGATATCACCGTAAATTTAAGTTCGGATATGATCATTTGATCTCTTTGACTAGTCATAAATGTGAATTGGAGACAAGATGAGAATAAACCATAATTGTTAGCACTCAGGTACTGGATGCTTTAAGACTAGTTGTGTTGTATATTGATATGAGGTAAAGACTATGTGAACCTTGTAAGTGTAAATGAGGATACAATTGGGAATATGACCGTGAATTTAGGATGTACACGTAAGTGTAAGTTGCGGTGTGCACAAAAGGAAGGAAATGATTAGAGCGCGTAGAGGAAACATGTAAATTGGGATTAAAAGAGTGACAGGTTGAAACCTATAGAGTACCCTGAATTGTTATAACCCTTGTTTGGCCTCGTGTGACTCACGAGAGTGTATTTGGAGTTGATCACTATTGGGAGTAATAATGGGTTCTTATAGTTACGGGTTGATGATGTTGTGATTAATAGGGTGTAAAATGTTAATCATGATCATAAGTACTTGGAAACGATTAAGGTCAAGTGGGATTGTGATTGTTTGTAAGCAAAGAGGTGCTTGTTGTGGGGATTAGTGAATTGTTTGGCAAAGCTACTTGGGAAAAATAGATCAACCATAGTGACACGTTACTTCTGATTGGGTAATACGCTTACTATTGTGTGTTAATTAAGAATGGATTCTTATCGTGATGGTCGGTTTTGGGTTGGTGGCATCGCTATGCCTTGTGTTTACTTAGTGACTATTGCCCTTGGAAGGTTCACCCTTACTAGCCTCGGTATAATTGAAGGTTACCATTTTTGCGTTCTTGTGTGGATTAAGTTTGTTAATCGGACCGCTAAATCGTTGAGGGTAATGCATATCTTGGCTTGGTAATACGTTGCCTCTTGGTAGAGCATAGTTGTGTAGCAGTGAAGTGTGAATCTTGGGAAGTAATAGGATCATGAGAAGTTGCCTTGGGATTAATGCGCTAGAACAGACTTATTGGGTTTAGAATCAACTTTTGGTGTCGTAGAATCAGTGTAAGAGTTGTTAAGGTTGTCCAACCTTCTTTAGTACACTGGTAGGAATTCGAGGGCGAATTCTTTTTAAGGGGTGGAGGATGTAAGACCCCGACAAACCCAACATGCTTAGTATCATCATCTTAACCCTCGTGTGATTATCTTAGGGTTGAGAACCCTTAACGTGCCTCTAATTTGTCCTTAATCCTAGCCGTGAGTTTAACAAGTTGGGACGTACTGTAGTTGAGGATCAGCCTCTATTCCCTCCCCTTTTCGCTCGTAGTTACTTCGTGTTTGACTTGTATTTGTATGTGGGAACTGTGCAATAGTTCTAGATTCGTCTGAGATTATTCTCGACACGCTTAGGGTTCGTATACGTTATGTTCCCTCCTTGGTTGGTTGACATAGCTTTGGTTTAGATTCATTCACGAGCGACGAGCACGTTCGCTCGGTCATTAATCCGTAAGTTGAGTTGTTTGAGTGTGGTTTGGTGTGTGTGTCTCGATGAACAATTGAGACTCGTGTTCGTCATCGTTCACGCACCATTGCGGGATGATTCGGGTGTGTTTTGACCCTTATTTGATGTTAGGATCAACCTAGGATCATTCCGGGACATTTTGGGATCAAACGGGAGCGAAATAGGAAAAATCGAAAAATCTGGGAGGAGGGCGGCCGCCTGGGCAGCCACTCAAGTGGCAGAAAGTTGGTTCTGGAGGGAGGCGCCCGCCCACTCCGTGCTCTGTTTCGACCGGTTTTGTTATTTCTCAGTTTTTCGTGTTTTAAGTGGTTTTAAATGCTCAAACAAGCCCGGGATGGTACCGAACACTTACCCATGGATTAAATAGGAAAACACAACCTTTCTTTCCCTCATAATTCGTTCTCCATACCAGAATTAGAGAAAGAGACTTTAGAGAGAGAAAGGAGAGAGAAGAAGAGAAGAATCGCGATATCTTGAGCTCCGTTTGTCGGATCGACGATCCGTCTTCGCCGTAGAGGGTGACGAGGAGCATGTTTCCAATCGAAGAGATCGTCTGATCTATTGAGGAATCACTAACCCACATCTCTTCTCCCACGTTTTAGAGAGAGAAAGTGGGTTTTGGGGTGAGAAAGAGTTGAATCGGGCAAGATCGAGAGCGGGATCGATTTTGGGACTTCATAGCATCGTAGATATCACCGGGGAGAGTACTTTCATCCTACCCAACCTTGTTCCTTGGTGTATTTGTCGTATTTGTGTAAGTTACTACTTTTATTTCTTGATCGTAGTAATTATTCATGCTATATAACATGTATTTCATGTTGATATACATGATAATCGATGATTATGTGAAAAGTATGATGTGCAATGATGCTATGTGAGTTTAGCCGTACTTCTGAAATACGTGTTTAACTACGAGATAATGAAATGTGATGCTGGATTTTACGGAGTCCGCGATTGAATTGGAATATGTTATAATTGTTTATGTGACTCAACTTGTGAAATTGGCTTATATGACTCTACGGAGTCCAAAAATGGTGTTGATTATGGTATGTGGATTATTTGTGGAAAATGAGTTGGTTTGACTCTACAGAGTCTGTTATTAATGTGCTAGCATATGTGAGATTATGTGTAGTACCATATTGAATTGAATTTGAACAACATGGTTAAACGATGGGACGCTATCAATTGATTTGTGAATAGTTGGAATTAAAATTTGATACCGGTAAGTCATAGTTCCACCGACGTTTCATGAGGACGGAGAGCTGGTGGAATGTCGTTGTTGGGACTATTGATGAATCTGGACTTTTCACTACTGGCCCTAGCGGATGGTTGAAACTTGGCACATCTCAAGCTAGCTGAGGTGGAGACCGGACCGTGTGTCCCTATAAGTTGTAAGGGATTGACGGGCGAAAAGTGCAACGGGCAAGAGTACCGGTCGTCCACAAGTAATACGGTGCGTGAGCACAAGTGTCGATCCCACGAGAGACAATTTCGGCGTATATTTTCCTAAGTACTAAAATTGTGGATTTAATGACTTTATCTAAACAATCGAATATTTTTAACAGAGAAGTAAACTAATTTTAAGCAATTAAAAGTGAGCAAGAAATATTGATTACCAAACACACGCAATTGTGATTTAAATTATCAAGGGTGATAAGGCTAGGATTGTAATTTCACTCCATTTATCCACATGCTCAATTAATCCACTCTCTCTCAATTCCTATAATTTATTAAGGGTAGCCGAGGACGCAATTTTAGTCACTACGGGCTCTCGCATCTTATAGCGACCCTAATCTCCACACCTACCTACGGGCTCTCGCATCTTATAGATAGAGTGTGAAAATTGCAATAAACACAAGTCCTCAAAAATGGCTATCGGGTTTTGTGCTATATTTCTATGCTACAAAACACCAACAACTAAATTGCTAGGTCCGGAATGTAAAGGTAGCTCTCGCGGATCCAAAACACTCCCAAAATCATCTAATTATTGATCAAGTAATTAGAAGCATTAAGTGCACAAAATAGTAACCCTAGCATAAATTATAGTTATTTTGAGAGAGGGAAAAATATTAGAGCATGCTTCAAAATTAGAGATTCATCACAATCCTAACCATAAATATTTAGCTCATAATGCAAGAGAAATCACACACAAATATTCCAAGAAAATATTGCATAATGATATTAAAATTTAAGAGTATAAGATACAATACTTCAATGGAGATTTTAGTGAGAATCCCTTGGCACTCCTTGACAAAATCTAATGAAAAGATGAAGAAAACCCCAAAAGTGAGCTGCTACTTTTTTTCTTCCTTTTTCTCTGTTCTGTGCGTGTTCTTCTTTTTCTAAACTGATCTCCCCTTTTTTTGAGAATGATCTCCCACAATTTAGAGTACTCCACAAGCTAAGGAAGGGCAATTTAGACATTTGGATAGGCTTTTACATTAACAAACTAAGGGGACTCGGCTGAAAAATGGAGGAAATGGATCTTGGGTTTGGTTGAGGAAAAGGGCGCCCATCGAAGGATAACGCGGACCATCCATGGGCAAAACGGGCCAAGGCGAGAGTTAGAGTGGGCAGCGGGCGGGCGGAGCGGCTAAGCGGATCTGGAGCTCCATCTTCAGAACTCGCGGGTCAGCATGGAGGTGGGTTGGACGCGTGGCGCGCTCAGAAGGGTGACAGCGCACGGACAGATTTCTTTCGGCTTATTGCGGCGGTGACCCTGGACTTCGATTGTTGCTCGGTGCCCCTAAGTTCGATAAAAGCGAGCGCGATCCCTATCCTCCCGAGGCCTTGCAATTTAGTCCCAAGCCAACCTCCGTTAGACTCCGTTAGCCTCTTTTCTCTTTCGGTTTAGTCCTTTGCTTTGCAAATCTCTAACGGAGGGCTAACGGACCTTGATTAAATGGCTTCAAACTTTCCAAGACTTTATGAATTGCCTTAAATCTTCCCAATTTGCTATGAATTAATCCTTCAAAGCTTGAATTCATGCCCATTGACACGAAACAAAATAAAATCACATTATAGCAATTCCTAGGGCAATATAAATATGAAATTCATATAAATTGGGGACAAAACATGGGGAAAAATATATACAATTACGAGCTCATCAACACCCCCAAACTTAGACTTTGGTCGTCCTCGAGCAAAGAGTAGATATAACAAGAAACATGAGCTCGGGAAAGAAAACTTGCTTAAAACATCATGCTCATTACATTATAGAACTCCTCTTTGGGGTTGAAAACATGATAGCAAGAACCCATCAAGATTCTCAAGCTAATAAATCCATCCCATTCACAACTCAAGAATCAATGCAAAGCTAACAAATCTCCAAGTACTTAGTCTAGGCGAGATTATGCAATCAAGGCGAGCAAGGCAATAAATATATATGAATCTCACACAAGGAAATTTTAAACCATGCTTTCAAAAGGAATTTGCTAACACAACCATAAGTAGCAACATGATCATTAGGACTTTTTCAAGCTTGTAATGTTGGGCCAAAGTTGGGGCTAACAAAGAAGAGACAGGATATAACAAAGCAAGAGAGCATAAAATAGGAGTCTTCAAATCAACACTTGCCTCAAAAATAGGCTCATTCTTCTTAGAACCACACAACTTGCTTCAACAACCAAAATTTTCAATAAAAATTAAAGAGGCATCTCAACTACCCCAAAAATTAGAAACTCCCTTTGATTTTTTCCAATTTGATACTGATGAAGAACAAATGGCCTTCTTGACCCTTTTTCAAATAGCCCCCTCTTTTTTTTTTTTTTAAGAGGGCTTTTCATTTCAAGACTTTTCAATCACCACCTCAACAACAATTTCCTCACACTTTGGCATCGAGAAGATTAATAACAAGCTTTTCCATGAACAAAACACACCCTCCAAGATATAATGTGACAATTCATTCCAATTCATGCTCTCTCAAAGGGTTGGATAAAAGTGTTTAGGTTCACGGGATAGGTCGATGCGGGTGATAGAAATGAAGTCGAATGGGGGTCGATGTATGCTCTAGGCACACGCCATTCTTTGAATAAGGCTCAAATGGGACACTAGGGATTCATGATAAATGGGTAGGAAAGAAAGGCTCAATCGATCCAAAGATGGCCTAAATCATATCAAAATTGCTACAATGATCATGCTTCGCTTTGAAGATAGTCAAACATGGCATTCAAATAATCCTTCACTCAACATTCACTCTACCAAGCTCTTTATGAATAGCATAAGCCTTCGCTAGATAGCACTCAAAGAAAATCAAGACTTATATGCACCATGAACTTGAGAAGCATGCTTGAGATAAATTAACATGAGAATCCCAACAATATTCTAGGCTATCATATAATCAACCCTAGAATTGCAACTACAAAGCAACAAGCATGGACCAAAAAGTCTAAATTTTTCAAAAATATTCAAGGCAAAAGAGTTTTGCAAAAACTCAACCCCACCCCCAAACTTAAAGATAAACATTGTCCCCAATGTTTATAAAAGTGCATATAAATGAGGAGGGAAGAGAAAACTCCCGCAATGTAGTCCAAGCCATGAAAAATCCACTCCATAGAATGCCCGAGCCACCCCCAAACTTAGAGATTTACTCCTGCACCAAAATTTGAGCTCGGGAGGAAAACAATCATTTCACGAAAATCACCATTAGAAGTAAGGGCAAAAGTATATAAAATTAAATGCAAACCCTCATCAAAGCAAAAGGCAAAAATATCTTTATGAGGGGACTCTATGTACACCTCCTAGAAATTTACAAATTCGAGAGGGCTTGACGACACAACATAAAATAAAATAAGTAGGGAAGAGAAAATAAAACCTTTTTTTTTTTTTTTTTTTTTTAGTTACCGTCGTTAGCATGATGTCTTACGCTTCTTGCTCCTTGGGTGGGTCGGTGAGAGGGATGAATGCCTTGTCACGAGGGATGGCCCCTCCAAAATAATGCTTAAGACGATGCCCATTAACCGTGAAAGTAGTGTGATCTTCCAACTTTTCAATTTCAACCGCACCGTGGGGATAAACATTCACCACCGAAAAAGGGCCCGACCACCTCGACTTCAATTTTCCCGAGAAAAGTTTCAAACGAGAATTATAAAGGAGAACTCTTTTCCCGGCTCAAAAGTTCGAACTTTGATTTTCGAGTCGTGCCATCTCTTTGTCTTCTCCTTATATATTCTCGAATTCTCAAATGCATCAAGACGAAACTCATCCAATTCCTCCAATTGAAGCAATCTTCTTTCACCGGCGGTTTGCAAATCAAAATTAAGCTTTCGAATGGCCCAATATGCTTTGTGTTCAACCTCAACCGGAAGATGACAAGCTTTCCCGAACACTAGTTGATATGGAGACATACCAAGAGGTGTTTTGAAAGCCGTTCGATAAGCCCATAATGCATCATCTAACTTTTGAGCCCAATCTTTCCGTGAAGGATTCACCACCTTCTCAAGAATTTGCTTTACTTGCCGATTCGAAACTTCCACTTGCCCACATGATTGAGGATGATAAGGCGTTGCTACCTTGTGCTTCACACCATATTTTGCCAAAATCCCTTCGAGCAACTTGTTACAAAAATGAGATCCGCCATCACTAATAATGACTCTAGGTGTACCAAAGCGAGTGAAAATATTCTTTTTGAGAAATTTTGTAACAACCCGAGCATCGTTAGTAGGTAATGCCACGGCTTCAACCCACTTTGAAACATAATCCACCGCAAGAAGAATGTAGAGGTTGCCAAAAGAAGATATAAAAGGACCCATGAAATCAATACCCCACACATCAAAAATTTCTACCTCTAGAATACCGTGGAGAGGCATCTCATGAAGCTTGAAATATTTCCGTCCTTTGGCAACGATCGCAACGAACCACAAACTCATGAGCATCCTTAAAGAGTGAAGGCCAAAAGAACCCACTTTGAAGCACTTTTGTTGCCGTCTTGAAACCTCCAAAGTGTCCTCCATAAGAAGAAGAATGACAATGGAGTAAGATAGACTCTTGCTCCTCTTTAGGCACACATCTTCGCAAAATTTGATCTCTCCCTTTCTTGAACAAGAAGGGCTCATCCCAATAATAAAATTTAACATCATGAAGAAATTTCTTTCTTTGGGAATAAGACAAATCCGGCGGCAATACATTGCTCACGATATAATTCACAAAGTCGGCGTACCAAGGAACTTCCTTGAAAGAAATAGAGAAAAGATGCTCGTCCGGAAAAGATTCCTTGATCATACCGTGATCCTTTGTAATTTCATCTTGCTCCAATCTTGACAAGTGGTCGGCAACTTGATTCTCTACCCCTTTTCGATCCTTTATCTCCACATCAAATTCTTGAAGAAGAAGAACCCATCTAATCAATCTCGACTTTGCATCCTTCTTTGCAAAAATGAATTTGATGGCACTATGATCGGTGTAGACTACCGTCTTGGTTCCAAGAAGATAAGAACGGAACTTGTCGAAGGCAAACACTATAGCAAGAAATTCTTTTTCGGTGGTGGCATAATTAACTTGAGCTTCATTTAAGGTCTTGCTTGCATAGTAGATTGCATGAAAAATTTTGTTCCTTCGTTGACCAAGCACGGCCCCAATGGCATAATCACTAGCATCGCACATGAGCTCAAAAGGCTTCTCCCAATCCGGAGTGACAACAATGGGAGCGGTAACAAGGGCCTTCTTCAATTTTTCAAAGGCCAACAAGCAATCACTATCAAAGAGAAAGGGCATATCCTTCTCCAAAAGATTACATAAAGGCTTAGTAATCTTGGAGAAATCTTTTATAAATCGCCGGTAGAAACCTGCATGGCCTAAGAAACTTCGAACACCTTTCACATTTGTTGGAGGAGGCAATTTCTCAATCACATCAACCTTGGCTCGATCAACCTCAATCCCACTTGAAGAAATTTTGTGGCCTAGAACCACACCCTCGGTTACCATGAAATGACACTTTTCCCAATTCAACACAAGATTTGTTTTCTTGCACCTTTGAAGAACTCGAGAAAGATTATACAAGCATGCGTCGAAGCTATCCCCGAATACCGAAAAGTCATCCATGAATACCTCAATTTGCTGCTCCACCATATCCGAAAAGATAGACATCATACACCTTTGAAATGTAGCGGGTGCATTACACAACCCAAAAGGCATCCGTCTAAAAGCAAAAGTACCATACGGACACGTGAATGTAGTTTTCTCTTGATCATCGGGAGCAATTTCAATTTGATGATAACCGGAGAACCCATCAAGAAAACAATAGAACTCATGGCATGCCAACCGATCAATCATTTGGTCGATGAAAGGGAGAGGAAAATGATCTTTGCGAGTGGCCTTGTTGAGCTTTCGGTAATCAATGCAAACACGCCAACCCACCACTATTCTTGTAGGAATGAGCTCATTATCATCATTAGTCACCACGGTCATGCCCCCCTTCTTCGGAACACATTGAATCGGGCTCACCCATTTGCTATCGGAGATAGGATAAATGATGTCTGCATCGAGCCACTTGATGATCTCTTTCTTTACCACTTCTTTCATTGGTGGATGAAGTCTCCTTTGTGCTTCAACTGATGGCTTGTATTCTTCTTCAAGATAAATTTTATGAGTGCAAAGAGAGGGGCTTATGCCTTTGATATCCGCCAATGTCCAACCAATTGCTTCCTTGTGCTCCCTAAGAACTCGCAATAATTTTTCTTCCTGCACATCATTAAGAGAAGAAGAGATAATAACAGGTAAAGTGTTAGAATCTCCTAAAAATACGTACTTGAGATGTTTAGGAAGTGGCTTGAGTTCTAGAGTTGGTGGCTCGACACATGACGGCTTCATAGACTTTGAAGGATCCCTTGTTAACTCTAGTGGTTCCCATTTCGATCTCGGAATCACTTCACCCCATTGACAATCAAATTGAGCTTTTGCTTCCATTACCTCTTCGGTTTCGCCAAAATTTTCATTCACAAGAATTTGCTCAACCGGATCCTTTGGATAGTTTTCCCGAAATACCTCTTCCACACAATCATGGATAACATCAACCCTTGAACATTCTCCTTCCTCGAATGGATATTTCATTGCATCATTCATGTTGAAGGTGATGGTTTGATCATGAACCTTCATTGTCAATTCACCCTTTGCAACATCAATATTAGTCGCCGGTGGCAAGGAATGGTCGCCCAAGGATAATCGGTACTTCCCTATCCTCCTCCATGTCTAGCACAATGAAATCTGCCGGAAGAATAAACTTATCAACTTTCACCAAGACATTTTCTACCACACCCCTTGGTCGAACCATAGAGCGATCCGCAAGTTGAAGTATCACTGATGTAGGCATAGGTTCACCGAGCCCCAACTTTTGAAAAATGGACCGCGGCATAAGATTGATACTCGAACCAAGATCACAAAGAGCTTTACCCACATGAAGCTCACCAATGGTGCAAGGATAGTAAATTTCCGGATCCTTTAATTTTGGAGGAAGCTTGTGACTGAGCATCGAACTACATTCCTCCGTCAAAGCAATAGTTTCATGGTCCTCCAATCTTCTCTTCTTGGTGACAAGATCTTTTAAAAATTTTGCATACTTTGGCATTTCTTGTAGAGCATCGAGAAGAGGAAGATTGATCCGCTGGGACTTGAAAATCTCAAGAAATTTTGTAAACTGCTGATCATCAGATTTCTTTTGGAGCCTTTGAGGGAAAGGTGGAGGTGGAAAGATCTTTCGAACATCGGCAGGAGGTGGTGCAACATTAGGGAGTCGGTGGGACATCTTGCTCATTGTCGCCTTTCCATCTTCACAATTTTCTTGAATTTCAGCTTCACAATTCTCAATGTCAACCCCGAGCTTTTTCCACTTCGAGTAGTGACTGCCATACAACGCTCCTTACCCTTTGGATTCGGCTCAGTATCACTCGGCAAACTCCCTTGAGGCCTAGAAGAAAGTGCTGATACAATACTCTTCGTCATCTGCTCAAAATTCTTTGTCATCATACTTTCCATGTGAGCTTGTTGTTGCTTGAAAAGAGACATGATATCATCCGGAGAAGGATTGTTGTTCACTTGGGCTTGTGGGTGTTGGAAGCCCGGTGGTGGTGCATTCATCCGGTTTTGATTCGGGAAGCTTTGTTGTTGAGATGTACCTGTATTGTTAGTACTCCAAGAAAAATTTGGGTGGTTTCTCCAACCGGGATTGTACGTGCTCGAATATGGATTATTATTTCTATTATAATTGGAAATAAATTGGACTGATTCAGAATTTAAAGCACAAACATCCGAAGCATGGTTACCTTGGCAAAGCTCACACCTTTGTACGGGTTGGATAGTGGATCCTTCCAATCTTTTTGTTAACATCGCTACTTGAGCTTCCAGCTTTTGAAACCTATCCATTTCTGACTCCGCTTTCTTGAGTGTGTGTCTTTCACCACCCCACTGATAATTGTTGCTCGCCATTTCTTCCAACAATTCATAAGCGGCATCAACCGGTTTTCCCATCAAAGCTCCACCTGCCGCCGCATCGATGGTGCAACGGATGGTAGGCTCAACCCCATTGTAAAATGTTTGCACAATCATCCATTTGGGAAGTCCATGATGAGGGCACTGTCGGAGTAGATCCTTGTACCGCATCCAAGCTTCATAAAGAGATTCCCACTCCATTGTGTAAAACCGGTGATGTCATTCCTCATTTTGTTTGTTTTGCCGGGCGGAAAATATTTTTCAAGAAACTTTTGAGCCACCGCATCCCAAGTAGTCATGGATGTGCCGGCAAAGATGATAACCAATCACTTGCAACTTCCCCAAACTAAATGGAAATAGTCGGAGACGAATTGCATCCGGAGATACCCCATTATACTTGAATGTGTCACAAATTTGGAGAAAATTCTTGAGATGTGAACTTGCATTTTCATTCGGCAAACCCATAAACCTTTGCCATCACCATTTGAATAAGAGCGGGCTTGAGTTCAAAATTATTTGCATCAACGATCGGTCTCCGTATCTTGTCTTGAAAACCTTCCATTGATGGCGCCGCAAATTCCCTTAATGTTCTTTGGGCCGCTTCCTCATTTTCTTGATTAGCCATTGCTTGCCTTCTTCGAATTCGAAATGTGCGCTCGATTTCGGGTCAAGATTGAATGGAACCGAACCTTGACTTGGGTCCTGCGTATAAACCGCAAAAGAATTTGCAAAGCAACTCCAACCAAGATTTTAGATGAACAATAAAATTAAATGCGTCTAAATTAAAGCCACAAATCCTTGGTATTAATATCAGGAAAATAAACTAAATTGTCCCCGGCAACGGCGCCAAAAACTTGACGGGCGAAAAGTGCAACGGGCAAGAGTACCCGGTCGTCCACAAGTAATACAGTGCGTGAGCACAAGTGTCGATCCCACAGAGACAATTTCGGCGTATATTTTCCTAAGTACTAAAATTGTGGATTTAATGACTTTATCTAAACAATCGAATATTTTTAACAGAGAAGTAAACTAATTTTAAGCAATTAAAAGTGAGCAAGAAATATTGATTACCAAACACACGCAATTGTGATTTAAATTATCAAGGGTGATAAGGCTAGGATTGTAATTTCACTCCATTTATCCACATGCTCAATTAATCCACTCTCTCTCAATTCCTATAATTTATTAAGGGTAGCCGAGGACGCAATTTTAGTCACTACGGGCTCTCGCATCTTATAGCGACCCTAATCTCCACACCTACCTACGGGCTCTCGCATCTTATAGATAGAGTGTGAAAATTGCAATAAACACAAGTCCTCAAAAATGGCTATCGGGTTTTGTGCTATATTTCTATGCTACAAAACACCAACAACTAAATTGCTAGGTCCGGAATGTAAAGGTAGCTCTCGCGGATCCAAAACACTCCCAAAATCATCTAATTATTGATCAAGTAATTAGAAGCATTAAGTGCACAAAATAGTAACCCTAGCATAAATTATAGTTATTTTGAGAGAGGGAAAAATATTAGAGCATGCTTCAAAATTAGAGATTCATCACAATCCTAACCATAAATATTTAGCTCATAATGCAAGAGAAATCACACACAAATATTCCAAGAAAATATTGCATAATGATATTAAAATTTAAGAGTATAAGATACAATACTTCAATGGAGATTTTAGTGAGAATCCCTTGGCACTCCTTGACAAAATCTAATGAAAAGATGAAGAAAACCCCAAAAGTGAGCTGCTACTTTTTTCTTCCTTTTTCTCTGTTCTGTGCGTGTTCTTCTTTTTCTAAACTGATCTCCCCTTTTTGAGAATGATCTCCCACAATTTAGAGTACTCCACAAGCTAAGGAAGGGCAATTTAGACATTTGGATAGGCTTTTTACATTAACAAACTAAGGGGACTCGGCTGAAAAAATGGAGGAAATGGATCTTGGGTTTGGTTGAGGAAAAGGGGCGCCCATCAAAGGATAACAGCGGACCATCCATGGGCAAAACGGGCCAAGCTGAGAGTTAGAGTGGGCTGGCAGGAGGGCGGAGCAGCTAAGCGGATCTGGAGCTCCATCTTCAGAACTCGCGGGTCAGCATGGAGGTGGGTTGGACGCGTGGCGCGCTCAGAAGGGTGACAGCGCACGGACAGATTTCTTTCAGCTTATTGCAGCGGTGACCCTGGACTTCTGATTGTTGCTCCGGTGCCCCTAAGTTCTGATAAAAGCGAGGCGCAGTCCCTATCCTCCCAGGCCTTGCAATTTAGTCCCAAGCCAACCTCCGTTAGACTCCGTTAGCCTCTTTTCTCTTTCAGTTTAGCCCTTTGCTTTGCAAATCTCTAACGGAGGGCTAACGGACCTTGATTAAATGGCTTCAAACTTTCCAAGACTTTATGAATTGCCTTAAATCTTCCCAATTTGCTATGAATTAATCCTTCAAAGCTTGAATTCATGCCCATTGACCTGAAACAAAATAAAATCACATTATAGCAATTCCTAGGGCAATATAAATATGAAATTCATATAAATTGGGGACAAAACATGGGGAAAAATATATACAATTACGAGCTCATCGGGGATCAAGGGCGCATCGGTCCAGAGTGCGCTTAAATTGATTGAGTCGGTTCCGTACTATTATGATTGAAAAGGTGATAAGGTTGGAAGCGGTCGGAGGTGTACCTCGACCCCCATATCCACTCATGTATGTTTACTTTACAGTTCATTATGTGCTCCCTGTATGAGCAAGTTGGTCGCGGTTTCCAACCAGTATGGGACGGTTGGCGGCAGCTGAGCCTCTCGTGGTAGTACAGGATTGATTGGTTATTGCATGCTTACTTGTTACATGTTGTTATTGTGTAGAATGGTTATATTGTGATATTGTTGATACATGAACTGTTTTGTATGTCAGCATGCCATATAGATGCATAGTGGTAACTTACTGGGTCTTCGACTCATTCCTTCCATTTGTTTTTCCTTAGTTCGCAGGAACATGGGTATTAGAGGTCAGTGAGGCTGACGAAGTGTTTAGTTTGGTAGTTGTGTGTTTTGGCCCGTTTAGTTCACCCTTGTGGCATTAAGTTGTAATTGGATAAACAGTTGTATTATGTTGTAATCCTCTTTTGGACTTGTATCATTATACAGTTAATCGTGGTATTTGGTTTCGACACGTGTTGTCGAGGTACTTAGAATTGTGAAGATTGGGTTTTGTATATTATGTATGTGATGGTTGAGGTGTGTGCCAGTTTGGTTATGTGATTGATACCGAGCAGTGTAGCTCGATGATGTAGTTGTGTATGGTAATTGTATTGAGGTTCTACGGCTTGTGTTTTAGTCGTCGAGGTGGTTATAATTATTGATTTAGTTGAGGATTTTGTAACTTGGGGTTTTAAAGAGCTGGTTAGCTCATTATATTACAGTGTTGTGTATGTGTAATGAAGGTTTCATGTCCTAATTCGGGGCTCTGTGTAGTGGGTCCGGGTTGGAGCGTGACACCTGAGCTACGAAACAAGTTGATACCATCTGTGTTCACTGATTATGCATCAGTAGTGAGTTGGGCAATATTAGTAGAGAATGATTTAGAAGAGAAAAGAGTGAAGCGAGCGAAAATCTTTATCCAACAACCAGTGCCAGTAGAAGGAAGAGGTCTGGGAAATAACAACAAAGGTGATCTTAACAACCAAGAAGGTGGCACACAGAGTCATCAACAGGATCAACAATTGGGGCAACAATCAAGAAATGATGCAGGTAGTGTTGATATGGTGACGAAGCCATAAGTAGGAAAAGGCAGGTGTGTCTTCTGTGAAAAAGTGTGGCATACCGTTGATAATTGTTGGGCAAAGCAAGGAAAATGTACATCTTGTGGAGTACTTGGGCATTTTCGAAAAAATTGTCCAAATTGGGTGAATCAACATTTGCATAGTCGAATTCAGTCTACATCGGGAGTGAAGAGGGTTAGTGATGGGAAGCCAAAGGTTTAGGGTTGTGTTGTTGTCTAGATCAAGATGTGCTTGAGTTACGTCAGTTTTGGGAGGTACTCTTATTGTTTTCAAGTTTAGAACTTGCACCTTGATGGGTCTATAATTATCCCATGCTTATATGATATTTCATTGTATGAATAGTTTCCATGGGAATATCATGTGTTATTTTATGTGGTTGAAGTATCAACTAGGGGAAGTGGGTGATAACTAGTATGATGTGTAAACTTTATACACTACTGATTTAGAACATCAAATGTTTGACATGTGTGGTAGCTGCGAGTTAAGAACATTATTATTATATATAGAGTAAGGTAAGAATCTATGTTGCATAGCGGAAGTGTAGTAATACGAATGTATTGAACTGGTGATATACTAAGTACCTTCATTTTTTTTTAATGGCTAAGGTAAGAAATTCGGGGACGAATTCTTTTAAAGGGGGGAAGGGTGTAATACCCGAGATTTTGCATGCATATTAATTGTGATTGCATACATTTTGTTGTGTTAGTATTATTTTATACGTGCCTTGACCTGGAAGTTTCAGAAAAATGCAACGTGACCCCCTAAACTTGTAATACTCGGTTTGTTTTGATTCCAACTTGATTAATGAGCTATAATTCGTGGTAAATAAGCATAATGTGACGTAGTAATGATTAGCTAGAGCTAATAAGGGTTAATTGGGTTTAAGATTGAGTTATTAACGCTAAACACCTCACAAATATTTCAAGTTTTACATTCTAACCCTTAAAGTTCCTAAATCACCCGTTAAGCATCCGATTAAGTTGAGATTAACTAAACTTAAGTATGATTAGCTACTCTAATCAAGATTAAGGGATACTAAACATGTTTAGCTAGACTTAATCACGTTTAATTAGCTTAATCATATAATTAGTGACCAACCAATTAAATTAGGGCACACAATGTTTGACCTTTCTACAACTTACCACCTCAAGCTTGCTATGGCTGATTAATGAGTTAAAATTGCTGGAGAAAAGGGATTAGTTCATCCCCTTATTCAGTTTTCATCTTCTTCCTACATAGAGAGAGAGAGAGAGAGAGAGAGAGAGAGGTCATTCTAAAGAGAGAAAGCTAGGGTTTGAAGGGAAAAACTCCATCTTTCACCTAAGTTGCCTTCATTAAAGTTGTAGATCTCGGCTTGGGGATGAAGAGAACACAAAAATATTAAAGTTTAATCGGTGGAGTAGTTCTTCAACTTGGTAAGGGGATATCTTGCTTATGTATGTTCATAATTGTGATTGAAATTGGTGATATGAGGTTGATAAATTGAGTTTCATAATATGTGTCAAGTACAAGCATGTTTGTGGTGATAGTTTGTACTCTTTGTGTTGATATTTTGAGGTTCTATTATATTCTATCTTCAGTGATTCATAGCATGCTTGTTGTGTATTGAAGTTGGTTTAGTGATTAGAAAGTTATTGGTTGGTTTGGTAAGGTAGACACATAAGTTACAATAGGAGCAGTCCATGTTTTAGGCTACTACCCGGAAGGTGCTGTGGAAAATTCGTCCATGGGAATTCTATAATTTTTGGATATGTTGTACATTCATGTGTTAGGAAATATTCTGTAAATTTTCATGAGATTTGGAGTTCAGGAAGTACCTCAATTCCGTTGTGAATTGTCGCTGCGCTGAGTGAACTGTTAGCAGGAAATCTGGTTAGTAACTTGAACTTTGAATGGTTGGAACTTGATGGTTATAGGTCCAAATGAAGTAATTCAAAGTGGTAAACTCTATTTTGGAATGTCTAGTTTCTAAATATATATGATTTATAATATTTGGACTTGCGAGAAATATTTGGTGAATTTAATGGTACAGTTGCGCACTGATTGATAAATAATATACTTGGGTTGAATTAGGATGATATTGTGTTGACTCTATTGGGATGATATTTTGTGCAAACTAGTAGTGTGGGATATGCTTTATTTGAACTCCAATAATAAGATTATGAAGGTGGAATCCAAAGGATTGGTAAGTAAGTGAATAATGTGAAAGTGGTTGTATAAGAAATAGGTTTCGTGAAGTAATTGGTGACCAAATATTACGTAAAGTTTACATGTGTAGCTTGAGGTAGATCCTCGGATATGAAGGAGTTCATAAATGAATGGTATTAACTTATTACAGATTTGTAATTTAAGAAGGGATGTGAGATTGTGAGGTGCTAAACCTTGAAATTGTATTATTGTGAACTTGTTAGCTTATTAATAGGTGGATAGAATTATGTACTTTAACAAGTCTTAGCTTGTTAAACAATACTACTTGAGCTTATGAGACATTATCTCGTATTGTGAGAACTATTATGTGAATTGAGTTAGTTGTGTGGATACAACTTACTTGAATCTTGCATATGTACTTTAAATGTGGTGTAGCAAATTGTGAGTAGTTAATGGCAAGGAAGAGTTTACTTTATAACTCATTAATGTCTCATATGTTACTTTCAATGGTCATGAAATAGTCAAACGTGAATAACAGAAATGGCATGGCTAGAACACCCAAGTGGTGATAATGTGAGCAACAACTTGTGAATTTGTATGAGAGCAACATCCAGGGAGTTTAGGGTAACCTCTGACTATGTTACGGGGCGGAGTGCAGTGCTAGTCAACAGCGGTATCCTATTCGGACCTAACCCTCTGTTATTGGCCATAACAGAGGTTTCTTTCTCTACTACCCCTACGGGAGGTAGTGTAGTTTTCACGCGAGTTGGGGGTTGTAGGGACCCGGCCACGTGTTAACTTTGCCCGGGTTATATAAATCATAATTTGTAAAGATGATCGTGATAGTTCAAGCTTCATCAACAATTGAGGGGTAACAAGGATGGAAGCAGATGGTCGGAGATGTATCTCGACCTTGTATCCTTAACATGCTGGCTTTATGCCTTATGTGTAGCATGAGATCTCACTACTCGTAATGGGTCATTTCATTCGCTGGTATGGGACAGTGAAGGTTATGAGCCGGCTAGGTAGTAATGGAACTTGAATGTTTATTATGTTATTGAATGTTTATCATGTTAAAATAGTTGTGTTATTCTCTACATGGTATCATACTTAAACTGTTGCATACATGCATAGCATATATAAGTATAGTAGAACCTTACTGAGTTATAGGTGACTCACTGTTAGGTCCATGAGGATGTGCTCAGAATATAGGCTAGAGGGGGGTGAATAGCCTATATGACCTTTATTAAAAATTTCATCCTATTTTAAATTATAGGTTGAAAAACATTGATGAAATGATTAACACGAATAGGTCATCTTCCTATTTCAAGCAACACAGCTGATATAGTTGTATCAGCTGATGTGCATCGGCCGTCTTGAAGGAGAGCTGATAGGAAGATATTGTTATACTTATCTGGTATATAAGAGTTTAAGCAGCGGAAGAATAAGCAGCATAAGTACAACAAACAAGATTAAGGCAACTGTAAGTAAATAGGTACAAGTTTATCGTAACAGCAAACTAAAATCTTGTATTAGATGCATCAATTGCTTTCCACAACCAGATTGCATAAGATATATATATATCAAAAATTACAGGAAAGATAAGTAAAGGCTGAATGCAACAAAATATGGTTTATTATTAAAATTCAGCAGAGGTTTGCTCAAAGACAAACATGTTTAGTACATCAACCTAGACTCTCTAACCTAGCAATCTCCCCGGGGTAGAAGGAAAGTCAAATTGGGATGCCGGGAAGACTCATAACTAGAACTCTAACCTTAGCAGTTCCTAATCTCCTAGGAAGGTGGACAAGAGAAGTGCTAAAGTTAGAGTGATGTGAGAAGAGAATATTAGGCGTTGTTCAAATAACAAATATTTGAACAACTGAGTACTGAGCACTCGGCCAAAAGTGATGATAACTTTTTGCACAATCGACAGCCCTTATAATGTAGTATAAGTCTACCGATATGAATGCAGAATGGATTATTAGGCTCTGGTTCTTCACCGTTCATCTTCAAGCTCGATCAATCTTCAACGACTTGTAGAATGCTTGGTCTCTAGCTGTGAATTTAAAGTGCAGCAACTGAAGAGACTGAGTCTTTCGAAGGAAGAAAGAACTCAAATCCAGAAAGAACTTCTTGATCAAGCAGGACTTCTAAGCCTTTGGAATTTTAATTTTCTCTCCCACAAAGTGTTTGTTCTTACACTTGTGTTTTCTCACTCTTTTGGTGTGGTTTCAGATTGAAAGAACAAAGAACAATATCAATCACCAACACCTTTCTCATGCACACAAACTGTAAGTGAGAATGAGAGTCTTCTTTTATAGGCTGGAGAAGATGAAGGAGTCATTGGAGCTTTGATGAGTTTCTGCCCGTTGGAGATTTAAATCATTAATGCATCAGAGTGCATTATTCAAACTGTTGGGCAAAGACCTTCCGTTAAGCTTTTGTCTTAAAGTTGGTCCGTGAATTAGGCTGACAGAATAGGACTCGTCAAGCATGCCTGGGATGTAGCGCACTGTGTTTGGCCTTTTATGGAATGTAGTCTTGAAGACTAGGACCAATACACGAAAGAGGAAATGTCTTCTGAATAATAGTCAAAGCACAGACATCGATGCGTATCTTGAATTGTCAGAAAGATCTTGTAATAGATCTATTTTGATTTGTAGTATTAAGCAACGACCGATGTTCCTCTTGTGAATAATCAGCTTCTCTGTAGTTGTCTGATGAAGAGCATGGCTGATACTTGGATCTGTCGATATAATACTGCTGATGTAGAGATTGCTAATGAGATATGGCTGGTAGGAATGTTTGCTGGTGAGACATTGCTGATGGACATGTCTGCTGGCGCATGAAGAGCTTAATCCATATGAAAGTTTGTCATCACTTTGGTAGGACAAAGACTCGGATATGTACAAAGACTTCCTAGTCTAATGACCGATGCATTGTTTCATCAAGCTGCCACACTAACCGGTACGCAGCCCTTTTAGCCACTTGTGAAACATGCGTTGTAATGGGAATAAGCAAATCACTGAGTCAGAATATGCATACATATATATCAGCTGTTTCACAGGCATATTCCTAACAATCTCCTCCTATTTGCTTGGGACCATTACTACAATTGACATATACATACAGCTCTTAAAGCAGTTGTTCAATCCTTAGTAATAACATGCCTTCTAATGAATGATCATTTTATATCAAGGCATCCCCTAGGTTAAACTTACAAGCGATAGCATACGTATAGTCACCTATTACTAAGTATTTACATACTCGATAAATGAAGGTACAAATACGAAGCAATAACCGAAACATTTTTAGGCAATTATGAGATATAATTGATGAGTAGGTCATAAAGATGTTTTTCTTACGATATAATGTGTATATGTTGAAGCATTTAGAGCAAGAAAGAGTTTTGAATCAGCATACTTAATTGAATTGATTAAGTATCAGATAATTTTAAAAGCAGTGAAGAAAGGATGTTTTTAAGAGAAATGCTGATAATATAAAGATACAAAGGTAGTTTTAATAACAGCGTTGTGTAAAAGAATAGTCATTTAGATATAGTTGTTGAAGAGTTTTCTCTTGATGATCGGACAACTTGATTAGTCATGTTGATCATGTTTCTGTCAATTCAATTTTTAGTATGGAGTGTAAGATATGTTTTTTTACACAGAACTCTCCTCCTATTTGTATATGTCGATAAACTATATGTCGACTATCTTACTAACTCTCCTCCTATTTGTATATGTCGATAAACTATATGTCGACTATCTTACTAACACTCCTCCTCCTCCTCCTTATGTATATGTCTATTATGTCGAGCTCTCCTCCTTAAACTGTATATGTCATGTATATGTCAATTTTTATATAAGCTCTCCTCCTTAAACTGTATATGTCATGTATATGTTGATTTTTATATAAGCTTTCCTCCTATATTCTTGATTAGCAACTCTCCTCCTATTTTCTTGTACCCTCCTCCTATTTTTGTATGTATATGTCGATTTATATATAAACTCTCCTCCTTAATGGTCACAAGCGAAAACTAATAGCACTCCTCCTTAAATACATAAGAATGCGAAGATGTATAAGATATACATATCAAAACTAGGGAGTGAAGTATGCATGCAAATTGTGACTAGAGGATTTTGTTTCATTGATTGTAAAGAGAGTTTACAAGAATGAGCTTTGAAGAACAGTTTGTGTTTGAGAAATTTGAGATGATGCAGAGATGTTGCTGTTATTGTCATCGGATGAGTTTAATGAAAGTATTTAAACTTGTGAAGTTATGAAACTCTCCTCCTTTAAGGTTGCAAGCAAAATATGTGTTAAAGTACACAAGCAGGAGGGAATGAATTTAATGTTGTAGATGTCGAAATGTATATTTCTCCTCCTTAATGGTCAAATTAGAAGTTTTAAAGAGTGGACCAGAGGGTTTTAGGAATAGTGCTAGTATGAGTTTAATAAGAGGTGGATAGGACTAATAATAATTAAGAGTGATGTTTGGTAGGCTTTTAAGTATCGGGCTTAATAAGAGGAGTTACCCGGATAAGAAGTCTTTTTCCTCGTTATTTATCCTGGGGTTGGGGGTGGTATTATTATAGACCGGATTAGAACGACGCGACACTAATTTTTTTAATCCCAAAAAATACCCTCGTATATATACTCAAACACACTGAACCAGGGCAATCGGCAATCGTTCGCTTGTTTGAAGACGGTTGTTTCTCTCTCTCTCTCTCTCTCTCTCTCTCTCTCTCTCTCTCTCTCTCTCTCTCGACGGTAACGACAATCGCAATCGACAATCGGCAATCATCGGTGGAGTCTCAATCGGGTTAGTGATTTCTTTCTCTCTTCTTCTTCTTCTCTCTTTCAATCAATTTCTTGTCTCTCTATCTCTCTTACCCTATTTTTGCATAAAATTCGTGATTGCTAGTAATTCTAATTTTTTTTTTCGCTAGTATTCATACATATAATATCTTCTCACGGTTGAAATATGAATTCAATCGGGTTAGTGATTATTCATGTATTGTTTGTTCGAGCTTGTAGTCTTGTCTCACGGTTAGATTATTGGTTTTTTTTCTTTTTCATTTAATATTTGTTGGTTGTGGGATTTAGCTACCGCAGCTTGAAATTTTTAAGCTTGTAGTTCACATTTATTTTGGTTTTATGCCTGTGGATTCCGGATAAACCCGATGAAAAAAGAAGGGGTCTGTTGCCTTTGTGAGCGGGTCTCTCATAAAATTCAGGAAATTAAAGTGTGCACTGTTATTGGGTGAACCTCTTAAACGATGCAAGTAGTTAGAATATTTTAAGCATTCATAATTAATATTTTAAGCATCAAGCGGACTTGTTATAGTGATAGGAAAGGTTCAAAACGATGCAACATTTTAAGCATTCATAATTAGTATATTCAAAATCGTAATTTGCCCCCAAGTAGTTAGAATACTTGCTGGAATATATAGAAGTTTGAACACCATGCCCTTTGAATTTGAATATATTCCTATAAACGGTTCCAAAGTGTCGATTTGTTCTCGGGATACGCCCATTTTAGCCGTGTACAGTATATGTAGATATTTTACTCTATTGACAAAAGATTGCCAAATAAACAAAATTGAACAGCTTAACAAATTTTATAGAACAAATATAATCTAGATGAGCAGAACACCTAAGTGATCTAAAAGGTGATGCACTAACTTAAACCGAGCCAAGAGAAACTTTCGAGATGCAAAATATGACAACATAGTCTCACTTAAGCAAATAAGCCAATATGAATCATATATAAAACATGTACAAACAAGCTATTTGATATGAACAATATGATTGGATAGATCTTACTCTACAAACTTAGCCTGCATACTAAAGAAGAATTGATGAGTTTGCTCCCATGCCCAACTTACCTTGTTCTAAACTTAATACTCTTATAAAATACGTGAACTTATATACTGTTGTCGCTAAACAGGGCCACAATGTAATCATTTCGTATATAATGAGTAAATTAAATTACAAAGCACCATATAAACTGTTGAGCTAAACTTTAACTCTTCAAATTGAACTTCCAACATCACTTATACACAACACCCGAGAGAGAGAGAGAGAGAGAGTCCAAATCCTCCTTTACTTCCCTTCATGACATATTCCATCCTCTTAAAATGAGAGAACACACACTAATATAATTTCATAATGATAACTTTATATGATATAGTTCCTCTTCTTGGATCCGGCATTCTCCATCCAAAACCCTCCCTATAGGATTCGGTTTTGACCACTTATAGGTTGGATGTCTCCAAGTTACAAAGTAGGTTAACAAAGAAAGTTGACCACTAGTGCTCGATAGAGGTACAATTCAACAAAACGGGAGATGGTTCAAGAATTTAAACTGAAGTGGATTTGTGCCTCAATGGGCCCATTAGTAATTAATCCAAATGGATTGTATTCCGAGAAAAGAGGAATGGCCTACTCGGATGGAAAAAGCACATCTCTAGCAGCTTGAAATACGTACTAAACCGAATCACTATTGATAGACGGCTTGCACTTCATGAGTAGTTTCTTAGCACCGATAGTTTTAGGGGCTTATTATTATAGTTCTTTTGGTGAGGGTTATTTCATTCTATTTAGAATAAGTTGCATGTTTAGCCTATGCTCGCATTGTAACCGAGTAATTTAGGTTGGAATTAATAAATTTTTAGTTTTCTTGGTTGAAAATCTCTGGTTGCTTATGGTACCTTCCAAACCTATTTAAAGTGTTGCATCTTAAAATAGTTCTACATCACCAACTCATAATCATCTTTCTTCTTCCGGTCAATAGCCATGACCTGTAAATTTGAGATGACAGATATCACAACTTTCGTTCTTTCTGATGTAGGAAAATGACACAATGTTGATTAAAATTTACTTTTTTGATACATGTTTAGTAGTTAATATTTATTAGTTACGTGTTGTATAGAAATGGATTCACCAAATCACGATGAAGATCTTGAAATGGATTCACCAAATTATGAGGAAGAGATAGCAGCTTTTCTTGCGATGCATGCTTTTTTGGTTAATGTACATGCTTTCTACAACATGATGATTTCATTACTTATACGATTGAAAATGGATTTTTGAGAAATGATGACAAACGTTTATATACAATGTTTGATAAGATTCGAAGCAAGCCGAGGAAATTGATAGGTTGGTGAGAGAATCTGAAACGTCATGCATCAACAACTTGCGAATGAATAGACACACATTCAACGTCCTTTGTGATATGCTTAGGGAAAAAGGCGTGTCTGACTCTAAGTATGTATCGATAGAAGAGAAAGTAGCAACATTTTTAGCCATTCTTGCGCATCACAAAAAAAATAGAATCATAGCATATGATATGCGGAGATCGGACAAACTTAGTAACTACTTCAACGAGGTCCTCAATGCGGTTGTGATGCTTGGTCCGAATTGTTTGTAAGACTGAACCCGAACCTCCGAACTCCACCGATTCAAGGTGGAACCTTTTGAGGTAAAGTAAAACCACCTATGCATTGCTACTTTGACATTTATACAAATATATATACACATACAAATACTTCTTATTTTATGTGTAGGGTTGCTTGGGCGCGTTAGATGGTACATATATTAGAGTGAATTGTGGCGAGGAAGCAAAGCCCAAATATAGATCTCGAAAAGGTGAAATAGCCAGGAATGTGCTTGGGGTATGTAATAAGAATATGAATTTTATATTCGTATTGACCGGATGGGAAGGTTCGGCAGCAGATGGTAGAGTACTACGTGATGCTGTCACTAGGCCGAATGGATTGAGGATCCCTCATGGTAAAATAATTATATAGGTTTATGTTGTAAACTTATCCAACTATTTTATAACATGGAATGTAACTAAATTAAATTATGTGTCAGGCCAATATTACTTGGTTGATGCAGGATATACTAATGGACCTGGTTTTCTAGCACCTTATCGGTCCCGACGATACCACTTAGGCACATTTCGCAATGGAGAACCTCCACAAAGTCATGAGGAATATTTTAACATGAAGCATGCACAAGCACGTAACGTTATAGAGAGATGTTTTGGCGTACTTAAGATGCGGTGGGGTATACTTCGGAGTCCTTCCTATTACCCTATAAGGACCCATGGTAGAATAGTCATGGCATGTTGTATTTTACACAACCTCATTCGCCGAGAGATGGACGTTGATCCAATTGAGGTTTTGCTCGATCAAAATGAGAACGTCACTAATGAAGTTAACGGAGGCGGTAATAATGGTGACGATGGTGAAGAAATAGAGTTTGTTGATTCAGTTGAGACATCAGATGAATGGACACTTGAGGGACACATTAGCCCATGAGATGTACGATGTTTGGAGAGAGGGAAACCGAATGATGATATTCCCATGTTAGGCAAAGAAACTTTTTTTTTCCAAAGATTATTTCTTTCAAGTTATGTTGTAAATATTAATTTCATACAAATATTTTTCATTTCAAGGCACGTTGTATTTGTTTCATATTGTTAATCTGAAACTTCATTTTAAACTTGATAGAGTTGATGAACGTGTTATATATAATAGCACTGTTTATTCTTTGTCATTTCTTTTCATGAACGTGTCCTTAAATTTGAGATTTGAGATTTGTATTACATTAATATGATTTGTTTATATTTCAATAGCTATGGCACCTCCACGTAACAAGTCCAATGATGCCACCTCCCAAAAAGGAACTAGAAGGATTTGGTCTGCCAGAGAGGAGCAAGTGTTGATGGACTGTTTTTTAGATATAAACAATCCTACATGGAAGCCTGATGGAACATTCAAAACTGGTTATCTTAAGCAACTTGAAAACGATCTAAAGAAGAAAATTCCAGGTGTGGATTTAAAGGCATACCCACACATTGAGTCCAAACTTAAAGATTGGAAAAAATATCATGGCCTTATATCATCATTAGTGGGTCTCTCGGGATTTGGTTGGAGCAGCAGTGACAACATGGTTACCAATGATGAAGAAGATGTTTGGAATCATTATATGAAGGTATATACTTTATTACAACTAAAAAATATACTTTTAATCTTAATTTTTTTTTTATCATAGCTCTTCCCCCTAACTAATTCTTATTTTTATGTTTATAGAAAGATATAGCTGTAAGAAAACTTAGAACAAAATCTTTTCCGTTCTACCCTGATTGGTCGTGACGACCCGAGTCCGAGGTTCGATGTTAAACCCCAACTCGGTGCGCCAAACTAACAAGAACAATCAAAGAGAGCGAATTACAAAAGCTCGAAACCAAAACCGAGCGGAATACTAAAAACAAGGCAGCGAAATAACAAATGAACTTGAGCCTCAAAGCTCGATTAACAAAATTTCCAACAACATAAAAATAACCTCCACGGCTAAACAATAGGCCGGAGAACAACACTAAAGATAAACCCAATAATTAAAACCTCGACGGCTAAATACACGAGCCGGAGAAACATTAATACTTAAATACCACGAGCCAGAATCCAACATAATATAGTACGACAACCGGCGCGACTACACTAGTCGGCACCAAAATACAAATCTAACGAATACAACTATTTCTACCCATAGACTAAGTTTACATAACTTAGTGAACCTCAAAATCTCACAATACAAGAAATAAGAAGGAAATGACAATAAAAATACATCTTGCTAACTCCAAGCTCCAAGACTCGCTAGAACTTAACCCGCAAACCGAGGAGGTTGTTGGGTGAGTCTAAAAGACTCCGTAAGATACTATAATGTATTGGGTGCTATAAGTATGAATGTAATAGTAAACCAAAACTCTATATGCACTAATCTTGGTAATAATTTTAACTTAATCAAGAATCGACAAGTTACTACATGTGACTATATGGCATGGCATTATGCACAACAATATAGCCGGAAAGTAAATATGTAGGAGCACATAAAGGCAACCAACCCTATACTAACGAGAGGCTCAATGATCGCCAACCGTCCCATACCAGTTGGAAATCATGACCAACATTCGCTATATAGGAAACATATAAGAGCGGTAAGTAAACACATTTAAAGGGATACGGTGTCGAGGTACACCTCCGACCAAACCAATAGTTCCAACCAACCAACCAATATTGTACCAATTGTAGAGCCGTTGTTGACGTGCTCGAACCATAATGAAACCATAATCTTACAATAAAGAATCCGTGAACCATTTTATTTGAAATTCACAAAACCCCGGTGCCACCGGTCCCTACGACCCGGAAAGAACACCCCGGTATAATAGCTTACCAACGTTGCGGTTTTTGCCTACAAACACTTGGCGCTATTCCCCTACCGTGGCCAACGGCAGGGGGGCGAGAACTCAATGTATTGGCCTTCGACTATTACGTAGCCCCTGCTCTTGTAATAATCGAGCGTCAATACACCCCTCTCAAACAAACATGCCATGGACTTAACTAAATGCACAAGTAGATGTTTACTCGACATTTAAAAAAAAACGGTCATACTCCAAAGTAGGGAGCATACCACGACAATCACATTCAATAACAATACGAATGTTTCAAGTAGGTCACAATAAGCCTACAACAACAATTCAACAAAGTGTGCTAGTAAACATTAAACACACAATCAATCATCAAAGTAGGATGATTGTCCTATCACATACTAGAACAATCACACAATGTCCGTAATCACTGGACATATAACCAAAACATGACAATAGGCAAAGTAGGCTGAATATACAACTCAATTAAATTATCTAAGTCCGTAATGTCGACTTTACAATCACAACATACGTAAGTCTACACGTACTTACAACCATTAAGCGATACATAACTATAATACTTGACTCAGGATCTTTTACAGTATCCTATAATCACTTGAGACACTCTGTTTCATATATAACATAAACCATCGCATAACATTATCGTCGTGTACTATGTGTATCACG
Source organism: Platycodon grandiflorus (assembly GCA_016624345.1). Lineage (NCBI taxonomy): Eukaryota > Viridiplantae > Streptophyta > Magnoliopsida > Asterales > Campanulaceae > Platycodon > Platycodon grandiflorus. The sequence goes on from CM028364.1 coordinate 32,872,849, forward strand.
ACTCATTACAAATCACATCCTATTCGACTCCGCCAGAGTCAGTCATAACTAGTGTTCAATTCGCATAAAAGTTTGGTTTATAACGTTATGCTTTACTGACTCCATTTGAGCCGTTACTAATATTCAAGACATCGGGATGAACCGTAGTATCATCCCTAATTAACCATTCTATTCTCAACACTATTATTCGGTAATGTAAAGTACCCAAAACAACTTCACAAATTCATAGTGAGTAAACTAACGACAAAATATCAATAAGTTGCTATTATACAATGTTTATTAACACAATATGATTTCTCCAGCATCGCGCAACAATACCGTTAAATTCACCAAATATTCCACAGAAACCCAAATATTACAATTATTCCATATTTAGAAACTAGACATCTGGAACTATATTTTACCACTTTGAATTTCCTCATTTGGACTTATATTCATCAACATGCAACCACATAAAGATTGAACTACCACTCAGATTTTCCAGCAACGATTCATTCTGCGCAGCGATATAACAAGACCCATTTGAGGTACTTCCCAATATCAAAACTCAATGAAAATTTACAGGACATTACAAAACATATCAATGTAAAACATATCTAAAAATCATACAATTCTCATGGACGAATTTTTCCCAGAAAATTCAACAACATGCCTTAAAACTGTGACAAATCTGATTTTTATAATTAAGCATTTACTTCCAAAAATTATCATGTCTTCTCCCAATTATACATGCAACCTCAAACAACAACATAATATATCATAAAATTAGTTAGAGCAACAAATCACATGTTTCTTCCAAGGATTTAACACAAAAATGATCAATTAATACCACCTACATGCTCTACTCTTTCATTTCATCTCATAGTCAAACAAAATATTATAGTTACTTACCTCTAACGAAATTACACCATGGAAACTAGCATGCAACCCAGGAAATGTCTTCTCCTAGTCAAGAGCTTCACAATGGCGAAGACGGATCATAATTCCGACTCCGAACGATCGAGATATGGTGATTTCTTTCTCTAGACCCTCTCCTCTTCTCTCTCTAACTCTCTCTTGTTCATGGCTGAAATGTGGGTGATAAAATGAGGAGAAGAGGACTCCTCTCCCCTCTAAACTGATCTGGAGTCTCTAAGGAATAAGCCCATCCACGTGGCTCCTTATTAGCCCAAGAAAATAAGTCAAAAAGTCAACAACCCAAAAATTCGTCAAAGCTGGAAGGTGGAGTCGCGCTAGGGCGCACAAAAATCGCGCTAAGGCGCAGGCGGGCGCGCTAGGGCGCATGGCAGGCGCGCTAAGGCGCAGACGGGCGCGCTAGGGCGCATGATAGGCGCGCTAAGGCGCGGCCCCTTGCTGAATTTTGGTCTGATTTTTGCAAAGTTCAAAGAACAGGCGCGCTAGGGCGCGGGTTTGGTGCGCTAGGGCGCGCCGGGCCTTTCCAAGGTTGTTCAAAATGATACCTAAAAGTTCTCACATGATTCTAAGGTGATCCCAAACCCAAACCAAGTCCAAACAACATCTGAAACACAATCTAAACTACATAAAATGAAGCTACGAATGCACACCAAATCGAATGCGAACAACTACGAAACTTCTAACACATATTAATATACTCAAAAAGTGTACAATAAACTCAAATGCCAACATATTCGGATGAAATTTGCACATGAAATGACAATGTCAATATAAAAGACGTAACATAGAAAGAATGTAAATGATGCAAATGGTGCGGGCGTTACAGTGCAAAATTTGGAGCAACGATAGGGCGACAGGAGAGTTTTCTGAGACTCCTACTAATGCTGCCGAGGACTTACAGCAAACTAGAGTTGGTACAAGTACTCACGTTCATGATTTGGATGCTCCTGAGGTGGGACTTGAGGACGTCGATGCTTCTATATCTCCTAATCAAAATAAGTTACCCAAGAGTTTTGGACCGACCCAAGGAAGCGTCGAAGGATGAACGAAGAAATAGGCAAGGGATTGAACAAAAATTTGGAGAATGGCTCAAAAGCAATGGAATGAGTTGCAAATTCATTAGAAGCAATGGTTGGTCGTCTCGGGCATGAAAAAGACCAAAGTGATAAGAGAGAGCAACTTGATGAACTACTTGAACCTCTTGGATTGTCTCTTACGAACAGTGAGTGTAGCGATGCGGTTGGCTTTAAAGCCTCGCCTACTCGATGCGTTTCGTGGCTTTAAGAGTAATGAAGCTCGCATGGAAATGGTGAAATTGATCCTTAAAAATAATGATAACTAAATTTTAACTCCTTTCGCCCAAACAATGCTTATGATGAATTATTTTTGTATTTTTGGATTATTTGAGTATCTTTTTTGGATAACGTTGATACTATATGAGTATGTCGGCAATTTTTTTATTTAAGACTATGTTGATACTTAATATTGACAATTTTAGTATATCTTTGTTCTTTTTAAAAATTAAAGTTGGTGTTTTATGGGAAGTGCTTCAAATATTTTGATTATTTAGTAGAATAGATCTTCTATTATATTATTCATGTTATTGGTAAAACATGTTTTGCTTTTGGATTGTTAAAATTTTGATGGAGCCGTTGACCTTTTTTTTTTTTAACTTTTCCTCAATTGTTGATGTTTAATTTTTCGACCCTAATGGTTCATATTTATTTTCCAATAATAACCCTTGTTTTATACTTCTTAAATTTTTTTAATTGAAAAATACTCAATATATATATATATATACATATATATATATATATATAAGTTAGATGATGAAATCTTAAGGTTATTATTGGAAAAAAATTAATTGAGTCATATCCTATTGCTACCAAACGTCGAGATTAGATTAAGCACGAGATTAAAACATCTAATCCTGGTGCTACCAAACGTCGCCTTCTTATAAGAAACAGGATTATTAATCCCGATGCATAATAGTGAGGGCATTAATAGTACCAGGATTAATAATAATGCTTATCCTTGTCGACTACCAAACGGCCCCGTGATATATATATATATCTTAAAAAGACGTCGATTGCATTAACTTTCAAAAACTCTATATCAACTTTCGCACTTGTACAAACTCCTTACACGAGACAACTCCACATCTATGATACGAAAAGACATATACATTAATGTCTTGATATAGAGTTTTTGAAAGTTAATGCAATCGACGTCTTTTAAGATATATATATATCACGTGTTATAAATATGTGCATCTACATGTCTCTATAATGTATCTCCTCATGATGTTATAAGACATACATATTGGAGTGTACTTTCCTCCTGGGATATATACAGTCATTTTTCTTTTTGATCGGACAATGTTATTGAGATTTTAATATGTCAAAATTGATCGGATGTACAAGGCATACATCTAAGAATGATGTATAGAACATATTTCTTCTTTAAAGTATACGACAATTGTTAAGTCCAGAATATTGTTTCCTTTATATAAGACTCAAAATGTATAAGATATACATATTAACGGTCATAAGCAAGAGTATACACATATAGTATGAATATATGGCAAGCATGAGTGAAAGCTTAGTAGGAGAAGTTAGGATAAGTAAGACAGATTGAAATAGAAAAGATAAGTCATAATAATACAACGTAATAGGAATATATTACATAGATAACACGGAGATATCAGAGGTGTTAGTTTTACAAAAACATGCTAGATTTTCTAAGAAAGCAGATTAAGGGAGGTAGGTCTTCTTTCTTAGTCGTCTGGAATATCAACCGCTGAGTTTTGTGCAGAATTTTCATTTATGAGCTGATGCTCCTCTTGTCTTTGAGATTGCTCGAGTTGAACATTTGAGGAAATAGAAGAGGGATCAGGGAAAGATTCAGGTTCTGCAGTTGATACAAGATTTCTTGAGAGAGTCCAGGGGATGAAGTTTGAAACATCGTTCCTGGGGTCTTGAAGACGATTTCTCGGCTGACGACTGATTCGACGAGGTCTTCGAATCATTTGAGGCTGGGATGCCAAAATGTTCATCACACGAGTTAGCCATTCGTCGTAGGAGATAGAATGAGATGCTGGTCTTGGCAAATTTGTGATACACATTATGTTGGAAGATGAGTATGCAATGGAAGAGAAATGTTGAAGTAGTGGAAGATGAAGATTTAAGAGAGGTTTTAAAGAGACGGTACCAATTGTTAAGGGATTTTGAGAATGTGAAGAGTCTGATATCAATTCCTCAGGTGAAGGAATTTGATAAGACATGATTGTTGCTTAAGAGAAGGAATGTATTTAATGCCATAGCAATGATGCACTGTAATTAATGATCAGAGAGTAAGTATATCTATAATATAGGCAGTCTAGATGAGATATACATTGATTGTTTAAACAAAAAGTTTAAAATAATATTTAGTCAAAAGGATTGACTTACACAGGAAGGGACAAGAATGGTTATACCGGCTGAGTTGAAGTTTGTAATATTTGTCTTGAGCTATCAGCCGTTTCGAGTATTGCAATTTTTCATAGAAATTTGTTAGATACCAGCGGATACCAATTGTTAGGAAGAATAATAGAATATTAATATGTTATCAATTGTTAGAAAGACATTTGAAAAACAATGTGTTGGATATACTTATAATGATTAGCTATGAAGAACAATGGGCATTGAATTTAGGTTAAGTCTTATACCTATAGAAATTTTATATATAGAAATGTGGAGAATTGGTTGGGACTTCAAGGATTTAGGCTTTTATCAGCAGTCAGTGTTGGGTATCTGCTGATATGAGAACTGCTGACAAAGATGGTTGTCTAGTATTTACCTTGAAAAAGGTTTTGACTAATTTTGGGAATATTGTTGGGTTTGTTTAGTAATTTTAATATCAAAATAATCATATATTCGCACAGATATAGGATAACCATTTCTATTAGAAGAGACATTTTGAAACATTAGTGAAGTGTCTTTGGCAGATGTTCATGGTAAATAGTGGAAAGACATTTTTAATAGAGGCAAAGTTCTACTAATAATGAAATCTATTGAACACCTGATGAGAGAAGACAGACAAGTGGGATATTGGATACGTATCTGGAGTGATGTCCGAGCTTCTTTCTTTGCAACAGGTATGACCTTCCTTAGCAGAGAAGGGATTCTGCTGAAGTGTATTTCTATATTAACCTGTTCTTTGATGTCTGACGAGAGTGAGGCATAAAATATATACAACAGGGGTTATATCAGCCATTCACTCCTAAGGAAAGACTAGTTTTTGAAAATGACAATCTTCCTATGAATCCTAAAATTTCTAGCTATTTTCTGAGATAGGTTAAGTTACGAAAATTTTACCCTCAACCTTTTGACAGTTAAGCGCATAATAAAGTATAACAGAGTGTTTTGAATTCAGTCTGTTTGCTAATTCGTTGTTAGTCAAGATGATAACCATTGTTATGTATAGATATACCAATTGTAAGTCCATCATCATGAAAAACGACTAACCTTGCCTTTTATTACTATAATCTCAAAGGTCACTCAAGATTTTGTAGTTGTCATGACTGAGAATACAAATTGCTGTTGAGTTGTTTAAAAGAAAGTAAAAGTGTTTGTTTTTAAGATAAAAACTTTGTAAACTCAAAAGCTTTCAGCAGTCTTTAGGTTGACACGACAGACAATTTGATTCAAAGTAGATTTACTAGTAATCTTGTAGGTTGAACAGGAGAGTCCGAGATTAAGTAATAAATATGCAGTTTCGTTTACTTGAAGGTGAGATGTAGACATAATAAGTCATCCTTTAAGTAACTGCAGTCTACCTATATTGAACAATAAGAGCATTCAGCAGACCTTGAATTTGATCAGGGTGAGATGATCTAATTCAAAAAGGCAATTATCAGAATGGTTAAAGAAAAGAGGTAAACTTCAGTAATAGACCAGAACTCAATATAGCAGATTTTAAAGGACAGGTTTACTAATGGGGTCTCAGCAAAGTTTGTGTAAGAATTGTGTGACCGTCTCTTTGAGGTCAATTTCCCCAATCATCAGAATAATGTATAGATAATATGATGACGAAGAATAGTATATTAGATCAACACAGTTAAAACACATTAATTCATGCTATCAGAAGAATTCAGATAAGTAGATAGACATGAAGGAAAGTTGCAGAACTTGTAATAATCCAAATAGTTTTGAATAATTCTCATTAGAGATCAGCGAATTACAAGATCAATACAACTAGAATTTGACTATACTGCTGATTACAGGATAAAGATATACAATGATTCAATTTTGAATAAAAAATTTATTACAAAGTTTTATCCAAGATATCCTAATCCAGAGGACATATTGAGAGGTCATTAGTCATGAAGTTCGGAATGGATCAAGATGGTTGTGTCCGTTTTTGATCTCCTCCAACTCTGGGGGGAGGAAGAACACGTTCACACTAAGAGGTTACTCAATAAGAACCTCAGAGTGAGAGCCACCAAAGATTTACTGCATGGACTACGAGTCCTAGAGGAAGAGTGCAGAAATGGTCACTAGTCATTGGCAGTTTGTAATCTCTGACAATACTTCCTTAGTTATTTTATTCAGTCAAGCTGAATTATCTGCATCAGCCATTGTTGGGGGAATGGCTAGTATACTTGCATATAACCAGACGAGTTGTTTGACACAACGATTTATCAGATGCTTTTCGGACATTTGATAAATCTTATCTGGGATCTTCTCTGAGATGCTCATGTATACATGCAGAGTTACGATGGTCGAATAGGTATATGCTAAGTGGTTTTCATAGTGATTCATCTGAAATCATTTTAGAGTATCAATAAGATTGATAACCAAATGTTAGAAATTGAGTGAAATCACTTTAAGAACATAAATTAATAATCTTCTATCTTACCTTTTAATATAACTGATTTTAAAGACATTCTTAAGTGTTCTGATAATCAAAGGTCTGTAGCATACAATTTATCTTTTGCCTATAAATTTTTAAGATTATCAGACGAGACAAAAGAAAATTCTTTTATCAACTAATTTCAAGACGTAAGATTGAAAATTAATAATGAATGATTTCTGAAACAAATGAGTTAATACAATTTCTCTTAGATATTATAAATGTGTCTTTAAAAGTGATTGAAAAGAAGTTTTTCACAGTTATGAAAATTTTGATTTTGAAAATGTATCTTTGAGAATTTTAAATCAACTCATCATGAGTAACAGAAATAAACCAAAACAACTTTGAAAGAATATGAGAGAGTCATACCCAGTTGTTGAAGTGTTGACTTGATCGATTTCTAGGATTCGTACTTAGAAACATTTTGAGAAAAATTTTGAATCAGTGTTTAGCATCTTGTGGATTCTGTAAGCAGTTTGTGAGTTTCTTTATAGTAGAGTTTGAATGAGAAAAGGGCTCTACTTATACTCACGGAGGCTAGACTAAAGGACTTATAATAATAGAGATTTACTGTAGAATTGTCCTTTTTACATGCCTTTGCAGAGTCAGGCTGTAAATGTGATGTCTCGACTTTCTCAATATTCTTTGGAAAAAAATTTTGAAAGTGAAAGTATTTTGGTTTTATTGAACAGGCTTGTCATTTTCCAAAGCATTTGAGAACAGTCTTTACTTTAAACGAAGTAGTCAATCTTCGTAAAGTGTGCCTCCACCTTTAATTGACTTAGGAAGAAGACAAGTCATTTAAAGGTTTTACTCCTATAAGTCAGCACATAAAACTGAACTTATGAAGTGTATGTTGGCAGATATGGAAATTCAGCCAACTAGATGTTTTGAAAACATTTTAGATCAGCTAATATGGAAAGAGCTGATAAGTTTTTGAAAATCTTCATAAAGCAAATCATACAAGAATATAGATATATCAATATAAGCACAGTATGACAAGACTTTATTTGTGCAACATGTCTGATAGCAAATTAAAAAGCAATTCAGCAGACATGGATACAGGCATTTAATAAGGCAATTGCTGACCTGTTTTGTATATGCTGGAAAGGTGGTCTTTATCAACATCTTGGACTCATTGGTAGATTTCTTATATAGCAGCACTATAGTCCAGTAGATATTGATTTGACATTGAGTGAGTGAAGGACTTAGGAGGTTTATTCATAAGTGATCAGCAATCCTTCATAAATCAGCAGCCAAGTTGATGTCTGCAGATGGAGAGTTATGTTGCTTCTTTGACCTTTTTGTCATATGAATTTCTGCCTCAAATACTCATAGAAAAATTATTAGCAACATTTATGAGCTAGAAATAGCTCCAGAAATTCAATAATACAAGTGAGACTTAATAAGCGCAATAATTGAATGATTACTCAAACTATAACTTATAAGTGTAACCCAAGATATCATGAAGTTAGGAGCTAGGGTTACTTTCTCACTATACCCTTTGAACATTTTTGCTCATGGTAGTTGAAGAGCTTGTTCTAATGTTGAGCAAAGGTTCATTGAGTGTATCTTTTAGGCAGAAGCTTTCCGTTGAAGAAGAAAAATTTCATCATCGATGTCCTTAGACTAAGAGCTAATAATCATAGTGATTTAGAGATTGACATAAATCTGATTTCCCTTGAATTATCTTTGAAGTTCTTCTGATTTCATTTGCTTTAAACTTTCATAAGAAGCTTTCTCGAAAAGGTGTTAGATTGAGACAATCGTTAGCCTTATATCAAGATGGCAATTTTTCAGAAATATATCAGAGTAATTCATCCATCAAGTATGAAATTGACACATTTGCTAGAGGATATATCATGAGTTTGAAAATAGATTATTTTTAATATGAACATTATCCTTAGCAAGTCAAACTCTTTTTGACTATAGTACTTCTCTTCATAATAACAATTGAAAAATATATTTCTGTTATATGAAAGATTTTCCTATAGTAATCACACAGTCATCAAAATAATCTTTTCTCACAAATTTTTGAAAACAAAATTGATTTGATTTGTAACAACATTTTCTAAATAGCTTCCAGGTATCTCAGTCAAAAGATTTTCAGAAATGAGAATTTTGAAAACGAATCTTTTTTACTATGCATCTAATTTGAGGGACTGGATCTAAACTCTCAGGTTGTCAAGCCTGGTATGAGACTCACAGAGTACTAGCTCTGATACCAATTGTTAGGTCCATGAGGATGTGCTCAGAATATAGACTAGTGGGGGGGGTTAATAGCCTATATGACCTTTATTAAAAATTTCATCCTATTTTAAATTATAGGTTGAAAAACATGGGTGAATTGATTAACATGAATAGGTCATCTTCCTAGTTCAAGCAACACAGCCGATATAGTCGTATCAGCTGATGTGCATCGGCCGTCTTGAAGGATAGCTGATAGGAAGATATTGTTATACTTAGCTGGTATATAAAAGTTTAATCAGCGGAAGAATAAGCAGCATAAGTATAACAAACAAGATTAAAGCAACTGTAAGTAAATAGGTACAAGTTTATCGTAACAGCAAACTAAAATCTTGTATTAGATGCATCAATTGCTTTCCACAACCATATTGCATAAGATATATATATATATATATATATAAAATTACAGGAAAGATAAGTAAAGGCTGAATGCAACAAAATATGGTTTATTATTAAAATTCAGCAGAGGTTTTCTCAAAGACAAACATGCTTAGTACATCAACCTAAACTCTCTAACCTAGCAATCTCCCCGGGGTAGAAGGAAAGTCAAATTGGGATGCCGGGAAGACTCATAACTAGAACTCTAACCTTAGCAGTTTCTAATCCCCTAGGAAGGTGGACAAGAGAAGTGCTAGAGTTAGAGTGATGTGAGAAGAGTATATTAGGCGTTGTTCAAATAACAAATATTTGAACAACTGAGTGCTGAGCACTCGACCAAAAGTGATGATAACTTTTTGCACAATCGACAGCCTAATGTAGTATAAGTCTGCAGATATGAAGCAGAATGGATTATTAGGCTCTGGTTCTTCATCGGACATCTTCAAGCTTGATCAGTCTTCAACGACTTGCAGAATGCTTGGTCTCTAGCTGTGAATTTAAAGTGCAGCGACTGAAGAGACTGATTCTTTCGAAAGAAGAAAGAACTCAAATCAAGAAAGAACTTCTTGATCAAGCAGGACTTCTAAGCCTTTGGAATTTCTGTTTTTTCTCCCACAAAGTGTTTCTTCTTACACTTGTGTTTTCTCACTCTTTTGGTGTGGTTTCAGATAGAAAGAACAAAGAACAATATCAATCACCAACACCTTTCTCGTGCACACACACTAAATGTGAGAATGAGAGTCTTCTTTTTAGGCTGGAGAAGATGAAGGAGTCATTGGAACTTTGATGAGTTTCTGCCCGTTGGGGATTTGAATCATTAATGCGTCAGAGTGCATTATTCAAACTGTTGGGCAAAGACCTTCCGTTAAGCTTTTGTCTTGAAGTTGGTCCGTGAATCAGGCTGATAGAATAGGACTCGTCAAGCATGCCTGGGATGTAGCGCACTGTGTTTGGCCTTTTATGGAATGTAGCCTTGAAGTCCGAGACCAATACACAAAAGAGGAAATGTCTTCTGAATAATAGTCAAAGCACAGACATCGATGTGTATCTTGAATTGTCAAAAAGATCTTGTAACAGATCTATTTTAATTTATAGTATTAAGCAACGACCGATATTCCTCTTGTGAATAATCAGCTTCTCTGCAGTTGTCTGATGAAGAGCATGGCTGATACTTGGATCTGCCGATATAATACTGCTGATGTAGAGATTGCTGATGAGACATGGTTGGTAGAAATGTCTGCTGGTGAGACATTGCTGATGGACATGTCTGCTGGCGCATGAAGAGCTTAATCCATATGAAAGTTTGTCATCACTTTGGTAGGACAAAGACTCAGATATGTACAAAGACTTCCTAGTCTAATGACCTATGCATTGTTTCATCAAGCTGCCACACTAACCGGTACGCAGCCCTTTTAGCCACTAGTGAAACATGCGTTGTAATGGGAACAAGCAAATCACTGAGTCAGAATATGCATACATATATATCAGCTGTTTCACAGGCATATTCCTAACACTCACCCTTTCCATTATTGTTTTCCTTAGATGGCAGCTGTGAAGCTAGAAGGACTCGACGAGCTAGAAGTTGGTTATGTTTTTGGTTAGATGTTTCGGGTTGTAAATATATTGTATATAGTAATGGGTTGTTTTGTACTTAAAGACTGGACATCTTCCTTTGAGTTGTTTCATAGTTGTGGTTATGTAGTACAAACTATTGATGTGTCTCTTCGAGCCGAGTTGAATATGTAGAATTTTATATTATTCTATTGTGTTAGTTATTATTGGTTTGGTGTCCAGATGGTTAATATTGATTAATAATAGGTAGGTCATGCCTTGATCTAAGCTCTAGGTAGGGGCTGGATTTGGGGCGTGACATCTACAGCCCTTCCATTGGAAGGCAGTAGAGTGTAGGAGACTAAGATGCAGCACAAGCATCATTTCCATGTTGCACTCGACTGGATAGCTTCTCAATTCAGTGAGATGTCTATCCCAAGAGTAATGGTCATAGGTCATAGCTGTCAGGTTTTTAACCCACCATGCATTCAAACATTTCTTGTTTGAATGTCTTGATAAAAATCATCACCACGCACAAACTTTTTCCTTGTTACCTGGAGCCTTATGAATTCTTACTTTAAAAATTCATGAGAAAAGTTATTGGGCTAATATGACAGATTGTAGTGGGTTAAAGACGTTCAAGGAACTTATTACCTTTTAGGTGACATTTACAGTTTCCTTACATCATTTCTTTTCCTAGGTTTTTCCTTTTCTAGTATGCTTGGGTCTAGAGTGTCTTAGGTTTGATGTACTAAGCAAGTCTACTATTGGCAGACCTTTGCTGAATTCAATAAATATTATCTTACAAACTTGAGCCTATTTCATCTCTATACTCCCTCCGTCCCAAAATAAATGACTTTTTAAAAATTTGCACACAGATAAATCTTATAAAAAAAAACTAATCTACCTTTATTTAAGTGCAATTATTATTGATAAGTTGCATGATTATTTTTCTCTTTCCTCTTAACATCTCTCTTTAAAGCATCCTACTTTTTCTCAAAGTTTGAATAACACATCTTTACTCATCCCACTTTTTCTCTAAAAAAAATTGTTCATATTCTCAATTCATTGAAGACAATGTTTTTCATTCCCAATACAACATCTAATTAGAGAGTAATTAATAAGGGCAATATTGACAAAATGTGGATACTTTTTTTCTTGAAATCCTATAACGTCATTTATTTTGAGACAATTTTTTTCTTTCTAAAACGTCATTTATTTTGGGACGGAGCAAGTATATGCTTAACTGCTTACCAGCTGGCTAATATTGAGAAAACCTTGTATCTACTACAACAAGTGTCCTGATAGTATGATTTGTTCATACTTATATACTTGCCCATTATCATCGATCTTGGTTTTACTTCATAAAATTGTTGATAACTCTTTATCTTTTAGTGCCAGTAGCATTCCTTAAATGACTTCGACAATGCTATAACTCTGTTGATATCTATTGAGTGTTACACCTACAAAGTTTATTATATGCTATGCAATGCAAACCGAATTGATATATTTCTTAGTGAAAATTTTAATTTGGCAAGATAGACTATCACTCCCTCTGAGCTATTGTTACGGAACCTAACAGTAAACATGTTATTTGCCTAAACTTTAGCTGAATTATTGTATTTGAAATTGAATGCTCTAATTTGAATTAATTATATTGTGTTAAAACTATTTTTTTTTCTTTTTGTTATTTAGTAGTTTTCTGTTTTTGGAATAATTAAATAATTAATTCGTAGAACTTAACCAAACCGACTTGTTTGGTTCAGTTCGATTTTGAAAAGTTATCGGTTTGGTTCGATTCCATTTTGTTGGAATCGATTGAGTCGATTTAGTTCACGATTTTGGCTTAAACCAAACTGAACCACACCTACACCGTTAACCCGTTCAGTCATCAATCCCTCCCTCGCTGCCGCTCCCCTCCTTTCTCTCTTTGGCACGAACAAACCAGTCCCATTGATGCCCTCCCCCCACCACCGTCTCCATGGATGCCAACTCCCTGGCGTCAACTAGGGTTGGCAATATTTTATCCAACCCATTAAGTTATACAATATACCTATTATAAAAGACTTATTGGGTTTAACCATTTAATATCCAATAACTAAATTGTGCGTTAAATGGATTATCCATTAAAGACCAATAATAAAATAGATAAGTATGTGTTTTAACCTGATTATCCATTGGGTTACCTACCTAAAAATTAGAAAAAAGGAAATCCCAAAAATTGTTGCGCCGCTTCTTGTTTTCGCCTCGCTCTCGATTTCTCTCCACTGCCCGCGTCTCCTTCCGCCAAAATTCGTGGTGTCGGCGTCTCCTTCCAACGCCACATGCCGTCTAGCTCATCCTCGCTGTTAGATTTGAAGCTGTCATTGATATAACCTGAGCTCAAGTCCAACTGAGTTCAACACTTTCTCTCTCTGCTGGACCTTTCTCGATTGGAAACGACAAATTAAGGTTTGATTTCATGACATCTTTCAATTTGATATAATAATCCCCAATTTTTGTTTGGAGCTTCTTGTCTGGAGAAAAGTATGTTCTTGACTGGGTAAGATGTTAAGAATACTCTACCTTTTTGCCCTTCCTTGCCATTTTTCGGGTATTGTTACAATAATTTATGTTTTACTTATGCTTATTTTCAGAAATACCAAATAGATATGATTTATCTTCTTTACAGAATCCCATAAGGAAAAAAAAATTGGGTTTGAAATTGCTGCAATGTTGTCTTCCAAATGCATGTTTCTAATGCTGCTTTGATGTTGCTGGGCCATATCTTTTCTTGCTTCCCAAAAAATTCTGAATTGTAGAAGGCTACTAGTAGTAATCAAATAGACTCTTCCTGTTCATGGGGGTAAAGACAACAAATCTTATTTTCTTGTAATTTGGTACAATGAAGTGATTTTTATGAAGCATTTTTAGTTTCTTGAGATTTTCAGTTTTCTTTTAGGATTTATGTATCTCCGTATTTATTGATCATAATTTTTGCTTATGTTGTTGATCATAATTTTTGTTTTAGGAATTAAGAGGCTAAGGGGACTAAAATGGTACCCAAATAATGAGTCGCACCCGTTTTCAGTGTGTGTTTGATTTTTACAAAAATTGCTTTAATGTATTGTACTGTACAATACTTTAATGTGTGAAGTGTTGTATGAGATACCACCTTCAAGCATATATTTACATATATTTCTTTTATAAAAGTGGTCTCGTCTTCGGTTCGTCTTCGTCTGACTGATTCGCTCTACGGCTCTAACCTCCAAGGTAATTTTCCCTTTCACGATTCCTCTCTGATCTCTCTCTCACACACGCACGCACAAACTTCACACACCCACACACACAGACTCAAATCCCTAAATTTAGGAAATCCCAAAATTCTTAAACTATGTTTCTTTCTCATTCTAACTCTAGTTCAGTAATTTGTTTGGTCTTCAATTGCAACTTGTACGTGTGTGAAAAGCCAATTTTTTATCTAATGAAGAAGCTTTATGATTCCTTCATTTTGAGAAGAATACTTGCAAATAGGCATGTTGGCCTTCTGAAGATGATGCAAAATGTGTACAGTTGACCAATGGAATGCTTGATGAGTCTAACTCAATGAAACTTGATCATCCGTTTCAAACTTTCGATTCAATTCCAAAATCGTTCATTTTTGTTGCTGCAAGAATAGATATATTGGACAATGTAGGGTTCTTTCATTTGCGACTATGATCCAGACTGTGTTAACCATAGATTAGTAGATTGATTTTTTTTTTGGTTAGTAAATTCTTCCATTGCATCATCACAAAATCACAAGATTACGGGAGTATACCTACTTTGACAGTACTTACAGATTTTATGTTAAGCAAATGAGTCTTAGTGATATTAGTATTAGTAATATTTATTAATTATAGGGAGAGTTTCTCAAGAACTCGAGTGGGGCTATTAACACTCCCTCTTCCTTTAAATACACCCAATTTCTTAATACATACACCATCTAAATTTTTAACCCACCAAAATACTAAATACACCCCTATATCTCCTATTTTACCCCTTTTAATCCCACCCATTACCCATTCACTTATTCCCTCTTTCTTCATACACCCACCCATTGCCTTACCCCATTTCATACGCAAGAAACCGCAAACCCCCTTGCCCTCATTCCCCATACGCACAGTACAAACTCAAGGAAGAAGAAAGCATTACTTTGCTTTTTTGAAGTTCACATTTCTCTCTCTCTCTCTCTCTCTCTCTCTCTCTCTCTCTGTTGGACAAGGAAGAAGAAGAAGAAAAAAATCTTTGGAGGTACTCGCCGAACATCACTGAGGTGTTCGGTCAACCAGTGCCGAACATCACAGTCCCGAACATTAGAGTGATGTTTGGTTGGCCTTGAGATGTCACTTTCTTCGAATAGCAGGTGCGGGAGAAAAACAAAGAGCCATGAGAATTGCAGATAAGCTTAATGTGTAACACCCGCACTATTTGCATCATTCGCATTCATTCTATGTTTACGTCTCATACATTGACATCGTCATTTGATGTGTATATATCATTCAAATGTACTTGCAATTGAGTTTGTTGTACACTTTTCAAGTGTATGGATATGTGTTAGAAGTTTCATAGTCATTTGTATTTGATTTGATGTGCATCTAAAGCTTCATTATATGTGGTTTGGATTTGTGTTGTAGTTGTATTTTAAACTTGGTTTGAGTTTGGTATCATCTTAGGATGACTTAGGAGTGTTTTAGAATCACTTTAGTTTGATTTTGGAACCTTTGGACCTGAACCAGTCACTATGCAGCTGCATAGTGCCAAGGCCTAACATTTTGGATTTCATGCGGCCGCATAAGGCGCCCGCATAAGACTCATGCGACCGCACAATGCTAGCCGTACAAAAACCCTTAAGCTACTGGATTCTATGCGGCCGCATGGCGCGCTCGCATAGAAGCTATGCGGACGCATAAGGCGGCCGCATAGCGACAGGCTTTGTTATTATGTTTGACCTTTTGACCATCATCCAATGGCTGAGAATTGTTACGACCTTTGACCATCTCTCCAGCCTCACTAAGTCTCCTATACACACATAGAGACTCATTTTACACACACCATTATCATATTCATCCTTGGCAAAGATTGAGAGAAAGAGAGAAAAGTTTGTGCTAGAAAATCCTTGCAACTTGATCATTTGAAGACCAAATTGCAATCCAACACTACCATTGTGAAGCTCTTGGTTAGGAGAAGCCATTCTTAGCCTTGCATGTGGCTTTGCTTGGGTTAAATCTTCAAGTTGTAAGCTACTACCCCTTTTTCTCCCTCAATTATGAATTATTCTTCATCTTAGACTTGTTATTTGATGAAACATGTTAGAAATCATCATTTTTGAGCATGTTTGACCATGTTGACTTGTTAAATTCATGGTTGACTTTTTGGATGTGTTTGGAGACTCATGTTTACATGTTAGAAATGTAAAATATGATTAGTAATTGTTAAGTTTACGGTATGATTAATTCGTGTAAACTCGAACTCATTAGAAACCAAAAATGACTCTAACGGAGTTAGTTAGGATTTTATAATTTATGAGACCACGTGTGTGATTTAGGAATCCTTGGACGATTCGAGTGATTCGTTGGGAAATTTGGTTACACCGGTTGTGTGTATTGATATTACGTTAATTGTCGTAATTTTTATAAGTTGGTTATTTGTGGTGTAGGATTATTATAACTCACTTGAGACATTCGTATCATTGTTGAATGTTATTGTTGTTGTATACTCCCTACTTTGAAGTATGACCGTTTATTTTAAATGTCGAGTAAACATCTACTTGTGCATTTTGTTAAGTCCATGGCATTTGTGTTGGCGGTGTATTGACGCTCGATTATTGCGGGAGCTGGGGCTACGTAATAGTCGAAGGCCAATACATCGGGCCTCGCCCTACCGTTGGCCACGGTAGGGGTATAGCGCCATTTGTTGTACGGAATAAACGCAACCATGGTAAGCTATATTCGTGGTTGATTCTTGGGTTGTAGGGACCGAGATCACCCGTCGACGTGAATACTGAAGATGGTTCACCCAATGTTATGATTATTTGGTATTCTTGTTCGAGCACGTCAACAACGGCTCTACATTTGGTATTATATTGGTTGGTTGGTTGGAAGTATTGGTTTGATCGGCGGTATACCTCGATGCCGTATCCTTTGTAACTTGTTTATTTATAGCTCTTATGTGCTTCCTGTATAAGCGAATGTTGGTCACGGCTTCCAACCGGTATGAGACGGTTGGCGATCGTTGAGCCTCTCGTGTAGTATGGGGTTGTTTGGCTATGTGCAATACTTGTTGCTCTCGTCTTGTATTGGGATTGTTCGTGATGGCATGAATACTTGTTATAATTACTGTCTTGCATCTAGCATGCCATATTGTTGCATTAGTGGTTTATTGAGTTTCGACTCACCTCGTCTCGTGTTTATTTGTTTTCCTTAGATCAAGGACCGGCGAGGAATCCCTAGTGTGTTCGAGTTTAGTTCTAGTTGATCGTCTTCTTTTGGTAGTCGCAACTTGTGCCTTGTATTTCTTTTGGTGAGGCCGAGGGTATACTTGTTATATCAACAATGTATTTGTTGGGTAGTAGTCTCGTTTGTTAATTGTATTATTCTTTTGTTGTGCCGGCATGGTTGCCGTGCTGTTGTATATAGTATTAACTTTCATTTCCGCGCACTCTGAATTGGTTTATGCATGTACCGAGCCTGTTAGCTCGTGGTAGTTGTTGCTAGCTAACGTGTTATATTCTCCGGCTTGTTGTATCGCCGTTGAGGGTTAATCTTGTTTTAAAGATCTTGTTGTTTTTAAAGAAAACTTGCACGTGCATTACAGTGTTTTCACATGACTTTGCATTCTTTTAAAAGGAATTTTTGAGATGTTATTTTCGTGTTCCCGTCATTCGCTGACCGAACGAGATTTCACATCAGATCTCGGGTCGGGTCGCGACAGTTGGTATCAGAGCTTAAGTTAGCTAGCCGGGAGAGAATCTTTGGCTTAGGAGGGTTGGTTGTGTGTTTAAGTCGTTAACGTCGAGTGTTTGTTGCAGTGTTTAATCATGGTTGAGACGCGACATGGTACTAGTACTGAGGAGGTTGGCTCGAGTGGAGCCGGGATTACTACAGATGAATAGGGTAATGCTCCACCACCTACCCAGCCTAGAGTTCAACCTACGGGACAGTCGGATGTTCAGCCTGAGATACCGGTAAACCGGAATGAGGGAATTGTGAACATGATGCAAGGGTTCATGCAATTGATGATGGAAATGAATAGACAAAATATAGAATTGCAATGACAGGCCATGGCAGGTTTGGGACAGGCAGGAGGTCACAGGATAGCTCAACCAGCTGGGGGCAATGGGGATTATGATCGAAGGTTAGGGAGGTTCTTGAAAATGAAGCCTCGAAGCTATGACGGTGAACGTGATCCAATGAAGGCAAAAAGGTGGATAGAGTCAATAGAGAAAATATTTGCAGCAATCGATTGTACCGATGGTGATAAGGTCAAGTTTGCAGCATTTAAGTTAGAGGACGCAGCTGAACATTGGTGGCGGGTGCTCGAAGCAAGTTGGGTTCAAGAAGGTGTGGATCGAACATGGGAACTTTTCTTACGACAGTTTAGAAACCATTTTGTTCCTGATGTGGTGCAAGCTAAAAAGGAGGTAGAGTTTCTTAGCCTTGAACAGGGAACGTTATCAGTAGGTCAATATTCTGCTAGGTTCACTGCATTGGCAAGGTATTGCTCGCACTTGATTCCCATGGAAGAAAAGAAGGTTTATCGATTTGTGAAGGGTTTGAGGACGGAGTATCGTAAGCTACTCTTACCGCTCGATCTGCCAAGTTACCAAAGCGCAGTTGATAAAGCTTACAAGATTGAGCATGACATCGAGGAGCATCGTAGTAAGCCGGGTAACACAGTTGGAAATCAGCAAGCATCCCAACAAAACTGGAAAAGACAGAATGTAGGCGGGACTTCTAGCAAGGGAAAGAATGTGAGTCGTCAGGCAGGCCAAGCGTGGCAGCAACCGGGAGGCCAAGGACAACGAGAATCGAGGTTTGTTTGTAACTTTTGCAAAAAGTCGGGACACACTAAGGAGAAGTGTTGGCTGAAACAGGGTAAGTGCTTATTATGTGGTGATGACAAACAATATCAAAAGGACTGTCCGAGGAACAAAGGGTTACCTCAAGGTGGTGCACAACAGAATGCGGGGGTGAAGAGGAACAATGACGGTCGACCGAGGGTTCAGGGTTGAGTGTTCGCGTTAGATCAGAGGGGTGTTCCTGATGCTCCCAACGTTATAGGAGGTACTTTGTTTGTCTCGAGAGAGCGAGCCCGAGTACTTATAGATCCAGGGTCATCGTATTCTTATATTGCATCTCACTTTGCATGCCATTTGCATTCTATGCCTGAATTATTGTCTTATGTGTTAGAGGTGTCTACTCCGATGGGAGAGTGCCTAGTTGCTTCTGATGTTCATCGTGCATGTGAAGTTGTTATTGATGGCCATGTTTTGCTTGCGGATTTAGTAGTTCTGCCCATCCGTGATTTTGATGTCATTTTGGGTATGGATTGGTTGCACACTCATCATGCAATGGTTGATTGTCGTAAGAAAGTTGTTACTTTTTAATTGCCTGATATGCCTTTGTTTATGTTTGAGGGTGATAAATGCATGAGTGGTATTCATATGATATCAGCTTTGAAAGCTCGAAAATTATTATCACATGGGTGTACTGGGTATTTGGCTTGTGTAGTTGATAAATCAAATAAAGTAGTTGTGTTGGAGGATGTTCCAATTGTGCGTGAATTTCCGGATGTATTTTCAACTGAGTATGATTTGCCTCCGGATAGGGAGTTGGAGTTTTGTGTTGAATTATTGCGAGGTACCGCTCCATTGTCAAAGGCACCGTATCGCATGGCACCGGCAGAATTGAAAGAATTAAAGGTACAATTGGAAGAATTGCTGAATCGGGGTTTTATTAGACCGAGTGTATCGCCGTGAGGTGCACCGGTGTTGTTTGTAAGGAAGAAAGACGGTTCTTTGAGATTGTGCATTGATTATAGGGAGTTGAACCAAGTGACTATTAAGAACAAGTATCCTCTTCCACACATTGATGATCTATTTGACCAACTTCAGGGCTCCGTCATGTATTCCAAATTTGATCTTAGAAGTGGTTACCATCAACTGAAGGTTAGGGCGGAAAATATACTGAAGACGGCATTCCGGACTCGATACGGGCACTTCGAGTTTGTGGTAATGCCATTTGGGTTGACTAATGCACCAGCTGTATTTATGGATTTAATGAATAGGATATTCTTACCTTATCTGGATTGTTTTGTGGTGGTATTTATCGATGATATTCTTGTGTACTCAAAATCTCGGGAGGAGCACGAGAAACATTTGAGGATAGTATTAACGGTATTAAGGGAAAAAAAGTTAAATGCGAAATTTAACAAGTGTGCATTTTGGCTCGAGGAAATCTCTTTTCTAGGGCATGTTGTTTCGCGTAATGGTATTTCGGTAGATCCAATCAAGATCGAAGCAGTAGTGAATTGGAAAAGACCCGAGTCGGTAACGGAGATTCGAAGCTTCTTGGGTTTGGCGGGTTATTATCGGAGGTTCATTGAAGGGTTTTCTAAAATTGCAACTCCGATGACGAACTTAACACAAAAGAATAAACCCTTTGTATGGAATGATAAATGCGAAGCGAGTTTCCAAGAGCTGAAAAGGAGATTGACCACGGCTCCGATCTTGGCACTACCGAATGGACAGGATGGGTTAGTTATATACAGTGATGCTTCGAAAGAGGGTTTGGGTTGTGTCTTGATGCAGAATGGGAGAGTGATAGCGTATGCTTCTCGAAAGTTGACTCCATTTGAACAGAATTATCCAACCCATGACCTTGAGTTAGCTGCGATCATCTTTGCTCTACACAAGTGGAAACATTACCTTTATGGAGCTAAGTTCGAAATGTTCACCGATCACAAGAGTCTTAAATACATATTTTCTCAAAAGGAGTTGAACAATAGACAGCGGAGATGGATGGAACGGCTTAAGGATCATGATTGTACTATCTTGTATCATCCAGGGAAAGCCAACGTAGTAGCGGATGCACTTAGTCGAAAAGCGTACATGTCTTGCTTGATGACTCGTGAATGGAAAATGCTTGAGGATGTTCGAGATTGGGGTCCGTGTAGATCGAGACAGGGGGTAATCTTTGCTAACCTTCGAGCTACGCCAGTATTGATCTAAAGAATTAAAGAAACACAGAGGACGACCCGGAATTGAAGACATTGATTAATGAGCTGAATGAAGGAAAGACAATAGATTTCACAAAGAACAGTGAAGGTGTTCTTATGTTTCGAAATAGAGTTTGTGTACCGGCAATTGATGAAGTTAAAAGGCAAGTATTAGAGGAAGCTCACAAGTCTAGATACACGATTCATCCGGGGAGTACAAAGATGTATCAAGACTTGAAGAAGAACTTTTGGTGGAGTGGTATGAAGAGAGAAGTAGCCGAGTTTGTATCAAGGTGCTTGACTTGTCAAAGAATTAAAGCGGAACATCAACGACCGGCAGGATTGTTACAACCATTGGAGATTCCAGAATGGAAATGGGAGAATATAGCGATGGATTTTGTGACAGGGTTGCCACGGACTCGTAGAGGTCATGATGCGGTTTGGGTTATTATTGACAGGTTGACCAAGTCGGCACATTTCCTTCCTATTGCGATGACATATGCGATGGAGAAACTTGCTACCTTGTATATACAGGAGATTTTGAGGTTACATGGGGTGCCAGTTAGCATAGTATCGGATCGAGATCCACGGTTCACTTTACGATTTTGGCAATCACTTCAGAATGCTTTGGGTACGAAGTTAACTCTTAGCATGGCATTTCATCCTCAGACAGACGGACAATCCGAGAGGACCATACAGATACTTGAGGACATGTTGCGAGCTTGTTCGATGGATTTCAAAGGGATTTGGGATTCACACATACCATTGATAGAGTTTGCGTACAACAATAGCTATCAATCGACTATTGAGATGGCTCCTTATGAAGCTCTTTATGGAAGAAAGTGTCGATCTCCAATTTATTGGGATGAAGTCGGCGAAGCAAAGTTATGGGGTCCTAACATGGTTCATGAATCAGTTGAGAGTGTAAAGCTTATTCGGGAAAGGTTGAAAACCGCTCAAAGTCGACAAAAGAGTTATGCGGATCATCGACGAAAGGATCTTGAATTCGAGGTAGGTGATCATGTATTTTTGAAGGTTTCGCCACGAGTTGGAGTCAAGAGGTTTGGTAAGAAAGGGAAATTGACTCCAAGGTTCATTGGTCCATTTGAAATTTTGGAAAGAATTGGGAAGTTGGCCTATAGACTTGCCCTACCACCGTCGATGTCGGGCGTTCATGCGGTGTTCCATGTGTCTATGTTGAGGAAGTACTTGTCGGATGCATCGCACATATTGGAGTATGAACCGGTAGACTTGACACCCGATCTTTCATATGTTGAGCAACCCGTGAGAATACTCGATACAAAAGAACAAGTGTTGAGGTCGAAATTCATTCCCCTTGTAAAAGTATTGTGGAGGAGTCATAACATCGAGGAGGCCACTTGGGAATTAGAACAAGAGATGCGTGCAAAGTACCTTTCCCTATTTGTTGAGCTTGGTAAGTAAATTCGCGGACAAATTTATTCTAAGGGGGTGAGGATGTAACACCCGTACTATTTGCATCATTCGCATTCATTCTATGTTTACGTCTCATACATTGACATCGTCATTTCATGTGCATATATCATTCAAATGTACTTGCAATTGAGTTTGTTGTACACTTTTCAAGCGTATGGATATGTGTTAGAAGTTTCATAGTCATTTGCATTTGATCTGATGTGCATCTAAAGCTTCATTATATGTGGTTTGGATTTGTGTTGTAGTTGTATTTATCATCTTAGAATGACTTGGGAGTGTTTTATAATAATTTTAGTTTGATTTTGGAACCTTTGGACCTGAACCAGTCACTATGCAGCTGCATAGTGCCAAGGCCTAACATTTTGGATTTCATGCGGCCGCATAAGGTGCCCGCATAAGACTCATGCGGCCGCACATTGCTAGCCGCACAAAAACCCTTAAGCTACTGGATTCTATGCAGCCGCATGACGCGCTCGCATAGAAGCTATGCGGACGCATAAGGCGGCCGCATAGCGACGGGCTCTGTTATTATGTTTGACCTTTTGACCATCATCCAATGGCTAAGAATTGTTATGACCTTTGACCATCTCTCCAGCCTCACTTAGTCTCCTATACACACATAGAGACTCATTTTACACACACCATTATCATATTCATCCTTGGCAAAGATTGAGAGAAAGAGAGAAGAGTTTGTGCTAGAAAATCCTTGCAACTTGATCATTTGAAGACCAAATTGCAATCCAACACCACCATTGTGAAGCTCTTGGTTAGGAGAAGCCATTCTTAGCCTTGCATGTGGCTTTGCTTGGGTTAAATCTTCAAGTTGTAAGCTACTACCCCTTTTTCTCCCTCAATTATGAATTGTTCTTCATCTTAGACTTGTTATTTGATGAAACATGTTAGAAATCATCATTTTTGAGCATGTTTGACCATGTTGACTTGTTAAATTTGTGGTTGACTTTTTGGATGTGTTTGGAGACTCATGTTTAGATGTTAGAAATGTAAAATATGATTAGTAATTGTTAAGTTTACGGTATGATTAATTCGTGTAAACTCGAACTCATTAGAAACCAAAAATGACTCTAATGGAGTTCTTTAGGATTTCATAATTTATGAGACCACGTGTGTGATTTGGGAATCCTTGGACGATTCGAGTGATTCGTTAGGAAATTTGGTTACACCGGTTGTGTGCATTGATATTACGTTAATTGTCG
This sequence comes from Platycodon grandiflorus, assembly GCA_016624345.1. Lineage (NCBI taxonomy): Eukaryota > Viridiplantae > Streptophyta > Magnoliopsida > Asterales > Campanulaceae > Platycodon > Platycodon grandiflorus. Next base: position 32,896,737 of record CM028364.1, read on the forward strand.
TAATTTTTATAAGTTGGTTATTTGTGGTGTGGGATTATTATAACTCACTTGAGACATTCGTATCATTGTTGAATGTTATTGTTGTGGTATACTCCCTACTTTGGAGTATGACCGTTTATTTTAAATGTCGAGTAAACATCTACTTGTGCATTTAGTTAAGTCCATGGCATTTGTGTTGCGGTGTATTGACGCGATTATCGGGAGCCGGGGCTACGTAATAGTCGAAGGCCAATACATCGGGCCTTGCCCTACCGTTGGCCACGGTAGGGGTATAGCGCCATTTATTGTACGGAATAAACGCAACCATGGTAAGCTATATCCGTGGTTGATGCTTGGGTTGTAGGGACCGAGATCACCCGTCGACGTGAATACAGAAGATGGTTCACCCAGTGTTATGATTATTTGGTATTCTTGTTCGAGCACGTCAACAACGGCTCTACATTTGGTATTATATTGGTTGGTTGGTTGGAAGTATTGGTTTGGTCGGAGGTATACCTCGATGTCGTATCCTTTGTAACTTGTTTATTTATAGCTCTTATGTGCTTCCTGTATAAGCGAATGTTGGTCACGGTTTCCAACCGGTATGGGACGGTTGGCGATCGTTGAGCCTCTCGTGTAGTATGGGGTTGTTTGGCTATGTGCAATACTTGTTGCTCTCGTCTTGTATTGGGATTGTTCGTGATGGCATGAATACTTGTTATAATTACTGTCTTGCATCTAGCATGCCATATTGTTGCATTAGTGGCTTATTGAGTTTCGACTCACCCCATTTCGTGTTTATTTGTTTTCCTTAGATCAAGGACCGGCGATGAATCCCTAGTGTGTTCGAGTTCAGTTCCAGTTGACCGTCTTCTTTTGGTAGTCGCACCTTGTGCCTTGTATTTCTTTTGGTGAGGCCGAGGGTATACTTGTTATATCAACAATGTATTTGTTGGGTAGTAGTCTCGTTTGTTAATTGTATTATTCTTTTGTTGTGCCGGCATGGTTGCCGTGCTGTTGTATATAGTATTAACTTTCATTTCCGCGCACTCTGAATTGGTTTATGCATGTACCGAGCCTGTTAGCTCGTGGTAGTTGTTACTAGCTAACGTGTTATATTCTCCGGCTTGTTGTATCGCCGTTGAGGTTTAATCTTATTTTAAAGATCTTGTTGTTTTTTAAAAAAACTTGCACGTGCATTACAGGGTTTTCACATGACTTTGCATTTTTTTAAAATGAATTTTTGAGATGCTATTTTCGTGTTCCCTTCATTCGCGGACCGAACGAGATTCCATATCGGATCTCGGGTCGGGTCGCGACATAATGGGAAGAAAAAAGGGGGGGAGGAGAAGATAATGATGATGATGATGAAGGGTGATGGCGCTGGGGATATGGGGATTGTAACAAGGGTTTTCAGATCTTAAAGGGAAGAAAAAAAGGGGAGCGGAAGGAGAGAAGGGAGAGGGGAGAGGAAGAAGGAGGGAAGAAAAAAAGGGGAGCAGAAGGAGAGAAGGGAGAGGGGAGGGGAAGAAGGAGGGAAGAAAAAAAGGGGAGCGGAAAGAGAGAAGGGAGTGGGGAGGGGAAGAAGGAAAGAAAGGAAAAAAGGGGGAACAGAGGCGGAGAGGAAGAGTAGAGAAGGGAGAGGGGAGGGGAAGAAGGAAAGAAAGAAAAAAAAAAAGGGGGGGGGTGAAACCAGAGGCTGAGTGGAGCGCCAGAGAGGGAGAAAAGATAGAGGGTGTATATTGAGAAGACGTAAAGGGTATCAATGTCTTTTTATAAGATGACATTTTTATAATTAAAATTTAGAGGGTGTATTTAAAAATGTTGGGGGTGTTAATAGCGTTGTTTCAAGAACTCTTAAGTTAAATGCTCTTGTGAAATATTGGTTTTTTGAAGTGAGTGACTATATTTATTTGTCCGTCATAAAGAGCTCCACTTCTATGGTGAGAGAGAAAGAGGGCTTTCTGTTGGGTTTTCTTGTGCTATTGGAGCCAAGGGCGGATGTATTTTTTTTTTTCCATTGTAAAACGGTGCCGTTTTAGTGTGTGACCCCACTGAAAATTTTCGTGTGACCCCGCTGAACTTGGAAGCCGGAAGGGAGCCAGGGAGGGAGAGATGCAAGTTGCAAAACAATTAAACAACAGCCACCAAAAAAAAAAAAAAGAGAAACTTACGGTTACAGCAGCAGCAGCAGCAAGCGACGGAAGATTGGAAGGACTGCTGGACTGGAGCCTGGAGGAGAGTCTCCTCCGACGAAGTCGGAGTCAACATCGAAGTTCGAAGGCCAAAGGATTGAAGATTTGAAGGAGCCGGACTGTGGACTGCTTCTTCAATCTTCTCAAAAATCTCCCAATTTTCGTCGATTTCGGTAAGTAACACTCATTTTCTTGAATCTTTTCCCTTTTTATTTTATCTAAAATTATGGCATTTTATTTGGGGTTAAAATTAGGGTTTTTTTTTTGTATGATTTGTTAGAGTTTGCTAAATGCTACTTTCAGACTTTGCTGCTCATCTATGTTTGAAAATTGAAGATGAATTGGTGGATTTGTTTTATTGTTTAGTTTGAGTAATTAAACGTTTTCAGACTGATGATGTAATTAAACGTTTTCATAGTATGAAAACGCGTAGAGGACAATTGTGATTTATAAGTTTTTTATGTAATAGTTAAAATTTGTGATTCCACTGAAAAAAATTTCTGGATCCGCCACTGATTAGAGCCGTCCAGAGGATTAAGTTTTTCATTGCCAGTGTCTTTTGTCAGTTAAGTTATGCTCATTTCTCTTGTATTTCATTTTGCTTCTATGTTGTGAAGTTTCTTTGTCATGGTTATGGCTATGAGATCTACATCTTTATTCTATTACAGTAATTGATTACGTTTACCCATGTGGATGTAATGGTTTATCAATGGAGTATTTTTCTTGAATCACAGTGTGGTACCCTGTTTGGTAGTTGGGGTGGCGTTGTTATAGTGTTACAGCTAATACACCATATGGTACAACTCAAGATGCGGTGCTTGTGAAGAATATCGTTCAAGAAATTAACTGTGCTAACAAAAGTCTTTTCAGTGGGAATTCGTCTTTCAGTTGAAAGTTAGGTTCCAAATTCCCTTTGCAAATGTAGCATTTGTAACTTGTCAACTGAAAATTCTAACAATGTTGTTGCTTACTGTGAATTGGGTCATGATCAAATACAAAATTGTGTTAGTATCTGAATTTTAATTGGAGAATTTGAAAAAAAGAAAGAAAGTACCAAGTGTTGTCAAAGTATTTTTAAACAGTGGGTGTAATAGTGTTGCTTAACATAGAATCGGAGTACGACTCACAAGCACCCAAACCACATTGAATTGGAGGCCCAAATAGGAAAAAGCACCCAAACCACATTGAATCTTCTTCCTACTCCAGCACATCCTCGCGAATGCTGAAACACTTACAGATTTTACAATTATACTTTTACGTACTCCACTTTTTAGAATTTATAATGTTTATACTTGTTGACTAGCATTGTGAATTTGTGATTATGTGTGCGAATGATGTTGACAAAAACCCCATTGAAATCTATAATTATTTAGTCGTGGCCCGATAGTGGCGTGTTAAGCCAGAAGCCCGCCAAGGTTAGGGTTAGGTTCGTAATATGAGTGCCCTTATAAACTGGCCCGTTTAGAATGCTACCCTGTTTAGCATCTCATAGGATAGGAATTGCCTTTCCCATACCCATCCCATTATAATTTTTCCATTCCCGTCCCTTTTCCGGGATGGGAAATTAAAGGCCATCCCATTCACATCCTTTCACAATTTTTTTTGTTTTACAATTTTTCTGTTCCGATTTCCTTCCCACTTGTCCCCATTCCCAATTACTTAAAAAAGATCCTTAGAGTGAATATGGAAGATATATTTACTTTTTCTAATATATAACTAACTGGTTGGTGTATCAATTTACTGAATTCCTGTTCCACGCCAAACAAAACTAGCCATAAAAAATACAATGTACTCCCTCCGTCCTTAAATTATTGTCTTCCTTTCCTTTTTTGTCCGTCCCAGAATAATTTTCTTATTTGAAAACTTTTCTTTTTAGGACATCACTTTTACCATTTTACCTTTACTTTTTCCCCTACTTTAATTATGGACCACATACACATGGGTATTAAAGGAAATTACATATTATACCAATATTAATAATCAAGTCAATTATTTTTTCTTAATTCGTGTGCCGGGTCAAACAAGACAATAATTAAGGGACGGAGGGAGTAATATAATATGTCAACTATTTATTTGATAAGATAATTTTATTACAAATTTAAAAATCAAAATTATCATCAAAATTACTGTCATGACAACTATATGCCTTACAAAAGTAATATTCTCTTAATCTACTGAGAGTCAACAATTGACCGACCTATCTCCAAAAAGTCCACAAGAGTGTATATATATATGTGTGTGTGTGTGTGTGTGTATATTTAAATGGGATGGTGCATCCCATTCCCATTCCTGTTGGAAAATAGAAATGCTTTCCCATTCCCACCCCATTTCCACTTATTCAATTCCCATTCCCGCCTTATTAGGGATGGGATGGGATAGGTTTCCCATTTACCCTGTCTCGTTGCCATCACTATTTACAGGGAAGAAAAAAAAAGGAAATAAATTTGTTAAATTTACAAAATATTAATTTTAGTTAACTTCCTTGCAAGTTAAATGCAAGAAGTATATATTAGTCATTAAGAATTTATAATGACCATGTGCAGATCACATGATCAATGTTAATGGAGTGGAGTTAAGTGTCTAAGTAATTATAGTATTACGGGTTTACCGTCGGGTAAAAAAGTTTAGAGGTACAACCCGGTAACCAAAATAATGGGGGTTTGATGAATTTACTTTAAAAAAAAAGTTGAGCAGGCTTCTTTTTTTGGTTTTAGGGTTAGGCAGGTTAATGGCTTAGTTAGTCTAGACATGGAAAAAACTAGAAGCGGCTTTGAATTGGGCATGGGCTGAATTTGACAAGCTCGCGGGGTGGGGCGAGTTTGGAAATTGGGGGTTTAGCGGATTTGGGAGAAACCCCAAACCCTGCCCCGTTGCTGGCTGCATTTTAATAGGACCCCTTCTGAATCTACCTTTCTTCCTAAACCAGAGGAGAGGAGAGGAGAGGAGACCAGACCATTGAGCGGAAGAAAAGACTCTCTCTCTGTCTCGTCCTAGAGGGGAACAAAGACTCTGTACCAGTGAGTTGGGGGCTGAGAGAGATCGCGTAAAGAATCGGCATTCCTTTCGAGTACAATCTTTTGTTTGGCAGACCAGGAATAAAGGAGTTTAATATGTGGAATTGTTTGAACAAGCTGGTTACGCAATTAGTTTGAAGAAAGCAAAATAGCATAGCAATGCTAGAACGAACCCTAGTTACCAAGGCAATGAACGAACACTAGAAAGTTCTTCGGCTTTCCCGGACCCGACCTTTTCCCTCTCCAAAAGAAATTTTCAAACAAAGTTAACTTCTCATATCAAAATTTCAGTCCTTATTCACTGTGTTTAGTTCCATCAATTGGGTCAAAGCAAATCTCTGGATTAAAGTAGATAGCATCTAGATTGATTTATAAAGCAAATCCTTGAAGCAGAAAACATATTCGAGCTCTCTTTTAGAGAATCTTTTCAGTTACTCGAACCCCAATTGAGACCCCATGCCCATTAAATTAGTCCCAACTCAACCTGAATACCTAAATCGGCTATTCTTCATAGAATCTTGTGTGAACCCAAGTGGGTTAAAGCTCATATTAAGCATTTACATGTATTGTTGTTGATGGGTACGGATTTCTTACCAATTCCCTAATAAAAATTGTTAATGATTTCTATTCGAAACTTGTCGAGTCTTCAAAGTGCAGCTGATTTGGGTTACTTTTAAAATGATTTATGTTTCGGTTAGAGGGATCGATGGGTTGTTAATTGCCCTTTGAGGCAAATTTTTGGTGAATGTTTTACTGAAGCAAACTTGTGGTTGTGTTCAGAGTTGGTTAGTCTTTTCTAGGCCAAATGGGATTGTTTTTTAGAAGAAGAGCCGTTGGTGTTATCAAGTGCTTTGCATGTGTATTTGAGGTTTTTGGCTGATCATTGTAGGGTATCTTCTGACTCAAAATTAGAGGCTTTGAAAAGAAGGGAGATTTGAGTTTTGCGTGAATCCTAAGTTTTTCCCTGTAACTAACATGTTGAGCATTCTTCAAGGCGTTTTAAATTTTATTACAAGGATCATATAGCTGCCTGAATGATGTGAAAATTGAGCAACGGTGGCTTAAGAAGTTAGTCAAGCCTAACAAGCTTAGATTAGAAACTTGGAAAATAGAACTATGGCCGAGAAAGGTATGGAATTGATAGATATATCTGTTGAAGAAGAGTAATCATGCTTACAAGAACAAATTGGTAGGGGAGAAAGCAAGAAAAATGGAAATAGAGAGTTGCAGTTGTATGAAGTCTGAAAGGGCCTAGCTATAAATTTGTTAAAGATGTTGTAACTACGCCTAGAGAAGATGGTAGACTTGTATCATAAAGATGGTAATAGGAATATGTATATTGATGAGAAACCCTTTTAAGGATAACCTGTTCTATTTACAACATGAAATGTAGATGGTCAAACTATTGGAATTTGGATAAAATGCCTGAATGTATGAAGACTATAATTACTCGTGTGAAATTAATAATTTTATTAGAAAATAGCACTTATTTTTAAACAAAATTATTTAAAAATAAATATCATTCTAAGAGGAGTAATTTCATGCATGTATTTTTGAGTATTTGAGAGGAAACTACATCAAAGGAGTAGGCAAAAAATAAAAATAAAATAATAAATAAATAAATAAAATTTCAAGGGAGTATAAGAAATTATCTTGTTAAAAACAATAAACTTTCCCGGTTAAATCTTATTATCAGTTCTGCAGTTTTCAGGTCATGTTTCTTGGAATCCTACTTTCCAAAGGAATCCACAAGACTGGGAGCTTGAACCTCTAGGGCGTTTTCTTGAGTTGTTGTATGGCAGAAGGTAGAGTGTAACAGAGAAGATACAGTCCTCTGGGAGGGAGAGAAAAGAAAGACTTTCTCGGATAAATCTTATTATCTCTAGTTGAGGCCTAGTAACAACTATTTTCCTTGGAAATCTGTGTGGAAATCTAAGGCCCCTACGAGAGCGGCTTTCTTTGCTTGGGAAGCAACAAATGATGCTATTTTGACAGGGGACAATTTGCGGACAAGGAGGAGAATTTATGTGAATTGGTGTTATATGTGCAAGGAAGATGGGGAAAGCGTTAATCATCTTATACTGCATTGCTCTGTTGCAAAGGAGGTTTGGGATTTCATTTTCCACTTGTTCCATCTTTGTTGGGTGATGCCTAGTTCCATCAAGGAACTCTTTATCAGCTCGTCTTTGTACAAAAGAAGAAGTAATTTTTGGGATGTTGCTCCTTTAGTGGTGATCTGGCTCATCTGGAAGGAAAGAAATAGAAGAGCTTTCGAGAATGTTGAGATGAACGAAAATGGGCTAAAGGATCTAATTTTATGGACTATTTTTCGCTGGGTGTGAACCCTTTTGTAGAATTTATAGACAACATTTCTTTTGGTCAGTGATCGTGTTTGTAGTATACTCCCTGTCTCCATAGGACACGTCACCTGTTTTGATGCTTGTCTTTTATATCATATATTTACTTATCAAAAAAAAAAACAATAAACTTTCCCCTCCCCTCTCTCACAGGTAGGATATCAATTCAAATTCATTCGAATTAATTACCTGTTCACTTTTTCTCTGTACACATATCGTGTAGTTCATGATCATATCAATATCTTATTATTCATAGTTAACTAATACAGTGATTTTGATTCCTTGTGTCCATAGGCGCTTCATCTCTACTTGCAGAAATGTCTGATAGATTGGAGCAGATGTGTGAAACATGTGGCTTTGAGGGCTTGTACGATGGTTCTGATGGCTTCTTCTACTGCCAACGTTGCAATTCTCTAGCTGAAGGAGTTAGGGAAACTGGTGTTGATGAATACAACATAATTGAGGGGAAGGAGGGTCACGCTATGAGTCATCGCAGACAGACTCCTGCTGTTATCAAAGCGGAGCCCCTTTCTCAATGCCAACCCCTTTCGCAATTTTGGGAGTCTTTGAGACCCCCAGAGGATGACCACAATGAAGGTAACGGCATTGGACCCACAGAGCCTAGCGATTTCGGAATGGGCCTTAGGTCACTTAGTTATGAAGATTATTACTCTGCGATCAGGCTGAGGTACGTGATGGGAGTTCAGATAATGATTGAGTTGCAGGTTAAGGCTTTGGTTGAGAAGTTTAATGTGAGTCCTTTGATTGTTGGGCTGGTGGACTCCATATGGTTGAGGTTCGTGGCATCAACTAGGGTTTTTGCTGATGAATGGGCTGATGGGGCCATTCATGAATCAGAATCTCAAACACAAGGTATTGCAGTTGATACCTTTCTATCTTGCTTAAGATACGTATGCATTTGGACATATAGGTTATAACTCTTCTATACATATAACACTGAAATTTTGTTTCTTTTGTGCAAATATGATCTTTTTTTAAATCTGTTTTTTAATTTAATAATTTTATGTTCTTGGAAGTGTCATGGTCTTGTATTGCCCTCAAGATTGGTGTAGGTTGAAAATGCATCTCCCTTAGTTTCAGCATCACAGCGAAATATGAAATGTTTCATGTTTATACATCGCATGATTGGATATCCTTGATTCATCTTTTAGTTTCACTGTGAGATATCATATTATCTTTCTGTGTTTTCTAGAGTTGAGTACACGGACCAAGTTTGATGTGTGTATAATCCTGCAAGAAGAAACAATGAGAATGATGGATCCTAATCCGAACTAGAATTGGTTTTGCTGTGCCTTGCCGCATTACATGCTCAGGTGTATCATATCATTGCTTGTAGCTTGTTAGTGTACTTTGCAATAAAATTTGAGCGGGCTTAAATGCTGAAACGTTTTTAAATCACGTGATATCCAACGTTTTGTATATACTATATAGATATGTTTATACAAAGAGAAAAATGAAATATTGATTGAAAGAAAGGGAATGCCTACCTGTCTAAAACTTGAGTGGGTTTAAATGCTGAAGTGTTTTTAACTCGCATAATATCCAGCATTCTCAATTAAGATATGTTTTATTCGAAGATAATAAAGAAATGTTGATTGAAAGGAAGAGAATCCCTACCTTTTTTCCTGCCTACCTGTCTAAGTAATAATTCATCCTGCATATTCCAGGCAGGAAAAGTTGAGAACTGAAGTTACAAGATAAATGATCAGCCAAAGCAAAGTGGCTGATGAAGTTGTACAATGGCTGAAGTTTTAAGTAAACTAAGGTTACTTAAGCTTCAGTCAATCAGTCAAGGGAGATAAACTGAATAAAACAAATAAAGTAAGGACACAAGATATAAAGTGGTTCACAGATTAAACTGAAACGTCCATTGCCAAGTTGGTCAGACTTGGATTTTGAAGTGCGCTAATATTATTAATAATCTAAGTGATCACTAATGGATAGTATACATACAACACCTGTGTTTTTGGAGATTGAATGTTCACCAGTGAACAAGTCAATCTCGTGTGTTACAATCAATGATCCCTCAAGTACTAAGTAGTTGAGAGGGATAACTCTACAATGATTGAACAATAAAGAACAAAGAGAATAGAATAAAGCAGTAAAGACTCTTTAGTAGATTGTTCTTAAATGCTGAAGCACAAGTATTCTTGAAGTGTTTTGAGTTTGCTTTGAATGCTTGAATGCTTGAATGCTGCTTCAGTGTTTTCTTCTTGTGACTTCCATGGCTTTAAATAGGGTGATAGAAGCTTTTAGCCGTTGGAAGCTTTCTGACTTGAGCTGGCACAGTTCACCAAGCAATAAATGATCTAGAGATATAGAACTGGAGTCCAAATCAAACAAGGAAGAAGCCATAAATGCTAAGACTGACTTTCTGAAAAAGGCATCAAAGCTCGAAAAGGAAATTATCAGTAAACACAAAACAAAAGACATGTTTGTTTTGTTAAGGAAATAGACAACTAAAGTTAGTGTCATATTTCAAAATTCAAAAGAAATTTTACAAGGAAGTTTCCATATCAATACTTAAAGAAGGATATTCAATATAGTATCAGTCAACTGATTCTATGCTTACTATCAGCCAACTGACTTGAAAATATTTAAGTCATCATTAGTTGGCTGCTAAAAGTTCAGTCAACTGACTTCGAAAAAGTCAGTGACTTATACAAGTATAGATGTAAAGCAAGTAAATGAGTTTAAGTAAATCATATGAGGACCAACAAATGTGTAAATTGTCAAAAAAAAATATTTTTTTTTTGGATTTTCTCAGTACTCTCCTAACCATAGTTTTGCATATTCCAGGCAGGAAACACTACTTTGTGGTCTTGTCAAAAAAAAAAAGTGTAAATTGTTGATAAATTTTCTGACTAGTTGTTCATGACCAGTGCTCTTTATCTTTATGCCAAATTTGTAGATAGAAAGAATTTAGCTCTTTGTTTCTGACGTCTTTACAATTATACTTTAAGTTGGCCTCTTTACTTCTCTTTTCACATGCGTTTTTCTTTTACGCTCCTTATGTTTTGTTTGGTTGCATGTACTATGGCCATATTGATTATTGTGTCTATTTATGAATGGCTTGGGGTTCAGTTTTTTAAGCTGACAAAAGCCGACAATCAACTGAGCTTATATCCTAACTAGTAAACAAACTTCATTAAATCTTTCAAAGACTTTCTTTGATATATGTATCTTATCTATCTTTTAAATCAGGAGAAGCAGCTACATGTAACTCTAAAGCAAGACATAGAGGTGAACCTCACAATATACTTGGCAAGCGAGCAGTAATGATATGGTACCAATCTGTTAGCAAGACAATACCTTTACCTTATTCTCTAGCCATTTCTTTTCTGGTTTGTCATTTGGCAAGGGAAGCAATCCTGCCAACAGATATAGTAAAGTGGGCACTCGAAGGAAAGCTTCCCTATTTTGCTGCTTTTGTTGAGATTGAGAAACAAATTGGACCTCCTTCTAATGCATGTCCTTTGAGTTCAAGTCGTATGTTCAGGCCTATCCAACCTCCTCCATTACAAAAGTTGGAATCACTGGCAGCCTCTATTGCTTTGACAATAGGGTTGGAATTACCTCCGGTGAACTTCTATGCAATAGCTTCCCGCTATCTCAGGCAGTTATCTGTTTCACCGGGGAATATTCTTCCCCATGCATGCCGCATATTTGAGTGGTCTATGCCTCCAGAGTTGTGGTTATCAGCTAATGAATTCAGACTTCCTACTCGTGCTTGTGTTGTATCTATACTTATAGTATCTATAAGGATCCTTTATGATCTAAATGGTTTTGGGAAATGGGAAAACAGTATGTCTTCCTCCAGTGGGTTGTCATCATCGGCTGATCAGAGGGGGCGGAGGAGAAAACCGACGAGCAATACTTATATGAATGATGATACTGACCAAAAAGCAGAGACGGCACCCATATACAAGTCTGATGAAACACAATTTGAATTGGATGCTGCAGAGCTTCTACTGATCCTTGAAGCAAAATATGCCGAGCTTCCCATTACCAATGGTAATTATCAAAATTTCAGTTGAAAACAAGAATTCCATATTGTAGGTTATATAGTTCCTTTTTATGTTTAGTTTTGTAAACAATAAATCTTTTATATTAGTGCAGGCTAACTTATTTTTAATGCTTGATAGAGTATTCCAAGGACTTGACAACATATCTTCAATACTGTAAGGATGTGGTTTTTTCTGGATTAGAGACATCGTTTGAGGATCACGAGGAGGGAAAGATAATAGATGACTTGTGGGACTTCTATCAGAAGAAAGAGGTAATTGGTTCAAGAGTTTCTTTAATTTTGTTTTCTTTGTTCACGTTACTTCTTTAGTTAACATGCGCCCGTTAATGATATCTGTACTTCGAATTATGAAACTGAGCTTGCTGAATCATATGAATGTCTTTGGAACCGTTGGGGCTTTGCTAGAAACATATAATGTTGGAAAATAGTCCTTAAGATTAGAATTCGTCCCTTTTTCATATTTGGTGCCTAGATTCCCAACGTGCTAAACTCCATGTGCTGAATATAGTACGTCTGACTGAAGCCAACCATTATCTCCCAGTATCCGTAAAGCATAATCTGCATGTTCATTCACCTAGTTCAAGCCATTTCGAACATGGAGCAGAGGTCAAAACTGCCGATAGGGTCCATTCATGAAGAATTCTCTTTCCTCTTCAGAGCTTTGTTCGACCAATAGGGATGGGATGTTCAGCTGATCCACCAATCCGATCCTCCCACGGTTATCAAGATAAGGTCGTAGTTTGAGCTTTATCATTTTCACCTTATAAATTCTTTAGCCAATGGTCCAAGAAGATAACTTTATGTGAATGCTGCTACTCTAGAGAGATTGTGCATGCCCCTGAGTGGTTTTGAAGATGTCCTGCATGGAGTTGGGTATTCCCAGTCATTTTTCGATGTTCATCTATGGTGTTTGTCTCGTTGCTTCCATTAGTAAGTCAAACTCATAAATGAAGCTTGGAATCTCTAAGAGCTTTGGTTTTTCCAATTTGGAGTGATCGCTAGTCATCACCCTGTAATTTTGGTCGTATCAGAAGCTAAAGTTTGTGTGGGGTTGGATTTTTTCATATAGGAACTTGGGTACACATGTCCGTACATGGCCTCTAAACCCATTCTTCTGATGTATAGTTTGGAGAAGAAGGTGAAACCTCGAAACCAAGTTTTGAATATCTTGAAAGAGAATAAGCTGGTGAATGGTCAGCTGAGTATAACTGTTGTCTTCTTGTAGTTGAATTTTTGAGAAATTATTATTGAGCTATAAGGAAGAGATATCTGATTTTATGAAACCTACCCCGATACCGTTGAATCGTGGTAAAGAGATCTACTTTATTACTTTTCAAATTCCGGTGACAATCGCACTTTTTAGTTTTCGAATCTATTTTTTGTTTGATATGCCTCCGGCTAGTGCTTGTTATCGTTATTCTTTTGTATTAACCGTTTTCCTTTCCCTTTTCACGATAATATTTTCTAAGTTTGCTTTGTGATGATTCAACCTTAAAGGCTGTACAAAACTGGTTTCATTTGTTGATCAAAAGTATTTTAGGAATTAGGGTAGGTCATGATCTTTCGAAGAAAAAATTGTGTTCTGTTCAATTATTTGTAACATTGGACTGTAAGGAGCGGAAGCTTTTAAATTTTGAAAAAAAAGGCGATGTTTTAGCTTTTCTTTTGATGAACATCTCTTTTGACAAAGGGGAAAACTTTAATTATGTGAAATTTGAAGTGATATACTATTATACTCTCTTTGCTATGATTTCAACAGCTATGCCTACTTTTAAAAAATGTAAGGGGATGGAGTGGCTACCTTGCTTCTCTGATTTTATATATCAATTCATGTATATATTCGTGTAGCTGACCCTAAATGATTTGGGATGAGTTAAGTTGAGTATTCATGTATATATTCGTCAGGTAAATTAAATAAAGCAGTACAGCTATAGACCTTTGGTTTGCATGGTAGGGTACCAAGTGTGAGGTATCTAAAATTGATTTTCCCAGGCTGAATCTTTGAATGGCAGGATATGGAGTGCTTCTGATTTAGATATATTTACCATGTCAGATGATTTATTGTTGTTGGCATAGTTACTGTTTCCCAAATGAGAGAATGATGAATTTCATTATTCAAAGCTCAAGATGTTTCTTAGTGACGGCTGACTGGCTTTAAGATGAGCTACGTAGGGTTGAAGTCGCAATATTCCCCATGAATCCTGAAAACTCTTGGCGAGTCTTCTTGATCTTGCATCAAAGAGTAGTCCATATTGGGAACTGAGTTTGGAACGAGTAGGAGCTTTGGGTGGTCTGATTCAGATCAAGTACCATGGGTCCATGGCTAGGATTTGACCTCACTCTTTGTACCATGTTTTGAAATTTTAACCTTATATGTTGGGTGCTTCTCGTGATTGAGGTTCATGAATGGATATTATACCTGATATGTGTGAAACTTATACACGTATAAAGGGCTTAACATTCTACGGTTGAAAATTTAAATGATTTGGTCCTCGACATCCATTGAGCAGCCTTCATTAAAAATGAAGAGGAAAAAAAAGAAAAGGTTGCACCTTTTGACTTTCTGCAGGATTACTTCACAACTGTGACAAACGAACCTTTTACCTACCCGCTAAGACCTCTCTTCGTCGGCAACGGAAAGAGGGAAGATCTTTCGTAAGGTTAGCCTGCTTGTAGTATAAGGAAGCAGAGATTCAGGTAGATAGGCATCAGCATCAGTTTGATATCGAGATCCAGAAGTAGAGATAGAGTTAAAGGTTGCAGCAGGAGGATATAGGGTCAATTATCCAATTTGGTGACCTGGTAGCTTAGCATCCTCCATTGAAACGTCATCTTAAATCAGAATGCAGCAAAGAATCTTGCTTCTGGGCCAGCTATAAAACCAAGACTGGGATCTCTCAAAGAAAGACCCTGCCTGGGTCACTACCTTAGACTTGGGCAACAAGATCTAAACGTTGAAGTCAGCCTTTGTCCCAAGTTTTAGAATGGAGAAGAAAATTGAACTGGACGGTAGTTAACTGGACCGCCTACCTTAGTTCTATCTTTTAAGCGGAAAGGCAGGAACGACTTAGGGATTGTCGTCATCAAGGAGCTTCGGATACTTGAAGGTAATAAAAGTGAATAGGGCTATGGTCTTATAACAGGGACATCGATGAATCGGTGGTACAGACAGTTTAGTCCTTCCTTTCTCAATAAAGAAACCTAAAAGCTAACATGTGGCCTTAGCATTGGTACTTGTAAAATGGTAGTTATCAAGAGACAACTTACTATAGATAAGGTTTCAAAATGTGCTTGTAGGGCCATAAGTTAGCCAATTCCCTTAGAAATTTGGGTTTAGTATATTGGTCTTTGGGGATGCGATCTTTATTGTACAGCAATCCTGATTTTTTTTCTTTCTTTTTAGGGCAGGCTTGCCTCAGTTAGAGGAAGGACAAAATTGAGTATGATTAATGCTCTGATCCTGTTTCCCTTG
The DNA here is from genome assembly GCA_016624345.1 of Platycodon grandiflorus. NCBI lineage: Eukaryota > Viridiplantae > Streptophyta > Magnoliopsida > Asterales > Campanulaceae > Platycodon > Platycodon grandiflorus. The sequence goes on from CM028364.1 coordinate 32,911,802, forward strand.
AAGAAATGAAGAGGTTAAAAGAATAGAACGATAATGATCCTCACATGAGGACACGACAGTTGAGTCTTTTAGACATTGAGTTGCTCTAAATGGAGTTTTAATGGCACAATTGGGAATATGGAGATTTTAAGGACCAGGTTTGGATATTGGCCCAAGGTGGGGTACCACAGATGCAGCTCCTATTTTTCTCAATCTAAGGCCATATTGCTTTTAGTATGTATTTTTTATTATAATTTCTTTTTTGATAAGTAAGATATATTATAAACAAAGAGCGACAAAACAGGTGTCGCATCCTATGTATACAAAGGCAGAAACTCAAAACAATCATCAAGAGCTAAAACTATCCATAAACTCTACAATAGAATTAGCCAAAGGCCCATCTACACATGTGTACCAAAAGAACTGCAAATGAAGAAGAGATTGCTTCAAAACAGAAGTAGGCCTTTCCTTATCTTCAAAAGCTCTTCGGTTCCTCTCCCTCCAAATGACCCAGCACACACCCAAATGAAGTCCCTTCTTCTACACTTGTACAAGGACCAACATAAAAGAAGATTCTTGATAGAACCAAACATCACCCAAGCCAGATTAAAGAGATTAAAAATCATGTTCCAAGTCTCGCTTGCCACCGGACAATGAAGCAAGAGATGGTTGACACTCTCTCCATCCCCTCTACACATGAAATACCAGTTCACATACATTTTACTCCGTCTCCGTAAATTGTCCCCAGTGAGAATAGCACCGTTAGCTGCCTCCCACAAAAAAAACCGACTCTTTTCGGAGCCTTAGTCTTCCAAATAGCTTTCCAAGGAAAAGGACCCCTCTCAAAATTCCCCAAATTGCGAAAGTAAGATCTGATGGTAAACTTTCTGCATTTAGAACACCCCCAAATAACCCTATCCTCACAATCTCAGTCAATAGGATGCGAATAAAGTAAATCGGACAGCTGAACAAAAGACTCCACTTCCCAATCCTGAAAATTCCTCCTAAAAAGTTGGGTTCCAAATAGCCCTATCATTCTTAAAGGAGAGGACAGAGCTAATCATAGCATTCTTTTCAGTAGCAATGCTAAAAAGAGAAGGAAAAGCATTACACAGCTCTAAATCGACACACCACTTGTCCATCCAAAGGCAAATAGTAGACTCATTACCAATATCAAACGAGATATTACACGCAAACGAAACCCAACCTTTCTTTTTCCCCTTCCAAACACCCGTCCCATATGACATAGAAACCTCATTTGGCTAGCACAATTGAGTACCATCCCTATACTTGCTCACCACCACTCTCCGCCAAAGAGCGTTCCTGTCAGTCAAATACCTCAATTCAAATCCTCAATGGTCCATAGATTATTCATTCTGTATTTGGCTTTCTTCTAGATAATACTCCCTCAATCCCAAATTTGAGTGTCCCTTTTGTTTTTGTCCCAAAATGAGCTTTCCTTTTTCTATGAAGTTACTAAATTGACTTTTGCCATCTATCATATCCCAATGTGCACTTACAATACTATAGTGCTGACACTAAAAGCATTCATGTATATGTTCTACTAAATTAGCCTAAAAGTCAACTTCCTTAATTTTTACAAAACACTAAAAAGGGACACCCAATATGGGACGGAGGGATTAAAATTTACAAAATGGGTCTGGAAGTGGTGTTAGCTTAGCTGAGGTTTCATGTCCTCGATCATTGCCAAGGGTCTTATGAAAGACGTGTATCAATTTGGGTAAAGAGTGATATTTCTTAGTGTCTGGGCACATCTATATTTTCTCATACCTGAATAGTTGTATACTCCCTCCGTCCCAAAAAAAATAGTCTTCTTTCCTTATTAGAAAGTCAACCTAAGATAATATCAAATCACTATTTATTATGTTGTAGGTAATGAAATTTCAATTAGTGATACAATATTATGAATACTATCAATAACAATTTTTAGAATTTTGAAAGTATTGATAAATTTTTATTAATCTTTGGTCAAAGTTTAATCAAGTTGACCAAAAAACGTCAAAGTGAGGACTATCGTTTTGGGAAGGATCGAGTATTTCATTTCTTCTATGTTATGTTTTTGTTTTTGAAATAGGGCAAGCAGTTATTTTTACAGAGGGATCTCGCAGCATTTTGTCAATAATGGATTTGTATACATTGCTCTTGTTTCTTTGTTCTAATGAAGCTAGGAAAATGCCTATGCTTACTTATCTTCTTTTTGTGGTTGACTTGTAGGATCTAAGACGATTGGAAGACCATGCTGCAGGCTCCTCGGGACATAGCAGTGGGGACAATAAACGATTGCGAGGTGATTTCATAAGCACTCCAAAAGAGGCCAAGAAATTTCGAGGCAATGGATGCACTGGCAGCAATCTATTAGATGAATGCAATCAAGATGATACCAACTCAAACAACTCCCACACAGGTAAAACATCATGTTCTGTCGAACAGCCTTGTTCTGTGTCTGAAAATGAGCGAATAAGGCGATTGAAATTGAACATGGAAGAGAATAGATTTTGTTACATTCCTCCAAGAACGAAAAAGAGGAGGTTTGATTACCTTCATTACGTGAGGAAGAAAGATAAAGGTGCTTATGCTTACGCTGCCCATGCCGATTATTACATCCTACTCCGTGCTTGTGCAAGAGTAGTTGAACTCGACGTTAGGAGCTTGCATCAAGCAGTAATGCATTTTGAGAGGAGATTAGCTTGGCTAGAGAAAAAAGTTGATCATTGTCTCAAAGTGTTGCCTTGTATTGATGATGTTTGTGAGTTTTGCTGCGATGATGTAGAACAAAATGTTTCTGATGATCCAATGGGTTTTTCTAAGTTAAATTTGTGATCTATATATAGTTTGTTTATAATCTATCTCCTGCAGAAAGTTTTGCTATTACATAGTTTAATTATTACCGATAATCGGTATTAATTGGCTGGTTTGCTTTAGCAGATTATTCATTACTTTAATATTTTTATTTAAAATTTTTTTATTTGACATTATTTGTTTGGAACTGTTCAATCTTTTTTTTTGGTGTTATTTCTATTTCTAGTTAGGAGGCTATGATCACGGAGATTGAACTTACCCGAGTGAGTCTCTCAGACTTCAGAGCTTTTTTAATGTACTCCCTCCGTTTCAGCCAAAGAGTCCACTTTCCTTTTTTAAAAATCAACATGTGACTAAATTAAATTAAAATTTTACTCACTTTACTTATGCTTTAGGAAATAAAATTTTATTAATTAAAAACTATTTTAAGAATACTATGGATTGCAACCTTTAAAACTTTGTAAAAATTACTAAATTTATGTTTAATTATCGGTCAAACTTTAACTAAGTTGATCGAAAAAAGTCACTAAGTTGATCGAAAAAAGTCAAAACTGGATTCTTTGCCTGGAACGGAGTGAGTAATTATTTATCCAGTAAAAAATGTAAAAACACGTAGGAAAGATAATTTTTTCCCAAAAAATGATTTCTACAATGCAAAGAGTATGTTATTTATCATCAGTTTTTTTTTTTTTTTTACTATCAATCAGTTGCTGTTTATCGTTAGTTTTCTTTTATTTTTTATAGTTACGGTATAGAATAATTTTTATTTTTTATAATTAATTATAAAATACTACTTACCTATGAAAAATTGTTCTAAAAGAAGGATTCTGTAAGGAAGATGCTCTTAGATCTCCAGAACCAACATCCAATGTGCTCTAATCTATAACACTAATTAGACTAGGACATGTGGCGACCTGCACTTTAACGCCAATATGAAAGAAATACGGAGTATAAGATTTTTACTCTCTCCGATTTTAAATTATTGTCTTTTTTTTTTTTGTCTGTCCCAAAATAATTATCTTGTTTGAAAGTTTTTTTTAGGACATTATTTTTACTATTTTACCTTTACTTTTTCCCTTATTTATTAATAATTAATATTAATAATCAAATTAATTATTTTTTTTAATCCGTGTATTGAGTCAAACAAAATAATAATTAAGGGACGCAGAGTAGTTTTTTTTAATATTTAATTTTTCTCCAATCAAAATTTGAATAAATTTCTAATTTTTCTCCGCATTCTATGTACTAATTTGATTACTGACATAAATAGTGATAAAGGCACGTTGTATTAGTACATGAGATTGAAGTGTCTCGAAAGATCACCAAATCCTTTTCAAGTATGTCTCAATTCATAAAGAGTAATATCATGTGTACCTAAAGTGTATATTAAATGTGTATCAAAATTATACTTAATATTTTTTTTGTTAAATAATCTATGGATTCTATTACTTAAAAATTTCTGACCAATCAAAAGATATTAAATATAATTTTAATATATATTTGGTATATATTTTAGATACACATAAAATTACTTATTAATAAATCAAGGCTATCAAGCTTTTCCATTTGTCAACTATTGTGATTGACTTTCCATCAGATTTTAAGTAGAAAAACAAACTATATCCCCTTTTGAATTAGGATTAAATACAAAAGATTAGATTTTTGTCTCAAAAAATCAGATTCCAAATAATGATTTTGTCAGAAATGTCTTGAGATTTACTTTTGATTTGGTCAGGCTACGGTGAACTATTGGACATAGCTCCGATTAGGGCATGTCCAATTAGGGGAACTAGTTCTTGGTTTTTAGGTGAGCTTCACTGAGAGAGTTTTTATTTACACCTAAAATTTTATTGAATATATTTTTTGTAAATATTATTATAAATTTTTATTTAAATACTTTTATTTATTTTTTATCTTTTTAGATTCTAAAAAAAATTAATTACTATTCGACAGTTTTTTTGTTGAACACAGTCAAAGTTGTTCGATAAGTGTGTCAAACAATCATAGTGATGTTTGGTTAGTAAGTACTAAATACCATTATGAGTGTTTGGTCACACAATATTAAACAATTTAAAAAAAAAAAAAAACTCATCATTAAAAGCAATGTATATCACGCCTTATTATAAAAATAGGGAAAGTACAAGAAGCAATTGATGAAAAAAAGGAAGGGGGAAGCGGGCTTAACTGTGGGGGGAGGGGTGGGAGAAGACAACAGCATGTTAGGGCCTTTAGGGTGGGGTGTGAAAGACGAAGGAGGAAGGGGGAGGCGGGCTTGACAGCTTTGACTGGTTGGGGAGGGGGAGGGGAGGCAGGGAAGGAGGAGAAAGAGTACGGAAGGGAGTTGGGTGTGGGGCACCGGCAGAGGTGGGGGTGTAGTAGGAGTCTAGGATAGGTTAATTTTGTTTAAGGTGGGCGTGGTGTATTTAGATGGGTTAATTTTTTTTGACAAAGGTAGAATAGAAAATTAAGAGGATGTATTTAATTTTTTGAGTGATAAAAAATATATTGGAAGTATTAAATAATGGGATGTATTTAGTAAAAGTTTGAGTGTAAATAGCAACTCTTCTCTACAATACAACTATACCTAGGATTTTTAAGAATCAACCAGTTCAAAAATCAATAGATTGAATGTTTGGTTATTTCACTTGATTTTAAGGTAGACCTCATTGTACTTTTTAAATATAATTCATTTATTTTTAGACTTTTTAAAAAAAATAATTTTCTTATAGTTTTAATTAATATATTGCATATTTTAAATATTTTGTATAAATAAATAAATTTATTTATAGTTCTAATTAACATGTGACATATTTCAAATATTTATTTATAAATAAATTAATTCATTTATAATTTTAATTAGTATATTACATATTTTAAATATTTCGTACAAACAAACAAATTAAATTATTTATATTTTTAATTTATCATATTGTACAAACATTAATCATTTTTTTTAAATAAAAGGTTTTTCCCTACAAAACTAAAAAAACAATAATAAAAGATTAAAAAAAAAGAGAGAGAGATAGAGAGAGAGAAGTAGCGGAAACATGTGGGGATACCGGGGGAGGGAGCAGGACAGAGGATTCACGCGCCCGAGGGGAGCTTGAGATGCGCGCGCCCGCTCCAGAGCTGTGGTTCCCGAATTGGAACTTTGGCGAACTAGGATTGGGAATTATGCCAAACTTTTTCACAAAAAAATTTGTATGAATCAATTTTTCGTCGCAATTTAGTGACTTTATCTCTTTTACCTCTTTTTTTTTTTCTTTTTTCAATTATGATATGAAAATCATATAATTGAAATCACCAAATCGTGAAACCAAACCACACCTCGGGTGCATTTGCCATCATGATTTAAGAGCTTAATTTTAAATTTTGAGTTTTGTTTTTATAATGATTGAAGAAAATGTAAGACATAAATAGAGAGAAAGCTGCGTAATTAAAGAGAGAGAAAGTCTAAAATTATTAAAATTAGACCTTAAATTACAAGACGTTTAGGTCAGCCCAACGTTGTTTCGACTTAATTTTTAACTAAGACAACAATTTTTTTTATTATCACTTATTGCATATATCCTAAAGTCTGTAAGACTTAATTTTGATTTTTGATACTGGTTTGATTGAGTTTTTATTTCAACCAATTTGATTGGGTGGGAACCAAATTAAATTCAAAATATGTCATTACTCTTTTTCTTTATATCTACAATATCCATAATATATCAATTACTAGTATAATGTATGATTTATATTATCTGAGTTTCTAAATTATTTTATCCAACATTACTTTTTCTGAGAGTAACGATAGCGATACAAATTTTTTATACAATCTTTTCCTTCAAATGTATGTATTAAGCATGTGATTAGTTAGATATCACATAAGTTAACATTTGATGTCAGTTTTTAATCCATCACACCTAAATTTGTATAAAAAATTTGTACAAAAATATTTATATTACTATTCCTTCCGTTCCTAAATTATTGTCTTGTTTGATTTGGCACACAGATTAAGAAAAATTAATAGATTTAATTATTAATATTGGTATAGTGTGTTATTTCTTTTAATATCTATGTACATGTAATCCATAATTAAAATAAAAAAAATACTTCCTCCGTCCCTAAATTATTGTCTTCCTTTCCTTTTTCGTCCGTCCCAAAATAATTGTCTTGTTTGAAACTTTTCTTTTTAGAACATCACTTTTACTATTTTACCCTTACTTTTTCTTTCTACTTTAATTATGGGCCATATACACATGGGCATTAAAGGAAACAACACACTTTTTTAATACTATTCCAATATTAATAATCAAGTCAATTGAGTTTTCTTAATCCGTGTACCGGGTCAACCCAAATAATAATTTAGGGATGGAAGGAGTAATAAAATTAATTTTTTAAAATTTATTTTTAAATAAGATAATTATTTAAGGGCGGCTAAAAATGAAAGAATGAGAATAATTTAGGTAGAGTAGCGTGTTATTTTCCTCTAAGTAAACTCTTTTTGCCTTCACTTCCTGCCGAGGGAGAAAACTTTTGGGCCCTTTTCAGACTACGGTAGTCTGGACAGCTTTGAATAACTTGCTAACAAAGTCAAATTCTGGGCTACTTGGTTTTTGGTTCTGACAAGACTTGCCATTAATCCATAAAATAGTTTATTCACTACAATTTACAATGCAGAAATTTCCCCTGTTGTTTGACTGATGTGCAGAAACCCCCCTGTGATAGGCTATTAGGCTCATAACCCTCTTGTGGTTAATAGGGGGTTACTTTCTTAACTTTTTTTTTAACGTAATTAACCATATGACCAAACTATCCTTAGGTGTCAACATAGCTTTTTATTTCATAGCCATAATACCTGAATTGTTAATATCCTAATCTATTTCGCCGTTTGGAAGGAATTATTTGGAGTTGATAACCAACAAAGGGCTTTGTTCGATCTGTAATCAATTTACAAACCAAAATTGTTTTAATAGATTTGATTCCTCGGGAAAGTAGCATTTTGTGGAATTGAGATTCTAATGTGTAGAAGAATAAAGTTACTAGACCTATGGCCAGATTGGATTCTTTGGAAGCCAATTACACCCATGATCACCGAGGCAAGCGACAATGGTGGTTTAGGTATTTATTGCGCTAGTAAATATTGGTTACCAACCAATCAACTGATGTTGTATTATATGATACTTCTTATCATTTGATTAGTTGAACTTCTAGACATTTGAGAAAGTTGAACCTTATAACAGATTAGTTGAACTTCTAGACATTTGATAAAGTTGAACCTTATAACATAACCTTTTTGAGCACATGACCTTATCGTTTGTTAACAATGCAAACAAATCCATGAATCTTGCCCCAACTCAATCTCTCAACCTCTAGCTCTAGCCAAGGGAGGATCTAAGTGTGCTATGAGGGGGGGACTCAAGCCCACCTCAAAATTTGCCCAAAAAAAAATATATGTAATCTAAACTAACAGGCCAACCCTCTCACTCACTCCACTCTCCGCCCACTTTCTCTTAATCAATCACCAAGTTTCCAAGAAAACCTGCACTACTCGTTCGAAATCCCTCTCTCCCTCATTCACTCGGTGCCATCTCTGATCTCCCACCAAATCTCCAGGAAACATTGCAGTACCAAGCCCACGTGGTACCAAATTCCTGGATCTGCCCCTGGCTCTAGCCGGTGGATTTTAATGGTTTGAGATATAGCACTAGGAGGTTTTGTAATTTTTTTATCTTAGTTTTTTATTATTAATTTTTTTGGGGGGGGGAGGGGGGAATTTTATGATTATAGTGATCTATAAATGAAAGAATAAATATTAGATATAAAAAAAATAGAAATACAAGGCCGAAATGGTAAATGGATATTGTGGTTTGTCAAAGATGTTAACTATTTGTGTATGGTTGACACCCCGAGTTAGTTTGTATTAGTGTTCTAAACATCGCTAGGTGGGTGTCAGCCGCCACACCAGCGTCTAGCCGTCTAGGGGGACTAGATGGGGCCAAGGCGGGGACTAAAATTGTAGGTTTACTTGAGGCAAATAATAAGGCTAGGGGGGTGAATACTTATAAAATCTTCTTGATAAGTTTAAAAATCTTTTAAAACTTTGGCAGCGGAATAATATTTTCTAAAGAAATCAATCAACTGATCAATGGAAGTGATCAGTTGATAACTAAGCTTATGAACAATTTAATGAGCTCACTGAAGTAAAGTGACAGGGGCTGACTGAAACTTTAAGTAATACAGAAATGTTTAAAGCTTTGGTTAGTTTGGTCAAGTAGAATTAATAGTAATGAACACAGAATGTAAAGTGGTTCACAGTATGAAAACTGCTACGTCCACTACCAAGTTGGTCAAACTTAGATTTTTAAAGTGCACTAATATTAATAATCTAAGTGATCACTAACGCATCAGTATACAACAAGGACCATATGAAGATTGAATGTTCAAGAAAACAATCTCGAGTGTTACAATCAATGATATCTCAATAAGTAAGTAGTTGGGAGAGATTCAATACAATGATTGAACTAAAGAGTAAATACAAAGAATGCAAGTAAGTAGTAAATGATCTAAGTATTTTGCTTTTCAATGAAGTTCTAGAATTCTTGAGAGTATTGAATACTTGAGAATTTCTGTAGAACTTCAAAGTGTTAGTTGGGTCTCTATTCTTCAATGCTCCTTTGACTTTATTTAGGTAGAGCTAGAAAAGTTGTCGTTTGACTCATTGAATAATAAGTGACTTTGCATTAAATGTTCTGATGCAGAGTAGGTCAAAACGCGGTAAACAACTATTCCTCGAGCTTAGTGTTATCACAGAAGAGGTAGGTTGAACCTGTCATTTCATTATGAAATAAAACAAAAGGCTAGGAATGAAAAGTGTGTCAGAGTACTCATTAAATTAAAGCAAAAAGCATGTTTGAAACACAAGACACAATAAGTACTGCTACAAATTCAAAATAACTACGGATGCTTATTAATGAAGCTTCCGTTTAAAAGATCAGTAGACTTACAAGAGATAAGTCAAGGACAATTATTAGTCTACTATTCTTATACCATTTACGGTGACTGACTTAGAAAATATTTAAGTCTTTATCAGTCACTATTCATTGGCTAAATCAGCTTGACTGATATTCTGTAGTATATCAGTCATCAGCCAACAAGGAATGGCTAGACACTCATTAGCTAGGAATGGCTGGTCAATTAATCAACCATCTTAGGTTAGAAGGATAGCTGGTCACTTGATCAACCAACATCAATAAAAACGACTTGGCTGATCATGAATAATACCAAAATATAGAATGGTTTTAAGTAAATCATGAGAATGACCAACAAGAATTAAGACATAATTACTTTGGTATTTGAATTTTTTTTTTTAATATTACCTAATTAACAAGCATAAAACCTTCAAATGTACTAATAGTAAATATTACCAATTATACAAATAATCTAAATAGCATTTCAAAGTTTAAAATAATACGACAATAATTAATAATTCAATACATCAAAGGTCTATAACACTTGTTACAACAATATAAATATGATCAAATAATCTGAATTATTATTATTATTATTATTATTATTATTATTATTATTATTATTATTATTATTATTATATATATATATATATATATATAAGGCTTAAAACAACGTCATTTTGGGCCAAAGCTTTTTAAGGATATAAAAAATAAAAATAAAAATTATAGGTTGGGCACCTATGCGTCCGCCTAGAAGGTGCCTAGTGCCTAGGTGGCCGATTTGCTAGATTTCTAGGTGTCTGGGTGACGCCTAGGCCAATTTTTAGAACACTAGTTTGTATGTAAACAATAATGTTTGCAACCTATTAACCAAGGAAGGGTGATGAGCCAAATTAACATAGCACAGGGGGTTATTCGGCACATTGGTCAAACTATAAGTTTTCTTTCTTTCTTTTTTTTTTATTTTTTTATTTTCACATTTACCCTATTTTAGATCTCAAATTGCGTCAAAATTAAGTACACTAAATTAGATTTTGAAGAATAATGGTTTTGTCAAAGTTGTCTTAAGACCATTCGCGAAGCTACATTAAGGCTAAGGGTAGCCATCCCCCCCCCCTAAGCTGTAGCAATATGTAATTTACCCCCTTTAAAATATAGTTATAATCATTCTTATTATATTTTAGCTTCTTAAATTTTAAATGTTACACTTAAAGTTAAGTTAACTCGGCTCACCTAAAGATCAAATTTTGGCTTCGCCACTACTTAAGACCTATGCAATTTAGTCATGCTATGTTTATAAGCACGACAATAAGCACATGAATCGTTATTAAACACTCTATTGCTCCACAGTATACCTGAATCATCGTAACACAATGAAAATAAAGTATCGACCCTAAACATACTTCATTTTAACTCTTGTAGTTTGATTACACAAATAAATTAAAGCCCAATTGTACATAAGTGGGGATGCTGTAGTTTGTAAATGAAATATTTGCCTCAAAAATTGAAATATTGCGCATTTGCATTTTTCTCCGACAAAATGAAATCTTATCCTATAAATTTTAGTCTTAGGATATGATACATTGATCTAATAAAAACATACTATTACTCTAACTTAGTGAAAATTCTAAAAGGTATACTTTTGCTCTTTCATTAGGTTGTACTCAAATGTCAAGAAATCATGGTAAAGGAAAAAACTAAAATGAAATTAAGTCGTTTCCTTGTAATACATTTAATGTGCATTTGGATAGTGAAGAGAAATTTTTGGCAAATATCAGTTCAACTAGTGTAATACTCGTTTTATATTTCTCAATGCTTGGATTCAAGTAGAGTTAATCGTTTTGAAAAGTGATATATTTCAATATTTTCATAGTAAACCTACGTGGTAGACATGTCCATTCGGTTCTAAAAATTGGAACCGAACCTGTTTTGGAACTGCCTAAACCGTGAACCGTCATGAATCGAAACCGGATTAGGACGGTTTGGAACCGGTTTGCATTTCTCAGGAACCGTGAACCGCCGGTTCCAAATCAGTTCCAAACCGTTCAAAAACCGTCAAATTCAAATTTTAAACGTTTGAAACTTTGAATTTTGAAACCATCTGCTCCTACATGCTCCACGCATGCACCTACTCTGACATCCTTGGACATTAGACTTGATGAAAAATCGGAGGAGACTTAATAAAATGATGGATGAGTCTAGCATAGTAAATTTTAAATATCAAAATCAACCTATTATATCGCGATGCCTAACACACCTTAAGCATTTTCTTTTAAGTTTGTATTTTGATAATTAATAATATACTATAACACTTTTTTTACACTTATAATAGATTTTAAAAATTAAAAATAAAAACAAATGTTAAAAAAATTAAAAATAATTTAAAATATTAAAAATCGTGAAACCGAAACCGACAAACCGGAACCGAAACCGAAATTTCACAGTTCTTTTTCGGTTTGCCTTGTCACGGTTTATGGAACCATTCCGAAACGGGAACCGGAACTGATTTGGGCATGTCTACATGGTAGGTAGGTACCCTAAGCTTCGTTTAGACTCAAGTGCAAGTAGGTCCTTTGATATGTTGCGAAACGAGGCACAATGTTTCCTATCGGGGATAACCTGGGTGCAATATTTCCTATACAGGTATAATCCATCTTATCTTATGCTAAAGTGAAATAGAAAAAAATTGCCTCACCTTATGTTGCGGATAAAAATTTAGAGTAATGTTACATCAATAAATTTTGTTTACAGCTAGCTTTAATGTATTGTACATTATAATTACTTAATATATTAGTAATTAAATCATAAAATACTACGATGTTTGCTATAAACTAAATCTGTTATTTTCCAAATCTTTTGGGCCTTTTTAACTATAGAACACTACTATAGGACTTGTCTGAACTTTGAACAACTTGCTCACAAGGTCAAATTATGGGCTAATTGGTTTTGGGTCTGACAAGACTTGACCCTAATCCATTAACCATTATTTTTAATCCTCTACAAGTGGCATTTGTCCTCAATGGATACAGTGCTTTCCCTCTCTCTACAGTACCCACACTTAATCTTATCATAATTATGGATAATAACTAAGTATATTTTAACTAAGTATATTTTAACTAAACCCTTAATCAATATCTTATTCCCCATATTATATTAAACACAAAAGGAAAACCAAAACTTGCAACCTACATCATCCAACCAAATAAGGAAAGGTGTCAAGGTTCTGTTTTCAACACTCTCTCTCTCCCTCTCATCAGACCACAGAAAGAAAAAAATAAAATAATTTAAACTGATTCTGCTTGCCTTTAAAGTTCAGATTACAAGATAACATATTTTAAAATTTTCAGTAATGTCACACCATATGGTTGCACCTTCTTGCTGGAATTCCCTTATTTACCCTTCCAAAACCACCAACCCAGGGAAGAGGATGAACCAATTGGCTAGACCATAGTAGGGGTACATCTGTCATTTCAAGTGGGATGGTGTTTACATAGAAGGTTACACAATGAAGACTTTCTATTAGTAGTATAACTCATAAAATACTAAGCAATGATTAGGAAGAGAGGTGATTTATCATTATATATCATGAAAAATAGAAAACAAATTGGAAGAAGAGAGAGAAAGAATAGGGGAGGGGAGTGAGAAAGGGGATGAGGGTTATGGGGTTTGCTTCAATAAAATTAAAAAAGAAAAAAGAAAAAAAAAGGTCTTAATTTCCAACCACCCTTATCAGAGCAATTAATCCCTCTCAGGACAAGTGTTCATAACTTCCCTGCAAAAAAGTACAAAGGTTCCCATTAATGAGAAACAAGACAGAATTGCTGAGAAACCCTCATTTACTTTAGCAACTTGGACTCTGCTTAGCTCCAATTTTGAACAACCATTTCATAATGATATACCTTTAATATTCAACATTCAATATCTAAATCTTAACTAAAATTTTAATAAGTAAAATACTTTATTAAAAAAAAACCCAACAAATTAACCATATTGAAGACAACTTTTAAGTTTTACTCCTCCGTTCCACCCAAAAAGTCTACGTTTAAAAAATTTACTTATTATGTCCTTAAGGAGTGGCCCAGTGGTAGAGTTGGGGCTTCACAGAGTGTGAGGTCTCAGGTTCGATCCCTTCCCACGCCCCCTTATGACATCAAAAATAAAAACAAAAACAAAAAAATAAGTCTACTTATTAAGGAATATATTAATGTCATTAGAGTTGGTTATAGTTACAAAAATACTTAAATACAATTAAAATTATTACAATACAAATGGAGGATAAAAATAAACGATTATAAAAATTATAAACATAATTTTTTAAAAATTAACTTTTTAAATAAAATATCTCAAAATAATATAATTGATTATTTATTTGAAACGGAGGCAGTAATGCATTAGACAACTTTTATAGCATTAGCTGAATTTGACACCGAGGCCGACACTTGATTAATTGAATCAAACGACTAATTTAATTCAAAAAAGTTGAATTAATTGAAAGACTAATTTAATTCAAAAGTTGGAATTCTGATGCCTTAGAGCATCACAACGGTGGGCTTGATCAATCTTCTAAAAGTAATTTTAGGGTTTGTTTGGTAATTTTAATGTTATAGCTTAAAATTAAAATTAAAAGAATAATTTAAATTTTATAGAGCTCAAATTATTCATCAAATTTCAATTTCAAAGCATGACATTGAGTAGCCAAACATAGCCTTAGAGTTTTTTGGCACCTTTTAATCCCACAATGGTCCCTCTAGTCCACCATCTTCCTCTAAAACCAATTAAACCACCCTTCAAATATAAAATGAGTTTTAACATAAATAGTGACTCAAATCCTCCACATTCTCCTCACTTTATTTTAACACAATATACTTTTGTTTAATATATTGAAATGAAAATTATTAAAATATACTCTCTCCGTCCCTAAATTATTGTCTTACTTTTTTATTTGTCCGTCTCTAAATAATTATCTTATTTAAAACTTTTCTTTTTAAGACATTACTTTTACCATTTTACCTTTACTTTTCTTCCTACTTTAATTATGTGTCACATACACATGAACATTAAAGAAAACTACACTATACCAATATTAATAATCAAGTCAATTATTTTTTCTTAATCCGTGTGTCGGATAAAATAAAACAATAATTTAGAAACGGAGAGAGTACAATATATTTTTCATAGTATATAAATTTAAAATATTTTATTTTAATTATGATGAAAAAATATAAATAAAAAAGAAAAAATATAATGGTAGTTAAGTTTGTTATTTGAGATGAAAGATATTAAATTTTTAAAAAGTGGTATAGAGAATGATTATTAGAGTAAATACTTTTTTAAAGTGTTATAAAAAAATAAAATTATAATAAACAATAAGATGTTTAGAATATGATATAAGTTGTACTCACAAATGCTCTTAAAATGGGACCCGAGTAAGTTGGAGTTTAAACGCCCTGATATAGACTCGCATTAGTTCCATTCAAGTCTTCGAGATAAGGAAACTAATTAATGTGTTAAATTTTCTAGCTAAATTCCGAGCATCTCAAGAATTCTACTCCCTCCGTTTTAGGTAAAGAGTCCACTTTTCTTTTATAAAAATCAATATAAGACTAAATCAAATAAAAAATTTATATACTTTACTTATATTTTAAAAAATAAAATTTTATTAATTAAAAATTATCTTAATAATACTATAAATTACAACTTTAATAACTTTATAAAAATTACTAAATTTATGTTAATTACTGATCAAACTTTAATTTAATTAACAAAAAAAAATCAAAAGTAAACTCTTTACTTAGAACGAAGAGAATATTTTATTTATATAGTTAAACCTATCCCGGACTTCGTTCCTTTCTCAAAGCTAATGAGGCCAGTAGTATAGTTCTGTTCAAGAAATAAACACCAACTATGAGGTAAGCATACAATGAAGAAACTTCCTTCAAATGAAATCATATTTTCAATCAAAAGTGAAGAAAAAAAAAGGGTAAAAGAAGATGATTAGCAAATTAAATGATAACTGTGGGTAATTAAGTCCATAAAAAAACAGTAATTTAGCCCAAAAACACTGTGGGTTTATTACCATTAACAAATATCAGTAGTGTCATTAATCAACATTAACATAACATGAAATGATGAAATTGTCAACTACCTCTCTCTCTCTCACTGTCTCCTTCCCTCTAAAACTCCAATCAAATTATTCAAGATGAAGAAGAAGACCCATTATTGGAAACTTGAAGATGACTATTGTTGTTGTTGTTGCTGCAGTGAATACCATTAGCAGTATTGTTGCTGTTGTTATTGTCAAAGCTAATCCTACCATTGGGGTTGGTGATGGGAGTGGTGGTGGCGGTGGCGGTGGTGGTGGTGATGAGGGTATTATTGTCTTTTTCTTTCTTGCCGAAAGTGTTCTTGTTGTTGTGCATCCATACTTTGAGGACACCTCTCCTAATCCCAACCTCATTGCAAAATTCCTCCACCATCCCGTCATCACATCTCTGTAACTTCCATCCCAATTTCTCTGCAAAAGATGACATCTTCTCCTTCTGCTCTTGGCTGAACTTTGTCCTGAACCGCTTTCTCCCACTCGAGTTCTCCATCTTCACCGCCGTCGGCGTCCCCGGAGTCGCAATTTGGTGGTGCTGGTGCTGCTGCGTTTCATCCGCCACCGCCGTGCTCAGCGCCAGTAGCATGTGAGGTGCAGCAAACGAGTAGTTCGATGAGATTGGCGGTGGCGGCGGAGACGGTGAGGTAGAACTACGGCGCCGCGGCGGCGGTTGGTGACGGTGGAATTCGAGAAAATGGGTGGCGGCGTTGGTGGGGGAAATCGAATCGTTATGCTCACGACGGTGGAAATTGCGGTGGCAGCCACAAGCCGCGCATTTTAGCGAGGTGGGGTCGGTTGGGGTGCAAATGGGTGAGGGCATAAACTCTCCGCAACCGTCCAAGGCATGGCCACCTAAGCTGGCAGCATGGTTCTTTAGACATTCTTTATACACCGCCGCAGCAGCCGCCGCCGGCGTGAGCGGTGGTGGGTGGTGGTGTTTTTTCAGTACGCCGTTAGTGAACGATAAAGGCTTAATGGGTTGAGTTCGGGGTGGGGTTTCACTTTCAGTATCTGGGATTCTTGTTGGGGCGGTGGTGGTTGTTGTTGTTAGGTCCATTTCCCAAATAAAGAAAATTGAAAATCTAAGGGTTAGGTTTAGGGTTTCATTAAGCAGAGAGAAAAAAATTTGTTGATGATTTCTCTAACTTGGTTATGGAGATTATGATTGAAATTTAAGATTTATGGAAATTTAGAGAGAGAAAGAGGAAGGAGAGAGAGAGAGAGATGTGTGGGGGAGAAAAAGTGGCTTCTTAAAATGGCAAGCACTTAGTTTATAGAGGGAGGGGTCTGAGTTTGATTTTTGTGTTAATGATAAGAGTAATTCTAGAGGTATTAATAAACACCTAATTTTGTATATAAAATAATATGGTATTTTTGAATTGTTTAGTTTGCATTATTTTTTCATTAGAGGTTATAATTACAAAAATGATTAAGCAAAGTAAACATGTTTATATTAAATATGAAAGGTAAAGTTCAATTTTTTTTAGAGATTGTAGACATAATTTTTAAAAGTAAGCTTTTTAAATGAAATATTTTAATATAAAGTAATAAATTTTTTGCTTGGATCTGAGGAAGTAACTCATGGAGATTACTTAGAGGTAGTGTTGAGTACTAATTTTATACACAAAATAATATCACATTTTATTCATTTTGCATTATTTTTGAACTCAATGAAACTAAGAATAAGATGACACCTCTTTTTAACTCACTGATGGAGTCCATGCTCACCCAAGGCTCGTAGCATGCCAAATAAGAGCCCGTTTGATACAGCGTTTATAAAATGTAGTATTTTAAAAATGCAGCGTTTTAAAAAACGCAGTGTTTTAAAAACGGAGGTCTTTTCTTATAAATACGTTTGGGATATCACTTCAATACACAGCTTTTTTTTTTCCTAGGAGTGTTTTAAAACCTGTGTTTTGGGAAAAAGCTGGGAATTCCAGCGTTTTAAAACGCAGCTGCGTTTTGAAAACGCTGTGTTTTCTGCCGCAGTATTGAAACACATTTTTTACAAATAAGCTGCGTTTTACCCCTACATTTTGGCCAAAACGCTCGACCAAACGGGCTCTAATATGTAACCTATTTTTAACTCACTGATCGAGTTCATTACATTCCAGATAAAATGTCACGAAAAAAACTATTTTATTTTATACACAAAATTAGGTATTTATAATGCGCATACATAAAGGAAGGGGAAATCAAAGTTTTAACACGCATTCATATGGAGATTATGATGGTGGGATGAGTGTGATTAATGTGTCTAAATTCTGAGGTTTGCTGTTTAATTGGATACGTGGCAGGTTTCTAGCTTTGGATTACAGTTGACCCCCCCCCCCAACCCCCCCTCCCTTAAAGTACTGGAAAATTAGTAGTAATGTATTAATTTGAAGTTTGGACTTTATTGATTTTAAATCTTCTATCCTAATCATCGTCTTATTAAATCCTACTTTTATACGTATTTTTGTTATTTTAATTGATATTTTTTTTACAATTTTTATAAAAATATGTGTAGAGTTAGGATTCAATAAATGTATTACATGAAGTGGAATAGAAGAATTAAGGGTAGTACTTTGGGCACAAAAAAATCATAAAATTTGGTGACAAAAGCTTTGTTATTAGTTTTTGATTGATTTTTTTCATTAGTTAGTGGCTGGCCCATAAACTATGTAATCAATTAATAACCGTCAACGAAGATTTTGTGAAAAAATTTTTGTGACTTTTTTGTGCCCATAACATTGCTCAAGATTTAAATAAGTGAGAATGAGCATAGAAATTATATGTCCTATCCAATTTTATTTATATACATATATGTATGTATGTAAAATTAAAATCTCTTATTTATTATTGTTTTAAAGACACCAATGGTTACCTTTATCTTATTTTCTTATTGAAAAGATAAATATATTTTCTTGAATTCTTTTAAAATTATTTTATGCAAAAAAAATACTTGGCGTATTATTATGTTATATTCTTTCCATCTCAAAATGATATTCATTTTTGTATAAACTCCTAAATTTTCTTTGTTAATTAGTAAGTTAATTCATGCAATGCTAAGGCATGGACACTAAGAGCATTATGTATATGTAATATGTGTTACTAAAATGATTTAAAAAATAACTTTCTTATTTTTAGTAAAAAATAAAAAAATAAACACTTATTTTGAAACGAAACTAAACGCACCCATTATTACCCAACACTTTTTTGTTTTTTGATATGAGTTTGTGATGTTTGCTACTATAAGCTTGGAAAACTAATACTCCTTCCTTCCGAAAATTATTGTCTTGTTTTTCTTTTTTATCCGTCTCAAAATAATTATCTTATTTGAAAGTTTTCTTTTTAGGATAACACTTTTACCATTTTATCCTTATTTTTTCTTCATATTTTAACTATAGGCCACATGCACATTTGCATTAAGAAAAAAACTACACAATATTAATTATAATCAAGTCAATTATTTTTCTTAATACGTGTGCCAGGTCAAATAAAATAATAATTTTAGGACAGAGAGAGTATCTTTGTTTTACACAAATGGTCTTATACAACTATTTCAATGTTGGCAAAAATTTAAAAAAAAATATCTTACGGGTATTTTCTGTAAGACGGATCTTCTTGACCCAACTCGTCTTCTGTTGGTGGACTAAACTATAAGAGAGTGAGACTCCATCTTACAAATTAAAATTAATAAAACGATATCACAAAAAATCTACTCTTCAATATATAAATATTTCTCTACGATAACATAAATTGTAGACCTGTGTACTGATTTAATGTGTCTACCCCGCCAGTCTCACTTTTGCCACACTTTATAAGAATAAAGTACATATTATATGTGGCGGTAAGGATTATTATACTCATAACTGTTGCTTATAATCAGACACGTACAAATATTCACATTTATAAACTCATAAAATTATCTTTATTAATTACTTGTTAATCTAATAAAAAATCTTTAGTTAGTGAAGAGAAGCAAGGATTAGTAGTAATATTTTTTTTTAAATTAGTAGTAATAACTTAACGATTAAAGGATGTAATTAGTGATAACATGCTTGACATTATTATAACTTATATATATATATATATATATATATACTCCCTCCGTCCCTAAATTATTGTCTTCCTTTCCTTTTTTATCAGTCCCAAAATAATTGTCTTGTTTGAAACTTTCCTTTTTAGAACATTACTTTTACTATTTTACCCTTACTTTTTCTTCCTACTTTAATTATGGGCCACATACACATGGGTATTAAAGAAACAACACACTTTTTTAATACTATTCTAATATTAATAATCAAATTAATTAAATTTTTTTAATCCATGTGCCAGGTTAACCCAAATAATAAACGGAGGGAGTATATAATTATATAATTCTCATAGAAATATTTTGCTGAGTAATAGGTGTTGCACTGAAAACCACATTGATATCAGGTGTTGGAACTTAGGTACATAAATCATTGAAAAAGTTAGAGTCTCCAACTTCCAACCATGTGCCCCATGCTAATAGGCTTTTTTAATTTAAGATGATAACCCTTTCCTAAAATATCTTAATTGCTGTCTAATCTGATAATACCATGATTAAGTTTTGTCAAAGAAACAATAGTATATTGCACATATTAGTACTACCTCAAAAAAAAAGAAAAAAAAAGTTCACACATTTAGGTCTATTGCTAAGTTTGGTCCTTTGACTCAAAAGACTCCTCATATCGATCCTTTAAACATTTTTTATTTGAGCCTTGCAGGGTCTTTATACGATAACAATCGCGGGTTTCTTAAGAGTTTTTTTTCTCGTTGTTTTATCGGTAATCTCAGCAGTGTTGATCCTCATCCTATTTATTGCATCGATATTGGTATTTGCGGAAAACTTACATGATTTTATGAAAATGCTTGAGAACACAAATTTCTGATACCGGTCATAGCATTATTTTATTTTTTGTAAAAAAAAAAAAAGCATGATAAAATTTGGAAAATACTACAGAAATCAATCTGAGGAATAACATAACATGGACCTAGGAATGATACACTAAAAACATGATTTTGTAGGGGGTTTTTTAGAAATCTTCTAAACTTTGAAAAGATATGAAGACTAAGGTGGGTGTGTGCTTATAATTAAAGCCATGAAATTTGCTGAAAAAAAGGGAAAAAGTAATGTTATGTGTATTTAAAGTGTGCACTAAATGTGCATCAAAATTAGTTGACATTTTCTGATTGGTTAAATAATTTATGAGTCATACCACTTAATAATTTTCTCACTAACCAAATAATAATAACAATAATTTTTAGTGCATTCTTTACGTGTACATAACATTACTCAACGAGGGAATAAGGGCATTCATACTAAACACTCTACCGATGACCTAAGATTCTTTTTGGAGTTTCTTGCCTTCCTTGAAATCTACAGTGTACACTCTATCAAACACTTTATTTTTGAAATTACCTAATTCACTCTCTTAAAATAGAGTGTATTTTACCATGAATAATAGTCACTTCGATCCCATCTTTGGTATGAAAATTGAGATTTGTTAGTTGAAATAAAAATTTTGATTGAACTATGTACGAAAATTGAGGTTTTAACAGGATTATATAGAGTGTACTTATTAAATTGATTTTTTTTAAAAGTTAAAAAACTATATTTGAAACAAAAAATAAGGTACTCCCTCCGTCCCTAAATTATTGTCTTCCTTTCCTTTTTCGTTCGTCCCTAAATAATTGTCTTGTTTGAAACTTTCCTTTTTAAAACATCACTTTTACTATTTTACCCTTACTTTTTCTTCCTACTTTAATTATGGACCACATACACATGTGCATTAAAGAAAACAATAAACTATTTTAATACTATTCCAATATTAATAATCAAATTAATTAAATTTTTTTAATTCGTGTCGAATCAATTCAAACAATAATTTAGGGACGGAGAGAGTATTTAGAAAGTGATATAAAGTGATTGTTGCGTGCTTATAATTAAAGGCATGAGATTTGCTGAAAAAACCAGGGGAATAAGGAAGCAACTTGTAAAGACTAAAAATGAGTAAAGGCTATGGATATTATTGGATTTAACAAGAAGAGTTCACTATTTAGCTAACTTTAAATTGATGGGATAAAAAACAATGCCCTGACAATTGTGTCACTATCCATTGAGCACGCGCATAAGATATTATGATCCTCATTTCTTTTTTTTTCTTTTTTTCTTGCCAATTTGAATATCACATCGTTGGCTCTTTTCTAAAATGTTCGTTCTAACTTAATTAGATACTCCCTCCGTTTCAGGTAAAGAGTCAACATTTTATTTTTAAAAATTAATATATGACTAAATTAAATCAAAATTTTATATACATTATTTATGCTTTAAGAAATAAAATTTTATTAATTAAAAATTATATTAAGAATACTATGGATTACAATTTTTATAAATTTGTAAAAATAAATAAATCTATATAAATTATCGGTCAAACATTAATTAAGTTGACTCAAAAAAGTCAAAAGTGAACTCTTAACCTGGAACGGAGGGAGTATCATGATTTTTATCGTCTTTGTGATTTTATCATGCTCGGGAGATTAGTTATGAGCTAACGTACCGGGATACCATTGAAAAACTTAAAAAATTATAAATAAAAAATGTGGTTGGCTCTTTTCTAAAATGTTTGTTCTAAGTTAATTAAATGTCTCAATTTTTATCTTTTTTGTCATCTTATCATGTTCGAGAGATTAGTCATGAGACGTACTTGGTTGATACCATTGAAAAACTAAAAAAAATATAAATAAAAAATGTTGGCTCCTATCACCGTAAATTAAAGGAGATGCTGAAATTTCATTTAGATTTGGCGGCTGAATCAAATCTTGCTAGCAAATACACTAGCACCACACAATAAGAATTGGGAATGGGTTATGTGTGATAATGATGAACCAAATTGCATGCCTAGGGCTGATCTGTGGTCGTTTTTTCTCCTAACAAAAATTTGCTTTAAGAAAAATATCTTTCAATTAATTTTCTTCTAAATTTTGTAAAGTAAAACCATAAACCCTAAATTTTAGACACAAAGTTAGGGGTGACAATGGCTGACACGACACGAATACACGAATCAGCACGACATGATTATAAACACGTTACAGAGAGAAATGACACGACACGACACGAAAGTTTGAAATTAAAAATTTAGTTAAAATAACATTTATTGTTATATTTATGATCAAATAAAATAAATAACATGAAAATACGATAGTGCGGCACGAATACGATGCGACAACACGAATTGCCACCCCTACACAAAGTAGGGCGATAAAACGGCAAACTTGTTACGATAAAATAGTTTGTCTTAGAAGATATTGAACCGTTGGTGAATGTTATCTATTGACAAATAATTTGTCATGGTGGAGGAGTTTGATTACGAGGAAATTATTTTTGATAGTGTATATATCATCGATTCTTATCTATTAACGAATTTTTTGTTTGGTTTTCTCATTACTCTTCTCGATCTTGTTTCACTTATTTAAATTTTAGATATGGTTTTCAATTTTATCACGGAGGATTTGCAAAATAAAAATATGCTTTGTTATCATTTCCAAACAAATTTTTTTATGGGTTGGTTTTCTTACCAAATTAATAATTATGCCAAAAATTTTATTTGATGTCTTTAATTTACACAACCATTTTATATTTTTTTAAAGGAAAAAAGAAACTAACAAACATATAACCCTCAAACGCTCATTATCTCAACATCCACTTTCATTCATCATCTCAATGACAATTATTATCAATACTTTTTGTGGATAATTATTAACCCTTTTTTGGCAAGATTTTCTTTTTAAATTAGTGTTTATTGTCATAAAAGTGAACTTTCTTGTTAATAAAATACTCCCTCCATTCCAGGAAAATAGTCTACTATACTATTTTAAAATATTTTACTTAAAGAGTTTACTTTCAAAAAATTATGTTTATAATTTTAATAATCTTTTATCTTTACTATCCACTTGTGTTGTAATCGTCTTATAGCCCGTTTGATGGAACGTTTTCAAAATGTAGTGGTTAAAAAAACGCAGCGTTTTTAAAACACAGCGTTTTTTTATAAATGCGATTGGAATATCACTTCAAAACGCTGTTTATTTTTCTTAGCAGTGTTTTAAAACCTGCGTTTTGGGAAAAAACTGGAAATTTCAGCGTTTTAAAACACAGCTGCGTTTTTAAAATGCAGTTTTTTTCTGCCGCAGCATTAAAACACATTTTTTACAAATAAGCTGCGCTTTATCCCTGTATTTGGCCAAAACGCACGACCAAACGAGCTCTTAGTTGTGCTTAAGTATTTTAGTAATTATGACCAAATTCAATAACACTAATATATCCCTTAATAATCAGACTTTTCAAATGTGGATTCTTTGGGTGGAACGGACGGAGTAAGTAGTAAAAAGAAATATCAGGCTTAATCAATGCAAATAATAATAGTCTGGATTAAATGGGATTAGCAGCCTTGGTCTACAACAATCAACATTACAACTAGAGAAGAGCACAATTCATGTTCAATAATTGAGGTTCTGTTTTGGAAATGACATTGGCCTATACTAGAGGACGGTGGATGCTTAGGATCTCAAAAATCATGTCAATTTTTTTTTTCTTTTTCTTTTTCAAGAAAATGACAAAAATCCTATTTTCATTAAATAGAAAGAAAGTGAAACTAAATTTGGTCACTACAAAAATCGCATTATTTTGTCAAACTTGTTTTCCTTCGTTTTCATTAAAAGTGTCTACGTTTAAGATTTGTAATACTCCCTCCGTTCTATCTAAAAAATTCATGTTTGAAAATTTTAATTATTAAGGGACATGTTAGTTTTATTGAATTTAGTCATAATTACAAAAATACTTGAGCACAACCAAGATGATTACAATACAAGTGGAGGGTAAAGATGAAAGATTATTAAAATTGTAAGCATAATTTTTTAAAAGTTAATTATTTAAGTGAAACATCTCAAAATAGTATAATGCACTCTTTGCTTAAAACAGAGAGAGTAATTGATAAATATATTTATAGAAATAGATTATTGGTACTTTAATTTCGAACCAAGGCACTTTAATGTAGAGTGCAGAAGATCATGTACAACTAATATAAAAGAGTACTTGGAGTGTCGTAGTACAAAATTAGAGTGATAATAGTCTAACCTATATTAGTAACCTCAATATTGATTATAATTGAATTTTAAAATATAACTAAGATGTTTGTATCATATGTAAAGGCTAAAATGTATAAAAAATCATAAATATAATTTTTAAAAGTAGACCTTTCAAATAAATTCTAAAATAGAATAGTCAAGTACCCTTGATTAAAATGGGAAAATTATATGTTGGTTCTATACTGTCGCGACCCGACCCGAGATTCGATGTGAATCTTGTTCGGTCCGCGAGTAAACGGAGAAACATAAAAGTAGCATCTCAAAAATTCCTTTTAAAAAGAATGCAAAGTCATGAGAAAACCCTGTAATGCACGTGCAACTTTTCTTTAAAACGACAAGATTTTTAAATCAATACTAAACCTCAACGGCGAAATAGGCCGGAGAAACAACACGTTAGCTAGCAACAACAAACTCGAGCTAACAGGCTTGGTACATGTATAAACCATATCAGAGTGCGCGAAATTTAAAGTTAACAAATATATACAACAGCACGGCAACCATGCCGGCATAACAAAAGAATATAAGAAGTAACACACGAGACTACTACTCAACAAATACATTGATTAAATAACAAGTACACCCTCGGCCTCACCAAAAAAAAATACTAGGCACAAGGTGCACTACCAAAAGAAGACGTCCAACTGGAACTGAACTCGAGCAACTAGAGATTCCTCCCCGGCCCTTGATCTAAGGAAAACAAATAAACACAAAACGGGGATAGTCGAAACTCAATAAGCTACGAATGCAACAATATGATATGCTAGATGCAAGACAATAAATATAACAAGTATTCATATCATCACGAAACCATTTCAATACAAAACGGAAGTAACAAGTGTTGCACGTAGCCAAACAACCCCATACTACACGAGAGGCTCGACGATCGCCAACCGTCCCATACCGGTTGGAAACCATGACCAACATTCGCTTATACAGGAAGCACATAAGAGCTATAAGTAAACATGTTATAAAGGATACGGTGTCGAGGTACACCTCCGACCAAACCAATACTTCCAACCAACCAACCAATATAATACCAAAAGTAGAGCCGTTATTGACGTGCTCGAACGAGAAAACCAAATAACATAACACATTGTGAACCATCTTCTGTATTCACGTCGACGGGTGATCTCGGTCCCTACAACCCAAGAATCAACCACGGATATAGCTTACCATGGTTGCGTTTATTCCGTACAACAAATGGCGCTATACCCCTACCGTGGCCAACGGTAGGGCGAGGCCTGATGTATTGGCCTTCGACTATTACGTAGCCCCAGCTCCCGCAATAATCGAGCGTCAATACACCGCCAACACATATGCCATGGACTTAACCAAATGCACAAGTAGATGTTTACTTGACATTTAAAATAAAAGGTTATACTCCAAAGTAGGGAGTATACCACAACAGTAACATTTAACAATGATATGAATGTCACAAGTGAGTTATAATAATCTCACAACACAAATAACCAACTTATAAAAATTACGACAATTTACGTAATATCAAACACACAACCGGTGTACCAAATTTCCAAACGAATCACTCGAATCATCCAAGAATTCCCAAATCACACACATGGTCTCATAAATTATGAAATCCTAACGAACTCCGTTAGAGTCATTTTTGGTTTCTAATGAGTTCGAGTTTACGCGAATTAATCATACCGTAAACTTAACAATTACTAATCATATTTCACATTTCTAACATGTAAACATGAGTCTCCAAACACATCCAAAAAGTCAACCACGAATTTGAAAAGTCAACATAGTCAAACATACTCAAAATTGATGATTTCTAACATATTTCATCAAATAACAAGTCCAAGATGAATAACAATTCATAATTGAGGAAGAACAAGGGATAGTAGCTTACTTCAATGAAAGATATTACCCAATGAATTCAAAATTCAAGCTTGGTAATGGATTCCCCTAGTCTTTAGCAACCTTGGTGTGGTCTTGCATGTAAGAATCTATGGTTGGATAAAGAGGACAAGGCATACACACACTAATCTCACTATGAATCTCTCACACTATCTCTCAATACACCATGGATGAATTATAAGGAGAAATGGTGTTTGTGTGTGTCTCCTTAGTGTTTTTAAGAGAGGAAAAGACTTGTCAAAAGCCTTGGTACGTTTAAGTTTGGTCAAGGGGCGAAATGGTCCACCTTTAAAAAGTCAAGAAAATAGAGTTTCTCCATTCTGGACACGTGACGGCCACCTAGGCTCCTGCCTAGGCGCTCGCGCAGCTTCCAGAATGCTCAACCTCAACTTTCTGTCTTTTGAGCGCTCGCCCAGGTGCTCGCCCTTGCTCCAGTGCATCAAAATTCACGAAATATGCTCTAGAAAAGCCCCAAAATGATGTCCAATAGTCCCAAGATGGTTCTAACACTTAGGTGAAGTTAAAACACTAAGCAAAGGTCTCCGAAAAGTCCCAAAAACTAAGCTAAACAAGTAATACACTAAATCAAATGCAATTGATTATAAAACTCCTAACACATATCCATACACTTGAAAAGTGTATGAAATGACGATGTTCATATAAGAGACGTAAACATAGAATGAATGCGAATGATGCAAATAGTGTGGGCGTTACATCCTCACCCCTTTAGAATAAATTCGTCCGCAAATTTACTTACCAAACTCAACGAATAAGGAAGGGTACTTCGCACGCATCTCTTGTTCTAATTCCCAAGTGGCCTCCTCGATGTTATGACTCCTCCATAATACCTTCACAAGGGGAATTGATTTCGACCTCAACACTTGTTCTTTTGTATCAAGTATTCTTACGGGTTGCTCAACGTAGGAAAGATCGGGTGTCAAGTCTACCGGCTCGTACTCCAATATGTGCGATGCATCCGATAAGTACTTCCTCAACATAGACACATGGAACACTGCATGAACGCCCGACATCGACGGTAGTAGGGCAAGTCTATAAGCCAACTTCCCAATCCTTTCCAAAATCTCAAACGGGCCAATGAACCTTGGAGTCAATTTCCCTTTCTTACCAAACCTCTTGACCCCAATTCGTGGAGAAACCTTCAAAAACACATGATCACCTACCTCGAATTCAAGATCCCTTCATCGATGATCCGCATAGCTCTTTTGTCGACTCTGAGCCATTTTCAACCTTTCCCGGATAAGCTTCACACTCTCAACTGATTCATGAACCATGTCAGGACCCCATAACTTTGCTTCGCCGACTTCATCCCGACAAATTGGAGAATGACATTTTCTTCCATATAGAGCTTCATAAGGAGCCATCTCAATAGTCGATTGGTAGCTGTTGTTGTACGCGAACTCTATCAAT
This sequence comes from Platycodon grandiflorus, assembly GCA_016624345.1. Lineage (NCBI taxonomy): Eukaryota > Viridiplantae > Streptophyta > Magnoliopsida > Asterales > Campanulaceae > Platycodon > Platycodon grandiflorus. The sequence goes on from CM028364.1 coordinate 32,940,116, forward strand.
GGTATGTGTGAATCCCAAATCCCCTTGAAATCCATCGAACAAGCTCGCAACATGTCCTCAAGTATCTGTATGGTCCTCTAGGATTGTCCGTCTGTCTGAGGATGAAAAGCCGTGCTAAGAGTTAGCTTCGTACCCAAAGCATTCTGAAGTGATTGCCAAAATTGTGAAGTGAACCGTGGATCTCGATCTGACACTATGCTAACTGGCACCCCATGTAACCTCACAATCTCCTGTATGTACAAGGTAGCAAGTTTATCCATCGGGTAAGTCATCGCAATCGAAAAGAAATGTGCCGACTTGGTCAATCTGTCAATAATAACCCAAACCGCATCATGACCCTTACGAGTCCGTGGCAACCCTGTCACAAAATCCATCGCTATGTTCTCCCATTTCCATTCCGGAATCTCCAATGGTTGTAACAATCCTGCCGGTCGTTGATGTTCCGCTTTTATTCTTTGACAAGTCAAGCACCTTGATACAAACTCGGCCACCTCTCTCTTCATACCACTCCACCAAAAGTTCTTCTTCAAGTCTTGATACATCTTAGTACTCCCCGGATGAATCGTGTATCTAGATTTGTGGGCTTCCTCCAATACTTGCCTTTTAACTTCGTCAATCGCTGGTACGCAAACTCTATTTCGAAACATAAGGATACCTTCACAGTTTTTTGAGAAATCCGTTGTCTTTCCTTCATTCAGTCCATCAATCAATGCCTTCAATTTCGGGTCGTCCTCTTGTGTTTCTTTAATTCTTTGGATCAATACTGGCGTGGCCCGGAGGTTAGCAAAAATTACCCCCCGACTCGATCTACATGGACCTCAATCTCGAACATCCTCAAGCATTTTCCATTCACGAGTCATCAAGTAAGACATGTACGCCTTTCAGCTAAGTGCATCCGCTACCACGTTAGCTTTCCCTGGATGATACAAGATAGTACAATCGTGATCCTTAAGCCGTTCCATCCATTTCCGCTGTCTATTGTTCAACTCTTTTTGAGAAAATATGTACTTGAGACTCTTGTGGTCGGTGAACACTTCGAACTTGGCTCCGTAAAGGTAACTCGAGGTCGTGGGTTGGGTAATTCTGTTCAAATGGAGTCAACTTCTGAGAAGCATACGCTATCACTCTCCCATTCTGCATCAAAACACAACCCAAACCCTCTTTCGAAGCATCACTGTATATCACTAACACATCCTGTCCGTTCAGTAGTGCCAAGATCGGGGCTGTGGTCAACCTCTTTTTCAGCTCTTGGAAACTCGCTTCGCATTTATCATCCCATACAAAGGGTTTATTCTTTTGTGTTAAGTTCGTCATCGGAGTCGCGATTTTTGAAAACCCTTCAATAAACCTCCGATAATAACCTGCCAAACCCAAGAAGCTTCGAATCTCCGTTACCGACTCGGGTCTTTTCTAATTCACCACTGCCTCAATCTTGATCGGATCCACCGAAATACGATTACTCGAAACAACATGGCCTAGAAAAGAGAACTCCTCGAGCCAAAATGCACACTTACTAAACTTCGCATACAACTTCTTTTCCCTCAATACCGACAATACCAACCTCAAATGTTTCTCGTGCTCCTCTCGAGATTTTGAGTACACAAGAATATCGTCGATGAATACCACCACAAAACAATCCAGATAAGGCAAGAAAATTATATTCATTAGATCCATAAACACAGCTCGTGCATTCGTCAACCCAAATGGCATCACCACAAACTCGAAGTGCCCGTATCGAGTCCGGAATGCCGTCTTCGGTATATCTTCCGCCCGAACCTTCAATTGGGACGGAGCCCTGTAGTTGGTCAAATAGATCATCAATATGTGGAAGGGGATATTTGTTTTTAATGGTCACCTGATTTAGCTCCTTGTAATCAATGCACAATCTCAAGGAACCATCTTTCTTCCTCACAAACAATACCGGTGCACCCCACGGCGATACACTCGGCCTAATAAAACCCCGATTCAGCAATTCTTCCAACTGTACCTTTAACTCTTTCAATTCTGCCGGTGCCATACGATACGGTGCCTTAGACAATGGAGCGGTACCTGGCAATAATTCAACACAAAATTCTAACTCTCTATTCAGAGGCAAATCATATTCAGATGAAAATACATCCGAAAATTCACGTACAATTGGAACATCCTCCAACACAACAACTTTCTTCGATTTATCAACCACACATGCCAAATACCCTGTACACCCATGTGATAATAATTTTTGAGCTTTCAAAGCCGATATCATATAAATACCACCCATGCATCTATCACCCTCAAACATAAACGAAGGCATATCAGGCAATTCAAATGTAACAACTTTCTTACGACAATCAACTATGGCATGATGAGTATGCAACCAATCCATACCCAAAATGACATCAAAATCACGGATGGGCAGAACTACTAAATCCGCAAGCAAAACATGGCCATCAATAACAACTTCACATGCACGATGAACATCAGAAGCAACTAGGCACTCTCCCATCGGAGTAGACACTTCTAACACATAAGACAACAATTCAGGCATGGAATGCAAATGGCATGCAAAGTGAGATGCAATGTAGGAATGTGATGACCCTGGATCTATAAGTACTCGGGCTCGCTCTCTCGAGACAAACAATGTACCTCCTATAACGTTGGGAGCATTAGGAACACCCCTCTGATCTAAAGCAAACACTCGACCCTGGACTCTCGGTCGACCATTGTTGTTCCTTTTTACCCCCGTGTTCTGTTGTGCACCACCTTGAGGTAACCCTCTGTTCCTCGGACAGTCCTTTTAGAAATGTTTGTCGTCACCACATAACAATCACTTTCCCTGTTTCATCCAGCACCTCTCTTCAGTGTGCCCTGACTTCTTGCAAAAGTTACAAACAAACCTTGATTCTCGCTGTCCTTGGCCTCCCGGTTGCTGCCATGCTTGGCCTGCCTGACGATTCACATTCTTTCCCTTGTCTGTATTCTGTCTCTTTCAGTTTTGCTGTGAAGACTGCTGATTCCCAACTGTGTTACTTGGCTTACTCCGATGCTCCTCGATGTCATGTTCAATCTTATAAGCTTTATCCACTGCGCTTTGGTAGCTTGGCAGATCAAGCGGTAGAAGTTGCTTCCGGTACTCCGTTCTCAAACCTTTTACAAATCGATAAACTTTCTTTTCCTCTGTCGGAATCAAGTGTGAATAATATCGTGCCAATGCTGTGAACCTAGCAGAATACTGACCTACTGATAACGTTCCCTGCTCAAGGCTAAGAAACTATACCTCCTTCTTTGCCTGTACCACATCAGGAACGAAATGGTTTCTGAACTGTCGCAAGAAGAGTTCCCAAGTTCGATCCACACCTTCTTGCACCCAACTCGCTTCAAGCACCCGCCACCAATGTTCAGCGGCGTCTTCTAACTTAAAAGCTGCAAACTTGACCTTATCACCGTCGGTACAGTCAATTGCTGCAAAAATTTTCTCGATCGATTATATCCACCGTTCTGCCTTCATTGGATCAGGCTCCCCGTCATAGCTTCGTGGTTTCATCTTCAGGAATCTCCCTAACCTCCGATCATAGTCCCCATTGCCCCCAGCTGGTTGGGCCATCCTGTGACCTCCTGCCTGTCCCAAACCTGCCATGGCCTGTCTTTGCAACTCTATGTTTTGCCTATTCATCTCCATCATCGACTGCATGAATCCCTGCATCATATTCACAATCCCCTCATTTTGATTAACCGGTATCTCAGGCGGTACCTCCGGCTGTCCCGTAGGTTGAACTCTAGGCTGTGTAGGTGGTGGAGTATTACCCTGTTTAGCTGAAATAATCCTGGCCCTACTCGAGCCACCTTCCTCAGTACTAGCACCATGTCTAGTCTTAATCATGATTAAACACCTGCAATAAACACTCGACGTTAACGACTTAAACACACAACCAACCCTCCTAAGCCAAAGATTCTCTTCCGGCTAGCTAACTTATGCTCTGATACCAACTGTCGCGACCCGACCCGAGATCCGATGTGAATCTTGTTCGGTCCGCGAGTAAACGGAGAAACATAAAAGTAGCATCTCAAAAATTCCTTTTAAAAAGAATGCAAAGTCATGAGAAAACCCTGTAATGCACGTGCAACTTTTCTTTAAAACGACAAGATCTTTAAATCAATACTAAACCTCAACGGCGAAATAGGCCGGAGAAACAACACGTTAGCTAGCAACAACAAACTCGAGCTAACAGGCTCGGTACATGTATAAACCATATCAGAGTGCGCGAAATTTAAAGTTAACAAATATATACAACAGCACGGCAACCATGCCGGTATAACAAAAGAATATAAGAAGTAACACACGAGACTACTACTCAACAAATACATTGATTAAATAACAAGTACACCCTCGGCCTCACCAAAAAAAAATACTAGGCACAAGGTGCACTACCAAAAGAAGACGTCCAACTGGAACTGAACTCGAGCAACTAGGGATTCCTCGCCGGCCCTTGATCTAAGGAAAACAAATAAACACAAAACGGGGATAGTCGAAACTCAATAAGCTACGAATGCAACAATATGATATGCTAGATGCAAGACAATAAATATAACAAGTACTCATATCATAACGAAACCATTTCAATACAAAACGGAAGTAACAAGTGTTGCACGTAGCCAAACAACCCCATACTACACGAGAGGCTCGACGATCGCCAACCATCCCATACCGGTTGGAAACCATGACCAACATTCGCTCATATAGGAAGCACATAAGAGCTATAAGTAAACATGTTATAAAGGATACGGTGTCGAGGTACACCTCCGACCAAACCAATACTTCCAACCAACCAACCAATACAATACCAAAAGTAGAACCGTTATTGACGTGCTCGAACGAGAAAACCAAATAACACAACACATTGTGAACCATTTTCTGTATTCACGTCGATGGGTGATCTCGGTCCCTACAACCCAAGAATCAACCACGAATATAGCTTACCATGGTTGCGTTTATTCCGTACAACAAATGGCGCTATACCCCTACCGTGGCCAACGGTAGGGCGAGGCCTGATGTATTGGCCTTCGACTATTACGTAGCCCCAGCTCCCGCAATAATCGAGTGTCAATACACCGCCAACACATATTCCATGGACTTAACTAAATGCACTAGTAGATGTTTACTCAACATTTAAAATAAAAGGTTATACTCCAAAGTAGGGAGTATACCACAACAGTAACATTTAACAATGATACGAATGTCACAAGTGAGTTATAATAATCTCATACCACAAATAATCAACTTATAAAAATTACGACAATTTACGTAATATCAAACACACAACCGGTGTAACCAAATTTCAAACGAATCACTCGAATCATCCAAGAATTCCCAAATCACACACGTGGTCTCATAAATTATAAAACCCTAACGAACTCCGTTAGAGTCATTTTTGGTTTCTAATAAGTTCGAGTTTACGCGAATTAATCATACCGTAAACTTAACAATTACTAATCATATTTCACATTTCTAACATGTAAACATGAGTCTCCAAACACATCCAAAAAGTCAACCACGAATTTGAAAAGTCAACATAGTCAAACATACTCAAAATTGATGATTTCTAACATATTTCATCAAATAACAAGTCCAAGATGAATAACAATTCATAATTGAGGAAGAACAAGGGATAGTAGCTTACTTCAATGAAAGATATTACCCAATGAATTCAAAATCCAAGCTTGGTAATGGATTCCCCTAGTCTTTAGCAACCTTGGTGTGGTCTTGCATGTAAGAATCTATGGTTGGATAGAGAGGACAAGGCATACACACACTAATCTCACTATGAATCTCTCACACTATCTCTCAATACACCATGGATGAATTATAAGAAGAAATGGTATTTGTGTGTGTCTCCTTAGTGTTTTTAGGAGAGGAAAAGACCGGTCAAAAGCCTTGGTACGTTTAAGTTTGGTCAAGGGGCGAAATGGTCCAGCTTTAAAAAGTCAAGAAAACAGAGTTTCTCCATTCTGGACACGGGGCGGCCACCTAGGCCCCCGCCTAGGCGCTCGCGCAGCTTCCAGAATGCTCAACCTCAACTTTCTGTCTTTTGAGCGCTCGCCCAGGCGCTCCAGTGCATCCAAATTCACGAAATGTGCTCTAAAAAAGCCCCAAAATGATATCCAATAGTCCCAAGATGGTTCTAGCACTTAGGTGAAGTTAAAACACTAAGCAAAGGTCTCCAAAAAGTCCCAAAAACTAAGCTAAACAAGTAATACACCAAATCAAATGCAATTGATTATGAAACTCCTAACACATATCCATACATTTGAAAAGTGTATAACAAACTCAATTGCAAGTACATTTGAATGATATTTGCACATGAAATGACGATGTTAATATAAGAAACGTAAACATAGAATGAATGCGAATGATGCAAATAGTGTGGGCGTTACATATACAATTCTTGAGAAGGAACTAGGGCTCTCCAATGTTTCGAGTCTGTCATTGGGTTAACCATGGATGGTAAAGTCCAGAGTTTGGGGCTAAGCTTTGGGAAAATTATAAGTGGGAAGGTGATATCATGTCTGTTGTTGATACAATGTGATACGCACCTCACCAAGGATTAATTGACAAGTTATGATTTGACGTGAAACGGAAGAAAAGATCAAGTGAATTTCAATTGAAGGTGGCACCTCAACCCAATGAAATCAGTCCAAACACAAACCTTGGCATGTACAGCCGCAACCCGATGTTTGAGATGACCACGAATCTCGATATAAGGAATAATGCCACAATTGGTATGGAATCTCAATTGATAAGTGGAAGTGTAAGGCCACGTCCCTATCTCATTCCTATCTCAATTTAGAAACCCTCATAGTAAGATCCGCGACTCTTAATGGTAGGTTTGCGAGAGCGTAGTCATGTTTGATAAGCGAGACTTGTTAGTCTTTCACGCGGTTGATCTGGGAAGGATCGATGTTGGATTGCATCGCAATTTCGTATTCGTTTGAGGGCGTCCTCGCTACCGAATCTTGTGTATATGTATGTACATTGCTCACGTTGTGTAGCCTTGCCTCGGTTTAAACTAGATCATGAAGGACGAGTGTGATTATCTCCTTGTTATCTCGTCGGCGAGGTTGATTTGGGTAGCGTTCGCAAGTGCTCAAACTTTGTGTTCATCCGAGGGTTGCATTTTTTGTTGTTAAAGACTCGATGGTAGATGATTCGGTTGAGCATTGGGTGTGTTTTGACCTTGTTTCAGTGTTAGAATCAACTTAGGATGGCTTAGGGACGATTTGGAATCAACCTAGGCATGTTTGACAAAAGGAAAGCCTAAACCTTAGCTCCATACGGCTGCATCATGCTAGCCCGCATGGAAAGTTAAAGTTTCTGGTGGCCATGTACCCACACCATAAGCCCGCATGGTTCCTTGCTCAGCTTGATGAATTTTCTTCATTTATGATATTTTGGCCTATTTCCTTGGACCATGTTGAGCCATGTGAGACACCCTTTTAGCCTGATTTTTCCCCACCTTAATCAGCCAAGGGAGACCTCATTTCTCCCCCATTTTTTCCATATAAACCCAAGAGATAGAGTGAGAAGAGTAGAGAGAGTAAACATAAAAGTGAGGTGATCTTGCGATTTCGACATCCGATCGACGATCGACTTCACCACAGCGAAGAGGGCATCGAGGGGAGTATTTCCATCCAAAAAATTTTGTTTTCTTTGGTGTAATCTTGAATCTCTCACATCCCCAAAGTTTCTAGAGGGAGAAAGTCAAGATTTCACAAATTTCAAGCTAGGGATCAACAATCGAACTCCGTAGTGGTATAAAGCTTGTCGAGGCGAACATCTCCTCCCAAACAATTCGTGTTTCCTTGGTGTATTTGCGGTAGTGGGTAAGTTACTATTCATTTCTCCTAGTTTTATGCATCATAGTATAAAATCACGATGTTTACATGCTATATGTTGGTCCTTCCCATGATTTACTTAAAACCATTCTATCTTTTGGAATCACTTCTGTTCAGTTATGCCTTATTTGTTGTTGGATGATCAAGTGAACAACCATTCTTTTTAACCAAAGATGGCTGATCACATGTCCAGCCATTCCTAATTGACAGATGATGGATGTACTTGTACATCAGTCACTGATTCCAAGTGACTAGTCATTTTTGTTTATCAAAGATGACTAATCACATGTCCAGCCATTCCTAAATGGCTGATGACTGATTTACTCTTGTAAATTAGTCAAGCTGATTCAACCAATGAATAGTGACTAATAAAGACTTAAATATTTTTCAAGTCAGTCACTGATTATTTGGCATAAGGATATGTAACGCCTCGAGTCCGAGATCTGATGTTAAACCCTACCTCGGTGCGCTAAACTAGCAAAATAACCGAGGTTCACAGATGTGGACGAGCTACTTGAGCTCGACTAAACATAAAGCAGCGAAAAACCTGATAAAACTTGAGCTTCAAAAGTTCGAACAACAACCACAACTAAATAAACCTCCACGGCCAAACACAAGCCGGAGAACAACACTAAACCACCACGAGCCAACACGCTCGGGAAAACCACTAATAAATAAATGGCTCAAGCCTCAACGAAAATAAATAAAATTACACGATGATACAATAAAATACAACTGCTCGACTCCACAAGTCGGCACCAAAATACATGATACAAATAACTCTACCCAACATATCAAGTTTACATAACTTAGTTGAACCTATGATCTCACAATATAAGGAATAGATATAAATACAAACTAAATACAACTAGCTAACTCCGAATTGAGGCCTTACTGTGCGGGAACTTATAACCTGTAAACTAAGGAAAACAAATATAGAAGGGGTGAGACAAGGCTCGGTAAGTTACTAATGCAGCAATATGGCATGACACAATGCTCAAGTGATATAACAGGATAATAAACTAGTGATAACACATAAGGGCAACCAACCCTATACGAACGAGAGGCTCAGTAGCCGCCAACCGTCCTATACCAGTTGAAGCCCACGACCAACATTTGCTCGTATAGGAAGTACACCAATCATATAAGTCACGTAGCACATTGATGCTCACATATGAGCAACATAAATAAATCACATATGAAAGGATATAATTTCCATCCACGATCTCCGCGTTGCTCCTGCAAGACACGAGAAAACAAATGTGCCTCGATACTCGTGTGTGATATATCGATGTCCCCGACACAATCCCGTCGGGTTTCATAGCTAGCCAAAGTCATGCGTATTGCTACAATAGTGGGGCTACATCTCAACTGTGGCCAACAGAGGAGGGGTGTGTGCAATTCGCCACGGTGACCCATAGCGATTACGAAACACATTAGTAAAGACTATACGTTGTCCCACCATAACTTTATCAAGAATGGTCAGCTGGACTAAATGCAATACACAAGTAGATATTTACTCGTCATTCTCAACAAATCAAAGTGTGTTCTCTTGAATCACAACTTAACCCTAAACAATATCATGATGTGTTCTATTAAATCACATACCAAATCAATATAATGTGCTTGTAAATACTAAACACACAACCAATCATCAAACTAGGATGATTGTCCTATCACATACTAGAACAATCACATGTAGTGCCCCGAGTCCGAGATTCGATGTTGAACCCCAACTTGGTACGCTAAACTCATAGAAAACGACTAAATCAACTATAAGAGTGAGCTACAAAAGCTCAAATCAAAACTAATGCAGCGAAAAACAAGATAAAATATGAGTTTCCAAAAACTCGAATGACAATTCACAAAGAATATAAACCTCAACCGCCAAACAAGCGCCGAAGAAACAACAATACTAAATACCACGAGCTACATGCTCGAGAAAAACTACTAATAAAATATCAACGGGCACAAGGCCACACCAAAACCAAGAGTCTGTAATTCGAAATTATAAAGTACAACAACCGGCACGACCCGACAAGTTGGCCTCAAAATACAAATCTAAAGAATACAAATATTTCCACCCAACATACTAAGCTTACATAACTTAGTTAAACCCACGATCTCACAATACAAAAAATAGTAGGAATGACAATATAAATATAGCTTACTAACTCTAAGTCTCAGGTCTCACTGCGCATGAACTTACAACCTGCAAACTGAGGAAAATGTTTGGTGAGTCTAAAAAGCCCCGTAAGCCACTATAATGTATTGCGTGCTATGAGTATAAATGCAACAGTAAACCAAAACCCTACATATAACAAGTCTAGGTAGCTATTCTAGCTTCCCTAACCTCACAATCATAAACTGTCAAGTCTAGGTGATAATTCTAATATAACCATTGATCGACAAGTTACTACATGTAAATATATGGCATGGCATTATGCACAACAATATAACAAGATAATAAACATGTTATTATAAGAGCAACCAACCCCACACTAACAAGAGGCTAAGTAGCCGCCAACCGTCCCATACCAATTGGAGACCACGACCAACATTCTGTAACGACCCGAGCCCGAAGCCCGGTCCGCCACGCATAGCCCACGCACTGGCCCACTAAGCACCTGGGTCTACTGGCCCACCACAAGCCACCTAAAAGTCTATGGATAGGTTAGTGCCCACTGGTAGTGGGTGGCTGTCCCACATCTACCCGATGTGGGATATCACAATCTCCCCCACTTGAATCCTTGACGTCCTCGTCAAGAGCCAAAGGAGGTCCAAAGGATCGGCACACCGGGCAATGTGTTCCTACACATTTCCAGCAGGGACCCGCTCTGATACCATTTGTAACTACCCGAGCCCGAAGCCCGGTCCGCCACGCATAGCCCACGCACTGGCCCACTAAGCACCTGGGTCTACTGGCCCACCACAAGCCACCCAAAAGTCCATGGATAGGTTGGTGCCCAGTGGTAGTGGGTGGCTGTCCCACATCTACCCGATGTGGGATATCACACATTCGCTCGTATAGGAAGCACATAAGAAACGATAAAGTAAACACATAAAGGTGAATACGGTGGATCGAGGTACACCTTCGAATCCCTTGTAAAACTTTTGACCTTATGACTCCATAAAATCATAATGGATGGTTGTGCTGCTACTGCTGTATACAAATCACAAGAGACCGATGCTCGTATCCCAAAATAAAACCTAGTACCTCAAGTGAATCATTTTTCGTGTTCACGTCGACGTATCGCTCGGTCCTCTACGACCCGAGACACATACGGATCTAGCCACTTATAAAGACCAAGGGACCGATGTTCGTATCCCAATGATAAGTTAAAATGTCAACACATACACAGTCGCATTTATTCTATACAATTGTGGGGCTATAGAGAGACCCGAACTGTGGCCAACGGAAAGACGAGGCCTAATATATTGGCCTTCGGCTATTACGTAGCCCCGGCTCCCGTAATAACCAAGCGTCAATACACCTCCAAATACATATATGCAAGCTGGACTCGATGCAATGCACAAGTAGATGTTTACTCGTCATGCTAAACAAATCAAAGTGTGTTCTATTGAATCACAACTTAACAAAATCAAATCATGATGTATTCTATTGAATCACATACCAAATCAACATAATGTGCTTGTAAATACTAAACACACAACCAATCATCAAAGTAGGATGATTATCCTATCATATGCTAGAACAACCACACAATGTCCGTAATCACCGAACACATAACCAAAACAAGACAATAGGCAAAGTAGACCTATTATATAACACAACAATCCAATGGTGTTGGCGATAGCTAGACACACTAAATATCACAATCGTTAGTAGGGTATTCCTACCGTGTAACCAACTATTAAACGATGTCCACAAGGTGGAACACATATACATCACAAGAATAGGCTATTCATTCCTAATCCCCAAGCAAAGTTACATATTCTTCAGTTCATATAGGTTTGCTAATTTTAGACCTCATAATCTCCTCATTCGTAAGTCTACTCGTACTTACAACCATTAACCAACGCATAACTACTACGCTCAACTTAGGATCTCTATAGTATCCTATAACCACACAATACATTCTACCTCATGTATATCGTAATTTATCACATATCGTTTTCATCGTGTACTGTGTATATCACGACTCATTACAAGTCACATCCTATTCGACTCCGCCAGAGTCAGTCATGACTAGTGTTCAATTCGCATAAAGGTTCAGTTTATATCATTATATTCTATTGACTCCGTTAGAGTCGTTACCAATATTTGAAACATCAGGATGAACCGTAGTATCATCCCTAAATAACCATTTTACCTTCAATACTATTATTCAATAGATTCACTACTTATAACAACCTCACAAACTCATCCCGAGTAAACTAATGACAATAATCTCAATGAGTTGCTAATATTCAAAGTTTAATAACATAACATCATTTTATCCAGCACCGTGCAGCAGTACCGTTAAATTCACCAAATATTCCACACAAATCCAAATATTACAATTATTTTATATTTAGAAACTAGACATCTTAAAATATATTTTACCACTTTGAGTTACCTAATTTGGACCTGTAATCATCAACTTATGGTCACATAAAGCAAGTACTAAGAACCAATTTCTCTATTAACAGACCACTTGGTGCAGCGATGCTTCGTAACTCAATTGAGGCACTTTCCGACCTCGGAATTCAATGAAAATTTACAAAGAACTACTTATCATACATAGAAATAACATATCCAAAATTCAACTAATTCTCAATTGTAGATTTGTACCAGAATTTTCCCAAAAATAGCCCAAAACAGGGACTGTAACTAAATTGAAATTCATATATTTTTCTTTCTAACTTGTAACCAACATTTCACCAAATATTCCATCTAAATCAAAACATCTAGATTCTTAAGTATTTTAAAACTAGACATCTTAAAATGCAACCCAGCACTTTAAATCAGTCCATTCGGACTTATATTAATCAACTTATGGACAAATCAAGTTCATACTACTAACCAATTTCCCTTGCTACAAGATCACCCAGCGCAGCGATGCGTAACTTAATTGAGGTACTTCCCAACCTCAAAACTTAATGAAAAATTTATAGAGAACTACCTAACATCCCAAGGTATAACATATTCGAAAATCATCCTATTTTGACAGATGGAACTGCTACAACAATTTATATAAAATACCTCAAAACAGGAACCTTCTTGATGTACAACTTAGGTATTTTACTCCTTTAATTCCCAAATATTTTCCTAACTATTTATCAACCTTAAACAACTCCAAACCACAATTAAACTCAGATATACATACTGAAAATAAGATATGCGAACAAACTTAACCAATTAAACACCAAGAATATGAACTAACACAACCTACATGCTTTACTCTTCCAATTCAACTCATAAACTTATAAAACATTATAGTTACTTACCTCTACCGCAAAACCTTCACAAAATCAGACTTGGTTCTGGTGGAAAATGAACTCCTCCGCGATCTCTCACTACGAAGTCCACACGTCGATCCTACCCTTGATCTAGGCTCGAATCAAGCTTATCTCTCTTCAAAATTCACTTTCTCTCTCTAAAAATGTGAAATGAAGATGGTGGTCCATGAATCACCAATGGATCGAAAAAATTTCTTGGCTAGGAACGATCCCTTCTTCGTCCTCTACGCTACGGTAATGACGGATCGTCGATCCGACCTCCAGAGCTCAAGATATCGCGATTTCTTTCTTTTTTCTCTCTTTTCTTTCTCTCTCTAGACTCTCTCTTTCTAATCTCTGGTTTGGGGACAAAAATGAGGGAGGAATAAGGCTTGGGTTCTCTTATTTAATCCATGGGTAAGTGTTTGGTCTTATCTCGGGCTTAATTGTTTGAGCATTTTAAACCATTTAAAAACGTTAAAAATCGAGAAAGAACAAAACCGGGCTAAACAGAGTTACGGGGCGGCGCTAAGGCGCTGCCCTTACTAGAATTCTGCCATTCTGATTTTCTAAACTTCTCCAAAAGTGTCCAAAATGCCTCTGAAATGATTCTAAGTGACCCTAAAATGATCCCAACCCCAAACCAAGTTAAGACACACCCAAAACTCAACCCAATAATCCCGCATTGCTACACGAATGATGACGAACACAAGTCTCAAACATACACGAAGTTAATTAAACACACGAAACGAAACCCGAATCATTTTAACTTTCGGGTTAACGACAAGGCTATCATGCTTGTCAATCAAGAGTGAATCTAAACCAATGCTAGGTCACTTAAACGTGGGAAATATACGAAGTATACAAACACTAATCGATGTTGAGAATAATCTCGAATGAATACGAAAACACCGGACAACTCCTCATGGGTTAATCACGTGCCAAACACGGGTAACAACTTAACAAGTCACGCTTAACAAGCATGATATCTAATATTTTGAGGGTTTCAAGGTCGATACGAAGTGACTATGAGTGAACTATGAAGGAAGTTGGGTCGGGTTGTTACACACATCATGTTTGTAATCACTGAATGTATAACCACAACAAGACAATAGTCAAAGTAGTCCTATTGTACAATTTAACAATCGAATGGTGTCAGTAATAATTAGACACACCAATAATCACTATCCTATGTAGGGTATTCCTATCGTTAACACAATCAAACGGTGCCCACAATGTGGAATAATCAATACAAGGATAGGCTAGTCATTCCTATTCCCAATCATAGTAACATGTTCAACACATGTACACCAAATCATCTAAGTTTGCTAATACTAGGCTTTAAAATCTCAACATACGTAAGTTTACTCATACTTACAATTATTAACCAATGCGTAACTACTACGCTCAATTTAGGATCTCTTCGGTATCCTATAACCACACAATACACGCCATCTCATACGTATCTATCCCATGACATTTTTGTCGTGTACTATGTATATCACGACTTATTTCAAATCACATCGTCTGTACTGGAACAATAAGCAAGGCATGTCACCAATACTTAGGATACAACGAACTCGTCACCCAACAATTGAGACTATACGTCTCACTATTAACATCACGTACTAAGGTGTGACTAGTCGATAACTTATATAAAAGGGAAAATGTATACAATTAACCTTTGATTAGACAAAGGTGCGTGGCTAACAATCTAACCCAACTCAAGTAATCACGTAGTCAACTAATGTTTGACTAAGTCAACCAAGGTCAAAGTTCTATTGAATTATACCCTCATCGATTCGTCATCTCACATCGTAGGAGACTAAATTTAACTCATAGTGATTTATACTACTTATTACCCAACTCCGTAGAGTCGATCACACCCATTAATAAACTCATCACATTATTCAACATGTGTTCAATACGTCCTATTCGACTCCGCCAGAGTCAGTCTCGACTAATGTTCATTTCGTATAGAGATTAGATACAATTTATTACATCCTATTGACTCTGCTAGAGTCGTTACTCATATTTAAAATATTGGAACAAATCGTAGTATCGTCCCTAATTAACCACATAAATCACAATCCCCAATATTCGGTGTGTTTACGACCCAACAATCTCGTAAATTCATCGCGAGTAAACTAACGACATTAATCTCCATGAGTTACTAATACTCCAAGTTTAACAACCACAATACCAACATCAACTACACATTTCAACGAGTATCTAATACTCAGAGACTACCAAATTAACATTTAAATCATCAATAACCAACAATTAGCATGCGAAGATTTCATCTATCACAAATAAAGCATACAGACATCGTGAATTTACTTTATGATGCTTAACACTAGGAAAAAGAACAGTAACTTACTAACTATCGCAAATACACTGAGGAGATGCAAATTGTTCGGGTGGAAACGTCTGCCTCAACGAGTTCTACGCTGCTACGGAGTCCAATCGTCAAACCCACATTTGTTCTAAGCTCGAATCAAGTTTTCTCTCACCTAAAATTAACTTTCTCTCTCTAAAATGTGGGAGAAGGAGATGGGTTCATAAATCATTAAAAAAACATTGATAATTTTTTGGCTAGAAATGTTTCCATCTTTGCCCTCTACGCTCCGGTAAAGACGGATCGTCGATCCGACAAACGAAGCACAAGATATCACCATTTTATCTCACTACTCTCTCTCTAGACCTCTCTCTCTCTCTTGTGCATGGTTGAAGGGGATGAAAAATGAGGAGAAGAGGACTCTTCTCTCCTGTTAACAAGTCTGGAGTCTCCCTAGAGTAATCCCACTTAATTACATGGCCTCCTATTGGCCGAAGAAATGGTCAAATAGTCAACAAATTAGAAAATCACGTAATGCTGTCACAGCCGGGTGCGCTAGGGCGCTGTTTTGTTCGCTAAGGCGCGATCATTCACGCTAGGGAGCATGTTTTGTGCGCTAAGATGCGGTCCTGGCTAAACTTTTGGTCTATTTTGTGCAAACTTCAGTAGGTTGCTTGCTAGGGCACGTCCAGGGGGCGACTTCCAGGCTTTGAACTTCTCCAAAAATGTCTTAGAATGTCTCCTAAGTGATTCTAAGTCACCCTAAGATGATCTTTACTTCAAACCAAGTCAAGACATACCCCAAACTCAACCAAATCATCCTGCATTAATTCCTAAATGATAAACAACACAAGTCTCAAACGTACACGAAGGTAAACATACGAAACAACATTTGAAACGACTTGACGTACGGGTTAACAACAAGATCGACATGATCGTCAATTGTGAGGAAGTCTAAACCAAGGCTATGTCACTTAAACATGGGAAAGTACGAAGTGTACAAATGCTAATTGATGTTGAGAATAGTCTCGAACGAATACGAAAACATTGCACGACTCATCATAGGTTAATCGCGTGCCAAACACGGGTTGCAACTTAACACGTCATGCTTGACAAGCGTGACATCTCACATTCCGAGGGTTCCAGTGACTACAAGTGAACTAGGAAGAATGTAGGGTCGGGGTCTTATAGGACAGTACTGATAATTGCCTTTGACTTATCTCTTGTAAGTCTATTGATCTTTGAACGTAAGTTTCTTTAGATAAGTCTCCGTAGTTGTTTTGAATTTGTGTAAGTACTTAATTAGCGTGTCTTATTTGCAAACATGTTTTTTGCTTTACATTTAATGAGTACTCTGACACACTTTCGATTCCTAGCTTTCTACTTTATTTCAGAATGAAATGACAGGTTCAACCTACTTCTTCTGTGATAACACAAAGCTCGAGAAATAGTTATTCACCACCTTTGACTTTACTCTGCATCAGAACATTTAATGCAACGTCAAATATTATCAAATGTATCCAACGACAACTTTTCTATCTCTGCCAAAAGTTTGAAAGGTTTTTAAAACTTACCAAAAATATTTAATAAGGCTATTCACCCCCCTTCTAGCCTTATTATTTGCCTCAAGTGGACTTACAATTGGTATTAGAGCCTGACTTTTCGAAAAATTATTTTTCCAAGTTTTACCACTTGAACGTTCTGATCTAATAAAAAATTCCAAAGCTTTTCTTACTCTCAACATGTCACATGTCCCCATGTTTGATGAGGAAAACTTTGATATTTGGAAAGAGAGAATTTCTAGATATATGAACAGTATAGATAAAAGACTGATGGAATGTGCCTTAGGTGGTCCGATTTATCCTATAAAAATCAATACTAAGACCACTGTTGAACATTCTGATGATGTAGATGACACAGAAAATCTAAGGATTACAACAGCCGATGAGTACGTGCTGAAACTAAAAGCTGAATGGTCTGAAGAAGATAAGGCTACTGATGCCTTAGACTCTAAAGCCGTGCACATCCTATCCAGTGCTTTAGAAAACAATGTCTACAATCAAATTCATGACTGCACCACTTCTTAAGAGATCTAGGAAGCCTCAACGCAATACATTGATGGTGACGAGATCAGAAAGGTCAACAAGCTTTACAACTACATTCAAGAGTTTGAAGCCTTCTAGAAAGACCCAAAAGAATCCTTGAGAAGTGCCTATGACAGATTCTGTGAGGTAAGTAATGCTTGTGCTACCTTAGGAAAGGCATATATTATGAAAGATCTAAATATGCGTTTCCTTAGTAGTTTGGGAAGTGGATGGCACATGAAAATCACAGTCGTTAAGGAAGCTAGAGACTTGAACACTACTCATATACGTAGTCTTGTTGCTAGTCTAAAGATTTATGAAAAAGAAGTTCTTAAAAATCAAGAACTTGAGAAAAGTTTTAGAGGTATCTCTTTAACTGCCCAAGAAGAAAAGCCAAGTGTCTGTTCTACTTCATCTGAGTTAGCTGATGACTTTGATGAGGATGAATTTGCTGCTTTTGCTAGGCAGTTTCAGAAATACAAAAGTTTTAAAAAGAACTTCCAAAAACCAGCTTCCACAAATTTTTAAAGGGCTAATAATTTTAAGCAAACTGAAGGCAAAACTGATCACGAAAAATTACTATGCTTTAACTGTAGAAAGCCAAGCCACTTTGCTTCAGCTTGTTCGGCCACTAAAAATGAATATTTAAAAAGATCCCCTAGAAAATTTGCAAAACAAAAAGGGATGGTAGCTGAAGATGAACCTCTCAACCTAGTCACTTGGATTGAGACGGATTCAGAAGATGAATCAACTGATTGCGCTCATGAAGCTCATCTATGTCTTGTTACGGAAGCAGTTGTTTATGATTCAGACAACGATCTACCAAACCTAGCTTACTTAAATAAGTTTGAAATTGAAACTTCAAACCTACCTTGTACGAGCCAAAAGCTGACTAAAAGTATTAAACCTTGTTAACTTGTGGTTCGTCAAACAGGAAATGGATTTTATGGTCAAAGAATCCTAAGCAAGCCAACAGAGAGAAGGACTGAAAAACCTTCTCGAGTTGACAAACCTGTTTCCATTCCACCTAAAAAGGAGGAGACAACAGCTGATGAGAGTCAAACTAAAATGGAGATACAGATGCAACTAATGTACTCCATATTTGAAACTCTCACAAATATTCACCTATCTCAGTTTGCTGAATTGAGAAGACTGAAAGCAGAAAACATTGAGCTCCAAAAAGTCAATGAACTTTATAAAGATCAACGAGCTGAAATGCTGAGATTCAAGAGTATCATTGACAATTTTGAAATACAAGCTAAAGTCTCTTTCTCCCAAATCTCTGACTTTGTGGAGAGGAATCAATGACTGACCAATGTCGTTGATACCTATTCCAAATCCAAAGTTGCTTTTGAAACTATTATTAGTCAACAAAGAGACAATGCTAACCAAAATGGCATTGGCTACTCTGAAAATAATAGCAAAGAAAAAGGGAAGATTGAGACTAAGACCAGATAGTCTAACGGTGGACCGAAAGTTCTGCTGAATAAGGATATCAAACAAAACTTTTTCAAGAACACACATGGTAGTGTTCAATATGTGTATCCTAAGAATTAGCTTAGAAAGGCTGAGATTCAAATGAGAAAATATATAAGATGGTTAAATTCTACTAACCATCACTCAACTGTTCACGCACCTATTGAAAAGCAAAGATCAGCCAAGTTGTCTAATGTTTAGCCGACTGATAAAAATCAGTCAGCCAACACTAAGGCAGCCAAGAAGCCTACTGTCAAGCATGCTTTGTAGCTGCTGATCAAGCTTCAGATGAATGGATCTTGGACAGTGGATGTTCAAGACACATGACTGGATTAGTCAACCTCACATAGTTGAAGCCAAAGGACCCTCAATCATCGATTCGGAGACAATTCAAAAGGCAAAACCATTGGCTATGGTTCAATCATAAGAGGGTCAGTAAAGATTGAAAAGGTATCATTGGTTGATGGGCTGAACTACAACCTGCTTTGCATATCACAATTCTGTGACAAATGTATGACTTTTTTTTTTACATCCACACACTGCTTTGTCGAAAATGCCTCAACCAATGAAGTTATGCTTACAGGGTCAAGAAAAAGAAATGTTTTTGCTATTGATTTATTTTCTATTCAAAACATTTCTCAAGTATGCTTAGTTGCTAAATTTTTTTCTGAAACCTCTTGGCTCTGGCACAAAAGGCTCTTGCACTTAAATTTCAAACACTTGTCAAAACTTTTTAAAGGAAATTTAGTAAACGGTTTACATTTTGTAAATTTCCCACATGACAAGAAATGTAGAGCTTGTGCACTTGGTAAGATGACTAAATCATCTTTTAAACCTAAATCATGTCTTTCAACCTCACGTGTACTTCAACTGTTGCACATGGACCTTTTTGGTCCTGTTACTCCTGCTAGTTTAGGTAGAAACAAGTAAATACTGGTGGTTGTGGATGACTATTCAAGATACACATGGGTGGAGATAATGACTTCCAAGGACGAGACATATGGCATACTGACAGCACTATTCAGAAATCTTCAAACTCAAAAGGAGTGCGAAATAGTCAGTGTGCGCTCAGACAATGGAGCAAAGTTCAAAAATCAAGGCATGGATGTCTACTGTCATAATCATGGGATTGGTCATAACTTTTTAGCAGTCAAGACTCCTTAGCAAAATGGCGTTGCTGAAAGGACGAATAGGACACTGATTAAAGCTAGGAAGACAATGATAGCTGAAGCCAAGCTACCAAAATATTTTTGGGCTGAAGCAATAAACTCAGCTTGCTTCACACAGAACCGATCCCTCATCAACAAATTCCATGGCAAGACTCCATATGAACTGTGGAAAGGAAGGACTCCTAACATTGCCTTCTTCAAGATTTTTTGATGCAAGTGCTACATCCATTACAACGGCAATGACCACGTATGTAAATTTGATGAGAAATCTGACGAAGGCTTTTTCATTGGATACTCTAAAATCAATAAGGCTTTTAGAGTTTTTGTTAAGATTACTTCTATTATTATTGAATTTGTACATGTTTCTTTTGATGAATTAAATTTAGTTGAGTCTGATGTGACTCAAGATTGTACTAACAATTTTGAAAATTTTGAGATAGGAAACACAAGTACAGGTTCAGCCAACAACTCTTCAGCCAACATTCCAACGACTGAAAATACCCCATCAGCCAACCATCCATCAGCGGCTGATACTCCTACTCTTTCAACCAATCATCAAAGAGATCAACCAGTTGATATTCCTTCAGCCATCCCACTTCAATTAACCCTACCTGATAATTAACCCACTGATATTCCTCCTACTAAACCACACCTGATCCACCTCAACAAACCACCAATACATCAGCTGATCTTCTGCAAGAAATCAAAGAGGCAAGACATCATCCCATAGAGAATATTATTGGTGACCCGTTTGCTGGAGCCAGAAGCAGAAACAGTTCAAGAAATGAATGCCTCTACTCAACAGGCTTTGTCTCAACGACTGAGCCAAAGAAGGTTGATAAGGCTCTTGATGATCCAAACTGGGTAAAGGCAATGCAGGAGGAGCTGAATAAGTTCGAACATTGTCAAGTATGGAGCTTGGTGCCTAGACCCACTGATCAATAAGTTATTGGAACTAAATGGCTTTTTAGGATCAAGATGGATAAGGAGGGAAATGTCACCAGGAACAAAGCAAGATTGGTGGCCCAAGGCTATAGACAGGAGGAAAGAATTTACTACGATGAAACATTTGCCCCTGTTTTAAGACTTGAAGCTATCAGACTCTTCTTAGCCTATGCATCTTTCAAAGACTTCAAAGTCTATCAAATGGATGTGAAAAGTGAGTTCTTGAATGGTGACTTACAATAGAAAGTATACGTAGAGCAACCCCTAGGTTTTCTTGATCATACACACATGGACTATGTATACAAGCTAAAGAAAGCTCTCTACGGCCTCAAACAAGCACCAAGAGCTTGGTTTGAAACCTTATGTAAATTCCTTCTGGAAAAAAGGTTTTGAAAAAGGTAAAATCGATACAACTCTCTTCATAATGAAGTATAAAGGTAATTCTTTATCAGTTCAAATTTATGTCGATGATATTGTTTTTGGATCTACTAATTTTATTTTATACAAGAGATTTGAAAAGCTGATGAAGAGTAAGTTCGAGATGAGTATGATGGGAGAACTAACATACTTTCTAGGCTTAAAAATCAAGTAAACTACTAAAGGAATCTTCATCAGTCAAAGCAAATACACCAAGGAGCTGATCAAGAAGTTTAAACATCAAGATGCTAAATCATTTGATACTCTTATGGCTACTTGTCATCTGGATAAAGATGAAAAAGGTAAATCAATCGACATGATTGAATACAGAGGTATGATTGGTTCTTTATTATATTTAACTGCCTCTAGGCCAGATATTATATGTGTTATGTCTATTTGTGCTTACTTTCACGCAGATCCCAAGGAGTCACATCAGACAGCAGTCAAAAGAATAATTCTATATCTCATCAGCACTGAAAAATTTGGTATCTGGTATCCCAAAGATTCTTCTTTCAATTTAATTAGATATTCAGATGCTAACTTTACAGCTTGTAGAGTAGATAGGAAGAGTACCAGTGGTACTTGCCAATTCCTTGGTAGCAGACTA
Source organism: Platycodon grandiflorus (assembly GCA_016624345.1). Lineage (NCBI taxonomy): Eukaryota > Viridiplantae > Streptophyta > Magnoliopsida > Asterales > Campanulaceae > Platycodon > Platycodon grandiflorus. The sequence goes on from CM028364.1 coordinate 32,962,463, forward strand.
ATCTTATGGGCTAGAAAGAAGCAAGACTAAGTCTCCATCTCTATAACTAAAGCTGAATATATTGTTGTTGAAAGCTGTTGTGCTCAAATACTTTGGATGAAGAAACAACTAGTTGATTATGAGCTCAAGGTGGAAAAATGTCCAATATTTTGTGACAACACATCAGCAATATCAGTATCTCAGAACCCTGTCATGCATTCCAAGACCAAACATATTGATATAAGGTATCACTTCTTAAAGGATCATGTGGAAAAAGGTAACATTAAACTTGAATATATATCTGATTTACAATTAGCTGATATATTTACTAAATCATTAGACTCTACTAGATTTTCTTTATTAAGAGGTGAACTAGGAATGCTTATTTTATAAGTGACACGTATTTTCTAATATGTTTGATTGCTTTTGAGTATTTCAGTTGTTTAATTCAGCTGAAGATTGCAACACATTCCAATCACGTGCAAATTCAGTCACTTACTTAATTTAGTCAATCGGTAGCGACTAATCTTTGTGGCTTAATTAGTCACCCTACAATTCAGTGGCAAGCGCTTCAAAGAATTTAGTCACCCATGCATTCAGTCACTATCGCCATACTAAACCTTCCAAATTCAGTCACACGCGTCTGACTAAATCCTAAAATTCAGTTTTTAGCGCTTTCTAGCCACTCATCAGTCACCTCTGCATTATATTATTAGCTTTTCTGTCTTTTTCCTTGATAATGGTGCGAAGCTTATAGGAGAAGCCAAATGTTTCTCCAAAAGCACTGACATTAATGGGACGTTTTGGCTACTCACGTCTCCACTACGTACGCCTCATTAAATTCATAGCCCACGTTCCCACTAAATAGTGCTAACCGTCAATCCTTTCACTCATCACCTAAACCCTATATAAACCAAAACCTCCACCCCTTACCTCTTTACGCTCACATATATCCTAAACCCTCAAAACCTTCTTGCTTTTTTCTCTCTCAGCCTACTGCCTTCCTCTCTACTTCCAGACCTTCACTACCTTCATCAATTGCGAAATAACTCGTTGGTTCCCTTATTGACATCCCTTCTCTCCAGGCCTCTCCCATTGGTCGCGAGCTATTCGAAATGTGTGTAGCCTCTAGGATTTCACCTATTTTCTTCTTTCCCATCAATCACTACCACTTAAAAAAATATTCTTGAGTTCTTCAACACAATGAATCCTACCCCTAATGTCCCCCACTCTCTCTTTGGCATGATCAGTGGTGTACAAGTGGTGATGGATGCCAACATTTTAGGAGGAGTTTTCCCTAATTTAGGTGTTGAGGGAAGTATTGATGTACCAGAGAATATACAGCTTGTTGGGTGGGCAGGGATGCGAGGAGACATTGCCATTGACAGTGGGTTATTTATGAACAAATACAAATTCTGGCCCCTACACTATACACTGTCCACTCTTTTGGCAAATGCCAGATCATTAAGTCTAGAGGTCATGACAAGCTGACCAAGATCCAATAGCATCTGATAGCTACTGTGGTAGAGGGCCATGCCATGAACTAGGCTGGCGTCTTGGTGGAATGTATTAAGGAAAACATAACAAAATATCGAAACAACCTGTAGAAGAATAGAACAGCCAGACCTACTGTTAGGTCCATGGAGATGTGCTCAGAGTATAGGCTAGAGGGGGGTGAATAGCCTATACTACGTGTTGTTAAAAATTTCATCCTATTTTTAATTTTTACGTTGAAAAGTAAGGATGAAATAATTAACATAAACATCTTCCTAGTTCTAGCAACTCAGCCGATGTTGTTATATCGGACGACTTGGATCGGCAGTTTTGAAGAACAGGTAATATGAAGATGTTGTTATACTTGGCTGATAGACAAGAGTTTGCACAACGGAAGAATAAGCAGCTTAAGTATAACAAACAAGATTGAAGTAACTGTAATTGAATGTGTGCAAGTTTATCATAACAGTTAACTAAAATCTTATATTAGATGCATCAATTACTTTCCACAACCAGATTGCACAAGATATGTCAAACATTACAGGAAAGAGAAGTAAAAGGCTGAATGTATCAAAATATAATTTATATTAAAATTCAGCAGAGGTTTGCTCAAAGACAAACATGCTTAGTACATCAACCTAGACTCTCTAACCTAGCAATCTCCTTAGGAAAGAAAAAGGAGAGATTGAGAAAGCAAAATCAAATCTATCGAAAATACATTGGAAGATGTACTCAAAATTAATTGAGGAATCTTCCTGTAGTTTCAACTCGATAGATTTGTTGGGAGAAGAGAATATTAGGCGTTGTTCAAATAGCTGGTATTTGAACAACTGAGTGCTGAGCACTCGGCCAAATGTGATGACAATTTATTGCACAATTGACAACACTTATAATGTAGTATAAGTCTGCCGATATGAATGCAATGTGGATTACTAAGTACTGGCTCTTCATCGGACATCTTCAAGCTTGAACTATGTTCAACAAATCTCTGAATGCTTGGTCTCTTGCTGAAGATTTGAAGTGCAGTAACTGAAGAGATTAAGTCTTTCGAAGGAAGAAAGAACTCAAATCAAAAACTGAGTTTTTGATCAAGCAAAGCTTCTCAGCCTTTAGAATTTCTGTTTATCTCTCCTACACAAAGTGTTTTGTTTTTACACTTGTGTTTCTCTCACTCCTATGTGGTTTCAAGAATGAATACCACAACCTCTCACAAGTATTGCACAAGCTCAGGCTCTCTCTTCAGCACTTTGGAGATGAGAATGAGAGTCTTCTTATATAGGCTGGAGAAGATGATTTAGTCGTTGGAGTTTTAAAAATTTGCCCGTTGGAAGTCTGAACCATTTAATGCATCAGAGTGCATTGTTGAATCTGTTGGGCAAGGACCTTCTGTTTAAGCTTTTGTCTTGAAGTTGACCCGTGTGTCAGGCTGGCAGATTTGGACATATCATGCTTTGCCTGAATAGTTGCGTACTGTGTTTGGCCTTTTATTGGATGAAGTCTTGAAGATTGAGACCAGTACACAAAAGAGGAAATGTCTTCTGAGTAATAGTTAAGGTGCAGACATCGATGCGTATCTTGAACTTGTCAGAAAGATCTTGTAACGGATCTATTTTGACTTGTAGCGTTATGAGTCACGACCGATGTTCCTCTTGGATAATCAGCTTCTCTGCAGTTGTTCTGATGAAGATCTTGGCCGATACTGAGATCTGCCAATGTGAAACTATTGATGCAGAATTTGCTGATGAGACATGGTTGGAAGGAATGTCTGCTGAGTAATCAGCTTCTCTGCAGTTTGTTCTGATGAAGGTCTTGGCCGATACTGAGATCTGCTGATGTAAAACTGCTGATGAGACATTGCCGATGAACATGTCTATTGGCGCATGAAGAGCTAATCCATATGAGAGTTGTTATCACTTTGGTAGGACAAAGACTCGGATATGTACAGAGACCTCCTAGTCTAATGACCTATGCATTGTTTCAACAAGCTGCCACACTAACCGGTACGCAGCCCTTTTAGCCACTTGTGAAACATGCGTTGTAATGGGAACAAGCAAATCACTGTGTTGGAATATGCATACATATATATCAGCTGATTTACAGGCATATTCCTAACAATCTCCTCCTATTTGCTTGGGACCATTACTACAATTGACTTATACATACAGCTCTTTAAAGCAGTTGTTCAATCCTTAGTAATAACATGCCACTATTGAGTAATCATTTTATATCAAGGCATGCCCTAGGTTGAACTTACAAGTGATAGTGTATGTATAGTCACCTATTGCTACGTATTTACAGACTTGATAACTAAAGGTACATATACGAAGCAATAACTAAAATAATTTTTAGGCAATTATGAGATATAATTGATAATATTGCCATAAAGATGTTTTTCTTACAGAGTAATAAGTATGATCTGAAGTAGCTTGAGCAAGAAAAGGTTATGAATCAGTGTACTTAATCGAATTGATTAAGTATCAGATGTTGTGAAGAATAAAATCAGCGTAGTATGATAGTCATTTTAGAAATAGCTGATTGGTCAGTGAAGAGTGTCATGTTAGTCAATTTTACTAATTTCTCCTCCTCTATTTTTAATTATAAATTTTCTCAACTTATGTTAAATGACTACGATCTCTTTTCTTCACAATCTCTCCTCCTTAATATCTTACTTAAACCTTTCTCTTTTCTTTGATAATCACAAGCTAAAGTTTGCAAAGTTTGCTCAATAATCAGCTTTTAATTATAAATTTTCTTTTCTTTGATAAACAGCTTGTATGTATATGTCAATTTTATTAATTGACATATCTTGTATGTATATGTCAATTTTACTAATTTCCTCCTCCTTAATGGTCACAAGCTCTTAATGAGTGATGGTTACAAGCGAATTTCCTCCTCCTTTGACTAATTTCCTCCTTAATGGTCACAAACGGAATCATTCTTTGATAGAGATTAGACTGTCCGTATATGAAGCCTGTTTTGTTGGGGATAGGACAAGGTATAAGGACTGACTTATGTGAACTCATAAGGTATGAATTATAGTCACGACATGTAGTGAGGATCAATTTTTGTTCCTTAATGATCACAATGAGTGTATCAATATGTTTTCTTTCCTTTTTAGAAATATGTGCAGATAAGAGATATAAGTTTTCTCTTTCTTTTCTGTATGTGCACTTTCGTATTCTTTCCTTCTAAATTTGTTACTTAATTCGTATCTCATTGCCTTATACGTATCTCTCCTCCTCATTGTCTTAATATTTTTATATGATTCTCTTTCCTTCTTAATATCGATATATGTTAAATATCTACTTATCATCTGTCCTCCTTAATATCAATGCTACTTAAAGTATTTCTCCTCCGTAATATATATATATATATATATATATATATGTCAATCTCTGTATGTATCGGACAAGTCATAGAACCTGTTTAGGACAATTCATAAGTTATGAATTTTTGTTATACGATGGCGATTTAGTGGTCAAAAATTTGGTAACTCTCCTCCTCAAAGATTTTAATTGATCAATTCATGAGTTATGAATAGCACATTAACTTTTTCTTAATAGGACAACGTCATTTGAGAAATATGTCAATATTAATCTGATGCATGAGATATGTATCTAAGAATGTCCTAGAAGGCATTTTTCTTTTGTTAATGGGTCAAATATTTAAGATGGAGTGTTGAATCCATAAGAGTATATGCATATGCAAAGATGTTTTATGTTAAAAATAGATGTTAAGCATGAAAGAATATGTACAAGGACAAATTATGATAAGTAAAACAAAATGAAGTATCAAATGCAACTAAGCAGAGATATATTACAAACATAATACAAAAGATAGTTGTTGGTCAAAACAGAAACCTAGTTAGACATTCTATTAAAGCAGAGTAGAGGATGAAAGTTTTTATTTCTAGTTAGAGGGAACATTGACCGCTGGGTTAGGTGCAGAGTTGTCATTTGTAAGTTGAGATTCTTCTTGAGTTGGAGATGGTTCAGATGAAGCATCTGAGGAGTTGGGAGTGGAGAGAGTGGTAGTTGCAGTAGTTGAGACAAGATTTGTTGAAGGAATCCAGGGAATGAAGTTTGACACATTGTTCCTTGGATCTCGCAGGTGATTCCTTACTTGTCGATTGATTTGGCGAGGTCTGCGGATCACTGGTTGAGGAGTAGCTAGGAAAACCATTATTCGTTGTCGCATTTCAATATAGGAGATGGGTCGATGGTCTGAATTGAGCAGGTTTTGTGAACACATGATGTAGAGTAATATATTCTGTAGTGGTGAGGAAAAGTTGGGAAGGAAGATGAAGAAACACTGAAGAAATAAGGAATATATTAAGGGAGGTTTGACGGTAGGTTATTATTTGTACGTCTTTCGAAGTTTTGAGAAGATGAAGGGTTTTCTTGGTTAGAGGAATTTGATAGGACGTTTCGGAGGCTTAAGAGTGAGAATGCATTTAATGACATAGCAATGATGTTCTGATTTTAGGATTATGTCATTGTGCAGAGAGTGGTTATGGCTATAATCTAGGCAGTCTAGGGGTAATGTATAAATATTTTACTTTTAAACGAGAGGTTTAAGTTCACATTTAATCAAATTAATTTATTTGCCTATACTGAGACATGACTGGGTATAACTGCTGAGTTTGAATATTTTGTCTTGAGCTATCAGCTGTTTTGGAGTGGTGTATTTTTTCATGAAGATTTGTTTGATACTAGCTGACACCAATTATTAGAAAGAATATTAGAAAGTTATAAATTGTTTAGAAAGACATTTAAACAGCAGTGGATTGGATTTGGAGTGTTAACTGACAAACAATATGCATTAGAGTTTAAGTTAAATTTTTATACCCATAGAAATCTTATATTTGAAGAATTGGTTAGGATTTCAAGGATTTAGAATTTTATCAGCAGTTAGCGTAGGCTATCTGCGGATGTAGGAACTGCTGATAAGAGGGTTGTCTGGTGTTTTTCCTTGAAATAGAATTAACTGTTGTTTGGGGATATTTGATGAGTTTGTTAAGTTATAGAGTCAATATCCTAATTGATTTAGTGAAGTGTTTTAGCAGATGATAAAATGTATGATAAGCAATGATCTATTAATAATGTGAATTTATAAGAACACTTCTTAGAATTTTTGAAAGGAGAAGTCAGACAAGTGAGATATTGAAAGTGTACCTGAAATGATGTCCGAGCTTCTTCTATGCAACAGGTCATATCAATCCTTAGCAAGAAAAGGGGTTTGCTAAAGAGTATTTTCATACTAACCTGTAGATGAGATTGAGGCATAAAATATATACAGCAGGGGTTATATCAGCCTTTCACTCCTGAAGAAGGACTAGTTTTTGGGAGCAACAGTCTTCCTAAGAATCCTATGATCTCTAGCTATTTTCTGAGATAGGTCAAGTTACGAAAAATGTTTATCAGTCCTTTTTTTTAAGCATGTGATAAAGTGTAACAGAGTGTTTTGAATTCAGTCTGTTTGCTGATTAGTTGTTAGCCAAGATGATATATCATAATGAGAAACATCTAACCTTGCCTTTTCATTACTAATCTCAAAGGTCATACTAGATTTGATAGTTGTCGTAACTGACAACACAAATTGCTGTTGAGCTATTTTGAAAGGAAGTGTAAGCCTTTGATTTTTAGAAGTTAAAGAGCTGGGATTTTAGTGATTAAATAATGAAAGAATTTCCATATACTTTGATGAGATAAATCCTTTATGAGTTCAAATGCTTACAGCAGTTTTTTAAGTTGACACAGCAGACAATTTGATTCAAAGTAGATTTACTAGTAATCTCTTATGTAGGATAGAGGAGTCAGAGATTTAGTAATAGATTTGCAGTAACTTAAAGGTGAGATGTAGACATAAAAGTCATCCTTTAGGCAACTGCAGTCTACCTATGTTGAACAACTAAAGTGTTCGGTAGATTTTGAATTGAACCATGATGAGATGATCTAATTCAAAAAGGCAATTATCAGAGTGTTTAAAGTAAAGAGTTTAACTTTTCAGTAATAGACCAAAACTCAATATAGCCGATATTATAGGACTGGTTTGCTGATGGAGTTTCAGCAGAGTTTATGCAAGAATTGAGTGATCGTTCCATCGAGGTCAATTTCTTCAACTATCAGAGGAATGTAAACACTATCATGAAGAAGAATGATATGTAGATCAACACAGTTAATACACATTAGTTCATGCTATCAGAGGGATTCAAACAAGTAGATAGTCATGACGAAAAGTTGCAGGACTTGTATTCAATAATCCAAATGGTGTTTGAGCAATACATAGTGGGGATCAGCTAATTACAAGAACAATACAACTGGAATTTTGACTATACTGCAGATTACAGGATAAAGATACATAATGATTCAATTTTCAATAGAAAATTTGTTACAAAGTTGTATCCAAGATATCCTAATCCTAAGAGCATAATGAGAGGTCATCAGTCAAGCGAATGGATCAAGATGGCTGTGTCCGTTTTTGATCTCCTCCAGCTCTCGGCGGAGGAAGAACACGTGCACGCCTACGGATCATTTTGAGAGCACCGTAGGGTGATGGCCGTCAAAGATGTACTGCTTGGCCCATGAATCCCCTTTGATATTCATAGGGACTAATGGTCGTCGTTAGCAGTTCGTCATCCTTGTCAACACCTTGTTAGCTACCTAATCCAGTCGAGCTGAATTATCTGCATCAGCCATCTTTGGGGTGATGGCCGGTATACTCATATATAACCAGAAGAGTTGTTGTACACAACGATTTATCAAATGCTTTCCAAACATTTGATAACTCTTTTCTGGGATCTTCTCTGTGATGTCCATGTATACAAGCAGAGTTATGACGGTCGGACAGGTATATGCTAATTGATTTTCATAGTGATTCATCTGAAAACATTTTAGAATATCAATAAGTTTGATAACTAAAAGTTAGAAGTGAAGTGAAATCACTTTTGCTATCATTGATTAATAACTTTCTATCTTATCTTTTGATATAATTGATTGAAGACATTCTTAAGTGTTCTGATAATCAAAGGTTTGCAGCATATAATTCATCTTTTGCCAACAAACTTTCAGGATTATCGGACAAGACAAAAGAAGATTCTTTTATCAATTAATTTCAAGGCAAGATTGAAAATCTATAATTAATGATTTCTGGTACAAATGAGTTAATAAAATTTCTCTCAGATTTTATAACTGTGTTTTAGAAAAATGTTAAAAATAGTTTTCACAGTTATGAATAGTTTCGATTTTCAGAATACATCTTTGAGAATTTTAGATCAACTCATTAAGAGTAACAAAAATAAAATTAGAACAACTTTGAATGAATGAGTATGAAGGAGTCATACCAAGTTGTTGAAGTGTTGACTTGATCAATTTCTAGGATTTGAACTTAGTAATATTTTGAGAAATTTTGAATCAACGTTTTGCATCTAGTGTAATCAGTAAGCAGTTTGTGAGTTTCTTCATAGTAGAGTTTGGACAAGGAAGGAGCTCTACTTATACTCACGGAGGTTAGACTGAAGGACTTTCAATAATGGAGATTTACTGTAGAATTGTCCTTTTAAACACGCCTTTGCAGGGATAGGCTGTGATGTCTAGATTTTCTCAAGATTCTTGGAAAAGATTTTGAAAGCGAAGCTTTTGTCATTTTCCAAAGTTTTGAGAACAGTCTTAACTTTAATCGAAGTAGTCAGTCTTCGTAAAGTGCGCCTCCACCTTTAATAGACTTGAGAGAGAATGAGTCATTTAAAGGTTTTTACTTCTATAAGTCAGCACATATAACTGAACTTATGAAGTGTGAGTTGGCAGATATTGAAATTCAGCCAACTACGATTTTCAAAAATATTTTAGATCAGCTGAAATGAAAAGTGCTGATAAGTTTTTGAAAACCGTTTGCATAAAGCAAATCATACAAGCATACAGATATATCAATATAATTACAGTATGACACGATTTTATGCAGCATGTCTGATGATTTATATTAACCAATTAGTTCAGCAGACATGAATACAAGCCATTAGTAGGCCAGTGGCTGACCTGTTTTGTGTATGCAAGAGAGGTGGTCTTTATCAATACTTTGGATTCATCAGTGGATTTCTCTCATAGTGGCACTGAGGTCGAGCAGGTATTAATTTGACCTTGAGTGAGTGAAGGGCATAGATGATTTGAGTAGTTAGCAATCCTTCATGAATCAGTAGTCAAGTTGATGTCTGCCGCTGGAGAGTAATGTTACATGTTTGACCTTTCTTTCGTATAAGTTCCTGCCTTAAGTACTCACAGTGAAATTAGTAGCAACATTTATGAGCTAAAAATAGCTCCAGAAATTCAATAATACAAGTGAGATTTAATAAGCACAGGATTCAATTTATTACTTAGCCTATAGCTTATAAATGTAACTCAGGATATCAAGAAGTCAATAGATGGAGTTACTTTCTCACACGTTTTTGAAAACAAAATTGATTTTGATTTGAAAAGGCGTTTTCAAAAATGGCTTCCAGGTCTCTCAATCAAAAAGGTTTATGGAAATAAGGGATTTGAAAAAGACTCTTTTTGACTATGCGTCTAATCTGAGCAACTGGATCTAAGCTCTCAGGTTGTTAAGCCTGGAATGAAATTCTCAGAGTACTAGCTCTGATACCAATTGTTAGGTCCATGGAGATGTGCTCAGAGTATAGGCTAGAGGGGGGGGTGAATAGCCTATACTACGTGTTGTTAAAAATTTCATCCTATTTTTAATTTTTACGTTGAAAAGTAAGGATGAAATAATTAACATAAATAGGTTATCTTCCTAGTTCTAGCAACTCAGCCGATGTTGTTATATCGGACGACTTGGATCGACAGTTTTGAAGAACAGGTAATAGGAAGATGTTGTTATACTTGGCTGATAGACAAGAGTTTGAGCAGCGGAAGAATAAGCAGCTTAAGTATAACAAACAAGATTGAAGTAACTGTAATTGAATGTGTGCAAGTTTATCATAACATTTAACTAAAATCTTGTATTAGACGCATCAATTACTTTCCATAACCAGATTGCACAAGATATGTCAAACATTACAGTAAAGAGAAGTAAAAGGCTGAATGTATCAAAATATAATTTATATTAAAATTCAGCAGAGGTTTGCTCAAAGACAAACATGCTTAGTACATCAACCTAGACTCTCTAACCTAGCAATCTCCTTAGGAAAGAAAAATGAGAGATTAAGAAAGCAAAATCAAATCTATCGAAAATACATTGGAAGATGTACTCAAAATTAATTAAGGAATCTTCCTGTAGTTTCAACTCGATAGATTTGTTGTGAGAAGAGAATATTAGGCGTTGTTCAAATAGCTGGTATTTGAACAACTGAGTGCTGAGCACTCGGCCAAATGTGATGACAATTTATTGCACAATTGACAACACTTATAATGTAGTATAAGTCTGCCGATATGAATGCAATGTGGATTATTAAGTACTGGCTCTTCATCGGACATCTTCAAGCTTGAACTATGTTCAACAAATCTCTGAATGCTTGGTCTCTTGCTGAAGATTTGAAGTGCAGTAACTGAAGAGATTAAGTCTTTCGAAGGAAGAAAGAACTCAAATCAAAAACTGAGTTTTTGATCAAGCAAAGCTTCTCAGCCTTTAGAATTTCTGTTTATCTCTCCTACACAAAGTGTTTTGTTTTTACACTTGTGTTTCTCTCACTCCTATGTGGTTTCAAGAATGAATACCACAACCTCTCACAAGTATTGCACAAGCTCAGGCTCTCTCTTCAGCACTTTGGAGATGAGAATGAGAGTCTTCTTATATAGGCTGGAGAAGATGATTTAGTCGTTGGAGTTTTAAAAATCTGCCCGTTGGAAGTCTGAACCATTTAATGCATCAGAGTGCATTGTTGAATCTGTTGGGCTAGGACCTTCTGTTTAAGCTTTTGTCTTGAAGTTGACCCGTGTGTCAGGCTGGCAGATTTGGACATATCATGCTTTGCCTGAATAGTTGCGTACTGTGTTTGGCCTTTTATTGGATGAAGTCTTGAAGACTGAGACCAGTACACAAAAGAGGAAATGTCTTCTGAGTAATAGTTAAGGTGCAGACATCGATGCGTATCTTGAACTTGTCAGAAAGATCTTGTAACAGATCTATTTTGACTTGTAGCGTTATGAGTCACGACCGATGTTCCTCTTCGATAATCAGCTTCTCTGCAGTTGTTCTGATGAAGATCTTGGCCGATACTGAGATCTGCCAATGTGAAACTGCTGATGCAGAATTTGCTAATGAGACATGGTTGGAAGGAATGTTTGCTGAGTAATCAGCTTCTCTGCAGTTTGTTCTGATGAAGGTCTTGGCCGATACTGAGATCTGCCGATGTAAAACTGCTGATGAGACATTGCCGATGAACATGTCTATTGGTGCATGAAGAGCTAATCCATATGAGAGTTGTCATCACTTTGGTAGGACAAAGACTCGGATATGTATAGAGACTTCCTAGTCTAATGACCTATGCATTGTTTCAACAAGCTGCCACACTAACCGGTACGCAGCCCTTTTAGCCACTTGTGAAACATGCGTTGTAATGGGAACAAGCAAATCACTGTGTTGGAATATGCATACATATATATCAGCTAATTTACAGGCATATTCCTAACACCTACTCACCACCTAATTCTCACCAAATTTCTGAAGTCAATTCCTCAGCTTGCTCAGCTGATGAGGAATCAGGATGGAATGCATGTATCAACGATGAGGAAGTTTCGCAATGATGTCATACTAAGTGATATCACTTCCAGCTATTTTGGCCAAGCTGATCAGCCTACTATTCAGCCAGTAGCTTAGAGGTGTGCAAAGAGGAGGCTTGCAGCTGTTCAAGGTCAGCCAACTGAAGTTCAGTAGGCAAGAAGGAGGAACCTTAGGAGATGTATTGCTCCTTTGATTGAATCCAGAGCTAAAGCCAGTTCAGCTGCAACCACTTCAGCCACCACAAGTTCGGCTGCCCCAACATTCAAGAAGCTCAGCCAATCTTGCCAAGACAACCCCCTCGCCATTATCAGCTTATGGATGAGCCATCTGAACCAGAAGGAGAGGATGTTCTCATTCCTTTACTTAGAATTGTTCCATCCCCTGTCAGCCACCCTAACCTTAACCCAGATAACTTCATACATTTCACCACCTCTACTAAAACCCTTTTACCCACTTTACCTTCAGCACCTCTACCACCTCCACCTTCAGACCCAACCCCTTCACACACTAAAACTGACAAACCACAAATTTTTTTTAAACCTATCTAAAACACAACCTTTCACCTTCGCTACAAAAATAACCGCCCTAATCTTCTAACCATTCCTCCAAATTGCATTTTTCCCGTTGACCATCTACCCTTCTTTATCCAAGCCCTTCTTAGCTTCCACGAGGAGCTGAAAGAATAAGCCCAAATACCTCCTCTCTCCAAGTACCTTAGAACAAAATCTGATTTCTCTCGTAAAGTCTATGTCCTCTATTCAACCATTCAAAACCTCACCAAAAGAGACATTGAGCTGAACTACGGGAAATACTTTGAACCCCTAGGGTTAGAATGGAACCTGATATACTGTGTCTGTGATCATTTCCTTCAAGATGAAATAATCGTCTACTACTGGACTATCTTCCGTAAATGCTTGAAACTTCCCAGACTTCCAATTGATGACCCTTACCTGGTAGGCCGAGAGGCTAGACTAGATGATGACGAGGTGAACCAAGATTGGGTGCTCATTAAGATATCTAGTCGTTTGACAATAGTGAGGGATGCTACCCTTGACCAGACATGGAAGAAAATAAATTTGGCTAAAAGGGAGTATGACATTCTTCCCCAGAGAAGAAGAGAATAGAGAGAAGCTAAAGCTCTTGCATCAGCTGCTGCGGTGATTTAGCCAGCTGAACCAATGCCTACTGCGATTAAACCTGACATTCAGCCTGTAGAAGATCAGCCAAATAATGAGGCTGTTGAAATGCGAACTGAAGTAGCTATTGATACTGAGGATAGAGCTGAAGCTGATACAAGAGTTGACTCAGCATATACTTCAATTAATGACATTCTTGTCCAGCTTGGGTTGAATGATGAAGTTGAGAATGAAGCTGGAATAGAGGCAATCAATGAACACCCTCCTACTATTGAGGAAGAGTGTCAATCTCCAAAGGGTGTTATAGTTGATGTAGATGATGATGATGACGATGATGATGATGATGATGATAATGATGATGTGGATGACAACAATGATCGAGCTGATACTGGTAATCTACCCTTATCCTAGTCTCACACTCTTACACCCCTCACTGTCACTTTACCCCACCATTTTTATCCTTCCCTCCATCTCAACCTACCCAAACACCTCAACATTCCCAAACACATAACCCAAACCAAACACCAATCCTTCAGCCAACTGTAACAGCACGCCCACAGCTAGTTGATGTCTCTACACATCAGCTAGCTGATACCTCTTCCCAGCCAACTAAAACTATCCTTCACCAAAACTCAGGCAATATACCTCTTACCCTAACCCCAGTTGAAACCTTAGTAGCTGAACCCCAACCTTCAGCCGCACCAGTTACTCCCCCAGTCACCACTAGTTCCACTTCTCTAAATGTTGGGATTCTGTGACTTGGAGGAACTTGAAGACTCCTCAACTGAAGACTTATTCAGTTTTGATGGGCTATTAACTGAAGATGATAAAGCCATAAAAGTTGAACCTGCTCCTCTCCCTCTTCTTGCTGCGAAGCAAAGTATGCCCTTGTTAATGAAATACTTCGTGATCTCAAGAAGAGGGTTAATAAAAAGATCATATTTGCTGAAGAAGTTAAGGAAGAAGAATCAGCTGAAGAAGAAGCTGCTAAGACTACGGAAGCTACCTAGACTGATGTAACCACAGGGACTACGGCTGAACCAACCACAACTGGAACTCCAGCTGCTGCCACTACTGAAGCTGTTGCATGCAGCTGATGCAAATGCTATTGGTCCTTCTACATCAATTCCCTCGATGACTTTTGTAGGTTTTAATGAACTGAGGGAAGCAAAATTGCGGCTTGCTGACATGTTCACTCTACTGACTCGGTCTATTAATGACTTAAACAACCATATGGGTTTGGTGGATGCGCTGAGATACCAGCAGATTCAAATGGAATTCATAGTTCATGATATTGCTCGATCTCAGACTAAATTGCAAGGTCAAGTACTAATGGCTATCCCTGAAGCTCGTAGAAAGGTCTATTGCAAAGTGAGATGTGCCATAGCTGAAGGCTATCCCAAGAGTGTTGATGATACTGATTGGCAAGCCCTGGCCTCTGCTCAAAGTGAAGTTGTTGATCAAGTCCGTGATGCTGAATAGATCAAATCCGTGATGCTGAACATCGGCTCCTTAAAGCCCTTCAGGAGGAGAAGAAGCAGAAGGAGATCAACAAGGCTTTTACTCTTTCTCCAGCCAATATTTTGTTTGAGACTCCTCCCTCCTCTTCAGCCGGATCTGACCACTTAGATCTCAACGACTAATCCTTCCCCCTCTGAACTTAAAACTTTTTACTTTCAGTCATTTACTTTACTGTACTTTACTTTCTGTCATTTATCTTAAGTTTTGTTTTTATTTCAGTTTTTAAAGGCAAGTTTTGCCTTGTATTTTTATCTCTACCAAACTCTAATACTTGCCGGATGTTTTGAATATATAACTGAGGTACTATTTTTCTATCAAAATAGACTTGTGCTTAATTGCTTATCTTTACTTCTGCTTTGATATGAATGACTTTAAGTAAATATGAGGTGTTTGTTGGTCCTTCCCATGATTTACTTAAAGCCATTCTATCTTTTGGAATCACTTTTTCTTAGTCATGCCTTATTTTTTGTTGGCTGATCAAGTGAACATCCATTCTTTTTAACCAAAGATGGCTGATCACATGTCCAGCCATTCCTAACTGACTGACAACTGATGTATTCGCGTACACCAGTCACTGATTCCAAGTGACTAGCCATTCTTGTTTATCAAAGATGACTGATCACATGTCTAGTCATTCCTAAATAGATTATGACTGATTTACTCTTGTAAATCCGTCAAGCTGATTCAGCCAATGAATAGTGACTGATAAAAACTTAAATATTTTCTAAGTCAGATTATTTGGCATAAGGACAGTAGACTGATAATTATCTTTGACTTATCTCTTGTAAGTCTACTGATCATTGAACGGAAGCTTTCTTGATAAGCCTTCGTAGTTATTTTGAATTTGTGTCAGTACTTAGTGTGTCTTGTTTTAAACATGCTTTTTTGCTTTACATTTAATGAGTACTCTGACACACTTTCCATTCCTAACTTTTTGCTTTATTTTAGAATGAAATGACAGGTTAAACCTACCTCTTCTGCGATAACACAAAGCTAGAGAAACAGTTGTTCACCACCTTTGACTTTGCTCAGCATCACAACATTTAATGCAACATCAAATATTATCAAATGTATCCAACGACAACTTTTCTATCTCTGCCAAAAGTTTTAAAGGTTTTTAAAACTTACCAAAAAGATTTAATAAGGCTATTCATCCCCCCCTCTAGCCTTATTATTTGCCACAAGTGGACCTACACTATATTTGTTGTAAACAAAGTATTCTCGTGCTATTCGTTGGGTATTGCTAGTTTATTGTTAATTGCATTGTCCCCGAGTATTGGTTAATCATCTTGATCCAATCTCCCTTGACTTTTCAATTGGTATCAGAGCTTAGTTGTTTTGGTTAAGCATCTTGATCCAATCTCCCTTGACCTTTCAAAGCATATCAACAATAAAATGATAAATTATTTCGTACCGATTATTGAGATGATGAAAGACACTATAGAGATTTAGGTCAAACTTGATGTAACCGATTTAGAGAAAACTTGAACCAAAACAAAGAATTATAAGGTTGTGACTAGAGTTTTTTAGTGTTTGAGATAAGAAGGATCGATGAAGTATCAAGTTCCTTTTATACTCAACGAGGTTAGATGAAAAGACACTTTTTAATAAATATATTTTAAATAGTCAAGGTGTCTTTTCAATTACCCAGGCAAGATAATCATGACAATTCTCGGGTAATTAATTCAGATTTGAATGTGAGTTTTTTAAAAATGACAAAAATGTTTAATACTTTTCGAATTTTTTAAAAAGAATTGAAAAATGAAGTTATCTCACATTACACGTAGTCATGACCTGTCAATCTTCAATGTATATGAAGATTGCCTCTTAACTTCTATGAATTAGCACATATAACTAATTTCATGAAGTATTTAAGCTCCCATAAACTAGCACGTAAAACTAGATTTATGAAGCATTTAATGACAGATAAAATACTTACATGTGACCCCCTGTATGTATATGTAGGTTCTTTTAAACCACTTCGAAGGTTGTTCCATAAATGTGAGTTATCGGTAAAGTGTATATGTGAAGTTCTGTGGTTTGGTGAGACGAGATGAAGTGTTTTTATGTATTTCAGTTAAGCTCTTTGTGGTGAGGAAGATTGCAGGTATATATTTAACTTTTAAGACATCAACACTTCTTCCTTGATCAGAAGTTTTTCACCATTGCTAATGAGAGTGATAGGTTACTTTCAGTAGTTTTGATAATGATGAGACATAATTTTTTCGGGGGACTTGCCCGGAGACATGCTCTTAATAGGAGTCGGAAATCTTACGCTCACAGGGGTCTCCCCGCTCCTGGCAGTCTGGTTCGAGTGGTGACACACTGGAAGCGGGTTTTTGCACTTCCTCAGCCTCGAACCTGTGATCTCCAGGTTAAATACACAGATTACGTGAGGTGAGTACCACTTGAGCTAGCTAGCTCAAGTGGTACACATGCTCTACAATCTGTGTACTTATCCTGGAGGTTACAGGTTCTAATCTCCAAGTGGGATTCAGGGGCGTGAGGAAGGCAAAAACCCACTGCCAGGGGTGGGGAGATCATGAGTTTAAACGGATGCACCCGACTTCCGGCTCCTGCGAGCAGCATGTCCTGTCTCCTGGCAAGTCCCCCAGAAGGAAGGTCATCCCCTCAACAAAAAGAGCGCCTTTCCTAGTGAGACATAATTTTTCCGGGGGAGAGACATGCTCTTCACGGGAGCCAGAAGTCTTACGCTCATAGGGGTCTCCCCGCTTCTGGTAGTGTGGTTCGAGTGGTGACACACTGGAAGCAGGTTTTTGCACTTCCCCTCAACAAAAAGGGCGCCTTTTCTGATGAGACATAATTATTCCGGGGGGCTTGCCCGGAGACATGCTCTTAACGGGAGCCGGAAGTCTTACGCTCACAGGGGTCTCCCCGCTCCTGGCAGTGTGGTTCATGTGGTGTCACACTGGTAGCGGGTTTTTGCACTTCCTCATCCTCGAACCTGTGATCTCCAGGTTAAATACGCAGATTACGTAAGGAGAGTACCACTTGAGCTACCCAAGTGGTACTCATGCTCTACAATCTGTGTACTTATCCTGGAGGTCACAGGTTCGAATCTCCAAGTGGGATTCAGGGGCGTGAGGAAGGCAAAAACCCACTTCCAGGGGTGGGGAGATCATGAGTTTAAACGGATGCACCCGACTTTCGGCTCCCTCGAGCAGCAAGTCCTATCTCCGGGCAAGTCCCCCGGAAGGAAGGTTATCCCCTCAACAAAAAGGGTGTCTTTTCTGATGAGACATAATTATTCCGGGGGGCTTTCCCGAAGACATGCTCTTAACGGGAGCCGGAAGTCTTACGCTTACAGGGGTCTCCCCGCTCCTGGCAGTGTGGTTCATGTGGTGTCACACTGGTAGCTCAAGTGGTACTCTCCTCACGTAATCTGTGTATTTAACCTGGAGATCACAGGTTCGAGGCTGAGGAAGTATAAAAACCCGCTACCAGTGTGACACCACATGAACCACACTGCTAGGAGCGGGGAGACTTCCGGCTCCCGTTAAGAGCATGTCACCGGGCAAGCCCCCCGTAATAATTATGTCTCATCAGATAAGAACATAAGTTGTAGCGGCCCCACACCGGGCACCGCTAGGGACCCCACACCGGGCATCCCCCCTAGCCACAATCCTGGCCAGGTCTCACGGTCTTCCCATGCCTAGTCATGGGTTTTTGCCTTCCCCCACACTCGAACCCCTGACCTCTAGGTAAGGTACAAAGGTCTTTAAATGTGAGTGTGAGTACCAATTGAGCGACTGTGACGCCCCGACCCGGATGTCTATACGAAATCCCAAGGTCGGGTCGCCAAAACAACATAACAACAAGAAAAGCACGTGGCGTAACCAGCCGTACTTAAGACAAAACACAATTGATAACCTGATTAACACATATATGAACAATCTTCGGCAATAACAAAGCCGAAAAACAACTACTAACAACCACGAGTTTACAAGTCGGGAAAGACAACTACTACAACAATATTGGCCACAACATGCCGGAACAAAACATAACCACGAGCCATAACGTACTCGGGAAAGAAACAAACTTAACAACGAAGCTATACAAGAGCACGACATACATATGTCGGCAACCAAAAGAATATTTGTTACAACACAACAATACTACCCAAGTAAAGTTTACATAACTTTACATATCCATCGTCCTTACCAAAATATAACAATGACTAAGGAATAGTTCCTCAATCTAACAAACGTAGGCAACCGACAAGCTAGCGTGATCCTTTCTCGACCTCACCGTGAACTCCCGGGTTGGCTGGGATCTAAGGAAAAATAAATAAACACATAACGAGGTGAGTCATAATAACACAGTAAGTTACTAATGCAACTACATGGCATGACATGATGCTCAAGCAATGAATAAAAACATGGTATCAACATTTATATACCACAACACAATATCTATCATCATACTTGATATATAGTTCGTTCAACTCACATAGCACTTTGGTTAACACATAAGTGCTTACAAATAAACCCTGTTAGAGGAGAATATCATATCTCTTTCTTCAACCTTGTGTTGCTCCTGCAATACACAAACAACCAATAGTGCCTCGATACTCGTGTGTGTAGTATCGACGTCCCCGACACAATCCTGTCGAGTTCAACCTAGCAAGCCAAAGTCATGCGTATTGCTATAACAGTGGGGCTACTTCTCAACTGTGGCCAACAGAAGAGGGGTGTGTGCACTCCGGTACGGCGACTTATAGCGATCACGAATCTCATTCGTGAAGACCATAGGTCGTCCCACCATGACATTAACGACAACGACGCCAGCTGGACTTACACAACACTCAAGTAGATAATCATACTCAACTTATGCAAATAACCGTCAAGTCCAAAAGTAGTGAACTTGACAAACATCATGTGAATTATAATTTTTCTACATCATATAATCATTAAACACATTGTTCAACATCATAAAACACAACTTTAGAGTTACTTTACGTGTCTCTAACATACCAGTATCAAATACTTGGAGTACTGAAATTCATGTCAAATGGACTCTAATTTTCGTAGTAATTTAACTAATGATACGAAGAATTATAATCTTACCAAAAATCCATCTTTGGTGTCAATTCATTATGATCATAAATTTGGGTATAGTTGTTATATGCAATTTTTACCATTTAAAGTCTCTAACATGTTCTTGAGTCCACTACTTTGGTGATTATTAATCTCTACACAATCTACACTAACTAAACCATGTCTTTCATGTTATAACCTATAATTTTCATCAACATAACATTCCCACATGAATCAAATAACAATTCAAGTCATGCATGTTTATAACATTCACACAAGTAACAATTTCTAACATACAAGAGGGGGTTTTGTAACTTACCTTATATAGGAATATTTTTCCAAGGAAATTAAAATCTAAGCTTAGTAATGAAGTCCCCTAGTCCTTAGCTACCTCTTGGTGTCCTTGCATGGAAGAATTGATGGTTGGATTGGAAGGTCAAGACATACACACACTAATCTCACCTTGATCTCTCACACAATCACTCTACCATGGATGAGAAGTAAGGAGGAAATGTTTTTGTGTTTCTTTAGTGGTTTTTAGACAAAGAAGGGCTGGTCAAAGGTCTTTAGTACGTCCAAGTTGGTTAAAGGGCAAATTGGTCCAACTAAAAAAAAAAAAAAAAAAAAACAGAGTCTGAACAAACTGCTGCGCGCGGCGCCAAGCGCCCGCCTAGGCGCTCGCGCGATGTCCAAAATGCTCAAGCCCAACTTTCTGTCAAATGAGCACTCGCCCATCTTCCAGTGTACCCAAATTCATACAATATGCTCTAGAAAAGTCCCAAAATGATGCCCAATGGTCCCAAGATGGTTCTAACACTTAAGTGAAGTTAAAACACTAAGTAAAGGTCTCCGAAAAGTCCTAAAAACCCATGTTAAACAAGTAACACTTAAACAACATGGAATTAACAAGAATTACAACAACTAATGCATGGCAATTAGGTGCAACAAAGGTTAAGATTTGTATCAAGAATTATGGCATAACTAAACTAACATGTTATTCAAGCAAGTAGACATACATAATGCATGCAAAAATTCAGGGTATTACACCCTCTCCCCCTTAAAAGAATTTAGCCCCTAAATTCCTTACCAAGTCTATCAAATAAATGGGGGTATCTCTCTCGCATTTCAGTCTCGGTCTCCCACGTAGCTTCTTCAATCTCATGGTTTCTCCACAACACTTTAACAAGCGGAATCCGCTTGGTTCATAATATTTGCTCCTTAGTGTCGAGAATCCTCACCGGATGTTCTACATACGATAAATCGGGCTCGAATGTGATTTCTTCATATCCCAACACGTGTGACTCATCTTTCATATACTTTCGAAGCATCGACAAATGGAATACATTGTGAATCTCCGACAAGGACGGTGGCAATGCAAGTCGATAAGCCAATGTGCCAACCCTCTCAAGTATCTCAAAAGGCCCTATGTATCAAGGTGATAACTTGCCTTTCTTCCCAAACCTCTTAGTACCCCTACGTGGCGATACTTTAAGGAATACATGGCCACCCATCTGAAACTCAAGATCCCTTCTTCGGTTATCCGCATAACTTTTCTGTCGGCTTTGAGCGGTAAGTAACCTATCCCAAATTATCCTCACACTCTCAACCGACTGTTGTACCAACTCTGAACCCCAAATCTTAGCCTCACCGACTTCATCCCAACAAATTGGCGATCTACATTTTCGCCCATAAAGTGCTTCGTACGGTGCCATCTCGATGCTCGCCTGAAAGCTGTTAGCAAACTCCACTAAAGGTAAGTGTGAATCCCAACTTTCCTTAAAATCTACCGCACACGCACGTAGCATATCCTCGAGTATTTGAATTAGTCTCTCCGATTGCCCATCCGATTGAGGGTGAAAGGCCGTGCTAAAGTTCAACTTTGTTCCCATGGCCTCTTGCAATGCTCCCCAAAATCTCGATGTAAACCTTGGGTCCCGATCTGATACAACACTAACTGGTACTCAATGTAGCCTCACTATCTCTTGAATGTACAACGCCGCTAACTGATTCAAGGAATAAGTCATCGCAATAGGTATAAAATGAGCTGATTTAGTCAACCTATCCACAACGACCCAAACAGCGTCAAAACCTCGACGAGTACGCGGCAACCCTGTCACAAAATCCATTGTAATATGTTCCCATTTCCATTCCGGGATCTCCAACGGTTGTAATAACCCTGCAGGCCTTTGATGTTCAGCCTTCACTTGTTGGCACGTCAGGCACCTAGATACATACTCTGCTATTTCTCGCTTCATACCATTCCACCAAAACTGTTTCTTTAAATCTCTATACATTTTTGTACTCCCCGGATGTATTGTGTACTTAGCCTTGTGAGCTTCATCAAGTACTTGCCGTTTTACCGTTTCATCCGACGGAACACAAACCCTCCCCCTAAGGGTCAAGATACCATCCTTGTTCACCGCGAAGTCAAGTGTCTTACCTTCATTCAACTGTCCCCTCAACCTCTCGAACTCCGGGTCACTAACCTGAGCTTCCTTAATTCGTTGCAACAAAACTGGAGTAGCCCGGACATTCGGAAAGATCAAACCATGTTCCGTCTCACTAGGACTCCAATCCCTCAAGTCCTCCAATGTCTTCCATTCTTGAACCATCATGCACGACATGTACACCTTCCTACTCAACGCATCCGCAACTACATTCGCCTTTCCCGGATGGTAAAGAATCGTGCAATTGTGGTCCTTTAACTTTTCCATCCATCGGCGCTGCCTCATGTTTAACTCCTTTTGCGAGAAAAGGTACTTTAAGCTCTTGCGGTCCGTGAAGACCTCAAATGTTTCCCCGTAAAGGTAGTGTTTCCATTTGTTCAATGCAAACATGATTGCCGCCAACTCTAAATCATGGGTAGGATAGTTCCGTTCCGTATCCTTTAACTTCCTCGAAGCATATGCAATTACCTTCCCATTTTGCATATGTACACAGCCCAAACCTTCTTTAGATGCATCGCTGTAAATCATGAAGTTGCGGTCACCACAAGGCAATGCCAATACAGGAGCTGTTGTCAGTCGTCGCTTCAACTCCTGGAAACTGTTCTCGCATCTATCATCCCAAACAAAACGGTGTTGTCTTCTTTGTTAAATTTGTCATAGGAGTAGCAATCTTTGAAAACCCCTCAATGAACCTCCGATAGTAACCTGCCAAACCCAGGAAACTTCGGATCTCAGTCACCGAAGTTGGTCTCTTCCAATTCGTCACTGCTTCTACCTTTGACGGATCCACCGCTATCCCGTCTTTCGAGACAACATGCCCCAGAAAAGATACTTCTTCGAGCCAAAAGGCACATTTGCTAAACTTGGCAAATAATTTCTTCTCCCGAAGGACCGATAATACCAGCCTCAAATGCTGTGCATGTTCTTCCCGAGATTTAGAGTATACAAGAATGTCGTCGATGAACACTACCACAAAACAATCCAAATACTCATGGAACACTCGATTCATCAAGTCCATGAACACTGACGGTGCATTTGTCAGCCCGAATGGCATAACCACAAACTCATAATGACCATACCTTGTGCGAAAAGCTATTTTAGGAACATCTTCAGATCGCACCTTCAACTGGTGGTAACCACTCCTCAAGTCTAGCTTAGAATACACCATAGACCCCTGTAACTGATCGAACAAATCATCAATGTGCGGTAAAGGATACTTGTTCTTGATTGTTACCTGATTCAATTGCCTGTAATCGATACACAATCTCAAAGTACCATCCTTCTTTCTAACAAACAACATCGGTGCACCCCACGGTGACACACTCAGTTTAATAAACTCCCTGTCTAGTAATTCTTGCAACTGTTCTTTCAATTCCTTTAACTCTGCCGGTGCCATTCTATACGGGGCTTTAGAAATCGGGGTAGTCCCCGACAGCAATTCAATACAAAACTCAATTTCTCTATCAGGAGGCAATGCATAATCAGAAGAGAACACATCTGAAAATTCACACACCACAGGAACCTCTTCTAACACAGGGGTAGCAATACTTCTATCAACCACACACGCCAAATAACCCGCACACCCATGCGATAGTAATTTCCTAGCTTTTGATGCAGATATAACATGCAAACCACTCTTGACAGCATCACCCACAAACACAAATTCAGGCACACCCGGCATAGAAAAAGTAACTTTCTTTCTATGACAATCTACCAAAGCATGATATGCACATAACTAGTCCATGCCAAGTATCACATCAAAATCACGTATGGGTAACACTACCAAATCAGCATGCAAAGTGTGATCACCTACAAGTATATCACAGGCTCGGTACACATCCGAGGCCAACATATGCTCCCCCAACGGGGTAGACACCTCAAGCACAAACGACAAAGGCTGGGGTAACACACACAAATTGTTCACAAAGTGGGATGCAACATATGAATGTGATGAACCAGGATCTATAAGAACTCGAGCTCTACTACCGAAGACAGAAAGGCTACCTCCTATAACCGACGTCGACTCGGGCACACCGCGCTGACCAAGCGCAAATACACGACCCTGGACCTTAGGTCTACCGTCACTGTCCCTCTTCGTGCCACTTGACTGCACACTCACGCTCCCCGCTTGACTATCCTTCAACTTAGGACAGTTCCTCTTAATGTGACCCATTTCCTTACAGTTATAGCATTGCCCAGCTACTCTATTCCAACACTTATCTTTCGAGTGTCCCGGTCTCGAGCAAATACTACAAGTTTATGGAGTACCCCGTGGACTCTGTACAGATGCGGTGCTATTACTCCTTCCACCTGATTGTTGCCCCTGTTGTCTATCTGATTGTCCTCTTCCCTGATTTCCCCGACGGTTGTTGTTTCCACCGCTGTATCGACTACCGGAACCTTGTCCCCGTCCTTGGTTCTGCGATGCATGTGGAGGGTTGTTCAAATTTCTTCCCCGATGCTCCTCTATATCACTCTCAATCCCATAAGCCCTATCCACCGCACTCCTATAGTCAGCAAGCTGCAAGGATAGCAATTGTTTCCTGTACTCTGTCTTCAGGCCCTTGATGAACTTCTGGGCCTTCTATGCCTCCGTGGGAACTAAGTGACTACAATATCGAGCCAATTCGGTGAACTTGGCCGAGTATTGTGCCACTGTCATGCTGCCTTGCTCCAAGTCGTAGAACTCCCTCTCTCTTCTTTCCCGAACTACCTCCGGAATATACTGCGCCTTAAACTCCCTCAAGAAATTAGGCCAACTGTGAGGTTCTCCCCGTAAGTCCCAGCTCCCCTGTAATACCTGCCACCAGTGCTCAGCCGCTCCCTCAAGTTTGAACACTGCTAGGTTCACCTTCTCCTCATCGTTGCAACCCAAGGCTGCAAATATCTTGATAATATGCTCGATCCACAATTTAGCTTTTGTGGCATCCGGTTCCCCAAGAAAAGTACGTGGTTTCATTTTCAAGAAACGCTCCAATGTGGTAGTATAATTTTTAGGCCTCGCCTCCGGTTGTGGTACCTCAACTTCCGGTTGTGGAGCTTCAACCTCCGGTGTAGTTGTTGCTCCCCCATTCAAGCGTTCAGTCATTTGGTTCATAAGTTCCATCATTCGTCCCATCATAACTGCCATATTTGTATTCGGGTTCTCTTGGTTCTGTTCAGGAGGGACATTAGGGGGTCGATTCACATCGTCATCTCTCCCATCATTTTCTCCGGCACTAGTACCGACCCGACTAGCACTCGCTCCGAACCTAGTCCGCACCATTTTCACCTACACATAACACTCGACGTTAAAATCTCAATAACACACACCATACCCACTTAGGCCATGGAACCTATCCTGGCGAATAGCTAACACAAGCTCTGATACCAACTGTGACGCCCCGACCCGGATGTCTATACGAAATCCCAAGGTCGGGTCGCCAAAACAACATAACAACAAGAAAAGCACGTAGCATAACCAGCCGTACTTAAGACAAAACACAATTGATAACCTGATTAACACATATATGAACAATCTTCGGCAATAACAAAGCCGGAAAACAACTACTAACAACCACGAGTTTACAACTCGGGAAAGACAACTACTACAACAACATTGGCCACAACATGCCGGAACAAAACATAACCCGAGCCATAACGTACTCGGGAAAGAAACAAACTTAACAACGAAGCTATACAAGAGCACGACATACCTATGTCGGCAATCAAAAGAATATTTGTTACAACACAACAATACTACCCAAGTAAAGTTTACATAACTTTACATATCCATCGTCCTTACCAAAATATAACAATGACTAAGGAATAGTTCCTCAATCTAACAAACGTAGGCAACCGGCAAGCTAGCATGATCCTTTCTCGACCTCACCGTGAACTCCCGGGTTGGCTGGGATCTAAGGAAAAATAAATAAACACATAACGAGGTGAGTCATAATGACACAGTAAGTTACTAATGCAACTACATGACATGGCATGATGCTCAAGCAATGAATAAAAACATGGTATCAACATTTATATACCACAACACAATATCTATCATCATACTTGATATATAGTTCGTTCAACTCACATAGCACTTTGGTTAACACATAAGTGCTTACAAATAAACCCTGTTAGAGGAGAATATCATATCTCTTTCTTCAACCTTGTGTTGCTCCTGCAATACACAAACAACCAATAGTGCCTCGATACTCGTGTGCGTAGTATCGACGTCCCTGACACAATCCCGTCGAGTTCAACCTAGCAAGCCAAAGTCATGCATATTGCTATAACAGTGGGGCTACTTCTCAACTGTGGCCAACAGAAGAGGGGTGTGTGCACTCCAGTACGACGACTTATAGCGATCACGAATCTCATTCGTGAAGACCATAGGTCGTCCCACCATGACATTAACGACAACGACGCCAGCTGGACTTACACAACACTCAAGTAGATAATCATACTCAACTTATGCAAATAACCGTCAAGTCCAAAAGTAGTGAACTTGACAAACATCATGTGGATTATAATTTTCTACATCATATAATCATTAAACACATTGTTCAACATCATAAAACACAACTTTAGAGTTACTTTACGTATCTCTAACATACCAGTATCAAATACTCGGAGTACTGAAATTCATGTCAAATGGACTCTAATTTTCGTAGTAATTTAACTAGTGATACGAAGAATTATAATCTTCCCAAAAATTCATCTTTGGTGTCAATTCATTAAGTTCATAAATTTGGGTATAGTTGCTATATGCAATTTTTACCATTTAAAGTCTCTAACATGTTCTTGAGTCCACTACTTTGGTGATTATCAATCTCTACACAATCTACACTAACTAAACCATGTCTTTCATGTTATAACCTATAATTTTCATCAACATAACATTCCCACATGAATCTAATAACAATTCAAGTCATGCATGTTTATAACATTCACACAAGTAACAATTTCTAACATACAAGAGGGGGTTTAGTAACTTACCTTATATAAGAATATTTCTCCAAGGAAATTAAAATCTAAGCTTAGTAATGAAGTCCCCTAGTCCTTAGCTACCTCTTGGTGTCCTTGCAGGGAAGAATTGATGGTTGGATTGGAAGGTCAAGACATACACACACTAATCTCACCTTGATCTCTCACACAATCACTCTACCATGGATGAGAAGTAAGGAGGAAATGTTTTTGTGTTTCTTTAGTGGTTTTCAGACAGAGAAGGGCTGGTCAAAGGTCTTTAGTACATCCAAGTTGGTCAAGGGGCGAATTGGTCCAATTAAAAAAACAAAAAAAAAACAGAGTCTCAACAAACTGCTTATGGCGCGGCCGCCCAAGCGCCCGCCTAGGCACCCGCCTAGGCGCTCGCGCGATGTCCAGAATGCTCAAGCCCAACTTTCTGTCAAATGAGCGCTCGCCCAGGCGCTCGCCCATCTTCCAGTGTACCCAAATTCATACAATATGCTCTAGAAAAGTCCCAAAATGATGCCCGATGGTCCCAAGATGGTTCTAACACTTAAGTGAAGTTAAAACACTAAGTAAAGGTCTCCGAAAAGTCCTAAAAACCCATGTTAAACAAGTAACACTTAAACAACATGGAATTAACAAGAATTACAACAACTAATGCATGGCAATTAGGTGCAACAAAGGTTAAGATTTGTATCAAGAATTATGGCATAACTAAACTAACATGTTATTCAAGCAAGTAGACATATATAATGCATGCAAAAATTCAGGGTATTACATAAGTTGCCCGTCAATTTATGTTTTAAAAAATTGTTAGCAACATTTATGAGCTAAAAGTAGCTCTAGAAAATCATAAGGCATATGACACATGAGGATATCTAATGACAATAATCATTAAGGATATTATACATTCATAAATATCATTTATACATTATACCTTTATCTTTGAAGACCGTTTTGTAGGGTAGGTATAACTGTCGTAGATATGTGCTTGAGTCTTTGGAGATTGAAGAAGAAGAGTCAAGATAGGCACAAGGATATTTCCATAATCTTCCCAAGTATAAATTGGTATCCTTATATATCTTCAACTAAGCTTTAGCAATGTATTAAGAAAAATTTGTCAATGGATGCTTAAAGAATTATATCAATCAATTAAATGAAGTATGTCAT
Source organism: Platycodon grandiflorus (assembly GCA_016624345.1). Classification (NCBI taxonomy): domain Eukaryota; kingdom Viridiplantae; phylum Streptophyta; class Magnoliopsida; order Asterales; family Campanulaceae; genus Platycodon; species Platycodon grandiflorus. Next base: position 32,990,930 of record CM028364.1, read on the forward strand.
GCAAGAAGAACTGAGAGAAAGCATAATTTTAACAAAAGTGTAAATCTAGATAGTTCATACATATAGAAAGTTTTGGAAACTTTGTACAACTGTCTTTTTATCAATCTTCAAGAATAACATACATGTATACTTAATTATTTTTCTTATAATAACAATTGAACAATAAATTATGTTATCAGAAAAAATTTCTTTAAAGCAAGATAATATAAAGTCATGACAATAAGTTCTCACACACTGGCTCTTGAGAATAATTACACAAAAATATTCTCAAGACTTCTCTTCTGTACATAAAAAACTGTTAAGAATGAAATAAATACTAGTTATAGAACACGTGCTTTGCACGGGTGTAATTTAACTTTTGTGTTTAATTGATACATTTTATGAATAATTTTATATAAAATTATCATTATTCGATATAGGCGTGAACGTTTAGTATAATATTTTTGTTTCAAAATAAGTTTTTTTTATTAGTGGTCAATATATGTATTTTCATTCTTATACATTTTTGTTGGGTTGTTTTTCCTTTGCTTTGTTTTTTTCTTTTTGTTTTCATCTTGCACTTAATAAAGATATTTTGGACATATATTTGAAGATTTTTTTAAAAATTAAAAATAAAATATTTACTTTAGAATTTATTAAAGAAAGATATTTTTTTCTGAACAAATGTGAATTGTTTAAGGATTGAATATAATTATATTTTATAAAATTATTTTTAAAGATCATTCAATGATTAAAAAAAGTTTAGTTGGATACTATATTTACAAAATAGTTTATTTTTTATACACTGAAATAATAATTAAAATAAGTGAATATTATAGTACATGGGTCTCGTGACCCCCACTTAACCATAATATATGTAGTATTCTAAAAACATACATAAAATATAATTGGTTCAGTTGATTAAGGTGAGTATGCATATATAAAAGGTTGTGGGTTCAAATTTCATTACAAGTATTGTTTTGCTTTTCATTTGCTTTTGATTTCTTTGTCAATACCTAAAGTTCTTCACCTATTACTATTCACTATTATATATACTCTTTATAATAGATAATATTATTAGGTAATATTATTACCTAATGACTTCCTCTCCTAATAAATAAGAATTTGAAGAGTCAAGTTTACCAAAATGAAGATTTAATAAAAATAGTATAGGTGGCAAACTCATATATATATATATATATATATATATATATATATATATATGGATTTGGTAGTGCATCTAATACTAAGCTATGGATAGAAGGTACAAATCTTAAAGAAAGATGGACACAAGAAAGCTGGACAAGAGTAACTTGTGGAAACAACTACCCGGTCTTGAGTGTTAGCACACTATCTAGATCTATAATCTAGGCAAATGATATTACGAGCTTGAGTCAGTGATATTTCAACAAGTTTTAGTAGTAGTGCTGTCAGATGAAATCTACTTCGATCTCTACGCCGGCAGATCAAATTTACAATATAATTTATTAGCTATTATTAAAAAAATTACTGTTACTACGTGACAACTTTATGCTAATTTGTTTCCGGCCTAATTCCCTTAGGTTTAATATATAATTTGGTCCCTGAACTTTACACCTTTTCCTGGTTCGGTTATAGAACTTTGACATTTCCTATTGTGGTCCCTGAACCGCACTTTAAGCCTTCCAGTTACTCCCTCAAGTGACGGCCGTCACTAAATCCGTTAAAAAAACTCTGAAATGCCTGAAATACCCTTACTAAATGCTGAATGGAATTCCACGGTGGACAAAAATGCTTACTTGGAATTAATGTTTTTTTTTTCGAAGTAAGTAAAGAAAATCTCACTAAACCATTACTCCTCTCTCTCTCTCTCTCTCTCTCTCTCTCTCATTCTCTCTCTTCTGGTTTTTTTTTCTTTCTCTCTTATGGTTTTTCTCTCTCTCTCTCTCTCTTTCTCCCTCTTCTTTTGGGTTCCAAGCTTTCTTCTAGCCACCATCTCTCTCTAGCCATCGTCTCTGTTACAAATCTGTTTTACCCACTAAAACCCTAATTTTAAAATACAGCCACAGCAACAACAAACCAAAAAATTGAAGATTCTAGAAGCAAAATATGAACCGGCGTCATCTCCGACGGTGTACGAGTCACCATCTCCGTCATCCCCCTTCGCCACCGTCATTCTCTCTTTCTCTCTCTCTCTTTTCAAAAGAATTGGGGGGATTTTCTCACTCCAGAGTAGAGGAGAAGACAGATTTCTCAAACATATTTCTCTCTCTCAATTCGTTGCAACATGATTTCGAGTTCTTTAACACATGGGCTTTTGGCACTGAGATTGAAAGGAATTGGGGATATCTTTTGAAGGGGAATTGAAGAAGTTGGGTGATTTTGAGTTATAAGGGAGGGAAGGAGGGAAGATATGGATTTATGGGTTGTTGCAGCAGCTACGGTGCTGGCTAGTTAGCAAAGTATTGGCGAAATTTGTCCAGGGAAAAAGATAGCTTAGCAGAGTCATCTTCTTTGTTTTCGATCAACGGCCAGTCAGATTCAGGGAATGTGCTTCAACGTTTGGCTTAACTCGATCAGTGAGGCTTCCAAGGAAACCCGAAAAACGGGGTTGTAAGGGGCGGACTTTCAGTACATCAAGGCAGACAGGTGATGGGATGCTTCTACTTTTCATCGGAATCACGATTGGCATAATGGCGAACGTAGTAGCCAGTGAAAGCGAAGTAGACAATCTTAACAAGCTGTTAAAACAGTTCCCCCCCACTTCTCTCTCACACATTAACACAGTCCCACTTTCTCTCTCTAAGTGTGTGAAATGGAAATGTCGTGTTATGGCTGATCTGGGTTCCTCTCTCTCTCTCTTTCTCTCTCTCTCTCTCCCTCTCTCTCTCTTTCTCTCTGTTCGAGTGTGGGTGTGTGTGGGTGAAATTTCTGTGTTTGGGTTCAAGGGTTTTGCTGGGTTCGTGTAATAGAAGTTTAGAACAGAAAAGACGAGAGATTTGAGGTGGGTTCGGTCTAAACCACCAACTTGTTTGAAGAGATTGATGACATAGTTGGGTTTGTGTATGGATTTCAAATGACTTACTTACCTTGGAAGAAACAGAGAGGGCTTCTTCTTTGGAGAACCGAAGTGAGTGGTTAGGTAATCCACCATGAAATGTATTTGATTTCCTTTTCGTCTGCAGTAGCAGTGGGAGTGTTTGTCAACAAAACTGGGTTGGAATTGTATTTGATTTGGGGGTGTATTTGACTTATGACATCTCAAAATTGGGTTGGAATTGAAAGGGGAAGGTGAAGCAGTTGTTGTTTGAATTGGGTGAAGCAGTGAATACGGTAATAGCTGTCGAATTGAAAGGGGGAGGTTTTGAGTCTGATTTGGGCATGGGTTTGGCTGGGTTGGGATTGTGTTGTGGCTCTGTTGATTAGGTTGAGGAAGATATTGCGGTCAGCCCAGATTCTGTTAATCATCTGGTTTGAGAAGGTGGTGGTCATGGAGTCGGTCAACCCAGAAGAAGAGGGAGAGAGAGAGAGAGAGAGGAAATGGTTTTAGTGAGAGTTTGCATAACTTTAAAAAAAAATTAAATCCAAGTAAGCATGATCTGTCCACCGTGTATTCACACTCAGCATGTAATAAGGGTATTTTGGGCATTTCATAAAAAAATTAACGTGTAAAGTGACGGCCGTCACTTCAGGGACTAATTGTAAGCCTTAAAGTGCGGTTTAGGGACCACAATAGGAAATGTCAAAGTTCTAGAACCGAATCAGGAAAAGGTGTAAAGTTCAGGGACCAAATTATATATTAATCCATTCCCTTATATGTACCATTCCAATACACATTACACATTTTTCAATAAAAAATTTTAAAGTCATCTATTAAAATAACATGCATACACGGTAATACGTGGGTCACTTTCAAAAAGTATTCTCCCTCATTATTCAACTGCACTTCTTTTATAAGAAGGACAGCTGAATAAATTAAGTGCAGTTGAATAAAAAGTGCCCTTCCTCACATTTTTCTTCAATAGAAAAGTTAATACCATTTTATTTATATAGAAATATTGCACACAAATAACCATCCATTACTATATCACATATAACATCTATTTTTTTTTAAAAAAAATATACATATAACATCTACTAATATAGCTCTTCATTTTTCAAAACTATCTTCAAAACATCTATTAATATATCTCTTCGTTTTTCAATGAAATTTTATAGTCAATTGTGTATTGTTCCTAGTATTACTTATCCCTTAAATTAATTGACATATATAATAAGATGATTTTTACATTATTGGTCTTTTTTTTTTTTGAGAAAACAATATTATAGTAACATTTGTTCTTTATTAATCATAGCAATAAGGTTAAATTGATTAGCTAATTTGAAGGGATAATTATGTTTTGGATCAACGTACTATGGTCGGGGAGTAGAATTGACAATCGTACTCTCAAAGACCCACTTTTTCCTATGTACTTGCATAAGTTGGAAACAATTGACACACCCGTTATCTGCTCATCAAAAAACTTGACGGCCGTCTGACGGCCATCCAAAAAACTTGACAGTCATCCAAAAACTTGACGGCTATCCAAAAACTTGACAGCTCCAAACTATCTCACCTTGTCTATATTTTCTCTCAAGACCCTTCCATCGCTTCCCCTTATCTATTCGACTCCCAAAATCTCTCCTGGTGTCATCTCCCACCCATGCCCTGTAATCCTCATGTGTACGGACCATGCAATTTCACCTCCATTGCTGTGGGCTCCCAGCTTTACGTTCTCGGTGGGTCGCTTTTCGACACGCGGTCGTATCCGCTTGACCGTCCCTCCCCTTCCTCGTCTGCCTTCCGATTTGATTTTGGTAGACAGTCTTGGGATTGTCTTCCCTCTATGCTTAGTCCTCGTGGAAGGTTTGCATGTGCAGTGACCCACCGAGAACGTAGAGCTAGGAGCTCACCGCAATGGAGGTGGAGTTGCATAGTCCGTATACATGAAGATTACAGGGCATGGGTGGGAGATGACACCAGGAGAGATTTTGGGGGCCGAATAGATAAGGGGAAGCGATGGAAGGGTCTTGAGAGAAAATACAGACAAGGTGAGATAGTTTGGAGCTGTCAAGTTTTTGGATGACCGTCAAGTTTTTTGGATGGCCGTCAAGTTTTTGGATGGGCAGATAACGGGTGTGTCAATTGTTTCCAACTTATGCAAGTACATAGGAAAAAAAGTGGGTCTTTGAGAGTACGATTGTCAATTCTGCTCCCCGACCATAGTACGTCGGTCAAAAACATAATTATCCCTAATTGGAAAGTTGAAATGGTTCAAAACTACTAGTCCACTCCACGCTAATAATATTATGAAATAAAATTGTGATTTTTTTTCTTTACCATCTTCATTTAATATAAATAGACTTAGTGCACTTTTTTGTTACTATATATTAATGAGATGTTATTAAATTTTTTACAATGCAAATATTATTATAAGTAATTTCAATTTCAATTTGTATTTATATGTTAATTTCAATATTTATCTTATTTTAGTTTTGTTCAAAATATTTTAATTAATATTTTTAATTACTTATGACGAGTTTAGAAAATCTCTTATTATAAATAGAAAAAAATTTATTAAAAATCATGCATCTCACAAGTACTAACCTAGGAAGAGTTATTATTACATAACCTTGAGTGTTGCCCTAATAAAGCATTACTAATAACCTAATTGTCCACACGTTTATATGATGCACCGACTATAATAGTTTACGTTAGGTCACTTCCATTTCTTTTGATATGATATAATTTTAGAGAAGTTGTAGCCCAAGTTTATGGTCCTGTTTGTTAAAATTGAAAAGTAGCTCTGAAAATTGCTAACTGTAAAAGTAGATCTGAAAATATTAAGCTACTTAATTTTAAGTACTGAAAAAATTAATTAGAGTAATTTTAAAATTAAGTGTTTTTTTTTTTTAAGTTTTTTTTTTTTTGATGTCCAAGTGGGAAGGGATCGAACACCGAGACCACACTCGTGAAGCTAATTTCTACCCAGGACTAAAATTAAGTGTTGAATTCAAGTATTCTATTTGATAATGACAAGCCTCTTTTATGAAATTTCAGATTTTAACATATGTGTTGCGATTTGTTCTCGCATGTTAAGCTTGAAAGTTTATCGGCTACTCTAAATCGAACTCCTCCCACATTTGCTAAGTTGTCGTTCTATTGAACAATCTCAACCAAAGCACTTGCGCCATTGAATTGTTCGAAAAATGTATGTGGTGCTTCAGATCTTCGAATGAAGTTATACATAGTGGCATAAGTAATTATGAGGAGTTTTTTTTTAAAGACTACGAATTGAAGAAATATACAAAATAGAAATAAAATAGAGGAGGATGCGTCATAGCAATGGTATTATGCTGGTGGTAATGGCAGAAATCATGGAGGTGGTTATCGGGATGGAGGGCTATGGCGGAAGGGATGATGAAGAAAAAAAGGGCAAGGAAAAGAAAAGGGCAAAAAAAGGAAGAAGAAAGAAAATGTCAGACTCACTTAAATTTGTAAGTCATAAAATGTCAAACTCACTTAAAATGTCAGAATGAGTTAGAACATGTTTGGTACAACGTTTACAAACACACGCAAACACACGGTGTTTAAAAAAAGCAGCACTTTAAAAAACATAGGTTTTTTTTTATAAATACGTTTAAGATATCAGTTTAATACGCAGTTTTTTTTCCTAGCAAAGTTTTAAAACCTACGTTTTAGAAAAAAGCTGGGAATTTCAGTATTTTAAAACGCAGCTGCGTTTTGAAAACGTTGTTTTTTCTGCCACACCATTTAAACACAATTTTTGCAAATAAACTGCGTTTTATCCTTTTATTTTGGCCAAAACGTACGACCAAATGAGCTTTTAAAATTTTGGTCATTTTTAAAAGATAGTTAATTTATTAAGTAATTCTCCCTCCGTTTTACCCAAAGAGTCCACGTTTGAAAAGTCTAATTATTAAGGGATATATTAGTATCATTAGAGTTAGTCATAATTACAAAAATACTTATACACAACCAAGATAATTACAACATAAGTAGAGGGTAAAAATGAATGATTATGAAAACTGTTAATATTATTTTTTAAAAGTGAACTCTTTAAATAAAATATCTCAAAAAATATAATGGACTCCTTGTCTGAAACAAAGAGAATATAATATTGTATTATCAAATAATTTTATTTCTAAATTTACTTTCAATTTTTCTTATTAAACTATTAATTAGGTTAACAATAAGGCCTAAGAGAAAAGAGGATAGTAGAAATGGAAAAAGAACGAACGAAAAGAAGGTAAGGTTAGTCAAACAACCTTTTTAGTTGATGCTCTATGTAACTGAGCTTGCGGTCATAAATTGAAGTAGTTTGCAGTCATAATTGTTGGGGAGAAATTCGTGCCGGTCTTTTTTTGGTAAATTTTTAACAATTTTAGTTTTATATACTCACTTCGTTCATAAATTATTATCTTTTTTTTCTTTTTTGTCCGTTTTAAAATAATTGTCCTGTTTGAAACTTTCCTTTTTAGAACATCACTTTTACTATTTTACTTTTACTTTTTCTTCTTACTTTAATTATGGGCCACATACACATGGATATTAAAGGAAACAATACACTTTTTCAATACTATTCCAATATTAATAATCAAGTCAATTGAGTTTTCTTAATCCGGGTACCGGGTCAACCTAGACAATAATTTAGGGACAGAGGGAGTATTTTTTAGATTGATAAAAGGTGCTTATGTGTATCGCGATTTTCAATTGATGCATTGTAATACACAAAAGTGCATTTTGCCAGTTTAAAAAAAATATACAATACTAAAGCGATTAAAAATTTATTAAAATGTACAGACCTACAATTTTATCTAATTATAACACGTTAAATAGTTGATGATATGTTCGAGAAAATTTTGCTCGAAACAACCTCATCTTGGTAACTTTTAATCTCGAGCTTCCAATAAATTCAACAACTAAATAGATTCTTAACAACAAAAATACCAATTAGGACAAACTATGGATGAGAGCATCCACTGAAAAACAATTATGTCCTTTTATTCAAGCATTACATACGAAAAGAAGAAGATAGGGTAAGGATTGAACAGAGCCATTTCCTCAAAGTTAAGCCGAAAAGGTAGGAAATGGATAAGAACGAAACTAAGCTTATCATAATTGTATTCTATGCTCCGCGTAGAATGTTGTATTGGATATTATTCCCTTGGGGGTTGTTTCGTAGTTAGGCAGAAATAAACATTATTATTAATCCTGGTGTTATTAGTACTCTTGTTATTAATCTCTATTTATATATAGGAGGTAATTTTAAAATTAAAAATGTTAATTACGTATTTTTTTTTTAGTGAGGGTACTAACAATACCACCCTTCCCTTGGTATTATTAGTGAGGGGATAAAGACCTTATCCGAATAATTTGTGCTAATAGTCCCGACCGCCTATTGCGTACTAAATATCCGACAATTTGGATTATTAATCCTATCCGGCCTTAATCCTGACTACCAAACGGCTCCTCAGTTGTTAAATAAGAGTCCTGTTTTTTTTTTTTTAGTGTTCAATTTAAAATTTTTTCTTTTTGAAAAATATTTTTAATATTTTATTATTACTTTTCTTGTTACTTTAATGATGTGTTTTACTTGCACATACATTAAGAGCCCATTTGGTATAGTATTTTTAAAATGCAGTGTTTCTAAACACAAATTATTTAGAACACAATTTTTTCTTTATAAATGCGTTTGTGATATTATGTCAAAACGCAGCTTTTTATTCCCTGCGTATTGGAAAAAAACTAGGAATTCCAGCGTTTTAAAACACAACTTTTTCTATCACAGTATTGAAACACTAAGTTAATGAATAAGAGCCCGTTTGGTGTAGCATTTAAAAAACGCAGCGTTTCTAAAACGCAGATTATTTAAAACACGGCTTTTTTCTTTATAAATACGTTTGGGATATTATGTCAAAACACAACTTTTTATTCCCTACTGCGTTTTAAAATCTGCATTTTGGGAAAAAGATAAGAATTTCAGCGTTTTAAAACGCAGCTGCGTTTTGAATACGCTGCTTTTTATAACGCAACATTGAAACGCTAAGTTAAGGAATAAGCTGCGTTTTAACCCTGCGTTTTGGCCAAAACGCACGAACAAACGGGCTCTAAGCTGCGTTTTGGCCAAAACGTACGAACAAACGAGCTCTAAGTAAAATACATACTACATACTACTCCCTCTGTCCCTAAATTATTGTTTTGTTTGATCTGGCACACGGATTAAAAAATAATAATTGATTTAATTATTAATATTGGTATATAGTGTGTAATTTTCTTTAATACTTATGTGCATGTGGCCCATAATTAAAGTATGAATAAAAAATAGGTGTGAAATGATAAAAACTTTCAAACGAGGCAATTATTTTGGGACGGATAAAAAAGGAAAGTAAGAATAATTTAGGGACTGTGGGATTAATATTTATAATAGAGTTAGTTAATTTTTTAAAGAGGATCGCTATTTACAAAAAAAATAAAATAAAATACTAAGTACACCCATTTTGTGTTCGGCAACCCTGCCAAACACCATTCAGTACGCCTATATTTGTATTCCGCAGGGGTACCGAACACTAAAATGAGATGTACTCAGTAATTTTATGAATGCAAATAGCAACCCTCTATTTTTAATCTGTTCGTCAAGTCAAAAGTACAATTATTTAGGAACAGTGAGTATTTTTTCTTTGTATGGTGGATTTTCAGGCTATTTTTACTATACTTTAATTCTTAATTCTTATTTCAACTTGTCTCAAATCATGTGACAATCAAGAATTTGGTTCTTGTACCCTAGAAAGTGACACACACTTCCATGTTTGTGATTCGTATGCACATGTTTTAGACCAAAAGGGGTTAGTAATAGAAAATGATTTTAGGTTTGAGTTTCAACTTTCAACTATATAGTATGAGCTTCGATATAAGAGGAAAAAGGATCAAGTTTGTATACCTCGTTATACTCAGTTTTACAAAGCATGAGATTCGTAATTTGAAGAAAAATTATATGTGTATTAAATTATAGTTAGTAATATATGAGACAGGAAAAACTAACAAGTTTTTTTTTTTAAGTTACGACGAAAAGTTTGGTGTAAAAATAAGTAATCTGAAAAATTACTTATACACGCTTGTGTGGATATAATATAAATACGATTGAAATATACGAGACTACAAATACATCATGTTTTGTATGGTTATCTTTATGTTTTCATCATTTTAAAGTTTAAATATCTAAATATTTTCACATCTATACACTCTCTCAAGTTATTATATTCATATTACCACCTATTTATAAAAATAAAAAATAAAAAAAGGGTTAGTAGTCAAATGAAAGAATGATTAATTATATATACTCTAATGTGTGTATTAAAAAAGTATGAGCAATAACAAATAATGTTTCTCAGACTTCATAACTAATATATTTATGTCAAATATCTTATTTGATGAATTTGTAAAAGACATATAAAATAATAAAATTATATCAAAATTTTGTATATATTGGAGTTTTATGTGTTACAATATGCTTAAAAAATTTATGAGTATTATACTATTCAACCTAAAAGTACGGGTATTTTCAATTAAGTTTGGTTCGATCTAAAATGTAGGCATCATCTTACCTCACTGTAATATTAACACATGAGTAATGCTATGGGTACCTAAAGAGTACTAAATATTTTTGTACCAAATAATGTGTCAGCTGATATGGCAATTGATGTGATGCATTAATATATTTCTTCAATTCCAAAAAATAGTCTCACTTTCTATTTTTGTTTGTCCTATAAAAATAATCTCATTTCTACATTCAGGATATTAAAAAGACTGAACTTCCAAAATTACCCTCAAGTCATCACTCACTACCACCACCCAGTCTTCGTCCGAGATGATTCACCAGCCGTTGGACCTCGCCGGAACATTGTCACGGCCGGAGCATCAACATCAATTACATGCCGCGTTTGATGTAGAGTAATTAACAATGAGTGTTGGGTAGAACAATAACAACAACAATGCTATGCCAATATGATTTTATTTGCACAAAAAATCCAAACTATTTTAAATGTCGTGCAGTATAAAGCCACTAATGTCGTAATATTCATTTACATATTTTTCTAGTAAACTTTATGTGCCAATAGTATTAATTGGGGTGAGCAGAATATTTTTCAAACCGGATCGAACCATAAAATTGGACCAAACCACTATTATGAAAGCTCGTATTGTCTCTATGAATGGCAACGAAAGGTCGGCCCATGACAAGGATAATATACTCGACAGGTATGTCCATTATGTAGAGTAGTGGTGAACGAGGGCAGCGAGACTGCAATAGTACTACGAGCCATGGTAAATGAATTCAACCTCATAATAGTGGGGAGACGCCACAATGTAAGTTCTCTTCTTAGGATCTCAGCGCTACCATCTTTTCCAAAAGCATGCAACCAATTTTCTTTAAACTTTTACACAAGTAGTACCTCGAGCTTGCTGGTCTATCCCCAACATCTCCACAAACACATATTATCCTAATATTTATACATAAATAATAGATCAACTGCCAAGGTATACTCTCAGCATCAACCGCATGCTTGTGGTGTTGTACCTTCACTCATAAAGAACAACATCATAAACAAGCGATTGTGCCGAATAAAACATTACACTATTTTAGGAATTGGGTGAGTATGATATGTGGACTTTCAACTTTTGTTTGTATCAGAGCATTTGAATGTCTTGTTCAATACAATTAGCATGGGTTTGTAACATTTCCACAATAAATGGCCGAACAAGTTAGTGAGCTATTAAATGGCCAATAACACCTCATTTGTAGAATAATAGAATGTATGGGCACTCATGTGCGAAGATATGGAGGCCCATAAATGATCAGCTAATTTTTTAGTCTAAACCATACAGAATTACTCATTCGTTCTTAAATTATTGTCCTGTTTGACTTTATTAAATCAAACAGATTATTTTTCAAATGCAAAATTAACGTTTATTATTTTTATTTTATTTTTTCAGAATTTTTTGTCAAATTTACATTTAAAAACAGTCAATTTAACTCAAAAAGTCAAACAAAACAATATAAGAACAATGGAGTATATGGGTACAAGCTTATTTTCTTTTCTTTTTCACTTTGCGTCTATAATACAATGGCAACTGTATGCTGCACGGTGGAGGTAGCTCTCCTCCAACCTTAGCCAGGCAAAGAGTCCACTATACTATTTTAGGATGTTTCACTTAAAGAATTCATTTTCAAAAAAATTATGTTTGCAATTTTCATAATCTTTCATCTTTCCCCTTCACTTGTATTGTAATATTTTCATTTGTATTGTAATTATTTTGGTTGTGTTTAAGTATTTTCGTAATTATAATCAAATTCAATAACACTAATATATCCCTTAATAATTAGACTTTTCAAACGTAAACTTTTGGATGAAACTGAAGGAGTATATATTAGGCCAATCTTGTAATGTATGGGTTAAAGTTGGGTAAGGGTAAGATCTGAATAATTGGGCCTAATTTTAAAATCTAACTAATTGGGCCGATCCATATATAAGAATGAAGGACTGGAATCATTCTTCTGTTTTAAGGCAAACAACTATATGTTCAGTTTGTTTTATGGAAAATTGTTTTAAAAAATGATTTTTAAAAATTAAATTCTAGAAAATAAAAATAATTTACTTTCATGTGTTTGGCTAATCTCTTGAATATATGCTGGAAAATGTTTTCAGGCATTCGGTAAACATACTAAAAATGTACTTGAAAATGCTCATATTTGTAAATAAAAATATTATTAAATAATATATATATATATATATATATATATATATAAGTTGGGTAAGGGTAAGATCTGAATAATTGGGCCTAATTTTAAAATATAACTAATTGGGCCGATCTGTATATAAGAATGTAGGATTGGAATCCTTCTTCTGTTTTCAGGCAAACAACTATATGTTCGGTTTGTTTTACGGAAAATATTTTTAAAAAATGATTTTTAAAAATTAAATTCTAGAAAATAAGAATAATTTACTTTCATGTGTTGGCTAATCTCTTGAATATATGTTGAAAAATATTTTCATGTGTTCGGTAAACATACTAAAAATGTACTTGAAAATGCTCATATTTGTAAATAAAAATATTATTAAAATATTACATTTAAAATTAATATTTACTAATTGACTTATAACCAAATGATACTGATTGTCGTTCAAGGGTCTATAAGGATATAAGTTAATACGTGTGTAATTGGTGTGCTAGTGTGTGCAATTAGTTAATAAGTGTACGATTGATTTGGGCTAACTATCTAATTTACTGAATTACTATATATATATATATATATATATATATATATATATATATATATATATATATATATACACTTAGTTAATACGTGTGTAATTAGTGTGTGCAATTACTTAATAAGTGTGTAATTGATTTGGGCTAACTATCGGCCCAATTTACTGAATTACTGAAATCCTACGGTTCTGTAATTTACTCAAGAGTTTCACAAAGCCGGTTTCCGGCATTTGACTCTCTCACCTTCCCTTCCCCAACGTTCGCTTCGCCTCTGACTTTTTCTCCTTCACCCAACTCTCTCTCTCTCTCTGAATTTCCTTCCGCCATGGAAACAGATTCCAATTCACAGTTTGTAAAAGATTCCAATTATCAGCAACCCACGGAAAACCATGGCATAGAACTCTCTTCACCAAGTCTCCCCCTCCAACCATTGTCCTTCCACAATCCGGCCACCTTCAACTCTCTCTCGAGCACACTCCTTCTAAGCTCCACCACTATCGTCATCTCAACTGTAAGTCTGCATCTTTCTCTAGCTCTATGTTAAATTGTTCCAATTGATTTTGATTTTGATTCCCTCTCCCTCTTCACTCAGTCTCTCCTTCCCTCCAAGCGCTGTCCTTTTGGCCTCCTTCTTCGAAAGTTCTCTAGCTCTCTAAGGTTTGATTTGGGTTTTGATAGTGTTGTTTTTCAATTGATTTTTTTCCATTCTGAAAATTGAAGAATGTAAAATTCTTCCAATTAATTATGATTTTTTGATTTAGATTTCAGTCTCTCCCTCCCTCCAAGTGTTATCCTTCCGGCCTCCTTCTCCGACAGCTCTCTCTTGCTTTCCAAGGTTTGATTTTGGTTTTGATTGTGTTGTTTTTCAATAGATTTTTTTTCCCATTCTAAAATTTGGAGAATGTAAAATTTTTCTTTTTGTACTGATTTTAGTATGCTTTCCAGGTTATCTCTCTCTCCCTCTCTCTATATGAATCAATTTCCCTCAATACACATGGTTGTCTCATATCTGTCTTGCTTACATAGGAGGAAATTGAATTCCATTCAATTATATGCATGCTTTATAAGAGCCCGTTTGATCGTGCGTTTTGGCCAAAATGCAGTGTTAAAACGTAGCTTATTCCTTAACTTAGCTTTTCAATGCTGCAGTAGAAAAAGTTGCGTTTTCAAAACTCAGTTGCGTTTTAAAACGCTGGAATTCCTAGCTTTTTCCCAAAACATAGATTTTAAAACGCAGTAGGGAATAAAATGCTGACTTTTGACATAATATCTCAAACACATTTATAAAGAAAAAACCCGCGTTTTAAATAATCTGCATTTTAGAAACACTGTGTTTTCAAAACACTACATTTTGAAAATGCTACACCAAATAGGCTCTAAATGGAGTTGACCATCATTCAGTTGTTGGGTACAAAAAAGAAAAAGACCAAGAATGACACATAGTATACCATACTGTATCATTTTTAGCACAATGGACCCTAATGTTTTCGTAACTTTTTATTACAATTTGTGAATATGTTCATCCGACCTGACCCCTAGGAGGGAACAAAACATTTTAATTTCAGATTATAAACCCCTTCTCTGCTTGACCCCTTGGAGGGACAAAAACATTTTAATTATTTTATCAGGTATAAGAACAATATATGAAATCAAAAACATTTGTGGTCAATTAGAGCTGCAAAGTTTGTTTGGTTGTATGCTTTGAGATATACGTTAGAATATAGGTTATTGCATGTTGTTTGAAAATTATAACTAAGCTTTTACGGATGGTTTTTTAGTGCATATTTTAGAAATGTAAAAGGGGCTTCTTAAAGTTAAAGTCAACAATTTTAATATTGTGTTTTTATTTATATCTTTTTCTTTTTAATCACATTAAAATTGCATCCTTGAGGCTCTCCCCAATTGTGCTTGCTCTTTTTTTGTATGTACCAAGTGTTGATGACCCAGTATTGCTTTATGCATCTGAAATTTTGAAATTTCTATCTCATAACTTTCGTACTTATCATCTTTACAAATATCGAGAACAATTGTTAATGGAGTTTGAGGTGCATTAGGTCGATTTAAAATTTGTAGTTACAATTCTTACTCATCAGTTTATTTTCTCTCTCTCTCTCTCTCTCTCTCTCTCTCTCTCTCTCCCACTTACAGTTGTGATATTATTTTTTGTTTTTTTAGAGTCGATTGCTGAATCAATCATATTTTTCGATTGTGATTTGTTTCGAAACCCACGGCATAGCTCCATTCGATTTCTCTCTGTTGATTTCTCTTTCCTTCAGCAGGTTCGTCCTCAATATCTCCCACTCTCTGTTATATATTGAACGAATTGATTCAGTTTGATTTTTTTTTTCACCTGCGCTCTTCAATTTGTACGTGTGTTGAGACATAAAATTATACTATAACAATTCACTCTACGGTTCTTCAACTCAGTCTTTTTCTTTTCGTGACACCTTTCATGGAATCTATTTTGTAAAATAGTGTATACTGTTGATTAGGTAATTGTCGTGAATACTGTTTGATAGTGTCACTGCTTTGGCAATCTCTGATGGCCTGAACTACAAGAGAGACAGTTCACTTTTCAAGAAATAGAGCATAGATCATTCCCTGGCTTTACTTTGGAAAGAGAGAGTGTGGTCAAGCTGCCTTCATTGAAAGAGTCTCTCATAAATGTGCTAGGAATCTATACCAAACATACACAAGTCGTTGTTATTTAGAATCCTTATCATCTTAGCACTATTCAAGCCTATAGATTCCTTTCTTTTTCTGCCTAGAAAGTGGAAGCCATGTTTCTTGACTATGGTTCTTTCCATATGATTAGATGTAATAATTTACCTCAATTATTCTTAGAATTGTTGTTTTCATGGTTTTATATCCTCAATTCGTACTCATTAGTTCTCTTTCTCTCTCTCATATATAGTTGTGATATGAAAAGAAAGGTAATTGATGCATTCCAGCAATGTTTTATGGTTTATAATTAATTCATGATGTTGATTAGTGTACTTTGATGAATTCCTGCAACTCTTTTTGGTTTATAATGATGATGATCTGTATAATTTGATTATTGAATATATTTGTTTGGGGATTAAGTTTCTATTGTGTATTGTTGGTGAAAGAAACTAAAGAGAGAAGTTGTATTCTTTCTCATTTTCTGTTACAAGTAGTAGAAAAGAACAACCAAAATAAATAGAAAGCTAACAACCCTAACTTTCCCCAACTTTCTCCTCAAATCAAGGAGAATCACAACAAATTAGGAAACTAAAAGGGAACAGCTAATTACCCCTAATTCATGCAGCAACTTATCCCTAATTTATAGAGCAAATCATCCCTAATTTATGCAAGGGCACTAATGGAATACAAATAACTTTATCTTCAAGCTTTTCTTTTATGAAATGTCTATCAATCTCTACATGCTTGGTCCGGTCATGTTGTACAGGAGTATTAGCAATGCTAATAGCAGCCTTATTGTCACAGAAAAACTTCATAGGAAGGTCCATTGACCTGCCAAGTTCCTTTAAAATTCTCTTTAACCAGAGTATTCCACACACTCCATGGGCCATCGCTCTATATTCTGCTTCGGCATTGCTCCTAGCTACCACACTTTGCTTTTTACTTCTCCAGGTCACCAAATTTCCCCACAAAAAGGTACAATACCCAGAAGTGGATCTTCTCTCATTAACAGATGCAGACGCCGCATCAGTGTAAACATCAATTCCACGCTGATCACATTTTTTAAAAAATAAACCTTTTCCTGGGATTCCTTTTAAGTACTTTAAAATCCTGTATACAACTTCCATGTGTTCTTCATAAGGAGAATGCATGAATTGTCTTACCATACTAACAATAAAAGAAATATTTGGTCTTGTATGGGATAGGTAAATCAGTTTTCCCACCAAACGTTGATATCGGCCTTTATCGACAGGAATTCCTTCCTTATCCTCTCCAAGCTTGGAGTTAAATTCCATAGGAGTATCCGAAGATTTGCATCCAGTCATCCCAGTTTCTTCTAGGAGATCTAAAATATATTTCCATTATGAAACCACAATTCCTTTCTTTTATCTAGCAATCTTTATTCCAAGAAAATATCTCAGTTGTCCAAGATCTTTTATCTCGAATTCGGACGACAAACTCTTCATCAACCTTCTCCATCTCCTCAACATCATCACCAGTAAGGATAATACCGTCAACATAAACAATCAGTACATCAATCTTTCCTTCTCTTGAGACCTTCATAAACAATGTGTGGTTTGACTGGCCTTGTGAAAACCCTTGGGTTTTTACAAAATTTGTAAATCTCTTAAACCAGGCTCTGGGAGATTGTTTGAGCCCATATAAAGACTTTCTTAATCTGCAAATTTTCTTCCCGAACTTGTCAGTGAACCCTGGAGGAGTTTCCATGTACACCTCTTCTTCTAAATCACCATTCAAGAAGGCATTTTTAACATCAAACTGATGTAATGACCAATCCAAATTAACTGCAAGAGATAGTAATACCCTCATAGTGTTCAACTTAGCAACTGGAGAAAATGCCTCAGTAGAATAATCGATACCATAAGTTTGTGTAAAACCTTTAGCAACCAACCGAGCTTTGTATCTTTCAAGAGAACCATCAGAATTGTACTTTACTGTAAACACCCACTTGCATCCAACTGGAGTCTTTCTGTTTGGAAGATCAACCTTTTCCCAGGTTCTATTTTTTCCAAAGCTCTCATCTCCTCAAGAACCACCTTCTTCCATTCAGGAACTTCAAGAGCCTCCTGTATATACTTTGGAATAACAACACATGACAACTTTGAGGTAAATGCCTGAAAAGATGGAGACAAACTCTGATAGGATAAAAAATTATACAAAGGATGTTTGGTGCAGGTCCTAGTACCTTTAATTCCTAAGAGCAATGGGCATTTCTAGAGTTTTATCTACCTCTAATTCAGAACTGAGAATATGAGCTGACATCTCTTGAGTTTTATCTGGCTCTATTGTGGAATATGGACTAGGAATTGATATAACAGGACTAAACTCGGGCTGAGATTTACCTGATTGGTCTTCAACCTCTTGATTTGTCCTTGTTCAGATTCTCGACCATGCTCCAAGTTATTGATTCTCTTTTCTCGTTCTAGATATTTCCTTACATAAACTTTCTCTTTATTTTGAATACTACCTTGCCTCACACACATTTCTTCTCCTTTCTCAGTTTCATCCAGTAATGGCATAGATATTTGATCCAAATTTTCATTATTTGAGACATTTTTAATTGATTTGTGAATTGCATCCATATATTTTTTTGTATTGTCCATAATCTCAGACTCCTTTCACAAATTTCACATTGAAACAAAGAAGGATTTTTATTCAAGAAAAGCTTTAGAAACAAATGTCTCATATAATGAAAATTTGGATGTCTTAATCTAAAATGCCATAACATAATTTCTTTCTCATTAAGAGTGGAAATAAAATTGAGACAAGTCCTTTGGGATTGTTCTTGAGTCATATCCATCATCAAAGAAATAGAGACCTCCAACTTGTTCAGCAATGCCAATTATCCTCCCTGTGGTCAAATCCTGAAATTGACAATCTGAGGAAGAAAACTTAGCTTGAAAATTTTGATCAAGAGTTAGTTTGCTGAATGACAATAAATTGCAAGACAACTTAGGGACATGAAAAACATTATGGAGTATAAAATTACGGGAAATAACAATTGATCCTTTCCTGGCTCTAGGCGAGAAAGTTACATCTGCTATCTTTACTCTCTTTGATGTCCTGCACATGGACTATATGAAGAAAACATGTTAGAGGATCCAGTCATATGATCTGCTGCCCTTGAATCGATTATCCAAAACATATTAGAATCGACTCTAAAACATGATGACACTGGCTGATTACCCTTTTGAGTAAAAGAACAAGAAGGGTTTGAAGTTACGAGGTTTTGGGACTGATGACTTTTCCAAGTTTGCTCTATCTGTTCCTTTTTGATTTGCTGCGATTTAGAAGGAGTTTCATGCCTCGATTCAATTATGCTTGTCTGCAACACATGTGTAATACCCTGACCCTACTTTACTCCTAGTTAACTCATAATCACTTCGTACCAACCTTGAAACCTGTTAGGTCCAAGGTTGCTCAAGATAGGCTAGAAGGGGGTTGAATAGCCTATGTCCAATTTTTGAAGTTAAATCAAAAATTGTTACTTCACTTAAGTTTAAAAAGTTTTGCAGGCGAAAGTCTTGTGAAGTATAGGACAAGTTGGAATGGCTGATCTTCACATGACAAGATCAGCAGTTTTCAATAGATTTGAAATCTGGAAATTTAAAGCAACACGAATAATTCACAATCACACACAAGTAGACAGAGTATTTAATATGGTTCACACTTATAAATAAGTGCTACGTCCACAACCAAAGTGGTCAACTTTGGATTTGAAAATCGTGTACTAAGTTTTTCCACTAGATATTTTACAAACTAAATCTCTAATGGATTGTGTACAAAATTTTGTTGACCAAGTGTTTGTGTGGGAGAATTGATATCTATATGATACAATTCTCGTGAGCTATGAAAAGCTAAGTGTTGCAATCAATGAAGAGCTTTTAATGGACTAGACGTCTAAGTATGAAGCTCTTCAATGAATAAGTACAGATAGGACGTTTAAGCTTTTAAGAACTTGAAGAAGATGAAGATTCAGTAGTTGAAGTTGTTGAAGAGTGTTGAATGCAGCAATGAAGTCTCCTTTTATATGCAGGTGGAAGCTTGGAGCCGTTGGAGATCTTCTAATTTGAATTTAAGAGCAATTAATGCTCTAATCTGGTTGTTGACTCCTGATAGGCTGTCCTGCAACTTGCAGTCTGTCTCCGACACTTTGCTAAAAATAGGCGGTCTGTGCTTGCAGGAGGAATGTCCTTTTCTGAGTGTATGCCAAGAATGGAAACCTTCATTAAATGTAATTTGCAGGTTAACGTTGCATCGCGATTAATGAAGTCTTCAAATTAGGACATGTCTTCGGCAGATCTCTATCGGACGTTCTTGGGTCTTCAACATTGCTGATGAAGCTTGGCCGATGCGAGCTTGTCCGATATTTAAAGAAAGACTGCTGATCCAAAATTTGCCTATTGTGCAGAGGACGTCCGATGTCCTATAGGCTATTCTTCTTCAAGACATTTACAAAAAGCAACCCTAAGCTATTCAAGCTATGCCTAAGTACAAGTTGCCACACTAACAGACACGCAGGCCCATTAGTCACCTTGTCTTAGACTTAGGTTATGGATTCAAGCAAATCTAAACTAAATACAACAATCTCCTCCTATTTGCTTGAGTCCATGACCTTATGAATACAATATCAGCTGACCATGTTCAAGTCTAGTAATAACATGCTTGTAAGATTTATTATATTAAGTAAGCATGCCCTAGATGAACTTACACAAAGGTCATTGTATTCAAGAAATTACAAAGTGCTTACAAGTAAGAAATTAAGCATAGGACATTTGTAATAAGACTGAATTTAAAGACATGTAAGATAGGCAGAGTAAGCAATATAGAACATGTCTTTAAACCAGTGGTTTAAATTTCATGCATTCACATAATAAGCAGTTCATAATAAAGCATGTAAATTTTAAAATTAGACATTGCTCATTAAACAAGAAGTTTAATTTACAAAGTTTTAACAAAAAGATTATACAAAGTTTATCGGCAGGTTCGAGAGGATGACCTAGATGGAGCATGACCTTTGCCTTTGCCTGAAGAAGATTGCCCATAGCTTCTAGATGTCCATTTGGAGTCAACAGCAGCCTTGAGTCTTGCAATTTCTTCTTTGGCTTCTGCTAACTCCTCCTTAGTATCTGCCAATTCGGAGGAGAGGCGTTTGTTTTTGTGCCTGACAAGTGTATATTTCTCATGAAAGTCAAGCAGCTGATCATTGTTTATTCTGCTTATCTCCTCCTTCATGGACGCAAGCGAGCGATCAATATGGCCGAGGCGATTTTCAGTAGTTTTGCGCTCCTTGCGATAGAAAGCCAAGTGCTTTAAGGTGAGACTGCGTGTCGCCCGCACTGAGGAGTGAACAGAGCGATTTGCAAGTCGCTGGGAGTGGAGCACAAGCTTGTAGCCATTGTCAATCATGTCAATTATTTGCAGCATGCCCTTGGAGAGATTCTCCCATTGCTCCTTGAAAAGGGCAGAGTTGGTTGAGGAAGCTGCCGAGATATTGTTGGCTAAAGCAGATTGGCTGGCAGAGATGGACTTCAGGCAGGCTTTTTCCCAATGCCACGGTTAGACGACATGATTGATGAGTTACATGGTGCAATAATTTACTCAAAGATTGACTTGAGGAGCGGATATCATCAAATCCGTATGCGTGAAGGAGACGAATGGAAGACAGCTTTCAAGACAAAGCATGGATTATATGAGTGGAAGGTGATGCCATTCGGACTTACAAATGCTCCAAGTACGTTCATGAGACTAATGAATGAGGTTTTGAGACCATTCTTGGGAAAATTTGTAATCGTTTATCTAGACGACATTTTGGTGTATAGCAAAAGTGAGGAGGAACATATACGACATCCTGAAGAAGTACTCCTAGCTTTGCGAAGAAACAAGCTTTATGGGAAACTTGAGAAGTGTTCGTTCATGCAACCTAGTGTGATGTTCCTTGGATATGTGGTTTCAAAGGAAGGAGTATCGGTGGATCAAACGAATATTGAAGCAATCAAGTCTTGGCCTACTCCAACCAACATTACGGAGGTACGATTATTCCATGGGTTAGCCTCTTTCTATAGACGCTTCATTCAAGATTTTAGTACCATTGCAAGTCCCATAACCGAAACCCTAAAGAAGGGAAATTTTGAGTGGACTTTGGCGGCACAACAAGCTTTTGAAAAGCTCAAGAAAAAGTTATGCAAGACACCGGTTTTGGCCTTACCCGATTTCTCACAACCTTTTGAAGTCGAATGTGATGCTAGTGGAGTGGGTATAGGGGCGGTGTTGACTCAAGGAAAACGGCCCATTGCTTACTTCAGCGAAAAGCTTGGAGGTGCAAGACTCAATTATTCTACCTACGACAAGGAATTTTATGCCATGGTTCGAGCTTTGGATCATTGGAGCCATTATTTAAGGCCGAATCATTTCGTCCTTCATTCCGATCATGAGGCTTTAAAATACATACATGGGCAACACAAGTTAAAACCAAGGCACGCAAAGTGGGTGGAATTTCTGCAATCTTTCAACTTCTCTTCAAAGTATAAAGATGGAAAGAATAACGTGGTAGCGGATGCGTTATCAAGAAGGTATTCTATGCTTGCCATGATGGATGCCAAGTTACTAGGGTTCAAACTAGTGTGTGAATAATACAAGGAAGACCCGGATTTTGGCTCTATTATTCTCGATTGTGAGAAAGGGAAGAATGGGAATTTCGTGTTACAAGAAGGCTTTTTGTTCAAAGGCAACCAGTTTTGTATTCCCAAGTGTTCGATAAGGGAGTTATTGGTACGAGAAACTCATGGAGGAGGACTAGTGGGACATTTTGGCATCAACAAGACGCTTGAGTTATTACAAGAACATTTTTATTGGCCAAAGATGCTTGGAGATGTGCAAACTATTATCTCCCGATGTGCAACTTGTCAAAAAATGAAAAGTACGTTCCATCAAGGATTGTATACGCCTTTGCCCGTACCAAAACAACCATGGAGCGATGTATCAATGGATTTCATTGTGGCTTTACCGCGGACGCAAAGAGGAAAGGATGCTATCATGGTGGTGGTCGATCGATTCTCCAAAATGGCGCATTTCGTACCATGTCACAAGACGGATGATGCTTCCTTAATTACGAATTTATACTTTAAAGAAATTGTGCGTTTGCATGGGGTGCCAAAGACAATTGTGAGTGATCGAGATAGCAAGTTTCTTAGTCATTTTTGGAGATCTCTTTGGAGGATAATTGGAACTAAATTGTTGTTTAGTACATCTCATCACCCGTAAACGGATGGGCAAACGGAAGTAACAAATAGAACCCTCGGAGTTCTATTAAGGGGACTAGTTGGGAAGACCCAAAAGGATTGGGATTTAAAGTTGGCTCATGCAGAATTTGCTTATAACCGCACACCAACCTATGCAACTAAACATTCTCCATTTGAGGTTGTGTATGGGGTTAATCCTTATTTTCCTATAGATATGGTTCCCACACGAAAAGGGAAAGAGCAACCGGATGCGTTCAACAAGTTGAAGGATATACAACAATTTCATGAACAAGTCCAAGCAAGAATTGAAAAAGTGAATGAAGTATACAAGAAACGAGCCAACAAAAGTCGCAAGCAACCGGAATTTCAACCCGGAGATTTAGTATGGCTATATTTGCGGAAAGAACGATTTTCTAGCAAGAGAAAGAATAAACTAATGCCAAGAGCCGAAGGGCCTTTTCAAGTATTGGAATGGTTTGGCGATAGTGCTTACAAATTGGACCTTTCCGAGGAATATGCGATTAATTCTACATTCAATGTGGGAGATTTGTCACCGTACTTAGAGGACAAAATGCTTGAAGAATTGATGCCAATTCTTTCTCAAGAAGGGTAGGATGATGCGGGAGCATTAGGAAATGACCTTCACAAAGACCCAAACAAAACCATGGATACATTACAAGTGGGTGAAGATGGATTGACGTTGTCGTTCGAGGCTTTGGTGATGCAAAGTGGGAAGTTTCAAGAGTTTGGAAGGCCATTGGAGGTCACATGCACGGCAAGGGATGATACATGGGAAAAAAAGGCGTTTTAAACTTTCTGGACCAAAAGCGATCGCCTTGTTTTAGAGAGAGCGATCGCCTTGTCACCAATTTTGCGGACCATGTTTCTGGCGACAAAGCGATCGCTTTGTAGCGGGACTGGGCGATCGCCCTGCGACCAGTTTTGGCGAATTCTCTTTTCCTGCTTGTGTTTTATTTCCTAGATTGTGTAGGTTTGTTTTTCTATTCCTAGGTAGGATAGTATTTTAATCCCTTGTAAAATTAGGAGTAGTTTTCTTTTCCTTTAAAGATTAGGATGCAATTGTAAACACCTATATAAAGGGGTTAGATTTAGACTTGTAATTCAGATTTTGATTCTCAAGAGAGTAATACAAAGAACAAAGGTTTGTTCAAATTTTGTCTATTATTTTCCTTAGGTTTAGGAGGGTAATATTTAAAGGGCTCTTTACGTTAGGTGAGTGAAGCCTAACCGGTGAACCCAAACGGGATCTTTACGTTAGGTGAGTGAAGCCTAACCGGTGACCCATCTTCTATCCTTTTATTTTCGCTGCACTTTCATCTTATTTCACGTAACCTTCATCCATAAATTCGCACGCAACAACTTCGGTGTTTGTTACGCATCAAATTATTATTGAGCAAATTACACAAATGGTTCCTGTACTTTTTGATTTTTTTGGGATTGGTCCCAACCCCACGCCGAGGTCCCTGAACTCAATTTCTTGACGCAATTGGTCCTTCCGTCCATTGTCATTTATTTTTTGCCGTTAAATGGAATCACGTGCGTTTCACGTGATTTAGCCTAAGGGTAAATTAGTCAATCGTAGTTACATAACTACAGGGACCTTTTATGCAACGAATTAATTGCTACCTGTACGAAGGGATCAAACATCACCAAACGTCAGCTTATTCTTCAAACGATCATCGCACAGATTTTTCAAAAAGTTCAAGCAAAAGTTAGGGTTTTAGTCTTGAACAAGAGAATGTCATGGATGTAGAGAAAACGAGGGGAGATATGGGATGTGGAAGATATATACAGTAAGTTTTTTCGTCCAATCCTTTTGCTCATGTCCTATTTGCTTTTGTTTTGTTAGTAGAGTTAAAGTGTGATTTGTTTTGTAAGTATTGTTTTGGATTACTCGATTCCAGTACGAAATGTGACTTTTTGACGAAAGTATTTTTTAAAAAATTTCTTTCCTCTGTTTTGTAGAAGCATTTGAGTGGGTTTATTTAAAATAGTGGTTTCTGGTTTCACTTTTACTTCGATTGTATTTGAAAAACACAGACATATGGCTGCATATGTTTAAATTTATTTCTAATTTTGTTGTTTTTGTTTTTTGTATTTAATCCCCCAGACCCTGATTCTCAATGGTTTAGCATTAAGTTCTACCATGGAGGAGAGTTTGATTATATTCCAGAGAGGGTTTATCAGAGCATAGTTGATTATTTTGATTTCTGTCATTGTGATGAGATGTCTATACAAGAGATAAACAAAATGATTAAAGGTTTTGGTTATGATGGAATCATGTTTTATCATTTTAAGATGCCAACAATGGACCTTGACTTTGGTTTGAGAGTTTTAGGGACCTTGACTCTGGTTTGAGAGTTTTAGGGACCTTGACTCTGGTTTGAGAGTTTTAGGAAGTGATGAGGACATGGTGGAGGTTTGTAACCTAGGAAAGAAACATAAGCTAATTGAAGTTTTTGTTGAGCATGAATATACTTCCTGTAACCACCACTTTGAAATGGAACCAAGAATGAAAAGCTCAGTAATTATTAAGGAGTTAAATGAAACTGAGGCTGCTCAATTAGGTATTGATTCTAGCAAATGGGTAGTGTCATCAGAGAATAGGAAGATATTGAATGAGTTGCTATTGACATACAATGTTGAAGAAATTGCAAATATTGGAGCTAAATTTGAAGCAGATTTTCTTAATGGCAAGGACAATGAGAATGGAGAGAATGTAGATAATTTTGTGAATGTCAATGAGAATGCAGATAAGTCTGGGAATGATAATGTGAATGAGAATGGTAATGCAGAAGAAACTTGGAATGAGAATGGAGGTGCAGAAGAAACTGGGAATGTTGAGAATGAATTTGGGAATGACACTGATAATGGGAATACATCTGATGATGATTATGATCAGTATGGTGACCCTCAATATGATTGGTCAGGTGATGATATGGATGATGCAGAATTTGAAGCCAACATTGATATGGGTGTGAGAGATAAACAGAGTAGGAATAAGGGTAAGAAAAAAATATTCACTGAAGAAGAGATAGATGTGGAGTCAGATTATGCATCTTCAGATGATTTGTGGAGCATACCCAGTGATGATAATGATGATGCCAGGCCTAGGAAGAAAGGTTTAGATTTCCATCCCGAGACAGAAATGAGAAATCCAGATTATAAGCTACACTTGAGATTTACAAATGCTGAGGAGGTCAAACAAGCTTTAAGAGAATATGCAATTAAAAATAGAAAGGATATTAAAGTGGTGAAAAATGACAAAACTAGGGTCAGAGCAAAGTGTAGAGGGACCACTACCTGTCCTTGGATAATACTTTTTTCTCCCATGCAGTGCGAAAGTACTTGGGAAGTGAAAACATATGTAGATGTGCACACATGTAGTCCCAGCTATACAAATAGACAACTCACATCTGAGTGGATTGCTAGGAGGTACATTAAAAGATTTAGGTCAAATCTTAATTGGAGTTTGGAAGGTATAATGGTCACAATGAGAGAAGAATTCCATTTAGATATCAGTAGGAGTCAGGCTTACAGGGCCAAAAGGATGGAATATCTGTTCAACCATGGGAATGATAGACAATAATATGCTTTGTTGTGGGATTATTGTGAGGAGATTAGGAGAACAAATCCTAACTCTACCATGAAAATTGAAGTTAGGGATGAGGTTGATTTGAATGCTCCAGATGAGAGGAAGTTCAAGAGGATATACTGTTGTTTGGGGCCTTTGAAGGCAGGCTTTGCAGCTGGATGTAGGAAAGTGTTGTGCTTAGATGGTTATTTTTTAAAGGGACCTCACCCAGGGCAAATCCTTACAGCAATTGGTATGGATGCCAGTAATGGCATATACCCCCTTGCTTATGCTGTAGTGGAGGCTGAAAACAGAGAGAATTGGCAGTGGTTCCTTCAGCTATTGATAGATGATATTGGGATTGCTAGCAATGAGCAATGGGTCTTCTTATCTGACCAACAAAAGGTATGCTAATAATTCTTGCCCTTTTTTGTTTTTTCAACAAGAGCAAACTGTTTTGAATATTGTTTTTGTTTACTATTATTCATCTTTTGTAGGGACTTGAAGCTGCTTTGACTGAATTATTGCCTCATGTTAAGCATAGATTTTGCTTACTCCACATGTACAATAATTACAAGAAAATGTTCAAGGGTTAGGCTTTTAAAGATAGATTGTACAGAGCTATTTTTTTAACCAACATTCATGGGTTTAATGCTGCAATGGAGGAGTTAAATGGATATTCTGTAGAAGCATTTGAGTGGGTTAGTCGCCACACTCCTAATCACTGGTCTAGATCACACTTTACAGAGGCTGTAAAGAGTGATGTTTTGATGAACAACATATGTGAAAGCTTCAATTCACACATTGTCAGTAGTAGGGACAAGCCTATCATTTCAATGTTAGAGATGATTAGGACATATCTAATGACAAGAATTAGAAAGAAAAGGGAGGAGGTGCAGAAGTGTCAAAATCTTTTGTTGGAAAGGATTCAGAAGAACATCAACAAAAGCAAACAAGAAGCAATTGATTATATTTGCACTTGGAATGGAGGAAGTAAGTACCAAGTGAGAGGTCCTTGGGGTGAGCAATGTATTGTGGATTTGACTGAGAAAACTTGTAGTTGTAGGAAGTGGCAGCTAAGTGGGGTTCCATGTAAACATACCATATCTGCAATATGGTATGATGGTAAGAATGGAGGGAATGGAATACCAGAAATGTTGGTGGATGATTGTTATAAGTTAGATTGCCAAAAAAAGATTTATGAGCATACTATCAGCCCCATTAATGTAAGTATCTCTTTAGTTAAATTAATTTGATGATTATAATATTTCTTTTTAATATTTGACTTTTACAGGGTTCAAGTAATAATGTGGAAGGTAATGGTGGTGGAGGAACAGTAGCTGGACAGGCATCTCAACAAGTAAGTTGTTATGGTACTCAATTTGATATGTTGTTGGTTTGGTGGTAGATTCAAGTAACATAAATGATTCCCAACCAAACATGTCACACTCAGACAGTCCATTAAGTTCTTCTCAACCAAATAGAGAACAAGTGATTGAGCACCAAGCTAGATTTGGAGTTATGGTACTCTGTATTGACTTGAATAAATTTGGTTGTTGGTTTGGTTGTAGGATTCAGGCAATGTTAGAGCACAAGGGAATGAACAAGGCAATGGTACTCCAAGTGTGTCACAACCACAATCTAGTCAATTTCCTCCTCATGTTGCTGCCAAGAAGAGGAAGCTCACCAAGAACTGAAGTGCTATGGATATTTGGGCAGAAAGTGAACAATTTCCTTTTGGTTTACCATCTAATAGTTATTGACATGTAAATAGTTTGGAAAAATTTCTTTTGGTTTGGCATGTAAGTAGTGCATGGATGAACAATTTCCTTTTGGGTGGAAACAGTAATCACAATTAGCTGTTGATGACATTGTGTGCTGATGACATTGTTCAAGAAATAGTAATCACAAATTTCCTTTTGGGTGGAAACAGTTATACTTTTGTTCAAGAAATTGTCTTTTGATGAAATTGTCTGTTGATGACATTGTGTGTTGATGAAATTGTTTGTTGTGAGGAACAAATATTACAATAACAGAGGACAACAACAATGAAGGAAAACATTACAATTATGCCATACAATAACAGAGGACAACAACAATGAGGGAAAATATTACAATAACAGAGGATAACAATTATTGATCAAATTGATAAACTTGTTTTTTCATTTATAACATATATGCCATACAATATCCTTACATCAATTGATACATACAACCTCATCAAACAACAAAATTGAGGTTTGTTTTCTGCATTTTGTCAATCTATACACCACTAATTGCAGGGTATTTTGAACCATTTTGCCCACTGCTTTTTTCAACAAATTTTCTAAAAATAACAATCCACGCAAGAATCAACCAACCAACGACAAACAAAACCCATAAACCCTTCCAATTAGTTCCATGCCTTCTCTGTTCACCTCCATTAACTCTCTGATCTTCATATTCTCTTATCCTTTTAAGTAATCCAAGAATAATCTGGACAGATCTATGGCACATTGGTGGATCGAACCAAAGGAAGAACCCACATGATTGCTGCCCAAAGAAAAACAAAGGAAAATGAAAAATCACTAGATGAAGAAATTAAGCAATTAGAAAGGGAAATAACATGGAAGACTTACGAGACGATTGCTACAAGTCCAAAACCTTCGCCCAGGGTTAGAATCAGTCCAAGCTGTTACCAACTTAGCCTTCCTTCCACAGTGACAATACACCTCCATTATTCTTCCCTATTCAATTCAACGAATAAACAAAATCCTCATTTATTATACTGGAGAGGGAGGCGAGAGAAAATGGCGCTAAAATGTTGGCGCCATCACAAATGGTCCCTGTACTTTATATAAGGAAATGACAACTTTACCCCTAGTCAAAATCACGTGCATAGCACGTGTCTACACTTAACGACAAAAAATTGACGGCAATGGACGGAAGGACCAATTGTGTTTTACTTGCTTAGTACAGGGACACAATTTTTGCAAAAATTAGTTTAGGGACCAATCCCAAAAAAATTGAAAAGTATAGGGACCATTTGTGTAGTTTGCTCATTATTATTTTAGCAAAGTTTTTTGTCCCAAAATAATTGTTGTTATAGAACTTCAAAAAATATTTTCCTATAATCTACCAAAACTGTCCTTATTTACTACCCTCATCAAAGAGGGTTGTTAAGAGGAAAGAAAACAAAAATACTCAAGCAACTTATCTACAACAAATGAGCTTAAACAAGGGTAGATCAGTCTTAATGTAAGCTTTTTAAATATGTGTAAATTGCTAAAACGATAATTATTTTGGGACAGAGGTAGTAGTTTGTTACATGTTTCCTTTTAGAGAGTGATTAATTTTTACTTATTATTTTTCTATTTTTATTTTTTTAGAATAAATATATTTAGTCAATCATGCTCATAACTCGCATCTCGTGTTCCATTATAAGAAAATAATATTATTAAGGCATTTGCCTACTAAAAATTTAGAAGATATTAGATATTTTATTAAAAAATTAAATTAATTTAAATAATAATATTTTAAAATATTAATTTAATAATATATAGCAATGTGGTTGGTATTAAATTGATTATAACTGGTTTCAATAAATTCAATATTAATTTTTATTTCAATAATCAAAGATCATGGTTTATTATGAAAAAATATTAAAGAAACTGTCAGGGTTTATTTTGAAAATAAATTAATTGTAAAAGGATCTTTTTAAAATACTTTTTTTATAAATTCGTTAATAGGCAAGGTTTTTTTTGAAATCATAAAATTGTTCAAGAATTTTTTGGTATAATTTTCCCAACATATCCACGTAAGATCCACGTGGTTTGCCAAATCAGCCTTCCGTCATTTGTTTTAACAGCAAGTTGACGGAAGGTTTTGATTAAAAATAAATAAATAGGTGAAGGTTCAATTTGAAAAAAATAAAAACACATGGTTTAAATTAAAATCTCAAAAATAGTACAGGGTTTATTTTGCAATTATCTCAACTAAATTTCCTTTTCTAATTATTGAATGATCTTCAAAAATTATTTAAAAAAATATAGTTATATTCAATTCTTATACAATTCTCCATTGTTCAGAAAAAAATACTTCCTCCGTCCCTAAATTATTGTCTGGGTTGACCCGGCACACAGATTAAGAAAACTCAATTGACTTGATTATTAATATTGGAATAGTATTGAAAAAGTGTATTGTTTTCTTTAATGCCCATGTGTATGTGGCCCATAATTAAAGTAGGAAGAAAAAGTAAGGGTAAAATAGTAAAAGTGATGTTCTAAAAAAGAAAATTTCAAACAAGATAATTATTTTGGGACGGACGAAAAAGGAAAGGAAGACAATAATTTAGGGACTGAGGGAGTATCTTTTTTCAATATGTCCCAAAGTAAATACTATATTTTTAATTTTGTAAAAAATCTTCAAATATATGTCTAAAATATCTTTATTAAGTGCATGATGAAAAAATATATATATAACTAGTAGGAAGTAATAAAAAGGAGGGAAAATCATATATTTGACCAGTGTAATATTTGAGAATTACTGATTCGACCAACGTACTCCCAAAATTAAAAAAATGTAACCATTGTACTGACAATTTATGTGCGATGTAGTCCTTGCCGTTAACTCTCCATTCACTTTTCTAACTGAGCTGCTAACGTGGTTAATGTGACCTATTTTATGATGTGTATTTTTGTCCATTCCTTCCCAATCAAACCGCCCCACCCATGTACCTAGAGATGTTAAAGGGGTCGCGGATAGTAGGGCTGACCCGTTTAAATCGGAAAAAGATAGGATTAAGGCTCAATATTTTTGGCCTATTTAAAATCAGAGCTTTTTAGTCCAAACCGTTTAACCCGTGGCCTGTTGGGATAGGCCTGTCGGCCCATGTAATATTAATTAGGCTTTAAAAAATTTAAGACATGCATAAAACAATTGCCATGAGAATTATTCTAATCCAAAATCAAACACACTTATCATTTGCACTACATGTCTTCTTTGTATACCTGTGAATAAATATCAAAATAAAAACGAAACTCTTGGAAAAATATAATCACCTATCTAAGTTAGGGGTGGTTTATCGATTCACCATTTCAAAACATTGTCATATTATATTTTTTTAAATCATCATTTGTATTATTAATTACATGAGATCAACAACACTTCATTACTAAAAAGTGCTAATATTTTTATGCAAAAAAGTAAAAAATAAAGGAATGTGTAAACATATTATATTTTTCTTTTAAAAATGTATTGAATTGCGTGGAACAACTATAAGAAAGAAAATTAAACATCATATGACTCTAGCTAGTAGGTGTAATTGTGTAAATAATAATCACTACCTACTTTTTTAAATATTTGCAAAGATAAAATCGTAATTTATCACATATTTAATTTTTTGTCGTGGCGATAGTAATTCATTTAGCTCGAAATTAGCTAGAATAAGAATTAGGCCCGCAATATTAGTGGTTTGAAAAAATTAAAGGGTGAATTATAGGCCGGTCCTTTTTAAACATTTGTAATCGCTCCAGTCCACTCATTTTTTTTAAAATCCAAAAAAGGTATTTTTGAGGCAAAAAGACGATTATGTTATTAATGAAAGAAAAACATGTGCGCATCAGTAACCCAAGTCATCGTGATAAGTAATACAAGGCATCGCGTGTTAATCATCGCGATGAGCAACCAAGACACCGTTTGAATTTTAACCGCTGGAAGGGACTTGATTTTCGTTTACCTTTCGGGGGCGTTGCCCCCGAACCCCCACGATGGCCGCTGTCCCCTCGACCCCTTCAACCTGATCAGGCAGGTCGATCCTCGTTGCGTTACCCAGCATACTGCGATTGGCGAATTAAAGGCATCCCGATGCCCAATTTAAGGCATTCCGATACCCAATTTAATATAATATTAAAATAGTTATTTTTGGTTGAAAAATTTACATACAAACATGGTATTGACTTCCTATAACAGTATGGTAATGATATTATACAAAATTCAAACTCAAATCATTGATTAAAGTCCCAAAATCAATCCAAGAACATCTCCCTCTGTTTTCGGACGAACACTACCAAACTCGATTTTGATCTCGAAAATAATATTTTTTGGTAGAAAAATTGTGCACAAATGTAGTACTAAGTTAGGATAACAATATATGATTGATTTTAAACAAATTCGAAGCTTAAAATATAGATTAAAGTGGCCAAAACACCCAAGAACAAAGAAAAACGGGATGAACTCAAAAAATTTGAATTTGATCAAACGTGATCAAATTCGTGCTCTATGCATGAAAATTGATACCCAAATATAAGGGAAGACTATATTAACAACATGAAATTATTTATACATCAATTTGAACCTCAAATCTGAAGCAACGATGTTGTTGAGGGCATTTTTGAAAAAAAAATCTTAAAATGCCTTTTAGCGGTTAAAAAAAAAAGGGTGGACTGGAGATAAAAAAAGTTTCAAAAAGTGGACCGGCCAACAATTTACTGAAAATTAAACTGTTTAACCCATGACCCGTTAGGCAATTTAACCCACGACCCGTTAGGCCACAGCACGCGAGACTGACCCGAAACCGCTGGGGCAGCCCATTTAACGTCTCTACGTGACGTTCCCTCTCTCTCGCCGGAGAATTCGCCTTACTCTCCCTAAGCACTGCCGGCGACTGTCCATTCTCTCTCCCTGTTTTCTCTCTCTCTTTCCCATATCTCGCTTCCCAGCTTCCCCAACCTATTTTCCCTTCTCTTTTACTCGTTATTTCTTAATTATTGTTTCCCCAATTACAAAACCTTTGAAACGTGTAGAAAAGGGGCTGATTATATACTCCTCCAATATCACCATCTCCACCGTTTCCCTTTTGTCTCTCTCTCTTCTCCACCGTTTCTTTCTCTCCGTTTCATCTTTTTCAATTTTCAGTCGTTCCTCTCAGGTATGTCAAAACACCCATTACGCCAAACTATTCATAGAACTATATAGATGTTTGTTTATGAATTTGCGTCATGTTATCATGCTTGCTGCAAAGCAGACTCACAGACACACACACATTTACATACATAGTGTGTCTGTTTTTTTTTGTCAGAACTCATCTTCTTTTTCTCTTTTTTTTCCCCGATGTTATGGATTTCTTTGAGTTTTCGGTTTCATCCTTTTTCTTTTTCGGGGCCTTGTCTGATTTTTCTCGGTTCTCGTGTTATAATAGTAGCACACCATCTGCTTGAAATTTGTACAGTCTGTTTGTAATTGAATGAAATTATCTTTCTCCTGTTTACAATTTTTAGGTTCTGGATTGATGTGGCTGTTTTGAGTGATGGGAAGATTGTATTCATTTTATTGTCAATTTCCCACTGTTTGTTTGACATAATTGTTTGCTTCCCCCAATATACAAGTTATAGTGATTTTGTAATTGGGGAAACAATATTAAGAAATAAAGTGTAAGAGAAGGGGGAATAGGTTGGAGATGCTGGAAAGCCAGATAAGGTAAAGAGAGAGAGAAAAAACCGACTCGGGGAGAGAGAAGGGACAGTCGCCAGCAGTGCTTTGTTGGGTTAGGAGAGAGAAAGTTGAATTTTCCGGCCAAAGAGTGTGTGGGTGGGGCGGTGAGATTTGGAAGGAATTGACAAAAATACTCCTCATAAAATAGCTCACATTAGCCACGTTAGCAGTTCGGTTAGAAAAGTGGATGGAGAGTTAACGGTAGGGACCACATCACACAAATTGTGGTTATATTTTGGATTTTGGGAGTATGTTGGTCAAATCAATAATTTCCAAATAGTACGTTGATGAAATATATAATTTTCCCTAAAAAGGAAAGATTATAAAGCTAACATCTTTTGACCTTATTTACGTTCAAATTTTGTCATATGTTTCCCCCAAAAAGTTTCAAGACACAAACCCTAACTAGAGCTATTTGCTCCAGCAATTGAATAAGAAAGCGATCATCATATCTTTCTTCCACTTCAGAGCCAATGTGATTTCAATAAGGTGCGGCACAAAATGAGCGAAAACTATCAACTACTTAGTTTGGTTTGAATTGGATTATTTCTTTTTGTCGTGTGGATCCTCATACTGCTAATTAGTTTTTGCTTCCTGGATATGGATTTTACCCTCAATTGATTTGTAGATGAATGTTCTTTATAATGTTTTTATCAATTGCAGTTTCCTGTTAAATTTGTTGACATTCTCTTACTTGTATAATTACTTGCTTAAATGTGTATGTGTTAGTTCAGTGGGAGGTGCAAATTTATAGTGTTAATACTCTCGAATGGGTGTGTGTTAGTTCAATAGGATTTGCAAGTTTAGCGACGCCGTAAATACTCTCAAATATGGGTGGGTGTCTCTGTGTGCATGAACAAGTTCAATGGGACTCGTAAGGTAGCTATTACTAGGCTGTAAATACCTGAAAATGTTTGCACGTGTTTGAGTGAGATCAATGGGACTTTCAATAGGATTTGCAAGTTTAGCGACGCTGTAAATACCCTCAAATATGGGTGGGTGTCTCTGTGTGCATGAACAAGTTCAGTGGGACTCGTAAGGTAGCTATTACTAGGCTGTAAATACCTGAAAATGTTTGCACGTGTTTGAGTGAGATCAATGGGACTTGATGGCATAGCTACTACTAGGGTGTTACTATCGTTGATACGTTTGATTAATGCAGTTTCCGATGCTGGGTTTTAGTTGTGATATCAGGCGAAGGTTTGTACATGTAGGTTCGGTGTTACCGGTGAATTCTAATCTTGTAGTACCAGTAGGCAGCGTAAGGGAAGGACTGCACCTAGGATTCAATATAACAAGAGGTTTGTTATAAGTGACCCCTTTCCTTAGCAGGATAAG
Organism: Platycodon grandiflorus; assembly: GCA_016624345.1. Lineage (NCBI taxonomy): Eukaryota > Viridiplantae > Streptophyta > Magnoliopsida > Asterales > Campanulaceae > Platycodon > Platycodon grandiflorus. The sequence goes on from CM028364.1 coordinate 33,026,547, forward strand.
GACGAACAAGAATGGTTGGTACAACAAGCATTCATCTCTACTTTTATGTGCATATGGATGACTTAAATGGTCAACACAAGGAAATTAGTATTAATTCTCGGTTTTATAGTTTTATTCACTAGTTTCACGATCCAACCCCGAGTAATTGGGACAAAGACCGAGCTAGGTTGAGCATTCAATGGTTCCTGGATTTTGGCAACTTCTGCTATTGAGAAATAGTAGGTCTTCTGCTCCTAGATGTTATTTAGAACTTAACGCCAACCACGGGTAATTGAGAGCTGTTGGTCCCCATTTTTCATGTAACGTTTATTTGGAAGACCCATATAATGCAATTGTCGATACAAATGTCTCTCCCTTCTCTGTGATTATACCAAACAAGTAGCCTCAGTGTGTTAGATTCTTCCTTCAAACTCATAACCTTTTGTATTTTCTGGTTGGAAAATTTGTTTATGTTCTGTTAGGAAACTCAGTAAAAATTGTTTAGCGTCTCCTAAGAGTTTCGAAACTGAATATAGTATCATGTCTACATTGTTCACTACATCTGGCTTCCTATTCTTTTTTCTGTAACAATCTCCCTACTCGCTTTCACCTAGAAATGTTAACCACAGATTTCTTCAACCACCCTTTGGGATCTGACAAATTGTGCAATAAGTTAAAGACATCTTTCTCTCACATCCCATAGTTCTCATCGACATTCATTAGGTCCTTTATGATTCTGTGGTTTTGTCACAGATTGAAAGTTTACCGACTTTTTGGACTTATGTGGCATAGACGTTTGAGGCAACACTTTTTGAACTTAAAATCAATTCTTTATTGTCAATTCGGGTAACTGCTATTACTAAAGCTGTGGAACTGAACTTGATTATGGGTAGATATTAGCATGTTCAAAGTTCTGTTTCTTTGTCTCTTGAGTTTATTACTTGAACAACAAGTAGTCTTGGCAAATTTGTAATGTCTAGATATATTTTGGTGAGACTCAAGAAGGCTTCTTTGAAGTCTGTCAATTGTCATTCTAAAATATATGTTGATACAACTGATTCTTAAATGTCATCATATATTTTAGTCTGAGCAGGGCATTCATACTCTCTTAAAGGAGGGATGTTGGATGGTTATCTGCGACGTCCTCAGTGGTTTAATTACTCAACACTTAATTAATGAAAGATCCTCGAGGAAGGAATATTGCTGGGGTGGAGAGGGGGGATTGGTATTGAAACTTACATTTGACAAAAATCTTGACTGCCCTGTTTTTGTTTTGTTAGTTCAAAATTGTTACTCGCTTGAAATCTTCATAAAAACGCTTCAAGAAGCATCTCCATGGAATCCTCCCCTTGGATCATATTCCTTTGTCACTAATGAAAAGGGCATCTCTTTTTACTGTCTCGCATAAAGGGAATATATATGTGTGTGCGTGTGTGTATGTATATTTACGTATTCGTATACGAGGCTTCAATATAGGCACATGAATAGGTGCGCCTGCATTAAAGAATATATCAAAAACATGACTTGAAATTGAACCTCATATACTTTTGTTAGTGTTTGATTGTGCCGAATGAAAAATGAAAATGATAATAATAAGATACACTCTTGAATATGAAAAAATTAGTGCTATAACTTGAAGATAAAGAGCCATCAGTTTGACTGAGAAAAATGCAAAGCAATTTCAATACACCTGAAAGAATTCAAACTAATAAACGCAAACACATCTTGTTCTTGCTCGAGCAAGAATTGAGAAAGACAAATATCTAATCTTAAGTTTGTAAGAGCCAGCACCATCCGTGTTGTATTTTCTCTGATCTTGTTAAGCTGCAGAGATAACACTGACTCATTGCAGGTTTTCAATGGTCATCCTTCAAAATTTCTGACTATACACGTTGTTCTATAGTAAAATCTCTCAAAAACCAAAATAGAAAGCCCCTTCATCCAATCCACAGAACCTTCTGGTTCTGTCTGGAGTGTTCTGACCTGTTTTCTTCGTAATGTGTCACCATACTTGATTTTCACTTTGTAGTTGAAGAACACTTGAACATACTAGGACCTGTTGTGTATGGGATCTGAACCTCTTCGAACCCTTCTTTTGCTTGATTGGTTTGGATCCAATTTCTTGGTTACAGTTGCAGGTGTTGTCTTTGCATTTAGGTCCTCCGTGACAACTTCCTTGAGTATACGCTGATTTATAGGCAGTATCCCACGACCTTCTATCCTCCATCTAAGGGCAAGGTCTACACTTCTTAAGCCAGAGACTCTATCTGCTTTAACTGCTACTATTCCGATGCATATAAGAAGGATGAAGAACTTAGGAGTACAAGAAAGCATTGTTTATTATGGAAACAAGAGGAGAAAGTAATTCTTCTTCCTTAAGAGTAATAAGAGAATAAGCAAGCCTGAGATGGTAATCCTCTTAGTCTTTATGATCCAATGCTTGTAGATATAAGCCTGTGATTTACCTCTTATGGGATTTGGATGGGGCTTTAAAGCATAAAGCAGGGAGGGACCCAAATTCCCTTGAGAGGTTTTAGATTCATCCCAATCATAAGCCTTCTATGATTCTATCTAAGCAAATTAAGGCTGTTATAAAGAATCTGACTAGGATGAATAAAGTAATTTGGAACAGCACCCTTGAGAAGCTAAGCATCTTTTTCATTTGTTTCCCTGCATTTGTATCCTGCTTTTCTACTCAACAAAGACCAAACCCGCTTCTTGGACTCCTAGACCTTTTGCCACATCACTAGAGCATGCTTATGTGGCCATGTGACTGAAATATGCAAAATTATTACCCTCTCTGTCTACTTTCATTTTTGAAACGTTCAATATAGAGACTACATAATTTTAGAATTAAGCCTATTTCCTCCATGATATATCAAGTTAACCCCAAAAATTAAAGAATTAGCATGAAAGCTAATGTACTTATGTTATACTCCCTCCGTCCCTTAATTATTGTTTTGTTTGACCCGGCACACGGATTAAGAAAAAACAATTGACTTGATTATTAATATTGGTATAATGTGTAATTGTCTTTAATGCCCATGTGTATGTGGTCCATAATTAAAGTAGGGAAAAAAGTAAGGGTAAAATGTTAAAAGTGATGTCCTAAAAGGGAAAGTTTTCAAACAAGACAATTATTTTGGGACGGATAAAAAAGAAAAGGAAGACAATAATTTAGGGACGGAGGGAGTATTGTTTATTTTCAATTGCAAAAATTAATTCCTCGAAATGTTTCGACTTTCAAAGTAGGATGCTTAACATTGGACCGAGGGGTCTCATATTAAAGAATTTTGTGTACAGGGTATATTTGTAAATAACCATTCCTTAGTTATTAAGAAAAGAGAGGGAGAGAGGCTATGCAGCCTTGAGGCAGCCAAAACTACCAGATGGGTGCTGGGGTACCCTCTTCTTAAAGAAGAATGTATGAAAAAGAATGAAAGAATAGCAAAACCTTCCTAAAAAAACCAAACAATTGCTTTATGCCATTTGAAGATCTCACTTTAGAAGTCCAAGCTCGCTTCTCTATGCAACAAAAATAGCAGGCTTGGTTTCTTGTGCTAAATGTGTTTCTTTATGCTTTTCTTTGTTCTTTCTTTTGTCTATGTAGTGCTACTTCCCCATTCAAATGTTCTTCAGACTCTCTCTCTCTCTCTCTCTCAGTTTGTCTCAGTTTGCCATTTTCCCCGGTTATCCAGATAGACTATCTTTCTCTTTAGTTGCTTTGTTTTGGTATTATTAAACTAAATCACTTGCATGTTGGAACATTCTAATGCTTCAGCTTTTATGCTTTATTATATATGCATGATGGGATTTGTGAACGAATCAAGATTAGAGGGATGCTGCTCACGGTCCCAGCATAAAATTCTCACCTTAGATGTGCCATTGAAGGACTGATTCTCTGCTTTTCCATACTCCAATCAAAGTAAAAAGGCAGATTGAGCTGTTGCTTTCTACCTATCATTCTCCATATGGTTCAAACCCCCAACTACGACCGCATTTTAGTTATTGCATGGGGTTATACATGATATTTAGTATTTTCTTTTTGATAAATGATTTAACAACTTTGATAACTGAACTGGTCATGGTTCAGGCAATACAACTTTATCATAGAATATTGTTATTGGATTGTTACAATCTGTATGTCCTTTATTTTCGTGACAATGACTAATTTATCTTGTTGCGCACTCTTTCTCAACCTCTGCTGCATTTTCCCTGATCTTATTTATGCTACCATCAATATGGTTTCGTACGCATCTGTATGTGAACCTGTTTCAGTGTACCCATACGAGTGTAAGAAACAATTATGTTCAATGGCTTTTACTATCCACTTTTTCTTTCTGATTCAGTTTTAACCTAACTATTCCAATTGATTGATCTAATGTATCTTTCTGTCTAGGTGATTAAAAGTTTCCTTCTGTTGTCGTTTGTCTTGAGGGCCTATGGCAGCCAAATGCATAGGATAATATTGTGTGGGACCTTCTTTGCTTATGGTACGGGTATGTACCAGTTTTAAATAATATGATGTACTTATTAGATACTCTTGCCTGGTACTAAAGTAGAATCTCAAGGTGATTATATCATTCCAGCTTCTTTAGCTTTATAGTTATAGCCAGAGTAATATTATTGGTAACTCAAGATTTGGGATGAATTTGAAACACCAAAGTTGTGGTATAATCTTTGTAGCTTTCAGATTCTTAATTTTTGGTCTTAAAGTAAAAGGCTTTTCGGAACTTTAGTGAACTAGGGTCCGTTATGGTGGTGCTTTGTGCTCTTGGCTTTGATGGTCTCAAACCTTTTGGTGTTCTGGTTCTTGATCGAAGCTAAAAATTAGCAACATTCAGATCAGAGCCAAAACATCACTACATTCCATTACGGAGCTATCATAGATGTTGGGCCTGTCATTTAGTGGGACTCGTCATTGCTGGTGTTCACATTGTTGGTAATAAGGTCTAACATGAAAGTTATTAGACCCTTGTTTGAAATGTGATAGCTAGAATCCCATTAAGTGACGGGTCTTACATTTATGTGACTTCCTATTTGGGGGTTTTGAGGGGTTCAAAGAGTCCTGTCGAGCTTTGACCAAGATGATGCCTCTTTTTGGGGACATCCGTTGGCTTGGTGCTGGAGAATTCAGTATATGATTTCATGGCTTGGTGGCTTGAAAGGAATGTATATTATTCCAGACATATAGATGCAATATAATGTATTTTATTTCCAGATGTACCCAAAAAGTATTTTATAAATAGAAAGATGATTTAATATAGACAAATTGCAATGTTCAAGCTCAACCGGTAAATACTCCCTCCGTTCCACTCAAAGAGTCCACGTTTGAAAAGTCTAATTATTAAGGGATATATTAGTGTCATTGAATTTGGTCATAATTACAAACATACTTGAGCACAACCAAGACAATTACAACACAAGTGGATTGTAAAGATGAAAGATTATGAAAATTGTAAGCATAATTTCTTGAAAATTGACTCTTTAAGTGAAACATCCTAAAATAGTATAGTGGACTCTTTGCCTGGAACGGAGGGAGTAACTTAATATAACAACTGGACATACAATCCATGTGTACTTTCTATAGCTTCATTTTGTAACTCATGGTTTGTGAATCATTTTCTAAAATTTACTAAGGCTAAATGTAGATTGTTGATTATATGCATATACATATACACTGATTATATATATATATATATATATATATATATATATATATATATTTCATTTTAAAGGGAGTGTCTACATGTTTTGGTATTGTTATTGTTAGCTTAGGTGATTTTGATTGGTTAATTTAGGAACCTCCTTGCAATGTCGAGGGTTGGAGCTTGCGGGTTACTCTTTTTGGTTCGAACCCCTTTCCGGCTCGTGCATTGCGGGAGCACTACTAGTCAATGTTCCTTAAGCCCTTTCTAGTTGTTCGTCGTGCGCCGCTTTTATAACCCCTATACATCTAAGAAACCATAGTCGTGCATTCTGTACTGGAAGTATGTTGAATTAGAGAAGTGTGTTGGTTTGAGTTGAGAAGTGTGGGGGTAGCTATATCTTCGTTCATCATAGATACTTTGGCTTCACTGAAGTGCTTGTAAAATAATAGAGCCGAGCTCAAACACCAAAAGCCCGGCTTGACTAGACTCGTTTATAGCTATATCGCCCTCTCCGTAGTGGAACGAGGAGAGTACGCAATTTAAATTTTGGACCAATCCCCATTTTTAGATGAAGAATTTAAGCATTGTGCAAATGATGTCTTTCTTGTCTATGTGATAGTGTATAAGTAGTATTTACTCCCTCCGTTCCAGGCAAAGAATTTGTGATGTTTTACTTAAATTGCCGACGATCAAAATTTGTGCTTACAATTTTCATAACCTTTCACCTTTACCCTTCATTTGTGTTGTAAACATTTTGGTTGTGCTTAAAGAATTTTTGTAATTATAATCAACTCTAATAACATTAATATATCTCTTAATTACTCCCTCCGTTTTATCCAAAGAATTCACGTTTGAAAAGTCTAATAATTAAGGGATATATAAATAGTATTGAAGTTGATTATAATTACAAAAATATTTTAGCATCGTTAATATGTTTGTACCACATGTATAGGGTAAAGTTGAAAGTTTTATCAAGATTGTAAGTATATTTTTTAAAGTGGACTCTTTGAGTGGAACATCTCAAAATAGTATAGTGGACTCTTTGCCTAGAACGGATGGAGTATTAGACTTTTAAAACGTGGACTCTTTGCCTAAAACGGAGGGAGTATTAGACTTTTAAAATGTGGACTTTTTGGATGAAACCGAGGGAAGTAGACGTTTAAGTGACTTAACCAAGTTCAATGGTGCATGTTATATAAAGCATGCTTTATTCCATTGGTTTAGCGCCCCCTCACCTCTCCCCCAACCCCCCACCAATTGTAATGCTAAAGTTAAATTTATGAGGACAAAGCTGGTCACTGCAATCAGAATGTCGTCATAACGTAGCCTAAAGTAGATGCTTGTTTCTACTTTAAAGATTGTTCCCTACCCTTCCCATATATCAAATTTATGATTTCGAAAAGTGAGAAAATCAAAGAATCAGAATATATGAAAAATGAGATTTTGTGCTTGCATATGTACTGGCAATCTGGCCTAGATTACTTAGGTTTGTTTTAATTGGCATGATATCTTAGGAAAAGATTTTAGGAATCGCCGTTAGCACTTCAATTTTCAACTATAAAACTATAGTACATATGTGAAGAATTTGGTACAAACATAATACAACATAAATAAAGCACTTAGTTGAAAAGTGGAGTGCTAATAGCGATTCTCAAAATTATATTTGGTAGAGGTAGAGGTGGCAATATTTCGTCGAGTTCATTAACTCTTCCAATATACTCATTGTAAAAGATTTTTTGGGTTAACTATTTAAAACCAAATAACTTAATTGGGCTTTAAATGGTTGAGACCAATAATAAAAGTGGATAAATATGGGTTTTAACTGGGTTATTCATTGGGTTACCAATATTGCCAATTCTCATCAGTAAGCAACAAAAGTCACTCGCAAAGATTGAAGCTCAAGAAATTCACAGTAGCAAAGACCGAAGCCCGAAAAATTCACTGCCATCTTCCTCACGGTGAAATTGCCCAAGATAGTCTTCGATTCTTCATTATTGCTAATCAATCTGCTTGAGCTCGATCAAAGGTAGGTCTCTCATTTCATCTCCTAGATTTTGTTAGGCGGTGTTTGGGAATTTGTTCTTTCATCTGTTTTAGGGCTTGTTCGATGCTAGCCATTAGTACAAATTCTTCCCATCTGATTTCTTCTTCCTAAATGATATAACATAGTGCTTGTGAATCGAGCTAAGTATCTTATTCGCTATCCTTTTCTATTACAATTTTGATGAAACCTTTGATAGAGCTAATAACAGGGATTAAAAGAATGTACATATCTTAGCGCCCAATTCTCATCCATTTACTAATAAGATAGGCAGCTAAAGTTTGACCTTTTTCGCCAATTAGCCATTACGAGCTTGAAAAAATACCTCAAATAGCTCTACAACGTAGGTTACTTGATTTTGTGTTGCCATCTTGTTTTTTTTCCCCGCTCTAGCACTAGTTTTTGGTATTATACCTATAAAATCTAGAAGTAGCTCCATCAAGTGGTCAATAAAACCACTAGTCAATAAAATCACTTATAATGGATCATTTGTTTAATGCCACAATACGAGATGCTCAAAGGTTTAATGACATATGTAACTTAGGAAGTCAAAGATCTTTACCACATCTTGCAGCACGAGTGACCCATAATGGAAATGGAAAGTGACCCAAGGGATAATATATTGTTTGTAGATGATGCTTCTTTGTCTGAGGAGGATGATAGTGTATCATATGAAGCTAATACCATGGAAAATGAGAATTTTGATGGTAATTTACGTATTCAGTTAAGTAAACCTTGCGAAAGACCAAAAGATTAACTGTGTGGTAAAACAAGGTGAAATGTGAACTATGTGAAAAAGTTTATGTTTTTTATTTGAAACAAGGATCCTCAAATATGCGACGTCATTAAAGATACATTTGTGCTCAACGTTATAAAGCTTTGAAGATTTTAACTCGGTGGTAGATAGTGATACAAAAAAAGGATTGGATTTTAATCAAGTTCCATTTCGTGAAGCTCAAGCAAAGTCAATTATTCAACATGAGTATCCCCTTTACTATGTTGAGCATGAAGAAATTAAGAATGTGTTCTCCTTTCTTAATTCTGAAGTGAGGTACATTACCTGTAATACTGTAAAGGCTTGCATCTTAAAGACGTTCAGCAAGGAAAAGGAAGCTGCAACTCCTAATGAGATCAGCTCCGGGAAGCATTTGTTTGACATCGGATATGTGGAGCTCTCCTACTACTGATGGGTACATATGCATCACCGCACATTTTATTGACGTGGAGTGGAAATTGCACAAGAAGATATTAAATTTCATGTTTATGCCTGCTCCACATTTGGGCTTGGTCATTGTAGCTAAATTTTTGAAGTTGATGATGGGTTGTGGTATTGAAGATAAACTATTTTCCATTATTAGATAATGCCAAATACCACGTTTTGCTATTCTTATGAGACCCGATTGAATTTAAAGATTTGGGATCTTTCTCAACGACGACATAGTTTGTTCATCTTGTCAAAAACACAAGCATGTGGCTGCACCGTTTGATCTCCGAAGACATAATCTTTAAACACCAATCCTGCAAGAAGGGCACAAACATGGGGCTACACCCTCTTGATCTCTGAGTTTGGGATTTCATCACATTGTTCGACTTGTCACACACAAGCAAGGGGTTGCACCTCTCTGACCTTCATAATCATCATGAGTTCGTCTTGTCAAAAGATGCAAGCTTGGAGTTGCACCCTTCGATCATTGTACAATAATTTGTCGTCACATGTTTCAGCTTGACAAAAACACGAACAAGGGGCTGCATCCCTCCGATCTTCATAGAACGATTGTTCTCTTTGATTCCACCATGCTTCCCTCTTGCAAAGAGGGCACAAGTTCAAATCTTCACACCATTGATCTTAGATTATGGTTTTTCACTGCGAAAAAAGAGCGAGGAGGCCATCTCAGCAACATTTGACAGAAGTGGGCCGTGGGGCTTTTTCGTGTGGAAACACGGTCAGACAGTGAATTTGCGTTGAGTCAGGATCCTTTCCGATGTCTGAGAAGGAAGACCCACCACATGAGTGACTGAAATTGAATCTAGATGCTTGTACTGGTCAAGCGACCTCAAGGACCAAAATTTCACCCACATTCATCCCAAAATTTCCATGGCTTATACACTCATTGTAATAACCGAGCATCTCATTAGCATGTTAATCATATTATTATGTGCATGCATTGTTAATTTGATTTTTGTGGTTCATGGTATTAATTTGATCAGTCGTAAACTCATGATTTTCTGTTTCGGTGCTTTACTTTCTTGCATCGTTTCGTAGCGTAAATTGATCTGAAATGAAGGAGATGAACCATGATACTTTATACCTAGATATATATGATGTTATAGAGGTTTCATGTTGTTAAATCGGGCTTTGAAAGAGTGAAATACGTTGTGTTAACTTGAAGTTACAAAACGAATAAGTTGTCGACATTGTGTTCAGTTCGTGAACTTTTTCATGACTTTAAATCGATCCAAGAATGATATCGAACCTTTAGAGACATCCTTTGATGTGTTATAAGTATTGTACAATCATACCTAGGGGTGTACGAGTGATCGAATCGAAGAAACGAAGCAAAACGAAAAAAACTACGCATGCTGTGAACAGTACCCGCGCCTTAGCGCGGCCTGGCCGCGCCCTAGCGCGCCTGGTACGGACAGAATGTCCAGATTTTGTGTTTTCTTGATTTTTCTTTCTTTCCACCTTATGCTTGGCCTACCTTATCTGGTCTAGAACGTGGGTAAGCTTGGGAAGAGTATATCCTAACTCTCTAAACTCAGAAAACCCTCAAATTCATCTCTCAAATTCTCCAAAATCCTCACAAAATTTCACTTTTTGACCTAGGGTTTGTGTGTGTTCTTGCATGAGCTTTTGTTCTTCCACCAAGGCAACAACAAGGGGCTTGTTTAGGGGAGTTTGTGGCTGTGTTAATCACTGAAATACAGGGGAGAAACAAGGGTTTAGCTCTTTGATTTGGTAAGGGACCATTAACTTGTTCATATTTGTGTTTAATCGGTTTATTTCGACTATTATCAATTGCTAAGTTGTTATTATGGAAAGTTTGTGATTTTCAGCCATGCTATGATGTTTATTAGGCTGATATGATTATGGGTATGTGTTAATAAAGTGTGTTGATGTTCTTATGAGCCTTGAAAGTGTTATTAATCACGTGTATACTACAAATTGTGAAACCTACAAGAATTTGACCTAAACAAAGTATGTGACATGGCTGAAATTTAGGGTTTATGGCTTGTTATTGTATGATTTGAGATGGTTAAAGTGTTCAATATGTTGATTTGTGAATCTAGAACTCGAATTGATCCTTGGAGAATAACCGAAATGCCGAATTTGTAACCGAATATGGAATAAAGTGTGAACGTGAACTTGACTAACTGGATGTGCACATTCGAATACGAACTTTCAGGGTGTTTTGGTTGACTACCGATTGTCATGGGGCGGAGTGGAGTGATAGTCGGGTTGTGGCGACCTTAATCCGGCCAATCTCCCTATTTCTGGCCAAAGTAAGATTTACACCACGTAGATTGTTGGACAAGAGAGGTGTTGTCTTATGGATGCCAAGGTTGTAGGGACTTGGGGCATGTTGACTTGTTCCGCGGAATATCTGTTATATGAATTAAATGGTTACAATGATTTGATATGAACTTCAAAGCTGAATGGTGTATAAGGGGTGCCGGTGAGTCAGAGGTGTACCTCGACTTTTATATCCTGATATATGTGATCTTTACCTGTTTAATGTGTAATATGAACTGTTGTAGCTCATTACTTTGTAGGTTGGTCATTATTTTCAACTGGTATGGGACAGTTGACAGTCGTGATCCTTCTTACGCTGATAATGGGACTTAGTTGATTGTTGACTATACTGTATACTTGTGACTTACTTGATTATAACTTATGCTGATTACATGCTGCTTGTGTTAGCATCTATTACTGTTGCATACATACATAACATGCATAAGTTTAGTGAAATCTTACTATGTCAAAGATGACTCACCCTTTCATTATTGTTTTTCCTTAGATCAGAGCGAGGCGAAGGGTTCACGTGCGTGAGGCTGTGCAGCTCGTCGCGAGATTAGAAGGTTGTTATTCTTTTGGGGTAGACTTTGTTGTATATATGTTAGACAGTGGTTGTTATATTGTCTAGGATTTAAACATTGTTTTTGTTGTATTGTATATAAAGGCTGGATGCCTTCTATTTTGGTCTGTATATCGGTTGGATGAGTTGTGAGGACTCAGTTGTATATTTCAGTTTATGAGGTTGGATGGCTTATCGCCATACTTTTATTTTCGCTGTTATATTGTTTATCAAGTGATTAATTTTGATTATGTTAAGTCGGGTCATGCCCGAATTTAGGCTATGTGTAGTAGCTTGAATTGGGGTGTGACTCATCAACTTGCAGAAACAATCCCATAACCACATTTCAATCCCACATCACATATCAAATCACCCTTGCCTTATCATGTCTTGTTTGTGCATGTTTAAGGAACAATGAACACACACTTCAATTTTTAAAGTCCAATTTTGATTGAAATTTTTGCATAGCTTATCTGTTTGTGTGAGCTTGTGTTAGGTCCAAGGTTGCTCTATATAGGCTAGAAGGGGGGGTTGAATAGCCTATGTCCAATTTTTGAAATTGATTCAAAAATCTTACTTCACTAGGGTTTTAAAAAATTTTGCAGGCGGAAGTCTTGTGAAGCACAGGACAAGTTGAGAATGGCTGATATTCGCAGGTCAAGATCAGCAGTTCTTTAACAGCTTGGAAATCTGGAAATTTAAAGCAACACAATCAATTCACAATCACACACAAATAGACAGAATATTTAATATGGTTCACACTTATAAATAAGTGCTACGTCCACAACCAAAGTGGTCAACTTTGGATTTGAAAATCGTGTACTAAGTTTTTCCACTAGATATTTTACAAACTAAATCTCTAATGGATAGTGTACAAAAATTTTGTTGACCAAGTGTTTGTGTGGGAGAATTGATATCAATAAGATACAATTCTCGTGAGCTATGAAAAGCTAGGTGTTGCAATCAATGAAGAGCTTTTAATGGACTAGAAGTCTAAGTATGAAGCTCTTCAATGAATGTATACAGATAGGACGTTTAAGCCTTTAAGAACTTGAAGACTATGGAGATTCAGTAGTTGGAGTAGTTGAAGAGTGTTTAATGCAGCAATGAAGTCTCCTTTTATATGCAGGAGGAAGCTAGGAGCCGTTGGTGATTTTCAAACTTGAATTTAAGAGCAATTAATGCTCTAATCTGGTTGTTGACTCCTGATAGGTTGTCCTGCAACTTGCAGTCTGTCTCCTGACTCTTTGCTAAAAGTAGGCGGTCTGTGCTTGCAGGAGGAATGTCCTTTTTCTGAGTGTATGCCAAAAATGGAAACCTTCATTGAATGTGATTTGCAGGTTAACGTTGCATTGAAGTCTTCAAATTAGGACATGTCTTAGGCAGATCTCTATCGGACGTTCTTAAGGTTCTTCAACATTGCTGATGAAGCTTGGCCGATATGAGCTTGTCCGATATTCAACCGAAAGACTGCTAATGCATTGTTTGCCTATTGTGCAGAGGACGTCCGATGTCCTATAGGCTATCTTCTTCAAGACTTATACAATTAGCAACCCTAAGCTATTCAAGCTATGCCTAAGTACAAGTTGCCACACTAACGACACGCAGCCCATTAGTCACCTTGTCTTAGACTTAGGTTATGGATTCAAGCAAATCTAGGCTAAAATACAACAATCTCCTCCTATTTGCTTGAGTCCATGACCCTACGAATACAATATCAGCTGACCATGTTCAAGTCTAGTAATAACATGCTTGTAAGATTGATATATTAAATAAGCATGCCCTAGATGAACTTACACAAAGGTCATTGTATTCAAGAATTACAAAGTGTTTACAAACAGGAAATTAAGCATCGACATTTGTAATTAGACGAATTTAAAAACATGCGAATAGGCGAATAGGCAATATAGGACATGTCTTTAAACCGTGGTTTAAATTTCATGCACACACGAATAGGCGGTTCATAAACAAAGCATGAAACTTTTAAAATGTAGACATTGTTAATTAAACAAGAAGTTTAATTACAAAGTTTTTGCAAAAGATTATACAAAAAGAATTTATCGGCCAGTTCGAGAGGATGATCGAGATGAAGTATGACCTTTGCCTTTGCACGATGATTGCCCATGACCTCTTGATGCCCATTTAGAGTCAACAGCAGCCTTAAGTCTTGCAATTCTTTTCTTCTTGCTAGCTCTTCTTTAGTGTCGCCAATTCGGAGGAGAGTTCTTTGTTCTTACGCTTGAGCGAGCATTATGCTCAATGAGCTTAGTCCGTGATCATTGTTGAGTCTAGCTATCTCCTCCTTCATGGACGCAAGCGAGGTATCAATGAATACGAGGCGGTCCTCAGTATTTTTGTGCTCCTTGCGATAGAAAGCCAAGTGCTTGGATGTGAGAGTGCGTGTCGCTCGAACGGAGGAGTGAACGAGCAATTTGCATGGCGTTGAGGCGAAGCACAAGCTTGTAGCCGGCTTCAATCATGTCGATGGTGCATCATTTTTGTTGAGAGGTTGTCCCAATTGGTTTTGAAGATGGCGAGGTAGCGGAGGAAGATCGAGATCCGGCTAGAGCGATGGGCCGGCGAGAGATGGAGCGTAGGCGAGCATCAAGGCGACTTTGGCACCCCTAGAAATTTCCATGACTTGGGTCATGCGGTCGGCTGGACATGGGTGATGTGGGACCGATCTGCGAGAGGCGGTGCGGGGCCTTGGTCGGTCAACGAGATGACCTCAAAATCTTTCAAAAACTTATGCACAACCTCGGCGGGATAAGTATCGAAGAGTCGGGATGACTCGGGAGAGAGGATGGACTGCGAGGAGAGGATAGCTTGCGGGTTGGGTAGGGGAGGGTGGAGGATGGTGGCGGAGGACGGGGATTGGGTGGAGGATGTTGGAGAATGGTGGAGGAGGAAATGGTAATATAGTGGTAGAGGTGAAAGTTGGCTAGGGAAAACGCGAGAATAGGGAATAGCCTTTCTATGTAGATGTCATAGGAAAGGGGTGAATAAAAAGGGAGGAGGAGAAAAGAAAGGGGAAAGGCTAGGAGAATTGAAGAGAATGGGGATGAGAGGGTTAAAGCCTAGGAGAGTGATGACTACATCAATGAAGTTGTAGACCACAGGCTGAAGAAGGATGGAAGGATAGCATATAAGGGTGAAGACGGTGGTTTAGGCGAGAGATAGGAAAGGGAGATGTCCAATTTTGTGGGGAGAGGAAGTCCTAGGTCCTTGTGAATTGTAACCCATTGGTTGAAGATCATAAGATCTTGAACCGCTGAGTTATGAGAGAAAAAGAGTTGGGACCAGGCGGGAGGAAGGGGGTCATAGAATGCACCCCACTTAAAGATAATTTCACTGCGGACATAGGTGGCGGGGAAATCTCTTGGGGTAGTCAAGGGAAGAAAGGTAGGGGTCGAATCGCGGGGTTGGGTTTAGGCTGCTTGTCTCGAGGACAGCAGATCTGCACCTCGGGGTGTAGGTGGTTATATGGGTTGGTTTTGAGGCGTTTGGGGGTAGGCAGGTCAGAAGAGGGAGAGATAGAGCGTTTGGAGGATGGTGGTTGAGAGGTGGATTCAGGTGTTGTGGATGGTGCTTGGGTAGGAGAGGAAGATGTAGGTGAAGAGGTTGTATCAGCAGTCCCTGAAAAGTGCACCTGCTTCTTGGCACTCTTCTTATAGCGTTTGCCATGTTTGGACTTAGTAGGTGTGGAAGAGGCAGAAGTAGGTGATGGAGAGGTGGTAGAGGGGACTGCCGATGGAGGAACAGCCGATGAAGGATCATGGGGTTAGCTGCTGTTTGGGAAATAGCGGGGGTAGAAATCGTTGGGATGGAGGAGCGCGGATGTTACCTTGGGAAGACCAAAGGATTCATCTGTAGGCTGGAGGGTCTGTTTGGGTTTGGGTTTGGGTGGTTTTGAGGATGTGGATGTGGTTTTAGGAGGGAGATCAGCTGGTTTGGAGAGGTCGGCTGGTTGGAAGGTTGAAGAGTCCTTCTCAACCTCTGCCTTGGTTCTGGCAGATTTGCGGGATTGTTTGAGTTTTGGAGTGAGAGAGGAAGAGTGTTTGGGCTTTTTGGATGGAGGCTCAGCAGGCTCATAGGGATCATGGTCCAGTCTGCTAAGGTCAAAGTGCTCGGGCGGCTCGGCCCAATAGGTGTAGGCTCCTCCTCCTCGGCGAGTAACCGGCGCGTGTAGGAGACCTTCCTCTTACCCTGCGGCTTGGGTAGAGGGCCACGTAGCAAGCAGCAGGGAAGCAGCGGCAGCACGTGCGTGTAGCGGCAGCGGCAGCGGCTTCAGTTGGTTGTCCTTTTGGCCATATCATCCCGATAGCGGGTGATGTTGTTGACCGTGAAGACGTAGGTGTTAGACACCTTGATGAGGTCGTCATTAACGACTAGCTCATCAATCTCCTCATAACGAGGATAACATTAATAACCCTTACGAAGGGCCTCTTCATGGAAGGGTGAGCTTGGACTTCAGCAACACTGGGATAGCATTGAGAAGATGATCTTGGCCCGGTTGAGTTGCTTGCGAAGGACCACGGCTTTGGTCCACATCACCTGGGAGGTGAAGATGTCCCTCGAGCCATTTTTGAATAAAATGCTCTTGTCGAGCGAATGGGCGATATGATAGGGGTTCTCGGGAAGAGGTTCTGGACATCTCGGAAAACCTCTCGGTTGGGCGGACCCCTCATCATCTCCCAAGCAAGCGCCGGTTCGCATCGGTCAAGTCCGTTTGCCTTCAACAGCGGTCAAGGATTTCTCCAATATCCTTATAGGTCAACTTGATGTAGTGGCCTCGATGTAGCCCTTGATGTAGCTTAAGTTGGCGGCTCGGGTATTAGGAGGAGGAGGCGGGATCATCCTTGTGTAAAACTCCTCGGCTAGAGAGTTCTTTGTAGTGGGTGTCGTTGAGTTGGAACAGGGAAGAAGTCCACATTCGGCCAAATCTTTGAGCGGGGCATCACCGGATGTGCGATGATGGAATCTCGGTCTATCGTCATCCCGGATGATAACTTGACAGGGAAGGATCCTTATTGGGAGCTCGGCGGCCTTTTGGCTTAGTTGGCTTAGCAGAGGAGGATGAAGAAGTGGCGGCGGCCTTTGAGGATTTCGATTTTCCCTACATAATCGGATGTGAGAAGAGCATATAAATATGTATTCGCGAGATATTCGATCGAGAGATATTTATCAAAAACAAGTCTTGTTCGGATCAAGACCCAAAACATAAACAATTCAAGACATAAGATAAGAACAGTTCATGAACTGGGTTGCACAACGATTCTGATTTTGTCATTCTTGAGCCAATAATATGGTATAAAACGAAAACATAGTATCGAGGAAGCTCGAAACACATTTTCACCAAATAAGCATGATTCAAGCAACAATCGCAAGAGTTTACAATTCATCAATGGCGAACAGTTTGAAACGAGCAAATTAGGTCAAAATAAAACCGAAAAATTTGATATAAATAGATTGAAAAATTGTAGAAGGCCTTACCATTGATGATTGTAAGATTGAAACTCGAAGATTTTAGAGATTTGAGAAGGTTTGAGTAAGATTGCGAGGAAGGCGGACGGTTTTTAAAAGTTTGAAAATGGCGGTTGTTGAGAAGCGTGATAAGTCATTGTACAATTCACCTTTTATACCTCGACGGGTCAATAAACCGTAATTGATAAAATTTGAAATCCGCATTTATGACTTGCGAGTCACTTGCGTATGGCGCACTTAAGTCGCCTATTTTATCAAAGCCCCTATTTTATAGAAGACTAGATATGAATATAGATACTTACTCAAGGTTGTCTATGTACTCGGTGGGTTGCGATCGGCGATCACGTGGGCGGTTTAATAAGCGGTTTATAAAATAACTTAAAGAATTTGCTAGAAAGGGTTAAGGATTGAGGTCAAGCATACCAAGCTCTCCTCTTAAATATGCAAACCTGGTTGAATCAAGTGGTTTTGTGAAGATGTCGCTACGATTCTCGGTAGGCACATATTGCATGCTAATGTTACCTTTTTCAACATGGTCTTTGAGAAAGTGATATCTCACATCAATGTGCTTTGTTTTGGAGTGCATGACAGATTTTGAGCGAGATTGCGATGTGTTGTCGCACATTATAGGACAATCGCTTTGATCTCATAGTCAACTAGTTCTGTTTGATCCACAGAATTGTGGCGGCACTACCGCGGCTATGTATTACGCTTTGTTGAAGTTGAAACAGAGGTTTGCTTCTTGGCCCATGAGACAAGTCTATTTCCTAAGAATTGACATGTCCCACTGCTTTTCTGTCAACTTTACATGCGGCAAAATCGGCATCGAATAGCCTATAAGATTAAAAGATGAATCTCTAGGATACCGATTCCCAAATTGGGAGTATCTATCGATATCGATGATTCTTTTGGCTTGTAGGTGAGACTCCTTTGGATCGGCTTGAAATCTAGCACAAACACAAACGGCAAACATGATATCGGCCTACTAGCGTTAAGTATAAAAGTGAACCAATCATGCCTCAGAGAGTCATGTCCACTTTCTTGCCCTTCTCATCTTTGTCAAGATGGCGGTTAGCCATAGGGGTCTTGAAGTGTTTGCATTTTCAAGACCAAATTTCTTGATAACATCCTTTGCATATTTGGCTTGATGATGAAGATACCATTTGAACTTTGTTGAATTTGAAGACCAAGGAAAAAGTTGAGCTCTCCCATCATGCTCATCTCAAATTTACTCTGCATAAGCTTTTCAAACCTTTTGCAAAGATTTTCATTAGTGGAACCAAAGATAATATCATCAACATAAATTTGAACAAGTAAGGAATGACCTTTATGTTTCATAATGAAAAGAGTAGTGTCAATTTGACCTCTTACAAAGCCTTGAGATATCAAGAACTTTGAAAGGGTCTCATACCGGCTCTTGGAGCTTGTTTGAGTCCATAAAGGGCTTTCCTCGGCTTGTAGACATCTTCTCTTCTTGAGCAATCAATGAATCCAGGAGGTTGCTCTACATAGACTTCTTCTTGAAGTTCTCCATTCGAAAAGCACTCTTTACATCCATTTGATAAACTTTGAAGTCTTTGTAAGAGGCATAGGCCAAGAATAATCGATAGCCTCTAATCTTGCAACAGAGCAAATGTCTCATCATAGTCAATACCCTCCTCTGTCTATATCCTTGGGCTACCGGTCTTGCCTTGTTTCTTGTAATATTGCCGTTTTCATCCATTTTGTTTCGAAAACCCACTTTGTGCCAATAACTGCTTGTCCTTTAGGCCTAGGGACCGTGACCAAACTTGGCATCTGTCAAATTGGTTTAGCTCTTCTTGCATAGCTTCCACCCGCTTGGATCTTCGAGCTTCATCAATCTTTTGGGTTCAATGTTAGATACAAATGCGTAGAATACATGCATTCATTCCTTGAAGCTTGTCTAGTTTGAACGCCATTAAGATCTCCAATGATTTGAGTGATAGGATGATCTTTTACTTCCCTAACTTCGCAGTTGAACTTGTCCTATTGCAGCGAGTTGGATTCTTGAAGTAGAAGTGGTGAAGCTTGGTTTTCTAAAGGGTAGGTTAATTCCAAGGTAGGTTGTATGACTTACGGTGTGGAAGGCAAAGTGGATTCGGGGTTTTGAGTGTTCATTTGTTGGTTCGTTTGAGGATTCTAACGGGTTGACTCTTGGAAGATCTTGTGAAGAAGGAGGATCGGCAGATCGGGACTTGGGCGTTACGTACTGTCTCATATTCATCGAATCATTAGTAACCTTAGGAGCCAAATGTGGCCCAATGAAATCAAATTCATCAAAAGAAACATGTACGATTCAACAACTCTAAGTGAAGTTTTATTGTAAACTCGTATGCTTTTGAAAACTTGGCATATCGAAAAATTCCTTCATCACTTTTGGATTCAAACTTACCTCTATGTTCTCTACCATTGTAAAGAACATAGCATTTACAACCAAATATTTTAAAGAATCCAATGTTGGGAGCTACGCCTCTCCATACTTCATATGGAGTTTTGTTATGAAATTTGTTTATGATGGACTGTTTTGTGTGAAGCGGGCGGTGTTCACGGCTTACCCGAAATACATAGGCGGTTTGGCTTCGGCAATCATTGTCTTTCTGCTTCAATGAGAGTTCGTTCTTCCTTTCAGAACTCCATTTTGTTGAGGTGTGCCAGCTAGAGAAATTGTGACCAATTCCATGGTCATCACAATATTTGGCACACCATTGTTCTTGAACTGTTCCATTGTACGATCGACATCGAGATATCATCCGGCGAGTGCGTAGTCTTCGAAGAGTTCGATAATGATGTCATATGCTTCATCTTTGGAGGACATCATCTCTACCCAAGTAAATCTTGAGTAATCATCAACTACCACAAGAGTATACTTGCGCCACCAAGACTTGTAGTAGTTACGAGGTCCAAACAAATCCATGTGCAAGAGCGTAGAGGTTGTTGATAGGCAAGGCTTGCTTTTGAAAGAAGATTTGTGTAGTTTGCCTAGTTGACATGCTCTGAGACGTGTGATTCAGGTGATATTTTAGGCAAACCAACAACTAGATTGTCTTTTGATAGCTTCTCCAGGTATTTGAAATTGAGATGACTAAGCCTTTTATGCCACAACCATTGTTGTCGGTTGATGACCTAGCAACCAAGCATAGATTTGATTTTCTTCCAACGGCATTTAGGTCAACGGCATAGACATTCCCTTTTCGAACCTGTCGGGATAGTTGAACATGTCTCATTGTCCTTTATGAGACATTGACTTGAGGAAAACGACAGTTAGACCTTTATCACGAATTGTGATATGCTCGGCGGATGCTTTAAACCTTCAACTAGAGAGACTTTGTTGATAGAGATTTCCTCGATTATACTTCCATAACCAATGGTCTTCCCTTTTGAGTTGTCTCCAAATATGGTGAGGACCCTTTGCTTCAACAATGCTTGAGAGAAGATTTGGATCACCGGTCATATGCTTTGAGCATCCTTGTCTAGATACCATAGATCTTTCTCTTCTTCATTGACGGCCATAAAGCATTCTGAAATATAGACATTTAAGAATATGGTCCCCTTTTATTTTTGGGTCCTCAAGGTTAGCAACCTTTTGGGATCCACACTGTTTAACCTTTGGAGGAGTAAATCCTCTAGATTTAGGTGTGAATCTCGAAGGCATTCATGAATCTCATGACCATGGCATTTGCGAAAGAGCATTTGTGAAATCCTTCAACATGAGTAATGATTTCTTTTTGAGGCTTCTTAA
The DNA here is from genome assembly GCA_016624345.1 of Platycodon grandiflorus. NCBI lineage: Eukaryota > Viridiplantae > Streptophyta > Magnoliopsida > Asterales > Campanulaceae > Platycodon > Platycodon grandiflorus. Next base: position 33,047,538 of record CM028364.1, read on the forward strand.
TATCGGTCTTTGGAATGATCTTTCTGGCGATAATTGGCCTATAGGACTTAGGTGATAATGCCTTTTCTTGTTGATGTTAGGTTTACCATAGGTAGACCTCTTATCAAAAAATTTTGTATTTACGGCACATGTCCTTTAAGCTTTTTATCGGTAGAATTCACTTCTTTTACCCTTTTATAGGCGGTGTTGAGAGCGGTCTTGCCTTTGACAAATTTAATAGGTTTGAGTGAGAATTCCTAGACTTGCTATTAGTCATCCTGTTTTCTTAGGGTGACTAATGGCGAGTTTAGTTGCTCGACTCACTATTAGCAGAGTCATTCTTTGTGATTGCTTTCTTTGGACTTGTCTTTTGTGTTCTTGGGATAAACAAAAGGAACTTTGTTAAAGCCAAGTCCTTGCCTTTTGGGAGGCTGGTCATAAGAAACTTCTACACCAATTCTTCACAATCACTTGATGTCTCATCCTTTTGAAAACTAGAAGAACTACCTACTTTGAACTCACTTTGGAAACCAATACCGGTTTGTCATCTAAAGTTTTGGTTTGAGAGAATGGTATCAAAGTTTCCTTTAGAGTTATTCCAAGTATTGACAACCTTTTGAAGGTCATCTTTCTCGAATTTATCTTCTTGATGTGTTCAAGTAGGAAGTCCACTTTTTCATCAAAGCTTTGTTCTCTTTTTGCAATTTGATACTTTCGACTTCGTCTATCAAGATCTTTGATCTTAGACATCAAGGTTGATTTCTCGAGAGACTAGTTCATGCTTCTTGGCTAATTTCACATAGGCGGCTTTGAATTTTGAAAATTCTTCCAGATGTCTTTGTTTGCTTTGATGAGCTCTCCCTTTGAAGGTTCATTAAGCTCATCATCATCATCATTGTCATCTTGTTGAAATGGTAGTGACCTCAGAATCATGTGGTGACTCCTGGCCATAAGGCATATGTTGGCTTCTTCGGCAAAGTCACAAGAGTCATCCTCATCGGTGTCGGTGTCACACCATGTAGGCGGTTGCTTTCATCAATGTCTTCACCACCATCCCTTTTTGTTTTTGAAATTTAGTTTCGGACGTTTCTTATAAAATTCATATTTTGGCTTTGGACATTTAGAGGCAAAATGGCCTGGTTTCCTACGATTAAAACAAACTAGCTCATTATCCTTTTGATGGTCTGATTTATAAGGAGCGAGAATTTTTGGTTGGCGGTTGTTTTATAAGGAACGCAGTTTTGTGAGAAGGCCTATGTGATGATGGTTTATTAAACCTTTTGAAACGTTGATATTTCTTTACAAACATAGCAAAGGCTTCGTCGAAAGAATATCATCATCTTCACTGGATGTAGAAGGTGTTTCATCGGGTTTTGAACAGGAAGGTTCGGTGGATATGGTAAGGACAAGTTTTTAAACTCTTTTCCATTTCTTGAGCTTGTTGGATCTCAAGCTCATAAACCGAAAGACTAGCATAAAGGTTTCTAAGAGTCAATTTGTTTAAATCTTTTGACTCTTTCATGGCGTGATTTTAACATGCCATAAACCGCCTAGTGCATTTAGAAATCTCATGTTTATTTCTTTCTTTTCATACTTCTTTCCTAAGGAATAGCAAGAGTTGACTACCTCATAGAATCTGTCATAGGCACTTCGCAGAGACTCTTTGGGATCCTTTTGAAGGAGTCAAACTTACGGATGCGGGTATATAATTTGTTGTTCTTTGTCTCACCATCACCTTCAAGATATTCAAGGATGGCTTCCCACATTTCCTTTCTTTGTGTCCAGGTTGATAATCTGGCGATAAGTGCTTATATCAACACGGTGGTAATGATGTTGATGGCCTTTCCATCGAGCATCATTCTTTCGTCTTCATCATCCCACTCTTCTTCGGCTTTGGTACTTCGGTGCGGCGGTTGGATCTACCGCCGTGTATTAGGCTTCATTGGAATTACGGGTCCATCGTGACACATTTCCACAAACGTTTATCAATTGAATTCATATGTCTTTTGACTTTATCTTTCCAGATGTCAAAGTGAACTTCATCCAAGACAGGACAATGGTTCACGTTTGAAGTTTCCAACATTTGGTGAGCAGCCATGATCTTTAATCTCTCAAGAGGTTAATCTCGGAAAAACAAGTTTTCAAAGAGTTAAGCTCGATACCAATTGTTAGGTCCAAGGTTGCTCTATATAGGCTAGAAGGGGGTTGAATAGCCTATGTCCAATTTTTGAAATTGATTCAAAAATCTTACTTCACTAGGGTTTTAAAAATTTTGCGGCGGAAGTCTTGTGAAGCACGGGACAAGTTGAGAATGGGCGATCTTCGCGGTCAAGATCGGCGGTTCTTAACTTGGAAATACGGAAATTTAAAGCAACACAATCAATTCACAATCACACACAAATAGACAGAATATTTAATATGGTTCACACTTATAAATAAGTGCTACGTCCACAACCAAAGTGGTCAACTTTGGATTTGAAAATCGTGTACTAAGTTTTTCCACTAGATATTTTACAAACTAAATCTCTAATGGATAGTGTACAAAAATTTTGTTGACCAAGTGTTTGTGTGGGAGAATTGATATCAATAAGATACAATTCTCGTGAGCTATGAAAAGCTAGGTGTTGCAATCAATGAAGAGCTTTTAATGGACTAGAAGTCTAAGTATGAAGCTCTTCAATGAATGTATACGATAGGACGTTTAAGCCTTTAAGAACTTGAAGACTATGGAGATTCGGTAGTTGGAGTAGTTGAAGAGTGTTTAATGCGGCAATGAAGTCTCCTTTTATATGCAGGAGGAAGCTAGGAGCCGTTGGTGATTTTCAAACTTGAATTTAAGAGCAATTAATGCTCTAATCTGGTTGTTGACTCCTGATAGGTTGTCCTGCAACTTGCGATCTGTCTCGACTCTTTGCTAAAAATAGGCGGTGCTTGCAGGAGGAATGTCCTTTTCGAGTGTATGCCAAGAATGGAAACCTTCATTGAATGTGATTTGCGTTAACGTTGCATTGAAGTCTTCAAATTAGGACATGTCTTAGGCGATCTCTATCGGACGTTCTTAAGGTTCTTCAACATTCTTGATGAAGCTTGGCCGATATGAGCTTGTCCGATATTCAACCGAAAGACTGCTAATGCATTGTTTGCCTATTGTGCAGAGGACGTCCGATGTCCTATAGGCTATCTTCTTCAAGACTTATACAATTAGCAACCCTAAGCTATTCAAGCTGTGCCTAAGTACAAGTTGCCACACTAACAGACACGCAGGCCCATTAGTCACCTTGTCTTAGACTTAGGTTATGGATTCAAGCAAATCTAGGCTAAAATACAACAGCTTGCATTTCAATATATGTTGCATCAAACATTTGCAAAAGCTAATCTTCTATAGGTACCTCCTTGGATCAAGGATACTATATCATATCAACAATAACCGTCCAGGTTTCGCTCGAGCTGCGAAATAAAGCGTCATCAAGGGCCCGACATCCAACATGCTTAGAAAACGTCGCTGAAGCCTCAGCACTTCCATCATCTCCAGTAGAATCCCCATGGGACTCCACACATTATATCTTGACGGTAGCATTGCCAATGGCCGTACGCATCATCCTCAACAAAGTTTGTCCCCTGGACACCACACAGATTGCAGTGTATTCACACACGTTTACACACCCAGTTATCTGGTCATTTCCCCACAGGTTCAAACCTAAGGCCTCTAGAAATCAACCGCTCAACGGCCCTGTCGTCCAACACAACTCAGAATCCGTCCCCCGGATGCCACACAAAAAAATAGTATCTTTATTTTATGTCAATTTACAGCTTATCCTAAACTGCAATTTGCTTTATTTTGCATTGGTACAGCTTTCTGTTGGTCACTTAACAACAGGTTCAAACCCGGGGTCTGAAAGTAAACCATGCCCACACACAATATATCTCAATCATGTTTCTTCCCTGAAGAGACGGGAACTACGTCTCGACCTTATTCTCTTAACCGAGATACGTAGGCAATCTTTTAGGAGATCCGGTCGCCCGTTGACATCTTTTGTCACTCCACAATATATCACAATCGTGTTTCTTCCCTGAAGAAACGTAAACTACGTCTCGACCTGATTCTCTTAACCGAGATAAGTAGGCAATCTCTTAGGAGATCCGGTCGCCCGTTGACATCTTTTGTCACTCCACAATATATAACAATTGTGTTTCTTCCCTGAAGAGACGCAAACTATGTCTCGACCTGATTCTCTTAACCGAGATACGTAGGCAATCTTTTAGAAGATCCAGTCGCCCGTTGACATCTTTTGTCACTCCATAATATATCACTATCATGTTTCTTCCCTGAAGAGACGCGAACTACGTCTCGACCTGATTCTGTTAACCGAGATACGTAGGCAACTTTTAGGAGATCCGGTCGCCCTTTGACATTTTTGTCACCCAATACATATCAGAATCAAATTTCTTCCCCGAAGAGATTTGAACTATCTGATTCTCTTTATAGAGATACGTAGATAACCTTTTAGAAGGTTCGATCACCAAATGACATACTTCCTTAGTATGGCCATCCTTTTCCCTAGCAGTGTTGCAAGTCTCTTGCATCACAACATTTCTCCACCGGGATCCTTTCCCCACAAAGTCATGACTGAATGTTCTTCTCCCCAGAGAGTTCGAGCTAAAGTCTTGACACACCACACTTAGTCATACAACCCCGATGCAGGGTTTGACCATACACATACACATGGTCACACCACACTTAGTCATACAACCCCGATGCAGGGTTTGACCATACCATACAATTGCCAATACGAAGCTAGATGTCTATCTTTTTCGATGACGCTCGCTTACTTCTAAGCAAACGTAGTCGAGGGGCTCTGTAGACACCTAGAATTCGTACACCTACATTATACGAATTGTCCTATAAACAATTGTTTATTTACAAATGGACTAACACTTGTTTCTATGATCATTTCAGAAAATAACCTATCAAACAGGACTAATGACGTCCGCAAACGCAAACAAACTTCAGTTAGATCAACATCAAGGATCCAGACTGAAGATACAAAGCTTAGAAGGGCCAAAGTACAAGACACAGAGCCTGGAAAAGACAAAAAATAATTTTGGAGCGCTGAAGGCTTGCTGGGTACACTGAAACAACAAAAGCAGGGTTTGCTGCGCAGGCACCATGCTTAGTGTGCCGCGCACCAAACAAGACAATGGCCTCATAAGTCAAGCTGCCTGTGTGACAACCCCGACCCGGATCTCTATACAAAATCCCAAGGTCGGGTCGCCAAATCAACAAAACGGAACAATAAATAAAGCACATAAGGTAACCACCCGTACATACTACGAAATATCAGATAAAATAAAACCTGATTAAATATAAACAAGTCTTCGGCGACACTATAGCCGAAACCCAACAACTAAACCACAAGTCCGAGACATGGGAATAAAACAATCACAATAACAAATAAACTCATCGGCCACAACATGTCGGAATAACAATATAAACCACGAGCCACAACATTCTCGGGAAAAGAACTAAAAACAGTAATAAGTTATACACACAAGCACGACATACACATGTCGGCTACTAAAAGAATAAGCAATGTTTGCAAAACACCAAGTACTACCCAAGTAAAGTTAATATAACTTTACATAATTAACGTCTTCACCAAAAGAAACATTACTAAGTCAAAAACCACCTTCAAAGTAATCACTAGCTTTTCGCCATCACCGCGAACTGCTAGGCTGGCTTGGATCTAAGGAATAACATTTAAACAACAAACGGGGTGAGTCGAAACTCAATAAGTTACTAAATGCAACTACATGACATGGCATAATGCTCAAGCTGAAATCATAACATGGTAATCACATTTATATACCACAATAAGAATGTATCATTACTATTGATATACAACTCACATAGCACCTTGATTTGACACATAAGTGCTTGTAATTAAATCACGTTACAAAGGATATTATTTCTCTTTCTGCTTCATCGCGTTGCTCCTGCAATACATGAAAATAACAAAACGTGGACCGATACTCGTGTGGGATGTATCAGTATTCCATCGACTACACTAGCCGAAAACTAGCAAGCCAAAGTTGGGCGTATTGCTGCAACAATGGGGTTACATCTCAACTGTGGCCAACAAAAGAGGGTGTGTGATAACCGGTACGGCGACATATAGCAATCACAAACATTGATTTGTAAAGACTATAGGTCGTCCCACCAAAACGTTAGTAGCGACGACGCCAGCTGGACTTACACAACACATAAGCAGGTATTCTTACTCTACTCATGAAAATAACTGTCAAGTTCAAAAGTAGTGAACTTAACAAATAACATGTAGATTATATTATTTTACAACATGTGATCATCACACATAAGGTTCAAGGACTTTAAAACACAACATTAGAGCTAATTCACAACTCTCTAATTTACTAGTATCAACTACTCGGAGGACAAAAAAATCATATTAAACGAACTCTAATTTTTATAGGATCTAAACATGTTACTCGATAAGTGATACTCTAACAAAAAATCCATTCCTTAGAGTCTTTATAACACTTCTAAAAATCTGGGTATAATTGCTACATGCAAAATTTCCCAATTAAGTCTCTAACTTGTTCTTGAGTCAAATTTCATGGTTGAGTGCTCAACATCAACATGCAACAACATCGAAACCCAACACTTAACACATAAATATGTTATACATCTCATCATATCATTAAAACATGGAATCATCAAGTAATCAAGACATGCAAGTACATTATATATCAATTATGCAGCAAATTCTTAAGCATACATAAGGGGGTTAGTAACTTACCTTAAATTCACAATCAAACCAGGGAAAACAAGATCAAAGCCTTGCAAAGTTATCTACTAGCCTTCCTCTACACATGCAAGGTCTTGGGTTGAGAATCAAATGGCTGAATTGAGCGAACACTCACTACACACACCAATCTCACCTCACAACACACACACAAACTCTCTCTATGAAGCTAGGTTGATTTGGGAGGAAATGAGGGTGTAAACTTACTCCCTAAGGTGTTTAGGAGCTGGGGGGTTGACTGGGGTCAAGGGTCGTGGGAGTAAGTTGGTTCGAAATGTGTTTAAGTTATAAGTGAAATACAATTTTTCGAGAAAGTAGAGTCATCATTCTGGTGACAGAGCGATCGCTCTGGGGCGAACCAGGGCGATCGCCTTTTTTTAGAAAGGAAAGAGATCACTTAGGGTGCGATCGCTCTGTGCCCAGTTTTGAACATTTTGATAAAACACTCAAAATCTACTCCAAAATGATACCACTTAATATACAAGAAATTTTAAGGTTAAAATACAACCTAAACATGGCAACTTATCAATGTAGCATGTTATAAATGCAAATGCAATATTGTTCAAACATAATCAAGGCATGCATATGTGAAAGAAAATATATATATGTGAACCAAAACATGCATCAACAATATCTCACACAATTGAGTCCATTAAGCATAGTAAAACCTGGGGTATTACATTCACTCCCCCTTAAAAGAATTTAGCCCCTAAATTCCTTACCAATTCTGCTGAATAAATGAGGATATTTTCCACGCATCTCAACCTCGGTTTCCCACGTAGCTTCCACAATTTCATGATTCCGCCATAGCACTTTTACAAGTGGAATTCATTTCATTCGCAACACTTGTTCTTTCGTATCAAGGATTTTCACCGGTTGTTCTTCATATGACAAGTCAAGCTCAAACATGAGGTCCTCGTATCCCAACACATGTGACTCATCTTTCATATACTTTCGAAGTATCGATACATGAAACACGTTATGGATCTCCGACAAGGATGGCGGTAACGCAAGTCGATAAGCTAAAGTACTAACTTTCTCAAGAATCTCAAAAGGTCCTATGAACCGAGGTAATAGTTTACCCTTCTTCCCAAACCTCTTAGTACCCCTATGCGGCGATACTTTAAGTAATACGTGGTCACCTACCTGGAATTCAATATCCCGTCTTCGATTATCAGCATAACTTTTCTGTCGACTTTGAGCTGTAAGTAGTCTATCCCGAATTACCTTTACACTCTCCACCGACTGTTGTACCATTTTTAAACCCCAAATTTTTACCTCACCCACCTCATCCCAACAAATTGGTGATCTACATTTTCGCCTATAAAGTGCTTCGTATGGTGCCATCTCAATACTCGCTTGGAAGTTGTTATTATATGCAAACTCTGCCAAAGGTAAGTGTGAATCCCAACTTTCCTTGAAATCCACCGCACAAGCACGTAACATATCCTCAAGTACTTGAATCAACCTTTTCGATTGCTCGTCCGACTGAGGATGAAAAGATGTACTAAAGTTTAACTTTGTTCCCATAGCCTCTTACAATGCACCCTAAAATCTCGAGGTGAACCTCGGGTCACGATTCGATACGATACCGACTGGGACTCCATGTAACCTTACGATCTCTTGCACATATGACGCTGCCATCTGACTTAAAGAATAGGTCATCGCAATAGGTATGAAGTGAGCGGATTTTGTTAACCTATCAACTACAACCCATACAACGTCAAAACCCCGATGAGTACGCGACAATCCTGTCACGAAATCCATCGTAATATGTTCCTACTTCCACTCCAGAATCTCTAGTGGTTGTAACAAACCTGCGGGTCTTTGACGCTCGGCTTTTACCTGTTGGCACATTAAACATCTAGATACATACTCCACAATTTCTCGTTTCATGCCATTCCACCAAAACTGTGTCTTTAAGTCTCTATACATTTTTGTGCTCCCTGGATGGATAGTATATCTCGCCTAGTGAGCCTCATCAAGAACTTGTCGTTTAATTCCATTATCCGAAGGAATACAAACTCTTCCTTAAAACGTAAGGATACCATTCTTATTCATCGCAAAGTATTTTTCCCTCGCTCAATCCTCTAATTATCTTCTCAAACCCCGGATCACTAAACTGTGCTTCCTTAATTTGTTGAAACAAAACTGGCGTAGCTCGAATATTCGCAAAAATCACTCCACGTTCCGCCTCACTAGGACTCCAATCCCTCAAATCCTCTAACATCGTCCACTCATGAACCATCATACACGAGATATACACCTTCCTACTCAATGCATCCGCGATTACATTTGCTTTCCCAGGGTGATAAAGAATCGTACAATTATGATCCTTCAATTTTTCCATCCATCGTCATTGTCTCCTATTCAACTCCTTTTGTGAGAAAAGGTACTTCAAACTCTCGTGATCCGTGAAGACCTCAAATTTTGCCCCGTAAAGATAATGTTTCCATTTTTGTAACGCAAATATAATCGCAGCCAACTCTAGGTATGAGTAGGATAATTCTGTTCCGCATCTTTCAACTTCCTAGAAGCATACGCAAGAACCTTCCCATTTTGCATAAGCACAAAACCCAAACTTTCTTTAGACGCATCACTGTAAATCATAAAGTTATCACCACCACTAGGTAACGCCAAAACAGGAGCCATTGTCAAGCGTCGCTTCAACTCTTGGAAACTGTTCTCGCACTTGTCATCCCATACAAATGGTGTTGTCTTCTTTGTCAAATTCGTCATAGGAGTAGCAATCTTTGAAAACCCCTCAATAAATCTCCGATAGTATCCCGCTAGACCCAAGAAACTTTGAATCTCCGTTACTGTAGTAGGACTCTTCCAATTCGTTACTGCTTCCACCTTAGATGGATCCACCGCTGTCCCTTTACTTGAAACAACATGTCCCAAAAAAGATACTTTTCCGAGCCAAAATGCACATTTACTAAATTTGGCAAATAACTTTTTCTCCCGAAGAACTGACAATACTAACCTCAGATGTTGTTCATGTTCCTCCCGAGATTTAGAATACACAAGGATGTCGTCGATGAACACCACCACGAAGCAATCCAAATACTCGTGAAATACCCGATTCATCAAATTCATGAATACCGTCCGTGCATTCGTCAACCCGAATGACATAACAACAAACTCATAATGACCATACCTCATGCGAAAGGCTATTTTAAGAACATCTTCAGCTCGTACTTTCAACTGATGGTAACCATTTCTCAAGTCTAACTTTGAATATACCACCCACCCCTGTAACTGATCAAACAAATCATCAATATGTGAAAAAGGATACTTGTTCTTGATTGTCACCTGATTCAATTGTATGTAATCAATGCACAATCTTAAAGTACCATCCTTCTTCCTTACGAATAAAACTGGTGCACCCCACGGTGACACACTTGGTTTAATAAACTCCCTGTCAAGAAGTTCTTGCAACTGTTCTTTCAACTCTTTCAACATTGTCGGTGTCATTCTCTATAGGGAGCTTTAGAAATTGGAGTAGTTCCCGGTAATAATTCAATGCAGAATTCAACTTCTCTATCAGGAGGCAATGCATAACCATTTGAGAACACATCCGGAATTCAAAAACTACTGGAACTTCCTCTAACACCGGAGTAGCAATACTCCTATCAACCACACATGCTAAATAACCTGCACAACCGTGCAACAATAACTTCCTAGCTTTCAAAGCAGAAATAACATGTAAACCACCTTTAACAGCATCACCCACAAACACAAATTCAGGCACACCCGGCATAAAAAAAGTAACTTTCTTTCCATGACAATCTACTAAAGCATGATATACACATAACCAATCTATGCCAAGTATCACATCAAAGTCACGTATGGGTAATACTACTAAATCAGCTTACAAAATGTGAACACCTACAAGTATATCACAAGCCCGGTATACCTTTGAAGCTAACATATGCTCCCCCAACGGGGTAGACACCTCAAGCACAAAAGATAACGATTGGGATAACACACACAAGTTGTTCACGAAATGAGTTGCAACATATGAATGCGAGCCAGGGTCTATAAGAACTCGAGCTCTATTACCGAAGATAGAAAGACTACCTCCTATGACAGACGTAGACTCCGGCACTCCTCGTTGATCAAGTGCAAATACGCGACCCTGAACCTTAGGACGGTATCACGTTTTGCGCTACTCGATTGTTTGTCAACACTCCCCGACTGACTACCCCTCAGCTTAGGGCAATTCCTCCTTAAATGCCCCGATTCACCACAGTGGTAACATATCCATAACGGGTTTCCCGGCTTGCTCCAACACTTGTCTTCCGAATGCCCCAATTTTGAACAATAACGAAATGTCAATTGACTATTCTGTTGCCCTCGAGAGTAGGTGTTACTATTATTTCGCCCACTAGATTGTTGTCTTGGTTGCCCATCCGCCTGTCCTCTATTCTGATTTCCCCTTCGGTTGTTACTGTTATTCCCATACCTGTTACCAGCAACTTGTCCTCGTCCATGTTGCTGCGATGACTGTTGAAAACTATTCATATTTCCTCTCCCTCTATGCTCCTCAATATCGCCCTCAATGACATAGGCGCGATTCACCGCACTCCGATAATCGACTAGCTGTAGAAAAAGTAACTGTTTTCGTTTTTCGGTCCTCAACCCCTTAACAAATTTCTAAGTCCTCCGTGCTTCATCCGGGACTAAGTAACTGAAATAACGAGCTAGCTCCGTGAACTTTCCCGAATACTGTGCCACGGTCATGCTGCCCTGTATAAGATTATAAAATTTCCACTCTTTCTTTTCTCGCACCACGGTTGGAACATATTGGGCCTTAAACTCCCTCAAAAAGTTAGGCCAACTCTGCTACACCCCTTTCTTGCAACACTTGACACCAATGCTCGGCTGCGGCCTCAAGTTTGAACACATCTAAGGTAACCTTCTCCGCATCATTGCAACCCAGAGCTGCAAATATTTTGATAATTTGCTCGATCCACAATTCGGCCTTAGTAGCATCAGGCTCCCCCAGAAAAACATGTGGTTTCATCTTCAAAAACCTCTCAATAGTTGTGGTATTATTCCTGTTTCTAGCTTTCGGTTGTGGTGCTACAACTTCCAGTTGTGGAGCCTCCACTCGGAATTGGGGTATTTCCACGTTAGGTGGTGGCATCATCTCTGCATTCATTCGCTGAGTCATTTCATTCATGAGTCCCATCATTCTTCCATACATAGCTGCCATATTATCATTCGGATTCTCTCGGTTCGGTTCAGGGGGAGTAACATGCGGACGATTAACACCCCTACCTGGACCATCGTTTCCACCGGTGCTCGTACCGACTCTACGAGTACTCGCTCCGTGCCTAGTCTGCACCATTTTTACCCTACACAAAACACTCGACGTTAAAATCTTAACAATAAAACCATACCCACCTAGGCCAAGAAACCTATCTCGGAGAATAGCTAACAAAAGCTCTGATACCAACTGTGACAACCACGACCCGAATTTCTATACAAAATCCCAAGGTCGGGTCGCCAAATCAACAAAACGGAACAACAAATAAAGCACATAGGGTAACCACCTGTACATACTACGAAATATCAGATAAAATAAAACTTGATTAAATATAAACATGTCTTTGGCGACACTACAGCCGAAACCCAACAACTAAAACACAAGTCCGAGACTTGGGAATAAAACAACCACAACAACAAAAAAACTCATTGGCCACAACATGTTGGAATAACAATATAAACCACGAACCACAACATGCTCGGGAAAAGAACTAAAAACAGTAATAAGTTATACACACAAGCACGACATACACATGTCCGCTACCAAAAGAATAAGCAATGTTTTCAAAACACCAAGTACTATCCAAGTAAAGTTGATATAACTTTACATAATTAACGTCCTCACCAAAAGAAACATTACTAAGTCAAAAACCACTTTCAAACTAATCATTAGCTTTCCACCCTCACCGCGAACTGCTAGGCTGGCTTGGATCTAAGGAATAACATTTAAACAACAAACGGGGTGAGTCGAAACTTAATAAGTTACTAAATGCAACTACATGACATGGCATAATGCTCATGCTGAAATCATAACATGGTAATCACATTTATATACCACAACAAGCATGTATCATTACTATTGATATACAACTCATACAACTCACATAGCACCTTGATTTGACACATAAGTGCTTGTAATTAAATCACGTTACAAAGGATATTATTTCTCATTTTGCTTCATCGGGTTGCTCCTGCAATACATAAAAACAACAAAACGTGAACCGATACTCGTGTGGGATGTATCAGTATTCCATCGACTACACCAGCTAGAAAACTAACAAGCCAAAGTTGGGCGTATTGCTGCAACAATGGGGCTACATCTCAACTGTGGCCAACAAAAGAGGTTGTGTGATAACCGGTACGGCAACATATAGCGATCACAAACATTGATTTGTAATGTATAGGTCGTCCCACCAAAACGTTAGTAGCGACGACGCCAGCTGGACTTACACAACACATAAGCAAGTTTTCTTACTCTACTCATGAAAATAACCATCAAGTTCAAGAGTAGTGAACTTAACAAATAACATGTAGATTATATTATTCTACAACATGTGATAATCACACATAAGGTTCAACTACTTTAAAACACAACATTAGAGCTAATTCACAAGTCTCTAATTTACCAGTATCAACTACTCGGAGGACAAAAAACCATATTAAACGAACTCTAATTTTCGTAGGATTTAAACATGTTATTTGATAAGTGATACTCTAAAAAAAATCCATTTCTTAGAGTCTTTATAACACTTTTAAAATTCTGGGTATAATTGCTATATGCAAAATTTCCCAATTAAGTCTCTAACTTTTTCTTGAGTTAAATTTCATGGTTGACTGCTCAACATCAACATGCAATAATATCGAAACCCAATACTTAACACATAAACATGTTATACATCTCATCATATCATTCAAAATGCAATCATCAAGTAATCAAGACATGCATGTACATTATATATCAATTATGCAGCAAATTCTTAAGCATACATAAGGGGATTAGTAACTTACCTTAAATGCACAATCAAACCAGGGAAAACAAGATCAAAGCCTTGCAAAGTTGTCTACTAGCCTTCCTCTACACATGCAAGGTCTTGGGTTGAGAATCAAATGGCTGAATTGAGCGAACACTCACTACACACACCAATCTCAACTTACAGCACACACACAAACTCTCTCTATGAAGCTAGGTTGATTTGGGAGGAAATGAGGGTGTAAACTTACTCCCTTAGGTGTTTAGGAGCTGGTAGGGGGGGTTGACTGGGGTCAAGGATCGTGGGAGTAAGTTGGTTCGAAATGTGTTTAAGTTATAAGTGAAATACAATTTTTCGGGAAAGCAGAGTCACCATTCTGGTTACAAAGCTATCGCTCTGGGGCGAACCAGGGCGATCGCCTTTTTTCTAAAAAGCAAAGCGATGGCTTAGGGTGTGATCGCTCTGTGCCCAGTTTTGAAAACTTTGATAAAACTCTCAAAATCTACTCCAAAATGATACCACTTAATATACAAGAAATTCTAAGGTTAAAATACAACCTAAACATGGCAACTTATCAATGTAGCATGTTATAAATGCAAATGCAATATTGTTCAAACATAATCAAGGCATGCATATGTTAAAGAAAATATATATATGTGAACCAAAACATGCATCAACAATATCTCACACAATTGAGTCCATCAAGCATAGTAAAACCTGGGGTATTACATTCACTCCCCCTTAAAAGAATTTAGCCCCTAAATTCCTTACCAAGTCTGCTGAATAAATGAGGATATTTTCCACGCATCTCAACCTCGGTTTCCCACGTTGCCTCCTCAATCTCATGATTCCTCCATTGCACTTTTACAAGTGGAATTCGTTTCGTTCGCAACACTTGTTCTTTCGTATCAAGGATTTTCACCGGTTGTTCTCCATATGACAAGTCAGGCTCAAACATGAGGTCCTCGTATCACTACACATGTGACTCATTTTTCATATACTTCCGAAGCATCGATACATGAAACACGTTATGGATCTCCGACAAGGATGGCGGTAACGCAAGTCGATAAGCTAAAGTACTAACTTTCTCAAGAATCGAGGTGATAGTTTACCCTTCTTCCCAAACCTTTTAGTACCCCTACGCGGTGATACTTTAAGGAATACGTGGTCACCTACCTGGAATTCAAAATCCCGTCTTCGATTATCAGCATAACTTTTCTGTCGACTTTGAGCTGTAAGTAGTCTATCCCGAACTACGTTTACACTCTCCACCGACTGTTGTACCATTTCTGAACCCCAAATTTTTGCCTCACCGACCTCGTCCCAACAAATTGGTGATCTACATTTTGGCCCATAAAGTGCTTCGTATGGTACCATCTCAATACTCGTTTGGAAGCTGTTATTATATGCAAACTCTACCAAAGGTAAGTGTGAATCCCAACTTTCCTTGAAATCCACAGCACAAGCACGTAATATATCCTTAAGTACTTGAATCAACCTTTTCGATTGCCCGTCCGACTGAGGATGAAAAGATGTACTAAAGTTTAACTTTGTTCCCATAGCCTCTTGCAATGCACCCCAAAATCTCGAGGTGAACCTCGGGTCACGATCCGATACGATACCAACTGGGACTCCATGTAACCTTACAATCTCTTGCACATATGACGCTGCCAACTGATTTAAAGAATAGGTCATCGCAATAGGTATGAAGTGAGCGGATTTTGTTAACCTATCAACTACAACCCATACAACGTCAAAACCCCGACGAGTACACGACAATCCTGTCACGAAATCCATCGTAATATGTTCCTACTTCCACTCCAGAATCTCTAGTGGTTGTAACAAACCAGAGGGTCTTTAATGCTCAGTTTTTACTTGTTGGCGCGTTAAACATCTAGATACATACTCCGTAATTTCTTGTTTCATGACATTCCACCAAAACTGTGTCTTCAAGTCTCTATACATTTTCGTGCTCCCCGGATGGATAGTGTATCTCGCCTTATGAGCCTCATCAACAACTTGTCGTTTATTTCCATTATCCGAAGGAACACAAACTCTTCCTCGAAACGTAAGGATACCATCCTTGTTTATCGCAAAGTCAAGTATTTTGCCCTAGCTCAATCCTCTAATTATCTTCTCAAACCCCGGATCACTAACCTGTGTTTCCTTAATCTGTTGAAACAAAATTGGCGTAGCTCGAATATTCGCAAAAATCACTCCACGTTCCGCCTCACTAGGACTCCAAT
The DNA here is from genome assembly GCA_016624345.1 of Platycodon grandiflorus. NCBI lineage: Eukaryota > Viridiplantae > Streptophyta > Magnoliopsida > Asterales > Campanulaceae > Platycodon > Platycodon grandiflorus. The sequence goes on from CM028364.1 coordinate 33,063,609, forward strand.
CCCTCAAATCCTCTAACATCGTCCACTCATGAACCATCATACACGAGATATACACCTTCCTACTCAATGCATCCGCGATTACATTTACTTTCCCAGGGTGATAAAGAATCGTACAATTATGGTCCTTCAATTTTTCCATCCATCGTCGTTGTCTCATATTCAACTCCTTTTGTGAGAAAAGGTACTTCAAACTCTTGTGATCCGTGAAGACCTCAAATTTTGCCCCGTAAAGATAATGTTTCCATTTTTGTAACGCAAATATAATTGCAGCCAACTCGAGGTATGAGTAGGATAATTCCGTTCCGCATCTTTCAACTTCCTTGAAGCATACGCAATAACCTTCCCATTTTGCATAAGCACACAACCCAAACTTTCTTTAGACGCATCACTGTAAATCATAAAGTTATCACCACCACTAGGTAACCCCAAAACAGGAGCCGTTGTCAAGCGTCGCTTCAACTCTTGGAAACTGTTCTCGCACTTGTCATCCCATACAAATGGTGTTGTCTTCTTTGTCAAATTCGTCATAGGAGTAGCAATCTTTGAAAACCCCTCAATAAATCTCCGATAGTATCCCGCTAGACCCAAGAAACTTTGAATCTCCGTTACTGTAGTAGGACTCTTCCAATTCGTTACTACTTCCACCTTAGATGGATCCACCGCTGTCCCTTTACTTGAAACAACATGTCCCAAAAAAGATACTTCTCCGAGCCAAAATGCACATTTACTAAATTTGGCAAATAACTTTTTCTCCCGAAGAACTGACAATACTAACCTCAGATGTTGTTCATGTTCCTCCCGAGATTTAGAATACACAAGGATGTCGTCGATGAACACCACCACGAAGCAATCCAAATACTCGTGAAATACTCGATTCATCAAATCCATGAATACCGCCGGCACATTCGTCAACCCGAATGACATAACAACAAACTCATAATAACCATACCTCGTGCGAAAGGTTGTTTTAGGAATATCTTCAGCTCGTACTTTCAACTGATGGTAACCACTGCTCAAGTCTAACTTTGAATATACCACCGACCCCTGTAACTGATCAAACAAATCATCAATATGTGGCAAAGGATACTTGTTCTTGATTGTGACTTGATTCAGTTGTCTGTAATCAATGCACAATCTTAAAGTACAATCCTTCTTCCTTACGAATAAAACTGGAGCACCCCACGGCGACACACTTGGTTTAATAAAGTCCATGTCAAGAAGTTCTTGCAACTGTTCTTTCAACTCTTTCAACTTTGTCGGTGCCATTCTATATATACGGAGCATTAGAAATTGGAGTAGTTCCCGGTAATAATTCAATGCAGAATTTAACTTCTCTATCAGGAGGCAAAGCATAATCACTTGAGAACACATCCGAAAATTCACAAACTACTGGAACTTCCTCTAACACCGGAGTAGCAATACTCCTATCAACCACACATTCTAAATAACCTGCACAACTATGCAACAATAACTTCCTAGCTTTCAAAGCAGAAATAACATGTAAACCACCTTTAACAGCATCACTCACAAACACAAATTCAGGCACACCCGGCATAGAAAAAGTAACTTTCTTTCTATGATAATCTACTTAAGCATGATATACACATAACCAATCCATGCCAAGTATCACACCAAAGTCACGTATGGGTAATACTACTAAATCAGCATGCAAAGTGTGAACACCTACAAGTATATCACAAACCCGGTACACCTTCGAAGCTAACATATGCTCCCCCAACGGGGTAGACACCTCAAGCACAAAAGATAACGATTGGGATAACATACACAAGTTGTTCACGAAATGAGATGCAACATATGAATGCGATGAGCCAGGGTCTATAAGAACTCGAGCTCTACTACTAAAGATAGAAAGACTACCTCCTATGACAGACGTAAACTCTGGCACTCCTCGCTGATCAAGTGCAAATACGCGACTTTGAACCTTAGGTCTACCGTCGCTATCACGTTTCACGCCACTCGATTGTTTGTCAACACTCCCCGACTAACTACCCCTCGGCTTAGGGCAATTCCTCCTTAAATGCCCCGATTCACCACAGTGGTAATATATCCCTGACGGGTTTCCCGGCTTGCTCTAACACTTGTCTTCCGAATGCCCCGATTTCGAACAATAACGACACGTCAATTAAATATTCTGTTGCCCCTGAGAGTAGGTGTTACTATTATTTCGCCCACTAGATTGTTGTCTTGGTTGCCCATCCGCCTATCCTCTATTCTGATTTCCTCTTCGGTTGTTACTGTTATTCCCATACCTGTTACCAGTAACTTGTCCTCGCCCATTTTGCTGCGATGACTATTGAAAAATGTTCATATTTCCTCTCCCTCTATGCTTCTCAATATCGCCCTCGATGACATAGGCGCGATTCACCGCACTCCGATAATCGACTAGTTGTAGGGAAAATAACTGTTTCCGGTATTCGGTCCTCAACACCTTAACAAATTTCTAAGTCCTCCGTGCTTCATGCGGGACTAAGTAACTGCAATAATGAGCTAGCTCCGTGAACTTTTCCGATACTGTGCCACGGTCATGCTGGCCTGTTCAAGATCATAAAATTCCAGCTCTTTCTTTTCTCGCACCACGGTTGGAACATACTGGGCCTTAATCTCCCTCAAAAAATTAGGCCAACTCTGCTGCACCCCTTATAAATCTCAGCTTTCTTGCAACACTTGCCACTAATGCTCGGCTGCGGCCTCAAGTTTGAACACATCTAAGGTAACCTTCTCCTCATCATTGCAACCCAGAGCTGTAAATATTTTGATAATGTGCTCAATCCACAATTCGACCTTAGTAGCATCAGGCTCCCCCAAAAAAGCATGTGGTTTCATCTTCAAAAACCTCTCAATAGTTGTGGTATTATTCCTGATTCTAAATTTCGGTTGTGGTGCTACAACTTTCGGTTGTGGAGCCTCCACTTTCGGTTGGGGTATTTCCACGTTAGGTGGTGGCATCGTCCCTGCATTCATTCGCTGAGTCATTTTATTCATGAGTCTCATCATTCTTCCATACATAGCTGCCATATTATCATTCGGATTCTCTCAGTTCGGTTCAGGGGGAGTAACATGCAGACGATTAACACCCTCACATGGACCATCGTTTCCACCGGTGCTCGTACAGACTTTACTAGTACTCGCTCCATGCCTAGTCTGCACCATTTTTAACCTACACACAACACTCGATGTTAAAATCTTAACAATAAAACCATACCCACCTAGGCCAAGGAACCTATCCCGGTGAATAGCTAACAAAAGCTCTGATACCAACTGTGACGACCCCGACCCGAATTTCTATACAAAATCCCAAGGTCGAATCGTCAAATCAACAAAACGGAACAACAAATAAAACACATAGGGTAACCACCCATACATACTACGAAATATCAGATAAAATAAAACCTGATTAAATATAAACAAGTCTTTGGCGACACTACAGCCGGAACCCAACAACTAAACCACAAGTCCGAGACTTGGGAATAAAACAACCACAACAACAAATAAACTCATCGGCCACAACAAGACGGAATAATAATATAAACCACGAGCCACAACATGCTCGGGAAAAGAGCTAAAAATAGTAATAAGTTATACACACAAGCACGACATACACATGTCGGATACCAAAAGAATAAGCAATGTTTGCAAAACACCAAGTACTACCCAAGTAAAGTTGATATAACTTTACATAATTAACGTCCTCACCAAAAGAAACATTACTAAGTCAAAAACCACCTTCAAACTAATCACTAGCTTTCCGCCCTCACCGCGAATTGCTAGGTTGGCTCGGATCTAAGGAAAAACATTTAAACAACAAACGGGGTGAGTCGAAACTCAATAAGGCACTAAATGCAACTACATGACATGGCATAATGCTCAAGCTGAAATCATAATATGGTAATCACATTTATATACCATAACAAGCATGTATCATTACTATTGATATACAACTCATACAACTCACATAGCACCTTGATTTGACACAAAAGTGCTTGTAATTAAATCACGTTACAAAGGATATTATTTCTCTTTCTGCTTCATCGCGTTGCTCCTGCAATACATGAAAATAACAAAATGTGGACCGATACTCATGTGGAATGTATCAGTGTTCCATCGACTATACCGTCTGAAAACTAGCAAGCCAAAATTGGGCGTATTGCTGCAACAATGGGGCTACATCTCAACTGCGGCCAACAGAAGAGGGTGTGTGATAACCAGTACGGCGATATGTAGCGATCACAAACATTAATTTGTAAAGACTATAGGTCGTCCCACCAAAAAGTTAGTAACGAGGACGCCAGCTGGACTTACACAACACATAAGCAGGTATTCTTACTCTACTCATGAAAATAACCGTCAAGTTCAAAAGTAGTGAACTTAACAAATAACATGTAGATTATATTATTCTATAACATGTGATCATCACACATAAGGTTCAAGGACTTTAAAACACAACATTAGAGCTAATTCACAAGTCTCTAATTTACCAGTATCAACTACTCGGAGGACCAAAATCCATATCAAACGAATTCTAATTTTCGTAGGATTTAAACATGTTATTCGATAAGTGATACTCTAACAAAAAATCCATTTCTTAGAGTCTTTATAACACTTCTAAAAATCTAGGTATAATTGCTATATGCAAAATTTCCCAATTAAGTCTCTAACTTGTTCTTGAGTCAAATTCCATGGTTGAGTGCTCAACATCAACATGCAGCATCATCCAAACCCAACACTTAACACATAAACATATTATACATCTCATCATATCATTCAAACATGGAATCATCAAGTAATCAAGACATGCATGTACATTATATATCAATTATGCAGCAAATTCTTAAGCATACATAAGGGGGTTAGTAACTTACCTTAAATGCACAATCAAACCAGGAAAAACAAGATCAAAGCCTTGCAAAGTTGTCTACTAGCCTTCCTCTACACATGCAAAGTCTTGGGTTGAGAATCAAATGGCTGAATTGAGCGAACACTCACTTCACACACCAATCTCACCTCACAACACACACACAAATTCTCTCTATGAAGGTAGGTTGATTTGGGAGGAAATGAGGGTGTAAACTTACTCCCTAAGGTGTTTAGGAGCTGGTAGGGGGGGTTGACTGGGGTCAAGGGTTGTGGGAGTAAGTTGGTTCGAAATTTGTTTAAATTATAAGTAAAACATAATTTTTCGGGAAAGCAGAGTCACCATTTTGGTGACAGAGCGACACTCTGGGGCGAACCAGGGCGATCGCCTTGTTTCTAGAAAGCAAAGCGATCGCTTAGGGTGCGATCCCTCTGTGCCCAGTTTTGAAAACTTTGATAAATCACTCCAAGTCTACTCCAAAATGATACCACTTAATATACAAGAAATTCTAAGGTTAAAATATAACCCAAACATGGCAACTTATCAATGTAGCATGTTATAAATGCAAATGCAATATTGTTCAAACATAATCAAGGCATGCATATGTGAAAGACAATATATATATGTGAACCAAAACATGCATCAACAATGTCTCACACAATTGAGTCCATCAAGCATAGTAAAACCTGAGGTATTACAGCCTGGCTGCTCTGCAGAATGCCCGACTGCTGAAGACTTCAGTGGCAAAACGTGGCCGGGAGGAAGCTTCGTCTTGCTTGAGAATGAGAGTAACATCAAATATCTCTTTCCCTCAGCTCCTATAAATAGAGCTCTCAGCTCTCTCCCTCAAAAAAAAAAAAAAAAAAAACCAACTCTCCCTCATCCAAAAGAAGAACAAGATCACACTCCCATCTCTCTCTCTTTTTCATTGAAAGAAGAAAGAAAGAGTTCTCAAACTCTCGACTTTCGCACACACACACACAAATACACTTGATCCAACATAACACAACGGCCTAGAACTTGGCCCGAATTCTGTAAAATGACGGAAGGTAACCCCTTCGGCTCGTTAATTTATGTATCCAGTTTTAATATGTAAATAATACAATTGAATTGTAAATGTGTACATATTTATTTCAATACATTTAATATATAAATATATGTATTACATTTGTACATTATAAACGGAGATATGAATACTCCGTAATACACTTCCATAAAATGACAAAACCTGCGATATTTAAATAGATGCATGCAAATATGTAGAGACCGAAAGGGTAAGATGGGTTCGTAAAACCTTCCTAAATCGTAACTTAGCCCCCGAACCCACAATCTCAGTTTTTCTCTCGTTTACTTCATAAACGGGAGTGGCGACTCTGTTTTCAATATAAATGTGTTTCTTCACATTTATCGAACACACAATAATCACAGAGGGAAGTCCAAGAGCGAAAAAGACCCGAGGGAATGATCTGCGGATTGGGGCGCTCACAACTGTGCTCTCGTAAATCAACTATTAGAGCCTCGATTCCTACTACAAAGGTTTCTAAGTCGATATGAAGTGACTACGAGCAAAATAGGAAAGAAGTAGGGTCGGGGCCTTATATTCTCTACCTTTTAAAAGAATTCGTCCGCGAATTCATGGATTGGGCATTTACAAGGAATTCTTACTTCACCACAAGGCTTGCCAAAGCACAACTAAGGAAACCACTATCAATAGCGAGATGAAGTCTAATGTATAAGGTGCATCATTTTGAATTAGAGATCATCGATCTCAATTAAGTTTTTTACACAAGACTTTTCACAAACGGTTATGATTTCGAGACATGAGCAATCTCGAGATTTTACTACGAGACTAACCACAATCTCTAGTCAAGTTTAATTCTAGAGTAAATTTCGTAGATTCACACTAACTCATCTCTAACACATCCCAACGCCACACTTCCGCGGCACAAATCGAATTTCCCATTTCCCGTGGTTCATCACCCAACTAATAGTCAAGGAAAATTCCGCGATCAACTAGGTCCAGGTTTATATAACCCTTAGGTTCACAAGGTTATTCAACGACATACCAATCGTCAAAGGGACGAGTTCGATCAAATGGTATTACACCAAAGGTCACACGAGTCATACGGACTCTACCATGAATAACAACATTGCCGACTATAGCACAAGACGACGAAATAAAAGGTCAACGAAACCACGAGCTAGCATGCTTATGTTGTAAATACTAATGTCGATAAGTTACAAGATCAACATAAATAATAACAAGAGTTCAAAACTCTAAGCACGTTCGACGGAATGGGTAGCATGATCGGATACCAATGTCGGATACGATACAACGCTACATGAAATATAGAGTACACATTCTCAATGATTACCTTCTCAAGTTATCAACGTGATATAGTGTTCTAATGAACGAGTTCCCAATCAGACTACACATGTAATCTAATAACTAGGAAGCGATGAAATAATGGAATAAGTCACGATAGTCGTAATTCTTATGAAATTCATGACTCGCTCTATTGGAGTCTTGAGTCAGTGCAGGAGGGTTCAAGTGTCTTGTTCCACTCGAGGTGCATCGTCTAGGGCCACATTCAGTTGGTCCTCAAGTTCTCTCAGTTCTCGCAAAGCTTGTCTGAGTTGGTATGGTCGGGTGCATGAATGACATCCTTGCGGTCCGCCTAGTTCATGCCATCCTCCTACAAACATACGGTAGAGACATCAGTCTCCGTAGGGAAATGAAACACATTAAGTGATTCAATCAAAGGTATACTTACTAACGGAACGTTCTCAACTCTCAACCCAACACATTTAGCATGTATGTAGGGTTCTAGAGATAACCGCCTCGCTATGTCTATTGGCATACACGCAAGGTTATACGACCTATCAGTATCGTACAATCTATAAGGTCCGACTGAATTAACATAGTATATCCAGTCTACAACACATTAGATACAGAATAATAATCACATGCTCACCACTGGGGTGGCAAATTCCAACCCAAATCCTGAAGGTCAGGCAAAATATACTACGCACATGACAGAAGACAAGTCACATATGGCTAATCACAAGCCTATAACTATTCATTTTCAACCAATTACGATGGCTCACACAATTATAAATACAAACCAAACCAATTCACAAAGCATGATACACATTCCCCATAAGATGCACAAACTTGTCCAAGCGTACCTATTCCATTTACTTGTCCATTCCGTTTGGTAATAGGATTAGGCAATTTCTATCTAACATGCTATCAACTTAGTTTTCGACGAATATCTCTTGACAACCAAATCAGGGGCCTTTCTAAAGTGGTTTCAAAAGCTTCCATCGGAAGGGCGTTAGGGACATGTGATTAACAAATAAGCCCTCGTGTTGCATCTTAGCCTAGATTTGCTTGAATCCATAACCTAAGTCTAAGTCAAGGTGGCTAATGGGCCTGCGTGTCTGTTAGAGTGGCAACTTGTACTTAGGCATAGCTTGAATAGTTTAGGGTTGCAAATTTGTATAAGTCTTGGAGAAGATAGCCTATAGGACATCGGACGTCCTCTGCACCATAGGCATACATCGCATAAGCAGTCTTTCGGTTGAATATCGGACAAGCTCATATCGGTCAAGCTTCATCAGCAATGTCAATGAACCTTAAGAACGTCCGATAGAGATCTGCCTAAGACATGTCCTAATCTGAAGACCTCATTGACTTCGATGCAACGTTAACCTGCAAATCACATTCAATGAAGGTTTCCATTCTTAGCATACACTCAGAAAAGGACATTCCTCCTGCAAGCACAGACCGCCTATTTTTAGCAAAGTGTCGGGAGACAAGAGCGGATGACCTATCGAGTCAACAACCAGATTAGAGCATTAATTGCTCTTAAATTCAAATTAGAAGATCACCAACGGCTCCAAGCTTCCTCCTGCATATAAAAGGAGACTCCATTGCTGCATTCAATATACTTCAACAACCACAACTCTGAATCTTCTTCATCTTCTTCAAGTGCATTAAAAGCTTAAACGTCCTATCTGTACTTCCTTCTTTGAAGAGCTTCACTCTAAGACGATCAGTCCACTAAAGCTCTTCATTGATTGCAACACCTAGCTTTTCATAGCTCACTAGAATTGTATCTTATTGATATCAATTCTCCCACACAAACACTTGGTCAACAAAATTTTTGTACACAATCCATTAGAGATTTAGTTTGTAAAATATCTAGTGGAAAAACTTAGTACACGATTTTCAAATCCAAAGTTGACCACTTTGGTTGTGGACGTAGCACTTATTTATAAGTGTGAACCATATTAAATATTCTGTCTCTTTTGTGTGATTGTGATTTGATTGTGTTGCTTTAAATTTCAGTTTCCAATCATTAAGCTGCGATCTTGTCCCGCCAAGATCGGCCATTCTCAACTTGTCTGTGCTTCACAAGACTTCCGCTGCAAAATTTTTAAATCCCTAGTGAAGTAAGATTTTTGAATCAATTTCAAAAATTGGACATAGGCTATTCAACCCCCTTCTAGCCTATATAGAGCAACCTTGGACCTAACAATTGGTATCGAGCTTAACTCTTTGAAAACTAGTTTTTCCGAGATTAACCTCTTGAGAGATTAAAGATCATGGCTGCTCACCAAATGTTGGAAACCTCAAACGTGAACCATTGTCTGTCTTGGATGAAGTTCACTTTGACATCTGGAAAGATAAAGTCAAAAGACATATGAATTCAATTGACAAACGTTTGTGGAAATGTGTCACAGATGGACCCGAATTCCAATGAAGCCTAATACACGGCCGCGGTAGATCCAAGCTGCGCACTGAAGTACCAAAGCCGAAGAAGAGTGGGATGATGAAGACGAAAGAATGATGCTCTGGATGGAAAGGCCATCAACATCATTACCAGTGTGTTGATATAAGCACTTATCGGATTATCAACTTGGACACACAAAGGAGATGTGGGAAGCCATCCTTGAATATCTTGAAGGTGATGGCGAGACAAAGAACAACAAATTATATACTGCATCCGAAGTTTGACTCCTTCAAAAAGGATCCCAAAGAGTCTGCGAAGTGCCTATGACAGATTCTATGAGGTAGTCAACTCTTGCTATTCATTAGGAAAGAAGTATGAAAAGAAAGAAATAAACATGAGATTTCTAAATGCACTAGGCAGTCTATGGCATGTTAAGATCACTGCCATGAAAGAGTCAAAAGATTTAAACAAATTGACTCTTAGAAACCTTTATGCTAGTCTTTCAGTTTATGAGCTTGAGATCCAACAAGCTCAAGAAATGGAAAAGAGTTTTAAAAACTTGTCCTTACCACCATGTCTCTGAACCTTCTGTTCAAAACCCGATGAAACACCTTCTACTTCCGGTGAAGATGATGATATTCTTTCGACGAAGCCTTTGCTATGTTTGTAAAGAAATATCAACGTTTCAAAAGGTTTAATAAACCATCATCACATAGGCAGTCTTCTCACAAAACTGCCGTTCTTATAAAACAAGCGCCAACCAAAAATTTCGCTCCTTATAAATCGGCACCATCAAAAGGATAATGAGCTAGTTTGTTTTAATGTAGGAAACCAGGCCATTTTGCCTCTAAATGTCCAAAGCCAAAATATGAATTTTATAAGAAACGTCCGAAACTAAATTTCAAAAACAAAAAGGGATGGTGGTGAAGACATTGATGAAAGCAATCTGCCTACATGGTGTGACACCGACACCGATGAGGATGACTCTTGTGACTTTCCGAAGAAGCCAACATATGCCTTATGGCCGGGAGTCACCACATGATTCGGTGAGGTCATTACCATTTCAACAAGATGACAATGATGATGATGATGAGCTTAATGAACCTTCAAAGGGAGAGCTCATCAAAGCTAACAAAGACATCTTGGAAGAATTTTCAAAATTCAAAGCGCCTATGTGAAATTAGCCAAGAAGCATGAACTAGTCGTCTCGAGAAATCAACCTTGATGTCTAAGATCAAAGATCTTGATAGACAAAAGTGAAAGTATCAAATTGCAAAAAGAGAACAAAGCTTTGACCGAAAAAGTGGATTTCCTACTTGAACACATCAAGAAGATAAATTCGAGAAAGATGACCTTCAAAAGGTTGTCAATACTTGGAATAACTCTAAAGGAAACTTTGATGCCATTCTCTCAAACCGAAAACTTTAGATGACAAAGCGGCATTGGTTTCCAAAGTGAGTTCAAAGTAGGTAGTTCTTCTAGTTCTCAAAAGGATGAGACATCTCAAGCAATTCTTTGAAGAATTGGTTGTAGAAGTTTCTTATGACCAGCCTCCCAAAAGGCAAGGACTTGGCTTTAACAAAGTTCCTTTTGTTTATCCCAAGAACACAAAAGACAAGTCCAAAAGAAAGCACCGCAAAGAATGACTCGCTAATAGTGAGTCGAGCAACTAAAACCCCATTAGTCACCCTAAGAAAACAGGATGACTAATAGCAAGTCTAGGAATTCTCGGCTCAAACCTATTAAATTTGTCAAAGGCAAGACTGCTGATCCCAACACGCCTATAAAAGGGTAAAAGAAGTGAATTCGCAGATAAAAAGCTTAAAGGACATGTGCTGTAAATACAAAATCTTTTGATAAGAGGTCTACCTATGGTAAACCTAACATCAACAAGAAAAGGCATTATCACCTAAGTCCTATAGGCCAATTATCGCAGAAAGATCATTCCAAAGGCGCGATATTAAGAAGCCTCAAAAAGAAATCATTACTCATGTTGAAGGATTTCACAAATGCTCTTTCGCAAATGCCATGGTCATGAGATTCATGAATGCCTTCGAGATTCACACCTAAATCTAGAGGATTTACTCCTCCAAAGGTTAAACAGTGTGGATCCCAAAAGGTTGCTAACCTTGAGGACCCAAAAATAAAAGGGGACCATATTCTTAAATGTCTATATTTCAGAATGCTTCATGGTGTCAATGAAGAAGAGAAAGATCTATGGTATCTAGACAGGATGCTCAAAGCATATGATGGTGATCCAAATCTTCTCTCAAGCATTGTTGAAGCAAAGGGTCCCTCGGTCATATTTGGAGATAACTCAAAAGGGAAGACCATTGGTTATGGAAGTATAATCGAGGCAATCTCTCCATCAACAAAGTCTCTAGTTGAAGGTTTAAAGCACAATCTGCTAAGCATATCACAATTCGTGATAAAGGTCTAACTGTCGCTTTTCCTCTAGTCAATGTCTCATAAAGGACAATGAGACATGTTCAACTATCCCGACGGATTCGAAAAGGGAATGTCTATCTTTGTTGACCTAAATCCGTTGGAAGAAAATCAAATCTATGCTTGGTTGCTAGGTCATCAACGACAACAGTGGTTGTGGCATAAAAGGCTTAGTCATCTCAATTTCAAATACCTGGAGAAGCTATCAAAAGACAATCTAGTTGTTGGTTTGCCTAAAATATCACTGAATCACACTCTCAGAGCATGTCAACGGGCAAACTACATAAATCTTCCTTCAAAAGCAAGCCTTGCCTATCAACAACTGCACCTCTACGGCTCTTGCACATGGATCTGTTTGGACTGTAACTACTACAAGTCTTGGTGGCGCAAGTATACTCTTGTGGTAGTTGATGATTACTCAAGATTTACTTGGGTAGAAATGATGTCCTCCAAAGATGAAGCATATGACATCATTCTTGAACTCTTCGAAGACTACGCACTCGAAGCCGGATGATATCTCGATGTCGATCGACAATGGAACAGAGTTCAAGAACAATGGTGTAGCCAAATATTGTGATGACCATGGAATTGGTCACAATTTCTCTGCGTTGGCACACCTCAACAAAATGGAGTTCTGAAAGGAAGAACAGAACTCTCATTGAAGCAGAAAGACAATGATTGCCGAAGCCAAACCGCCTATGTATTTCGGCGGCGTGAACACCGCCCGCTTCACACAAAACAGGTCCATCATAAATAAATTTCATAACAAAACTCCATATGAAATATGGAGAGGCAGAGCTCCCAACATTGGATTCTTTAAAATATTTGGTTGTAAATGCTATGTTCTTTACAATGGTAGAGAACATAGAGGTAAGTTTGAATCCAAAAGTGATGAAGGAATTTTTCTGGGATATGCCAAGTTTTCAAAAGCATACAGAGTTTATAATAAAACTTCACTTAGAGTTGTTGAATCTGTACATGTTTCTTTTGATGAATTTGATTTCATTGGGCCACATTTGGCTCCTAAGGTTACTAATGATTCGATGAATATGAGACAGTGCAGTAACACCCTAATCCCGATCTGCTGATCCTCCTTCTTCACAAGATCTTCCAAGAGTCAACCTGTTAGAATCCTCAAACGAACCATCAAATGAACACTCTGAAAACCCTGAATCCCCTTTGCCTTCCACACCAGAAGTCATACAACCTACCTTGGAATTAACCTACCCTTCAGAAATCCAAGCTTCAGTCACTTCTACTTCTCAAGAATCCAACTCTGCCAGTGCAATAGGACAAGTTCAACCTGCAGAAGTTAGGGAAGTAAAAGATCATCCTATCACTCAAATCATTGGAGATCTTAATGCTGGTGTTCAAACTAGACAAGCTTCAAGGAATGAATGCATGTATTCTGCTGCATTTGTATCTAACATTGAACCCAAAAGATTGATGAAGCTCTGGAAGATCCAAGCTGGGTGGAAGCTATGCAAGAAGAGCTAAACCAATTTGACAGATGCCAAGTCTGGTCACTAGTCCCTAGGCCTAAAGGACAAGCAGTTATTGGGACAAAGTGGGTTTTCAGAAACAAAATGGATGAAAACGGCAATATTACAAGAAACAAGGCAAGACTGGTAGCCCAAGGATACAGACAGGAGGAGGGTATTGACTATGATGAGACATTTGCTCCTGTTGCAAGATTAGAGGCTATCAGATTATTCTTGGCCTATGCCTCTACAAGGACTTCAAAGTTTATCAAATGGATGTAAAGAGTGCATTTCTGAATGGAGAACTTCAAGAAGAAGTCTATGTTGAGCAACCACCGGGTTCATAGACTGCTCAAGGAGAGAAGATGTCTACAAGCCGAGGAAAGCCCTTTATGGACTTAAACAAGCTCCAAGAGCTCGGTATGAGACCCTTTCAAAGTTCTTGATATCTCAAGGCTTTGTAAGAGGTCAAATTGACACTACTCTTTTCATTATGAAGCATAAAGGTCATTCCTTACTTGTTCAAATATATGTTGATGATATTATCTTTGGTTCTACTAATGAAAATCTTTGCAAAAGGTTTGAAAAGCTTATGCAGTAAATTTGAGATGAGCATGATGGGAGAGCTCAATTTTTTCCTTGGTCTTCAAATTCAACAAAGTTCAAATGGTATCTTCATCAATCAAGCCAAATATGCAAAGGATGTTATCAAGAAATTTGGTCTTGAGAATGCAAACACCTTCAAAGACTCCTATGGCTACTAACCGCCATCTTGACAAAGATGAGAAGGGCAAGAAAGTGGACATGACTCTCTGAGGCATGATTGGTTCACTTTTATACTTAACGCTAGTAGGCCCGATATCATGTTTGCTGTTTGTGTTTGTGCTAGGTTTCAAGCTGATCCAAAGGAGTCTCACCTACAAGCCAAAAGAATCATCGATATCGATAGATACTCCCAATTTGGGAATCGGTATCCTAGAGATTCATCTTTTAATCTTATAGGCTATTCGATGCTGATTTTGCTGCATGTAAAGTTGACAGAAAAGCACAAGTGGGACATGTCAATTCTTAGGAAATAGACTTGTCTCATGGGCCGAAGAAGCAAACCTCTGTTTCAACTTCAACAACCGAAATACATAGCCGCCGGTAGCCGCTCACAATCGCTGTGGATCAAACAAAGAACTAGTTGACTATGAGATCAAAACGATGATTGTCCTATAATGTGCGACAACACATCAGCAATCTCGCTCAAAATCTGTCATGCACTCCAAAACAAAGCACATTGATGTGAGATATCACTTTCTTAAAGATCATGTTGAAAAAGGTAACATCAGCATGCAATATGTGCCTACAGAGAATCAGGTAGCAGACATCTTCACAAAACCACTTGATTCAACCAGGTTTGCATATTTAAGAGGAGAGCTTGGTATGCTTGACCTCAATCCTTAATCCTTTCTAGCAAATTCTTTAAGTTATCTTATAAACTGCTGTTATTAAACTGCCTACGTGATCAGCCGATCTCAACTCTGCTGAGTAAATAGACAACCTTGGGTAAGTATCTATCTTCATATCGGCAGTCTTCAATAACATAGGCAGATTCTGATAATATAGGCAGACTTAAGGGCGCCATACGTACAGTGACTCATCAGGTAATAAATGCGGACTTCAAATTTTATCAAATGTCATTTATTGGCCTGTCAGAGGTATAAAAGGACAAATCGCACAGTGACTCTTCACTTGCTCTATAACCGCCATTTTCAAACTTTCAAAACTCTCTACCTTCGAATCTACAATCTGATTCAAATCTTCTTAAACCTACAAAGTTCTCAAGTTTTCAAGCTTAAAATCATCAATGGTAAGGATGTCTACACCTTCTTGAGTCATTCAAATCCAGTTTTAGGATCTTGTTTTGACCTAATTTAAGTTTTTAAACCTGTCCGCCATTGATGAACTGTGCTATCTTGCGATTGTTGCTTGAATCATGCTTTTTGGGTGTAAAATGTGTTGTAGAGATTCCTGTGGTACTATGTTTTCAATTTATATCAGTTTGTTTGCTTGAATCGACAAACTCGGATATTTGAAAACCCGATGATGAACTGTTCTTATATTATGCTTTAAATTGTCTATATTTTGGGTTTTGATCGAATAGTACTGTTTATGTTATTATCTCGCCGATTGCATGATTATCTCGCTGTTTCTTGCATATCCGCCGATTCCTATATATGCTGTTCTCACATCGCGATCATGTAGGGAAAATCTAAATCCTCAAAGCCGCCACCACTTCATCCTCCGCCTCGCTAAGCCAACCAGGGCCGCATTGGCCGCCGAGCTCCCAATCGGACCCTTCCCAGTCAAGTTATCACCCGGGATGACAATCGACAGAGACTCCATCATTAGCACATCCGCCGGTGATGCCCTTCTAAAAGATTTGGCCGAGTGTGGCCTTCTTCCCTTGTTCCAACTCAACGACACCCACTACAAAGAATCATCTAGCCGAGGAGTTTTATACAAGGATGATTTCGCCTCCTCCTCCGGCCTAGTGCCTCGAGCCAACTTAAGCTATATCAAGGGCTACATCGAGGCCACTACATCAAGTTGACCTACAAGGATGTTGGAGAAATCCTTGACCGCCTGTTGAAGGCAAATTGGACTTGACCGATGCCGAATCGGCACTTGCTTGGGAAATGATGAGGATCCGCCCAACCAGAGAGGTTCTCCGAGATGTCCAGAACCTCTTCCCGTAAAACCCCTATCATATCGCCCATCCGCTCGACAAGAGCATCTTATTCAAAAATGGCTCGAGGGACATCTTCACCTCCCAAGTGATGTGGACCAAAGCCGTGGTCCTTCGCAAGCAACTCAACCGGGCCAAATTATCTTCTCAATGCTATCCCGAGCGTTGCTGAAGTCCAAGCTCACCCTTCCATGAAGAGGCCCTTTGTAAGGGTTATTAATGTCATCCTCCGACGTTATGAGGAGATTGATGAGCTGGTCGCTATCGACGACCTCATCAAGGTGTCCAACACCTACGTCTTCACGGCCAACAACATCACCCGCTATCGGGATGATATGGCCAAAAGGACAACCAACGCGGCCGAGGCTGCCGCTGCTATCGCTACGGTGCCGCTGCCGCAGCTGCCGCTCTCACACGGCCCTCTACCCAAGCCAAGGGTAAGAGGAAGGTCACCTACACCGCCGGGTTACTCGCCGAGGAGGAGGAGCCTACACCCATTGGGGCGCGCTCGAACATTTTGACCTCGCAGCGGATCATGATCCATATGAGCCTCGAGCCCCCATCCAAAAGCCTAAACACTCTCCCTCTCACTCCCAAACTCAAGCAATCCAGAAGCCTACGCTCAAAGGCACTGCTGAGAAGGACACATCATCCTTCCAACCACTGACCTCTCCAAACCCTCTAAATCTACCTCCCACTCCTCCATAGCCAAAACCAAACAAACCCTCCTATCCACAGACGAATCATTTGGCCTTCCTAAGGTCTCATCCACACCAGCCGTGTCTGCACCGGCTGTCTCCACACCAGCCATTTCTCCATCGGCTGTTCCTCCACCAGCAGTTCCCTCCGAATCATCTCCACCACCGCTTCGCTCTTCCACTCCTACTAAGTCCAAACATGGCAAACGTTATAAGAAGAGTGCCAAAAGCAGTGCACTTCGTGGACCGCCGATCCAACCACTTCTCCTCCACCTTCACCACCTATGCCTACTACCACTACCACCTCACCTCGCTTCCTCACCTCCTCCATCCGCTCCCATCCAAACAACCACCACACAAGAGCCATATATCTCACCTGCCACCTCTTCTCAACCACCATCCTCCAAACGCCCTATCTCTCCCTCTTCTGACCTGCCTACTCCCAAACGCCTCAAAACCAACCCCTATATCCACCTACACCCTGAGGTGCAGCTCTTGTCCTTCGAGACAAAGCCTAAACCCAACCATGCCGACATCGACCCTTTCTTAGCCACCCTTGACTACCCCAAGAGAATTCCCTCGCCCTATGTCCGGGTGAAATCATCTTTCAATGGGGTGCCTACTATGACCCTCTTCCTCCCGCCTCGGTCACAACTCTTTTCTCCCACAACTCGCGGTTCAAGATCTTATGATCTTCAACCAATGGGTTGCAATCCATAAGGACCTAGGCCTTCCCCTTCCCACCAAATCGGACATCTCCCCTTCCTCTCTCTCGCCTAAACCCCCGCCTTCACCATTATCGCCATCCTTCCATCCTTTTTCACCCCGTGGTCTACACTTCATTGATGTAGTCACCACTTACCTTGGCTTCAACCCTCTCATCCCTATTCTCTTCCCTTCTCCTAGCCTTTCCCCTTTCTTTTCTCCTCCTCCCTTCTTCATTCACCCCCTTTCCTATGTCATCTACATAGAAAGGCTCTTCCCTGTTCCTCGCGTCTTCCCTAGCCTTCCTTCACCCTCTATTGATATTTCCTCCACCATCCATTCTCCCTCATCCTCTAGCCAATCCCTGTCTCCCACCAGCCATCCTTCCCCCTCAGCAGGCCCATCATCTCCTCCAGCGAGTCATCCTGACTCGTCTGATACCTATCCTGCTGAGGCTGTGCATAAATTTTTGAAAGATTTTGAGGTCATCTCTGTTGACGACCAAGGCCCCGCATCAACTCTCTGCAGATCGCCTCACATCACCCATGTGCAGCCGACCATGACCCAAGTGATGGAGATTTCAAAGGGTGCAAAGGCCGCTTTGATGCCCGCCACGATCCATCTCGCCAAAAACCGCTCTCGCCAAATCTCACCTCTTCTTCCAAGACCTCTGCCATCTTCGAAACCAACTGGGACAACCTCGCCACTAAGATGATGCAGGTCATCGACATGGTTGAAGCTGGTTACAAGCTTGTGCTTCACTCCCAACGCCAGGCCAATCGCTCTGTCCACTCCTCCGTGCGAGCGACGCGTACTCTCACGACCAAGCACTTGGCTTTCTATCGCAAGGAGCGTAAAAATACTGAGGATCGCCTCGGCTTCATTGATACCTCGCTTGCGTCCATGAAGGAGGAGATAGCTCGACTCAACAATGATCAGCAGACTAAGCTCATTGAGCATAATGCTCTGCTTAAGAACAAAGAGCTCTCCTCTGAATTGGCCGATACTAAAGAAGAGCTAGCAGCAGCAAAAGAAGAGATTGCAAGACTTAAGGCTGCTGTTGACTCTAAATGGGCATCAAGAGGCTATGGGCAATCTTCATCAGGCAAAGGCAAAGGTCGTGCATCATCTAGGTCATCCTCTCGAACCGGCCGATAATATTTTGTATAATCTTTTTGCTAAACTTTGTAATTAAACAACTTGTTTAATTAACAATGTCTATGTTTTAAAACTTTCATGTTTATTATGAATTGTTTATTATGTGATTGCATGAAATTTAAACCACTGGTTTAAAGACATGTCCTATATTGCCTATTCTGCCTATCTGCATGTCTTTAAAATCAGCTTCATTACAAGTGTCTGATGCTTAATTTCCTGTTTGTAAACACTTTGTAATTCTTGAATACAATGACCTTTATGTAAGTTCATCTAGGGCATGCTTATTTAATATATCAATCTTACAAGCATGTTATTACTAGACTTGAACATGGTCAGCTGATATTGTATTCGTAGGGTCATGGACTCAAGCAAATAGGAGGAGATTGTTGCATCTTAGCCTAGATTTGCTTGAATCCATAACCTAAGTCTAAGTCAAGGTGACTAATGGGCCTGCGTGTCTGTTAGAGTGGCAACTTGTACTTAGGCATAGCTTGAATAGTTTAGGGTTGCAAATTTGTATAAGTCTTGAGAAGATAGCCTATAGGACATCGGACGCCCTCGCACCATAGGCATACATCGCATAAGCCTTTCGGTTGAATATCGGACAAGCTCATATCGGCCAAGCTTCATCGAATGTCAATGAACCTTAAGAACGTCCGATAGAGATCCGCCTAAGACATGTCCTAATCGAAGACCTCATTGACTTCGATGCAACGTTAACCCGCAAATCACATTCAATGAAGGTTTCCATTCTTAGCATACACTCGAAAAGGACATTCCTCCCGCAAGCAGCACCTATTTTTAGCAAAGTGTCGAGACAGATCGCAGGCACAGACGCCTATCAGAGTCAACAACCGATTAGAGCATTAATTGCTCTTAAATTCAAATTAGAAGATCACCAACGGCTCCAAGCTTCCTCCCGCATATAAAAGGAGACTCCATTGCCGCATTCAATATATTTCAACAACCACAACTCGAATCTTCTTCATCTTCTTCAAGTGCATTAAAAGCTTAAACGTCCTATTCGTACTTCCTTCTTTGAAGAGCTTCACTCTAAGACGATCATCCATTAAAGCTCTTCATTGATTGCAACACCTAGCTTTTCATAGCTCACTAGAATTGTATCTTATTGATATCAATTCTCCCACACAAACACTTGGTCAACAAAATTTTTGTACACAATCCATTAGAGATTTAGTTTGTAAAATATCTAGTGGAAAAACTTAGTACACGATTTTCAAATCCAAAGTTGACCACTTTGGTTGTGGACGTAACACTTATTTATAAGTGTGAACCATATTAAATATTCTCTCTCTTTGTGTGATTGTGATTTGATTGTGTTGCTTTAAATTTCCGTATTTCCAATGTTAAGAACCGCCGATCTTGTCCCGCCAAGATCGCCCATTCTCAACTTGTCCCGTGCTTCACAAGACTTCCGCCCGCAAAATTTTTAAATCCCTAGTGAAGTAAGATTTTTGAATCAATTTCAAAAATTGGACATAGGCTATTCAACCCCCCCTTCTAGCCTATATAGAGCAACCTTGGACCTAACACCTCGTAATCAGTCTCATGTATATAAATATCAAATAACAGACGAATGTACCTAAGTGAAACATAAATCTCTAGTATGTACAAGTTTCGCATTCAATAATGTGATATGCAAGAATGAAGCGTCTAAGTTAGCACAAACTCGTATTCTCGCCCTATTGTAACTCGGATACTCAACGTTAACCACTAGTGGACTCATGTTACAAAATCTCAGGTCTTCCATAACTATTTCCTCAAACCATCGTCATCCTCAAAATTAAGACATTCTTTAAAGTATTCCTAAACTATACGTCTCTACGATCAACAAGACCACCTAAGTTGGTCAAATCTCAATACCAAACCTCCCAAGCGACTTACCCAAGTCACTAACATTCTAGCAAGGACTCAAGGCATACTTACTAATCTCCACAAGAAAAAAAATAACTGACTATAAATCATTAGTCCCCGCTCTCGTGAGCTTAAGAACTCCAACAATCCAGTCCTCCTTAGACTAACTTCACAATTTACCACGATCAATAGAACACCTAAATGCAAACACTCGACGATAATCACTCAACCCAATAACCAAACAATCTAAGCCAAGGATCCTATCCTGGCAAACAGCTAGCTTAAGCTCTGATACCAATTGCCACGCCCCGAGTCCGAGATTCGATGTTGAACCATGACTTGGTGTGCTAAACTAACAATAACAACTGAAATCCACAGATGTGGACGAGCCACACATGCTCAAAGCCGAAATTAAGCAGCAAAATACTAGATAAAAACATGAGCTTTAAAAGCTCGAATAACAAACGACAACTACTAAAACCCCAACGGCCAAAACATGTGCAGGAGAATAACATTAAACAACCTCGAGCTAACACGCTCAGGAAAACTACTAATAAGAAACGGCTCGAAGTCTCAAGGGAATACACAAGATTAACCGAAGTTATAATAAAATACAACCGCGTAACCCCACGGGTCGGCACCAAAATACAAGTCTATAAAGAAGGGTACCATTCTATACTACCCACAGTAAGTTTACATTACTCAGTTTTAACCCACGATCTCACAATATAAGAGATAAAGATAGAATAACAATTAATACAACTTGCTAAACTTCAAAACTAATGCCTCACTGCGCTGAAACTTATAACCTGCAAACTAAAAAAAACAAAGGCGTGGAATGAGACAAGGCTCAGTAAGTTATTAATGCAGCAATATGGCATGTTATAATGTACAACAATATAACAGGATAATAAACATGTAACACATAATAACAACCAACCCTATATTAACGAGAGGTTTAGTAGCCGTCAATCGTCTCATACCAGTTGAAGACCACGACCAACATTCGCTCGTATAGGAAGCACATTAAGATTGGTAAAGTAAACACATAATAGAGGATACGGTGGATCGAGGTACACCTCTGATCCTAAACAAACACTTCTGACCTTATCGCTTCATTAACAAATCAGTGCCACTGCTACTGAGTTCCACGATACTATCTTAAATTTCTGTGTTGCTGCCGCAATACACAACTCAGGAAGGACCGATACTCTTATCCCAAAATAAATAAATGTACCTATTCGCGTCAAGTACGAACTCCAAATACCCAAAGTGAACCGGATATTCGTATTCACGTTGACGTATGCGCTCGGTCCTCCTACGACCAAAGACACCACACGGAATAACATACCCAAAGTCGAGCGTATTGCATACGATAGTGGAGCTAGAAACCCTTGTCGTGGCCAACGGCAAGGGAGAGGTCTAGTGTTTTGGACACCAAGACTATTACGTAGCCCCAGCTCCCGTAATAGTCGTACACTAATACACCTCCAAAAACACAAATGTCAGGTGGACTCGATGCAATGCACAAGTAGATATTTACTCGCCATGCTAAACAAATCAAAGTGTGTCCGTGTTGGATGACAACTAAACCATAACAAATCATGATGTGTCCTTAAAGAATCACATACCCAAATAATATCAATGTGTTCGTAAATACTAAACACACAATCAATGATCAAAGTAGGATGATTATCCTATCACATACTAGAACAATCAAACAGTGTCTATAATCACTGAACACATAACCAATCAAGACAATAGGCAAAGTAGTCCTATTGTATAACTTAACAATCCAATGGTGTCCACTATAGCTAGACACACACATAATCACAATCATAGGTAAGGTATTTCTACTGTGTACACAAACGATCATACGGTGTCTACAATGTGGAACACAAATCCATCAGAAGGGTAGGCTATCCATTCCTATTCCCAATCAAAGTAACTTGTTCATTACTATTACACCAATTCATCTAAGTCTACTAATGCTAGACTTCATAATCTCAACATACGTAAGTTTACTCGTACTTACAACCATTATCCAGCATGTAACTACAATGCTCAACTTAGGATCTCTACAGTATCCTTTAGTCATACAATACACTCCATTTTATGTGTATCGTAATCTAACACAATTCACACTCGTTGCGTACTAAATATATAACAACTCAACTCTAATTCCGTTACTCGTATTTGACGATAACTGGGGTAGCTCATGTCCCTACTCATGAATAACACGTCACTAACACTTAGTGACTACACAACTCACATCGTATGTCACGCACTATTGTACGCAACCTAACGGTAACTTATATGAAGTTACGAGTACATTTACAATTAACCCTTGTTTAGACATAGGGTGCACGTATAACAACCCAACCCAACCCAATTCAACTAATCACGTAGTCAACTAATGTTTGACTAGGTCAAGCTCTATCGAGTCATAAACCCATCAATTCGTCATCCTACATCGTAGGAGACTATTATACGCCACATAGTGATTTATGCTACCCATTACTCAACTCCGTAGAGTCGATTATACCCATTAATAAGTTTATCACATTATTCGACGTGTGTTCGTTACGTCTTATTCGACTTCGCCAGAGTTAGTCACGACTAATACTTAGTTCGTATAGGGATTCATATAATTCATTATGTCCTACATGACTCCGCTAGAGTCGTTACACATTATTGGGTCTTCGGGGCGAACCGTAGTAATGTCCCCAAATAACCATTCCACCCTCGATACCCATTAATTGGTATATCAATAACCGATAACAACCTCACAAGTTCATTGCGAGTAAATAAACGACAATAACTTCGATGGCCAAGATTACGGGTCAGAATAACTATCCTAAAAAGTACACCTCGACAAGTCTACAACACTCGGAGACTAACATTAACAACAACAACATCAACACACCTCGACGAGCTAAACATGCTCTAATACAAATAACTACAACCACAATCACAACATATCAACAACAACCTCGAGGAGTCTCTAATACTCGGAGACAACAAAATTAACGATAAACTAACAAAACCCAATGAATAACATGAGAATATTTCATGTAGGACATGTATAGCATGCGAACATCGTGATTTTACTCTACAATGCCTAAAAACTAGGAGAAATGAATAATAACTTACTCTCTACCGCAAATCTTCCAAGAAATCGGAGTTGGTTCGGGTGGAAGAACTCTTCTTGACGATCTCTATGTTGCTATGGAGCCCAATCATCGAACCCACACTCGATCTCGCCCGATTCATGCCTTTTCTCTTTCAAAACCCACTTTCTCTCTCTAGAATTTTGGAGATGAGAGATGGATCCATGATTCCTCCAATGGATCTTAAAGTTGTTTAGCTAGGAATTAAGACTCCCCTTATCACCCTCTCCGCTACAGTGAAGTCAGATCGTCGATCCGACATCGAAAGCTCAAGATATCGAGTTCTCTCTCTCTCTATTGCACGGCTAAAATGGGGAGGAAGTGGAGAGAATGAGAGTTTTCTCTTATTTAATCAAATAATTAAGGAAATGTTTTGGTCCAATTCCCGGCTTGGTTGATCATTTTGGGCCATTTAAAAGGTCAAAACTCGTCAAAATAATCGAACTTCGAAGAGTAGAGTACGCGACCATGCAGACACACAGTGTGGCCGCATGGTCTAGCCGCATCCAAGGCCAGAATCTTCAATTTTCTATGCGAGCTCACATAGTACGGCCGCATGGAGCTAATGCTCAGGGCTGTTTTTCCTAAACATGCCTAGGTTGATCCCGAAATGTCCCTAAGTCATCCTAAGTTGATTCTAACATCAAACCAAGGTCAAAACACACTCAAAACTCAACCAAATCATCCCCCAATGAGGCTTGAATGACTATGAACATAAGTCTCGATTGCACGCAAAGATGAACATGCACGAATGTCACTCGATCAACTTTTCGTACGGGTTAACGACAAGATTAACATGCTTGTCATTCTTGAGCGAGTCTAAACCAAGGCAAGGCTACACAACGTGAGTGATGTACATATATACACACACGATTTGGTATCGAGGATGGCCTCAAACGAATAAAAAACTACAACGCGATCAAACGTTGATCCGTTCCAGATCAACCGCGAGAAAGACCAATAAATCACGCTTATCAAGCATGACTACGCTCTCATAAATCAACCATTAAGGGCCTCAATTCCTACTACGAGGGCTTTCTAAGTCGATACGATCTGACTACGAGTGAAATTAGAAGGAAGTAGGGTCGAGGCCTTACAAAAAGCACTCCCTCCATTCCAGTATAGTCTATTGACTTTACACATATTTTTAAAAAATGAATTGATTCTATGCAATTTTTTATTAGTATCTTCAAAGTATTCCTTAGTGGTGCCAAATCAATGGACCCTCTTTCTTTTTATCTCATACTCCCTCATTTCCAACAAAAGGGTCTATTTTTTACTTTTTAAAAAAAAGTCAAATTAATTAAAGATTGACCGAAAATTTACATATTTATTTTTACAAAATCATAAAAGTTGTAATCCATAGTATTCTCAATATAGTTTGTAGTGAATGAGATTTAATTTTTGAAAACTCAATTAAAGTACGTTAATTTTTTTATTTTATTTAGTGATATGTTGACTTTTAAAATTGGAAAGTAAACTCTTTGATTGAATCGAAGAGAGTATTTAATAAGAGTACTATAAACGGTTAACTTAAAATATATATATATATATATATATATATATATATGGGGAAGTATTTAATGGTTACTTTTTTATTTAACCATCAATGGTTACTCTCATTTTCAACCATTGGATCAAAAATTAAAGGTTGAGATTTAATGGTTAGTTGGAAAATGCAATTAATGCAAGTAGGTGAGTCATTTAATGCATTAAATCTCAACCTTTAATTTTTGATCCAATGGTTGAAAATAAGAGTAACCATTGATGGTTAAATAAAAAAGTAACCATTAAATACTCCCCCATATATATATATATATATATATATATATATATATATATAGTTAAGCCCTAACAAAGACCTAACTCTACTAACTGAGACCTCACACTTTGTTAAGTTCTAACTCTACCACTCTACCACTAGGCCATTCCAAGAGACGCTTATTTTAGAACAGCCCAAAATGAAATAGGAAAATTTATTTTGGAGCGAAGAGAGTACCCAATCTTCCATGAAAGTAACCAATGCATTATGAAAAGTACTAAGAATTCAAATTGGGGAAAATGGAGAGAAACCCCGAATGGAGAGGTTCCTCTCCTAACAAGATTGATGCGACGTGGAATCTACATACAGCCACATTATCTTTCATTAACTATAACAAAATGTTAGTGAGATAGCCACATAATCTTCATTAACTATAACAAAATGTTTGCAATTTGTCAAGTGAGATTCTCCGTGAATATTTTCCATTTATCATGGAAGAATTGCGAGCCGATCTCTTTTCCTGAATATTCAACTAGTATACTAGTTTCAAATTAGAATAGTCTGTTCTGGTGGATAAATTATTACTAAAATGTCTCCGTAACAACCTAAAAAACGTTTTAAGTATCGTATAACATCATCTTTTTTAAAATTCTCCTGTAAATTTTCTCATCCATCATCTTCCATAAATTTCTTGTGTAATTTCGTCATTTTCTCCGGCGACGGCTACTCCATCACCACAACAAACTCCCTCTGTTATCCCTCTTTCGCGTCAATGACAACTCTACCTTCCAAGCAGATTCATACTAATATCAAGATGAAAATTTATATGTATATATTTAATTTTTGATACATCATCTAATGATGAGAGTATGTATAGAATAATGAAAACAAAAATGGAGCGGATACATCTATGTTATAGCAGCTCCATCATCGTTGCTGCACGCGATGTATCATTATTACAGATGATGCATCGATTTTAGAATTGCGATGCATCAATTTTAG
Source organism: Platycodon grandiflorus (assembly GCA_016624345.1). Classification (NCBI taxonomy): domain Eukaryota; kingdom Viridiplantae; phylum Streptophyta; class Magnoliopsida; order Asterales; family Campanulaceae; genus Platycodon; species Platycodon grandiflorus. The sequence goes on from CM028364.1 coordinate 33,090,251, forward strand.
AATTGCAATGCATCAATTTTAGAATTGCGATGCATCGTTTTAGAATTGCGATACATCATGTGTGCTTGTTCAAATTCTTAGGAAATCGCGATGCATCAAATTTGAAATCGAATAATTTGTAATTGCAATGGATTGCGTGCCTGTTGAATTGCAATGCATCCCATGTTTGTTTCTTATTTTTTAAAGGTATAAACGACATTTTGCAATAAAAATACATTTTTCAATTTGTAATAAGTCTAGAGGGCTAAATTGATTAAGAATTCATCAAAAGAAACCAATCCAAAGTTCACCCATTTATCATTGCTAATTTGTGAATATTTTCCATTTATCATTACTCAATTAGCAAATAAACTTAGTTATTGAGGTGCTCACAAGCTCGCCCACATGAAACACTTCTTTGACCAAACCAATATTTTCCTTGATAGCATCTTTTTGTACCAAAGCCATAATTCTTTCCAGAGACTATTTAAGGAAGAAAACTGGAACAAATAAAACTATATTCCGAGCAAACGATGGACAATACAGAATTAAATTGTATACGAAGAAAGAATAAAAATACAATTGAACGGAATCGCCAATGCTTCACAAGTCAACGGAAGCTGATGCAACCAGTTTTACCAAACTTAAGATAGAGAGTTGCATATCATCATATATATAAACATACATCGAACAGCATTGGAGAAATCAAAGAAAATTTCTGCGACATTTCGAGAGCTTTAAAGACCATTTCGTCCCCTCAAATTGCACTTCATCGCGTAACTGCAGGAGGAGTTAGTATGCACGTTAAACATTTTCCTGCTGCAGAGCCACATTGGGAGTCATGGGTGCCGATGCTATTGTGAACTGTAGACCTCTGCTTTGCCCTGACTGCAGCACAATTGCGAATTGTGTAGCTGCTAATGCTGCAGCCTCCTGTTGAGTCACAAAAAGAAATCACTCGATTAGCATAACCCTCGTATCCAATGCGAGGTTTAAAGGTTTAAAAATATTAACAAACATATTCAGAAGCATACCATCTGCCAGTAGGATTCCAGATATCAGATTTAAACAGAAAAAAAAAAAAGATTAACAGTTCAGAGTATCAAGTCGTTGAAAATTAACTGACCCTAAACGGGCCCATATATACAAAAACAGTACAAATGGGATGTTTGTAGCTATATATGAAACAATTCAATACTCTAAGAAAGGGTTTTCTGAGATAATCCAGATTATAAAGAATACAAACCTGTCTTTGCCTACGACGCTGCAAGATACTTATGGCCCAGGCCATTATGTAGCAAGGCAATAGAAACCCAGCAGCACGAAGCAAGAAAAGCTGCCAAACATCCATTACCAGTAAGGGTCAATTTGATCACAAGCCAGGCCAACCATACAACAGGTCGCAACAATTGTAGAACATGAAATAGATGCAGATATTATAGAGGTCCAATCACACTTACAGTAAAGAAAGTAGATGCATCTTCTTCTCCATCAGCATCTGGCACACTCACCGCATGCCTCAATAGCAACAGAGCCATTAACTGCCAGACAAACCCAGTCAAATTCAGAAACATTATGTGCATCTAGCAACAAATATAACTCGATTCACAAAAGGCAAAACCAGGTCGAATAGTCATGAAACCCATTTTTTATTCGAGTAAAATTCGGTAAGTAAAAAAGATTTTACACGAGCAATGTGATATCAAACACAAGAAAAAGGTGTACACATTGTTTCCTTATTGGATATTACATACATCCTAACGTCTGTAAGAAAAAAAAAGGTTTTTTAATGCTCAATTGATTTGAGTTTTTTTTCGAGCCATTTGATTGGTTAGTAAACAAAGTAGATAAAGTAGATTTAAAAGGCCTCAATACACTGAAAAACACATAAAATGGCATTTGGGACCTTGTGTAAACTTTATTTTACATTGAACCAAAAATAAACTCATTTTATTTTATCTTTTTATTGTTGCTATTTTTATTCATATGGTAGGCAACACAAGGGCTTACAATCAGAGCAGCTGAACGGCAAAATGCAGCTCCACTGGCATTTGTAGCATTATACTCGTCATACTCGGCTTCCAGAAACTGACGTTCAGCCTCAGCTATTGCCAAAAGGCGAGGGTCATGCAAATCCAATGGTGTGCCCGAGATTTGCCATCCTCCACTGCCAAAAAGTTTCAAAAACCAAAAGTCAGAAAACTAAATGTGCTTGAACGAAAACCCATTTACCTTGATAATCTCAGTATGTAAGAAATATAACATGTTTCATTAAAAACTAATGAGCCACAAATGATTGAATTATTATATGAGCTTTATATTAAAGAAACAGAAGAAAGAAGTTACCCAATGTCTATAGTAGTCTCTTCTGGCCTAGGTCGAGGAGGAGGTGCAATATAACCAGGTTGGTAAGGCTGCACATCATAACAAAACACATCTTTATACAGACGAAGTACGCATATACATGAGCCAATAGTTCTACTAAGAAGTTGAAACTCCAGTTCTCACTTTGGAATCAGACTACAGATGTCTTGGAGAGTACAAAGAGCAATGAAAACAATTTAATTTTTCTTGCCTAAGAAAATGAAACATGAGCGACTTAATCACAACAACTAAAGGGTCAATTACATGCAAACTACTAGACGAAATTGTTGAAACATTTAATGGGGGTGCTTCTCATCTGAAAAAAGAAATGAGGTAAGCGAGAAGAGAAAAAAAGTGGGCCTCAGCTTAGATGTTCCCGATGAAATAGCCCCAGGAATAGTAGCAAAGTGGAAATTATAATTTTGAAATGGCTTGATTTCATATAACTCAAGAATCACGTGAATATTCAACTATAAAAAGCCTTGTTCCAACTGTGAGGACCAAAAGCGTGCAGAGTGAATCTTAAAACAAAAATAAAATACTGTTTTACAAAGTTGTTTCGCACCCAACTACATGTATAGAGATGTACATTGAGCGCTTTTGGCTTAAGGAATTTTTCGGGTTTTGGGATTTTTTTGTAATGATTGAAACTATAGTAAGAAAGACACAGAGAGAAAGATGGTGGGACCAATGAGAGAGAAAGTCCAAAATCCAAAAAAGGTCCCCAAGTCTTGGAGGTAAATATGCTTCAACGCCCATTATAATCTTTGTATCCAGAATACAGTATGATTAACAGAGGAGTGGCCTAGTAGTAGTTAGAAACAATCAAAATTACTTGAAACTTTAGCTTGTCTATGGCAGTCAAAGCTTATATGTTAGTTACCACGCCATGGAAGATTCAAATCTGAATCTTTGATCCCACTTTCAAATGATAATCTCAGAAGAGGCATGAATGCATAAGAGTATTCTGGTTTTATAACTATCCAACAATAGACGAGATAGACAGTAAACGAATAAAAAAAAGTTACCTGGTGGCAAATCTCACAAATTATGTCGCCCTTTTCATCGCACCAGTGTTGAACACACTTTCTGTGAGCATGCTGCATTGGGAAGTGCAATTATTGAGATATTGCATGAAGCCAGAAATCCATGAATATAAGAAATAAGGAGATAAATTCCCTAACGATTCGCAAAGACGAGACTCACTTAAAAAGAAATGACATAATTCTGGATATCAGATAAAAGGAAGGGGATCAAGCTCGACTAGGGTCACATGCAACAAGCCTACTCAGGGCCTACCAACATGCCAACTCAACTTTCAATTGAGTATTTCCTTCCCCATTCTTCCTGGTTCTATTTCACAGGCTTGATTCTTTTTCTGCTTCCAATTTTTACCTTTCTTAAAGTCACCAGAAGAATTCTGACCGTCCTCAGCCCAACAAGAGCAAAGTAAACTATTGTAATTTTTCTCCTCTCTTTTTTGACCCCCATGCACGAGAAGCCATATAAAGTTAACATTTTTCAATAAAAACCCAACTAAATCTCGGACCCTACCTCTAGGTTCCTTGTTTAATACACACAAGTATGTACACACATACACCACAAATTCATAAACTATTTGTATTAAGGAGCACAGACACATTCCAAAGGAATCCAAAACCTTGAACAAAGAGTTGTTTCAGGCTTTCAGCAAATTACCTTAAGACTTCCGCTGCAACCACACGGAGTCTCCAAATTCTGAACAGAATCTTCCTCCTGGCAAATGCGGCACTCTGCCAGAGCCAACAGCGGCGCTTCCTCATCGTCTGAAGCCTCATTTCCATCCACCACCACCTCTGTAGATGCCGCCGTAGAAGATGACGGACCCTCAATATGCTCAACAACTTTAACCGGTTCGCCCGTCACAGGCTTCACAAGCCGTTCAACATCCAGAACCAAGTGATCCCCCATTTGTTTAACAGACACCACCACCGAATCCTACAAAAAAATTCAATAAAATCACCATTAAATCCTACAAAAAGGATTCCACAACTACACCACAAAATTCAACAAAAATGAGCTGAAAATCCTAGAAAATTTTCAATAAAAAATTCCCAAAAATTGCTGTAAAAACTCAACACCAAATCCTACATTTTCTTTAAAAAAATCACCCTAAACCAAAAACATTAAAATAAATAACCATAAATTCAACAAATAATAATAAAATGCAATAAACATTAAACAGCAACAAATTCCACAACTTTTTACTGAGATCGCCATAAATTTGGTAACAATCATGCATAAATAAGCCAAAATCAACAATAAAATTACGAAAAAGATAAAATCCTATAAGATTTCAACAAAAATCCCCACCATTTTAACATATAATCATATAACCCTGTAAATCAATCAATAGTTGCAAATAGCAAACCTGGATTACGAATTGGGGATCGAATGAGGATAAATCACGTGAGAACACCAATTGAGGACAGAAAGGAAGCGAACAAGGGAGAGAGAGAAATGCAGGTATACCTGGATAAAAGTGGAAGGAAATTTTGTGAAATTAGAAGCGCGTGTTTGTTGGCCTGCCGAAGAAATCACTGACCAAAGGGGAGCCCTCTCTCTCTCTCTATCTCTTTCTCTCTCCCTCCCTCCCCTGTATAAAGTCTTCTTGCCTCGTGACAATCGTCTGTCTGTCTCTCTCTCTCTATCTCTCCGCGTTCTTTTTTTCGGTTGTATGTGTGTATAGAAAATGTACAAATAATATTCCAGATTTTAGGACCCCCTTTATATATGGTGGTAGAGTGGGCCCCTTTGAGTGGGGTGGTTGGATAGAAATATTTACTCAGCTTTTTAAAAAATACTGTAATTTATTATTTTTAGGTAATTTCTAGGAAAAAAATACTACTTCTTCCTCCGTTCCTTAAATTATTGTGTTCCTTTTTTTTTCCGTTGTTAAATAATTATATTGTTTGAAACTTTCTTTTTTTAAACATCACTTTTATTATTTTACCCTTACTTTTTTTTATTTTAATTATGAGTCATATACACATGAGTATTAAAGAAAACAACACAATATACCAATATTAATAATCAAGTCAATTATTTTTTCTTAATCTATGTGTCAGATCAAATAAGACAATAATTTAGAGACGGAGGGAGTAGAATTAAATACACCTTCTGTTCTTGGCAAAGTGGCCGCTATTTTATTTTAGCATGTTTTACTTAAAGAGTCTACTTTTAAAAATTATGCATATAATTTTCAAAAAAAAAATTCAACTTTACCCTTCGTATATAATATAATCATCTTGACATCACTTGAGCATTTTTATAATATTGACAAACTCAACAACACGATCGCTGTGTTTATTACAGAAATGAAGGGATTGAAGTTGAATCTTGAACATAACAATTTGCACTGAGTGATGTCGTTTAATGGCTCGTTTATCAAAATATTGATAGTGTTCAAGATTAGGAGAAATGACAATCTTTGTTACAACCATTCAAAGTTCATAGGGACCATGATTTCAATATGAGCAGTTAGTTACTTTTAGGTTATCTAAGTACTCTATTTGTCCCCAAAAAAAGTCTCACTTTGACTTTTCTTGGTCAATTTTGATTAAATTTTGACAAAAAAATTCATATAAATTTAATTATTCATACAAAATTAAAAAAATATATTATGGGTAGTATTCTTAATATTGTATCCATGATTGAGCTTTTATTAACCAAGACATAATAAACATATGTTAAATATCATTTTAATTTTATTCTTCGTTCACTTTTTAATAAGAGAATGAGACTATTTTTTAAAAATGTGAGGATTATTACATAATTATGAATACTCTTAATATTCTGTTGGGAATATGCCTATTCAAATGTATAATACTCGTTTGCATATTCCATTATTTATTTGATTTGTTTGTAATCATTACTTACTCTTAGGTCAGAGTGACTAGATGGCTTGCGTACCGGACAGTCCGTGGCAACTTTAGGTTAGGACGCAAAATAGCTATGATCTTTATGTACTTTGGAAGATGCTCATATTTAGCAAAGTTATAAGAAAGATCAGCACTGAAGCAAGATGAACAATTCAAGTCTCAAGACAATGATGATAGATCTACCAGCAAAGACTGCAAGACTGCTAATTTAAGAGGACATTATCAGAGGTATACAAAATGTCTAAGTAGAGTATAGGCAAAAGACCTCTGAGTCTATCTCTCAACGGACAACTATGATATTATCCAAAAGATCATTCTAATATTTGTTGGATAATTAAATTCCTCTCCGATGAATAAGTGCATTAAATGAAGATAGATAAGTGTGCATTCATCGTGCTTAAAGACCGGGCTGTGAATGCGACAAGTCACATCAAACCTTTTTGGCCCGATTTTCGAATTCTCTTCCTGAAGGACATTAAATAAAGACTTCAACCAACGGTTGGACAGCTCGTCAAAGTACAATATGAAAATCCAATTTAAAGGTTGAAAGTATCTTATCTCTCAATGGCTCCAAGACCCTGTCCAACTATTTAAAGAAGACATTCACAACTCTTCAAGTGTGCGTGGTTCGGTATTGAAAAGAAAGATCAATACACTTGAAGGTTAAGTAGAAACAGAAAAGAACTCTACTGATACTCTACATTGTGAAGCACATCTGTGAGAAGAGAGAAAACAAAGAATGCTTGGTCATGACTTCTGATATTGATTTAAGTCTTTCATCTCCTAAAAGACTTAGACTCTGTCCTTAGAAGATTAAACCTTCGAGAAGAGATCAAGACTTCAAGAGCCCTTCCATTAGAAGATTGGAGAGTGAAGAAGTCTGAGATGAAGCATAAGCATCACTTCCATGTTGCACTTAATAGGGTAGCCTCTCAATTCAATAAGATGTCTATCCCAAGAACAATAGTCATATGTCAGAGCCGTGGGGTAAATCACCCAAGAAGCATTCAAACATGTTTTGTTTGAATACCTCTCTAATATTTTCCCTCACATACACCTTCAATCAAAAAATTTCCTCCGGGAAGCGGAGTCGGCTATACACACTCGTCTTAGGTGCTGCACTAGCCTGATTTCCTAGCCTATTCTTGGCACTCTCACGCAACCTGCTATGCGCGCTTGCCCGAGGGGCTTCCACAGCTCGGGATCCGTGATCGCGACTGCGTGGCCTTTCTGCATGTGCCCTCTCCCGCTCGAGAGGGACCTTTTGTGCTTGCTCTGCTGCCTCGACCTTTCTGGTGAGCTCGAATTCCTTTCTTTCGAGCTCTCTGACTCTTTCTACGTGCGCCCACTCGCGACGTAGGTGCTCCAGTTCGGCCTGATCTCTCTGCAGCTGTGTAGCCGGCCGCTTTACCCCGGTTATCCTAACTTCGTCGTTACCGCAAGTGTCTTCCCCTCCGGAAGACTCACTGGCGGTCTCTCCGTCCCGATAGGCTTTCTGCACGGCCTTTCCTTTGCTGGCGCGTGACCTTTCTGCTGCCTTCTTTGTCAACACCCGAGCTACGTCCCGAGTTGACCTCCTGCCCCGTGAATTATCGGCAGCGGCCTTTCCGGGAGTCTTAGGCGCGTGCCTCTGTGCTGACGGGGCCGCATGCTCAGCAGAGTGTGAAGAATGTGGGCCAACCTCTTGGGCGACTGACGTAGCCTGTTGTCGTGAATTTGTCATCTCTCAAATGTGTATTACTAAGATTACACAAAGTTCACTCTGAAAGTATCCAATTCCGACGTCCCGGCAATGGAACCAAACTGATCACGCTAAAATGTGCTCTGGTGATCTGTCGATGTACACGCATGCAGTTAGTCTGTAGGTAGGATGCCCCAGCTCTCAATAGGCACAAGTATTAGTGGGACTTGTCCTCCGGTAGATACCTGAGATGAAAGGAAGCACCGTTAGGGAGCTAGACGTTGGTCCAGCTAAAGCCTTCTGGTGAGAGAATTAGTATATGGTGAGGTTAATGGTCTCCGGTGAGGATTCAGGCTGCTCTTTGAGAGTGAATGCGCTGAATGCTTTAGAGGTTTGGTAGTTGTGTGTGTTAATTTGAACTTAGGTCATAAATGAAGGCCATCACCTTGTATTTATACTGGGAGAATGCTGGTTTGAGACAAGTGGGACTGCCAAGTGTCGACCTGGGGTAAGCAGCCATGTGCTCATTTATGGCAGCCCAATCTGCATTGATGTAGAAGATAGAACTTCTCTGGAAGTGACATTGATCTTCTAGAAGCAGCTTTACTTTGAGAGAAAGCCACTCTTTCATCCAATGAGGTGCTGGTTGGTGGCCCCGGGATGACGTAGTAGCATGTGGACATTGAATGCGGCAGCTTTTGTTGACTATCTTTACTTCCCGGGGTGGAGACCTCGGGGTCTATGTGTTGTAGCCCGGGATAAGTACCCAGCGAGCTCTTTATGTCCGAAGTGGAAGGCGTCTCTGGCTATCTCGAGCTTTTCGGGGAGGTTGAGACGAGATGAGGATATACGTACCCGGGCTCCGAGATATGGTCCAAGCTCGAGGTCGAGAATTCCTTTCTTCTGAGCTCCAGCTAAGCTCGGCCACGTGTCCCGCTAGCGCCACGTGGAGGCTGGATATTTTGGTATCTTCAGTCTTTAATGGGAGTCTTGAAGTAAAAATCAACAATGTAATTCATATTATTAGTCACATAACGCTGCCCATCTAGTTCCAATCTCAATTTTGCATCAACCCTCTCATTCTTAAACAACTCCTGAAGTTTCACCAAGTTATATTTTCAACAAAATTGAACTACCTCAACCGGCATAGCCAACCTACTTCCGCCTAGACCAGTCACGAACTTGGAGTCATCTACGACGACAACAAATTTATCTAAAGCGGCTTCCAAAATTCTTTTCACGGAGGAGGGCGCGCCGCAACCTTTGACTAAATTGAGATCTAGGTCAACCTTGTTGGCATGTCGATGGGAAGAGATCTGTGCCAAGAGTTGGAGTTACGTCAAATCAGAGAGAAGAACTCAACTCGTCTTGGGTTAAAGAAAGGTAGGGGGATGGGGATGAGAAGGCCTTGATGGTGCATAAATTGGGGGAGGTTGTGCGGAGGTTGAAGGATGGGGAGGTTAGGATGAGGCGGTTGGTGGAGGGAAGAAGAAGGAGAGAGGAAGGATAGTGTGGCCATGGATGAGCGAGAGAGGGAACAACCATGGCCTGTCTTCCTCTTGCCCTAGATTGATGAACCATAATTTCATTTTTAACACTTAAGCCCTTTTCATTATCGGTGTTTTGCATATATGGAGAAAAGACACAACTGCCCCTCCTCATGCAAGACACGTGATGAAAAATGTTATTTTTTAACGCTCGTCATGGTCAGGGGGTAAAGTGGGACAAAATGTAACGTCAGATACCATTTTGGGACAATATTGACCTGCACGTGTATATTACCACGTGCAACTTAACGTGATTTTATAAACGGCCATTGACGGAAGGGGACAAATGGCAGTGTCATGTATGAACTTGAGACATTTTTAACATTGAGTTATATTGTGGGATTTGGTGGACACTTGAGGATGATAAACATATTTTGACCTTTATTTTTGGACGATTATACAAATAGAGGCTGCCTCGGTTGTGCTGATTGCTGAGCCTGAGGTTGGTGGCTCTGAGTCTCTGACCGAGGGAGTATAGACTTCAATTAATGGAGTTTGGAGACGTTAGTCCAACGGCTTTAATTCTGTTGCCTTGGTGGGCTTATTTGTAGATTCGACTTTGGATAATATGGATAATACAATATACTACTCCCTCCGTCTCTAAATTATTGTCCTGTTTAATCCGATATATAAACTAAAAAAAATAATTAACTCAATTATTAATATTAATATAATGTATAATTTTTTTATAACACATTTATATGTAGCCAATAATTAAAGTAGAAAGAAAAAATAAAAATAAATTAATAAAAATAATGTTATAAAAACAAAATTTTTAAACATGATAATTTTTTTTGGACAGACGAAAAAAAAAACTAGATAATAATTTTGGGACGGAGGTATTCGTTTGGTCATTGGACTTGGCAGCGCAAAAAATAATCTTGAATTATTGTGGGCCCCGGAACATAACATGTCAACTGAGGTTGTTAAATTATTTTTCAAAATTTGATAATTCTTTTGACTCATTCTCCTTGGCAATTTAATAATTAAGTTTTTAATTTTAAACTTTTTTCTCTTTTTGTCTCAGCTATTTTATCCTCAGTTTCTCTCACCTTTTTAATTATTAATAAAAATTTAAAATCAAGTTACTAAATTACGAGTCTAAATACACCATTTTTTTCTAAGCATGCTTGACAGAGATTATGAGGAGAATCAGAATTTAGGGTGGGTTCTCTTTCCATGATTTAGTAACACTGTAATTTTGAACCTTTTTTCTCTTTAAAACAATCTGCTCTCTCTCTCTCTCTCTCTCTCTCTCTCTCTCTCTCTATATATATATATATATATATATATATATATATATATGTAGGAGTATTTAATGGTTACTTTTTTATTTAATCATCAATGGTTACTCTTATTATCAACCATTTGATCAAAAATTAAAGGTTGAGATTTAATGGTTAGTTGGAAAACGCAATTAATGAAAGTAGGTGAGTCATTTAATACATTAAATTTTAAACCTTTAATTTTTAATCCAATGGTTGATAATGAGAGTAACCATTGATGATTAAATAAAAAAGTAACCATTAAATACTCCCCCATATATATATACCTTTTTTAATTTTCTTCAATTGTTACATACAAAAAACCTAAAATTAAATTATTTAATCACTGAACCAAACATACACTTGATGTTTAGTGAATTTTGACAAAGTTTTTCAAAAGTTGCAACTTTCGAAAAGTCATTCTTCATCTATTCAAAAATCATTCCACTTTGTCCTTTTTATAGTATAAGTAACTTGAGAATTGTTATTTTTACTCTAAATTTTAAATACTTATTTTTAGCAAAGTTTAGGATTTTGGTCTTTGGTTTTCATTTTCTATCTCTTTGTCTTCACTTATTTTTACTCTAAATTTTAAATACATGTATATGATTCTAGTTGCATTTCATAATGAGCGTCTAGACTGAAAAGTTAAGTGAAAAATAGTACTCCCTCCGTTCCTAAATTATTGTCTTCTTTTTCTTTTTTGTCCATCCTAAAATAATTGTCTTGTTTGAAAATTTTTCTTTTTAGAACATCACTTTTACCATTTTACCCTTACTTTTTCCACTACTTTTTTGTCCGAGGGTTGCTCAGTGTATAGGCTAGAGGGGGGGGTGAATAGCCTATACATGGTGTAATAAAAATTTCAACCAAATTTTACATTTAGATTGAAGAGTAGATGAAATAATTACTACACATAGATCATCTTCCTCATCTTGAATGATTAGGCGAAGATAGAGTGATCGGACATCTTAGATCGAGATGTAGATCATGGACATCTAGGATCGCGATATGAAATATGCAGTTGGAAGATGTATGTTGAACTTAGCTGATGGAAATGAGTTTGAGCAGCGGAAGAATAAACAGCATAAGTTTAACAATTAAGATTAAAGTAACTGTAAAGATTTGATATGAAAGAGAGCTTGACAGTTGACTATAATCTGTATGAGATGCATCATTTACTTTCCTTAAACAGTTGCACATGATAAAGCAAATTATACGCGAAAGAGAAATCAAGGCTGAATGTAACAATTATATATTTTATATTAAAATTCAGAGAGGTTTGCTCAAAGGCAAACATGCTTAGTACATCAACCTAGAATCTCTAACCTAGCAATCTTCTTAGGAAAAAGAAGGAGAAATGAAGAAAGCGAAATCAAATATATCGAAAATACATTAGAAGATGTATTTAATATTTCTTAAGACATCTTCCTGTAGTTTCAACTTGATATATTTGTTGTGAGAAGAGAATATTAGGAGTTGTTCAAATAGCAAGTATTTGAACAACTGAGTGCTAAGCACTCGACCAACAATGATGACACCTTATTGCACAATCGGCACGACTTATAATGTAGTATAAGTCGCCGATATGAATGCAACTGGACATGTAAGTTCGGCTCTTCATCGGACATCTTCAAGCTTGAGGCTTCAACGATCGTAAGATACTTGGTCTCTTTATTGAATGATGGAGTTGAGGCCATGAAGAGACGAGTTCTTCGAAGGAAGAAGAACTCAAATCAACAACAAGGTTGATCAAGCGAGCTTCTCGGCTTTTGGATTTTCTTCTCTCTCTCTCACAAAGTGTTTGTTCTTACACTTGTGATTTCTCACTCGAAGGAGTGGTTCGGATTGAAGAAATGAAGATCAATACCACAACCTTTCTCAAGCATAAGCATACACAATTTGTGTGTTAGAGTGCTTGTGCTCTCTCTCTTGTTTTCTTGTGCTCACACTTTAGAAATGAGGATGAGAGTCTTCTTATATAGCTGGAGAAGAGGTGACCGTTGGTGTATTGAATAGGTTTATGCCCGTTGGTGATCGAATCTCGTGATGTAGGCGAGTACATCTTTGGATTTGTTGGGCAAAGACCTTCGATTAGGTTTGAATCTTGAAGATGATGGGACACAGTGGACATAGTTGGACGTGTCGAGCTTAGCTGGATGCGGTGATTGATGTGGACGTATCATTGCTTTGAGCGTAGTGCGGCGTCGTGCTTGGCCTTTTAAAATGAAGCTTTGAAGACCGCGAACACTTTGTTCGAGAGGAAATGTCTATTGGATAAACGTGAAGGTGCGACATCGATGCGTATCTTGGATTTGTCGACAGATCTTGTAACGGATCTATTTTGTCTTGAAGTGCATTGAGTAACGACCGATGTATCTCGTGATCTTACGGTTTCTCGGCGGTTGTTTTGATGAGGATTTGGCGATTCGAGATCTGCCATTATAGAAGGCGATGTAGAAACCGGCGATGGTCACGATGTTCCTCTTGAATAAATAGCTTCTCTGGTTGTTCGATGAAGTGCTTTGGCGGATACTAGAGTCTGCCGATATAGAAGCTGCGATGTAGAGATGGCTATTTAGGCGATCATAGGCGAAGGAAATGTCGCTAGTGAGACATCTGCCGATAGTCACGTCAGCGGCAAATTGAAGAGCTTGATTCATATGAAGGTTTGTCATCATTCGGTAGGACAAAGACTCGGATATGTACAAAGACTTCCTAGTCTAATGACCTATGCATTGTTTCAACAAGTGCCACACTAACCGTGCACGACCCTTTTAGCCACTTGTGAAACATGCGTTGTAATGGGAACAAGCAAATCACGTGTTGGAATATGCATACATATATATCGGTGATTTACGAGCATATTCCTAACAATCTCCTCCTATTTGCTTGGGACCATTACTACAATTGACTTATACATATAGCTCTATAAAGCGGTTGTTCAATCCTTAGTAATAACATGCCACTACTTGAATATTCGGTTTATATCAAGACATGCCCTAGGTTGAACTTACAAGCGATAGCGTATGTATAGTCACCTATTGCTAAGTATTTGAGACTCAATAAATGGAAGAACAAATACGAAGCAATAACTGAAATGTTTATTAGGCAAATGATAATATTGCCTTAAGAGTGTGTTTCTTGCATCGGATGATCTGAAGAATGTTGCTCAAGCAAGAAGTAGAAAGTATAAGTGACTTAATCGAATTGATTAAGCATCTTCATCTAGTCAGCATATTATAATAGTCATATAGTGTTAAGCTGTATGGGTAGATACTATCTTACAACAGTCCTACAAGTTGTCTACCTCTCCTTCTTAATATTTGTTTATCTCTCCTCCTTAATGAATATTGTTCTTAATAGTGTTAATCCTACTATAATTTCTTAAGGCCTGACTTCTTTTATAATTACTTGAGGCCATTACTTCTTCACGGTCTCTCCTCCTGAAAGGTTCATTGATTACTTGCAATTTTCACAATCTCTCCTTTCTTCAATTTTCTCTTTAATATTTGTTTATCTCTTAATCTTACTAATTGTTTATCTCTCCTCCTTAATATTTCACATTTGGGGGCCATTACAATCTGGGGGCCATTACTATAATTATAATTACTTGGAGCCTACAATAATTTCTCTCCTCCTTACTAGTTGGGGTTAATATTTCACATTTTCTTGGGGCCATTACTACCAATTATTACTTCAATTTCTTCTTTCACATATTCAATTGCTTGGGGCCATTACTACTTCATAATTTCTCCTCCTTAATGGCCACAAGTTGAAGATAGATTGATAGTTATCAATTGAATTTTGGAGTATTATAACCTAAATATGAGGGAGAACATGCTTATGGTAATTCATAAGGTATGAATTTTGACAGGTAGAGAGAGCATGCTGTCGTCTGAGAAATGCCGAGGTGATTTGCAGGATGTAATTCTGCAGAAAATATAGACTTTATCGAGGAATACGGTTACTTGTCATATTCTGATTCTTAATGTGCGGATAGCTTATGATACACAACTTTCATGTATGAGACATACATAAAAGGATATCGAGGTTAGAAATTGTGTTTCCATTGCTTGTAAGAAGATTTTACAAGAATGTAGTGTGATACGCTTTATTTTGTGATAGGAGAGGCAAAATAGGGTAAGTTGTTTAATTAGTGAAACCAATTGGTGAGTAGTAAAGCATTCAAAATGGTTTCCTCTTTAAGGTATATCAAGTCAAAACAAGCAAGTATGGTGAGTCTTATGTTGATTGTTGTTGGATGTATGAGATATACATCTAAAACATGAGATGTAAGGTGCGCCTACGAGTATAGATGAAGTTCATCAAGACAGAAGCTGCGGACATGAGCAGTATGTACCAGGACAAATTTTTAATTTTTAACTCAAAAGAAAATGTCAAATAACGACAGGCACGTACACAAGACTAAACACATTACATATTTATCATTGATATAGCAAAAGAAAGTTAGATTTATAAAACAGAGACCTAGCTAGTCATCCTAATGAAGTAGAGTTAGAGGATGAAGGTCTGTGATTCTAATCGAAAGGAACATTGACCGGTTTTTGAGTTGGCGTTCTTTGTTGAAGCTCCTCCGAGATGAGGGTTGCTCGAGGTGAGCATTTGAGGCGATGGGAGCGGGTGCGATAGTAGCGGTATTGTCTCTTGTGGGAGTCCAAGGGATGAAATTGGATACACTTGTTCTGGGGTCTCGAAGACGATTCCTTACACGACGAGAGATTTGACGAGGTCGTTGAATCAGCGGTGGAGGAGGAGTGGCAAGAAGGACCATCATTCGATGACGCCATTCGGTGTGGGAGATGGGTCGATGAGGAGGACTAGGCGATTTGGTGAACACATGATGCAACGACTCTATTTGTGGAGAGATTTTGAGGAACGAGAAGTCGGTTTGTTGTTTTGGAAACGATACCAATTTTATACAACTTTGAGAAGATGAAAGGGTTTCTTGATTAGAGGAATGGGAAAAGACATTTTGGGGGCTTAAAGAAGTGAGTGCATTTAATGACGGTAATGATAGTCGATTTTGGATTATGTCATCATGCTTAGTGTAATAATGGCTAGTGCATAGGCGATCTAGAAGATATTTATATTAATTTCAAACAAGAAGTTTAAAATTAATTTGAGACCAGATTAATTTGATTGCCTTTATTGTGATATTAATGGGTACAATGCTTCGGGAATAATATAAGTTTATTTTACTTCAAGCGAGTTGTTTGAGTAAATTAATCAACAATAGAACAGCATTGGTTGTTTAAGAATGAATTGGGGACGAAATAACTTGTCCAAGCCATATGACACGGTTGTACATGACACATATGTGGAGGTTTTAGACGAATGTGTCTTAAGATTGTCGATATCAATCTTGAAGTTTGATACCAATTTTGGGAGATTTGAAGAGTCTTTTAATAAATGAAGACACTATTAGCGAGTTGTATTAGGTTTTTGCTAGAGTGGGGCTGCGATATTGATTGTTGTGTCTATTATTGGGAGTGTGATTAATATCGGCTAAGTTAAGGACAGTGATATCAATTGAATAGACTCTATTTATAATGGACATCAATCTATTTAAGATTAATAAAGCTTAGTAAGAATATTAAATAGATCAAGTGAGATGTTACATGTGTACACGAAGTGATGTCCGTTCTTCTTTCTAATCGAGATCTAGGCATTCTATGGCAAGGGAAGAGATCTGCGAGACTAGACTTGTTCGAAGAGAGTGAGACGTAGCCTATATGAAACGGGGGTCATATCGGTTCACTCTGAGGAAGGACATAATATTTGAAAATATTAGTCTTCCCAAGATTTCTTGAATGTCGACTATCTTGAGGATAGGTCGAGTTACTAGAGATTTTTAACTACATCCTTTTTGACAAAGAATCACATGATAAGGTGTAGCGAGTGTTTTGGAATTCAATCGTATACCAATTAGGTTGAGCCATTATAATGGAGACAACTAATCAAGCCTTTATAACTTCAATCTCATAGGGTATACAAGATTTGGTAGTTGTCATTACTAAGAACACAAAGTCTTTGTTGGATTGTCTTGAAAGGTTCAATTTAGCGGACTTTGTTGTTCAAAGTAGATTTACTAACAATCTTGACCTTTTAATCATGAAGAATAGAGATTGAGTAATAGCGGATTCATCGATAGATTGACATGAAGATCATGAATCTGCGATGCGCCTATTTGTTAAGAGACTATAGATTACGCGAACTTGAATTTAATCATTGTGAAAAGATTAGATTACGAAAGGCAATTATCATGGTGTCTAAGGATGAGAGTTAGCGGTAGTAGAAGACCATAACTTGATTTAGCGGATTGTTCAAGAAAGGTTTGCGATGGGATGTCGGCGAGTTTGTGTCTCGGTAGAGTGACCATTTCATTAAGAGCAATTCTTTTAATCACGAGAATAAAATGGAGATAATCAAAGAATGATAGGTTTGATCAACACACTTTAACACATTAGTTCATGCTATCAAAGGAATGCGAGACAAGTAGATGAGCATGAGAAAAGTTGCGAAACTTGTATTCAATGATCCAAGTAGTTTTACACGGTATGATGCAAGGATCGGTGATTACAAGAACAATACAAGCTGGATTTTTGGTGACGCCGATTACATGAGAAAGATACAATGATTCAATTTACGAGAAAGAAATACATGTTACAAATTTGTGTCCTATAGATCCTAATCCTAGACATTAGATTGGGAGTCATTGGTCAAGGATTTAGAAGGAGTTGGATGATAAGAAGATGGCCGTGTTCCCTTTTTGATCTCCTCCAACTCTCGGGGAGGCGAACATCTTCACTTCTTCGGTCATTATGAGAGCACCGAAGGGTGATGGCCACCAGGATGTCTTGTTTTGACCATGAATCCCCTTTGATAGACGAGGGATTGGTGGTGACTATTAGCGATTCGTCATCCTCATCAATTCCATATTAGCTACTTAATTCAGCGTGAATCATCGCCTCGGCCATCTTTGAGGTGATGGTCGGCATACCTACATATAACCGAAGACTTGTTGCACATGGCAATATGTTAAATGTTTTCCAAACATTTGACATTTCTTTTCAGGATCTTTTACGTGAAGTTCAAGTATGCAAGCGAGACTTCCAAAAGTGGAATGAGTATGTGCTAATTGATTTTCCCGAGTGATTCATCTGTAGACATTTTAGAGTATCAATGAGATTGATAGCTAAAAGAGAATGAAATCACTCTTCGGCATTAATTGATGGTTTTCTATCTTACTTTTAAAACTAATTGACTAAAAGAGTTCTTAAGTGTTCGACAATCATGTTTGCGCATATGAATTATGCTTGACGGCAAACTTCTATGATTATCGGACGAGACAAAAGAAGTTCTTTTTATCAATTGTTTTCTCAACAAGACTGTGGAACCATAATTAATGATTTACGGTACACGGGACTTGATGCAATTTCTCTCATATTTGTAAGCGTGTATTGAAAAAGATTTTGAGAAATAATTTTCACGGTTTATGAATGATTTTGGAAATTCATTATTGAGAGAAATTTAGATCAGCTCTTGTGAAGTAACGAAATAAAATCGAAACAACATTGAATGAATATGAAGGAATCATACCTGTTGTTAAGGAATTGTCTTGATCCAATCTTAGGACTTGGATTTTGCAACATTTGTGAGATTTTGAATCATCGATTTGTAACTAGTGTAATCTATACGCGGTTTGTGAGTTTTGACATGGTAGAGATTGGAATGAAGAAGGAGCTCTACTTATACTCACGGAGGTTAGGCGAAGGATACTCAATAATGAAGCATTCTTGTTGTGTTGTCCTTCGATCACGCCATGGCGAGGATAGGTGTGAAGTCTAGATATTTTCAAGATTCTTGGTAAGGATTGATGTTGGTGACTTGTCGTTTTCCAAGATTTTGAAAATAGTCTTAACTTTCGAAGCGATCAAACTTGAAAAGTGTGCCTCCACCTTTAATAGACTTGAGAGAGTAGGTCTTTAAAGGATTTTACTTCTATAAGTCGGCACATAAAGCGAGCTTATGAAGTGTTGGTTGCGAGATGTGGAAATTCAACCAACTACGGGGTTTTGAAAAACACTTGAAATCGGTGATAGAAAAGTCTTGATTTGTTTTTGAAAAATCATTTGCATAAAACAAATCATACAATCAATGTATATTAATGAAAGTGCGGTATGACGTTATTATGCATTATTGTCGATGATATGTATAAGCATATTAGTTCGGAGACATGAGCACGAGTCATTGGAAAGCAAATAGCTAACTTTGTTATGTATAGGCATGAGAGAGGGTCTTTATCAACTCCTTTGGACTTATCGGATTTTTCACTTCATTGTTGTAAAGTCCAGCGGTGAAGATTTTGACCTTGAGTGAGTGAAGGACATGAGTGAGTTCTCATGAGTGATCGGATCCTTCATGAATCGCGGCCATGTTACTATCTGCCGATGGAGAGAGATGTTGCATGATTGACCTTTTACGTCATATGAGTTCTGCCCAAAGTACTCATAGAGAAAATTAGCAACATTTATGAGCTAAAGATAGCTCTAGTAATCCAATAATACAAATGAGACTTAATAAGCATGACAAAAGAATAATTATTCAAAATACGGCTTATAAGTGTAACCCGTAGTGTTAAGAAATTTGGAGTGGGGTTACTTCCTCATTAGACTCTTTGAGCGCGTCTGCTCATAGTCGTTGAAGCACCATTTCTAATACGAGCATAGGTTCCTTGAGTGTATTCTTGCTCGGTGAGGCTTTACATTGAAGAAAGACAAACTCATCATTGATGTCCTTAGGCCAAGATCTTACAATCACGGTAATTTTGAAGATGACATATTTTTGATTTCCTTTGAATTTTCTTTGAAACTCTTCTTATTTCCTTTGCTCTAAACTTTTATAAAAAGTTTTCTTGAGAAGGTGTTGGATTGGAACAATCGTTAGCCTTATGTCAAGAGAGCATGTTTTTGGAAGGGATTCTAAGTAATTCATCCATCAAATATGAGTTTAACCCATTTGCCAAAGAAGATACCAAGATTTGAGAACAGACTTATGAAACATGCATAATCCTTAGCAAATCAACTTCCACTATAATACTTATCTTCACAATATCAATGTAATTCTGATATATGATAAATTTTCTTATAGTGAACACATTGTCATCACAATACTCTTTCTCACATATTTTTGAAAACAAAATTTATTTTGATTTGAAGATGGTTTTCAAAAGGCTTTCGGATTCTCCGTCAAAGGTTTTTGTGGATAAAAGATTTTGAAAAGACTCCTTTTGACTATGCATCTAATCGAGCGGCGGGATCTAAACTCTCGGGTTATTAAGCACGAAATAAGGTTCTGAGTGCGGCTCGATACCAATTGTTAGGTCAGGGTTGCTCGGTGTATAGGCTAGAGGGGGTGAATAGCCTATACTTGGTGTAATAAAAATTTCATCCAAATTTTACATTTAGATTGAAGAGTAGATGAAATGATTACTACACATAGATCATCTTCCTCATCTTGAATGATTAGGCGAAGATAGAGTGATCGGACATCTTAGATCGAGATGTAGATCATGGACATCTAGGATCAGCAGATATGAAATATGCAGTTGGAAGATGTATGTTGAACTTAGCTGATGGAAATGAGTTTGAGCAGCGGAAGAATAAACAGCATAAGTTTAACAATTTAGATTAAAGTAACTGTAAAGATTTGATATGAAAGAGAGCTTGACAGTTGACTATAATCTGTATTAGATGCATCATTTACTTTCCTTAAACAGTTGCACATGATAAAGCAAATTATACGCGAAAGAGAAATCAAGGCTGAATGTAACAATTATATATTTTATATTAAAATTCAGCGAGGTTTGCTCAAAGGCAAACATGCTTAGTACATCAACCTAGAATCTCTAACCTAGCAATCTTCTTAGGAAAAAGAAGGAGAAATGAAGAAAGCGAAATCAAATATATCGAAAATACATTAGAAGATGTATTTAATATTTATTAAGACATCTTCCTGTAGTTTCAACTTGATATATTTGTTGTGAGAAGAGAATATTAGGAGTTGTTCAAATAGCAAGTATTTGAACAACTGAGTGCTAAGCACTCGACCAACAATGATGACACCTTATTGCACAATCGGCACAGCTTATAATGTAGTATAAGTCTGCCGATATGAATGCAATCTGGACATGTAAGTTCTGGCTCTTCATCGGACATCTTCAAGCTTGATCTGGCTTCAACGATCTGTAAGATACTTGGTCTCTTTATTGAATGATGGAGTTGAGGCCATTGAAGAGCGAGTTCTTCGAAGGAAGAAGAACTCAAATCAACAACAAGGTTGTTGATCAAGCGAGCTTCTCGGCTTTTGGATTTTCTTCTCTCTCTCTCACAAAGTGTTTGTTCTTACACTTGTGATTTCTCACTGAAGGAGTGGTTCTGGATTGAAGAAATGAAGATCAATACCACAACCTTTCTCAAGCATAAGCATACACAATTTGTGTGTTAGAGTGCTTGTGCTCTCTCTCTTGTTTTCTTGTGCTCACACTTTAGAAATGAGGATGAGAGTCTTCTTATATAGCTGGAGAAGAAGAGGTGACCGTTGGTGTATTGAATAGGTTTATGCCCGTTGGTGATCGAATCTCGTGATGTAGGCGAGTACATCTTTGGATTTGTTGGGCAAAGACCTTGATTAGGTTTGAATCTTGAAGATGATGGGACACAGTGGACATAGTTGGACGTGTCGAGCTTAGCTGGATGCGGTGATTGATGTGGACGTATCATTGCTTTGGCGTAGTGCGGCGTCACGTGCTTGGCCTTTTCGGAAATGAAGCTTTGAAGACCGCGAACACCGTTCGAAGAGGAAATGTCTATTGGATAAACGTGAAGGTGCGGACATCGATGCGTATCTTGGATTTGTCGACAGATCTTGTAACGGATCTATTTTGTCTTGAAGTGCATTGAGTAACGACCGATGTATCTCGTGATCTTACGGTTTCTCGGCGGTTGTTTTGATGAGGATTTGGGATTCGAGATGCCGTTATAGAACTGCGATGTAGAAACCGGATGGTCACGATGTTCCTCTTGAATAAATAGCTTCTCTGCAGTTGTTCGATGAAGTGCTTTGGCGGATACTAGAGTCTGCCGATATAGAAGCTGCGATGTAGAGATGGCTATTTAGGCGATCATAGCGAAGGGAATGTCGCTAGTGAGACATCTCGATAGTCACGTCAACCGGCAAATTGAAGAGCTTGATTCATATGAAGGTTTGTCATCATTCTGGTAGGACAAAGACTCGGATATGTACAAAGACTTCCTAGTCTAATGACCTATGCATTGTTTCAACAAGCTGCCACACTAACCGGTACGCAGCCCTTTTAGCCACTTGTGAAACATGCGTTGTAATGGGAACAAGCAAATCACTGTGTTGGAATATGCATACATATATATCAGCTGATTTACAGGCATATTCCTAACAATTTCAAAAGTAAATTAGTCACACAAAAAAAAAAAAAAAAACATTTTGTGTAAATGGAGCATAAAAATAAGAGTAGCATTCTCTTTATTTTGAACACGAAAGTAGGATACACAATTAAAGTAGCTCTCTTTTGTTCAATTATAAATTTTAGGCTATGTTTGGATACTCAGTGTCATGCTTTGGAATTAGAATTGGATGAACAATTTGAGCTCCATGGAATTCAAATTGTTTAGCCAATTCAAATTCCAAGCTATGACATTAGGTTCCCAAACAGACCCTTAGTGTATTGGATGAAGCCAACACTTGGCTTCAATCTCAGAGTCTATTTGAGCAAATGCCTCCTGCATATCATTTGTACATTTCAGTGAGATTAGCTTCAGTGAATTTCTTTTCTTATTTTTATTCTATTTTCCTATATAATATCTCTTCGTGTCAAAAATATTTAGAATTTATTCTAATACCTCTAACAATCGTTACAAACACAATATTTGTAACGATTGCGAGATGTATATATTTGTACAATATTTGTAACAATTGCTACAGATATCAGAATAAATTTTTAATATTTTTTACACGAAGAGATATTAGATATGAAAATATTCATTGAACAATTATTTCAAATACTGTTTCAACAAAATACGTTCTTTTAAGAAAAACATGCATAAAGGTGAGCAATAGCAAAAGTAACTCCAATTTATTTTAAGAGTAAATTACAAATAACCCCCCTCATTTAAGAAAAACATGCATAAAGGTGAGCAATAGCAAAAGTAACTCCAAATTCATTTAAGAGTAAATTACAAATAACCCCCCTCAATATGGGTTGGGTTTGAATTGCCTCAACTACCAATTGAAGCACGTTTTCTTTAATCGTACCTTTTGTTTAAGCACTATCATTTGAGTTGATAAAAAATGTATACCTAAGAGTCACGTGACATATTTCCTTTTTTACCCTAATGTCTTCTTGGTGTTTCAATTTATTATCTCACCTCTTTATAGTCCTTATGTACGACATAATTAATTGAAACACCAAAATGATATTATGGTAAAAAAAAAAAAACATAAAGATAGTCACGTGAGTCGTGAACATTTTCCGTCAACTCAAACGACAGTGCCTAAATAGAAGGTGTAATTAAAAAAAACGTTATAATTGAAGAGAAATATTGCTTTAATTAGTAGTTGAGGGGAAATTTGAACTTGACCAATAGTTTGGGGGTTACTGCAATTTACCTTTAAATTTAAAGAGTGTTTGACTTGGCCTTAGCTCTTGTACAAAAGAACAAGGAAGATTATATTGAAAAAGTATTTAAATCAAATTTGGTTTCAACAAATACTCCCTGTTCCAGGCAAAGAGTTCAGTTTTGATTTTTTTTGGTCAATTAAACTAAAGTTTGACCAATAATTAACATAAATCTAGTAGTTTTTACAAAGTTATTAAAATTGTAATCTATAGTATTACTAAGATAATTTTTAATTAATGAAATTTTATTTCTTAAAACATAAGTAAAGTATGTAAATTTTTTATTTGATTTAGTCTTATGTTGATTTCTATAAAAGGAAAGTGGACTCTTTGCCTGGAACGGAGGGAGTAGTCAACTTTGGTAGAACAAGTTGTAATAGTTTTAGCAAGTAAAAGGTAGAATGAAACATTCAAAGAGAAACATAGAGTAGAATACTTACTTGACTAAGGCTATTTCATTGAAGCAGCTAAGTCAATTCTGTAATTTGCTTTGTTTTTCTCTTTATATGAACCGGTCTCTTTCACCAACAATTACAATACTTTCTTGTAATCTGTCCGGTTGAAGAATACTACTTCCATCGTCCCTAAATGAACGTTCGTTTTTAGTATTTTACTAAAATTAGAGTTTAAATTTTAAGCATTTTAGTAGTACATGTATATTAATATTTTTAGTATCCATATACAAAATTGAAAGTCTACATTAGGATATGATAAGTGGCAAGTGCGAAAGATGAAATTAGTGAACTTATACAAAAATAGGCAAGAAAATATTAAAAATGAACATTCATTTAGGGACGTAGGGAGTAATGTACATACAAAAAATACAGACAATAAGAAACATTAAAATGGTCTATGTCACCTTGGCGTGTATAGATGATTGTGCTTAGAGACGACAATTACTGCTCATACCTATTTACCTGCTCAAACTGCCCAAACATAAGTGGGTTTGAAAGGCTTTAAGGGCATTTTAGGGAGTTATTAAACTTTTTGGTCAAGAGGCCGTAAAACATAAAAATACGGGTCAAATGCTATACTTGACTAATACCACGTCTAAAGACTATCACAAGTGTAAATGGGCGGGCCATACACAGGCTTGGGTGGCCATGGGGACCCATTTGCCCATGAACATAAAAATTATCAAACAGTGAATGCATTAGTTTGCAAATGAAAGCATCAAACTCTAATTTGGGTTAGTAAACATAAAAGAAAATTAATATATACTAACTCTTCATAACATGCACAAATATTGGGAAAAATAATTTTTTGACCATCGTACAAATTAAGGGTAACTAATTTGACTAGCGAACTTTCAATATTCAAAATGTGACCAACGTACTCATGATTTGAGTGTAATGTGGTCATTGCCGTTTATTAGATATTCAAATTGATAACGGAACTTTCAATATCCACATAGTCCAGCAGCTCAGCCATGGGTCGATCAATGAGTCGATTGATTGACCCATGAGTTGATTAATCGACTCAAGGTTGATTAATGAGTCAATTGATCGACCCATGAATTGATTAATCGACTCAAGGTCGATTTGAGTCATTTTGATCGACTCATTGAGTCGTTTAATCGACTTAGTAAGCATATTTTGGGATTTTCGGATAAAAAGTGGCCATAAAAGATGTTTTTGGGTAAGTGTGACCTTATATGAATTTTACAGCTTTGACTAGGCTATTTATGAAGAAACCCCGTCTTTAGACATTCAATTATTCACCCATTTGAACCCACAATCCACATGAGCGCCACCCATACCTACCCAACCCGTCCATTTATCACCTCTAATTGTACTATGCAACATTTTAATCCATACAAAGTATTTTGTTTTAACATATTAATAATTGTATCCATTCTGTTTTCTGTATTCTTTGTAAGTGCCTTTGAAATGTTTTTCTGTTCTATTTCTTGCTATTGTTATTTGTGTTTTTTTGTCTCGTTTCTATTTATAGAATCTTTTGTCTCTTATATGCTCCTTATTGTTTTTTGTGTTTATCCGTTCTATTTCTTGTCGTTAATCGGCTTCTTTAGTACCTATATTCGAAATAAATTATTTTATTTTTAGTATTTAATACTTTTTTTTAAATGAATAATAACATTGTCACACAGCAACCAAAGAAATGGTCAGTACAATTATGTTGAACATGACAGTATTGATTTTCAAAAAGGTTGCTTAATAAAATTTATCTAAAGAAAGCTGTCCATTTTGCCAAAATTGGTTTTATTTTGTCAGCATGAGATTGCCAAACAATATTATACCATGTGCTATAAGACTTGTATCTTCCCTAACAAAGTCAAAATCAGATAATAGTAAACCCTGTGGAAACTCACTCTTTTAAAGCTCTAACAATGGCGCGAGATATATCAACAGGCACTTGGAGAAAAATCATGTTTCCATCCAATGAAATACAACAGTTGCCCTCAATCTCATCGTAAACGAGAGATTTTTTGGCAACATCGTTTAACAGCATACCTAGCAACACTACTGAACATAAAAACAAGCCCGTACGTCGATCCTCTACAATCGATTTAACAATCCTAACCAACAACCTATAAGAATGCTATAATTACACTGGTTCTTCTTGCCAATTAAATACAAGTATCTATTAAATTAGCAGCCTTCGGGATTTTCTCACCTCCTGTAACGTAACCTCTGGAAAACACAGACATCATGTAAAGTATACAATGTGTCTGAGAGCCTTTCTCGGGGAGTATGGCAATATTCTCAAAGGAGCATAGGTTACATGGGCTGCTGTTGCAAAATCATGAAGTATCTAAAAGGAGCTATGAATGTCTACCTACACGAGTAACTATGAGTAACTATATACGTTCCTTTTAGGTCATATATTGTCTTCACCTGGGGCTTCCTCCATTTTGACAAAGAATATGCAGCTGCCACCAACAAAAGGACGAAGACCAACATAACTACAAAACTGGAATAGTCATCACAAATTATAGATCTACCCCAGGTGGAATGTTCAGAATCCACATCAGCTGTGCTCTGCAAGATGAAAGCTCCCAATGCCCAATCAAGAGGGATATTGTTCACCTGATTAGCATATCCAATCCTGTGAAAAGAGAATTCGGTCAAAGGGTGCCAAGGCATGTGCACAAGGGTATACCAAAGGCGCACATAGGCAGAGACAGATTTTTCTTTGGCTTCTGGTGGGGCTGTGAATCTAAGATATTGTTACAGGAAGATTTGATTAACCTTTACATGTACTTTGGACACGGAACAGAAGTGTACCTTTCATCATCCAAATCAATCCCAAGGCTGTCATGAAGAAGAGCAACAATATATGCCGAAGAGAAGCAGTAACGATGCAAATCCTCCTCATCAAGTGACCGATATTTCTTCTTTATATTTGACCAATCCTCTTCGCAGAATTGTTGTCCAGCCACCATCATCTCAGATAGAAATGTTTTTGGGGTCAACCCAAAGAACTAATCGCAAGAAACAAAATCAGAACAAAGCTCAATCAATAGCACATTATAATTCTAAAAGATTATTACTTCTTATTCCAGAAAGAATATAGATAACAATCTAACCTTAGATGTATGGAAGAAATTTTCTGTGGCCAAAAACTTGCCCTGAAGATTGGGTATAAATGTTGATCCAATGGAGCATCGTTCATACGGGCACCCCTCTGTTTATATAAAAAAGGATCTTCATCCATTACTTTTAACAGCAGGAAAGCAGAACCTCAGACAAGAAGTAAGATAAAACCATGCATTATTGTTAGATAAACATATACCTTTCCCTTTCTGCAACAGCATTAATGAAGCAGATCTGCACTCCGAGAAGTTACCACTGGGATGCAGGGAAGACAAATACTTATTTGTTTCGATCAAAGAACTAGGAGAGAGTTTCTCCAACATCAGATTGTATTTAAATCCTCTAGGAGTACATGGATCCATTGATTTTCTACTTTGAATGTATTCTGCAGTAACATAAATGGATGACTTTATAAGCTCAAGTAGTAGCTGAACTGGAGACTTTACCATCACGCTTCCTATATTAAAACTTGAAAGCAAGTTTACTAAGATAAACTGACATCTGTCATTACAGTAGTAACTAAAACATAAATAACCACGGATCAGAAATCAACAAGAGATTGTGTCATCAGCATCAATTAATGCCCTTCGTTTTTTCTAATAAGAACCTCCACAGCATACATATATTTGGCTTCATATAATTTAGATACACCGGAGGCCGGAGCTATTCCATTCTACAACGACCACCGACACTAACTTTCATCCTTTCTTTGTCCATTCTCCACGGCATATATTAAATGTGTCCTTGGTTTTATAAGATACTTCTTTACATTGTGAAATGCAAAATATTGAAGAGCTGATTAAAGAACACAGATGTATACTCTACTCCACTCAAATCAGCCTTAGTCCCCAACTACACATGGCACTATGGTATATAAAGTAGAACTAAAAGTACAGGTGAAAAAAATAAGAGACAAACTATCACCAAAATACAAGCGAATCTAAAATTTGGGTCCACAATATTGTTCCAAACTTGCCCAATAATAATTTCTCAGAAGGGTAAAAGGCATTTCACTTCAGAAAATTACCTGGTTTCACATCTCTCACACAGCATACACTCACCTATAATTTCGTTTAATTAGAAATATAGTCTATCTCAATCCTTGGAGATCTCACAATTAACATTTTAGGAATCATCCAACCTAGTTTCATTATGCAATCAATTTTCAAGTAAGACAGCAGTGTCTGGATGTTATTATATACTTCTTGCACAGACACAGTCGTGAACCAATAAAAGTACATGCCACCTATTTGTTCCTCTAAGCAAGTGGCATAACACTATATCAAAAGCAACATTATGAAGCTATCCGAGACTGCAATGTAGAAAATCAGTAGAAGTATAAGAGCATTTCGACCTACCCAACTGTTGGCCTCTTGCAACAAGTGACTCCCTCATCAAGTCAAATGCAACGTTCTGCAAATATGAGACAAGTTATGATCATTCCAGTAAATGTATAATAAAGACAATTAAAAGCCCAAAGACACAGTATTTTAAAACATTTACCAGTGAAGCAGCAATCAATACATTACCTTTTGTTATTTAGAAACTAGAGTTAAAACAGTAAAATTATCCAACAAAAGACTTCTCAAAAAAATTATGTATTCAAGGAGCAAGGACATCAGCAGCAACTCAGGAAAACCCTGTAGATCTTGGGGAACTTTACAATATAAAAGAAGCCTGATTTTATTTTTCCCAACCGATGTCGGAAAGGAATATATTGAAGAGCTTCTAAATGTTCACTCACTTTCAACACTTGGCATGCAATTCAATTATCAAGCGACTACAAGAGTATGATGATTTGGAGGCATGTTCAATTCGCAATTATAATTGATGAACAACAAAGAATTTGGGGTTGAAATTGAGTTTGCGACATGTGTATAAGCGTTTCTGAACAGAAGCACTATACCTGGTCCCCATAGATGAGCTATAAAGTGTTAACGCACTTGGGAAACATCATGATAATATCTCATTGTTGAAAGAGAAACATAAAAAGAAAGGAACTTAAACTTCGAAAATAGCTATCAGATATTAGGGCATGCAGCTGAGATGAGATGACAAGATCAACATGCAACAACTATCTGAGAATTTTTTTGGCAAATCTATATTGAAACAATAATCAAACATTCACAAAACAATATGTCAAGTGTACCAAGTGACAGTTACTGTTAAACAAAGACTACCTGGCCAAACTGAAGCAAGCTGTGGCAAAACTATCCAACAAAAGACTTTTCAAAATTATGTATTCAAAGAGCAAGGACATCAGCAGCAACTCGAGAAAGCCCTGAAGATCTTGGGAAACTCTACAATATAAAAGAAGCCTGATTTTATTTTTCCCAACCTATGTTAAAGAGGAAAAGAATTGGTCCTTCTAATTTGTTCACTCACTTTCAACACTTGGCATACAATTCAATTATCAAGCGACTACAAGAGTATGATGATTTGGATGAAAGTTCAATACGCGACTATAATTGATGAACTACCTGGTACCCCATAGATGATCTATTTAGTGTCTGACGCACTTGGGAAACATCATGATAATATCTCATTGTTGAAAGAGAAACATTAAAAGAAAGGCATTGAAACTTTGAAAATAGTAATCGGATATAAGGGCATGCAGCTGAGATGAGATGACAAGATCAACATGCAACAACTATCTGAGAATTTTTTTTGGCAAATCTATATTGAAACAATAATCAAACATTCGCAAAACAATATGTCAAGTGTACCAAGTGACAGTTATTGTTAAACAAAGACTACCTGGCCAAACTGAAGCAAGCTGTGGCTGTAAAGATTGTAACTCTGATTCCCAAATTTAACATTTTGGAAGAATTCCGGGGGAATTGGCTCACTTGAAACAAATGTTATCTGAAACATTCAATACAACAATCAAAAAGCAAGTCTACGAAAAATATTAAACTTAGGCTTCGTCAAGGAAAATAACTTCTGGAAAATGATTTCGGGAAAATAGCTTTTGAAAAATGAAAAGTTTTTATTTTCATGCGTTTGGTAAATCTTTTAAAAATATGCCGGAAAACACTTTCGGGTATTTAGCAAACACATGGAAAATGTTATGAAAAACATATCATGAAATACAAATAAAAAGTTATACTCCCTCCGTCTGAAAACTAGTGTCCCCTATTGATTATACACTGATTTAAAGAAAGTGTTTTGACTTTAAATAGTTTTTCTTTAGTTTAGTAACCCCCACTCTATTATTAGTGGTGTCAAATCAATAGAGTCAATCAACTTTTCAATCTCACAAATAAGAATGACATAATTGACATTTGACTTGAAAAATATTTCAAAAACCAAAAGAGAGTTGTTGTGAGACGTCCAAAATAAAATAATAGACACTTATTTTAAGGCGGAGGGAGTATTTACTAAATTTGAGTAGTGCAAAGGTGATATTAGGCTACAATTCCGGCTTCAAATCAGAAATTCTATTATCTCAAACATTATACCAGAAGTTCCATTACTCTTCAACCAAAGATTTTATTCCGTTTAGGCCAAAATATGAATTACCCCCCAAGGTTTTCACCAAATCCCAAAGTGCCCCCCCACATAAGGTTTGCCCCAGAAACCCGTCTTATGTTGCTAATTTTCTCAGTTAGTCCCCCTGGCCGTGATGACCGTTAGAAAAGTAACGGGAATCCATCATGTGCCTTGCACGAGGGGGCAATTGGGTTTTTTCATCATATATACAAAATACTAACTAAAGGGGGTCAAAGTGTCAAAAGAATTACTTATATTAAATTTTCCTTCTCCCCCTTCTTCATGATCCAATCTCTTCTCAACCTCCACATGCTCCTCCACATCACTCTCGTTCGACCCTCTCTCATCATCATCCTCATTCCCTAGTGATCTAAGCATAATCAACCCTTTCATAGAGCCGTACCCATCAACCCCCCACTCTTCCTTGGCCATGTCAACTAGAACCTCCCTGGAAGGCGAAAATATAGGCGTAGGCAGCACAGCCGGAGTCACAGGACACAGTGATACAAGAGAAGTAATCCCACCAGACTTCTTTGCACATATGATAATCGAAGTAGTATTCCGAGGAGCATAAAGAGCAAACCTGTTATAGTTACTATTATTATTGTTGTTATTATTAAATTTCTTCTTAGGAAAATATCTCCTAGCCTTCAAACGATTTTGTTGTTGCAATTCCTAAAGCGTTGGAGGCTTATAACCTCCACCAACATTACCAGCAACACCACCACTGCCAATTTAATTTAATTTAAGCAAGGAGGTACCCTTTGTTGATGTAAACGATGACGTTGAGGCCGCAGGAGCTGTACGGTAGGTCGCGGTCTACGGGAGTGTCCGTGAAGACCGAGGACTTGAAGAAGATGAATGGCACGCCTTCCGGATCGACCTTCCAGATGGAGTTGCTGGTGGAGTTGGTGACGAAGGCGTTGCCGGAGAAATCGACGGCGATGTCGTTGGCACCGGCGGCAGAGCTAGAAGAAGCGGGGTCGTAGAGGGTGGTGAGGAAGAGGCGGCTATTGGGGTATTTTAGGTCGTAGGCCGCGAGGGCACTGTTGGAGGGATCTGAATGGGAGTGGACGACGGCGAGGAGGCGCGTGGCGCGATCGACGGAGACGCCGAGGAAGGAGGAATTGGAGGAGAGGAGAGGTCGGAGACGAGGGTGTTGACGACGCCAGCGTCGGAGACGGAAAGGAGAGTTGGGTAGTGGAGGGCGACGAGGACGAAGTGCTGGGATGATGGGTCCCACGCGAAGGACTTCGGGTAAAGGTTGGGTGATCGGAAATTGATGACGTGGGAATCTCGGGCAAAGATTGGGACTATAAACAACAGGATTAAAAAAATTCGAATTGATTTGGATAGGGTAAAGAAAGACATCACGATTCTTTTGACACTTTGACCCCCTTTAGTTAGTATTCTGTATATATGATGAAAAGACCCAATTGCCCCCTCTCGTGCAAGGCATGTGATGGATTCACGTTACTTTTCTAACGGTCATCACGGCCAAGGGGGCTAACGAAAAATTGGCAACTTCGCATGTGTTTCTAGGGCAAACCTTATGTGGGGTCATTTTGGAATTTGGTGGAAACCTTGGGGGTAATTCATATTTTAGCCTTCCGTTTAATACTATATTTAAAATTAAAGTATTAAGAAAATAATTGAAAGTCATTAGTGAGTAACAATAATATATATATATATATATAACGGGTTTACTATATCTTAATATTTCTAATTGAAATATTTCTGGAATTCAGCTACTTGTATCTGTAGTATTATTGTTACTTTCCCGTCTCAAAATGAATATATACTTCTATTTGTGATCGTGAATAAAAGTGAACATTTATTTTGGCAATGTAATAAAAGTTTTTTTTATAAATCTTGACAGTATCAACAAAATAGTATATAAATAAAACTTTGTTCATAGAGCAACTTCAAGAGATTATGGTAAATTATTACGATTATTTTTCTTCAAAGAAAAGTTAGAAATGAATATAGCACATTCAAATGTGCAAAGGTGATATTAGGAGAAAATTGGAATCAACAAATTTTGGTAAATAACTTACAAATGAAGTTCGTAAGACATTTTCTAGAAAAGAAAATTTCTTTTTCCGTTGACTCGTAAAAGACTTTACATGGCTTTAAATACTCTGGTATATAACCACATGGCATATAACAATATGGTGTTCGAGGAAGACAAGATCATACTTGAAGGAAAGCTTTCGACGTCATCAACAACCAAGACGGAGGTCGATTACAATTTTTGGTGGTTGAAAGACACAAAGGCAATGCATGAGTAGAGAGAGAGAGGAGAGAGTAGAGAGAGAGCTACCACTACTTTGGATGTTTACCCTTATGTTAAGTTCTTATGCTCAAGTGTCTCAAACTTACCCTTAGGAGAGAGAGAGAGTAGAGAGTATAGAGAGAGAGAGTATTCTTTAGATCTACTAGCCTCAGGCAATCTTCTCGAGGCACGCACCTTCCAGGTAAGTTCGCCGGCTCAAGGCGAGTCTGGCGGTAGCTCTGCGCGTCAGCCAGAATTTAGTCGGAATTTTTGGTGCATCTGTCTCGTCTCAGTGTGCTGTCTCAAGTAAGCTGGTAGGAGTTTATGGTTTCCCTCAGCTGCGTCAACACAAAATTGAGATTATACCCCACTATGACCTCTAAGAGATAAGATGGAGGATAAGATTATTTTTCAAGTAGGGAGGAAGACTTTTGATGTGTTCAGAATTCTTGAGAAGAATCGTGTGGCGACTGGTTGAGAGATCCAGGGGTAGACCATATGAGGTGTTTCTATCTTTTCATAAGTTCACTTGGATGTGCGATTGGTTGCGTAGCTTCTCTTCTAAAAATGGCCCTTGCTGGAAGAAGAGAACTGAAAAATTTTGCGAAGTTAAAGTGGCTAAGGATATTAATGGCACAGGGCAGTTCGACAGATTATATGTTAGGGGCACAGGGAGGTCGGGGATGATTTGTTTCCCGGAATTAGGTCCAGGTGCTGGTTGGGTTATGGTGGCGGAGAGAATGAGCAGATTTGTGAGAGAACTCAAATCCCATAGGAGAATCCCACCAAGGACTTATAAGGAGGCAGCGGAAATACCCCCATGGCCAGATTTAGTGAAGTGTTACAAACCTGCCTGAGGAAATTCTGAGGTGGATATTCAGATTAACGAGAGATCTTGTCATGGGGCCTTGGTGTATTTGGATAGGTGTCTGGTGGTAAGGGTGGGGGCACTCGATTGTCCGATTCCGTCTAGACTGGAGATGCAGAAATGGGTCGATCTCAGGTGGAAAACAGCCGGAGGAGTTAGGGTAGCAGTCTTGAATGGGAAATTCTTTCTGTTCATCTTTCCTTCAAAGGAGGAAGCGAGTCAATTCTTACAGAGTAAAAATTGGGTTTTTGATCGTCATCCTTTGATTCTGGATAGGTGGGACCCAGTGGCCTGTTGCCATCAGGAAGGTCGCAAGCCCACAGTAATATGGGTTAGGGCTTTGGGTCTTCCATTACATCTTTGGGGCAGGAAGGTGTTTCAAAGAATTGGTGACTTGTGTGGGGGTTTCATTGACGTTGATAACGAGACGGAGTGTAAAAAGGAGTTGAGGTGGGCGAGAATTTTGGTTAATTATAAAAAGGACAGTCCGACATTGGTTTGAATTGGAGTCGGCGATAGAATTTTTGAGGTTCCTGTGTGGGCAGAGACGACGGCTTACTGTAAGCCTTGGAGATTTTCTGGAAGTGGTGGTGGCGATGGTGGAACATCAGAAGGTCCGGGTAGTCGATGGGAGGTGGGTGGAGGAGGAAATTTGATAAGGAAGGAGACGATGGCGCGTGTCCGTCAAGTGGGTATTGCGCACGCTCGTAAGCACAGCAGTGGTAGGGCCCAGGCTGACTCCACAGTAACAAATTCAGAGTGGATAAGGACAAATCGTGGGCTGCAGGTGGTTCAAATTTTGAAAATACTCCAAGGAACGGTGTCATTCGTAGTAGGGTTTTTTTAGACAATGGTTTGGGCCGAAACTCAAAGGCTGGTCAATTTAATAGGGGCTTTGGGCTGGGGCGTGGCTCAATTAGAGTTAGGAATCTGGGCAAGAATATTTGGATTCTCTGCAAATCCAATAATACTGGGCCAAGTCAGGAAGTTACGGGGGGCAGGATTAATGGGCCATTTCAATCAGCCTTTCGAGTTGACTCAAACAGCGAACTGGATTCGAGGACTGGTTTTGGCAAAGTTTTGAAC
Organism: Platycodon grandiflorus; assembly: GCA_016624345.1. Lineage (NCBI taxonomy): Eukaryota > Viridiplantae > Streptophyta > Magnoliopsida > Asterales > Campanulaceae > Platycodon > Platycodon grandiflorus. The sequence continues at coordinate 33,125,021 of CM028364.1, forward strand.
AAAGCGACAAACTTTCAACTCCCCGATGGATTCCACGGAGAGTTGTCGCACGGAATTCTTCTTTGGCAACTCAAATTTCAATGAAAGGTTAGAAGATGGGGTGTGTGTGAGCCCTAAATCTGGAGAAATGTCAATAGGGGAGGAGACTGGCGCGAGTGCGTGGGGCGAAGTTCAGAATGGCTCGAATGCAGATAGGGTTCAGCGGCAATTGCGATGTAGATGAGCTTGGTTGCGTGGTCCCTCTTCCCATATGTGTGTGGGTCTCAGAACAAGAGGAGGTTTGTCCAAAACCAATTGTCTGCACTCCAATCTCGGTGATCCATCCAAAAGATATTTGTGAATACGATTTGCTTTCGGATTCAGCTTCTCAAGAGGAATTTTCGTTGTGGGTGAGAAGGAGAGCCAAACGTTTTGGCAGGTTCTGGGAGTGCTTGTTCCGGCTTTGAAGATAAGATCATGGCCTTGCTTCTGGACATCGAGAAGAAGCGGGGATCTTCATAGGCTAGCAGTGGGAAAAAGCACAACAACACTAGGGACAGGGGTAAGAGAGAATTGAAACAGCTGTGTTTCAACTTGAATTTTGAGCAGGTGGGAGGAACAAAGGGGAGGGGAGAAGACCCAGATCTCAGTTGTAAGTGATTTCTCATCCAGTTAAGAATTATTTCTTAGAATGTGTGGGGACTTAATAACGACAAAAAGAGACAGACCGTTAAGGCTGCTATGTGAAGATGAAACCTCATGTTGTCTGATTTCAAGAAAGAAACGATGCTAGAAGAGTGGTGAATAGTGTAGGGGTGGGAGATGGTTCGATTGGGAGTTTATAGGAGCGACAGGGCAGCTGGTGGGATTCTTGTCATGTGGGATAGGAGGGTTCTTACGAGATTGGATGCGGAGATAGGAATGTTTTCTGTTTCCTGTCTATTGAAGACGGTAGAGACTGGTAAGAATTGGCTTTTTCGGGGGTTTATGGGCCGTGGGAAGATAATACTCGTCATGGTCTGTAGCAGAATTGAGGATGATTAGATCGAGATGGAGTGTCCCTTGGTGCATCCAGGGCGATTTCAATGTGGTTAGGTTTCCTAGTGAACGGTCGGGATCCCAAAGATACACTCGGGCCATGATGGATTTCAACAATTTTATTAATGACTTGGAGTTAATGGACCATCTTTCGGAAGGTGAATATACGTGGTTCAGACTTGGTGACAGAAATCAATTTTCTAGACTCGATAGATTCCTTACTTATACGGATTGGGACGACTGTTTTTGTGTTACTACCCAGAATTGTCTGCCCAAAGTCATTTCGGATCATGTCCCTTTGTTGCTCGAGAGTGGTGGGGTTTGGAGAGGTAAATCTCCTTTTGATTTGAAAACATGTGGCTCAAGGATTCGGGATTCATGGATTGGGTTCGGGCAAAGTGGACCTCTTTTAGAAAAGAGGGAAATCCAAGCTATGTTCTAACCAAAATATTGAAACTTTTAAGGAAGATCTAAAAATTTGGAACAGAGAAGTCTTTGGGAGAGTTGATATCAAGATAAAGAAGGCGATGGAAGAGATTAGATTGCTTGATGAGAAGGCAGGGTCTGTCGGTTTGAATGATACGAAAGAGGAGCATCGGGCAGAATTGAGAACAAAGTTAGAGCACTTTCATATTAGTGAAGAGATTTGTTGGAGACAAAAATCGTGGGTGCAATGGCTGAAAGAGGGTGATAGAAATACTAAATTCTTTCACAGGATGGCAAGTGTTCACAAAATCGTGAATTATATTAGGAGTATCGTGATTGAGGGTAACGTTCTTGAGGATAAGGATGCTATTGAGGGCGGCATTGTGGACTTTTATGCTAATTTGTTTAGAGATGATGGGGAGTAGCACCTGAAGATAGACGATGTTCACTTGAAAACTCTTGACCCCGAGGATAGTCTTCTTCTGGAGCTTCCTTTTTCTGAAGAGGAAGTGGTGGCAGCCTTGCGCAGCATGAGCGGTGATAAAGCTCCGGGTCCGAATGATTATTCAATGGCATTTTTCTCAAGGTGTTGGGAGGTGCTTAAGGAAGATGTTATGGAAGTGTTCCAATCCTTCCATGCCACTATATGATTTAAGAAGAGTTTCAACGCTTCGTTCATTACTTTTATCCCCAAAAAATCCGGAGCCATTGATTTGAAGGACTTTAGACCCATTAGTCTGATTGGTGGTATCTATAAATTGATTGCTAAAGTCCTTTCATTGAGATTGAGGAAGGTTCTGGGGAAAATAATTTCGGAGACCCAACATGCTTTTGTGGGGAAACGTCAAATTATTGATGCTTCGTTCATTATAAAGTGGTGGATGCGAGAGTGCGGAGTTGGATTCCTGGTCTTCTGTGTAAGTTGGACATTGAAAAGGCGTATGATCACGTCAATTGGGATTTCTTGCTTTATATGATGGAGAGAATGGATTTTGGGGAAAAATAGAGGAAGTGGATTTCTTTTTGTATCTCTTTGGTCCGATTTTCGATGTTTAGTTAATGGTGAGCTTTCTGGTTTCTTTGCCAGCAAGGGGCTGCATCAAGGTGACCCACTCTCCCCGTTTTTCTTCATTATTATTATAGAGGCATTGAGTTGTTTTATTGACAAGGCGGTTCAAGGTGGTTATTTATGGCTTCAAACTTCGCGGGGTTAGTGAGATGGAGACCACCATTTCTCATCTCTTATTCGCGGATAACACCTTGATTTTGTGCGATTGCGTCACAACTCGGATACCTCGTCTTGTTCTCTTGTTTTTCAGATTGTGTCGGGGTTACAAGTTAATATCGCAAAGAGTGAAATTATTCCGGTTGGTGAGGTGACAAATATTGCAAGGTTAGCTTCAGCTTTCGGGTGCAAGACTTCTAATTTTCCTACTATGTATTTGGGTCTTCCGATTGGTGCTCCGTATAAAAATAAAGCTATATGGAATCCAGAAATTGAGAGATTTGATAGGCGCTTGGCAAGATGGAAGAAGCAAATGTTATCTAAAGCGCGAAGGCTCACTTTAGTCAAAAATACACTCTCAAGTTTACCCACTAATTATATGTCGGTTTTGTGATTCCTGCTTCTGTTAGTGCAAGAATTGAGAAGATGGAGCGAGATTTTTTGTGGAAAGGGCAGGGTGAGGAGCACAAATATCACCTGGTTAAATGGAGGAGGGTGTGTAACACTTTAAAGGAGGGGGGACCTGGGAATCAAGAATATGAGAGTTTTCAATTCTGCTCTCCTGGGCAAATGGCTTTGGCGGTTCATTGTTGACTACAACAGGATGTGGAGGAAAGTGGTGATTTGCAAATATGGTGAGGGCGATCATAGGTGGTTTCCTAATTTTAATCTTCGTAATCATGGGTCTGGGGTTTGGGGTTTGGAAGGGTATTTGCAAGTGGTGGGACTCTTTTGAGAATCATTTTTCTTTTGGGATAGGAAATGGAACAAAAGTTTAATTTTGGAAGGACATGTGGTGTGGTAATTTGGAGCTACGGAGCACTTTCCCTATGTTATACAACCTGGCAGTGGACAAGGAGTGTTTTGTCTACTCCGTTCTTCAAGAGGACGAAGGTAGTGTGACTTGGAATCCAATATTCCGCAGAAATCTTCAAGACTGGGAGTTGGTGAGCTGTGCAACTTTTTTTGCTCTCATATATTCACATCAGATACACAGTAGCTGGAGTAACAGTGCGGTGGGACGCGACTAGCGATAAAAAAATTTCGGTTAAATCATATTTCCGTATTTTGTGTCATAGTGGCGAGCGCTCGTTTCCGTGGAAGACCATTGGGAAATCTCCTGCTCCTAGTAGAGTTGCTTTTTTAGCTTGGGAGGCTAGCCTTGGAATCATTCACACCGGAGATAATTTGAGAAGGTGGCGAAAAGTATATGTCGAATGGAGCTTCTTGTGCAAGGATAGTGGGGAAAGTGTAAACCATTTACTTTTGCATTGTCCTCTGGCGATGACCTGTGGAGCTTTATCTTTGGGATGTTCGGAATTTCCTGGGTGATGCCTGGGTCGGTGAGAGAAGTTCTTTTGAGTTCGACGATGTATAAGAGAAGGAAAAATCCAATTTGGGAGGCAGCGCCTTTGGGTGTCTCGTGGTGTCTTTGGAAGGAAAGAAATAGCAGGGCTTTTGACAATATTGAAGGGTGGACCAGCTGAAAGCAACTCTCCTTCGCACTCTCTTTCATTCGTGTGCGGATATTACAGATAGATCTAACCCTTCTAGTTATTCTTTTGTTGAATTTGTAAATAGCTTCAATCTCGAGTAGGTCGGGTTGAGTATACATCTAGTATACAAAGGATGCGTCACCTGTTTTGACGCTTGAGTTATATACTCTTACTTATCAAAAAAAGAAGACACAAAGGCATAACCCACAAGACATCTTTGTCCTTTCGAGAGCTGTTATGAGTTTGTGAGTGGATGGAGAAAGTAAATAGAATTAGGGGGCTGTTCTGGAGAAAAAGGGCCGAGAAATGGAGAGAAGTTGTAGTGGTATAGTTATGGGTAAGGGGAGGTCAGGGATTATTTGTTTCCCCGAAATCATGGAAAAATGCGGGTGGATCTTTTAGCGGAAAGAATTCGAAGATTCGCGATGGAAAGAAATCCTAAAAAGAAGCAAAAGATTCACAAGTCGTACAAAGAAGTGGCAGAGTTTCCACTATGACCGGATTTAGAATTGCAGAGATGGGTGAACCTGAGGTGGAAAACGGCCGACGGAGTAAGGGTGGTTGACATGAATGGGAAATATTTTGATTGAATTTCCATCCAGGGATGAAGCTCGTTGAATTCTACAAGGGAAGACGTGGGTTGTAAACAAGGAGCCTTTGTTGCCTTTGTTGAAGAGCCTTTCTTGCTGGACTGGTGGAATGAGCTAGGTTGCTGCCATCGCGAAGAAACAAAGCCCCGGGAAGTGTGGATTAGGGCTTTAGGGCTTCCGCTTCATCTTTGGGAAAGAGAAGTTTTCATCAAAATTGGTCAGTTGTGCGGTGGGTTCGTGAAGGTTGATGAAGATACGAAGACAAGGAGGGATTTGAGGTGGGTAAGAATTCTGGTCCGATACAGAAAAGAGATGCCGGCGAATGTCAAGATTGGTGTGGGGAGACGTATGTATCTGGTTTCGATATGGGCGAAGACGGCGGAGACGGCTGCATTCGTTCAGTATGGTTATTTGGGCGGCGGAGGTGGTGGCGGAGAATTAGGTAGAAAGGGGGAACAGACGAGGCATGCGAGTGGACACCACGCACAAGGAAGGACAGCCACACACGAAAAAATCGCAGAAGTCAAAGGCTCAGTAGTGGAATTAATGAGGGCACATGGGCTTTTCGGAATTCAAAATTCAAAAGTTTGGAAGACAACGATGTTTCTTCACACAGAGGCAGACCTTGTGATTTTAAGGGTTTTCAGTGGAGGCCTAAGGAGAATTTTAGGAGTGGGCTTGGGTTCGGCCCAAGTTGCTATAAGACGAAGACTCAAACTTTTATGAATAAAGGCAAGGGCCCAATTCATGGTGGAAAAGAGGCAGTGGCAGTCCAAGAAGGGGGGATGGGCTCTCTCAATAGGCCTCTCCCATCCAGGTTTGTAGATCGAGTAGTTGGGGATAAACGGAGACCGAAGACGCCCGGACCGAGACGGCTTCGAGGGCAAAAAAAAAAGGTAAAGATTCTTGTTCGAGATCTCACAAAGGGGCAAATCGGTTTCAGGGTGAGGCGAATCAAGCGATAATGGAGAATGTCAATTAGGTTCTGACAAAGGAAAATTGACGTCGAGTAGCGAGGAGCAGGACAGGTACAAGGTGATAAGAGGGGATGTTTTCGGAGGTTGAAGGTCCGCAGGAGGATGAGTGGGAGGGGGAGCGAGTTCAATATAGAATCAACAACTCCTTTTGTTCTCATTCCAATGAAAGCAACGAAGGATTTATGAGGCAGGCAGTATCATCGGAGAAAGTGGAAGACAAAATTCTAAAGTTTCTCCTTTAGCAGTGGTGCGACCAAATGAGGTCGAAATTCTAGGATCAATTACAGACCGAAGCGAGAAGGAGGATATATCAGTGTGGGTAAAGAATAGGGCAAAGGGATTCAGGAGGTTTCTCGGAGTGTCGTGCTCCGATTTTGAGGACAAAATCATTGACTTGTTGCTAAATATTTAGCAAAAAAGGACGAGATGCAGGGAATTGAAGCAATTAAGCTGCAACCTGAATTATGATGGGGATGATAACGGAGATGGACAGGGGAGGAGAAAAAGAAATATTTGATAACATGCATCTACAAATATTATCTTGGAACGTGTGGGGATTGAATGATACCAACAAGTGACAAGTTATTAAGGCGGCGATAGGTAGATGGAAACCGCATATGATTTGTTTCCAAGAAACAAAGATGGAGAAGGTCCATACAAGGGTGATTTATGATGTGGGAGGTAATAATTGGACAGATTGGGAGCATTTAGGGCAGGAGGTATTTTATTAATGTGGGACAGAAAGATTATCACAAAATTGGGGACTGAGCTGGGTTCTCATTCAGTGTCTTGCCTATTCAAGCTGGAGGACAACGGCATTGATTGGGTTTTCTCCAGGGTTTATGCCCTATTCAGATGGTATGCGAAGGGACCTATAGGACAAGCTCAAGGAAGTGAACCTTAGATGGCCTTATCCGTGGTGTATTAGGGGGATTTTAACGTTGTCCGTTTTCCTAGTAAACGTAATGGGTCCCATTTATACTCTCAAGCCATGATGGATTTTAACGACTTTATCAATGACAAGCTCCGGTTGATCTTCCTCAATTAGGGGGCAAGTTCACATAGTCTAGGAATGGTGGGCGTCAACAATGGTCTAGAATAGACAGATTTTTGGTGTCATCGGACTAGGAAGAGGTGTTTAATGGGATCTCTCAGAATTGTCTTCCGAGGATTATCTCTGATCATATTCCTTTGTGTTTAGAGAGTGGGGGTTTGTGCAAAGGAAAGTCTCCATTCCGTTTTGAGAACATATGGCTCGAAGATCCGGGTGGGTTTTGGATTGGTTCAAGACCAAGTAGAGCTCTTATGTCGTGGTGGGGGACCCTTGTTTTAGGCTAGCTAAGAAGCTTACGATGCTCAAGGGGGATTTAAAGATTTGGAACAAGGAATCTTTTGGTAGGCTTGATTGGAGACCGGAGAATTCCCTTCACGAGGTGAGTATTCTGGATGCAAAAGATGGTGTTGGATCCCTTACCAATGAGGAAGCTGCTCGTCGAACAGTGCTACAGGCCGAGGTTAAGAGATTATTAATTTGTGAAGAAATCAGTTGGAGGCAAAAATCGAGAATTCAATTAAGTTTTTTCATCGGGTGGTTACAGCTCACAAAGTGACCTCAGATTCATAAGGTCAGCGTTGAGGGGGTTTCCTTGGTTGACAAAGCAGCGACTAAGGAGGGCATGGTGAACCACTATCAGCGTTTATATTCTGAGAAAAGCGAGTGGCATCCCAATCTCGATAGCGTGACATTTAAATCTCTAGAGCAAGAGGACATGGATTTTCTTAAGAGGCCTTTTTCCGAAGAGGAGGTTTTGGCCGCAGTTCGAGAAATGAGTGGTGATAAGGCCCCGGGTCCGGATGGATTTTCTATGGCAATTTTCAAATATGGTTAAGAGATCATTAAGGATGAGTTACTGTCATCACTTTCATGCTAACAAACGCTTTTAAAAAGCCTTAACGCCTCTTTCATAGCGTTAATTCCGAAAAAGAAAGGTGCTATAGATATTAGAGATTTCAAACCTATTAGTCTCATTGAAGGGATTTATAAAATCATCGCTAAAGTGCTATCACAAAGATTTAGGGGGTCAGTTGGAAGGTTATTTCGGATTCCCGACATGCTTTAATAAGGCCAGATAGTGCTAATTGCTAATGAAGCATTAGATGCGAGGATCAAAAGTGGAGTGTCGGGCTCTTATGCAAGCTAGACATTGAGAAAGCTTAAGACCACATCAATTGGGACTTTTTGATGTACATGATGTCGAGGATGGGTTTCGGGGACTTCTGGAAAGATTGGATCTTTTTGCATATCCACAATGAGATTTTCGGTTTTGATTAATGGGAAACCCATCGGATTCTTCCCTAGTTCAAGAGGCCTTCGACAAGGTGAACCTCTATCACCTTTCCTATTTATTCTTGTTATAGGCTCTCAATCAACTTCTTGATATCTCTGTGGCGGGTGGATTTATTCGGGGATTCAATGTAGGTAAGGGAGCGGATGTTGGTACTACGAGTCGATGTTGCACGGACATGCCTCAAAGCCCGCGTATCGCGTGTCGGATACGCGTCGAACACGGATACGACTCAGATACGCGGGATACGGCTAGAAATACATACCGGGGCCGAATTTAGATTTCGAAGAGTTTAGACATGGGACACCGGACACGTACCCCGAAATTGGATATGTATCACTTACCGATTTGCTTTATACAATCGATCCCCTTCTTTGTATGTAGATTGCTTCTCAAAATGAACCCTAGCCGACTTCAAACAACCTCCACCGCCGTCAATCTGCTTCCTTCGTCGAAGCCGCCGTCGATTTGCGAAGCCTTCGACTATTTCTTCCCTCTGTGAGACTGTGACTAGTATTTGTGATAGTATTTGTGCTTATATTTTATTATATTTACATTTTGGTCCTTATATTTTTGCATTTATATTTTGGTCCTTATATTTGTAATATTTACATATTACCCCCGTACCCGTATCCTATATTTTTCAAAAATTCCGTATCCCCGTATCTCATATCCGCGTATTCGTATCCACGTATCCGTATCCGTGCAACTTAGCTACAGGTAATCACTTGCTTTTTGCGGATGATGCTCTTGTTTTTTGCGACGCTGAGGGTAGACAGTTGGGTTACCTTCGTCTCGTTTTGTTGTTTTTTCAAGCAGTGTCATTAAGGATTAACATAGCCAAGTGCGAGATCTTATCGGTTGGGAGTGTGAGGGACATCGAGGATTTGGCTTCTTTTTTTGGGTGTAAAGTGGCCTCATTCCCCACCATTTACCTCGGTCTCCCACTAGGTGCGTCTTTCAAAATCTTGGCTAGTTGGAATCCGGTGGTTAAGAGATTTTAACGTCGTTTGGTGGGGTGGAAAAGGCAACTTTTGTCCGGGTTAGGTTAACTTTGATCAGGAGGAGCGGAAGAATCATTTAGTCAAGTGGGACAACGTTTGTTGTAGCTTGAAAAATGGAGGTTTAGGGATTAAAAATCTCAAAGTCTTCAATTCTGCTCTGATGTGCAAGTGGTTATGGAGGCTTTTGGTTGAAAAGGAGGTTTTTTGGAGAAAATTAGTCGAGTGTAAATATGGTAGTGGAAACCATGTGTGGTTCCCTAATGAGGTGAATATGTCTCATGGAGTTGGTGTTTGGAAGAGTATTATGAAGCGGTGGGCTTTGGCTAAGAGGAATGTTGCTTTTGATATTGGAAACGGTGCATCACTCAGATTTTGGGATGACAAGTGGTGTGGAGGCATAGTTTTACGGAGGGCCTTCCCCTCTTTATACAACATCGCTGAGGGCCTTTCCTCTTTATACAACATCGCTGCTAACAAGGACATTATGGTAGCTCTGTCCTTCAAATTAACGATGGTTCTGTTTTGTAGAATCCTATTTTTAGAAGGCATCTTCAAGACTGAGAGATAGGTTCTTTGGGTCATTTCTTTTAGCTCTTGTATGCCGAGTTCACATTGACAAAGTAGATAAAGTGTATGGATTGGGATGAAAAGGAGGGAATTATCTGTAAAGTCTTTATACTGGGCGCTGAGAAGAAGGAACAATTCTTTTCCTTGGAAATGCGTTTGGAAATCAAAGGCCCCTTTCAAAGTGGCCTTTTTCGCATGGGAAGTTGCTAAAGAGGCAATCTTAACGGGGATAGTCTGCATATTCAAGGAAAAATATATATCAATTGGTGTTACATGTGTAGAAACGACGGGTAGAGCGTAAATCATTTGTTGATTCACTGGCTGTGGCCTGGGATTTCTGGAGTTAAACTTTGAACCTTTTTCACCTCTCTTGGTTTATGCCAAGGTCTGTTGTGGAGATTTTCAGATGCTGGTCTTTGTATAAAAGGAGGAAAAGAAGAAGCTTTTGGGATACTGCCCCTTTGGTTGTGTGTTGGACAATTTGGAAGGAAAGAAATCGCAGAGCTTTTAACAACGAAGGGATGAGCATACCTAGGCTGAAGGAGTCTTTGTGGCAGACTTTGAAATTTTGGTGCAGCAATTCGAATGAAAATATGGATAACATTTTGGTGATGACCGTGGATAATTTTTTTGTCGTATAGGCCTTTGTGTAGGTGTATACTCCCTGTATACAAAGGACGCATCACATGTTTTGACGCTTTGTTTATATATATCTTATTACTTATAAAAAAATGTTACCAAACATCGGAAAATGAGAAAATGTTTTGCCAGGAATCATTTTTAGTGAAACAAACGGAGCCTTAGTGTTTCAAATGGCTTCTCAGAAAGAAGTATCATCATTTCCCAACCAAAAAGTTAAAGCAATACCTTGGAATTACAAATATTAAGAACATCAAGCTAAGATTACCATTTTCATTTCAAAGTCTTATAGAATCCAAAACACTAGATAGTACTTCTTCATGTATTGCAACATATAATGGCATATAGAAAGTATTCATTTTTCAAAAATAACAAGCTAGAAAAACTTGAGCAGTAACTTTTGAAAAAGCATGCAACCAAAGTAAAACTGAACCTGAGCAGAAGCACCACCAAGTTCGATAATGCCAGTTGTTTCCCCAGGGCTACCTCCAAGAGTGCCAAGAGCATAATTAGCAACAACCCAAGCGTACATTCCCTCATCGGAGCCTAAAAGAATAAAGGATCCCAAGTTATACTTCTGAAGTTTGCCCATAAAGTAGGGCCAAAAGCCATATTTTCACTAAAAGTCAAGACCTTAAAAGTAAGCCCGCAAAATTCTTTTTGCACCTTTCCATGCAACTTCCCTTACATAACAGCTTTTAAAGAAATTTTTTAAGTGATCAACGAATAAAATTTAGTTTCAAGACATTTTTAATGTTCTGCCCTAGATTCTTCAGCTTTTGATGTTCATAATCCTTTAATAAATCTAACATTTCAAGCAACAACTTCCACTGCTGCCAGTGATTATCCATTCAATTCCACACCACTAAATATCCTAAAGTTTCTTCAACAGCTAGCAAGTGAGCAGCCAGTTTACGTGCGTACACATACATATGCATGAGCTTATAACCAAAACGATTCTAGTTAGTATGCTATTGATCGAAGCAACAATTGTGTGCCTCTCTTAAGTCTTAAGACAAGGTGACAAGAAACCCCAGAAGTTGGGACTCAGAAAACTCAATTGGCTATCCTATTTTTCCAAGGCAATAACTTACATACTACCACCGATAAGCTAGTTAGGCAAAGAATGGCTCATTGGCCAACCTCATACAGCTAAAACCAACATGGACTGATACTTGGACAAATTATAGCAACTGGGGCATTTAAATTATTGGAAGATCGATGAGACAAAAATTAGTACCTGTGTACACGAAAGCATTTGATTCGTTGAAAAGATGAAGGATTAGTCTCATGCATATTTTTGTATTATTCTATTTGCCAATAAAATTATAACTACACAGAAAAACCTACAATACCCGGCCAAAGAAGAGTCCCACTTTCAAAGTCAAACTTTATACTCCCTCCACACCTAAAAAAGAGACATGTTTGACTCGGCATATAGATAAAGAAATGCTTATTGACTCTATTATAAAATTAAGATATTGCATATTTTCCATTGATGTTGATGTAGGTGTGAGACCCATCAATTAAAGGAGACAAGCAAAGCAAGGGTAAAATGATAAAGTAACATCTCAAAGAGGAAAGATTAACAAGTGACACTTGGAACGGCCTAAAAAGGAATAATAGACTCTTTTCTAGTTATGGAGGGAGTAATATTATTGTTTCTCATACATACTCTTTAAATTGCAGTAAAACTACAAGTTTTTCCGTACCACTAGGAAGACCAATACAATATTTTAAGATCGGACACCTTTGGTAGAATGAGGAAAATTTATAGCTTACTTTTGAAATGGACCTTTTATTAGGACAAACTAAAATGAAGAGTACGACTCTTTCCAAGGAAAGGAGGGAGGGATTGTTTTAGCAATTCACAGCATAAATGTGCCTCACAACTTGCTACTAGGGGATATAATTTAAACTCAGCATTTATCTAAACTACAGGAAGTAGGCTAAATGATTCCTTTGGCGCAAACTTGATTAAATAACTAGTAGTCTAGCATCGAGTATGTCTCGAAAAATCGATTGAAAATGAACTTTAATTAAATCTTAAAATAAAAACAAGCACCATTTGATCATAAATTCATAATAACCAAAAACACACATTTTTATCATACCAGAAATAACAGACGCCCAATCATTGCGAAACTTAAACCCAGAAACCCTCAGAACCCTCCGGCAGGACTCGAGAATCCGATCCTGCAACCCAGCCTCCAACATCCTCAACCCGGCGGTAGCCATCAACCTCACCTCCGTCTTTCCCCACAGCTCCTTCGGAACCCTCTTCCTGGCAAACTCCACCAACTCCGCCAACGATTCACCAGCCCTCTCCGGATGCTCAGCAAATGCCGATAACCTCGGGTTAACCCGCATTGACACCAATCCATTTTCCCCAAAATCAAAAACGGGTTGCCCATCCCTAACCAAACACTCAAACACGTGGATTCTCGTACCGGTACTCCCTCCATCAATCACAATCCCGAACCTCCGCTTCTCGGAGCTTCTATAACCAGTGAACAATACGTACGAGCATAATGCCAAGACTGTAGCGATTAACGCGAAGAAAATGAGGTTTGATTTTTGTTTAGGGTTTCGTGAAAATAGGTTTGTGGATCTGATGGATTGGTTAGGGCGGAATTGGAGCTTGATTGAGGTATCCATGGATGTAGATTGAATGGGATCAGGATCTACAGCGGGGACTTCCGCCGACGGTCGGGCATTCGATCGTCGCATTCAATATATATTTGAGATGATTCGTGAACCATATGATGTTGGAATGGTTCACGAATTCTAGGGTTTTTTTTTTTTGATTTGGAGATGTAGAGAGGGCAATTGATGATGGGTTCGCCCTCTCTGTCTCCTTTTTCTCCTGAAAGATTTGTTTTTGGAAAGGACGATGATACAAATAAGAGAGATTTTGGCTTTTGAAATAGGCGCTGATATCGCCAGGCCGGTCCGGTCTTGTTTAGTCTCTGGTCTGGTCTGCGTGCTCACTTACCGGATGAAAACCGGTTTACGCGGTACTTTGTCTTGCTTAGGCTATAGCTGGGAGAAATATGCTCTACATAGTGCCGACAAAATTAATCCGGCCTACTGAGCCGTTTTAGTCTTCCATATTTTAGGATGTCATTTTAGGCTCCGTTTGTTTTAAGGAAAATAATTTTTGGAAAATGATTTTTGGAAAATGGTTTCCGAAAAATGAAAATGTTCTATTTTTAAGCGTTTGGTAAATCTTTTGAAAATATGTCGGAAAACATTTTCTGGTGTTTGGCAAACTCATGAAATTTTTACGGAAAATATATGTGCAAAGGTGATATTAGGAGAAAATTGGAATGAACAAGTTTTGGAAAATGACTTACGGAAAATGAATCCGTAAGTCATTTTCCGAAAAAACTTCATTTTCCGTTGACTTGGAAAACATCTTACATTGACTACATTTTCCAAATGTTACCAAACACCGGAAAATAAGGAAAACGTTTTCCGGAAATCATTTTTCGTGAAACAAACGGAGAGTTTATCTTATTTTAGGGTGGGCCTTTGATTTAGTTTTTGAGGTTCGATTTTTGCCCAACCCAACCCAGTAGGCCCGTCAATCAACCAAGCTCGGGCCATTAAAGTCAAAAAAATTTTGGGTTGGCCCAAACCCAACACTATTTTATTAATTTTTTTATTATTATTATTTTTTGTAAACATGCTTTCTTTTCTTGAATTAGTGGTTCACATACTTTTATAACACAGTTCACATTTAGATCAAAGACACAAGTCACTAAAACAAGCTGACAAACAAAACAAACCCTACCATCACTCTCACTTGAACATATCTTTCAAAACTCTCAAATTGCGGCCGTTGCAACTCCAGCCTTCATGATAAGTGAGTACTTTACTTATTTATTGGGCATTATTCGAGTTTAGATTTTCCTGATTTTTTAGATTTTTGTAATCTAATGTTTTGTTTTAGTGTTATTTTGTAGTTCCAGAGTTTAAGGGATCAATTATGTAAATTTGGAGGACTTTGAAGCTAATTTAAAAGTTCAAGGGATCTTTGTGAAAATCTTGAAAAGTTAAAGATTGAAGCTGAAATTATTATCCATCATTAGCTAGGTTAGGCGCACGCCATAAGGAATGGGCAGTTGTTCTCCTTCCTTGTGGGCTTGTTTTGTTGCTTTAAGTTTTTGTACCCTTTTTCCTTGGTTATTGTAAACTAGTAGGGTATAAATATATCTCTTTAAGCTAGGTTTAGGGGATCCAGTTTTTAGAGTCGTCGTTAGAAGAAAACAAAGAGAAGAAGATCTTGACAATTCTTCCAAGATTCAAGTATTGTATTCATTACTTTTATCGATTTTATCTTCTATCTCATATGCTTAATTTTATATATCTTTTGAATGCTATGAATTTTGTTTATTTAGTTATGAACTAAATTCATATAGCTAGGGTTGTAACACCTGCACCATTTGCATCATTTGCATTCATTCAATTTTTACGTCTCTTATATTGACATCGTCATTTTATGCGCAAATATCATTCAAACATGCTTGCATTTAAGTTGGTTGTACACTTCTCATGTATATTGATGTGTGTTTGAAGTTTCGTAGTTGTTCGTATTAGAATTGGTATGCATTCATAGCTTCATTTTATGTGGTTTAGATTGTGTTTCGGATGCTTCTTAGACTTGGTTTGGGTTTGGGATCACCTTAGAATCATTTGGGAACACTTAGACACTATTTTGAACACTTTGGAATTCCCTAAGCTCGCCCTAGCGCACCTTGGGCGCGCCCTAGCGAGGCAACTCACTGAATCTCAAGTCTGAAAGTTGAAAAGTGCTGGGAGACCACGCGCCCTAGCGCGCCCCTGTGGCAGTTTTTGTTAGTTTTTAAGTGTTGACTTGTTGACTCTAATCCAAGGGCTGGGAATTGTCACGAGCTTTGACCTCTTGGACCAGCCATCTCCAGACCTTAAGAGACCTTGGGAGTCTCTTGTTACTCCCCATTTCCACCTTCATCAACCAAGAGTTCTAGTGAGAGAGTAAGAGAGTTCTTGAGAGAGAAAGTGGCACAACTTTGTCATTCGGTGCCGGATTGACGAAGAAGAATTATAACCTCGAGTAAAAGTACCCCTCCTCTTAAGTTGTCGTTCTACCTTGACGGTGGCATGGACAACTTCCTCCATCTCCTCATACTCCCTCAACTCGTCTATATTTGCAATCTTTCTATTTAGGCCATTGATGAACCTAGAGATCATTGCTTCATCATCCTCATCGATGTTGGCTTGAATAAGAGCCATCTCCATCTCCTTATGATACTCTTCCACCAATTTGCTCCCTTGGGTCAAGTTTTGAACCTTCCTTAACAAATCTCGGTGGTGGTAGCATGGGACAAACCTCCTGTACATAACACGTTTCATATCTTCCCATGCGTTAATGCGACCCTTTCCAATCCTCCTGCGATTGATCACTAGTTGTTCCCACCACACACTAGCATATTCGATGAACTCCAAAGAGGCAAGTTTGACTTTTTGAGCCTCCGTATAATTATTACACCCGAATAAAACCTCAACTTTCTAACCCACTCCAAATACTCCTCTGGATCATCTCTACCCTTAAAAGGAGGAACTTTCATTTTTATGTTTGAAATTCCTCTTTCTTGCCGCGGGTTATTCACCCTCTCTCCTTCCATCCGATCTCGTCTCTTATCATCCTCATACTTTCTCTCTACCCACCCATCCTCCTCCTCTACATACCGCCCCCTCCTCGGTTGGAATCGAGGTGGATTCCCTTGAGGTTGTGTTTCCCCTCTTTCTTCCAATCTAGCCAACTGCTGAGTAATATCCTCCATCAATTGTCGAGATTCCAATCGTTGAGATTCCATTAGCCGAACAATTCGTTCAATTGAGTTTTCCTGGCCTTCCCTAGCTATTTCATTACCTTCTTAAGACATGTTTGAGATAACACACACAACTCACAATTCCCTCGTGTATAAACTCTCTCACTCACAATTTCTTGAAGAGATTCTCTTACCCACGAAATTATCAATAGGGAGTGCAAGTTTTAAAAACATTACGAGTTGGAACTAAAACAATACAATCTAGGGTTTAGATTTTTTGGCAAATTTTTCAAAATGAGATGCAATTTCACAGTGAAAGCAAGAAAAGAATGAATTTAATGGATGTTGAAAAGATTGGATGAACAAGATGGATGTACGAGAGTAATCTTGCAGCAATGTAATACTTGATGAAATTGTTTCTTTGTAACAAGTTTCCAAAACCCTGATTTCTTTCACAATTTTCGGCTCCCTTTTTTTTTTTTGACGTCCCGATCAAGTTTGTATTTTGTTTAACTTGATTCAAGAGATTTTTGGAGCAATACAATTCTTTTTTCTTTCTTTTTTTTTTCATTTTTTTTGTAACTAGGGTTTGAAAAAAAATAATAAGAAATAAAGATTTGCTGGAAATTTTGTTAGGAAAGGAGAAAACAAAATTTTATGAAGAACGCTAGAACGAAATCGTTGGTTACCTCTTTGTTGCTCTGATACCAATTGATGTGATTCCAAGATCGTGACAAAGCGGAACCAACCAAGAACGCGGATTGAAAACAGAAACAATGAATTGAAACGAAAAGATAGGGAGCTTCCCTCAACCCTAGGGCGGATTTAATCCCTAGGACCTTGGGGTGCAACCTTAATCCACTAATCGTAATTGACTAGGAACCAAGATCACGGAACGCCACAAGCCTGCAGCTTAACAAACTTGAGAAGTTCAAGGGTTGAAAATTCTAATCCAAGAAATCTCTCAAAGGCTCACAATATTGTAAAAACTAAATTCAATTCAATAATAATCAATGTTCTAAAGTTTTACAATGAAAGAAGAGCCTTTATATAGGCTTACAAACCCTAATACTTGAAGGAAATAGAATCCTAAAATAAAAGGAAACAATTAAGAATTACCTAAACTATGTAGGAAACAACTAAGTAAGTTACCTAGGCTAATTAGGAAACAATAACAAATCAAAATAAGGAAAATACTCTCAATCCCGGTTTTCTAAAAGGCCTTATTTTAAAAAGTGCACTTTGGCCCCTAAAAGTCATCCATTTAGTATTAAAAAGCTCCCAAAGTCATCCTTAAACTTATAGGCTCACTTTTTAAGGCTTTTTCTCTCAAAAATTATCGTTTAGGCCCTCGAACTTTCCCAAACATCCTTGGATGATTTTAACGTAATTCCTTGAGTCTTTGAAGCTTACTAAGCAAGTCATGTCTTCACCATGGACTCCATTGTTTGAATATCCATTGAAGTAGCCCGAATCACCAATGAATCCTCAAATCAAGTTGATGTAGAATCCTTGAATCCTCCACTCGTACTCTACGTAGCTCATGGCCTTTGTTTGATGCCTTTGACACTTGAACTCTCGAGCTATCACGAACGCAACATTCTTGATCATCCTTGCTCGAACTCTAGCTATCGAACCATCAATCACATATTTCAAACATGGACTTGAGCTTACCAGGATCACATCACTCTTGCCTAGGAGAAGAACTTCCTTGGGTTGCATGTAAGAGTTCTTAGCTTGAAAATCAAAGAGGTAAACTACTACCTCTTTTTCTTCCCCAATTATGTATTGATTATCATCCTAGACTTGTTAATTGATAAAACCATGTAAAAATCATCATCTTTGTGTATGTTTGACCATGTTGACTTTATAAATTTGTGGTTGACTTTTAGAATGTGTTTGGAGACTTGTTTCTACATGTTGGAAATTCATAGTATGTTTATCAATTGTTAAGTTTACAGTATAAATGATTCTCGTAAACTCGAACTCATTAGAAACCAAAAATGACTCTAATGGAGTTCGTTAGGATTTCATAATTTATGAAACCACGTGTGTGAATTGGGATTTAATGGATGATTCGAATGATTCATTTGGCAATTTGGTTACACCGGTTGTGTGTATTAATATTACGTTAATTGTCGTAATTTTCATATGTTGGTTATTTATTGTGTGGGATTTTTATAACTCATTTGAGACATTCGTATTGTTATTGAATGTTATTGTTGTGGAATACTTCCTACTTTGGAGTATGACCGTTTATTTTAAATGTCGAGTAAACATCTACTTGTGCATTTAGTTAAGTCCATGGCATTCGTGTTGGCGGTGTATTGACGCTCGATTATTGCGGGAGCTAGGGCTACGTAATAGTCAAAGGCCAATACATCGGGCCTCGCCTCACCGTTCGCCACGGTAGGGGTATAGCGCCATTTGTTGTACGGAATAAACGCAACCTTGGTAAGCTATATCCGTGGTTGATTCTTGGGTTGTAGGGACCAAGATCACCCGTCGACGTGAATACATAAAATGGTTCACACAGTGTTGAGTTGATTTGGGATTCTTGTTCGAGCACGTCAATAACGGCTTTACCTTTGGTATTATATTGGTTGGTTGGTTGGAAGTATTGGTTTGGTCGGAGGTGTACCTCGATGTCGTATCCTTGGTAACTTGTTTATTTATGGTTCTTATGTGCTTCCTATACAAGCGAATATTGGTCATGATTTCCAACCGGTATGGGATGGTTGGCGATCGTTGAGCCTCTTGTGTTGTATAAGGTTATTTGGTTACATGTTGTACTTGCGGTATACTTGTCTTAAAAATGTTTTATGATGCTATGACTGTTATAATGGTTAATGTTATTGTCTCGCATCTAGCATGCCATATTGTTGCATTAGTAGCTTATTGAGTTCCGACTCACCCCATTTCGTGTTTATTTATTTTCCTTAGATCAAAGACTGGTGAGGAATCCGCAGTTTGCTCGTATTCAGTTCTAGCTGGTCGTTCATTTTTTTGGGTAGTTGCACCTTGTGCCTTGTATTTTCTTTTGGCGAGGCTGAGGGTGTACATGATATATAAACAATGTATTGTTTGGTAGTTGTCTCGTTTGTTACTTGTTGTATTCTTTTGTTATGCTGGCATGGTTGCCGTGCTTTTGTAAATGTTAACTTTTATTTTTCGCGCACTCTGAGTAGTTTATGTATTTACCGAGCTCGTGGTTTTATGGCTAACTAATGTGTTGTTTCTCCGGCTTATTGTATCACCGTTGAGGTTTTGTTTTGTTTTCAAGATCTTGTTATTTTTGAAAGAAAACTCGCACGTGCATTACAGGGTTTTCTCATGACTTTGCATATTTCTTTTAAAGGAATTTTTGAAATGCTATTTTCATGTTCTCGTCATCGCACACCGAACGAGATTCCACATCGAATTTCGGGTCGGGTCGCGACAGTTGGTATCAGAGCATAAGTTAGCTAGCTGGGAGAGAATCTTTGGCTTAGGAGGGTTGGTTATGTGTTTAAATCGTTAACGTCGAGTGTTTGTTACAGGTGTTTAATCATGGTTGAGACACGCCACGGTACTAGTACTGAGGAAGGTGGCTCGAGTGGGGGCGGGAATGCTTCTGGTGAACAGGGTAACATTCCACCACCCACCTAGCCTAGAGTTCAACCAGTGGGTGAGCCAGATGTTCAGCCAGAGATACCTGTAAATCCAAATGAGTAAATAGTATATATTATACAGGGGTTCATGTAGTCGATGATGGAAATGAATAGGCAAAATATGGACTTGCACTGACAGGCCATGGCAGGTATGGGACAGGCAGGAGGCAACAGAATAGGTCAACCAGTTTGAGGCAACGGAGACTATGATCGTAGGCTTGGGAGATTCTTGAAAATGAAGCCTCGTAGCTATGACAGTGAACCTGATCCGATGAAGGCAAAAAGGTAGATAGAGTCACTAGAGAAAATATTTACAGCAATTAAGTGTACTGAGGATGATAAGGTCAAGTTTGCAGCATTTAAGTTAGAAGACGCAGCCGAGCATTGGTAGAGAGTCCTCGAAGCGAGCTGGGTTCAAGAGGAAGAGTGCGTTCTGACGACACTTTGGCACCCCTCCCCAATGAAGATAGAAGTTCGCGTAAATGGGGGGGCATTATTGCACGTATGCGCACGTGTACGTGTATGTGTGCGTGCGTAGCGTACACGTGTAGTGGAGGCCCTTGCAGGCTATTTCCATCGTCAATGATTCAATCCAGCCACGCGCTCTTAGCCGCGCGTCCGTCTCACGGTGGGAAGCTTACAGGATACGCCAAACCAAGATCCGCGCATTTTTTACCTGGGTCGACCCGATGACCCGGGTTATAAATAGAGAAAGTCACTGTTGTGTTTTCACTTTTCGTCTAAAACCCTACAGAAATCCTATTCCGGTGACCCCAAGCGATTTCTGGCAAGGCCCAGTTGTCTCGAACAATCTCTGCTTTCGCTCATTCCAGCTGCGTTAACACGATTTCACTCCGTAGGTTAGTTTCCTTCTCACTTTCTCCATCTTTTGGTGCCGTTTTTGGCCTGTCTTGCCTGTAAACCGTGTTGAATATATTCGCTTTCCGCCGACGACATTGATTCCGGTGTTTTCAATTTCAGGCAGACTGTTCATCTCCCTCTTTTATTTCTTCAGATTCCTCTTCAATAAAGGTAATCTCTTTGCTCCTTGTTTAAGAAGTTTTTGAACTTCGTTTTAATGTCTTTTTTGGAGGGAGTTGAGCTCGTGTTTCCTCCTGTTGAGCCTCTAAACTCGACATCCGCGTCGAGCTCAGATTCATCGAGCTCGCCGTGTTCCTCTAGCTCGACGTCTGGTATTTCCTCCCCCGAAGTCTTTGCTCGTTCTCCTTCGGGGAATAATATATATAGACAATGTGAAGGTCGCTGGGTCTTTGTACCCCCGAGTGCGGCAAGAACATATTTAGTGAGTCAGGGTGTCGAGGTAGAGGGTTTCTTCGTAGTTACAAGTGACCTTTATTCTTTTCCTGACCTTCCCTCATCGACGCCCATGTAATTAATTCGGCCCAGTGAGGTCGTAGACGAGCTCTGGGATCATTACTTTACCATCAATAAGATAATAGCTCGCATTAAGGCCAATCGAGAGAGAAAAACTCAGGAGGCCATCGAGGCTGAAAGAGCTCGCTCTGGCCGAACTAAAACTCGTGAGGTCCCTAAGCCTGAGAGGCCTCATGCTGGCCAAAAGAAATACAAGATGTTAGCTCGCGGGCCCTTATCAGCTTGCAATTTGAAGTCGTTTAATAAGTCTGCTTCTATACAGATGGCAAGGACAAGGGGCGGAGCTTCTATTTCTGGTCGAGCTGACCCTGAGCAACCCGAGGCCAAAACCAGCAGAGCCCCCAAGACTTGGGTCAACCAGATTAGTGCTAGAGAGTTGACCCTCTGGAACAACAACTACAATCATGTCTTCAACGATTTTCGGGGGTCGTTCATGGTTGGTGACGATCTGGCCTCTGGACCCTTTCTTCTGCTCGTTCCTCAGCGAGATGTCGGCTCATCCCTTGGACCTCTCCCTCAATACGGTGAGGATGCTGACGAGCTTCACGGCTGTTACTCGGCTGCACGGTTTTGAGCCAAGTGTCAACCTCTTCTGTCATTACTTCCTCGTCTCTCAGACCCTTGATCGTACCCGAATCAACTGCAAGTCTCAAAATTGTGGGGTAAAGTTATTCACCGAGACTCCAAACAAGGTGAGCGGTTGGGCGGATAAGGTCATCGGGATAAAAAGTCGAAGAGGTTGGAATTTTCCTCTCCCAACACGGTACTATGAGATCCCAGCTCGCAAGAAAGATGAGCTTTCAGCTTACGAGCAGCAAGCTAAAGCTACTATTGAGAGCGAGCTCGGGTTCGAAGGAAAGGTCTCAGCCCGCTTATACCATTGGAGGAAAATTCTTGATGACGAAGGGTTGCTGCGGGCTGCCGGCATATCGGGGAAGGAGTCAGGGAATGTAGTCCCATTGTGCGTTATGCCCGAGGTGAAGAGCTTTCCCGGCTGGTGTTTGTACCAGAATCTCTACTTCTGTGAGCAGTGCCCATCTTACCGAGGAGAGTTGGAGAAGGGATGCGACCCTTGTAAAATCTGAAAACTTTGACCTCTGCTTGTATTTTATTTTTGAGTGTCCAATTTTAGCTCGATTGTCTAACTTGAGGGCCGCAAGGGAAGCTGGGACGGCTTTGCCAATCCCTACCATGACGGTGGGCCCTCCTCCTACTAAGGATCAAGCTGCCGAGAAGCTGCCTGGGGCCAAAACCGTTAGGTCCAAGACCTCAACTGTTTCGGAACCTTCTCGCAAGAAGAAGAGGGTTTCTGTTGAGACAGTGCCCGCTGGCGAGGAGGGGGCCGCGGAAGGCGTTCATCTAGACCAACCTTCTTCCAAGGTGGAAGGGAGGGCCGAGCAAACTTCCGCAGCGCCTCTGACTTCCGAACAAGTAGGCTCCCCCAGCTCCGAGGAGACGCCTTTGTGGCTTAGGCCGAGGTACAAGGTCCCTTCTAGCCGCGCTGGTGGGGTTGAGTTGGCGAGGGCCATCGGAGAAGTCCCCGCACTTTCTAATGTGCTGACTTCCCTTAATCGGTCCTCTGATGGGGTCGTCGCTGGCCAGGGCCTCATCCTCCGATGTTTAGACGATCAGCTTGTGGAGAGGATGAAGGAGATGGGCCGGATGCAGCTTCTCGGGACGTCAGGCATTGCCCTTGGCGAGGTATCTTTCCTTATTTTCCTTTGTTTTGGGAAGCGACTTGTTTCTTTCTCCTAACGAAGTTATTTTGTTCATACAGTTGGCTACAGCCTTGCACACACTCGGCACCGAGCTCAGTGATGCCCGCTCCGAGGTTAAAAAACTAATTGCTAAGAAGATTCGTCAGAATAATGAGCAAGGCCAGATGATCAGCGATCTCCGAGCTTCAAAGAGGAGGTCAAGCGTGCCCAAGCCCAGCTTGCCGTTTCCGAGGACCTCAAGAAGAAACTTGAAGAAAATCTTAAGAAGGTCGAGGGATCGATGAGCAGACTGGCCGAGGAGAGGGATGTCTTGTCGAAAGATAAAGTTACTCGCCTTGAGCGTGAGCTTGCTGCGGCCAAGAGTAATCCTCCTCGCGACCAGGTCTTGAAGGAGTTTCAGGAGTCCCCTGCCTTTGGCGAAGCAATCATTCCATATTATATCCGAGGCAGGGAGCATATTCTGAGGGTGGCCGCTGGATCTGGAATTTGTCTCAGCCGTTTGTTAGAGTGGGGCCAGACAGAATTATTTGGTGACCTGGCGAGGAGCGGGCACGAGTTGGTGCCTTATGAAGAGGACGAGCTGGTCACCTTGCATGCCGATGATGCAGAGAAGAGCAAGGGGCCTTGGACTCCACCCACTCCTCTTAGCCACAATTTTAGGAGTGTAGTGAAGATCCTTCAGGAAAACCCAGCTGCCACTTTCGACGGTGATACTAGGCTTAGAGATTTTGAAGGCGAGAAGACTAATCAGGACCAGCACAGCGAGGCCGTTAGGGATTCTAATAGGGCTTTGTAATTTTATCCTCGCTGTGTCGAGCTTTAAGTCTTTGCCTTGTAATTTTAGTATTTTTTATACTGGCCTTTCGTGCTGATGTACTACTGGCCTTTGTGCCGATGTAATGTAAAGTAGTTTGTTTTACTATATCTTCTTAACATTATCTTTACTTGTTGAATTAGATTGTAAAGTGAGTCACAAACGTGGCCGCTTGGGCCGAATCGTTTTTGAGTGTGTTCAGGTTTTGCGAGGTGAACTCCTCGTTTCAGTAAAGTTCCGCCTTTGTTTTTGGGCGAGGAGCTTTAGCTGGAGCATTGAGATTCCACCATTTCATTTGGCGAGGAATTTTAGCTCGTAAATAACTTTTGAGGTTTCGCCTTATCTAGGCGAGGAACGTATTAAATTGAGTTCTTTGGCGAAGAACAAGCCATAGTTTTCATTGAAATGTCAGGAAATGAGTACTGTTTAGGAATACAAAACTTGTAATTTCATTGCTTAAGATATATATACAACTTCTCAAAGAGTGTACGGAACCTTTCCCTCTATTAATAATGTAACACCCCGACCCAACTTCATTCCGAGTTCACTCGTAGTTTATCGATATTGACCTTAAAACCCTCGGAGAGTGAGGCGTCATGCTTGTTAAGCGTGACGTGTTAGATTGAAGACCATTTGACACGTGTTTAACTCATGGCGAGTTGCACCTTGTTCCTATATCCGTTCGAGATCATCCTCGACTTCGTTTAGCATTTGTGTACATTTCATTTCCTCTCTAGTTGGTTATGCTAGCCTCGGCTTGGATTCGTTCGTAAACGACAAGCACGTTCGCTTTGTCATTAACCCGTATGTTGAGATAGTTTGAGATCCATTCCGCGTGTTTAACTTGTGATATGTGTGAGACTTATGTTCGTTATCATTCTTGCCTCGTCACGAGATGATTCGGGTGTGTATTGGGTGTGTTTTGATGATGATTTGATGATAGGATCACACCTAATAGTGACCAAGTGATCAAACCTAGGATAAAAGGGCAAAACAAACTGAGTTTGGGCACATAAACCTTGGCACGACCGTGCAGCCATAATGGCACGGCCGTGCGAGAGTTCTGATAGGTCTGGAGGCTGCCATAAGGTTTGGCACGACCGTGCGCCTATTTTTGGCACGGTCGTGCGAAGATGGACAGACCCTGGTGCTCTGTTCGTCCGGTTTTGACGTTTTCTCGGTTTTTCGTGTTTTTAAGTGGTTTAAAATGCTCAAACAAGCCCAGGATTGGACCAAATACTTACCCATGGTATTAATAATAAAACCCAACTCTATTTTCTCCCTCATTCTCACCCCCAAACCAGAAAATAGAGAGAGAGAGTCTAGAGAGAGGAGAGAGAGAAGAGGAAGAATTCGCGATATCTCGTTCGTTCGAGTCGAATTGCGAGCCGTCTTCGCCGGAGCGTAGCTAGCGACGAGGGGAACGTTTCTATCCAAAGGGATTGTCCGATCCGTTGGTATATCACAAACCCATCTCTTCTCCCACATTTTAGAGAGAGAAAGTGAAGTTTTGAGAGAGAGAAAGTTCAATTCAAGCTTGGTTCGAGTTTGGGAACGTTGATTGGACTCCGTAGCGGCGTAGAGGTCGTAGAAGAGTACATTTCCACCCGAAGCCCTTGGATTCGTGGAGGATTTGCGTTGTGTAGTAAGTTACTAATCTCCTTCTTAGATTTTGAGCATCGTAGAGTAGTATCGCGATGTTTATGTGCTATCTATGTGCATATGAACTCCTACATGTTATACTTGTTCAATGTGATACTCTAGCATGTTAAATGATGGGTATTGATGAATTGTTGTTAATCTTGTGGTCTCCGAATATTAGAGACTTGTGGAGTTCATTGTGTACACGTTGTTGTTGTTATTGCGATGATTGTTGTCTCAGAGTAGTAGAGACTCCTCGAGATTGTGTCGTGATTATTATTGTCATTGTTGTTGTTGTTTTTCCCGAGCTATAGACTCGTGGGTTTGTCTTATAGTTGGGTTCCGGCCGTATAGTCGCCGATGACTTGTTTTAGTTATATCAAGTATTTATAACTTGTTGAGATTTCAATCGTTAGTACACTCGTGGGATTTTTATGAGTAATAGATTTTTGGTATATTGAGTCTCGTGATTGTAGGGATGACGCTACGGCTTGTCCCGATGTTTTGAATATTTGAAAGACCCGAGTGTAGTCGTTGGGATATGGTGAATCGAATATTACACGAATGGGCTAGACTTTAGTTGTGGTGACTTCGGTGGATTCGAATAGGACGTTAAGGTTATACGTTGTGTAATGAGTTGACGAGTAATATTTTAGTCTCCTACAAGGTGGGATGACGCATCGATAAGACTTGATCGAGTAACTTAAGTTAGGTTGACTTAGTCAACGTTGTTGAACACGCGACCACTTGATTTGGGTTGGAGGATTATAAATATATATATACACCTTACGCCCAAACTTTGAATAATTATTAAAGGTAAATGTGACTTCATATAGGTTACTAATGAGTTGTGTACGGCCACGTGTGACGTACGTTGGGAACGACTTAGTCGCTACACACCGAGCGACGTGTTTATGATGAGTTGGTCATATCCTAGGTATTAATGATACACCTTGATTATCGTTCCATTTCGGGCAATGGGACTTGTAAGTCGCAATATATTTAACATACGACGGGAATGAGGTGGATTATATATACATGAGATGGAGTGTATTGTGATCGTAGGATACCGTAGAAATCCTAAGTTGAACGTGTTAGTGATGCATTGAATTATGTTTGTAAGTACGATTAGGCTTACATATGTTATGATGGTTAAGTCTAGCAATTGCGGACTTAAATGATGTGATGTACGTGTGGTTGTTCTAGTAAGCAATAGGACAATCATCCTACTTTGATGATTGATTGTGTGTTTAGTATTTACAAGCACATTGTGTTGATCTAGTTTGTGATTCAATAGAACACATTATGGTTTGATTTCTTTGGGTTGTGATTCAATAGAACACATCATGATTTGGTTTATTAAGTTGTGATTCAATAGAACACACTTAGATTAGTTTGGCATAAGTAAACATCTACTTGTGCATTGCATCGAGTCCAGTGGCATATGTGCATTGGAGGTGTATTGGCTCGGTTATTGCGGGAGCAGGGCTTCGTAATAGCCGAAGGCCAATACTGGGCCTCGCCCTACCGTTGGCCACGGTAGGGGTTTCTCTAGTCCCACGTTGAACGGAATAAACGGCGGCGTGTATTGTCGACATTGTTTTGTATGCATTGGGATACGGACACCGGTCCCTTGTGATACCTATAAGTGGCTAGAGCCGTATTGTCTCGGGTCGTAGGGGATCGAGCGATACGTCGACGTGGATACAGAAGATGGTCCACAACGGGTACTTGTAGATCGTGCTTGACGCGATCGGGTACATTTATCGTTGGGTACTTGTAGATCGTGCTTGACGCGATCGGGTACATATATTTTCTTGGGATACGAGCACCGGTCCTCGTGATTTGTGTACGGCGGCGGCACAATCATCTATCTATGTTTTATGTTCGGTATTGAGAGATGTGTCCAGCATCGACGGCACGATTATTTATTATGGTTCTCTGGAGCGAGCGCAGAATCTATTATCATTATTACCTTGTTGGATAGCAGAGGCATCCTTGATAGTTACGTGGAGCGGCACGATCGTTTACTACGGCTTCATGGAGCGATAAGGTCGGAAGTGTTTCAAGGGATTTCGGAGGTGTACCTCGAATCCACCGTATCCACCTTTATGTGTTTACTTTGAGCTTTATGTGCTTCCTATATGAACGAATGTTGGTCGTGGTCTCCAACCGGTGCATGACGGTTGGCGGCTCGAGCCTCTCGTGAATATAGGGTTGGTTGTCTTATGTGCTACAACCTGTTTATTTTCTGCTATTCTTATGTGCATAATGCCATGCCATATTGTTTCATTAGTAGCTTCTTGGGTCATTCGACTCATCCCTTCCATATTTGTTTTCCTTAGTTGCGGGTACGTTTAGCGTGAGGCTCTAGTTCGAAGATCCTCTAGTTGTAGCTAGTTAGTATTTTATATTTATTTCATGTACTTGTGAGATCGTGGGTTAAACTAAGTTATGTAAACTTAGTATGTCGGGTAGAGATTCTTGTATTTTATAGACTTGTATTTGGTGTCGACTTGTCGAGTCTTTGGTTGTACTATTTTTATAACCTCGGTTTTCTTAGTTGTGTGGCCGTGTGCCCGTTTGTATTTTACTATTGGTTTTCCCGAGCGTTGACTCGCGGTGTTGTAGTTGTTGTTGTTCTCGGCGCTTGTTTAGCCGTGGAGGTTATTTTATGTTGTTGGGATTTTTGTTATTCGAGCTTTGAGGCTCAAGTTCATTTGTTATTCCGCTTTGGTTTTGGTTTCGAGCTTTTGTGGCTCGCTTTATTTAGTCTTTCTTCGGTTTGGCGCTCCGAGTTGGGGTTCAACATCGAATCTCGGACTCGGGTCGTCACGGTTGGTATCGAGCTTAAGTTAGCGTCCGCCGGGATAGGATCCTCGGCTTAGGTGATCGGGTATTGGGTGGAGCGTTCAACGTTGAGTTTTGTGTTAAGTTTACCTTGGATATTGGTAAATTATAGAGATGGTCCATGTAGGACTGGATTAGTTAAGTTCTTACGCTCATGAGAGCGAAGATTAACGGTTTGTAGTCGGTTATTTCCCTTGTGGAATTAGTGAGTGCGCTTTAAGTCCTCGCTAGAGTGTTGACGACTAAGTAAGAGTCGTTTGATAAGTTTAGTAGCGAGATTTGACCATTGTAGGTTGTCTCGTTGATTCGAGAAGTATAGTCGAGAGGTTTTAGGGAACGTCTTAGGCTTGATATTAGCGATCATCGAGGAAATAGAGGTGGAAGACCCGAGATTCGGGTCACGAATCCACTAGTGTTTATCGTGGAGTGTCGGGTTACGATAGTGCGAGTATATGAGTCCGTACTAACTTAGACACTTTATTCTTGCATATCACATCATGGAATGCGACATTTGTACATACTAGAGACATTGTGTCACACGGGTGCATTTGCTTGTATTTGATACTTATGTGCATGAGACCGATTCTAAGGGCATATTTGTAATCACTTGTCCCTAACGCCCTAGTGACGGTAGCTTTTGAAGCCACTTCAGAAGGGCCCCTGATTTGGTTGTCAAGAGATATTCGTCAAGACTAAGTTGATAGCATGATAGATAGAAATTGTCTGACCCTATTACCAACCGGAATGGACAAGTAAATGGAATAGTACGCTTGAACAAGTTGTGTACCTTGTGTTTGGATTGTTTATCGTTTCTCGTGTATTGGTTTGATTTGATTTGATATTGTCTGAGCCGTTGTGCTTAGTTGAACATGAGTATTTCGGGTATGCTATTAGCCCTTGTGACTTGTATATTGTCACGTGTGTTATATGTTTATTTCGCCTTAGAGGTATCGAATTGATTTGTCACCTCGGCGGTGAGCGTGTGATTTCTATATTGTATGCGACGTGATGTAGATTGGATACATTGTATTAATTCAGTGTTTATAGACTTTTGCGATACGAATAGATCGTGTCACCTTGTGTGCATGCCCCTAGGCATGATGAGGTGGTTGTCTTTAGAACCTTACGTGCGTGTTAATTGTGTTTGGTTGAGAATCGAGAACGTTATGTTGATTAGTATGACTTTAGTTGAATCACATAATGTGTTTCACTTCCCATTAGAGATTTAATGTCTCTATTGTATGCCTGTAGCAGGATGGCACGAACTAGAAAGACTGCAAGGATGTCAGTCATGCACCCGACCGTATTTCAACTCAGACACGCATTACGAGAATTAAGAGAACTTGAGGACCAACTGAATGTGGCCCTAGGTGAGACACCCCGAGTGGAGCAAGTGTCCCCACCGAACCCTCCTGCACCGACCCAAGACTCTAATAGAGCGAGTCAAGGTTAGAGGTGAGACCTTGTAATTGAATCCGTAAGAGTCATGTTCATCGTGACTTATTCTATTATTTATTTGTCTCCTTGTTATCGGACTACCTTTTGTACTCTGATTGGGTACTCGTCCGTTAGAATACTATATCTCGTAGTTAATCTGTGGATGTAATCATTGAGAGTGTGTTACACTCTATGTTTCGAGTCGCACGTATAGTATATGGTATTGGTGTCCAATGATACCGATCCGCTCCGTTGAATGTATTTAGAGTTTGAAACTCTTATTATTATTTATGTTGACCTTGTGACTCATTGACATGAGTAGTCGCATCGCGAGCATGTTAACTTCCGATTCCGCTAGCCTTTTATTTTGTCGGCTTGGATGTAGCCGGTAGTATCGTTATACACAACAGAGTCCTATGACTCGCGTGACTTCAAGGCGTTGCATTTATTGCACCCCTTGATTCAAGCCTATTTCCTTGATGATAGGACGTCTACGTGTAACCTTTGAACCTTAAGGTTGTGTTAGCCCAGACTTAATTGATCGCGGGATTTCCCGTGAGTAATCGTTGAGAGTTGTACCACGGGAAGTGGAGATTTGTTAGCGCGCGGAAGCGTGGCGTTGGAACGTGTTCGAAGGTGTTTTCATGCCACTTTGTAGTGTACCTTGAATTTGGACTTGACTGGAGACGGTAGTGAGTCTCGTAATGAAACCCCGAGATTTCTTACGTCTCAAAATTTTACCTATTCGTTATAAACCTTGCGCGTGAGCAATACTTGAGGTTGATGGCCTCTAGCTTGACCAACTCCCTTTATTTGTTGGACTTTCACTCTCTATCGGTAGAATTGTGATTGCGTAGGCTATGGTATAGCCCCGTTGTGATGTATGTTTTCCCCGTGAACATTTGATCCTTGAATTCGCGGTCGAATTCTTTTTAGGGGGAGAGGATGTAACACCCCGACCCAACTTCATTCCGAGTTCACTCGTAGTTTATCGATATTGACCTTAAAACCCTCGGAGAGTGAGGCGTCATGCTTGTTAAGCGTGACGTGTTAGATTGAAGACCATTTGACACGTGTTTAACTCATGGCGAGTTGCACCTTGTTCCTATATCCGTTCGAGATCATCCTCGACTTCGTTTAGCATTTGTGTACATTTCATTTCCTCTCTAGTTGGTTATGCTAGCCTCGGCTTGGATTCGTTCGTAAACGACAAGCACGTTCGCTTTGTCATTAACCCGTATGTTGAGATAGTTTGAGATCCATTCCGCGTGTTTAACTTGTGATATGTGTGAGACTTATGTTCGTTATCATTCTTGCCTCGTCACGAGATGATTCGGGTGTGTATTGGGTGTGTTTTGATGATGATTTGATGATAGGATCACACCTAATAGTGACCAAGTGATCAAACCTAGGATAAAAGGGCAAAACAAACGAGTTTGGGCACATAAACCTTGGCACGACCGTGCAGCCATAATGGCACGGCCGTGCGAGAGTTTGATAGGTCGGAGGCTGCCATAAGGTTTGGCACGACCGTGCGCCTATTTTTGGCACGGTCGTGCGAAGATGGACGACCCGGTGCTCTCGTCCGGTTTTGACGTTTTCTCGGTTTTCGTGTTTTTAAGTGGTTTAAAATGCTCAAACAAGCCCGGATTGGACCAAATACTTACCCATGGTATTAATAATAAAACCCAACTCTATTTTCTCCCTCATTCTCACCCCCAAACCAGAAAATAGAGAGAGAGAGTCTAGAGAGAGAAAGGAGAGAGAGAAGAGGAAGAATTCGCGATATCTCGTTCGTTCGGAGTCGGAATTGCGAGCCGTCTTCGCCGGAGCGTAGCTAGAGACGAGGGGAACGTTTCTATCCAAAGGGATCGTCCGATCTATTGGTATATCACAAACCCATCTCTTCTCCCACATTTTAGAGAGAGAAAGTGAAGTTTTGAGTGAGAGAAAGTTCGATTCAAGCTTGGTTCGAGTTTGGGAACGTCGATTGGACTCCGTAGCGGCGTAGAGGTCGTAGAAGAGTACATTTCCACCCGAAGCCCTTGGATTCGTGGAGGATTTGCGTTGTGTAGTAAGTTACTAATCTCCTTCTTAGATTTTGAGCATCGTAGAGTAGTATCGCGATGTTTATGTGCTATCTATGTGCATATGAACTCCCTACATGTTATACTTGTTCAATGTGATACTCTAGCATGTTAAATGATGGGTATTGATGAATTGTTGTTAATCTTGTGGTCTCCGAATATTAGAGACTTGTGGAGTTCATTGTGTACACGTTGTTGTTGTTATTGCGATGATTGTTGTCTCCGAGTAGTAGAGACTCCTCGAGATTGTGTCGTGATTATTATTGTCGTTGTTGTTGTTGTTTTTCTCGAGCTATAGACTCGTGGGTTTGTCTTATAGTTGGGTTTCGGCCGTATAGTCGCCAATGACTTGTTTTAGTTATATCAAGTATTTATAACTTGTTGAGATTTCAATCGTTAGTACACTCGTGGGATTTTTATGAGTAATAGATTTTTGGTATATTGAGTCTCGTGATTGTAGGGATGACGCTACGGCTTGTCCCGATGTTTTGAATATTTGAAAGACCCGAGTGTAGTCGTTGGGATATGGTGAATCGAATATTACACCGAATGGGCTAGACTTTAGTTGTGGTGACTTCGTGGATTCGAATAGGACGTTAAGGTTATACGTTGTGTAATGAGTTGACGAGTAATATTTTAGTCTCCTACAAGGTGGGATGACGCATCGATAAGACTTGATCGAGTAACTTAAGTTAGGTTGACTTAGTCAACGTTGTTGAACACGCGACCACTTGATTTGGGTTGGAGGATTATAAATATATATATACACCTTACGCCCAAACTTTGAATAATTATTAAAGGTAAATGTGACTTCATATAGGTTACTAATGAGTTGTGTACGGCCACGTGTGACGTACGTTGGGAACGACTTAGTCGCTACACACTGAGCGACGTGTTTATGATGAGTTGGTCATATCCTAGGTATTAATGATACACCTTGATTATCGTTCCATTTCGGGCAATGGGACTTGTAAGGAGTCGCAATATATTTAACATACGACGGGAATGAGGTGGATTATATATACATGAGATGGAGTGTATTGTGATCGTAGGATACCGTAGAAATCCTAAGTTGAACGTGTTAGTGATGCATTGAATTATGTTTGTAAGTACGATTAGGCTTACATATGTTATGATGGTTAAGTCTAGCAATTGCGGACTTAAATGATGTGATGTACGTGTGGTTGTTCTAGTAAGCAATAGGACAATCATCCTACTTTGATGATTGATTGTGTGTTTAGTATTTACAAGCACATTGTGTTGATCTAGTTTGTGATTCAATAGAACACATTATGGTTTGATTTCTTTGGGTTGTGATTCAATAGAACACATCATGATTTGGTTTATTAAGTTGTGATTCAATAGAACACACTTAGATTAGTTTGGCATAAGTAAACATCTACTTGTGCATTGCATCGAGTCCAGTGGCATATGTGCATTGGAGGTGTATTGGCTCGGTTATTGCGGGAGCGGGGGCTTCGTAATAGCCGAAGGCCAATACTGGGCCTCGCCGTTGGCCACGGTAGGGGTTTTCTCTAGTCCCACGGTTGAACGGAATAAACGGCGTGTATTGTCGACATTGTTTTGTATGCATTGGGATACGAACACCGGTCCCTTGTGATACCTATAAGTGGCTAGAGCCGTATTGTCTCGGGTCGTAGGGGAGAGCGATACGTCGACGTGGGTACAGAAGATGGTCCACAACGGGTACTTGTAGATCGTGCTTGACGCGATCGGGTACATTTATCGTTGGGTACTTGTAGATCGTGCTTGACGCGATCGGGTACATATATTTTCTTGGGATATGAGCACTGGTCCCTCTGTGATTTGTGTACGGCAGCAGCAGCACAATCATCTATCTATGTTTTATGTTCGGTATTGAGAGATGTGTCCAGCATCGACGGCACAGTTATTTATTATGGTTCTCTGGAGCAGTAGCGCAGGAATCTATTATCATTATTACCTTGTTGGATAGCAGCAGAGGGATCCTTGATAGTTCTGTGGAGCGGCAGTACGATCGTTTACTACGGCTTCATGGAGCGATAAGGTCGGAAGTGTTTCAAGGGATTTCGGAGGTGTACCTCGAATCCACCGTATCCACCTTTATGTGTTTACTTTGAGCTTTATGTGCTTCCTATATGAACGAATGTTGGTCGTGGTCTCCAACCAGTGCATGACGGTTGGCGGCTACTGAGCCTCTCGTGAATATAGGGTTGGTTGTCTTATGTGCTACAACCTGTTTATTTTCCTGCTATTCTTATGTGCATAATGCCATGCCATATTGTTTCATTAGTAGCTTACTGGGTCATTCGACTCATCCCTTCCATATTTGTTTTCCTTAGTTGCGTGCGTTTCGCGCGTGAGGCTCTAGTTCGAAGATCCTCTAGTTGTAGCTAGCTAGTATTTTATATTTATTTCCTGTACTTGTGAGATCGTGGGTTAAACTAAGTTATGTAAACTTAGTAAGTCGGGTAGAGATTCTTGTATTTTATAGACTTGTATTTCGTGTCGACTTGTCGAGTCTTTCTGGTTGTACTATTTTTATAACCTCAGTTTTCTTAGTTAGTGTGGCCGTGTGCCCGTTTGTATTTTACTATTGGTTTTCCCGAGCGTCGACTCGCGGTGTTGTAGTTGTTGTTGTTCTCCGGCGCTTGTTTAGCCGTGGAGGTTATTTTCATGTTGTTGGGATTTTTGTTATTCGAGCTTTGAGGCTCAAGTTCATTTGTTATTCCGCTGCTTTGGTTTTGGTTTCGAGCTTTTGTGGCTCGCTTTATTTAGTCTTTCTTCGGTTTGGCGCTCCGAGTTGGGGTTCAACATCGAATCTCGGACTCGGGTCGTCACAAATAATATCTTCGAAGGTGGTCGGCGTGCCATGGATTTTTCAATTCTTTCCCATCTTGATCGGCCAACTTATAGGTGCCTTCCCGGATCATGCCCGTGACTTTGTAAGGTGCTTCCCAGTTTGGTGAAAGCTTGTTTCTGGTTGCACTCCGTCCTGTGACCTCGATCTTTCGAAGTACCCAATCCCCTACGGAAAAGTATCTTGGCTTTACTTTTTTTCGTGGTGCCTCTTTGTGAGTTGCTTGTAGTTCACCATCCTCATTTTTGCTTCAAGCCTCTTTTCTTCGAGCTAGTCCAGGTCAAGCGTCCGAGCTTCTCTGTTCGTCGCTTCGTTGAAGTGAATAACTCGGAGGGTTGGAAGGGCCATCTCAACGGGTGTCATGGCCTCTGAGCCGTAAGTTAAGGTGAATGGGGTTTCTCCCGTTGGTCCTCGGACCAAGGTGCGGATGCTCCATAACACGGCGGGGAGTTCGTCGTACCATCTACCTTTCTTCTCGTCTAGGCTTCTCTTTAGGGCGTGGAGGATCTGTTTGTTTCCCGCTTCAGCCTGGCCATTTCCTTGGGGATGGGCTACTGACGACATCCAGTGTTTAACATTCATACGCTCGCAGCTCGTCATGAACTTAGTCGAGAATTGAGTACCATGATCCGAGACAATCACTCGGGGTAACCCAAATCGACACCAGATGTGATCATGCACGAAATTGATGGCCTTGTCCTCTGCGATGCTAGCGGCTTTGCTTCCACCCACTTAGTAAAGTAATCGACCGCGACGATCACGAACTCGCAATTTCTCTTAGCTTTGGGGAAGGGACCAATGAGATCTATTCCCCACATGTCAAATGGCCAAGCCGCAATGACTGGGGTTTGAGGGACTGCTGGTAGGCGAGGAATGTTAGCAAATCTTTGGCATTTGTCACATTTTCTTACATACGCCTCCGCGTCCTTCCTTAAGCTCGGCCAGTAATATCCGTGGAAGATGATCCGGTCTGCAAGCGTCCTCGCTCCAGGGTGTCCTCTGCATACTCCTTCGTGCACCTCAGCGAGGAGATCCTCTACTGTCTCTGATCGCACGCATCGAAGTAGTGGCTTGGTGAAGGATTTCCTATAGAGGGCGCCTCCAATCATGGTGTACCTTGCTGCTCGCTTCCTTAAAACTTGGGCCATGACTTTGTCATCGGGCTGTGTTCCTAGCTCGATATAGTCTTGGATCTCATCAATCCAACATCTGTCGGCGGGGACGATAGGTAGAATGGCTTCTTTGTCGATGGAGGGGATTTCTAAAAATTTTACCATTACTCCTCCAGGAAGGTCTTCAAGCTCGCTAGAAGCTATTTTTGACAAGTAATCTGCTCGAGTATTGTTTTCCCGGTCGGTCTGCTGCAGTTCCCAGTACTTGAATCCAGCTAATAACTTCCTCGCTAGCTCGCAATATTTCAATAATATGGGGTGAATAGCACCATACTCCCCTGAAATTTATTTTACGACGAGCTGTGAGTTGCTGATTATGACAAGGTTTTCTACCCTTATTTCTTTAGCTAGTTCGATTCCAGCGATCAGGGCCTCGTACTCAGACTGGTTGTTCGACGCGGGGAATTTGAAGCGGATTGCTTTGCTGATCTCTTTTCCTTTTGGGGAAAACAAAGATAAACCCGCACCACAGCCCTTTTTGCTGGCCGAGTCGTCGACGTGCACTGTCCAAAAGGAGTGCGGCTGGATGCATTGGACATCACTCTTCCTATGGGCAAGCTGGATGGTTTTTTTGAGGTGCTCGTTCTTCGTGCCCGCTGAGATCGTGTCATCCCTTACGAAAGACGTTTCGGCAATGAAGTCGGCCAAGAACTGGGCTTTGATCGCTTTTCATCGTTCGTAGGTGATTTCATATCTTGATAACTCAACTGCCTATTTCATCATCCTTCCTGCGACGTCTGGCTTGTAAAGGATCTTTCTCAAGAGCAGGTCGGTGTAGACTATCATGGCGTGGGCCTGGAAGTAGTATTTTAGTCTTCTGGCGGCTACGATCAGGGCTAAGACCACCTTCTCTACGTTCAAGTATCTTGTCTCAATGTCAGATAGAGCGTGTGAAACATAATATACCGGCCTCTGAGCAT
Organism: Platycodon grandiflorus; assembly: GCA_016624345.1. Lineage (NCBI taxonomy): Eukaryota > Viridiplantae > Streptophyta > Magnoliopsida > Asterales > Campanulaceae > Platycodon > Platycodon grandiflorus. The sequence continues at coordinate 33,161,667 of CM028364.1, forward strand.
CCTTGTCTTCTCTGAGCAGAACTGCTGCCACGGCAAAGTCTGTCGCGATCAGGTAGATAGAAAGGACCTCGGTAGGCACTGGGCTAGAGAGTAACGGTGGGCTACCGAGATACTCTTTTAGCTTGGCGAAGGCCTTGTCACATTCCTCGTTCCATGAGAAGTGCTTGTTTCCCCGCAGTGCTCTCAAGAATGGCAGGCTTCTGTCCGCCGCTTTGGCAATGAACCGACCTAGGGCTGTGATGCGCCCATTCAACCGCTGTATTCCTCGTATTGAAGTTGGTGCGCGCATGTCTACCAAGGCTTTGATTTTCTCCGGGTTAGCTTCAATACCTCTCTCGTTCACCATATACCCTAGGAATTTGCCTGCCGTCACCCCGAAGGCGCACTTGGCGGGGTTCAATTTCATTCCATTCTTCCTAAGGTTGGCGAACGTTTCTTGCAAATCGGCGATGTGGTCGGTATCTTTGGTCTTAATAACCATGTCGTCAATGTATGCTTCCACATTGCGGCCAAGCTGATCCCCGAACACCTTGTTGACCATTCTCTATTACATCGCTCCTGCCTTTTTTAGCTCGAAGGGCATCATCTTATAGCAGTAGAGGGCCCCTGCAGCTCGGAAGGTAGTCAGTTTTTTGTCAGCTAGCCACATCCTGATTTGATGGTATCCTGAGTAGGCATCTATGAAGCTCAAAATTTGGTGGCCTGCTATTGCATCGACGAGCTGGTCTATTCGTGGGAGGGGGTACCAGTCTTTCGGGCAAGCCATGTTAAGGTCAGTGAAGTCCACGCACATGCGTCATTTCCCTGTCATTTTCTTCACCATTACGACGTTGGCAATCCAGGTAGGGTATAGGATTTCCTTGATGATGCCAGCTCGTAGTAGTTTCTCAACCTCCTCCTTTATTGCAGCCTATTTTTCTGGCGAAAAGACTCGAGGTCGTTGTTGTACAGGTGTGACAGTTTTGTCCACGCTTAGTTTATGCACCGCGACCTCTTCGTCAATGCCCTGCATGTCTTCGACCCTCCATGCGAAGATGTCTTTGTTGGCTCGCAAGAACTTAATAATTTCCTCCCTTTCTTCTTGAGGAATCTCCATTCCTACCTTGATTTTCTGTTCTGGATAATCAAAATTTATGACTACCTCGTCTATGTCCTCGTGAGGTAATATGTCGGGTTCATTTCGGTTATCCAGGCTTTCAACGACCACAACCTCGTGTCGTCGGGCGACCAGTCCAAAATCGACAACGTCAGTTATTTTGGGGTCCGTGCCATCATCTTCTTGCGGGCTACTTCTCCTAGCCCGCTTTGATTGCTATGCTTCAGTTGGGGTTTGGCTGGGGTCCTTGGTCTGATCTCTAGTTTCACAAACTTTTTCAGCCGACTTCTCAGCTTCCGTACTCTCCGCAGATCTTCCTTTCTTTGGAACCACATCTTCGGGAATGTTCTCCGAGGTTGTCGCCATCGTTTTCCCCTTTCTCTTTTCCTCGTTTTGCCTTACCAACTTCAGATAATTGAGGGTGCTTTTTGGGTCATTCTTCATCATTCTAATTCCTCGTATCGTTGGGAATTTGAGCCTCTAATGTACTGGAGAGGAGATCATGTCAAATTTGATCTGGACCGGTAATCCGAGGATGGCATTGTAGGGGGATGCTAGGTCGAGGACGAGGAAGGTGACGTCTTCAGTTCTCGTCCGTTCCTGTTCACCAAGGGTGACCTGGAGGGTTATCATACCCTTAGCTCTGACCTTGTGGCTAGTGAACCCTTCGAGTTGTACGCCGCTGGGGGTGAGATGGGCATCCTGAAATCCTAATGCCCTGAAGCAGGAGTCGAACATGACATTTCTCCTGCTCCAGTGTCTATTAGTACCCTTCTCACAAACCGGCGTCCGATCTGGACTCGAAGTGTTAAAGGCTGTTCCTTGGCGGTGGGATTGGTAGCTAACTCGCTCAGGTAAAATACTATTCCCTCTTCGTCCCTTTGGGGGAGCGGGCTAAATGTCTTATCGAGATTGTGGATGGTGTTTTTGAGCTGGGTAATGCTCCTCGTGTCCTCGAGAATGGTATGGACATCTGTATTTTGTTCTCTCGAAGCAACACATTCATGATGTGTTCTCGGGTAGCGTTGAACGGGGTGAAGTGCTCGTCCTTCTTCTGGAACTTGCCACCCTTCCCCTAATACCCTGACTGTTCTTTTTTCGGTTCTTTGTTGCCGACCTCTTTAAAGTGGCTAACTCCCTGGGCTATCCCCTTGTTCTTTTTCTTTGACTCTATTATGGTCTCTGTTTCACCGATCTTTTGGCTGGCGAGGTACATGACAGCACTGGTTGCTGGTCGTCGGAGATTGAACTCGTGCGTCATTATTCCTGATTGGATCCCAGCTTCGAAGCAGAGTATGATTATCTGGTCGGGGACATTCTGGAGCTCTACCGCAACTTCTTTAAATCTTTTCAGGTAATCCTCAAGGGGTTCGTCCTTGCCCTGCTTGCATTTGGCGAGGTCAGACTGACTCTTCGGGAGCTCGCCGGCTGACGAGAACTTATCCAAGAATTTTCTCTTAAACTCATGCCAATCGGTGACTGAGCCCTTCTCCAATTCTTCGAACCATTTCAAGACTGCTCCCTCGAAGGTGCTTAAAAATGCTTTGCACCATAAGTCCAGTTTGTTCGTACAGATACCCATCTTAGCCTCAAAACTGGAGACGTGCTCCTTGGCGTTCGTCTTTCCCTCATATGATTTGAGTGCGGGACGTTTAAGGCGGGAATCTGGCGATGTGTCTCTAATCCTTCTGCAGAACGGGGCAAATTGATCTCTGGGTTTTCTTGTGAGATTACCTGTCTCTAAGGCGTCTAATCTCTCCCGAAGTTGGTTGAGCGTGTTCCCACCGGAAGTGGCCCTATTCTCGCGATCAGGTCGAGGAGGCTTGTCTTTGTCCCTTCGTCGCTTCTGGGAGGTGACGTTTGATCAAGCATCGCTTCTTTCTGGGGTGGGAGATCGCGGGTGGCGGCTTGACCTTGCCTTAGATTGAGGTCTTCCTCGGGTTTGTTCTAACTCCCTATGCGACCCCAGAGAATAAGAGATCTTTAAGCGCACGCTACCTCTCGGACGAGCTTGTTCGTTAGCCCGGGTTAGCCTGTCATGCACGCTAACCCTGAGGGGCTCTCTAGTCGGCCTGCTCATCCTTTCATGGACGCTAATTCTGGTGGCACTGGAGCCCGAAGTCCGCAAGTGAGATCGCCCCTGCGATCCTCGCGTTTGTCCCCCGAGGTTAGTGCCCTCTTGGCGACCTTCACCTTGGGCAGCGTCTACTCGTGGTGCGGTTATTCGACGGGCCAATTCATGTTCACGTCTCTCCAGCTCCCTTTGTTTCTTGAGGTAAGCCTTTTCTTTTCGTATGTGTTCCAGCTTGGCAAGATCCTACTCTTTTTGAGTCAATGGCCTTGGCTCCTCCCGAGCTGGAGGTGCTTCTGTTGTGCGAGCAGCTGCCCTTACGGCGGTGTTGCTCGCTGATGGGCTCCCCCTTGGTTGTCCACTGTTGGTCTTTTTTCCTTTCCCGTTTGAGCCTTTCTTTTGGCTATTCCCTGAGTTACTTTCAGGGTCCTTGCTGTTTCAGCGGCCTTGGCCGGTGTCTCCAGAATGGGATTAGATGGTTTTTCTGCCATATGTTCGGTAGCTCGCGGAGGCTGAACCTCCGCCTGAGGAGCCACCGAAGGTATTGTGGGTGGTGGCTGTTTAGTGGGAGTTTGTTTAGAAGTAGCCATTTACTCTTTTGTCAAGGTTTTTTAAGAAGAGTCCCGGCAACTGAACCAAACTGATCATGCAAATTTGGATTTGGTGAACATGTCAGATCCACGTGTAGCTAGTCTTCACGGTCAAGATGCCTCGGCTCTCTAAAGACTTTTCTTGGTAAGGACTTGATTATGGGACCTACAACAATGTAGCAAAAAACAAGAACCGTTAGGGGTGTCGGGGGTTTGACCCGACTATTACCCTCCGGTGTGAGAATCAGTTCAAGGGTATTAAATGAGAGAGAGGCTAGTAAGGAGCCCTCTTTAATACTCAGGCGTATGTTAAGTGTATGTTGTAGGTGAATAAGAGTAAGATTTTAAGAGCTTTGTCTTCTTGAGAGTAAATGTTACCTCAGTCATAAATGGAAGTGGCTCCTGGTATTTATAGCCAAAGGTGGCGTACGTAGTGGTACAATTGGAGCCACCTGCTTGCTTAGGGATGAGTACACGTTGAGGGGGGCCATGCTGTTGCCAGGGATAAGTTGACAAGTAACAACTTCCTTCCTGGGGAAATGGGAAGCTAATAATTATTGGCAAAGGCACACGCCAAAGGAATGTCTCCTTCTAGTGAGAATGTCTTGATTCTGCTAGGTTAGGTACTGACAGTCAGTAAGCATTTAATGCTCTGAAACCGACCTGCCCCGAGGTCGCGCATTGCTCGCCTTGAAGTCGACCTCGTAGACGACTTGAGCGTTGGATCACGCCGAGGTCGAGCTTAACCGACGACCTCGGCCTTGGGACCTTGACATTGTGGATGAGGAACTTCAAGCTCTTGATCTTCCTATGATGCCAACGGGCTATGTTAAGCTCTCTGCACCTCTTCTTTAGCACAGTGACCCCAACCCTTAATTCCTTAGCAGCTTTGGTTATTGGAAGATGAAAATAGTTTTTGATCTCCTCCAACTCTAATCCAGATGACTTTGGCTTCGACCTTTTCAGCTGTCTCTTCATTCTGATATGGTCACTTGCTGATGAGCTTGATTCTCTCTCCTCCATCATATTAACATCGTTATTAAAATCATGAATATGATCATTGGCTACAACAATATTGGTAGCCGAGGTCTGGCTTAACCGACGACCTCGGCCTGGGGATCCAAACCTCTACTGTCGACGTGGATCCATAGGCCCACCTGAGGCTAACGTAGAGGACACGTATTATGCATATTTGGGAGGATCCCTTCACATGGCAACCAAGTCTATCAATATATCAATATAGGGTGAATGTGCACAAAAGGTGGAGATTCAAAGTTCCACAGTACTATCAAGTTAATCATCTTAGACAAGTGCCACATTTATTGTTGTCCGCAAAACATTACCCATCAAACAAATTATCATCATCAGCGGAAGCAACCAAACCAAACCAAACCAAGACTCGTAAAACGATGTTTTTTTTCCGGGAAAACATAACCTATCTACCTATCTTAGAAATAAAATCAAACAAAAACAGAATAATAAAAACACCAACTAGAGAGATAATAAAAGAAAAATACAAAACATATAACCAAATCAATTCCCACCTAAATTGCACAGTGTCCCCACTGTGAAGGCAATAAACAAAACATGGAGAGAATTTTAACTACCTCAAAAAAACTAGAAATTTTAACAACCTCAAAAATACAGGGAGATAATTTTAAAAGTTATAAATTAGAAATTGTAAAAACTTTAGTTATGAAAAATTACAAGTATAACATTTTTTTGCAAAAGTTTTGTTATAATAACAAAAATTTGAGAACTCAAAAAAACTTACAATAAAATTATAGTAAGTGAAAAATAAAAAGAAAAAAAAAACATGGGCGGTACCCTGACTAATTTTATTAATCATAATAAAAAATTACAAGGAGGGGGACAACCAATTAAAGGAGTCTTACTTCTATTTTACAATTTGTTCAATAAAAATGGAGGGGAGTGGAGGATATTTATATGTGAAAATTTTGAAAAAAAACATTTTTTTAAGTGTTTTTGACCAAAAAATGGTCACAAATGGCTAGTAAAAAAAAAAAAGATTTAATGAATGGTGCGCTAGTCTGTAGAGAGAAAGATGAAGACTAAGCCTCAAAAAAAACAAAAAAAAAAAAAGTCATGCCCTCTCAAATCCCATCATCAGTCATCTCTAGTCATCACTCGCATTGCTTAAAAAAAAAAAAAAGGAGTAATGCATGGTTTACCAATTACTAGTCTACTAAGCCTTAGGCTGAAAGTTGCATCACAGCAGCATGTCACCAGAAACAGTAGGGGCCGACCTCCAAGCAATTTTCAAATTTCAAAATTCTAAAAATGAACTATTTTGGCAGTTCAAATGCGGGTCACAGTTTTTGATAAATAAAAATCGAAATCGAACTGTGGAACTGACGGTTCCGATTCGTCACGGTTCCGATTTATGCAGTTTTCAAGACGGTTCGATTCCGGTTCAAACTGCCGGTTCTGAACTGTTTAGGCACCTCTACATGCCAGATCTATGGCAGTAGTAAGAAGAGAAAGGCAAGAGAGACGATGTGGTCGGAGATAGAGAAAAAGGGCAACGATGTGATCGGAGATTGGAGAGGGAGGCGCCTTGGTCGGAGACGAGGGGAGGCGTGTAATTTGAGAGAGAGAGAGAGAGAGAGAGAGAGAGCATGGTTTGAGAGAGAAACTGAGTTAGGTTTTAATGACCTTTTTGGGTATTTTTGGATGTTTGTATCAAGTTTTAGCCAAAGACCATAAAAGATATAAGATGAAGTCAAAATGTTGTATTTGATATATACCACAATTTATAGAAGGGTGAATTACAGGCCGGTCCCTTTTTAAACATTTGTAATCGCTCCAGTCCACTCATCTTTTTTAAAAATTGAAAAAAGGCATTTTTGGGGCGAAAAGACGATTATGCCATTAATGAAAGAAAAACACGCGCGCTTCAGTAACCCAAGGCATCGCGATGCACTACTTTGGCATCGCGATGCACCACTTTGGCATCGCGATGCACCAAATTGGGGCATCGCGATGATCGCAGCGCGCTTTAGGGACCCAAAGCATCGTGATGAGCAACCAAGGCATCGCGATGCACTACTTTGGCATCGTGATACACCACTTTTGCATCACGATGCACCACTTTTGCAAATTGGGGAATCGCGATGCAACAATTGGTGCATCGCGATCATCGCAGCGCGCTTTAGGGAACTTGATTTTCGTTTAGTGTTGCCCAGCATACTGCGATTGGCGAATTAAATCAGTCAAAGAACATTTTCTTCTGTTTTCGGACAGCACACTGTCAAGCTTGATTTGAAACTCAAAAATATTATTTTTTGGTAGAAAAATTGTGCACAAATATAGTACTAAGTTAGGATAATAATATGAGATTGATTTTAAACAAATTCGAAGTTTAAAACAGAGATTTAAGTGGCCAAAACAGCTCAAGAACAAAGAAAAACGGGATGAACTCAAAAAATTTGAATTTGATCAAATTCGTGTTTTATGCTTGAAAATTGATACCCAAACATAAGGAAAGACTATATTAACAACATGAAATCATTTATATATCAATTTGAATCTCAAATCTGAAGCAACGATGTTGTTGAGGGTATTTTAAGAAGAAAATTTTCAAAATGCCTTTTAGCGGTTTAAAAAAAAATGTATACTGGAGAAAAAAAAATTTGAAAAAATGAACCGGCCAGCAATTTCTCCTTTGTAGAATAAGGACTCCATGATGGAATTGTCCATTAAACTTCCAAGTGGTGTGAGTTCATAGAACAGGGGCTCGATGCTAGAGATGCCTATTTGGGTCATTTTAGTGTAGGTTTATATATGAGACTTGCATGCTATAGTCATTTAGCTCGCAACTGGTGCAGTCTTCTAACATAAAAGGCTTTTGTGTTCGAGTCGTCCTCTGGAGATTCGGACTTCCCAAGCTTGATGGGCCTATGCTAAATTCCTATTTAGGTCCATCTGTGTCGCATGCAAGACACGTGCTTACCCTCCCTTGTTTAAGATTCTTGTTGGTTGTGACATGTGCACTTCACGTAGCATCGTTGTAGCTTAGGCATAAGGTCTTACTCTACACAGACTAATCAAAGTCAATAAGCCTAAGGGGACGAGGTCTATTTATAAAGCAGTAACGCAGTTCGAGTGGTATTTACATGGTCATTTTAAAGGGCGGATTTTAGGCCGATTTCTTTGATGAATTTTCAATCAGTTTAAATTCCTATACTTGTTTTAAACCCAAAAAAACATTTTTACTACAAAATATCGGCTATGCCTTTAAGAAACACAAACAGGCACGCAATGCATCGTAATTTCAAATCGATGCATTGCAATTCCAAATTGATGCATTACAATTTTTAAACCGCCAAAGGCACTTTTGTGATGCATCACAATTCCAATTCGATGCATCGTAATTCTAAATTGATGCATCGCGATTTTTAAACCGACAAAAATGCACTATTGTGAAGAAATGCCATCCATGCCCTTAAGAATTTGAACAGGCATGCGATACATCACAATTCCAAATCACGCATCGCAATTCCAAGTCGATGCATCATGATTTCAAATTGATGCATTGTGATTCAAAATTGATGCATCGCTATTCAAAATTGATGCATCACGATTAATACCATCACTTGTCAGTGCATACTTTTATTTAACATCGTTTCTTCTTCCCCAACCTTTTCTTGTGTCCATTCTACCATGTCCACCACCACCACTAAAGTTGCTCTTGCCTTAAAACGAGCTAAGATTTCTTAAAAATTAGTATAGATCAGACTCTTCTCCTTTGGCTTATTTCTCTATTTTCTATGCTTTCTTTTCTTTTGGGGCTCACCATCATAAGCTTTCTTCCCAGAGCTAGCATGAATGCTCATTATGGAGAAATCCTTCACGGAAGAGAAAAATTAGTTGCATTTATATATGAAAAATCAAGATATGGTGATATAAGTCAAGGTCTTGCAAAAGTGGAACGGGTCTTCAAAGTTCATTTGATTAATTCAATATCGAATAACATAAAAGAAAGAATTGAGAAAGGAAGTTCAGAAGGAAAGAAAGAGCTTCTACCTACTGAACTCAACAGAGAGAGATGAAAGTACGGAGAATTACGTGAAACTGTTCTTTAGGTTGTTAGAGGGCATTTTAGGAACAATTTAATCATTTATCCACAAAAATAATTTTTTTTAATTTGAAACAAGTATTAAGGTCTAAACTGATTGAATATCCAGAAAGTGTACCAATCTGCAATTATTCCCATTTTAAACGTTGGGCTGTTGCATAGGCCATATAGTCAATATTTCTCATATTCCTCGGCCATCGATTGCTTCATACACATTTTCGTACGATGGTTATGAGGGACTATTTTAAACTAGTAAAATGGATCATTGCATTTGCGCCTTGTTAGATAAGATGGCTTATCAGATAAGATGGGCTGATGAATAAAAAGACTGAACCTTCTTGGGCCAAAGGACCTAAATGAGTGAGCGTTGGATAAGCCCTCTGTTCCTAAATTATTTTCTGTTTAACTTTTTAAAATTAATTAAACTATTTTTTAAGTCAAAATTGGATATATATATATATATATTTTAATTATAAAACACGTAATTCGTAGTAACTAAAATTACATGTTTTAATTCAAATTTTTATTAAAAAAATAGCCTGTTTAACTCAAAGAAAGTTAAACAGGATAATAATTTAAGGTTGGAGGGAGTATTAACTAATGGGTCCTTAAAGGATAGCTCCGTGATTTGGAGCTTCATAAAATGTAGGATTTTAGATTTGATCTCTTCCCACGCCCCGTACAAACAAAAAAAGGTATGATTCGATACTTCGATCCCTTTCCATGTTCCACAAAAAAATAATACGGAGTATATATATATATATATATATATATATATATATATATATATATATATATTAACTAATGGGGTGAGATAATGGCAATACCTCTAGCAGTTCAAATTTTGTACCAAAAATCTGAAGTCAAAACAGATATCGTCAAAGAATGCAAAGCAAAGAAAAGTATCGAGAGAAAGACATAATGGGCCCATGAACTTTTTCAATGATATATAGCCGATTCAATTATTGTAAGCATATAAATCCTCTTTCTTAAATTAGTGTCTTGTTTTTGTTTTTGTTTTTGTTTTTGTCTATTTTAAGATAATTTCTTCCTTCGTTCTTAAATGATTATTCTATTTAAATTTTTTGAGTTAAGTCATTTGTTTTTCAAATATAAATTTGACGTATATATTTTTTATTTTTTTCAAAATTATAAAATACGTAATTTGTAGTACTTTTTAAATAATGCTAATTACGTGTTTTATGATTTTGAATATATATATATATATATATATATATATATATATCAAATCTTCATTTGCAAAGTCTGTTTGACTCAAAAAAAGTCAAACAGGACAATAATTTAGGAACAGAGGGAGTATTTGATTTCTTAATTTTTCTTTTTTGAAAATTGCTTTTACTCTCTCTATTTCAGGCAGATAGTCCACAACTCTATTTTGAGATGTTTCACATAAAAAGTCAAGTTTTAAAAATTATGCCTACTTTTCATAATTTTATAACTTTACCATTCACATGTGGTATAAACATATTAACTATGCTCAGGCATTTTGTAATTACGACCAATTCTAATGATAGTTATGTATAACACCTAATTATTAGACTTCAAACGTGGACTCTTTGCGTGTAACGGAGGGAGTACTATTTTACCTATACTTTTCTTGTTACATTAACGATGGGTCTCATTTCCACAGGAGCTTTAAAGAAATATGAGAGGAGAGTGTTGTGGGATTAGTCCCTTCTTTCTAACTGAGTAGGATCTATATTCCTTAAGTTTATATTGATACAGAATGACTAAATGATCAACACTTAATCATAGTAAAAAAACAGTTTATTCAAAACTGTTACGATACTAAGATTGTTTAAATCAAGTATATTGAGTTTGCATAGCGGAATTTGTAATTGCAAAAGTGACTTAAGTATTCAAAACAAGTTATGATCTTATCTTGTCATAAAAACAACCAGGGGTTTGATATGAGAGGTCAGCTGTTTCTAAAAGAGGTTAGTTGTTACTGCAATAATCAGTGAGATGTTCACAGATAGACAACTAAGTGATATGTAAGCATATAGAAATGTAATAAGCGGTAAGTAAAGAGTGAGTGATAGAGAAATTGACACAATGATTTAAAGCGGTTTGGATCTCAATACCCTACATTCACTTCTCATAACCCTCTGACTTTTGTGAGACAATAATCTACTATAATTCTTCCAGTTACACAGATTATTGAGGTTGAAGGAAATATCTCAATTCCTTCTCAACTAGTTGGCTCCCCAACTAAGTTCTCTACACAATACACAAGGTAAAAGATAAAAGAAAATCTTCTGTTGAAATGACTCTGGCTAGTGTGATAGAAGCGAGCTTGTAGATCTTTGATAGTTTGTTTGTTGATCGATCGCTTGGATGCTTGAGCAGTCTTTGAGTGACCATCTTCTCTCAGTATACTAAGGCTAATAAATATGAGTTGTGATGACCCGAGTCCGAAATCCGATGTTGAACTCCAATTCGGTGCACCAAACTAAAAGAAACAACTAAAGTCCACAAAAGTGAACGAGCTCAACAAGCTCAAAACCAAAACTAATGCAGCGGAATACATGATAAAATGTGAGTTTCAAAAACTTGAACAACAACCACAACTAAATAAACCTCAACGGCCAAATACATGAGCCAGAGAAACAACAATAATAAACATCATGAGCTACACGCTTGGGAAAACTACTAATAAAATATCGACGGGTACAAGGCAACACCAAGACCACTCTGAAATTATAAAGTACAACAACCGGCACAACCTTACAAGTCGACCAAAAAATACAAATATTTCTACCCAACATGCTAAGTTTACATAACTTAGTTGAACCCACGATCTCACAATACAAGAAATAATAAGAAACAACAATATCAAAACAACTTGCTAAAACTCCAAGTCTCCAGTCTCATAGTGCTGGAACTTATAACCTGCAAGCTGAGGAAGTTGTTGGGTGAGTCTAAAAGACCCCGTAAGCCACTATAATGTATTACATGCTATGAGTATGAATGCAACAGTAAACCAAGACCCTAAATATCACTAGTCTAGGTAGCAATTCTAGCTTACCTAATATTTCAACTATAAACCGGTAAGTCTAGGTGATGATTCTAACTTAACCATTAATCAAAAATCTGCTACATGCGAATTTATGGCATGCGAGATGCGAGACAGTAATTGTAACGAGTATGAAAAGATATAGTATGATGTACATTCGCGAAGCATAGCATATAACAAGTATAACATAAAGTCACACAACCCCATACTTCACGAGAGGCTCAGTAGCCGTCAACCGTCCCATACCAGTTGGAGACCACAACTAACATTCGCTCGTATAGAAAGCACGTTATTCACATAAATCACGTAGCACGGTGATGCTCACATAAGTGCAACGTAATAAACCACATAGAAAATGATATAATTTTCTCATTCTCCATCTCTGCGTTGCTCCTACAATACACGAGAAAACAAAAATGTATCGATACTCATGTGAGATGTATCGATCTTCCCCCGACAAAATCCGTCGGACTTCTTAGCTAGCCAAAGTCATACTTACTGCTACAACAATAGGGCTACTTCTCAACTGTGGCCAACAGAAAAGGGTGTGTGAATTTTGGTACGACGACTTATAGCGATCACAAACAATGGTTTGTAAAGACTATAGATCATCCCACCTTGATTAGTCAACAAAGCTAGCTGGACTCAATGCAATGCACAAGTAGATGTTTACTCGTCATTCTCAACAAATTATCATGTGTTCTATTGAATCACATAGCAAATCAACTCAATGTGCTTGTAAAAACGAAACACACAATCAATCATCAAAGTATGATGATTGTCCTATCACATACTAGAACAATCACAACATGTCTGCTATCATAGAACATATAAACAAAACAAGACAATAGGTAAAGTAGACCTATTGTACAACTCAACCAAATTATCTAAGTCCACAAATGTTAGACTTCACAATCACACATATGTAAGTCTACTCGTACTTACATCCATTAATCAATAGATAACCATTACACTCAATTTAGGATTTCTACAATATCCTATAATCACACAAGACACTCTATCTCATGTATATCATAACCTATCACATATTGTTATTAGCGTGTACTATGTATATCACGGCTCCTTACAAGTCACATCCTATTCGACTCCGTCAGAGCCAGTCATGACTAGTGTTTAATTCGCATAAGGTTCGGTATTTTTCTTTATATTCTATGGACTCCGTTATAGTCGTTACCAATATTTAAAACATCGGGATGAACCGTAGTATCATCTCTAAATAACCATTCTATCCTTAATAACATTATTCGGTATATACACCACCCATAACAACTTCACAAACTCATCCCGAGTAAACTAACGACAAAAATCTCAACGGGTTGCTAATATACAAAGTCTATTAACACAACATCATTACTCTAGCACCGCGCAACAGTACCGTTAAATTCACCAAATATTATGCAAAAATCCAATTATTACAATTATTTCATATTTAGAAACTAACCATCTGGAACTATAATTTACCACTTTGAATCACTTCATTTGGAATTATATACATCAAGATCCAGCCACTTAAATCCAAAATTAATTAGTACACAGAATTTTCAGCAGCAGATTACTCTGTGCAGCGATAGAACACAACTTAAACGAGGTACTTCTTGATCACTAAAACATATGAAAATTTGCAAGATTATACAAAACATATTAATGTAAATGATATCCAAAATTTAGAAAATTCCCATGAACGAATTTTTCCATGTAAATTCGACTACATGCCTTCAAACATTGACTAATCTTATTTCAAGAACTAAGTATTTGGCTTCCAAAAATCATCATGTCTTTCCACAATTATATCTCCAACCTCAATCAACAACATAATATATCATAGAATAAGTTAGAGCAACTAATCACATGTTTCTTCTAAGAATTTAACACAATGATGATCAACTAACACAACCTACATGCTTTACTCTTCCAATTTAACTCATAAACATGCAAAACATTATGGTTACTTACCTCTTGAAGAAATTAACCCAAGAAAACTCATGAGAATCAACATGCAACTGATGAATTATGTTCTTCAAGACAAGAGTTTCACAACGGTGAAGACGGATTGTCAATCGGATGGTTGGATCTTGGTGAGATGAATAAACACACACTAATCTCACTCTTTCTTCACACACACACTCTCTCAAGCTCTCATGGTGGAAAGGGATGGAATGGAGAGTATTTGGTGACTCTCTTGTGGTCTAAAGATTGAGTCTCAGTTGGTCAAAGAGTCTTAATTTCGTGGCCCTACTCTCAGTTAAAGAAAATGAATCAAATGGTCAAAGGGGTCAACGGTTCAACAAAAACCAAAATGGCCAATTGCTGTTAAAATTCTAATCTTTAGTCAACTTTAAAAACATACCTGGGATGATCTACAAGTTCAAAAATTACAAATAAGGTATGTTTGGAAAGCTCTTCGAGTCTAGTTTACACGAAATCAAATGGTTTACAAATTCGAGTTTTTTACACAAAGTTATAGCCAAATTACTATAGACTATTTGGATGAATAGAGTTTCGAGTTTAAGCATGCTTCCATGCTTTTGTGTGTTATTTTTCTATCTTATGGTCAAAACAAGATGTTTACTAAGTATTCCCAAATGATCCTAAGTTCGAAACACTCTCGAAACTCAACCAACTCACCCCGTATTGATTCATGAATAATGAAGAACACAAGTCCCAATTACTCACAAAGATAAACACGCGGAACCTTGCTTGAATCAACTCAACTTACGGATTTACGACAAGACTAACATGATTGTCAAACATGAGAGAGTCTAAACTAAGGTTTTGTTACTTAAACGTGGGAAATATACAGGGTATAAATATACTGAAAGATGTCGAGAATAGTATTGAACGAATACGAAAACAGTGTACAACTCAACATAGGGTAATCATGTGCTGAACATGGTTTACAACTTAACACTTCACGCTTAATAAACATGACATATCCAATTGTAAAAGTTTCAAGGCCGATATGAAGTAACTATAAGTGAAATAGGAAGGGAGTTGGGTCGGGGTATTACATCCCCTCCCCCTTAAAAGAATTCGTCCACGAATTTATGGATTGGACATCTATGGGTGAATACATACGTCGCCACAAGGCTTTGCTCAAGCATATACACGAACCGCTATCAATAGCGAGTTAAAATTTAATGGATAAGGCGAATCATTTGAATTAGAGATCATCGATCTCATTTAAGGCTGGCACACAAGATCTCTCATAAATGGGTGTGATTTCGAGACATGAGCAATCTCGAGGTGTCTATACGAGACTAATTAACTACCGTCTCTAGTCAAGTTCAAATTTAGAGTACAGTTCATAGAGTCATACCAACTCATTTCAAATACCTCCCAACGCCTCGCTTCTGCGGCGCAAGTCTCATTTCCCACTTCTCGTGGTACAACGCTTAACAAATAATCACGAAAAATCCTGCGATCAACTAGGTTCGAGCTTATACAACCCTCTGGTTTAAAAAATTGTTCAACGCTATCTCTATTAACAAAGATATGAGTTCGAACGACTAGCATTACACCAAAGATCACGTGAGTCATACGAACTCTATTGTAAATAACAACATTGCCGACTATCGAACAAGCCGACTAAATAAAAGTTCAACGGAACCACGAGCTAACATGCTCGTGTTACGAATACTCACGTCGATAAGTCACAAGGACAACAAAAACAATGATAAGAGTTTAAAACTCTAACCACGTCTAGCATGAACGTAGGGTTTTAAAGAAAATCACCTCACTATGCCAGTCGACTCCCGCAAACAAGGCTATACGATCTATAAGATTCGTACAATCTATAAAGTATGACTGAATTAGCTTACTAAATCCAGTCTACCACACATCATACAAAGTAAGTATCTCATGTTCACCACCGGGTTGGCTAACCCAAATCCAAAATCTCTACGGACAAGCTAAGGTACTATGCATGTGACAAGTTACAAGTCACAAATAGCTAGTCACAAGTCTACAACAATTCATGTTCAACCGAGCACAAAGGCTCACACAAATACCAATATATATCGAACCATTACACAAGGAATGATACATAATCCACACAAGATTTACAAACATATTCAGGTATATTTTCTCATTTACTTGTCCATTTCGGTTGGTAAAAAGATTAGACAATTTTCATCTAACATGATATCAATTTAGTCATCGACGAATATCTCTAGACAACCAAATCAGGGGCCCTTCTGAAGTGGCTTCAAAAGCTTCCGTCGCAGGGCGTTAGGGACAAGTGGTTACAAATATGCCCTTTTTAAAATCAGTCTCATGCACAAAAGTGTCAAATACAAGCAAATGTACCTATGTGTATCATAAGTCTCTAGTATGCACAATTTTCGCATTCCATGATGTGATATGCAAGAATGAAGCGTCTAAATTAATACGGACTCAAGATCTCACACTAAGGTAATTCGACACTCACATTAATCACTAGAGAACTCGTGACCCTGAATGTTGGGTCTACCATAACTATCTCTTCAAACGATTACCAATCGCAAGCCTAAGACGTACCTTAAAGCGTCTCGTCTATACACCTCTATGAATAACAAGACCACCTAAGTTGGTCAAAACACAAACTAAACTTTTCAAGCGACTCACACTAGTCGTCAACATTCTAGCGAGGACTAAAGTGCACTTACTAATCTCCAAAAAAGGAATAACGGACTACAAATCATTAATCTCCGCTCCCGCGAGCGTATGAACTCAACTAATCCAGTCCTACATGGACTATCACCACAACTTACCAACAATCAAGATACAACTACACACAAACACTGGATGTTAATAGCTCAACCACAAACCCAAATCACCTAAGCCGAGGATCCTATCCTGGCAAACAGCTAACATAAGATCTGATTCCAACTGTGACGATCTGAGTCTGAGATCCGATGTTGAACCCCAACTCGGTGCGCCAAACTAAAAGAAACAACTAAAGTCCACAGAAGTGAACGAGCTACACAAGCTCAAAAGCAAAACTAATGCAGCGGAATACAAGATAAAATGTGAGTTTCAAAACCTTGAACAACAACCACAATTAAATAAACCTTAACAATCAAATACACGAGCCAAAGAAACAACAATAATAAACATCACGAACTACGCGCTTGGGAAAACTACTAATAAAATATCGACGGGCACAAGGCCACACCAAGACCATGAGTCAGTAATTCAAAATTATAAAGTACAACAACCGGCACGACCTCATAAGTCAGCCTAAAAATACAAATATTTCTACCCAACATACTAAGTTTACATAACTTAGTCGAACCCACAATCTCACAATACAAGAAATAATAAGAAATAAAAATATCAAAACAACTTGCTAAAACTCCAAGTCTTCAGTCTCACGGCTCCGGAACTTATAACCTGCAAGCTAAAGAAGTTATTGAGTGAGTCTAAAAGACCCCGTAAGCCACTATAATGTATTGCATGCTATGAGTACGAATGCAACAGTAAACCATGACCCTAAATATCACTAGTCTAGGTAGCAATTCTAGCTTACCTAACATTTCAACTATAAACTGGCAAGTCTAAGTGATGATTCCAACTTAACCATTAATCGACAAGCTGCTACATGCGACTATTTGGCATGCGGGATACGAGACAGTAATTGTAACGAGTATGACAAGATATAGTATGATGTACATTCGTGACACAGAACATATAACAAGTATAGCATAAAGTCACACAACCCCATACTTCACCAGAGTCTCAGTAGCTGCCAACCGTCCCATACCAGTTGAAGACCACGACCAACATTTTTTTTTTAAGGAAACAGGGACGGCACCCTACACAATTTTATTAATAAAAAGGAAATAATACAAACATGAGGGGGACAACCAGCCTGGCCCTTATAAATGGGAGGACAAAGGAGCCTGACCTCTAAAAGGAAATACAAAACATCAACGCTGCCTATAATTATAAAAGCCATAAGCATCCTGGTAATAAGCATGCAGAACTATCCGAGGAAGCTGATCTACACTCTCGAAACGACTGTGAACCTGGGAAACGTGCGCATAAGCCGACAATCTGTCTGCTACCTGATTTTTCTCCCTATAGACATGACAAATACTATACCTCTGGAGAAGGCGCCTACAATGCCTTAACTCATATTCATACATCCAAGGATATCCACAGGACTGAGTTAAAACTCTAACTGCCACATTCGAGTCTGTCTCTACCAAAACTGAATTAAGGGCAAGAGAATGGCATAAAACCAAACCATCCCTCAAAGCCAAAATCTCGGCCCTCATATTCGTCCCTGGCCCATAGAAATTAGCAAAGGCCTTGATAAGATTACTCTTACTATCACGAATTACACCACCACCTGTACTAACTCCATTAATCGCGGAGCCATCTGTATTAAGCTTGAAAAAAGAAGTAGGCGGGGGTTCCCATCTCAGCCATAAACCCCTACGCAATCTTGGATCCAAAATAGATAAGCGTAATTGCTGCAACCCAAGAATACCCATTCTATTGGACTGAGACTTCGGATTAAAAACACAAAACATATCTGTGAGATGTCTAGAGACATGCTGATATATATCCTCCATCCGCATAGCAACATTCTCAAAGATAGCTTTACACCGAGCTTTCCAAATCTCCCAACATGTGAACATAAAAATGCCCAAATAACAAGCACCAACTTGAGTATGAATCGACCCATCCTCACCCCAAACAGACCATAAATGAGTAATAGAATCATACATCCATACCTTTTGGAAAGGGTTCGCAAGGAGACGCCATATAAGCATAGCCACCTCCGAATGAAGAAAGAGATGCTCCATGGATTCCTCTTGAGGGTCTACAGAACAGCAAACACATTTCGAAACCATATAGACTTTCTTTTTACGCACATTAAGATCAACTGGGAGGCTACCATGCATAAATTTCCAAATAAAGCCACTGATACGAGGAGGAAGCCAAGGTTGCCATATTTTCCTCCCCCAAGAAACTGAAGGCCTATGCTGCCGAATGAGATTCCAAAATTTCGACACTTCAAAATCGCCCGACTTAGACAGCAAAAAAACCAACTTATCATCCTGATCCTGATCCAACTGCACCCTCTCAATCGCCTGATGATGGACGAAATCTATAAGCGACAAGAACTGGTCAAGATGTGGAAGAGCATCTTTCACCAAGAGGTTTGCATCAATTGGCCTAGGACCATTCAAAAGAAACCCACACCAGTTGTCGCACCAAAAGGACATCTCCCCCTTCCCTACAATCCATTGGACACACTGTTGGACAATGGGAATCTGTTGCATCACTGCCTTCCATATGTGAGAAGTCGAAATTGGAGTAAAAAAACTATTATAGAAAGCACGTTATTCATATAAACCACGTAGCATGGTGATGCTCATAAAAGTGCAACTTAAATAAACTACATTGAAAATGATATAATCTTCTTATTCTCCATCTCTGCGTTGCTCCTACAATACACGAGAAAATAAACGTGTATCGATACTCGTGTGAGATGTATCGATCTTCTGCCAACAAAATCCCTCAGACTTCCTAGCTAGCCAAAGTAATGCTTATTACTATAATAATGGGGCTACTTCTCAACTATGGCCAATGGAAGAGGGTGTGTGAATTCTGATACGACGACTTATAGCAATCACAAACAATGGTTTGTAAAGAATATAGGTCGTCCCACCTTGATTAGTCAACAAAGTCAGTTGGACTCAATGCAATGCACAAATAGATGTTTACTCGTCATTCTTAACAAATCATCATGTGTTCTATTGAATCACATACCAAATCAACTCAATGTTCTTGTAAATATTAAACACACAATCAATCATCAAAGTAGGATGATTGTCCTATCACATACTAGAACAATCACAACATGTCTGCTATCATAGAACATATGAACAAAACAAGACAATAGTCAAAGTAGGCCTATTGTACAACTCAACCAAATTATCTAAGTCCACTAATGTTAGACTCCACAATCACACATACGTAAGTCTACTCGTACTTACATCCATTAATCAATACATAACCATTACACTCAATTTAAGATCTCTACATTATCCTATAATCACTCAAGACACTCTATCTCAAGTATATCATAACCTATCACATATCGTTATCGGCACGAACTATGTATATCACGGCTCCTTACAAGTCATATCATATTTGACTCCGCTAGAGTCAGTCATGACTAGTGTTCAATTTGCATAAGGTTTGATATTTTTTATTATATTCTATGGACTCCGTTATAGTCGTTACCAATATTTAAAACATTGGGATGAACCGTAGTATCATCCCTAAATAATCATTCTATCCTCAATACCATTATTCGGTATATACACTACCCATAACAACCTTACAAACTCATCGCGAGTAAACTAACGAAAAAAATCTCAACGAGTTGCTAATAAACAAAGTCTATTAACACAACATCATTTCTCCAGCACCGCACAACAATTGCGTTAAATTCACCAAATATTCTACAAAAATTTAAATATTACAATTATTTTATATTTAAAAAGTAGACATCTGGAACTATAATTTACCACTTTGAATAACTTCATTTGGACTTATACACATCAAGATTTAGCACTTAAATCTGGAATTAGTACATAGAATTTCCAGCTGCAGATTACTCTGCGCAGCGATAGAACACAACTTAAACAAGGTACTTACCGACCTCTAAAATTTATTAAAATTTACAGGATTCTAAAAAATATATTATTGTAAAACATATCCAAAATTTAGATAATTTCGATTGACGGATTTTACCTAGTAAATTCGACAACATGCCTTCAAACAGTGACTAATCTTATTTCAAGAACTAATTATTTGGCTTCCAAAAATCATCATGTCTTTCCCCAATTATATCTACAACATCAATCAACAACATAATATATCATAGTATAAGTTATAGCAACTAATCGCATGTGTCTTCCAAGGATTTAACACAATGATGATCAACTAACACAACCTACATGCTTTACTCTTCTAATTAAACTCATAAACATACAAAATATTATAGTTACTTACCTCTTGAAGAAATCAACCCAAGGAAACTCATGAGAACCAACATGCAACTGATGAATAATGTTCTTCTAATCAAGAGCTTCACAACGGTGAAGACGGATCGTCAATCAGACGGTTGGATCTTGGTGAGATGAATAAACACACACTAATCTCACTCTTTCTTCACACACACAGACTCTCTCAAGCTCTCATGGTGGAATGGGATGGAATGGAGAGTATTTGGTGACTCTCTTGTGGTCTAAAGATTGAGTCTCAGCTGGTTAAAGAGTCTTAATTTTATGGCCCTACTCTCAGTTAAAGAAAATGAGTCAAATGGTCAAAGGTTCAACAAAAACCAAAATGGCCAAATGCTGTCAAAATTTTGATTTTCAAGTCAACTTTAAAGATATGCCCGGGATGATTAACAGGTCCAAAAGTTACAAATAAGGTATGGTTAGAAATCTCTTTGAGTCTAGTTTACACAGAATCAAACGGTTTACAAATCTGAGTTTTCTACACAAAGTTATGGCCAAATTACTATAGACTATTTGGATTAACAGAATTCCAAGTTTAAGCATGCTTCCATGCTTTTGTGTGTATATTTTTCTATCTTATGGTCAAAACAAGATGTTTACTAAGTATTTCCAAATGATCCTTACCTCCAATTAAGTTTGAAACACTCTCAAAACTCAACCAACTCACCCCGTATTGATTCATGAATAATGACGAACACAAGTCAAGATTGCTCACGAAGATAAACACGCGGAACATCACTTGAATCAGCTCAACTTACGGATTAACGTCAAGGCTAACATGATTGTCAAACATGAGAGAGTCTAAACTAAGGTTTTGTTACTTAAACGTGGGAAATATACAGAGTATATAAATACTAATCGATGTCAAGAATAGTATTGAATGAATACGAAAACAGTGCACAACTCAACATAGGGTAATCACGTGCTGGACATGGTTTACAACTTAACACTTCACGCTTAATAAACATGACATATCTAATTCTAAAGTTTCAAGGCCGATATGAAGTAACTATAAGTGAACTAGGAAGGGAGTTGGGTCGGGTTATTACATGAGTGATACACTGTATTAGCTTGATGAAGTATGAAGATTGTGAAAGATGATTTTAATCTATTTTTGAGTATTTTCTACGCTGTGTTTTGAGCTCTATATGGAGCTATATTTGAGATGTCCTTTATATAGGCAGTAGATTGAAATGGCTGGCCATTACTCAACAGTTGGATTTGTAACTTGTGTTATCCACTTGCTTGAACATGTGCAATTGCGAGCTTGATATGCCTGTTGTCTCACGAGAGAATGTTTGTCTTGCAGCTTTGGGTAAGCTAGTCAGTGTGACAAAGTGGAACCAACCAAAAACGTAGATTGAAAATAGAAAACAATGAATTTAAAACAAAGATAGGGAGCTTCCCTCAACCCTAGGGCAGATTTAATCCCTAGAACCTTGGGGTGCAACCTTAACCCACTAATCGCAATTGATTATGAACCAAGATCACGGAACGCCACAAGTCTGCAGCTTAACAAACTTGATAAGTTCAAGGGTTGAGAATTCTAATCCAAGAAATCTCTCAAAAGCTCACAATATTGTGAAAACTCAATTCAATTTAATAATATCAATGTTCTAATTTTTACAATGAAAAAAGAAGCCTTTATATAGGCCTAACAATCTAACTAAACCTAGGAAACGTTTATTAGGAAATAAGAATACCAAAAATATCCTAAAGTTACCAAAACTGATAAAAACTCGTCAAACAATCGCGTTCCTGACAAACTGGACACAAGGCGATCACCTTGCAGCGACTCAGGGCGATCGCTTTTCAGGCAGTACACAGGGCGATCGCTTTGCAACGATTCAGGGCGATCGCCTTCCAAGCAGTGTCCAGGGCAATCGCTTTCTCTTGAGACAGGGCGATCGCTTGGTAGGCAGAATCTAAGGCGATCGCTTTAGAAGAGACAGAGCGATTGCTCTGTGGCCAGAAACTTCATCCTTCATACAAACGACCCTCCAACACACATACGATCCGTCCTTCACTGTTTTGAGTCGTGTTGGCCTTGATTGAGTCTACAAGCGTCATGAGAGCTTCCCGAACTTTCTTGATTTGCGCTCTTGTCATTGGGCCTCCGATTATCGTCATCGGATCTCTTTGAATATTGGGTCTTGGTCCTTGATCTCCATCAGTGTGGTATCTCGGGTCGCAGGAGGACCGAGGGCATATATTGACGTGAATATGAATATCCGGTTCACTTTGGGTACTTGATGTTTGTGATTGATGCGAACGGGTACATTAATTAGTTTGGGATACAAGTATCGGTCCTTCATGAGTTGTGTATTGCGGCAGTAGCACAGACATTTGAGATAGGATCAGAGGTGTACCTCGATCCACCGTATCCTCTAGGGGTGAGAAGAATTTTCCAAAAACCAGACCGGACCAATGGAACTGGACCGAACCAAAAAAAGTGGACCGAACCAATAGTTTTGGTTTGGTTCTAGTTCTGATTTTTAGTAGAACCGTTTATTTGGTTCGGTCTCGATTTTGAAAAGTTTAGATTGATTCTGAACCGGACCCGACCAATGTATATTACATAATATATATATATATATATTAATAAATTAATGTTTAAAAAAATATAATTTCTATTTCTAGTTTTGCGTAAAATTTCTTAATGGGTATAGAAATTCAATTAATGGACAATAGAAGTATGACAATATGACTTAGAAGCACTTAGCATTATTATGTGTGTGTGTGTGTATGTATTTTGCATTTGCCAACATTTTTCTTCCCCTATTCTCTATTAGCAAAGTTGGTAATATGTTGATTGCAATATCATAACATTTTTAATTGTTGAATGGTCGATGTACTATTATTCTTTTTTCTTTTGTGAGCTTGTTCATATTTTTAATATTTTATCATTATTGTATACTTTTTAATTATCGTATGAAATATTAAATTTTATTATTTATTTGTCACCTCAAAAAATTAAAAGAGTTTATTCCATTAGAACCGAAAAATGTGCAGGACCGAACCAATTAGAACCGGACCAAAATATTGGTTCTCATAAATCTTGGTTTGGTTCTGGTTCTAAATTTTTTAAGAACTGGAGTATTGTTTCGGTTCCTGTTCTCTATTTTTTTTACGAAAAATGGACCAAATCGGACCGTGATCACCCCTAGTATCCTCGATTATGTGTTTACTTTATCGCTCCTTATGTACATGCTTCCTATACGAGCGAATGTTAGTCGGGGGTCTCCAACTAGTATGGGATGGTTGGCGGCTACTGAGCCTCTCATTAGTATAGGGTTTGTTGTTATTATGTGTTACATGTTTATTATCCTGTTATATTGTTGTGCATTGTAACATGTCATATTGCTGCATTAGTAACTTACTAAGCCTTGTCTCATCCCACACCTTTGTTTTTCTTAGTTTGTAGGTTATAAGTTCCAGAGGCCTTAGTTTCGGAGTTTAGTAAGTTGTATTTAGTTGTTATTTTATATTTATTTCTTGTATTGTAAGATCTTGGGATAAAACTGAGTTATGTAAACTTAGTGTTGGGGTAGTATAGAATTGTACCCTTCTTTATAGACTTGTATTTTGGTGCCGACTTGTGAGGTTGAGCTTGTGTGCAAGTGTGTGTTCTTCATTTATTTATTAATGGTTTTCCCGAGCATATTAGCTCGTGGTTGTTTAGTGTTCTTGTTTCTCCAGCTCATGTATTTAGTCATTGAGGTTTTATTGATGAGATTACATTAGTGTTGTTCTCTGGCTCGTGTTTTTAGCCGTTGCGGTTTTAGTAGTTGTGGTTTTGATATTCGAGCTTTTGAAGCTCATGTTTTATCTATAGTTTTTGTTTGAGCTGTGTAGCTCGTTCACATTTGTGGACTTCAGTTGCTTAAGTTAGATTAGCGCACTAAGTGGAGGTTCAACATCGGAACTCGGACTCGGGGTGTTACACACACACTTTCTCTCTCTCTGCGTTTCAATTTCTACGTCTGTCATTTTTGTTGATAATGAAGTTAATCATACGGTAACAGTCAAGATCCTAATGTTTTACGACCTGAGATGCAAGTGCTCTAGCCATTTGAATGTTACAATCTTTAGTTTATCTTATTGGCACTATACATAGTATATAGTTTGGACTTGGGATTTCCAAAGTAGCATGGAATGATTTGGTTGTGATGGTTTGTTTGTTTTTCCAGCAAATACGTATGGCTTATTCGTTAAATTGTCCGTATCTTATTTGATTTGTATAGATTTCTTACTGACTTATTGAGTTTTTAGTATTATGTTTGTTTCTTGGCCAGTTACGAACTGGATTTGCTGTAGATCTATATTGAAGCATTTAGCTCCTTGGTAGAGAATGCAAGTCTGTTCAACTTAACGAAAGTCAAACTTCAATTTGCATTATCTAAGTCATAACCAATCCAAATAATCAATTAGTGTATGCAGATAAATGCCGAAGTTTTTTATTGCAATAGATGCAAAAAGTAGCTTTAAAGGACATCATAAACACCAACATGTAAGTGATCGTATGTTGTGTTACATTTTGGCTTTGAAAAAACAAGCACATTTATGTCAAGATTTTATTTAAAAGCATCAATTGATTTAACATGTAGGGTTGTTAAATGTTTTCCTTTCTTATTATTAGTTTCTTGTTATGATTTTCGTTTTTGCTTCCTTTTCAAGTTTGTAGCGTTGCTAGTATAATCCAATATGAAAATGTTTTTAGGATTTGAAATGCCTTTCATATTCTTTGGATGTTGATATGTTACTAATTTATGATTATTGATTGTATTGTGTAGGACTTAGAGTCTGTTTGATGTAGTGTTTACAAAACGCAGTATTTTAAAAATGCAGCGTTTTAAAAAATGTAGCGTTTTAAAAACACAGGTTTTTTCTTATAAATACGTTTGGGATAACACTTCATTATGCAGCTTTTTTTTCCTAGCAGCGTTTTAAAACCTGCGTTTTGGGAAAAAGCTGGGAATTCTAGCGTTTTAAAACGCAGCTGCGTTTTAAAAACGCTGCTTTTTCTATCGCATAATTGAAACACAATTTTTGCAAATAAGTTGCATTTTATCCCAGCGTTTTAGCCAAAACACACGACCAAACAGACTCTTAATGATGACGAATGGACAAGTTCTCTTGGTTGTGTTTTGTTGGATTTGATGACGGTGAATGAGCAAGTGCAATTTTTTGTTTTGAAGAGAGATTGATATAAACTTGTAGTCTACTTCATTGAATCATTTGATTTCTGTTAGTTTATATGACTTGAATTTTATGGGTATATGTAGGATAATATATATTCATATCTATCAAATGAAATTGTTTCCCTTCTGATAATTCGTATGGTGATATTTTGATTGATTACTATAACGCATCAAATGGTTGTCATAGTGTTTGTTTATGAACAATTGAAAAAAAATTGCCAACAAATGGTGGATATACTATTATACCGGTTCGAGATACATTTGGCAATGTAATAAAAATAGTGCCAAATACCTTAAATGGGTGAAAATAAACCGTCCTAAATACTTTTAAGAAGGCCGAAAAAACGGTGCCAAATGTATCTGGGAGGATGGGAAAAAAGTGCCAAATGTATTTGGTAGGGCGGGCACAAACCGTGCCAAATACTTTTGAGAGGGCATCAACCAACCGTGATAAATACTTTTTAAGAAGGCAAAAAAACCTTCTCAAATGCCTATTTGGGTCGGTCTTTACAAACCGTCCCAAATACATGTCAAATGGCACACACATACATAACCTGTAATACACTGGTTCTTTCTACGTTTGACTTGTTTACCATATTGTATTGTTATCATGTTGAGCATATTTGTTAGGGTTGATTGAACAACATGTTGAATGATTCATACATTGATTTCATGGGATTATAATGCTTTGGTTTGTGATTTAATTCTTGTAAATCATTCATACCTGGAATGCATTTCATTCCAAGCTTTGTTACATGCGTTTTGAATGAGTTTCAAGTGTGTTTTAAAGTTGGTTGGAGGTTGGAATCATGTTAGGATCCTTTGGGAACACTTAGGATATAATTTTGAACACTTTTGGACCCCCAGATACGCCCCAGTGCGCAACAACCAGCAGTTTACAAGAAAATAGGACAGAAGTTCAGCATTGGCCGTGCCTTAGCACGCTCCTGCGCACCTTAGCGCGCCAGGTCCTTCAGCATTTCGAGATTTTTGATTTTTTGTTAACTTTTTGAACTCCAAAAGCCTTGACTCAACTTAGGACGACCCAAGACTTGTTGACCAGCCTTGTTGACTCTTTTAAGACCCTAGAGAGACCCTCAAACGCTCTCAATTCATTTCTCTTCCACCATAAAAGCTTGGTGTGTGTTGTTCTTGTTCTTTCAATTCAACAAACCAATCTTTGATCCAAGGCCATGCATGTGTTAGGGCTGACTAGGGGAGCATCTTTAAAGGCTTTGATTTTGATTTTAATGGTTTGATTTCCCATTTCAAGTAAGTTATAATCCCCCCTTTGTATGCTTTAAGAATTGTTGAAAGCTAGTTTACAAATACACATGTTTGACTTGTTAAAGATGATCTTTTCATGTCTAATTGCTATGTTGGTATGTGAAAATCATAAGTATGATATTTGCTTGGTATGAAATGGGTTGCATGTATTATTGTTGAAGTATCAACCTTAGAATTGAATTAAGAAGGCAAGATCAAACTTTAATTGGGAAATTTTGTATATAACAATTATACCTAAATTTTGAGAAGTATAGTAATGACTCTAGAAAGTTAATTTTTGAAGAGAATAATACTCCCCGAACCACATGTTAAATTCCTACGTGAATTAGAGTTCGTTTGCTATAGATTTTTGTCCTCCGATTATTTGGTACTGATAAATTAGAGACTTTGATTATAATCATAGGGTGGCATCTAACTAATTTAGCAAGCTGTATGTTAGAACTTGTTTAGTTCGGGATGTTCATTTAATAGAATTATCAACTCACGAGAGTGGTTTACGCGTGTGTACATTAAAATATGGGAATGTTAGAGACTAGTACGACAGTCTCGATGTGATAAACGATTGTTTTAAAATCGTGGGTTGGACTACCAATCCATATTGTGACGCCCCGAGTTCGGGATCCGACGTTGAACTCCAACTCGGTGCGCCAAATTAAAAGAAACAACTAAAGTCCACAGAAGTGAACGAGCTACACAAGCTCAAAACCAAAACTATGCAGCGGAAAACCACACTAAATAAAACCTGAGTTTCAAAAACTCAAATAACAAAACTATAACTAGATAACCTCCACGGCTAAACACATGCCTGAGAACGATACTAACATAATCCCAACAATAAACCTCGACGGCTAAATACAAAAGCCGGAGAAACAACAACACTAAATACTCACGAGCTAACATGCTCGGAAAAATTACAATAATAAACGGCTCGACATCGAGTGTCGGCTCTAAAAATATACATCAATAAAAAGAGTTACAAAACAATGCTACCCATAAGTAAAGTTTACATAACTTTACATCAACCATCTTTCTCACTGAACTAAGAAATATAAGTATAAACAGGCTCCGAAAAGCAACTACCCAAAGATTAATCTGCCAGCACCGCAGGTCTCACCGACCTCAGCATGTCATCCTTCGATTACAATCTAAAAGAATCAACACAATAAGAGTGAGTCTACAAGACCCCGTAAGCCACTATAATGTATTGTATGCTATGAGTATGAATGCAACAGTAAACCAAAACTCTACATGTAGCTAGTCTAAGTAGCACTTCCGCTTACCTAACATCTCACCACAAACCGGCAAGTCAAGGTACTATTCTAACTTGACCAATAATCAACAAGCTATCACATGCAACTATATGACATGGCATGATGCTCACAAGTAGGAATAACATGGTAATAACATTTATATACCATAATGATCATGTATCATATTAAAAGTATACAAGTCACATAAATCACTTAGCACTTTGGTGTTCACATAAGTGCAACTTAATTAAACCACATCATGAAGGATATTATTTCTCTTTCTTCCAACTTCGCTGCTCTGCAATACACGAGAAAACATATGTGCCTCGATACCGTGTACGTAGTATCGACGTCCCGACACAATCCCGTCGGGTTCAAGATAGCAAGCCAAAGTCATGCGTATTGCTACAACAATGGGGCTACTTCTCAACCGGGCCAACGAAGAGGGTGTGTGATCTCCGACGGCGACTTATAGCGATTACAAAACAAATTCGTAAAGACTATAAGTCGTCCCACCTTGGTTAAACAACAAATGCCAGCTGGACTCAATGCAATGCACAAGTAGATATTTACTCATCATTCTCAACAAATCATCATGTGTTCTATTGAATCACATACCAAATTGACTCAATGTGCTTGTAAATACTAAACACATAATCAATCATCAAAGTAGGATGATTGTCCTATCTCATACTAGAACAATCACAATATGTCCGTAATCATTTAACATATAACCAAAGCAAGGCAATAGGCAAAGTAGACCTATTGTACAACTCAACTTAGGATCTCTACAGAATCCTATAATCTCTCGATACACTGTATCACATGTATAACATAAACTATCACATAACATTATTTTCGTGTACTATATTTATCATGACTCATTACAAGTCACTTCGTCCGAATTGGAACGATAATCACGGTATGTTATCCTATATCGTAGGAGGCTAAATAACGACCTGTAGTGATTCATACTACTCATTATTCAACTCCATAGAGTCGAATCTACACATTAATAAATCTACTACATTATTCGACGTTTGTTCATTACGTCCTATGCGACTCCACCAGAGTCAGTCACAACTAGTATATAGCTCGTATAGTGTTAATATAAATATATTATCTAATATCAACTCCGCTAGAATCATAACCTATTTTTGAAACATCGGGACGAACTGCAGTATCGTCCCTAATTAACAACATTAATCACAATACCCATATTTGGTGTGTTTACCACCCATATAAATCTTGCAAGTTCATCGCAAGTAACTACTTACGAAATTCCAGTGAGTTACTAATACTCGATGTTTAACAATAACAACAATTGCAACTCAACGAATCTCTAATTCTTGGAGACTAATAACAATGATACTTATTCAGCACTGCACAATCGTACCATTAAATTTACCAAATATTCCACAAAAACCCAAATATTACAATTATTCTATATTTAGAAACTACACATCTAGAATTATATTTTACCACTTTGAATTACCTCATTTGGACTTATATTCATCAAGAATCAGCCACTTAAAGTTAGATCTAATACCCAGAATTTCCAGCAACAGTTTACTCGGCGCAGCGATAGAACACAACCTAAACGAGGTACTTCCCGACCTCTAAAATTTATGAAAATTTACAGGGAACAACCTAGCATACATAAGAATAACATATCCAAAATTCAACAAATTCCCAATAGTAGATTAGTACCAGAATTTTCACGAAAATAGCCCAAAACAGGGACTGCAACTAACTCGAAATTCATGTGTTTTTCGTTCTAACTTGTAATTAACATTTCACCAAATATTCTACGCATGTCCAAATATTATGAATCTTATATACCCATAAACTAGACATTCCAAATTACAATTTACCATTTTAAATCAGTCCATTTGGACTTATATTCATCCACATGCAACCACATAAAGATTGAACTACAACTCAGATTTTCTAGCAACGATTCATTCTGCGCAGCGATATTACGAGACCCATTTGAGGTACTTCCCAATATCAAAAATCAATGAAAATTTACAGGATACTACACAACATATCAATGTAAAACATATCCAAAAATTATGCAATTCTCATGGACGGATTTTTCCCAAAAATTTCAACAATATGCCTTAAAACTGTGACAAATCTGATTTTTTTAAACTAAGCATTTGCTTCCAAAAATTATCATGTCTTCTCCCAATTATATTTGCAACCTCAAACAACAACATGATATATCATAACATTAGTTAGAGAAACTAATCACATGTTTCTTCCAAGGATTTAACACAATAATGATCAACTAATACCACCTACATGCTTTACTCTTTCATTTCATCTCATAATCAAACAAAACATTATAGTTACTTACCTCAACCAAAATTACATCATTAAAATCAGCATGCAATCCATGGAAAGTGTTCCTCTTGTCAAGAGCTTCGCAACGGTGAAGACGGATCGTCGATCGGACAAGTGAAGCTCAAGATATCATCATTTTATCTCACTACTCTCTCTCTAGACTCTCTCTCTCTCTTGTTCATGTCCGGTTTTGGGAGGTGAAAAGGGGAGTCTTCAAGTCTCTCTAATTGTGTTTAATGGAGAGACAAGGCCTGGTCTAAGAGTCAAAGTGTGGTTGCCTAACTTTGGTCAAACAAAATGGGTCAAATGGTCAAGTCACTTAAAACTTAGTCAAAGTTGTCACAATTCTGATTTTCATTCAACTTTAAAGACATGCCTGGGATGATCTACAAGTCTAAAAATTACAAATAAGATATGGTTAGAAAGCTCTTTGAGTCTAGTTTACACAGAATCAAACGGTTTATAAATCCGAGTTTTATACACAAATCTATGGCCAAATTACTACAAGGTGTTCAGATGGACAGAATTTCGGGTTTAAGCATGTATCCATGCTTTTGAGTGTATCTTTTTCTATCTTAAGGTTAAAACACACTCAAAACTGAACCTAATCATCCCGTATTGATGCACGAATGACAAAGAACTCAATACTTAAACATACCTTAAGTTAAACACACGAAACAACACTCGAATTGACCCGACAAACGAGTGAACTAGGAAAGAATTAGGATCGGGGTATTACACATATAACTTAGGATAAGTGTACTTGAGGGAACTTGCGATTATAAGAATGGTTTTGTTACGCTTCGAACGTCATTGTGAGTGTAGTACTTCGTACTCGATGTTCATAAACTAAATAAGTACTCTTGGTGTGTTTGTGCTTGAGAACTAAGTGAGTAGTCTCAACATGGGATTAGGAATAGACTAAATTAGTAGTCTTAAGGTGTTATGTTTGGGAATCAAATGTGTAGATGTTTATAGACTAAATATGTGGTCTAAGTGTTCTTGAGAAATACTTGCAAACATGTGCTTGTATAACTATGTGATTCAAGACTAAATATGTGGTTTTGAGGTGTTGATTGGTTACTTCACAAAATATGTTTGGTAATGTATTAAGGTAGGATCATTGACCTCCTTGGTTGGGATAAGGTTCACTACTTTTGAACCTTGTCGTTGTTGATATGTTGCGAGTAAATATCTACTTGTGCATCATTTGGAAGTCCATTTGACATACTTGATTTGAGTCGGCAATGTGACGACACATAGCCTTTGTGGTAAGTAATCGCTCTAGGTACCCTTCCTCCCCACTACTGGCCTTAGTGGGATGTGGTTTCGTTGTTATAAGTAATACGCGTAACTATGGTGACCAATAATTCTTTCCTTACTAAGTAAACTGGTAAGAAGTAATGACAGTATCTTTCCTCACTATATAATCAAGTAAGAAGTAACGATGGTATATTTTCTCGCTAAGTAGAATAGCCAGATGTAACGAAAGTATGTACAATGTGTTTAATATGTTCCGAGCACGAGATCTGGTTCGGCAACGCTTGAGATGTGTAAAGTGACAGCAGCACAGTCAGACAGACAACAACTATATCCTTTTTAAACGTTGTTATTTACGTACACTTATGTGATCATAACCGTGCTACATGGTATATGTGATTTATGTGCCTATGATTATGTGGTACATATGTATAGTGTTGGTATACTTATAAATGATGCCATGTTAAAGTTTTATGATTGAGCATTATGCCATGTCATGTAGTTGCATTTAGTAACTTACTGTGTCATTATGCCATGTTATGTAGTTGCAGTTAGTTAGCAGGTTGTCTTGTTAGTTTAGTAGCTTGTGAGCTTGTTTATAGTTGTAGTTGTTTTATTTTGGTAAGGACGAATGGTTATGTAAAGTTATATAAACTTTACTTTGGGTAGTGTTATCCTGCGTTGTAACTCTTTATTCTTTTGGATGCCGACATGTGTATGTCGTGCTCGTATTTATAGTTTCAATAGTAGTTCAGTTTCTTTTCGGAGCATGTTTTAGCTCGTGGTTTATACTTGTTCTCCGGCATCTTGTAGCCGTGGAGGTTGTTGTTATTTATTTTCCCGAGTTTTAGACTCGTGGTTGTGTTAGTTGGGTTCCGGTAGTAGTGTCACCGATGATTTGTTTTTATTTTTTTTAGGTTTAACCATTAAAGTTTTCGAGTAAGTACGGGTGGTTACGCCACGTGCTTTTCATTTTTGTTAGTGTTCTTCCGTTTGGCGCACCGACCTTAGGGTTTCATGTTGGAATCCGAGTCAAGGCATCACAGTTCGTATCAGAGCAATAGTTTGCTATCGCCAAGATAGGTTCTTTGGCCTAGGTAGGTATGGTGTTATTGTTGAGATCTTAATGTTGAGTGTTGTGTGTAGGTTTAAGATGGTGAAAATTGGGCATGGAGCGACTACACCCTGACCTTACTTTATTCCTAGTTAACTCATAATCACTTCATATTAACCTTGGAACCCTCGGAGAGTGAGGTGTCATGCTTGTTAAGTGTGACATGTTGAATTGAGAACCGTATTTGACACGTAGTTAATTTACGTTGTGTCGTGCGTTGTTTTCGTATTCATTCAAGGCTATTCTCGACCTTGATCAACATCCGTATACACTGTTCATTTCCCCGTCCCATTGACCTAATCTTGGTTTATACTCCTTCACGATTGATGATCATATTGATCTTGTCGTTGAACCGTACGTCAAGTCATTTTGAGTGTTTTGTGTGTCCCGATTTGTGCTTAAATCTTTATATAATTGATTGCCTGAGTATTACGTTGAACTTCTAGCGTTGTTTCTGAACTTTTCAGGAACCTTTTTCGAGTGTTTCGACCTTCCCATAGACTTAGAATCACTTTGGGATCATTTAGAATCATTTCGGGAGCGTTTCGGAGAGTTCGGAGAAGTTGGGAACAAAGCGATCGCCCTGGGGAGACCAAAGCGATTGCTCTGTGTCCAGAAGGCAAAGCGATCGCCCTGGGATAGGGCAGAGCGATCGCCCTGCCCCGACTCTGCTCGTCTGATTTTCGTTCTTTCTCGATTTTTAACATTTTTAAGTGGTTTAAAATGCTCAAACAAGCCCGGGATTGGACCAAACACTTACCCATGGTATTAATAACATAACCCAACCCATTTCCCCTCATTCTTTCTTTCTCCAAACCCAAATTTTAGAGAGAGAGCAAGAAGAGAGAAATGAGAGAGAGAAGAGAAAGAATTCGCGATATCTCGAGCATCCGGAGTCGGATCGACGATCCATCTTCACCGTAGTGTAGAGGGCGATAAGGAGCACAATTCTAACTGAAGGGATTGTTTGATCTATTGAGGAATCATGACCTCACCTCTTCTTCCACATTTTTAAAGAGAGAAGGTTGATTTTGAGAGAGAGAAAGCTTGATTCGGACTTGGATCGAGCTTGGGATCGACGTGTGGATTTCATAGTGGCGTAGAGGTCGCGTAGGAGTACATTTCCACCCGAAGCCCTTTGCTTTTGCCGAGGATTTGCGTTGTATAGTAAGTTACTAATCTCCTTCTTAGATTTTGAGCATTGTAGTGTAATATCGCGATGATTACATGTTATGCATGTTGTATATGAACTCCTACATGCTATACTTGTTCAAAATGATCGACTAGCATGCTAATTGATGGGTATTGATTAATTGTTGTTAATTTTGTGGTCTCCGAATATTAGAGACTCGTGGAGTTTATTGTTGTACACGTTGTTGGTGTTATTGTGTTGGTTGTTGTCTCCGAGTATTAGAAACTCCTTGGGACCATGTTGTAAATATTGTTGTTATTTCCCGAGTTATAAACTTGTGGGTTTGTTTTATAGTTGGGTTTCGGTAAGTAAGGTCGCCGATGACTTGTTTTAGTTATATCGAGTATTTATAACTCGTTGAGAATTTTATCGTTAGTACACTCGTGAGTTTGTTATGAGTAATAGACTTTTGGTATATAGAGTCTCGTGATTGAGATGTGTATGTAGGGATGATGCTACGGCTTGTCGCGATGTTTTAAATATTTGTAAGACTCGAGCGTAGTCGTTGGGATATTGTGAACTGTATATAACTATGTATGGACTAGACTCTAGTCGTAACCGACTCTAACGAAGTCGAGTAGGACGCTAAGAAATATGTCGTGTAATGAGATAATGAGTGGTATATATATACGTATTGGTAGTATTTAGTCTCCTACGACGTGGGATGACAAGTTGAAGAGATCTTGATTGAATGAACTTGAGCTAGGTTGACTTAGTCAACGTTGTTGATTACATGACTACTTGAATTGGGTTGGATGATTATCTATACATCTTACGTCTAAGCCTTGATTCATTATTCAAGAATACTCGTGACTTCATATGAGTTACTAATGAGTTGTGTACGATCATGTGTGACGTACGTTGGGAATGACCTAGTTACTACACATTGAGTGACGTGTTTATTATGAGTTAAGGTTTTGAGATACCCCAGTTATTACCCAATAAGGGTGCGGGAACTAGTGTTGAGTTGCTACGAACGTATTACGTAGTGAGTTTGGAATGTAATGGATTATGAGGCGTATTATTGTAACACCCTGAACCCTCGTACGTGTGATTTGTTTATGTTACGTGTGATTTGTTTATGTTACGCGTGATTTACATGTTAGACTCGTTGTAATAACACGTTAGTTGAATTATGTTTAGTTCATGATTCTGTTTCATACTTATAGGAATCGTTAGACTGATTATGCCTTAATATGCGATCCACGACATCGTTAAGATGCATTATAAGTGTTGTATAATCACACCTAAGAGTGGCCAAGTGATCAAACCTAGGAAATAGAGTAAAAAGATACGGAAATGAACCACGTTGATCTTGCACGGCCGTGTGCCTTTCCTTGGCACGGCCGTGCGTATAGAAGACAGGAATTCCAGAGAGTTTTGCACGGCCGTGTGCCTTTCCTTGGCACGGCCGTGCGAGGGTGACACGGCCGTGCGAAGCCGGATACTCTGTTCGTCCGATTTTCGTTATTTCTCGATTTTTAACATCTTTAGGTGGTTTAAAATGCTCAAACAAGCCCGGGATTGGACCAAACACTTACCCATGGTATTAATAACAAAACCTAACCCTTTTCTCCCCCATTATTCTCTTCCAAACCAGATCTTTTAGAGAGAGAGAAAGAAAAGAGAGAAGAGAGAGAGTGTAGAGATAAATCGCGATATCTTAAGCGTTTGAAGTAGGATCGACGATCCGTCTTCGCCGTAGCGTAGAGGACGACGAGGAGCACGTTTCTAGCTGATTAGATCATCCGATCGGTTAAAGAATTGCCACCCCACTTCTTCTCCCACGTTTTAGAGAGAGAA
Source organism: Platycodon grandiflorus (assembly GCA_016624345.1). Classification (NCBI taxonomy): domain Eukaryota; kingdom Viridiplantae; phylum Streptophyta; class Magnoliopsida; order Asterales; family Campanulaceae; genus Platycodon; species Platycodon grandiflorus. The sequence goes on from CM028364.1 coordinate 33,198,059, forward strand.
AATGAAGTTTTGAGAGAGAGGAAGCTTGGTTCGGACTTGGATTGAGCTTGGGATCGACGTTTGGACTCCGTAACGGCGTAGAGTTCGCGGAGGAGCACATTTCCACCATAAGCCCTTGATTTCGTGGTGGATTGCGGTGAATGTAAGTAACTATAATGCTTTGTGTGTTTTACGAGTTGAATTGGAAGAGTAAAGCATGTAGGGTGCGTTAGCGATGATATTCGTGACTTTTATTGGGAGATATATATATATATATATATAATTGTCCCTACAAATGATGTTAGGTTATACTTCGTTGTTTGCTTGATTTGAGGATTTCGGAATAAAGAAAGAATTGATGAATTATTGTTGAGTTCGTAGACTTCGAGTAATAGAGACTCGTAGAGCTTGATGTTGTTGGTATTATTGTTGTGGTTGTTGTGTTGTTGCGGTTGTCCTAGTAGTTATTATGCCGAGTAATAGAAACTCATTGAGATTGAAGCATACTTGTATATTGTTAGTTGGGTTCCGACCGTAAGTTACCGAAGACTTGTTTAATTTAATTGTACTTTGCTATGTATTTCTTAAGTTCGAGTATATCAAAGCATTGAGGTTTTGTCGTTTACGCACTAGCGGAAACCTTATGAAATCATTACGAGTAGTAGACTCTTCGTGCGTTGGGCATTACAATCGATAGGAGTTTATAGGGACGATACTACGGTTTGTCCCGACTTTTTAAATATTGCTAACGACTCTAGCGGAGTCAATATGAGATGGTATAATTGCACTTAAATACTGTACGAACTATATACTAGTCGTGACTGACTCTGGCGGAGTCGAATAGGATGTAATAAAGAAACGTCGATTAATGTGGTAATTTCATTAATATGTATAGTTGACTCTACGGAGTTGAGTAATGGGTAGTAGTAATGCCTACATGTCATATATTAATTCCCTACCATGGGGGAAATGATGAATTGATGGGTTTATAAGTTGGTAGGACTTTGACTTCGATTGACTTAGTCAAACACCAGTTGACCACAAGTTACGCTAAATAGTTGAACTATGTTCTTGTATAAACAAGTACTGATGGTATATAGTTGCCTCTTTATTAGAGCATCTCGAGTAACTTTTTTTTTTTTTTTTTAAGGAAACAGGGGCGGCACCCTGCTAAATTTTATTGATAAGAAAAAGAAACATACAAACTTGAGGGGGACAACCAGCCTGGCCCTTATAAATGGGAGGACGGAGGAGCCTGACCTCGAAAAGGAAATACATATAGAACACAAAGAAAACACCTAAAACAAAACTATGAGATTCTAATATAAGGAGTGTCCTTGGCATCAAGCAGAATAAGCCCTTTTATGTGTCGAGGGATACTTATAAAACTGGAGAAGTCCGAGCTAGCTTGAGAATCACATGCAAGATTGGCAAGGCTATCAGCTACTTTGTTGGCCTCTCGAAAGCAATGAATAAACACAAAACGATGAGCAATCTGCATTCTACGAATTTCTCGAAAGAAATAAGCGTACTTCCAAGGGATGGAAAAACCCGAGACAAGACAGTCAACAATAACTTTGGAATCCATTTCAATAGAAACATCATAGAGACCTTCATTATGAAGCCACTGGATCCCACAGAAAAGAGCACGAATTTCTGCTTCCATATTGGACGCAATACCAAAGAAACGAGAAAAAGCATAGATAGCAGTACCTGAAGCATCCCGCACGACACCACCTCCACCACTAAAACCTGGATTGCCTCGGCTAGCACCATCTGAATTCAATTTTATAAAACCTTGCTGAGGCTTAATCCAAGAAATCGATTGGATAGTAACCTACTTTCTATATTTACAGCATGCCTTCACCAAGTCAGAAGCAGGAGAAAAAAGAAAACCTCTAGCTTTCAAAATGGCCATAAGATCACGATGAATGGCAGAGATAAGCTTCGAAACAGGCAGCCTAGAACTGTCGTAAACAGAAGAATTTCTGAACTTCCATAAATGCCAAAGAATCAAAGATGGGAGGATCATGTATATGGAAGAATTATTACGAGTCCACCAAGCAAAACAGTGCTGTTGAATCGATCTTGGAGTGGAAGAAATATCATACACATTGCCAAAATGCCCCCAAACTGTAGAAGCAATAGGACTAAATAGAAACACGTGGTCAAAAGTCTCGATGTTTCCCAAATCACAGCAGGAACATTTAGAAGCCAAGGAGAATCCCTTTTTTAAAAGACCCTCATCTAGAGGAAGCCTTTTGAGGTGAAGGCGCCAATGGAAAATACTGATATGCCGCGGAATAAAGGAATGCCATATGAATTTAGAGGACATGATGGAAGGGTTAAAGGATACTATAGGGATCCTAAGTTAAGTGTAAATAAGTACGAGTAGACTTATCTTGTGGGGTTATGAGTTTGCGTACATGTGAGAAACATGTTACCTTATTTTGGGATTAGGATGAATAGCATATCCTTGTGTTATATAGGTTCCACATTATGGACATTGTTTGACAGTTGATTATAAGGTATAAATACCATACATTGGGGTTCTTGTATGTGTCTAGCTATCACAGACACTGTTTGGTGGTTGAGTTGTACGATTGGCCTACCTTGCCGATTGTCTTGTTGTGTCTATATGTTCAATGATTACGGATATGTTGTGATTGTTCTAGTATGAGATAGGACAATCATCCTACTTTGATGATTGATCGTAGGACAATCATCCTACTTTGATGATTGATTGTGTGTATAGTATTTACTAGCACATTGAGTTGATTTGATATGTGATTCAAAGAACACATGATGATTTGTTGTGAATGACGAGTAAATATCTACTTGTGCATTGCATTGAGTCCAGCTGGCATTGGTTGACTAATCAAGGTGGGACGACCTATAGTCTTTACGAATTCATTTTGTAATCGCTATAAGTCGCCGTACCGGTTTGCACACACCCCTCACCTGTTGGCCGCAGGTGGGATGTAGTCCCACTGTTGTAGCAATACGCGCGACTTTGGTTTGCTAGTTAGAACCCGGTGTGTTATTTGGGGACGTCGATACTACGTACACGGGTATCGAGGCACATATATTTTCTCGTGTATTGCAGGAGCAACGCGAAGTTGGAAGAAAGAGAAATAATATCCTTCATGATATGGTTTAATTAAGTTGCACTTATGTGAACACCAAAGTGCTAAGTGAATTATGTGACTTGTATATTTTTAATATGATACATGATCGTTATGGTATATAAATGTTATTACCATGTTATTCCTAGTGTTGAGCATCATGCCATGTCATCTAGTTGCATGTGATAGTTGTCGATTGTTGGTCAAGTTAGAATAGTCCCTTGACTTGCCGGTTTGTGGCTGAAATGTTAGGTAAGCCGGAAGTCGCTACTTAGACTAGCTATATGTAGAGTTTGGTTTACTGTTGCATTCATGCTCATAGCATACAATGCATTATAGTGGCTTACGGGGTCTTTTAGACTCACTCTTATTGTGTTAACTCTTTTAGATTGCAATCGAAGGACGACACAGTGCGATCGGTGAGACTCGCGGGTGCTGCAGATTGATCTTTGGGTAGTTGCTCTCCGGAGCTTGTGTACAATTTTGTTTCTTAGTTTCTTAGTTCAGTGAGAACGATGGTTGATGTAAAGTTATGTAAACTTTACTTATGGGTAGCATTGTTCTATGACTCCTTTAATGTTATACTATTTTGGAGCCGACACTCGATGTCGAGCCGTTTATCATTGTAGTTTTCCTCGAGCATGTTAGCTCGCGAGTATTTAATGTTGTTGTTTCTCCGGCTCAGTAGTTAGCCGTCGAGGTCTATTGTTGAGGTTTCTAGTAGTACTGTTCTTTGGCTTGTTTTTGGCCGTGGAGATTTTATAGTTATTGTTTTGTTATTTGAGTCTTTAAATCTCAGGTTTTTACGAGTTGTGGTTTTCCGCTGCATAGTGTTGGTTTTGAGCTCGTGTAGCTCGTTCACTTCGGTGGACTTTAGTTGTTTCTTTTAGTTTGGCGCACCGAGTTGGGGTTTATTACCGAATCCCGAACCCGGGGCGTCACAATTATTAGATTGTATTATGTGGTTATAGGATATCGTAGAGATCCTAAGTTTAGAATATCCATTATGTATGGATTATGATTGTAAGTACTAGAAGGCTTACATATATTGTGATTATAAAGTCTAGCATTCGCGGACTTAAATGGTTTGGTGTATGTGTAGTTGTTCTAGTAAGCAATAGGACAATCATCCTACTTTGATGATTGATTGTGTGTTTAGTATTTACAAGCACATCATGTGATTTGGTATGTGATTCAATAGAACACATTATGGTTTAATTTCAATGAGTTGTGATTCAATAGAACACATCATGATTTGATTTATTAAGTTGTGATTCAATAGAGCACACTTTGATTAGTTGAGCATAAGTAAACATCTACTTATGCATTGCATCGAGTCCAGCTGGCATATGTGCATTTGGAGGTGTATTGACGCTCGGTTATTGCAGGAGCCGGGGCTTCGTAATAGCCGAAGGCCAATACACTGGGCCTCTCCCTACCGTTGGCCACGGTATGGGTTTTCTCTAGTCCCACAGTTGAACGGAATAAACGGCGACTGTGCATTGTCGACATTGTTTTATAGGGGATCGAACGATACGTCGACGTGGATACAGAAAATGGTCCATAACGGGTACTTGTATATCGTACTTGATGCGATCGGGTACATATGTTTTGGTTCGGGATACGAGCACCGATCCTTTTGTGATTTGTGTACGGCATCAGCTGCACAATCATCTATTTCTGTTCGTTGGTTGATATTGGGAAATGTGTCTAGCATCAGCGGCACAATTGTTTATTTTGGTTCTCTGAAGCAGAAGCGCAGAAATCTATTATTATTATTATCTTGTTGGATAGCAGGAGAGTCATCCTTTACAGTTTTATGGGGCGGCAGTACAATCGTTTACTACGGCTTCATGGAGCGATAAGGTCGGAAGTGTTTCAAGGGATTTTGGAGGCATACCTCGAATCCACTGTATCCACCTTTATGTGTTTACTTCACATTTTATGTGCTTCCTATACGAGCGAATGTTGGTCGTGGTTTCCAACCAATGCATGACGGTTGGCAGCTACTGAGCCTCTCGTGAATATAGGGTTGGTTGTCTTACGTGCTGCAACCTGTTTATTATCCTGCTATATCAATGTGCATAATGCTATGCCATATTATTACATTAGTAACTTACTGGGTCTTCGACTCATTCCTTCCATTTGTTTTTCCTTAGTTTGCAGGATACGTTCCAGCGCAGTGAGGCTTTGGTTCGAAGTTGTACTTAGGTTATTAGTTTATTTTTATCACCTGTATTTGTGAGATCGTGAGTTAAACTGAGTTATGTAAACTTAGTATGTCGGGTAGAGATATTTGTATATTGTATACTTGTATTTGGTGCCGACTTGTGGAGTCGTATCGGTTGTACTATTTTATAACTTCGGTTTTCTTGGTTAGTGTGGCCGTGTGCCCGTTAGTATTCTACTATTGGTTTTCCCGAGTGTTTTGACTCATGGTGTTGTAGTTGTTGTTGTTCTCCGGCGCTTGTTTAGCCGTGGAGGTTTTTCTTAGTGTGGTATTATTATTATTCGAGCTTTGAAGCTCAAGATCATTTAGTTATTCCGCTGCTTGTTTTTCGTTTTGAGCTTTTGTGGCTCTTTTTATTTAGCTCTTTCAGTTGTTCTTCTTCGGTTTGGCGCTCCGAGTTGGGGTTCAACATCGAATCTCGGACTCGGGTCGTCACAAGGGCTGGTTTGTGTACTGGAGAGGGTGACGAGAGTGAAGAGAATGTTATCTGTCATCATAATGCTCCTCTTGAACCGAATCCTAATGATCAGAATGAAGTTCTCTATAATATGTATGAAAGACTGTTACATATGGTAACCGAGATGTCACAGCAAGGTAATGTAAGACAGTACCTCAACCGGAGAGTAGAGGATCACAACCAGAGGCTAGAGTACCACAGCCGGATATTGCAGCACCACAGCTTAATGTTGAAGTACCACAGCAAGGAATAAGACAGGTAAACGATACAACTATTCTTAAGAAGTTCTTGAAAATGAAATTCTGAAGTTTCGATGGAGAACTTGATGCTACTAAAGCAGAGTTATAGTTAGAGAGTATTGAGACGATATTTGTAGCTCTGGGTTGTACTACGGAAGAAAATGTTACCTTGGTGGTGTTTAAACTAGAAGGTGTTGCTAAACATTAGTGGCAGATATTGCGAGATAGCTAGGACCAACAGAGGATACCTCGAGTGCGGGTGTATTTCATGAGGGAATTCAAGGCACAGTTCATTCCGACAGTGGTTCGGGAAAAGAGAGAGATGTAATTATTGCTTTAGAACAAGGTAGTATGACCGTGGCTCAGTATTTAGCAAAGTTTATGGAACTGGCTTGCTATTATACCTACTTAGTCCCTGATGAGGCTAGAAAGACTCGGAAGTTTGTAAAAGGATTGAAGACTGAATATCGAAAATAGTTACTCTCATTGAAGCTTACGGATTATCGAGGAGCTGTAGATCATACATATGCGATAAAGGGAGATATAGAGGAACACTGATATAAAGGAACCACAGGAATTGAAGGTAGTAATAATCATAAGGAGAGACAGGAAAAACCCCAGACAGATAGACAGGCAGGACAACAGTCAGTGCATGGAGTAATAGAAGGTAGTAATAATCATAAACTAAATAAGTACTCTTGGTGTGTTTGTGCTTGAGAACTAAGTGAGTAGTCTCAACATGAGATTATGAATAGACTAAATTAGTAGTCATAAGGTGTTATGTTTGGGAATCAAATGTGTAGATGTTTATAGACTAAATATGTGGTCTAAGTGTTCTTGAGAAGTACTTGCAAACATGTGCTTGTATGACTAAGTGATTCAAGATTAAATATATGGTTTTGAGGAATTGATTGGTTACTTCAAAAAATGTGTTTGGTAATGTATTAAGGTATGATCATTGACCTCCTTGGTTGGGATAAGGTTCACTACTTTTGAACCTTGTCGTTGTTGATATGTTACGAGTAAATATCTACTTGTGCATCGTTTGGAAGTCCAGTTGGCATACTTGATTTGAGTCGGCAATGTGACGACACATAGCATTTGTGGTAAGTGATCGCTATGGGTTACCCCATTGGTACCCTTCCTCCCCATTACTAGCCTTAGTAGGATGTGGTCCTATTGTTATAAGCAATAGGCGTAACTATGGCAACCAATAGTTCTTTCCTTACTTAGTAAATCGGTGAGAAGTAACGACAATATCTTTCCTAACTATGTAATCAAGTGAGAAGTAACGATGGTATCTTTCCTCACTAAGTAGAATAGCTAGATGTAACAACAGTATGTACAGTGTTTTCAGTATGTTCCGAGCACGAGATCCAGTTCGACAACAACTTGAGATGTGTAAGCGACAACATCACAATTAGATAGACAATAACTACATCCTTTTTAAACGTGGTTATTTACGTGCACTTATATGATTATCACCGTGCTACGTGGTATATGTGATTTATGTGCCTATGATTATGTGGTACATGTGTATAGTGTTGGTATACTTTTAAATGATGGCATGTTACAGTTTTATGATTGAGCATTATGTCATGTCATGTAGTTGCATTTAGTAACTTACTGTGTCATTATGACTTACCCCGTTTGTTATTCATTTGTTTTTTCTTAGATCCGAGCCAGTCAGGAAGTCACTGGTTAGGTCGCCGAGATCGCAATTAGTTAGCATGTTGTCTTGTTAGTTTAGTAGCTCGTGGAGTTTGTTTATAGTTGTAGTTGTTTTATTTTGGTAAGGACGAATGGTTATGTAAAGTTATGTAAACTTTACTTTGGGTAGTGTTTTCCTGCATTGTAACTCTTTATTCTTTTGGATGTTGACATGTGTATGTCGTGCTCGTGTTTATAGTTTCAGTAGTAGTTCAGTTTCTTTCCCGAGCATGTTTTAGCTCGTGGTTTATACTTGTTCTCTGGCATGTTGTGGCCGTGGAGGTTGTTGTTATTTATTTTCCCGAGTTTTAGACTCGTGGTTGTTAGTTGGGTTCTGACAGTAGTGTCGCCGATGATTTGTTTTTATTTTTTTTAGGCTTAACCATTAAAGGTTTCGGGTAAGTACGGGTGGTTACGCCATGTGCTTTTCGTTTTTGTTAGTGTTCTTCCGTTTGGCGCACCAACCTTGGGGTTTCGTGTTGGAATCCGGGTCAGAGCGTCACATAACCGTCGCTTTTTTCGTGTCAAATACTATTTGGGATGGTTTCGGGTCGAGAAAAATGTATTTGGCACCCTCGTATTTGGGAGGAGCCAAAATTGTCCCAAAACCGTGCCAAATACCTTTGGGACGGTTTTGACAATAATTGGGAAGGTTTTTGGCCTTCCCAAATACACCTTTTTCTTGTAGTGTATGTTGGGTAACTGATTTGTACTTTGTAAGCTTGTATTTTGGTTACCGACCTTTGAGGTCGAGTTTGTGTAGTATTTGGTTTTGGATAGTTGTATCGTTTTTTGGTGTGGCCTTATGCCTGTTAGTATTTAGTTGTTTTCCCGAGCGCGTTGCTCGTGGTCGTTGTGTAGTTGTTCTCCGGCTTGTGTTACAGCCATCGAGGTGGTTTTAGTTGCCGTTGTTATTGTTGAGCTTTTGTGGCTCGTGTTTCAGCACGAGTTTTACTATTTAGTTTTGGTATTTGAGCTTTGAGGCTTGTTTATTACAGGTGGTTATAATGTTCTTCGTCATTTAGCGCGTGAGTTCGGGTTTCAACATCGAATCTCGGGACCGGGATGTTACACTTATCAAGATCTTTCTATATATATATATTATCCTTGAATATTCAAAGTTATTATGGAAGTAGTCTGCTGCGCACCAAGGGCACTTCTGTAAGTGTATACTAGGCATCCAATAACACAATTTGAATCAATAAGTTGGGAATTCTAACCCCACTTTTTTTATTTGTGATGTTCAGGTGTCTATTACTTACTATGATGACACATAATTAAAAGTGGATATATATAGCAGATGCCTAACAAGCATGGCCCCTTTGCATTACTCAGTTTTATAATCTAAAGAAAGAATGATCAATGAATCTTCGTCATAAAAGAATGATCAATGAATCTACTTTATGATTCCATCGGATAATATTATAAGACATGAATAATTTTTAGGTTATGTTTGACTATTTAATGTCATGCTTTGGAATCGAAATTGGATATAAACAATTTGAGCTCCACAGAATTCAAATTGTTCTTCCAATTCCAATTTCAATCTATGACATTGAGGTTCCAAAACAGACGCTTAATTAAGAGCCCGTTTGTTCGCGTATTTTGGCCAAAACGCAGGGTTAAAACGCAGCTTATTCCTTAACTTAGCGTTTCAATTAGAAAACCTGCGTTTAAAACAATTCTAATTTTTCCCAAAACGCAGATTTTAAAACGCAATAGGGAATAAAAAGCAGCATTTTGACATAATATCCCAAACGCATTTATAAAAAAAAAAGCCGCGTTTTAAATAATCTGCGTTTTAGAAACGTTGCGTTTTTAAAACACTGCGTTTTCAAAACGCTACACCAAACGGGCTCTAAATTGGTTTTGTTTAATGCTACTTCTGCTCTTAAAAAAAAGACATGAATAATCTTTAAGCAAATTTATTTTGTTTAATACTACTTCTGCTCTTAAAAAAAAGTTCAGTTTGATCTGACACACTGAGTAAGAAAAGATAATTAACTTTATGTATAAATATTAGAATAATGTGTGTGTTTCAAGAATATCCATATGAGAATGAGGTCCATCAATTAAAGTGAGAATCAAATTAAGGGTAAAATGATAAAGGTAACTTTCGAAAAAAGAAAAGTAGAAAGTGAACAATTTTTCTGAAACAACGTAAAAAGGAAAGATAGACCACTCCCTCCGTTCGAGCCAAAGAGTCTACTATTTTATTTTAGGATATTTCAAATAAAAACTCTACTTTTAAAAATTATATTTACAATATTTATAGTTTATAACTTTAACCTCTACATGTGTTATAAACATATTAAATATGCTCAAACATTTTTATAATTATGACTAATTCTAATGATACTTATATATTTTTTAATTATTAAACTTTTCAAACGTATACTATTAAAATGAAACGGAGAGAGTATTATTTAAGAACGGGGAAGTATCATTTTGCAATAGAGTGTAATTGATTAAAGACTTTGGCTCATCTCATGTGCATGAGAGCGAACATGTGTTCAATTAACATAAGCTACGTTCTCTAGTCTCGACTTTGCCTGATTCCGTTAGCGTTATTTTTTATTTTATTTTTTTCTACTCACACACACACATACATATATGTGTGTACAGAAATGTCTAGGAGATAAATTCTAAGGAGAGAAAGCCTTCCCTCTAACTCCGGGGGATCGAACCCATAACCTCCAAATTAGAAGCCATAAACTCAAGCCATCAGGCCAAATCCCCACGTGCTCCATTAGCGTTATTTGGTTCCTAGAAGAGAGGGAAAGAGAAGTCGTAAAGTGGGTCGTTAGGTGAATGAAATTGACATCTCCACTTAATAAATGTGATAAAATGTACCAAACGTCTCTGTACTTTGCTTTAATAGCAAAATCTTTGGGCCGAATATCTCTTTTGACCCCTAAAGACTTAAAATCTCTATTTTTAGATGAAAAATGATATTGAAATACTTCCTCCTTTTCAGGCAAAGAATTCATTATATTATTATAAAATATTTTATTTAAAGAATCTACTTTTAAAAAATTATGGTTACAGTTTTCATAATCTTTCATCTTTATTTTCTACTTGTGTTATAATCATCTTGGTTGTACTTAAGTATTTTTGTAAATATGACCAACTCTAATGCTATTAATATATCCGTTAATAATTAGACTTTTCAACCGTAGACTTTTTGGGTGGAACGGAGGGAGTAATATAAATAGACCCAATACACCTCAAGAGTAGGTGAATAATTTCCATGGATTCAAGAATCTTTTGATGGCTGCACTTCAATGGTGTTGTAATAAGCTTTAATATTCAACGTCAAATTAGCAAAATAGAAGATAGCTTGCTATGAAGAGTAACGCTAAACGCAACCCCCTATGCGCTATAAATTATTAAGAAAATTGACAAGATCCAAAAGAAGGGACCTTTATTCTTCAATTATGATAAGTTGACGTAAAGATTGCTACAAAAAGATGGAAAAAGCTAAGGATAAACAAGATAATAAAAGTGGGAATGAGAAAGAAAGCTAAAGCTTTTCTAGAGAGCTATATAGTTTTGCAGCAATTTAGTTTCTATATCTCAGTATTTCATTTTTTAAATTGTAGGGGACATAAACTTTACCCCAACCCTAGTTATTATTAATATTAATGTCGTGAAATGTTACAATTATATGGTGCCTTTTGGTGAGACTAGAAGAAATGATGTCTATGGTGAGACTTTGAACACCTGATCTCTATGATTGAGAGTAGTGAAGTATCGGGTGCAAGAGGCTTGAACACCCGATCTCTCCATTCAGATAAGTGAGCAGTACCAGCTAAACTAGAGCTCGTTGGTAGACTAAAGAGAAAAGAGTAGTACTAACCGAGTTAATTAGAGCTCGTTGGTAGATTAAATGATTTATTTGGTGAGGTTTGAACAACAACGGTGTGTTTAACTGAGCTAAAGCTCGTTGGTAGATTAAATGATTTCTTTGGTGATGTTTGAACAACAACGGTGTGTTTAACTGAGCTAGAGCTCGTTGGTAGACTAAATGGTGCAAAGCTAGATCAGGTTGGTAGACTGAATGGTGCCGGTGAGGCTTGAATATCAACAGCGTGCTCAGCTCAACTAGAGCTCGTTGGTAGTATTTTTTATGTTTTTTAATTGAATATACAAAATTGGTTCGAAAACGTGTTCCAACAAACAAAATGTAAAAACTTTTTTCCACATCAATCTATGATACCCATGAGTCTAGACCAAACAAAACATGTGACATTCTTTAAGAATCATGCAATGTTGGTATAAATCTGTCAGTGAAAAATAATTCAATTAAAAGGAAGACAGACGACTCAAAGGGGGGGAATCCCCTCCAAAAGAAGCAAATGCTTTACTATGATGTTGATAACTTGAGTGTTTTCCCCTGCAGAAGTTGTTATGGTACGTCTCTGATCGACCTGAATGTTCTGTTTTCCTTTTTGACTTTTTTTCGTAGTTAATTGCTGTTAAAATGGCAGTCTACTCACTATATCACTATCTTCTTTTATGGACCATGTATAATTCAAAGAAAAAAGTAAAAACATACATCACCATATAAAGATTTCTCCAACCTCTCCCTATTAATTTGAATCCACATTTCGGGTAGTGGACAACAGAAGAAGAAAATGGATTCTCATAGTGGAGAGACAATGGAGAGCCAAAGGCAACAAACAAGCAAAGGAACCACCTTCCTTCGAACTTGCTTCAATGGCATCAATGCCTTATCAGGTTTCAAATTCGATCATTCAATATATACTAGTAAGATTTTGCAAGTTATAATGATTTTTAGTAATATATTCTTATGTTTTTTGCTTTATATTTTTAGGTGTTGGAATACTATCAATCCCTTATGCACTTTCTAAAGGAGGGTGGCTAAGCTTGATAATCCTTTTCTTGGTAGCGATTCTGTGTTTCTACACGGGTTTACTTTTACGTAGGTGTATGGATTCTGATCCACTCATTAAAACGTATCCCGATATAGGGGAGTTTGCCTTTGGGAAGACGGGTAGAGCAATGGTATCGACTTTCATGTATCTCGAGCTGTTCTTGGTGGCAGTCGAGTTTCTGATATTGGAAGGGGACAATTTACACAAGTTGTTTCCAAAAGAGAGTTTCAGCATTGGTGGCTTAAAAGTTGGAGGCAAACAGGGCTTTGTTCTGCTTACTGCTCTTGTCGTATTGCCTACCACGTGGTTGAAAAGTTTGGGCTTGCTGGCTTATATTTCTGCCGGTGGTGTTTTGGCTTCAGTCATTTTGGTGTTTTCTGTTTTTTCAGCTGGTGCTTTCGATGGAGTGGGGTTTCGTGAAGGTGGAGAGGTTTGGAATTGGAGTGGAGTGACTACAGCTATAAGCTTGTATACCTTTTGCTATTGTGGTCATGCAGTTTTCCCAACACTTTGCAATTCCATGAAGGATAGAACTCAATTCCCCAAGGTAAGAAAATTATGCTCCAAGTTCCTAATTCAAGATGCATCTTTTTTAGATTTCTTCTGGCATTATATGGAGCTATGGAATCAGAAATAGAGTCTGGAGACGCGTTGGAAGTTGGAACTGGATCATCTTAGCTTAAATTTCAAACTAACCTGGACTCTTATTCCATTTCCAAAGCATCTAGGTGCTTGAATTGGAATCGACTTTCTTGGTTAATTTTTTGATTACCTTTTTCTTTGTATCAATGTAATTGCAGGTTCTACTTGTCTGCTTTGTTCTGAGCACAGTCAGCTATGGATCAATGGCAGTTCTCGGTTACCTGATGTACGGTGACAAATTACTCTCTCAAGTGACTTTAAACCTTCCCACAAGGAACATAAGTTCGAAAATAGCAATTTACACTACATTAATCAATCCCATCACCAAGTATGCGATAATTGTTGCTCCAATTGCAACAGCCATCGAGGACACTTTTCCTTTCCGCAACAGCAGATTGATAAGTTACCTCATTAGAACTGTTTTGGTGATCAGCACTGTCTTTGTGGCACTAGCTGTTCCATTTTTCGGGTATGTGATGGCATTCATTGGCGCATTTTTGAGCGTTAGTGTGTCGATGTTGTTCCCGTGCCTATGCTACTTGAGGATCAACAAAGCTTCTCGAAAATTCGGGTCAGAGTTGATAGCTATTGTGATGATTGTGGTGTTTGGAGCTATTGTTGCAGTTGTAGGTACCTATACTTCTTTAAGAGATATTGCAAAGCAAGTTCAACCAAAATGAGTAATGCTTAATTGGTTGAACCAAGATTGTTGTTGTACAAATAATATAGCTTTGCTTCATGAAATGGATTAACTCTTAAAGAGTTTTTACTACTCATTATCTTCTCTTTCACACACACACACACTGACTGACTTGCATGTAATGAAGCAACCGCACCAGTGCAATGGACTACTCATTATTATACCATTTTGTGTATAATGCTCCCTCTGTCCATAAATTATTGTCTTTTTTTTTTTTTTTTGTCTGTCTTAAAATAATTATCTTATTTGAAACTTTTTTTTTAGGACATCACTTTTACCATTTTACCTTTACTTTTTTCCCTACTTTAATTATAGGCCACGTACATATGGACATTACAAAAAATTACACATTATATCAATATTAATAATCAAGTCAATTATTTTTTCTTAATCCGTATGCCGGGTCAAATAAGACAATAATTAAGGGACGGAGGAAGTAATGCTTTAGCAGAAACATAATTAGTAGCTTTAGGTTTAAAACTACCTGGATTCTAATTTGAGATGTCCTTGTCGCAGTTTATATGGCCACATGACAAATATAGAAATAGTTCATTTATGTAGTTTACAATCATCGCTTCTATAACCAGTTATGCTTTGCAACAATCAATCTCATAGTCTCCAATGAGAAAAGAACTGAAGTCTTAGTGAAGATACTATAATATTCTGCCTCCATGTGGCGCTAGCGGGACACGTGGCCGAGCTTAGCTGGAGCTCGGAAGACAACCATCTCGACCCCGAGCTTGGACTATAGCTCGGAGCCCGGGTACGTATACCCTTCATCTCGTCCCGACCTCCTCGAGGAGCTCGAAGTGGCCAGAGACGCCTTCTACCTCGGACGTAAGGAGCCCGCGAGACCTCATACCCGGGCTACAACATTGAGACCCCGAGGTCTCCACCCCGGGAAGTAAAGATAGTCAACAAAAGCTGCCGCATTCAATGCCCACCTGCTACTACGTCATCCCGGGGCCACCAGCCAGCACCTCATTGGATGAAAGAGTGTCTTGCTCTCTAAGTAAAGCTGCTTCTAGAAGATCAATGTCACTTCCAAAGAAGTTTTATCTTCTACATCAATGCAGGTCACTTCCTCATTAAAGCTCATCAAAGCAGATTGCGGCTGCCATAAATGGGCACATGACTGCTACCCCAGGTCAACACCTGGCAATCCCACTTGTCTCAAACCAGCATTCTCCCAGTATAAATACAAGGTGATTACCTTCATTTATGACCTAAGTTCAAATTAGTACACACAACTAACAAATCTCCAAAGCATTCAGTGCATTTACTCTCAAAGAGTAGCCTGAATCCTCACCGGAGACCATTAACCTTACCATATACTGATTCTCTCACCGGAGGTCTTTAGCTGGACCAACGTCCAGCTCCCTAATGGTGCTTCCTTTCATCTCAGGTATCTACCGAAGGACAAGTCCCACTAACATTTATACCTATTGAGAGCCGGGGCATCCTACCTACAGACTAGCTACATAAGTAGACATCGACAGATCACCAGAGCACTTTTTGGCGTGATCAGTTTGGTTCCATTGTCGGGACTGCCGAAAATAGATACTCTTAGTTTGGACTTCGTGTAACCTAGCAAAATACGGTTTAGAAATGATGAATTCAAAACAACAAGCTACGTCAGCCGCCCAAGAGGTTGGCCCACATTCTTCACACTCTGCTGAGCATGTAGCCCCGTCAGCACAAAGGCACGTGCCTAAGACTCCCGAAAAAGCCCTTGCCGATAATTCAAGGGGCAGGAGGTCAGCTCGGGACGTAGCTCGGGTGTTGACAAAGAAGGCAACAGAGAGGTCACACGTCAGCAAAGGAAAGGACGTGCAGAAAGCCCGTCGGGATGGAGACACCGCCAGTGAGTCTTCCGAAGGGGAAGACACTTGCGGTAACGACGAGATTAGGATAACCGGGGTGAAGCGGCCAGTTACACAGCTGCAGAGAGATCAGGCCGAACTGGAGCACCTACGTCGTGAGCGGGTGCACGTGGAAAGAGTCAGAGAGCTCGAAAGAAAGGAATTCGAGTTCACCAGAAAGGTTGAAGCAGTAGAACAAGCACGAAGGGTCCCTCTCGAGCGAGAGAGGGCACATGCAGAAAGGCCACGCAGTCGCGATCACGGATCCTGAGTTGTGGAAGCCCCTCGGGCAAGCGCGCATAGCAGATTGCGCGACAGTGCCAGGAACAGGTTGGGACATCGGGCTAGTGTAGCACCTAAGGCGAGTGTGTATAGCCGACTCCGCTTCCCGGAGGAAAAGGAGAGGCCCAGAGGCAGCGTGCAGGACCGACTCGGGGCTCGAACACGCTCCCCCAGCCCGCAGAGGTCAGATAGGACCTACAAATTGGAGGTACAGTCTCGGTGAAAGGGATCCGAAGGGGGTAGGCGAGTGCGTTCACCATCTCCTCAGGGAAGCTCCTCGGGGTCAGTCGCTTCATCACAAAAGTGATCAAGAAATGATGGATGTGACAGACGAAGCCACCGTGAGTCCCGAGTTGACGGTTCTCTAAATAGGGCCCTAAAGGTTTTCCAGAAGCGCTTAGAGGCTCTTGAAGCGAGTAAATTAGGCCTTCCCATTAGATATTGGAGAGTCCGTTCTGCCGTTGGATTCAAAAAACTCCACCAAATCCCCGGCTGAGGCTTCCCGACTTTAAGTCATACGCGGGAAAGACGCACGCCCAGACTCACCTCTCCAACTTTGAGGCCAAGATGGGTGTTTGCACCGTAAAGCAAGACATATGGTGCAAAGTCTTCGTCAGCACGTTCGACGAGACTGAAATGAAGTGGTTCAGAGAGCTCCCAAAGGAGTCCGTGACAGATTGGAGCGACCTGAAGAGAAAGTTCCTCAGGAAGTATGCCTCAGCTGGGGAACTTCCTAAGGACAAGTTGGAACTTGCAAATACAAAACAAGGCCCTACTGAATTGCTTGCAGATTACATCCAGCGGTTCAAGAATGTAGCTAACGAGCTCTCCAACGTCCCCGACGAGACAATCATGGTCTGCTTTGAGGGTGGACATCAGCCGGACAAACTATTGGAGGAGCTCAATCTCCGGACTCCGGCCACCAGCGCGGAGATGTTCATCATGGCTAAAGGAGTAGCGAAGACCGAGAAGATCTTGGCCGACAAAAAGAAAGCCAAGGAAGGAACCTCTGCACCAATAAAGGTTGAGGAGCCGAAGAACCCGGATCGGAGGACCGGGCAATCAAGTGCCAGGCTAAAGGCACAGGAAAAGGAGGATAAAACGGTTTATACCCCGCTGAATGCATCCCGCGAGCACATCATGACCGTTTTACAGTAGGAGAATAAGCTAGAGAAGCTCTATCCAATGAGGGAGACCATATATCCTCAGAATCCGGACAAGAGGTGTGAGTACTACAGAGAAAATGGTCACACCACCGAGGATTGCATCCAGTTGAAGAGGGCCATCCAGCACCTGATAAACCGAGGCGAGCTCAAGCGATTTGAGCAGAGAAATGAGCCGGAGAAGAGGCCAGCAGAGCATGGCCGTGAGCACGTTGACAGAGAGGAATTCGGGATTTCTACCATCCTGGAAAACAACCTGAGCATTACTCAGCTCAACGACACCATGTATAGTCTCAACAACGTGGTGTCCCAACCTTGGATAAAGGACGAGGTCAGCATATGTTTCTACCCAAGCGAGCTGGCAAGTACCGACCTAGCAAAAGTGCAGCCTCTCACAATGCACCTCGAGATTGAACAATATATGGTCAGGAGGGTGCTCATAGATACCGGGGCTAATAGGAACATCATGTACTATGATTGTTTCAAGAAGATGAGGCTCACGGATTCCCAGCTCATCCCAAGCAATGTTCAGTTGGAAGGCTTCACTGGCCACAAGGTGGTAACCAAGGGCACCGTAGAGCTGAAAGTCACGATAGGAGAGGGGGATCTTTTCAGGTCCGAGGAAATAGAATTCCTGGTACTCGACATCCCTTCTCCCTACATTGCCACTTTGGGGCTTCCAGCTCAGGCAAAATTCGGCATGGTCGTTTTCACTCCTCATCAGAGAGTCAAGTTTGTCACTAATGGGAAGGTCGGCATGATGAGGAATGACCCCAAGAGCACTCTATTTCATATAATAGAGACTCGGAAAGAAAAGGAGGCAGCATTCCAGGGAAAGACTCAAGCCGTAGAGACCATTCAAACCTCCGCCAAAAGAGCCCGGCCCTTGGCAAAGGAGAAATCCCCAGAAAGAGCAAAATAGCTCGCAGTTCCGAAGAACGCGACCTCTGCAGAAGGCTCGGTCATAAATTAGCAGTTAGGGCGGGCTAGCAATCCTAGCTCGCAAGAATCAGGCCCGAGCCGAAAGAAAGCAAGGGTGATCACTATCGAGAGCTTGGACAGCCGCGACCTGCCCAATATTCAGCCTCATGAGGATTTCGATGAAGTGGTCATCAACTTTGATTTTCCCGACCAAAAGATAAAAATTGGTCTGGATATCGACGAGGGAGAATGTCAAGCCATTATCCAATTCCTCCGAGGAAACACTGATGTATTTTCTTGGAGGGTTGAGGACATGAAAGGCATCAGTGAAGACGTCTCCGTCCACAAGCTCAGCGTGGACCCCGCGATCACTCCAATACAACAACGGCCATGGGTTTTTTCCCCAGAGAAACAGGCAGCTATCAAAGAAGAAGTTGAAAAGCTGCTCTGGGCCAAGATAATAATAGAAAATTTCTACCTGACTTAGATCGCAAATGTCGTCATGGTCAAGAAGACCAGTGGCAAATAGAGGATGTGTGTGGACTACACCGACTTGAATAAAGCTTGCCCTAAGGATTGGTACCCGCTGCCCAGGATCGATCAGCTCATTGATGCTATTACCGGCCACAAAATCCTGAGTTTCGTTGATGCATACTCAAGATACCACCAAATCAAAATGTGGTTACAAGATCAGAAACTTACGGCATTCCGAGCTGCAGGGGCTTTGTATTGCTACGTTATGATGCACTTCGGGCTATAGAACGCGGGGGCTACCTACCAGAGAATGGTAAACAAGGTGTTCGGTGATCAGCTCGGTCGGAACGTGGAAGCTTACATTGATGACATGGTGATTAAAACCAAGAAAGCTAACCACGTTGAAGACCTCCGAGAAACCTTCGCCAACCTGAGAAAGAATAATATGAAGCTTAATCCTGCAAAATGCGCCTTTGGGGTAACTGCGAGAAAGTTCTTGACCCTTACTAAATCCACATCTTTCTTGTCCAAAATATGAAATCCACATCTTTCCCTCTCGTGCCCATATTAGCCATAATCGATCAAAGTTGTAAAACCCGTACTAAATCTCAAACAAAAATTGAAATCCTAACTTAGGGGTTGAAGGATTAGAGACACGTTGAGTTACATTTCATGGAATGCAACTTAGGGTTATAAATCCTATCTATTTCTCTAGTAACAATCATATCAACAATCAATAAAAAGGGCAAACGACAAAGAGTGAGATAGAACGAGAGAGAGAGAGAGAGAATTACCTGGCCGATTGCACAAGACAGAGGAACTGATCAGTAGCCGGTTGTGTGCGTTGGGGAAGAACCGATAGAAATGTATGAGCCCTGCTATTGACCTATCTTGACTTGGAACTTTGTAATTACTAATTACCACCTACCAATATTACTAATCGTTTTTGGAAGGAAATTTATTTCCTAAAAAAAGAAAAAGAAATAGGTATCAATATTACTAATTGTTTTTTCATAGGAGTATAAATTAATTACTAATGTTTTTAAGATGTATTATTTTATAAGAAAATTTAATAAATGAAAATATTTTTCATCAATTTCTTTGAATACTTAGATTGCTTAAAAAATTCGATCAAGTAATATAAAAGAGCATTTTTATCATTTAAATTTTCAAAATTACAATCAATCAAATAATATCATTCAATACTAAATGCTACAATAAATTTTCCTTCGAGGCAACCCGCCAAAGGTGTTGCCCTCGAACCCCTCCTATTGACCGGCCAACAAGACTGTCGTCGTTCTTTTGCATCTCATGTCAGATATCATAGAATGGTAGAGTTTATGTATGTTTGTCTAACTGAGATATCAACTCGTACAATTCAACAATTGTTTGGATAAATCTCCTTTACCCATGCAATTGAGTCATATCACGACATCATCTCATCAAGTACTCATCCCGTATGTTCGTATTTTTCTCATGTGTTCAATTGAGGATTCGAGCTAGCTAGCAATAGTTGTGATTACTCAACTAGATGACCTCATACATGAGCGCTTGGAAAAAGGTTTATATTGTCTGTATGTATCAACCACTCTTTCAAAAGCTTATAATTGGTCAAGCTGCTGAGCATAGATCTTCGAATCGCCTACAAAAGAACATTTCCGACCTCTTTTAGTCAACAGGCTAAGAAATTATATATATAACAGGCTAGGGTATATAAAATAGACACGCCAATGCTATTTGTTATGGTGAAAAACGGTATTCAATTAGCACTTTTATTAATTTTACATTAATTTTTAATTATTCACTAACATGACACTCTTTTAGAAGCGAAGAGAGTGGTTAATTTTATAATAAACCATTGGTAAGCCACGAATAGAATCTTCTACACCCCGCAACAACCATTAGACGTCCATTAGATGCATTTGCTGATTTCATTGGATGGTTGTAAAGCCAATAAGTAGATTCTAATAAGACTAAATTTTAATAATAATTTATTTATCTGTATAAACGAAATGGTAACAGGCAACACTGTATCACCCATATACAAATGCAAACTTACCCTGCTTAATTACTTTGTTAGTTTTTGTAATTACAAAAAATTATAAGCAAACTTACTTTATATATATATATATATATATATATATCATAGATTAATGAAAATAGATTTTCATTAACATTTAAAAATTCTTATTCATAGAAGATGAATATTCTCGTTTTTAATTTGTAATTATGTTGGTATTTAAAAATGTAAATACTAACTAAGAAATAAAGATATATGTGTATATTTATATATTTAGTGTTTAAAGATATCTAATAATAAATATGTTTCTATAAAGAAAATTAATTATTTTTCTATTAAGAAACAAATATAATATATTATGTGTGTATAAATGTAATATATTAAAAAAACAAGGTTTTACCAAGGAATTCTTTTCACGACATTTGTTCCTTTGAAATTTCCTTGCCAATTATGGCAGGCATCTTCCCACCAAATTTTTTCAAAGTTTTGCATAATTTCCTAGGAATATATTCCTTGGTAAATTTGGAGGGAGGTTTAGCGCCAAAGAGAGAACTGAATCACCAAATTGAAATTTCGGGGAGATACTTCCCAAGGAATTTAAAAAGGAAATTTTCCTAAGAAATATTTTCCCTGGTAAATTCCTTGTAAACTTCTATATGAATGATTTTTTGTAAAAAAAATAAATATTTTTCTATAGAGAAACAATTATAATGTATTTATGTGTGTTTATATGTAATATATAAAACAAAACCAAGGATTTCACAAAGGAACTATTTCCTTGGCATTTTTTAAAGATTTTGCGTAATTGCCTAGGATATATTCTGTTAGATCCATGGGAAGTGCTCAGTGTATAGGCTAGAGGGGGGGTGAATAGCCTATACATAGTATATTAAAAATTTCATCCAATTTTAACATTTAAGTTGAAGGATAGATGAAATGATTAATATAACTAGGTCATCTTCCTAGTTCTAACTGCTTAGCCGATGTTTGTTAAATCGGACAACTTTGATCAGCAGATTTGTAGAACATGTAGATGGAAGACGTTGTTAAACTTAGCTGATGAGTAAGAGTTTGAGCAGCGGAAGAATAAACAGCTTAAGTATAACAAACAAGATTAAAGTAACTGTAAAAGTTTGATTATAAATGAAGCGTAGCAGTTAACTAAAATCTATATTAGATGCATCAATTGCTTTCCACAATCAGATTGCACAAGATAAAAGAAATTATACAGGAAAGAGAAATAAAGGCTGAATGTATCAAAATATATTATATTAAAATTCAGCAGAGGTTTGGTCAAAGACAAACATGCTTAGTACATCAACCTAGACTCTCTATCCTAGCAATCTCCTTGGGAAAAAGAAGGAGAAATGAAGAAAGCGAAATCAAATATATCGAAAATACATTAGAAGATATACTTAATATTTATTAAGTTATCATCCTGTAGTTTCAACTCGATATATTTGTTGTGAGAATGAAATTTTAGGCATTGTTCAAATAAGAGGTATTTGAACAATTGAGTGCTAAGCACTCGGCCAAAAGTGATGACAATTTATTGCACAATCGGCACAGCTTATAATGTAGTATAAGTCTGCCGATATGAATGCAATCTGGATTATTAGGCACTGGCTCTTCATCGGACATCTTCAAGCTAGGTCAGGCTTTAACGAACTGAAGAGACTGAGTCTTTCGAAGGAAGAAAGAACTCAAATCAAAAACAAGGTTTTTGATCAAGCAGAGCTTCTCAGCCTTTTGGAATTCTATTTATCTCTCTCACACAAAGTGTTTGTTCTTACACTTGTGTTTTTCACTTCGTTGGTGTGGTTTTGGATTGAGTAAATGAAGAACAATACCACAACCTCTCATATGCATAAGCATACACACCTTGCTTGTTTGAGATGAGAATGAGAGTCTTCTTATATAGGCTGGAGAGAAGAAGAGCTGTTCGTTGGTGCATTGAATAGGTTTTTGCCCGTTGGTGATCTGAATCTCATAATGTAGCAGAGTACATTTTTGGATCTGTTGGGCAAAGACCTTCAGTTAGGCTTTTGTCTTGAAGCTGGTCCGTGAAACAGGCTGGACTGATTGGGACGTGTCATGCTTTGCCTGGGGTGCAGCTGACTGATTTGGACATATCATGCTTTGACTGGAGTGCAGCGCACTGTGCTTGGTCTTTTGTGGAAATGAAGCCTTGAAGACTGCAACCAATGCACAGAAGAGGAAATGTCTACTGAGTAAACGTGAAGGCGCAGACATCGATGCGTATCTTGGGCTTGTCAGAAAGATCTTGTAACGGATCTATTTTGACTTGTAGCGTGTTGAGTGACGACCGATGTTCCTTGTGATCACTCAGCTTCTCTGCAGTTGTTCGATGAAGGACTTGGCCGATACTGGGATCTGCCGATATAGAACTGTTAATGTAGAGATAACCGTTGATCACTATGTTCCTCTTGAGTAATCAGCTTCTCTGCAGTTATTCTGATGAAGGGCTTGGCCAATACTGGGATCTGCCGATATAGAACTGCTGATGTAGAGATAGCTAATAGGCAATCATAGCTAAAGGAAATGTCTGCTGGTGAGACATTTGCCGATGGTCACGTCTGCTGGCGATTGAAGAGCTAATCCATATGAAAGTTGTCATCATTCTGGTAGGACAAAGACTCGGATATGTACAAAGACTTCCTAGTCTAATGACCTATGCATTGTTTCAACAAGCTGCCACACTAACCGGTACGCAGCCCTTTTAGCCACTTGTGAAACATGCGTTGTAATGGGAACAAGCAAATCACTGTGTTGGAATATGCATACATATATATCAGCTGATTTTCAGGCATATTCCTAACAATCTCCTCCTATTTGCTTGGGGCCATTACTACAATTGACTTATACATACAGCTCTTAAAGCAGTTGTTCAATCCTTAGTAATAACATGCCACTAATGAATATTCATTTTATATCAAGGCATGCCCTAGGTTGAACTTACAAGCGATAGCGTATGTATAGTCACCTATTGCTAAGTATTTACAGACTCAATAAATGAAAGAGCAAATACACGGCAATAACCGAAACGATTTTAGGCAATTATGAGATATAATTGATAATACTGCTTTGAGAATATTTTTCCTGTGTCTTATCATTTTAAAAGTTGATGATAGGTAGAGTAGTATAATGGTCAGCGTACTATAATAGACATATAGTGTAATATTTTGCTGTATGTGTAATTTTACAATATCTCCTCCTTTACAGGGACTACTTCTAAATCTTCCTCTGTGTAATTTCACAATCTCTCCTCCTTACTAATTGGCTTTTAAGCCTTTTACAATTGCTCCTCCTTTCTGTTTTTCTCCAAATTTTTCTGTATAAATAATCTCTCCTTCTTTCTGTTTTTCTGTATAAATCTCTCTTTCTTTCTGTTTTTCTGTATAAATCTCTCTTTCTTTCTGTTTTTATGTATGTATAATGTCAATCTTACTAAATCTCTCCTCCTTAATGGTCACAAGCTAGATTGATTGATTGTTACAAAGTAAGACAGTATTGAGGACATCTGTATGTGGACATTCTTTTGGTGGGTAAGAGAATGTCTGTATGTGGACAGTATTGAGTAAATACTTCCATATCAAGGATATAACTTATGTTAACTCTTAAGATATGAATTATTGTTGGGACGTACAGTGATCACCTGATCTTAGTTCTGCCGAGAGTATGGACAATTTTGAGTAAGTACTTCTATTTTTCATATTGGCAGTTTTCAAAAACGTAGGCAGACCAATTATGCTTATGAGGATCAAAAGTCTTTTGATGTATCGAGTCATTTATCAAATCAAGTTAATTTTCAGTCTCAGTGTGTGAATAAGGTATAATTCACAGCTGTCATGTATAAGAAATACATATTAAATAGGGAGAGTGAGATATCAAGATGAGAAATTTTGTTCCATTGCTTGTAACGAGGTGTTACAAGAATGTAATGGGACAAGTTTTATCCTTTAAAAAGAAGAGGCCGATAAAATAATTTGTTAAGTAGTAAGAATATTCAATATAGACTCCTCCTTAAAGATATATTTAATTAAAACAGAAGAGTATAATCTTGTGTAAATTTTCTTCCTAAGATATTACAAGTGAAATGAGCTTTGGATGTATTTTAAAGGAATTACAAGATAATAAGTGAAAGGGGATGAGGTTGAAAAAGATTTAATCGGTCAATTCATAAGTCATGAACAGACGAAGAATTTTTATTATAGAATGATGTTGTTGAGAGGTATGTAGTCATTTACTGGATGTATGAGATATACATCTAGAGATGACATACCCTATATTTAACACTCTTTAATTAATAGATCAAGTGTTAAAGTTTGTAATAAAATTGAATTGCTGGTATGAATGAGTATGTACCAGGACAAATATGCGATATCCATATTACAAGTATAGTAACAAAATAAAGTAGCAAAAGCATATTACAAATATAACATGGATGTGACAAAAGAGAGTTTGTTTGACAAGACAGAAACCCAGTTAGATATTCTAATGAAGTAAGATAGATGATGAAGATCTACAGTCTTAATCGTTGGGATCGTGAATTGCTGGGTTTGGAGCAGTATGAGCATTTGTTGGCTGATGCTCCTCCTGAGTCGAAGATTGCTCGAGGTGAGCATTTGAGGCAGTGAGGACAGGGGAAGAAGCTGTTGCACCTGTTGAGACAGAATTTGATGAAGGAATCCATGGAATGAAATTGGACACGCTGTTCCTTGGGTCTAGCAGGCGCATTCTTACTCGTCGACTGATTGAGCGAGGTCGACGGATCACTGGTTGAGGCGTAGCTTGAGGAGTGGCTAGGAAGATCCTAATTCGTTGTTGCATTTCATTATAAGAGATGGGTCGATGTACAGAATGAAGCAGTTTTGGTGAACACATGATGAAGGTTGGATCAGGAAGATGAAGAAGAGATGATGATTAATATTTGGAAGGCTTTGAATGTAAGTTATCAATTTATACATCCTTCCGAAGTTTTGAGAAGATGAAGGGGTTTCTTGATTAGAGGAATGTGATTGGACGTTTTGGAGGCTTAATGAAGTAAATGCATTTAATGACATGGTAATGATGTTCTGATTTAGGATTATGTCATCATGCTGAGTGTTTTAGGACTATGATCTAGGCTGTCTAGGGATACTATATATATTATTTTATTTCAAACGAAAAGTTTGAGTCCATATTTAATCGAATATATTAACCTAGAATAGGACAGTATTGGTTGTTAAAGACGAGTTGAGGATTGAATATCTTGTCCTGAGCCATAGGCCACTGTTGTATAGGACACACATATAAAGATTAGCTTTGAAGAATAGTGTGTATCAAGATGTTGGTTAAATTCTGTTCCCAATGAGATTTTATATAGATATATGAAGAATTTGATGGGATTTTAAGGATGTGGACATTATCAGCAGTGTGTGTTTGATATCTTGCTAAAGTAAGAACTGCTGATACCAATTGTTGTAAGTTCAATAAGACTTTGTAAGAACACAAAATAGATTAGGCAAGTGAGACATTGAATGTGTACCTGAAGTGATGTCCAAGCTTCTTTCTTTGCGACAGATCTTATCATTCCTTAGCATGGGAAGAGAACTAATAAAGAGCATATTGACTAGACCTGTTTTGAAGAGAGTGAGGCATAGCCTATATACAGCAGGGGTTATATCGGCTATTCACTCCTGAGGAAGGACTTAGTTTTGGAAACATCAGTCTTCCTATGAATCCTTGAATTTCTAGCTATTTTGGAGATAGGTCGAGTTACTAGAAATTTTAACATCATCCTTTTTGACAAAGAAGCATATGATAAAGTGTAACAGAGTGTTTTGAATTCAGTCTGTTTACTAATTAGTTGTTGGTCATTATGACGGGAACAACTAACCATGCCTTTATTAATATAATCTCATAGGCTACACAAGATTTAGTAGTTGTCATAACTAAGAACACAAATTGCTGTTGAGCTGATTTGAAAGAAAAAAATAAGCTTTTGATATTTGGAAGTTTAAACAGCTGGGATTTTTTTTTTTAAATTAAAGAATGAAAGTATTTTCATATACTTTGATGAGATAAATCCTTTAAAAATTCAAATGCTTACCTCGGATTTTAAGTTGATACAGCAGACAACTTGGTTCAAAGTAGATTTACTAGTAATCTTGAATGTTGAGCAGGAGGGTTAGAGATTAAGTAATTGCAGATTCCTTAAGAGTGATAAGTTGACATGAAGGTCATTCTATATGAAACTGCAATCTGCCTGTGTTGAATAACCATAGTTGTTCGGCAGATCTTGAATTTAATCATTGTGATATGATTTAATTCAGAAAGGCAATTATCAGAGAGTCTAAAGATAAGAGTTAAACTGTAGTAATAAACCATAACTCGATATAGTAGCCATTCAAGAATGGTTTGCTGATGGGGTATTAGCAGAGTTTGTGTTAGGGTAGTGTGATCATTTTGTTAAGGTCAATTCTTCAATCATCAGAAGAGTATAGAGATTATAAAGAATAACAAGTAAATTTGATCAACACACTTAAAACACATCAATTCATGCTATCAAAGGAATTCAGACAAGTAGATAGGCATGAGGAAAAGTTGCAGAACTTGTATTCAATAATCCAAATAGTTTTGAACAGTACATAGTGAGGATCACCGATTACAAGAACAATGCAACTGAATTTTGATGAATGATTACGGATAAAGATACATAATGATTCCATTCAGAGTAGAAATATCATGTTACAAAGTTGTGTCCAAGAAGTCCTAATCCTAAGTATTTGATGAGAGGTCATCAGCCAAGGATTTTGGAGAAGATCAAGATGGCAGTGTCCGTTTTTGATTTCCTCCAACTCTCGGGGGAGGCAGAACACATTCACTTCCTCGGGTCATTATGAAAGCACCGAGTGATGGCCACCGAGGATTTTGCTTTGACCATGAATCCCCTTTGATTAGCTCGGGGATGGATGGCGGCGGTTAGCGTTCGTCATCCTCATCAATTCCATATTAGCAACTTAATTCAGAGCGAATTATCGCATCGCCCATCTTTGAGGTGATGGCCGGCATACTTACACATAACCAGAAGACTTGTTGCACATGGCAATCTATCAAATGCTTTCCAAACATTTGATAATTCTTTTCTGGGTTCTTCTCTGTGAAGTTCACGTATGCAAGCAGAATTCCGATGGTGGAATAGGTATATGCTAATTGATTTTCACAGTGATTCATCTGAAAACATTTTAGAATATCAATGAGATTGATAACTAAAAGTTAGAAGAGAATATGAAGTCACTTTTGCTAGCATTAATTAATGACCTTCTATCTTATCTTTTTAAAATAATTGACTAAAGATGTTCTTAAGTGTTCTGATAACCATGGTTTGCAGCATATAAATCATGCTTGTTAGCAAACTTTTATGATTATCGGACAAGACAAAAGAAAATTCTTTTATCAAATATTTTCACGACAAGATTGAAGAAAAGTAATTAATGATTTCTGGTACAAATGAGTTGATGAAATTTCTCCCATGCTTGGTAACTGTGTATTAGAAAGATTTTGAAAATGGTTTTCACAGTTTATGAATGGTTTTGGAAATACATCATTGAGAGAATTTTAGATCAGCTCATGTGAAGTAACAGAAATAAAATCAAAACAACTTTGAATGAATATGAAGAAATCATACCCCATTGTTGAGGAATTGACTTGATCGATTCTTAGGACTTGAATTTAGTAACATTTTGAGAAATTTTGAATCATCGATTTGTATCTAGTGTAATCGGTAGGCAGTTTGTGAGTTTATTCATGGTAGAGATTGGATGAAGAAGGAGCTCTACTTAAACTCAGGGAGGTTAGACTGAAAGGCACTCAATAATGGAGCTTTACTGTTAAGTTGTCCTTCTGATCACGCCTTGGCAGGGATAGGCTGTGAAGTCTAGATATTCTCAAGATTCTTGGAAAGGATTTGATAATGAACGTTTTGTCGTTTTCCAAGATTTTGAAAATAGTCTTAACTTTAATCGAAGCAGTCAGACTTCGAAAAGTGTGCCTCCACCTTTAATAGACTTGAGAGAGTAGGTCATTAAAGGGTTTTTACTCCTATATATAAGTCAGCACATGAAACTGAGCTTATGAAGTGTAGGTTGGCAGATATGGAAATTCAGCCAACTGCAGGGTTTTAAAAACATTTTAGATCAGCCGATATGAAAAGTGCTGATGAGTTTTGAAAACCGTTTGCATAAGGCAAGTCATACAAGCAAACAGATACATCAATATAGGCGCAGTATGACAGGTTATTATGCAGTATGTCTGATAATTTGTATAAGCATATCAATTCAGCAGACATGAGCACAGGTCATTTGTAAGCCAGTAACTGACCTGTTTTGTGTATGCGTGAGAGGTGGTCTTCATCAATATCTTGGACTTATCAGTAGATTTCTTGAATAGTAGTATGGAGGTCCAGCAGATAAGGATTTGACCTTGAGTGAGTGAAGGACATAAGTGAACTTTCATGAGCGATCAGCAGTCCTTCATGAATCAGCAGCTATGTTGATGTCTGCTGATGGAGAGTAATGTTGCATGTGTGACCTTTTTGTCATATGAGTTCCTGCCTTAAGTACCCATAGAGAAATTGTTAGCAACATTTATGAGCTAAGAATAGCTCCAGAATTCCAATAATACAAATGAGACTTAATAAGCATGACAAATGAATAACTATTCAAAATACAGCTTATAGATGTAACCCAAAACTTCAAGAGATTAGAAACTGGGGTTACTCTCTCATTAAACTCTTTGAACATGTCTGCTCATAGTTGTTGAAGCATAAGTTCTAATGTTGAGCATAGGTTCTTTGAGTGTATTCTTTTCTAGGCCGAAGCTTCTCCGTTGAAGTAAGACGATTTCATCATCGATGTCCTTAGGCCAAGAGCTTATAATCTCAGTGATTTTGGAGATGACATAACTTTGATTTCCTTTGAATGTCCTTTGAAACTCTTCTTATTTCATTCGCTCTAAACTTTTATAAAAAGTTTTCTTGAAAAGGTGTTAGATTGATACAATCGTTAGCCTTATATCAAGAAGGCGAATCTTTAGAAGTGGATCTAAGTAATTCATCCATCATATATGAAGTTGACATATTTGCTATAGGATATATCATGATTTTGACAAAGAACAGATTTTTGAAACATACATAATCCTTAGCAAGTCAGTCTCTACTATAATACTTCTCTTCATGATATCAATGTAGTTCTGATATATGATAGATTTTCTTATAGTAATCACATAATCATCACAATATTCTTTCTCACATGTTTTTGAAAACAAAATTTATTTTAATTTGAAAAAGGCGTTTTCAAATGGCTTCCAGGTTTCTCAGTCAAAAAGATTTTTGTAAATAAAAGATTTTGAAAAAGACTCTTTTTGACTATGCATCTAATCTGAGCAACATGATCTAAACTCTCAGGTTGTTAAGCCTGGAACAATCATTCTCAGAGAACCCGCTCTGATACCAATTGTTAGGTCCATGGGAAGTGCTCAGTGTATAGGCTAGAGGGGGGGTGAATAGCCTATACATAGTATATTAAAAATTTCATCCAATTTTAACATTTAAGTTGAAGGATAGATGAAATGATTAATATAACTAGGTCATCTTCCTAGTTCTAACTGCTTAGCCGATGTTTGTTAAATCGGACAACTTTGATCAGCAGATTTGTAGAACATGCAGATGGAAGACGTTGTTAAACTTAGCTGATGAGTAAGAGTTTGAGCAGCGGAAGAATAAACAGCTTAAGTATAACAAATAAGATTAAAGTAAC
This sequence comes from Platycodon grandiflorus, assembly GCA_016624345.1. NCBI lineage: Eukaryota > Viridiplantae > Streptophyta > Magnoliopsida > Asterales > Campanulaceae > Platycodon > Platycodon grandiflorus. The sequence continues at coordinate 33,228,579 of CM028364.1, forward strand.
TGTAAAAGTTTGATTATAAATGAAGCGTAGCAGTTAACTAAAATCTATATTAGATGCATCAATTGCTTTCCACAATCAGATTGCACAAGATAAAAGAAATTATACAGGAAAGAGAAATAGAGGCTGAATGTATCAAAATATATTATATTAAAATTCAGCAGAGGTTTGGTCAAAGACAAACATGCTTAGCACATCAACCTAGACTCTCTATCCTAGCAATCTCCTTGGGAAAAAGAAGGAGAAATGAAGAAAGCGAAATCAAATATATCGAAAATACATTAGAAGATATACTTAATATTTATTAAGTTATCTTCATGTAGTTTCAACTCGATATATTTGTTGTGAGAATGAAATTTTAGGCATTGTTAAAATAACAGGTATTTGAACAATTGAGTGCTAAGCACTCGGCCAAAAGTGATGACAATTTATTGCACAATCGGCACAGCTTATAATGTAGTATAAGTCTGCCAATATGAATGCAATCTGGATTATTAGGCACTTGCTCTTCATCGGACATCTTCAAGCTAGGTCAGGCTTCAATGAACTGTAGGATTGATAGGACGGATTTATACTATCTATTTCCTATGTTTTCCATCCTTATTATTCTTTATTTCCATGTATCTAGTATAGGTTTGATGTATTTTTGAGTGAATTATGCTTTGTGAGGATTATGGGAGAATCAATGTAATTCGAGAGAAATTTAGAGATTTATTATGTAATTGTTTTTGGTTCTCAAAGAAGCTCAAGATCATCAATCCTACATCGATGGAAGTCAACAAAGTCAAGTCAAAGTCAACCAAAGAAGACCCGAAGCGAGCTAAAGAGTCACGAGGAAATTGAAGATTTCTGGGATTTTAGGCTTAGGGACGAGTCGTCCCCAATTTGCCTAACTATTCCCTAATGAAAGGACGACTGCTTCAGAGAGGAAGGGACGAGTCGTCCCCTGGAGGACGAGTCGTGCCCTGTGCGATTTATTGCGTCAACGTCGGGTTTTGAACGGGATTTTACTGTATTTACTTTTTTTTTCTTTTTCCTTTTTGGACTAGGTTTTGGGGGAGGCAGTATAAATACTACCCCTTGTTTTTATTTTAGGGGGATCACCTCTTTTCATTAGTTTCTTAACAACATTGGAGTTTTAATTTTCATGGAGGGCTAATTCTCCATTGCTTTGGATTGTAAAGCTTGAACCGTCTTGGATATCAATTGAGGTTTGAAACTTTCTTATTATTTTCCCTTAATTACAATTTTACTTGTTCTTAATTCAATCTATTTCTAGGGTTTCGAGAAATTGATCAATCTCTTAATCCTTTTAATTGATTATTGCTAGAATTCCCTTTTATCGTGTCGGACTAGGGTTTTCATTGTAGCACCTTCACAATTCTTGTATGTGTCATCGTGAATTGTGATTAAAGTAAAATTGGCTTTAATTCTATTTAAAATATTAATAGATTAATTCCTTGATCTTAATCTCTTAAAGCTTTCATCAATTAATACTTTGAATCTTGATCGTGTCGACTAGGTTTAATTATTAATTAGGATTATCATTTGAGCGTGTCGCCGATAGTAATTACTAACAAAGAAGAGATAGAGATTTTATATCTCGTGATCAAGTAATTAGGGAAAAGAAAGAAAGAATCATTCCTATGATATTGATTGATATACGAGGATAGTTTTACATATCCAAGGTGCTTTTACCGTAATTGTTTACAACTTAGATTTTACTTCCCGTCTTAGGAACATAAATTCAACCAACAAACAAACCCCCCATTTTACTTTGTGCTGTGACTAGATCGTAATCAATAATCGTTCTTCGTGGATCGATCCTGGACTTGCTCTAGCTTCATATTTGTGGCCGAGTCCCGGTTAATTTAGTAGGTGTGCGACATTGCCTACCAAATTTTGGCGCAGTTGCCGGGGAACGGTGTTATTGTTTGCGTTCTTTTTCTTTTCTTATTTGTTTTATTTTTCTTTTAGTTCTTTAATTGTTGTCTCTTTAGCTCTATTTATTACTTGTTATCCTGTAGTGTGGAACCGTGTATGGTCCACACTCGTTCTACTAAAAATTTGATTGTTTCGTTTGATCCAGAAATCAAAAGATCTTTCAGGAAAGGACGACAACAAAGCAGGAGAGTCAAGGAAATATTGTTAGCTGAAGAGATGCAGAACGGAAATAATGCAGGCAGTGGTGAACAAACAGGAGATAATGCAGGTGGTGGTGGACACGCGTTCCACCACGCATTGAGGAAAGGATCGCTCCGAATTGGAATGAGCAACCACATGCCATCCAATTCCCGCCTTACCGCCGGGTGACATTTGAGTTGAAGCCGGGCTCTAATCGCTTCCGCACTTCACAGGGATGCCCGGGAGGATCCTAATCGCATCTCTCGGTTCGTGCAAATATGTCGAGTATGAAGCCGCGGCGCTTCGCTCGAGCATCATTATTAAGGGCATTTTCTTTCACTCGAATAACGCGAATGGGTGGTATTATCACTTGCCACCTAATAGCATCATGACATGGCAGAGATGAAAGAGGTATTCCTAGAAGAGTTCTTCCTCAGACCGAGATTAATGTTATCAAGAAGGACATCGTAATATGGAGCGAAGGCGATGAGACCCTATACGACTACCACAATCGCTTCCACAAGCTTTGTAGGAGTTGTCCATATCATGGGTTTGCGAGGACCACTGATTGTCTATTTTCATGGAGGGTTGACCATTCGGGATAAGAGATTAGTGGATTCTGTTGTGGAGGGAGTATTCGAATAAGACCACGATGAAGCAAAAAATTGATCGAGGAGCTAGCTAAGAGTACGAGGACCCATGGCAAGAGGTCAAATATGAGGCGGGGTGCGCGATTGGTTGGGACGACGCCAGGCCGTGTGGGATTTGTTGTGACATTACGCACCCTACAGATTCGTGTCCTTCTTTGCAGACGGGTGAGATGGAGAATGTCAATGCAGTTGGGTTTGCACAGCCGGGACAGAGACCAATGGGTAACACTTATAACCCCAGCTGGAGAAATCATCCCAATTTCAGATGGGGTACAGGTCAGCAGCAGAATCAGCCAGGTGGTCAGGTACAGCAGTTTGGTAATCAGCAGGGTTATCAGCAGCAGCAGTATCAGGGTAATCAGTACAACTCTTATAGACCACCATATGGACAGCAGCAGCAGCCACCGCAGCAGCAGCAGCAGAATTCTCCAGGACAGTCTACAGAGGCATTGCTGAATTCTTTGGCACAGAGTGTTAGCACCATGAACCAGAATTTCCAGCGGTATCGGCAGCCGTGCGAGCATTGGTAACTTGGAGAAACAGATGGGTCGTAGGCGATGCAGTGGGACGGATGGAGACTAGGGATTCGGGGAAGTTGCCATCAAGAACGGAACCGAATCCTAACCAGAAAAATGTGAGTGCTATGACATTGAGGAGTGGTAAGGAGTTGATGGACACAGTAATTAATGAGGAACCGTAATTAGAAGTTGTCAAGACAGTACCGGCAGAAAAAGATTTGGAGGAAAAAGGTGCTACATCTGAGTCAGTGCCACCAGTAGTTGAGCCGGAGGTGCCGTTCCCTCATGCCTTGAGAGAGTCGAGGAAACCTGAGCCTGACAAGGCTATTTTTGATACTTTCAAAAGGCTAGAGGTGAACATCCCATTCTTGGACCTTCTTCAGACCGTTCCGAGATATGCTAAGTTTCTGAAAGAGTTGTGTACCACCAAAAGAAATCAGAAGCTAAGGAGTCAGAAGAAGGTTAAGGTCAGTGAGCATGTATCAGCAGTATATTAGAGGAAGATGCCCAAGAAGTGCAGTGATCCGGGGATGTTCGTGATTCCCATTTCTCTAGGGGACTCGTCTGAGCATAAATCAATGCTCGATTTGGGGGCTTCAATCAATGTTATGCCTTACACATTGTATGAGAACCTAAAATTGGGGCCATTGCAAGATACTCGGGTAGTGATACAGTTGGCTGACCGGTCTAATGCTTACCCGAAGGGGGTAGTGGAGGATGTTCTTGTACGGGTTGGAAAAATGATATTTTTGGCTGATTTTTATGTGTTGGAAATGGATTCGGATCACGAGGCTCCCATCCTACTTGGAAGGCCTTTCATGTCTACAGCAAGAACCAAGTTGGATGTGGCCAATGGTTCTCTATCTATGGAATTCGATGGGCAAGTCATAGAGTTCAACATCTTTGACTCCATGAAATACCCAAAGGATGTCCATTCCCTATGTTTCATGGATGTGATTGAGCCGGTGGTGGAGGATGTGTTCGAGGTGAGTGGTACAAATGATAATATGAAGTCAGTTTTAGAGAATGCTTTGGGGTTTGCTGAGATGGACTTCAAAATTTCCGAGAGTTTGAAGGAAGCGGTGATGAGTCTTTCGGGAGGTGCTCCGGTTTATGGTAAGGCGCATTTGGAGGTTCCACCAGGGAAGCCAGTGCCGTCTATTGAGAAGGCACCCGAGCTCAAATTGAAGACCCTCCCGGAGGGCCTAAAGTATGTGTATTTGGGAGAAAATGAGACATTACCGATAGTGATCTCGAGCAAGTTGAGTACAGCTCAAGAGGAGAAATTGGTAGGGGTGATTCGGGCTAGGAAGGAGGCTATTGGGTGGACTATTGCCGATCTTAAGGGCATTAGTCCATCCTTGTGTACACATAAGATAGTTCTGGAGGATGATGCTAAGCCGGTGAAGCAACCCCAAAGGAGATTGAATTCGCCGATGATGGAGGTGGTGAAGAAGGAGGTGTTGAAGTTGTTGCAGATGTGGATTATTTATCCCATATCCGATAGCAAGTGGGTTAGCCCCACTCAGTGTGTTCCCAAGCGAGGCGGGATCACCGTCTCAATGAATAAAAAAGGTGAGTTGGTGCCTATCCGGGAGCAAACGAGTTGGCGAGTATGCATTGATCTTCGGCGTCTAAATGAGGTAACACGTAAGGATCATTTCCCCCTCCCCTTTATTGATCAAATGCTAGAAAGGGTAGCCGGAAGGGCGTATTACTGTTTTCTCGATGGTTACTCGGGTATTTTCAAATACCAATTGCCCCGGAAGACCAAGAGAAAACTACTTTTACATGCCCCTTCGGTACCTTTGCTTATCGGAGGATGCCTTTTGGTCTATGTAATGCACCCGCAACCTTTCAAAGGTGCATGATGAGCATCTTCTCCGATTTTGTTGAGGATTTTATGGAAGTCTTCATGGACGATTTCACTGTTCATGGAGACTCATTTGACCAATGCCTTGCTCACTTATCTCTTGTTTTAGACCGTTGCATTGAAACTAATTTGGTCTTGAATTATGAAAAGTGTCATTTTATGGTCGAGCAAGGCATTGTATTGGGTCATGTTGTATCCAAGAAAGGTATAGAGGTCGATAGGGCTAAAATTGATGTTATTTCTTCCCTCCCCTATCCCACCAATGTTCGTGAGGTCCGGTCATTCCTCGGTCATGCGGGGTTTTATCGGCGCTTCATAAAAGACTTTTCCAAAATCGCCTCTCCCCTATGCACTTTGTTACAAAAAGAGGTGGATTTTAATTTTGATGAGAGGTGCAAGGAGTCCTTTGATGAGATAAAGTCTAGGTTGACCACCACCCCCATAATCCAAGCACCCGATTGGTCTCGTCCCTTCGAGATCATGTGTGATGCTAGTGATTATGCGGTGGGGGCTGTTTTGGGTCAAAAAGTGGATAGGGCGTCCCATGTCATTTACTATGCTTCTATGACCCTTAATGATGCCCAAAGGAACTATACCACAACCGAGAAGGAGATGTTGGCGGTTGTGTTCGCTCTTGAGAAGTTTAGGTCTTATCTTTTAGGCACCAAAGTCATTGTTCACACCGACCATGCTGCTCTTAAGTATCTAATGACCAAGAAAGAGGCGAAACCTAGACTTATTAGGTGGATCCTTTTATTGAGTGAATTTGATATTGAGGTGAAGGATATGAAAGGTGCCGAGAATCTTGTGGCCAACCATTTGAGTCGCCTTGTGCTTAAGGAGGGTAAGTCCGATAATCACTTTGCTATTCGGGGTGAGTTTCCCGATGAGTCTCTTTGGATGATTCAATCGTCCGCACCATGGTATGCGGATTTGGTCAATTTTCTCGTGTCTCCCGGGACTTACTAAGTCTCAAAAGGACAAAATCCGGAGTGATGCAAAATATCATGTGTGGGATGAGCCTTATTTGTGGAGGCATTGTGCGGATCAAGTGATCCGTAAGTGTGTAGCCGATAGTGAGATCCCGTCCATCCTTCGGTTTTGTCATGAGCATGCATGCGGTGGTCATTTCGGTGCTAGAAACACGGCTAGGAAAGTGCTTGAGAGTGGTTTTTATTGGCCTACTTTATCCCGTGATGCCTATAATTATTGCAAATCTTGTGATAAGTGTCAAAGGGTTGGTAACATTGGTCGACGTGATGAGATGCCACAAAATTTTATCTTAAATTGTGAGATTTTTGATGTATGGGGAATTGACTTTATGGGTCCTTTTCCCAATTCATTCGGCTTTTTGTACATCTTGTTAGCAGTTGACTATGTTTCCAAGTGGGTTGAAGCAATCCCCACGCGCACCGATGATTCACGGGTAGTGGTCAATTTCCTTAGGTCCAACATCGTGTGTAGGTTTGGTATGCCTAGGGCCATCATTAGTGATAGGGGGACACATTTTTGTAATAGGACGGTCGAAGCTTTGGTTAAGAAATACCACATTACTCATAAGATTTCGACCGCCTACCATCCCCAAACTAATGGCCAAGCGGAGGTGTCTAACCGGGAGATCAAATCCATTCTTGAGAAAACTGTGAATCCATCTAGGAAGGATTGGAGTCTTAGGCTTGATGATGCTTTGTGGGCTTACCGGACGGCTTACAAGACACCTATCGGTATGTCCCCATACCGGTTAGTGTTTGGAAAGCCATGTCATTTACCGGTGGAGTTGGAACATAGAGCATTTTGGGCCATTAAGAAATTTAATATGAACATAGATGGGTCTGCTGAGGAAAAAAAATTGCAATTAAATGAGTTGGATGAGATACGGAGAGAAGCTTACGAGAACAACCAACTTTTTAAGGAACGGGCAAAGGCTTGGCATGATAAAATGATCATTAGGAAGGACTTTAAGGTTGGCCAAAAAGTCCTCCTATTTGATTCCCGTCTCCGGTTGTTTCCCGGAAAGCTAAGGTCTCGGTGGACCGGACCTTTTGTGGTGAGGGAGGTATATCCGCATGGTGCGGTTGAGATTGGTAGTCTCTTCGGAGACAAAGTTTTTAAGGTCAATGGTCAACGCCTAAAATTGTATCACGATGGCGCGGTAATAAATGAGGATGTAAAGGTGAATTATCTCCAAAATCCTAATTATTTTTAGACCTTCAAAGACTTAAAATTGGATGCTTTGCCGGGGGCTTTCCCGGCATTTGGTCTAGCTAAAGACGGTAAAGAAGGGCGGCTAACCGGGAGGCAACCCGGGATTTAATCATTCGTTTTTTTTAGTTTTTATTTATTTATTTATTTATTTTTGGTTTTTCTTTCATTTAGTTGTAAATTGTTGTATTTTATTATGAATCGGTGCTACTAAAGGTATTGGTTTTGTGGTGGTGTGCAGGGAGAAGCAAAGGAGAATGGATCAAGGCTCGGGCCTGTTTAAAAAAAAAAAAAAAAAAACCAGGCCACGGGACGACTCGTCCACTCCAGAAGTAACTATTCCCCAAAGGGGGGACGACTGATTCAGGGGCTTGTGAAGAAAAGCGGGACGAGTCGTCCCCAACTGAACTAACTATTCCCCAAAGGGGGGACGGTGAATCTGGCGCTGGTGAAAAACCAGGGGACGACTCGTGCTCAACGGGACGACTCGTCCCCTGGTCCTGAGAAGTCACGCTGTCCGTTTAAAAAATATATATATATTTTTTAAACCCCAGACGAGTCGTCCCCCGCCCCCAAAACCTATTCTTCTTCTTCCTCTCTCTCTCTCTCTACAATCAATCCCCAAAATCCTTCATCCTCCAATCCCTACAACTCACTTTCTCTCCTTCCCAACCTCCATAGCCATCCTCACAAACCCTAACCAACCCTTGCAATCCGCCTTCTTCCTCTCAATCACCATTAAAGCCCAAGTTTTCTCTCTCTACCCCAAACCCAAAATTTCACCAACTCTCCTCTTTTCTTCAAAAATTCAAACCCTAATCCACCATCTTTCTCTAATTCCAACCCACATTCCCAATTTCAAGCCTTCAATTCTCCTAAATTTTGAGATTTCACAAAACCTAGAAAGTCAAAGTGGGAATTGTCGGTCAAAATTCATGGGAGGCTACTTTTGGATGGTTCAAGGAGAATTGTGACTGCATTGAAAAGTTTAGTAAGGTAAAATTTTCATCACTTTCTCTCTTGTGCATTCAATGGTTGGGTTGTGCTGATTTTGTAGTGTGGTGGTTCGGTTGGGATTTGAAAGGAGATTGTTTTTGTGGGGTGATTTGTTGTTGCTTGAATTTTGTGGAGGATTGGTTGTTGTTTGTGTATTGATAAAAATGCCTCCTAAGGATAGAGCCGGAAGTAGCAACAAGAGGAGTAGGCAAGACCCGCCGCCCGTAGTTCAAAATGATCCCACTCCCCCTAATGCTTCACTACCTTATATGGGATTGGTCCAGTTAACCTCGGCCCAAAAGAAAAAATGGAGAAATTTGGAGGGTAGGAAAATCCAAGTCACCACTTTCCTTCATGTGCCAGTTTTGAGGGATTTGGGTTTAGAGGCGTTAGTAACTGATTTGATGACATAAGCCGGGACTTCTTGGGAAAGAGGGCCGATACATATTTGAGATATACACTTGAGTTCCTTTCAACCTTGGAGGTAGGTAAGGGAGCGCAAGCCAATACTATTCGGTTTAACCTGAATGATGAGGCTTATCGAGTGTCTTATGATGAATTGAGGGGGGTCTTCGGGGTTGACCAACCGAGAGGAAGCTAGTTGGAGGGTGATGGGGTGAGCTGTTTCTTCTTTTCGGAACTCACGGGATTCCCATGCAAGAAGCAATACCTTAGGGCTTCCTCTTTTTCTCACCCGGCTTGGAAATTGTTTTATAGAGGGCTCTCTATGACTTGGATGGCCAACGGAGAACCTGCTCAGTTAAATGTGGCCATGGTTAACCTTTTGAGATCGGGGTTAAGGAGTGTTTCGGTGGTTCCTGACTGGGTGGATATTTTTGTTAGAAGATGTGAAGCATTTGCCCTTTCTAAAAAGGGAAATATTTCAATAGGGGGAATGATCACATTGATTGCTACAGCGGTTTTGGGGGAGCTAAATCCCGAGGCAGTGAAGTTGACGGGGGGCACGAGTTTCTATTCTAGAGACTGGCTCGTGCAGTATGACAAATTTGTAAGAAACCAGAGGGCAAGAGACAACATGTCCTTATTATTTGAATATGGTACTCCCCGAAGGACGGTTTCTTGCACGGTAGGGGCCACGTTTCTGAGTGGTGCACGGGCCAGGCATTGGCGTATGCCCAGTGTTGAGGATGTAATGGATCAAGTGGTCGAGGAGGATGATGAGGAACAGGATCAGGCTCACGGTCAGGGAGGAGAGCAAACCCAAGGTGATCAGGGTGATGAGCTTAATCAGAACCAGCAGGGTTCTTTGGATCAGTGGGCCCAGATGAGGGCGTTTTTAGAAGAACATGAGAGGCAGAGGATTATGCGTGAGCAGAACCGTCACGCCTATGAGGATCGAGAGAGGGCGGAGGACAGAGATCGCATGGAGGCTATGGAGGATAGCATAGCTTTCCTGGATCAGCGGATGACACAAAGAGGCGTGGATGCAATGACCGATCCGCGATTTTGGGAGCCAGTACCAGAGGCTTTTATTGAGGAGCAGCGTGCCAGGAGAGCTGCCCGGAGGGAGAGACAGGCTGCTCGGCGGGCCCAGTTTGGTGGGGCCTCTAGTTCCCATCAGTGATGGTACCTCTCTATCTTTTCCTTTTACGTTTTCATCGCACTTAATCTTTATTTCACACATTGAGGACATTGTGCGGTTTAAGCGTGGGGGGGATTTGTATATCTGTACTATCTGTGCCATGAAACTTTCTTATTAAAAAAAAAATGAAAAAAAAAATGAAAACAAAAAAAATCTGAGTGGCTAAGTGAAAACCCGGAAGGGCGCTTAGGCAAAAGGTGAGGATTGAGTTTTTAATATCATTTGTAATCACCGGCGTTGGTTGGCATAAGGGAGGTTTGGAGTGAAGGGTAGGTATAATCTTTGAGTAGGAGGTTGGATTTAGAGGAGATAGGTTAGAAACCCTCGTCATATTTAAGAGTTATAAGGGGAGTAGGTGTTGTATACGAGGTAGTCTTGGTGCGGGACCTCTACCCAAGCAAGACTTTGATTCGAGGGTGTTTGTAGTGTGAGCCAAGCGTGGGGGAAACATAGGACATATTTAGTTCCCCTTGGCTTTTGTTGTGTGGACCTTAGTTTGGATATCGTAGTATGGGAGTTGGTATCAAACTAAGGTCATTATTTTCATCATTTATATGTTGGTGTTATAAGGAGACGGAGTTTTCTTTTACTCCGATGATTTTTATTTTGTCATTGACTTGTGTGGGCGGATTAGAGGAGACTAGGAATCATTTACCCTCCATGCATCTGTTTTAGACCGGTGTTAGATTGGAGTTTAGGATATTACTCAGGGACGAGTAATGGTCTAAGCGTGGGGGTATTTGATAGGACAGATTTATACTATCTATTTTCTATGTTTTCCATCCTTATTATTCTTTATTTCCATGTATCTAGTATAGGTTTGATGTATTTTTGAGTGAATTATGCTTTGTGAGGATTATGGGAGAATCAATGTAATTCGAGAGAAATTTAGAGATTTATTATGTAATTGTTTTTGGTTCTCAAAGAAGCTCAAGATCATCAATCCTACATCGATGGAAGTCAACAAAGTCAAGTCAAAGTCAACCAAAGAAGACCCGAAGCGAGCTAAAGAGTCACGAGGAAATTGAAGATTTCTGGGATTTTAGGCTTAGGGACGAGTCGTCCCCATTTGGCCTAACTATTCCCCTTCAAAGGGACGACTGATTCAGGGCCTTGGGGACGAGTCGTCCCCAATTTGCCTAACTATTCCCTAATGAAGGGACGACTGCTTCAGAGAGGAAGGGACGAGTCGTCCCCTAGAGGACGAGTCGTGCCCTGTGCGATTTATTGCGTCAGCGTCGGGTTTTGAACGGGATTTTACTGTACTTACTTTTTTTTTCTTTTTCCTTTTTGGACTAGGTTTTGGGGGAGGCAGTATAAATACTACCCCTTGTTTTTATTTTAGGGGGATCACCTCTTTTCATTAGTTTCTTAACAACATTGGAGTTTTAATTTTCATGGAGGGCTAATTCTCCATTGCTTTGGATTGTAAAGCTTGAACCGTCTTGGATATCAATTGAGGTTTGAAACTTTCTTATTATTTTCCCTTAATTACAATTTTACTTGTTCTTAATTCAATCTATTTCTAGGGTTTCGAGAAATTGATCAATCTCTTAATCCTTTTAATTGATTATTGCTAGAATTCCCTTTTATCGTGTCAGACTAGGGTTTTCATTGTAGCACCTTCACAATTCTTGTATGTGTCATCGTGAATTGTGATTAAAGTAAAATTGGCTTTAATTCTATTTGAAATATTAATAGATTAATTCCTTGATCTTAATCTCTTAAAGCTTTCATCAATTAATACTTTGAATCTTGATCGTGTCGACTATGTTTAATTATTAATTAGGATTATTATTTGAGCGTGTCGCCGATAGTAATTACTAACAAAGAAGAGATAGAGATTTTATATCTCGTGATCAAGTAATTAGGGAAAAGAAAGAAAGAATCATTCCTATGATATTGATTGATATACGGGGATAGTTTTACATATCCAAGGTGCTTTTACCGTAATTGTTTACAACTTAGATTTTACTTCCCGTCTTAGGAACATAAATTCAACCAACAAACAAACCCCCCATTTTACTTTGTGCTGTGACTAGATCGTAATCAATAACCGTTCTTCGTGGATCGATCCTGGACTTGCTCTAGCTTCATATTTGTGGCCGAGTCCCGGTTAATTTAGTAGGTGTGCGACATTGCCTACCAAGGATGCTTGGTCTCTTTGCTGAAGAATGGAAGTGCAGCCACTGAAGAGACTGAGTCTTTCGAAGGAAGAAAGAACTTAAATAAAAAACAAGGTTTTTGATCAAGCAGAGCTTCTCAGCCTTTTGGAATTCTGTGTATCTCTCTCACACAAAGTGTTTCTCACTTCGTTGGTGTGGTTTTGGATTGAGTAAATGAAGAACAATACCACAACCTCTCATATGCGTAAGCATACACACCTTGCTTGTTTGAGATGAGAATGAGAGTCTTCTTATATAGGCTGGAGAGAAGAAGAGCTGTTCGTTGGTGCATTGAATATGTTTTTGCCCGTTGGTGATCTGAATCTCATAATGTAGCAGAGTACATTTTTGGATCTGTTGGGCAAAGACCTTCAGTTAGGCTTTTGTCTTGAAGTGGTCCGTGAAACAGTGGGCGATTGGGACGTGTCATGCTTTGCCGGGCACTGACCGATTTGGACATATCATGCTTTGGGGAGTGCGGCGCAGTGCTTGGTCTTTGTGGAAATGAAGCCTTGAAGACTGCAACCAATGCACAGAAGAGGAAATGTCTACTGAGTAAACGTGAAGGCGCAGACATCGATGCGTATCTTGGGCTTGTCAGAAAGATCTTGTAACGGATCTATTTTGACTTGTAGCGTGTTGAGTGACGACCGATGTTCCTTGTGATCACTCAGCTTCTCTGTAGTTGTTCGATGAAGGACTTGGCCGATACTGGGATCTGCCGATATAGAACTGTTGATGTAGAGATAACCGTTGATCACTATGTTCCTCTTGAGTAATCGCTTCTCGCTTATTCGATGAAGGGCTTGGCCAATACTGGGATCTGCCGATATAGAACTGCTGATGTAGAGATAGCTAACAGGCAATCATAGCTAAAGGAAATGTCTGCTGGTGAGACATTTGCCGATGGTCACGTCTGGCGGCGATTGAAGAGCTAATCTATATGAAAGTTGTCATCATTCGTAGGACAAAGACTCGGATATGTACAAAGACTTCCTAGTCTAATGACCTATGCATTGTTTCAACAAGTGCCACACTAACCGGACGCGCCTTTTAGCCACTTGTGAAACATGCGTTGTAATGGGAACAAGCAAATCACTGTGTTGGAATATGCATACATATATATCAGCTGATTTTCAGGCATATTCCTAACATATTCCTTGGTAATTTTGGAGGGAAGTTTAGTGCCAAAAAAAAAAAAAAATAAGATCCACCAAATTGGAATTTCGGGTGATACTTCCCAAGGAATTTAAAAAAGAAATTTCTCTAAGAAATATTTTCCTTGGTAAATTCCTTGTAAACTCCTGTGGAAATAATTTTCATTGCTAAATTCGTCAGAATTTGCAATGGAAAAGAGTTTCCTTGGTAAATTCCTTGCCAATTTCCCTAAGAAAAATTTTCCTCTATAAATTCCTCGGAATTCACCATGGAAATATATTTCCTTGGTACTTTCCTCAGCATTTTTAGGAAATAAAATTCTTAGGTAAATTCCTTGAGAATTACCATAAATTTAATTTGACTTGGTAAACTGTCCATGCTAATCCACAGCATCCAAGTTTCTAACTCACATCCAACTTAGTTGTACATATTTTTAGTTTGTACGGAATGATTTAATTTTAAGCTGAATCTGTAAGTAAGAAAATATGTAAAAGAAAAAGAATAAAGAGTCTGCACTTGATTTTCAAAGCTAAACAATTTTAAGACAGTAGTAAATGCTAACTGAATTAACTGCTCTGCCTGAGGCCTACTTCAAGAAACTGATATATAGGATATAGCATGCATGGGTCAGGTCAACTGGTCAAAAACTTCAGTCAAGGCTACTGCTCCCAAAGTCACCTCTGATAACTCAAATTCTAATCAATTTATCTCCACAAGCTGCTAGCATACCAGTTCTTCAATGGCAACCCCAGCTCCACAACTTAGCTCACTGTCCTACACGAGTTACAACCCAACCAAATCAAGAAAACCCAGCACAGTGTCAGCTGACCCACTCTCTCTCCTTCCCAAATGCACCTCACTGAAAGAACTCAAGCAAATCCAAGCCTATGGCATAAAAACCCACCTAGGAAATGACAAGTTTTCACTCACCAAGCTCATCAATTTCTGCACAATCGAACCAACCCCCGCTTCCATGGACCATGCCCACCATCTGTTCGATCGAATTTCCCAACCAGACATTATCCTCTTCAACTTCATGGCCCGTGGCTATGCCCGAACTTACACCCCACTTCTTGCTGTGGCCCTTTTCGTTAAAGTTATCTGTTCTGGCGTTGTGCCGGATAACTATACCTTCCCGTCTCTCCTTAAGGCGTGTGCAACTGCAAAAGCTTTAGAAGAAGGTAAGCAGTTGCATTGTCTTGCCATTAAGTATGGGCTCAGCCATGACAAATACATGTGTCCTGCTCTTATAAATATGTATACCGAGTGCAATGACATGGGTTCAGCTCGATTTGTTTTTGATAGAATTGATGAACCTTGTGTGGTAACTTATAACGCAATCATTACGAGTTATGTTAGGGTCAGTCAGCCAAATGAGGCTTTGTTATTGTTTCGTGAATTGCAGGCGAAAGACCTTAATCCTTCTGATGTTACAATGCTTGGCATTGTTTCATCTTGTGCCTTAATAGGAGCGCTGCAATTAGGGAAGTGGATACATGAATATGTTAAGGAAAACGGGTTTGATGAATATTTAAAAGTGAACACCGCACTCATAGATATGTATGCAAAATGTGGGAGCTTGGATGATGCAGTTGCAGTATTCAAGAGCATGAAGTCTAGAGATACTCAGGCATGGTCAACAATGATTATGGCATATGCCATTCATGGCCATGGTTATAAAGCCATATCCACATTTGAAAATATGACCAGGGCTCAAGTCAAACCTGATGGAATTACGTTTCTGGGCCTTTTATATGCATGCAATCATGCTGGATTAGTTGAGGAAGGCTTCAGATATTTTAACACTATGAAAGACTATTATGGGGTTGCTCCCGGGATCAAGCACTATGGGTGTATGTTGGATTTGTTAGGTCGATCGGGGCGATTGGATGAGGCCTATAAGTTCGTAAAGGAACTGCCAATTAAACCCACACCGATACTTTGGAGAACACTGTTAGCTGCTTGTAGCAGCCATGGAAATGTAGAATTAGGGAAGCGTGTAATTGGGGAAATTTTTGAATTGGATGAAGGTCAAAGTGGTGATTATGTGATATTCTCGAACTTATGTGCGAGAGCTGGGAAATGGGAAGACGCGAGGTATGCTCGAAAACTGATGAAAGATAGAGGTGTAGTAAAGGCACCAGGGTGTAGCTTGATAGAGGTGAATAATATTGTACACGAATTTTTTTCTGGGGACGGGACACATATTAAGCATAAAGAGCTGCACGAGGCAGTTGACGAGTTGATTGGGAAATTGAAGCTGGTTGGGTACGTTCCTGATATTTCTCTCGTGTTTCATTCTGACATGAGAGATGAGGAGAGAGAAATGGTTCTTAGATATCATAGTGAAAAACTGGCTATTGCATTTGGGCTCTTGAACACCCCACCTGGTGCGACGATTCGAGTGGTGAAGAACCTTCGAATCTGTGCGGATTGCCATTCGGCTGCCAAACTTATATCATTTGTCTCTGGTAGACAGATTGTTGTCAGAGATGTTCGACGGTTCCATCATTTCGTTGGTGGGAAATGCTCTTGTGGGGATTACTGGTAGTGGAACTAATAGGAAGAGAACTCATCCTATGACACCTGTGTACATGGTACATGCATGTAAGATTTGCATGTGTCATGGAAGATTCGGAATCTACAGAGAAGGTAAGCACCCTACTCAATCTGTTGATGTATTGAGTTTCTATCACTACCCAATAAGGTCTGGTCTCGATTGGATAACATACACAACGTTTTCTCAAATTATGGTTATAGTTAATAGCGAGGGGCTAGATTGAGATTAAAGGATACTTACCACATGCAATTCACTTCATATGGTTATGCATTTTTATAAAATTGAAATTGTCTGATGTTAGATGTTGATTATATATGTAGACACATCTTCAGAACATACCAAGGAATCACAAGAACAAAGCTTCTATTATAACATTTGATGTCACGGTATAATTTTAATAGTGATAGGTTCTAATAACGCCTCATGGAATTCTGGAAAAAGTTTTGGAAATGGTAGAAGAGATAATATGCAGTTTTTGAGTTAACTCGTGCCAAATGTAAGTGTTCATTTGAAGAGCCTATAGTGGATAGGTCACGAGTTTGGGGAATGAGAGTTTTTCAGGATATAAGTATGCCTACCTGCTACCAATACCATGGCACTAAATGAACTACATCAAGGTCAGTATTCATATAAAGTTCATATAAAATAAGAGTTCTATGCATGTCTTAGAATACTAAGCATGAGTTCTACAACTGTTGCTAAGAATATATGGATTGCTCTTACCAGGTGTAACTTGCAATTTCGATGTAGGCACTGGAGAATATCTCTAATATATTCAATTGACACTGTTATTAATTTCATTCAGTGTACCAGATCATATCTCTTTCCTGTGAATTCTGCTGATATATTGCTGGTAGTATGAATTTTGAAATAAAGCACCCACAGGCGTACACAGAGACACTAATACACAATTTGAGAAAAGAAATTCATTGGATAACAGTGCTTCTGATCTTGTATTAAGGTTGTAGTTCCCCATATGGAGTTGTTTCTATTTTGGTGTTGAATTCCCAAGAATCCTTAGCAGTTATTCAGCTATGATTACGAAACGCTATGTGTTATTTGCTGCTACCACGTAAAAGGTTGAAGATCTTGATTACTGATACCCAAGTAATTTTATTGACATAAACATTCTGGTTTTAGGTACACAAATCAAGACAAATGATCTCTTATAAAGGACAAGCTAGGAGAGCGGTGAATGGACTATGCGTGTGGGTGGAATAGACATCATTGCTTCAAAATTTGGTTCCTAGTTCTAGGTAACACAATATTATCAGTCAAATAATTTTTCTGAATAAAGCATCCGATGAGAAATGGAAAGTACCAATAGTTGTCTCACTCCATCACAGACCTGCTTGGTCAAGTACATGATCTTTGTGGTACAAGAATCAACACACTCTTTGGAGCTATACAATTGCATCAAAATTATTAAAAAAAAAAAAAATAGAAAGAAAAAGAGTTGGAAAGTATTAGCATTCAAGGATTTAGGTCAAGTATTCGGTACTCATTATACCCATACTGTATCATTAAAGTTCAGATTCAACGGAAAATGACCTATAAGAATCTGTCACAAAGAGAGCAAAAAAACAGAGCGCAAGTAAGCGATCAACCTATTAACTTCTATATCATAGAATTTGGCAGCCTTGTATTCAATCTCTATACTAAACAAGAAGGTAAAACGCGATGGGCATGGCTTTTACATGCAATGATTCACCTGTTGTATTTTAATACCATTCATACATTGATATCCTTAGTTGGTTGGACGTTTGGTTTATCCCTTGTGACTTGAGAACAAAAAATTGAAAAGCAAGGAAAGGAATAAGCATTTCTGAGGTCTTAAACCCAAAGCGTCCAACTCTCCGGATCTTAGACGGACCATTAAACACCCCAAGGTCAGCATGAACAGTTACAGAAAGTCACTGTAGCACTACATTTCTTCTGCTGGGGAATATTCACTAAAGATGTGATTTCTTAATACTTTTATTGTTATTATATATATGTGTGTGTGTGCGTGCGCGCGCGCGTGTGTATGTATACAGCTCTCAGCCCTATAATACTCACGGGTCTCACCCTTGAATGACGATGACTTCTACAGTGTCACTACAAGAAAAATCACTATTTATGACCCCCTTTATTTGGAAGGGCCAAAAACCATCCCAAATATAATTTTTTGGGAAGGCAGAGTTAGCTGTGCCAATAGTAGTTGGCACTTTTCCCCTTCCCCTCCCAAATAATATTTTCTTAGGACTGTTTTACTATTACCCGTCCTAAATATTTTGATATTATTAATAAAATTGTCAATTATAATTTTCATAATACCAGCTATATCCCTAAAATTTCACGGCAATTATATTCATTTCCCGTGATTGTTTCCCTCCACTCCATCTCTTATTGCAATTTTGTCTGACCGTCTCTTTCTCTTTGTTCTATCTCTCTTAGTATGCATAGCAGTCTTCAACCCCCGTCCGTGCTGTTTCGTTTAGCAGATCGAACGAATAAGCAGTCAAAATTCTTCGACATTGGGTGGACGGCTCCTAAAATTTCTCTCCTAAAACTTTTCTCTCAGCCGGGCAACACGCTTGGGCTAGGGTTCATGGCTGAGGCCATGGCTGCCCCCACCCCTCCTCCAGCGTCAGATTCACCATCTCACCGGAAATCCTTCGCTTTTATTGTCAGTTCATCTTCCTCTCTTCGCGAGCACACACAAACACAAAAATGAAATCAAGCCATTTCATATTATTTAAGCTTATGATGATACTATTTCAATCATCTCTCACTGCTTCACAGAAGTTTAATTTCTTCTACTTTGTTCAGAAGGTACAAGTTTCTTTTGTTTCTTTAAATACATATTTCATTATAACCGGCCTTGGCAATTTCTTTGATGTTATTCCTAAAGTGTTTCTTTGTTTACATTTCCCATTCAGTGTCATGGCTCATATTGAGATACAAAGAACAACTGCTGCTAAGCAACTACTGGAGTCCAGAACCTTCTGCTGAGTTTGGTATTCGTGTTTAAGTGTATAATGATGTTAGCCTGGGGATTGATCTTGGAAGTTACATGTGTTTGGAATTTGTATGATGTGAACCCAAGAACGAATTCAAAGAAGGGCCAACTTTGATTGACGAATTGAATGTGGAAATGACGAATTGAACGTGAAATGAATGAAGATAAGGAGTTTCCCTCATCCTAGAGGGGATATACCAATCTCTAGAACTTTGGAGTGCAACTTTAACCCACTAATAGCAATTGACTAGAAACCAAAGTCACGGAACGCCACAAGTTCGCAACTCAACAAGTTTGATATTTGATAAGTTCAAAGGTCAAGAATTCATACACAAGAAAAACTCTCAAAACTCACAATATGTGAAAAACTAAATTCAATCAATAATATACTCCTATCAAGTGTGTCTTAAAACAATGTTTTGAATGCCTTTATATAGGCTAAAACTACTGAACATAAACCTAAAATAATTAGAAAAATGAATCATAAAAGAAAAGGAATTAACAAAGCAATTAAAACACCAAATAAAGTAGATTCCAAAATAGCCTGAAATAGGCAAAGGTTGGCGCGGCGCCAACAGATGTGGCGCTGTTAGGTCTCAAGGTACTCAAATAGGCTAGTAAGGGGGGAGGGTGTTGAATAGCCTATGTCCAATTTTAAAATTTGTTTGATGAAATAACTTCACAAGAGAGTTAGGAAATGTTTTGCAACGGAAGTCTAGTGAAGTATAGGACAAGTTGAGGATAGCTGATCTTGGTGAGCCAAGATCAGCAGTTCTTAACTCAGTTGGAATTTCTGGAAGCCTTCAAATAAACAATCAAAGTAATAAAGCAGGAAATAAAATGACAATGATTTGAAGTGGTTTACACTATGAATAAGTGCTACGTCCACTACCAAAGTGGTTAGCTTTGGATTTGAAAATGTGCACTATTTTTTCCACTAAAATAATCACAAGGATCACTAATGGATCGTGTACAAAAATATTTTAACCAAGTGTTTATGGTAAAAGTTGATATCTAGAAAGATACAACTTTCGTGTGCTTTGAATACAAAGGATTGCAATCAATAAAGAGCAATAAAGACTAGGAGGCTAAGAACAGTGCTCTTCAAGGATTGCAATCAATTTCAAGGACGAGGTCGTCATCTCAACGGACGACCTCAGCATACAAGGGACCAGGTCGTCAACCCGTTGAATGACACCGGCTTTAATCTTTACACGTGGCAGACACCACGACAACGGATGAATCAGGTGGACGAACGTCGAGGTGACATGTGCCCGCTTGGATACGACGACCTGGTAACCATAATCTACCAGGTCGCCTACCTCATCAACAGACCCTCACAGGACGCCGACCTCGGGGACCCACAGTGCGACCTATATGCATGCCAGGTCGACTGCCTCGCCACATGGGCGACCTGACCACATACGAGACCGACCTCGACGCAACCCCGCTCTGTCCAGGCTGCACACATGGCTTGTCCTTATTGGATATGGGGAAGGCACAGTTCTGCCATTACAGAAGTCTGCTCCACTCTCCCACTTCCTGATAGAAAAGTGCAAAGACCACCGTACGGTGAGTGGCCACGATCTCCTGAGCCTGCTGCCGCCGCCTACAGACACTAAGAGACAAAGAGTTGCACAGATTTGGTCTCCCCATGGTCTCCTCTATGATCAGAGATCACCTTCCACCAGCCTATAAATACAAAGGTATGGACTCACCCTCAAGAGAGGAAACTTAATCACCAGCACACACCCTTGCACCTCTAAACTCTTGTTCACTAATCTTGGCCTTCATTCACAGACCAAGCTCTGTGAATCAGGTCCTTCTATAACCCAGAACACTGATTCTTACACCGAAGGGTTTTAGCTGGGTCACCCCCAGTTCCCCTAACGGTGCTTCTCACTTGTTCACAGGCTACTGTTCCATCCTTTTCTCTCAAGGACACTGGAGAAGATCCCAGCAGCGTTCAGCCAATATCCAGCTAGACTACACACGCGGTGCTTACGTGGAACCGACGTGGTCACCGCCCACTTTTGGCGTGATCAGTTTGGTTCCGTTGCCGGGACCTTTTCCAAATCCCCACGATTTCAGTGTGAACAAGTGAACAACGAATGACAACTTCAAAACAGGTGTCAAAACAAGCCCCTCCAACAGAAGCCTCAATGGTGCCCCCAGCCGCACCCCCAGCAAGTCAGCCAGGCGAGCAGGTCGCCGGAGCCTCACCTGTGGGGGCTTCTGCCGGACTACCGCTGCACGAGAACACCCGAGCTAAGAAAGTAGCCCGGGCGATGAAGAAAAGGTTAACAAGCAAGCTTCAGGCCACGAAGGAAAAAAGGCCGGTCAGGCTCAAACAGAGCAGAAAGACGGTTACTCCCTCTACCTCGGATGACGAGGATGGTTGTGACAAAGACGACCTACAGGTATTGGGAGAAAGGCGACCTCTCACGTAACACGAGAGAGACTTAGCAGAGCTGGAACACGTACACCGTGAAAAAGCTCACCTGGAGAAACGAAGAGAACTCGAACTGCGCGAGTATGAGCTATCTCACAAGGTTGCAGCTCATGCGACCTGTGAGGTCGACCCGGATGTTCGACCCCGTCAAGACGGTCACCATGATGGCCGACTTGTTAGGAAGGAAGCTGGAGGCTTGAGAATATATGATTACAGCAGGGGATCCCAGATTGACGCTCAGAGGTTAAGCACGAAGCACCGGCTCGGACAAAGAGTCGAGGACAAGCCGAGACTTAGTATCTGGGAGCGTCTTGGGAAGACGGTGGTGGAACCGAAGGGAAGTGTGTATACTCGGCTGGGGCCAAGAGTCAGAAACCATAGCCCGACCAAGTCATACAGGTTAGCCCGCGTGGAAATGAGGGAGGCTCGCTCAAAAAGATGGGAGTCACCCCGCGTCCATAGGTCGAAGCACGAGACCTTGCGCTGTGACACTTCCAGCAGCAGCGCTTCATCCCACCACTACCACAGGGTCAGCGGCCGCGACCATCGACTTAAGAGGAGGGAGAGAAGCGAGGATGCAGAAGAAGGGGTGTTGCGGAAGGTCAAAGAGCGTCTGGAGGCCCTTGAGAGGGGAAAGTTTGACAAACTGTCAAAAAATGTGACCACCCCCTTTTGCAAAAGGATCAGAGATACCCCGCTAGATCACCGCCTCAAATTACCCTCCCTGAAAAATTATGAGGGGAACACGAATGCTCGCATCCACGTCTCGAGCTTCGAGGCGAAGATGGGAGTATGTACAAGGGAACTGGACTTGTGGTGTATCATTTTTGTGAGCACATTCGGGGAAATCGTTCTTAAGTGGTTTGAGGAACTCGAGGAGGATTCAATTAGAGACTGGCACGACCTGAAAAAGGTCTTCCTGGAAAAGTATTTATCCGCCGGCGAGCTCCCCAAAAGCGAGAGCGACCTGTGTGGAATCAAGCAGCGAGTTGGAGAGTCTCTGGAAAGCTACCTGGAAAGGTTCAAAAGGGTTGCCGAACAGCTCCAGAACGTCCCTGACAAGACCATAATGGCCTTCTTCCAGGCTGGATGCCGATCAGCCAGGCTCTTGTCCGAGATCGGTATACGACCACCTGACAACAGCGCGGAAATATACACTGCTGCGCAGAGAATAGGGAATGTGGAAAAGACCTTGGAAGAGCAAGAGAAGGAAGGCCAGAATCCTTCGAGAACCTCGAAGCAGAAATCTGAGGACACGACTGGAGAACAGAAATCCAATGGCAGCAGAAATGACTTTACCGATCTTGAGGGTAAACCACTTTGACGAGCTCGACAATACCAAAGCTCGAGGGCTAGACCTTGATGTTTTGGAGGATAAAAGGCTGGGAACAAGACGACATTCCTCTCCCTGACATACTGACCACTTGGAAAAATACTATTATTTATGTATTAGTGATACATCCTTAGAAGATTATCAATAAAAGAAATGAGCTACTGAAATCCTGCATCTTTTCAAGCACGTATTTTTTGAGTGGTTTGAGTCATTTCTACGAACGAGGACGTTCAAAGATCACGACCTGCTCTCCACCATGTTGAAGAAGATCGTGAGAAACGAACGACCTAAGAAACAAAAGGCACCTTGCCACGTCGAGGTTACCTTACGACCTACTCTTCACCACACTGAAGAAGATCGTAAGTACAAAAGGCACCTCGCCACGTCGAGGTCACCTTATGACCTGCTCTTCACCACGATGAAGAAGATCGTAAGTAGAAAAGGCACCTCGCCACGTCGAGGTCACCTTACGACCTGCTCTTCACCACGATGAAGAAGACCGTAAGTAGAAAAGGCACCTCGCCACGTCGAGGTCACCTTACGACCTGCTCTTCACCACGATGAAGAAGATCGTAAGTAGAAAAGGCACCTCGCCGCGTCGAGGTCACCTTACGACCTGCTCTTCACCACGATGAAGAAGATCGTAAGTAGAAAAGGCACCTCGCCACGTCGAGGTCTCCTTACGACCTGCTCTTCACCACGATGAAGAAGATCGTAAGTGATTTTTACAAAATTTTGAAAGTTGCAATCCATAGTATTCTTAAAATAGTTTTTAATTAATAAAATTTTATTTCCCAAAGCATAAGTAAAGTGTGTAAAATTTTGATTTGATTTAGTCATATATTGACTTTTAAAAAAGGAAAGTGGACTCTTTGGCTGAAACGGAGGGAGTAATATATAGTAGAACTAGTCAACTTTACCGTCCTATAGACGGTAAAGTTAAAAGATAATGCATTTCATAATTTAGTATAATTACATAAATTTATATATACTTGAAAATGTAGAAATTTTTCTTAGGTTAATGTGTATTTGTTTCAAATCGAGATATAACCAATTTATTATACATATTATTTGTATAAAGAAATACATACAGTATATTTTAAGCAAATGCATGCATACACTATATTTAAATTACTATTTTTTAGAAATCAATGCCCATCAGTTTAAATACAATGACCTTAACTAACCAAAATACTAATTACAAAAATAATATAAATAAAAAATAATTTTACAAATTTAGGATACGCTAAAAGTCAAAACAGTAATTAGTAAAAAGTTTAAATTTTTTTTTGTTTTACAAATTTAGGATAGGGTTAAAGTAATTAGAAAAAAATATAGGTAAAAAAGATTTTATTGATTTAGGATAACGTTAAAGTTAATTAGAAAAGTTACATAGGTAAACTTGACAGTTGGGCGATAAAGTTTTTTACGTAAAGCAGTCACTTGAACAATGGAAGGGAAGAGTGGTTTTTGTTTTAGTTATTATTAATATATACTCCCTCCGTTCCACCCAAATAGTCCACGTTTGAAAAATCTAATTATTAAGGGATATATTAATGTTATTGGATTTTGTCATAATTACAAAAATAATTAAGCACAACCAAAATAATTACAACACAAGTGGATGATAAAGATGAAATATTATGAAAATTGTAAGCATAATTTTTTTGAAAGTGGACTCTTTAAGTGAAACATCCTAAAATAGTATAGTTGACTCTTTGCCTGTAACGGAGGGAATAGATGGATGCAATTTCAGAGTACTTGATAGGGTTAATTACACCATTAGTCTCTTGACTATTAACGACTCCACGATTAGTCCCTTAAGAAACTTTTTTCAAATCTCAATCCTTCGAGTACCAAAAAGTCACGCGGCTAGTCCTTTTGATGGATGCCATTAGTAAAATTCTGTTAAGTCACCTATGTGCGTTGCACATGCCATTTTTCAAGGGTATTATAGGAAATTCATACTAAATAATTAAATAATAAAAAAATTAATACCTTTCTCTCTCCTGGACAGTTCCCCCAACACACACACACAAACACGCATCCCTTTGAGCTCAAATTGCAGCCTTGATGGAGCTTCAATCAATCAAAACCAAATCCAAAAGAAGATTAAATGAAACCTTATCTTCTCCTAATTTTGCTAATCACAGTTGCAATTTCAATCCCCTAAACCCATGTCCTTAGATCCAAACAGGAGCCATGTCAATTATCCCGCAAGAGCTCTACCCCAACACAGAAGACCTAGCCTACGAAAAATAAACTATCTTTAGATATTTATACCTGAGACTCACGTGACCATCTTTATATATTTATTTTTTACCATTATGCCTTTTTGGTGTTTAAATAAACTATTTTGTACATATGAACTGTAAGATAGTTGAAACACCAAAATGACATTATGGTTAAAACAAAAATATCTAAAAATGGTCACGTGAGTCTCAGGTAAATATTATTTATCAACTTAAAAGGTATAGCCTAAAGAGAAGGTGCTATTAAAAGAAAACGTTATAGTTAAGGGAGGCACAATGCTTCAATTGGTAGTTGAGGGAAGCAATTCAAACCAAACTTATAGTTGTTAAGGGGGGGTTATCTATAATTTACCCTATATTTTGTTTCCGTTTTTCAGACAAGAAAACAAAAACGTGAGCAGCAGTGCTAAGAAAACAAGTCACAAATTGCTCATAAGTACCACCACCCCTAACATTGGTAGTTGAGGGAGGCAATTCAAACCCGATTCATAGTTGAGGGGGTTATCTGTAATTTACGCAATATTTTATTTCCCTTTTTCATAGAAGAAAACAAAAACGTGAGCAGCAATGCTAAGAAAAAGAAGTCACAAATTGCTCATAAATTAAGTACCACCATCCTTAACACTGATATATGTGTGTGTGTGTGAGAGAGAGAGAGAGAGAGATGAGCTCCAACGGTTTAATCTTACTTGTTCTTTTGATAATACAATGTCTAACATATCTATGCGTTTCACAGAATTTCGATCACTTCCACTTTGTTCAACTGGTGTTTGCTATTTTCTTTCCTTATCCAAACGTTCCCTTCTATGCATTCTCTTTTGAATTTGTTTGGAGCCGTTCCGATGTTCGTTCTCATTCAGTGGCCAGGATCATATTATGATACAATGAGAACATGCTGCTATCCAACTACAGGAAAACCTGCAGCAGACTTCAATATTCATGGCCTTTGGCCAAATTACAACAAAGGTTCATATCAATCAAACTGTAATAAGAACAGCTATTTCAACAACACAGAGGTGTATATATATATATATGAGGAAGTATTTAATGGTTACTTTTTTATTTAACCATTAATGGTTACTATCATTATTATTCATTGGATCAAAAATCAAAGGTTGAGATTTAATGGTTAGTTGGAAAATGCAATTAATGAAAGTAGGTGAGTCATTTAATGCATTAAATCTCAACCTTTAATTTTTGATCCAATGGTTGATAATGAGAGTAACCATTGATGGTTAAAAAATGGAGTAACCATTGAATACTCTCCTATATATATATATATATATATATATATATATATATATATATATACTATTTCATTCCAAAATAATTGTCGTTTTAGTAATTTGCACACAGATTAAGGAAGCTTTCAAAATGACTGATTTATCCTTATTTAAGTTCAATTATTGTAGGTAAGTTGTAGGAATATTTTTTCTCTTTCTTCTTACCAATCCTTTTTAATGAGAGTAATAAATAAAGGCAAATTTGGCAAAATATGGGCAAATTGAACGGCCTTAGCTCCCAGCTTTACACGTGGCAAACACCGTGGCATCGGATGCACTAGATGGATTGACGCCGAGGTGGCATACGCATGTGCGAATATGACGACCTGACAACCATGATCCACCAGGCTGCTTACTTAGACAACAAGACCCTCCCGGGATGCTAACCTCAAGGATCCGCAGTGCGACCTGGAAATGTCCCAGGCCGGTCACAAGGGACTCGCGCGACCTGGACATGTGCCAGGTCGATCTCGACAGAACTCCCGGTCAGCTCGGCATAAGCAGAGTCATTCGTGGCATCATCTCCCATCTTGGGTAGAATCCTACTACAATTCTATCATCATCAGTCCTAAGCAAACCAATTATCATGATCCGAAAGACACGGGACTTGATCATATCACTCTAAGTCCAAAACTGATAAGGATTGTGACTTGATTTCTTATAAATAGCAGCCTCCAACGCCTCATACGGTACGGGAAAATTACTTGCAAAAGCTATATTCTGTTAAGGCATTATATTCTCTCTATGGTATTGCTGATTCTCACGCCGGAAGGTTATTGTTGAGACAACCCAGCCCCCCTTACGGTGTTTTCTGTTGATCACAGGTTTCAAGTCTTTTATTATTCAAGAGCAATCCCAATAACGTTAGCTGGAATCCTACTAGACTACACACGTGGATCAGACGTGGTCACGAATACACTTTTTATGTGATCAGTTTGGTTCCGTTACCGTTCCCCTCCTTTTTCTGGTCACCAGATTTGTCCTCACTTTTCTGCTTTAAGGTTCTTGTGGTCTTCTGGCCTTCCTTCTCTGTTCATCCAAGGTCTTTTCCATGTTCCCAATTTTTTGCGCGGCAATATACCTCTCCACGCTGTTGGTAGGTGGTCACATGCCGACCTCGGATAAGAACCTGGTTGATTGACATCTAGCTTGAAAGAAGGCCATTACTGTTTTATCGGGGACATTTTGGAGCTGCTCAAAAATTTTCTTGAATCTTCCCAGATAGCTTTCCAGAGACTCTCCAGGTCACTGTTTGATTCCACATAAGTCGGACTCTTTCTTGGGGAGGTCTCCTGCCGACGAATACTTTTCTAGGAAAGCTCTCTTTAGATTGTGCCAATCCTTGATGGACCCTTCATCAAGCTCTTCGAACCATTTGAGTACACTTCCTCAAAGGTACTGATAAACACAACACAAGATAAGTCCAAATCTTTGGTGCATACCCCTATTTTTTCCTTGAAGCTTGACACATGACTCCGGGCATTTGTATTTCCCTCGTAATTTTTCAGAGATGGGAGCTTCAGGAGATTATTTGGAAAGGTATCCCTGATCCTCCTGCAGAATGTCGTCATCACATTCGTTGGCAGCTTGTTTTTCTTTCCCCTCTCTAGGGCCTCCAGTCTCTCCCTCATCTTGCGTAGTACTGCGTCCTCTGGCTCCTCACTCCTATTCCTCCATTTAGATTGGCGGTCATGGTCGTCGATCTTGGAGTATTTGTGGGATGATGCGCCACTATTGGAGGTACTGCGCTAGGGTGATTTGCGTTTCGACTTGTGGCTGGAGATTTCTTCTATCTTTCGAGGTCATTCCTCGCCTCGATCGATTCGGGAGGACCTGTATGATTTGGTTGGACTGAGATCTCTAGCTCTGGTTCCCATCCTGGAGTTCACACTGCCCCTAGGCTGCTCTTTATCTGGGGTACCTAGACGATCTTTGACGCTAGGTTTTTGGTTCTCCTCCACCCTTCGCCCTAGTCGATTTTTGGCACTTATCCTTAGAGCGTCAGCTTTTGACCCCTCATAGTGACTGTTAGCCCGCGATCCCCTGGGCCCCTTCCTGTTAGGTCGATCATCATGGTGGTCGTCCCGGTTGGGATGAAGACTCGGGGTTGGTAGCTGAGGTGCTTGGGCGGCTAGCTTACGGGACAATTCATACTCGTACATCTCTAGCTCTCTCTGCTTTTCCAAGAAAGCCTTTTCCCACCGTATATGCTCCAGCTCAGCAAGGTTTATCTCCTGCTGGGTGAGAGGCTGCTTGCCTCCCATCACTACGAGGTTGTCCTTGTCACCAGTGTCCTCGTCGTCCGAGGAGGTAGGAGTTGTTGTCCGTCCATCACGTCTCGACCTGACTGGTCCCTTGGTGGACTGGGTCGCCCGCTTTCCCTTTACTTTTTTCCTCATTACCCTAGCCAACTTCTGGGCTCAGGTATTTTGATGAAGTGGGAGGCCCGAAGAAGGCACCATAGGAGAATCCTTCTCAGGCTGCTCGGGAGGCTGGCCAACGGGTGGAGCAGCTGCAGGCATTGTTGAGTTCGTCGCTGGAGGTGCTTGCTTAGAAACTTGTTTTGAGGTTGTCATGATTGATCACAGTAAACTTCTTCAGGTCCCAGTAATGGAACCAAACTGATCACGCAAAAAGTGTATTCGTGACCACGTCTGATCCACGTGTGTAGTCTAGTAGGATTCTGACTGACGTTGCTAGGATTGCTCTTGAATAATAAAATACTTGAAACCTGTGATCAACAGAAAACATTGTAAGGGGCGCTGGGTTATCCCATCAATAACCCTTTGGCGTGAGAATCAGCAATACTGTAGAGAGAATATAATACTCTAACAGAATATAGCTTTTGCAAGTAATTTTCCCGTACCGTATGAGGCCTTGTAGGCTACTATTTAAAAGAAATCAAGTCACAATCCTTATCAATTTCGTACTTGGAGTGATATGATCAAGTCCCGTGTCTTTCGAATCACGATAATAGGTTTTCTTAGGACTGATGATGATAGAATTGTAGTAGGATTCTACCCAAGATGGGAGATGATTCCACGAATGACTCTGCTTATGCTGAGCTGACCGGGAGTTTTGTCGAGATCGGCTTGGCACATGTCCAGGTCGCGCGAGTCCCTTGTGACCGACCTGGGACATTTCCAGGTCACACTGCGGATCCCCGAGGTCCGCTTCCTTGGAGGTCTTGTTGTCTAATTAGGCAACCTGGTGGATCATGGTTGCCAGGTCGTCATATTCACACGTGCATATGCCACCTCGCGTCAATCCATCTGGTGCATCCGATGCCGTGGTGTCTGCCACGTATAAAGCTGGGAGGAATAGATACTCAAAGAAAGAGGAATTTTATACCCCCTTAAACACAACCAGGGAGCAAATCATGAATGTCCTCTTGCAGGAAAACAAGATTGGTCGACTTCCACCTCAGAGAGAGACTCCTTACCCTCGCAATCCCAATAAAAGATGTACCTACCACAATGATATCGGGCACACCACCGAGGACTGCATTCAGCTCAAGAACGAAATTCAGAAGCTGATCGACAGGGGAGAACTCAAGAGGTACGAGCAGAAAGGTGGGGAGGATAGAAGAAGGCCGAGGCAGGCCTCAAGAGCCAATACCGAAGAGGACGAGATATTGGTAAACACAATTATGGAGGAATGGTCGAGCATCATGAAGTTAAAGACGGTGATCAACAGCCTCAATCGTACTGTTAGCCCGCTTCAGGTTTGAGGAGAAAGGGGGATCTCGTTCCTACCCAGTGAGTTGGTAGTCAACCCTACAGCCAAGGGGCATGCTCTGACCATTGAAGCAAAAATTGGCAAAGGAAGGGTGAAAAGAGTGTTGCTCAATACGGGAGCAGGGAAGGACATTCTATTTTAAAAATGCTTCTAAGCAATCGAATTGGGAAGCTCGTATTTGACCTCGAGTGGGATTAAGCTGGAAGGCTTTACATGGCATAAAGTCGCTGTCAAGGGAACGGTTGACCTGAAAATGGTCCTCGGTGCCAAAGATAACTCCCGCACCGAGGTTGTGACTTTCTTAGTCCTCGATATCCCCTCCCCGTACAATGCTATTTTGGGCCTCCCAACCCAAATAAAGTTCAAGATGGTGATATCCCCGGCTCACTAAAGAATTAAATTCCCTACGGACAACGGGGTTAGAAAGGTGAAGGATGATCCGAAAAGAACCTTGAACCACCTCCTCGAAGAAAAGAAAGCCAAAGAAGCTCGGCTGAAGGGAAAAAGAAAAGTAACTTCGGTTCCAAGTGAAGAGGTCCACCAGGTAGATCACCATGACAAAAGTTCGAAGTCAATAATAATTAAAGAAACCACGGGAGCAGAAGGAAGCCTCTCCGACGATCGAGCATAGCAATTAGCGCAGGCTGGTTCTTCCAGCCCGCACATAGAGAACGATGGAGACGACGATGTGCCCGACATGTCCAGCTCGGACACTGAGCACACCGACTGGCCCCCAGTCATTGATATGCTCAAGCAAAAGGACTAATCCACCCGCACCTCGGGAAAAACACAGAAGACGACCTGCCCGACGCACCCACTTCGGATGTGGAGTAGACCGACTCACACCTGGTCGCTAATAGGGACAGGAAGAGACCTAGCAAGGTCATCACGATAGAAAGCTTAGACCTAAGGGATCAGCCAGAGATTCAGCCCCACGAAGACCTTGACGAGGTGATTATGAACTTCGAATTCCCAGAACAAAAAATTACGATCGGGCTGAAATTGATAAGCATGAAAGGGAGGCTATAATTGCATTCCTCCGGGAGAACAAGGACGTGTTTGCTTGGAGGACAGAGGATATGGAAGGAATCAGCGAGGAGGTTGCTGTACACAAACTAAATGTTGATTCAAGAATAACACCCGTCCAATAACGACCTGGGATATTCTCCTCCGAGAAGCAAGCAGCCATAAAGGAGGAAGTTGACAAGCTACTCAAAGCCAACATCATCGAGGAGGTCTTCTATCCGACCTGGATTGCAAATGTGGTGATGGTCAAAAAGACCAATGGAAAGTGGAGAATGTGCGTTGACTTCAAAGATCTGAACAATGCTTGCCCCAAAGACTAGTACCCACTGCCGAGAATAGATCAGCTGGTAGACGCAACAGCGTGCCTCAAAATACTCAGCTTCATCGATGCATACTCAGGGTACCATCAAATATGCATTTAGCTGGCCGACTAAGAGTTGACAGCCTTCCGAGCAGCGGGAGCCATCTATTGTTATAAAATGATGCCCTTTGGGCTCAAGAACGCAGGGGCCACTTATTAATGCATGGCAAACAAAGACTTCAGAGACCAACTTGGGAGAAATGTGGAGGCCTACATCGACGACATGGTCATTAAGACTAAGCAAGCCAACCACGTCGAAGACTTGAATAAGATCTTTGCAAATCTCAGGAAGAACAAAATGAAACTGAATTTAGCAAAGTGTGCCTTCGGAGTAAAGACAGGAAAATTCTTGGGATATATGGTGAATGAGTGGGGTATAGAGGCTAACTTGGAAAAAATCTAAGCCCTTGTTGATATGAAAGCTCCCAGCTCGATCAGAGAGGTACATCGACTGAATGGAAGAATAACAGCATTGGGGAGATTCATCGCGAAGTCGGCAGAAAGGAGCCTCCTATTCTTCAAAACATTGAGAGGAAGCAAGAAGTTCACCTGAAATGAAGAATGCGAAAAATCCTTTGCCGAACTAAAAGAATACTTAGGTAGCCCGCCCCTGCTGATATGCCCGGCACCAGGAGAGCCCCTCTACGTCTACCTCGCTGCCTCAGACACATCTTTCGCTATTGTCCTATTCTGAGAAGAAGGGTCGGTCGAAAAACCAATATACTACGTCTCCTATCCACTCACAGATGTGGAACAAAGATACTTAAATGTGGAGAAGGTAGTACTAGCCCTAATAATGGCAGCAAGAAAGTTGACTCATTATTTTCGGGTCATGCACTAACGGTATATATCGACCTCCCACTTAGACAAATTCTTCACAAACCGGATGTGGCTGGAAGGATGTTGAAATGGTCAGTGGAGCTCTCAGGGTATGACATCACTTATGAACAATGCAAGGCAATCAAAGCTCAAGTACTCGCAGACTTCATTGCTGAAACCAAGCCGTTGCTCAGATGTGTTCGACTAGAGACAGTGGAGGACCTGATCGCTGAAATCCATGAAGGAGTATGTGGGGGCCACCTAGGTGCAAGATCCCTAACTGACAAGATTATCTTTCACGGCTATTATTGGCCGACCTTGCGAAAAGATCCCCCGAAAATCTGACATGCTTAGTAACGTCATATTCATTTCCCCCATATACTAATCTTGGGTTGAAAACCCTTAACATTCTTATAACTTGTACTTATAAGCCTAGATGTAAGCCTAGCAAGTGAAACCATGTTGTAGTGTAAGGCCTCGTTTCTATTTCCTTCCCATGTCGCTCATAATAACTTCGTATCGGCTTAGTAGACTTTGTATTGTGATGTGTAGACTTCCATGATTAGATCGAGAGAGTCCTCATGCTCGCTAAGTGTGATGTGGTAAGACTTAACCTATATTTGACTTGTGGTTCACTCACGATAAGCTATACAGTCATCCCGTAGTTGTACGAGACTATTCTTGACTTCGACTCGTATTCATATAAATCGTATAACCCTCACGTTTGTTTGACCTAGCCTTGGTTTAATTAGATTCGCTCACGAATAACAAACACGTTAGTCTTGTCATTAACCCATAAATTGAGTTATTTTGAGTGTCGTTTCGTGTGTTTATCTTTGTGTATGATAGAGACTTGGGTTCATCGTCATTCTTGGATCAAAATAGGATGATTCGGTTATGTTTTGGGTGTATTTTGTCCTTGATTTGATGTTAGAATCAACCTAGGATGACTTAGGGACATTTGTGGATCAAACAAAGACATTTTTGAAGATTCAACAATCTGGAAGAAGGGCGGCCGCCTGGGCAGCCGCTCAAGTGGCAGATTCAGGGAGGCCGCGCGACCCCGATACCTTGTTTTTGTTTTGTTCGTTCTCTCTCATTTTTTTTTTAACTTTTTTAAGTGATTTAAAATGCTCAAACAAGCCAGGAATTGGGCCAAACACTTACCCATGGAATTAATAAGAGAACACAACCATTTTTCCCTCATTTTTTAGCCAAACCCAGGCATGAGTAGAGAGAGAGAAAGAAGAGAGAGAGTAGAGAGAAAAATTGCGATATCTTGAGCTTCGCTTGTCGGATCGACGATCCGTCTTCGTGGTAGTGTAGAGGGCGATGAGGAGAAAATTATTAGGCAAAGAAATCTTTCGATCTATTGGTGTATCATGGATCCATCTCTTTCTCCCATGAATTTTAGAGAGAGAAAATGGGTTGGAGAGAGAAGAGGCTTAAATCAGGCAAGATCGAGTGCGGGTTTGACGATTGGGCTCCGTGGCTGTATAGAGATCGTTGAGAAGTTTATTTCCATCCAAGACAACTCCATTTCCTTAGTGGATTTGCGGTATACAATAAGTTACGACTCATTAATTAATTCTCATATTAAGAACTATTCATGTTGTAGAGCTCATGTTCCATGTCGATATGTTAACAATCGTGGTTATATGCGATGTTTGATGATTATTTTGAGATGACACTATGAAGATGTGCTAGATGATTTTGGTACCTTTCCTCTACATGTTTACTAGCCGAAATTGTTGAGATAAATGCTATATGTGAAATATGTGCTAAACCACTAAATTGTGAAATGTGATATTAGACTCTACAGAGTTCAAATTTGATATGAAATATGTGTTTATTGATATGTGGTTTAGTCTACGACACTTGAACATGTAAGAATTACGGTTAATTAAGTTAATGACTTAATTGGAGAAATTGTGAAAACGGACTCTACGGAGACCGAGATTTATGTGTATAACCTAAAATTGAGTATGGATTCCTGAAATGAAATGCGTGAATTATTAGTTGATCTAATGGACTAGATGTCGCGACCCGACCCGAGATCCGATGTGAATCACGTTCGAGCCGCGAGACAAATGCGGAAAACACGAAAATAGCAACTCAAAAATTCCATTTAAAAGAATGCAAAGTCATGAGAAAACCCTGTAATGCACGTGCAAGTTTTCTTTAAAACCACAAAACCTTTTTTAAACAATACTAAATCTCGACGGCGAAACAAGCCGGAGAAACAACACGTTAGCTAGCAACACAAACTCGAGCGAACATGCTCGGTACATATCTAAACATATCAGAGTAAGCGGAATAAAAGTTAACCATTATACATACAACCGCACGGCAACCATGCCGGCACAACAAAAGAATATATCATACAACAACCAAGACATCTACCCAACAAATACATTGTTTAAGCAACAAGTACACCCTCGGCCTCACCAAAAGAAAACACTTAGGCACAAGGTGCACTACCAAAAGATGTCGCCCCAACGGACCCGAACACGAACTCTAGGGATTCCTTGCCGGCGCTTGATCTAAGGAAAACAAATGAAAACAAACGGGGTGAGTTAAAAACTCAATAAGCTACTAATGCAACAATATGGCATGCTAGATGCAAGACATTAAAGATAACAAATAATCATGTCATCACAAAATCATTTCAATACCAAATGAAAATAACATGTATTGCACATAGCCCAAACAATCCCATATGACACGAGAGGCTCGACGATCGCCAACCGTCCCATACCGGTTGGAAACCATGACCAACATTCGTTCATATAGGAAGCACAATAGAACTATAAGTAACAAGTTACAAAGGATACGGTGTCGAGGTACACCTCCGACCAAACCAATACTTCCAACCAACCAACCAATAATGTACCAATTGTAGAGCCGTTGTTGACGTGCTCGAACCATAACAAAACCATAATCTTTCAATAAAGAATTCGTGAACCATTTTATTTGAAATTCACTAAAGAAAACCCGTGCCACCGGTCACTACAACCCGGAAAGAACACCCCGTAAAATAGCTTACCAACGTTGCGGTTTTTCGCCTACAAACACTTGGCGCCATTTCCCTACCGCGGCCAACGGTAGGGGCGAGAACCCAATGTATTGGCCTTCGACTATTACGTAGCCCCTGCTCTTGTAATAATCGAGTCAATACACCCCTCTCTAACAATTAAGCCATGGACTAACTAAATGCTCAAGTAGAATATTTACTCGACATTTAAATATAAAAGGGGTCATACTCCAAAGTAGGGAGTATACCACAACAATAACCATTGACAGTAATATGAATGTCACAAGTGAGTTATAATAATCTCACACCACAAATAACCAACTTACAATAGTTACGACAATTTACGTAATATCAAACACACAATCGGTGTAACCAAATTTTCTAACGAATCACTCGAATCATTCAAGTATTCCCAAATCACACACGTAGTCTCATTGATTATGAAATCCTAACGAACTCCGTTAGAGTCATTTTCGGTTTCTAATGAGTTTGAGTTTACGCGAATTAATTATACCGTAAACTTAACAATTACTACTCATATTTCACAATTCTAACATGTAAACATGAGTCTCTAAACACAACCAAAAAGTCAACCACGAATTTGGAAAGTCAACATAGTCAAATATACTCAAATTTGATAATTTCTAACATGCCTCACCAAATAACAAGTCTAACATGTGATACAACTCATAATTGAAGAAAAACAAGGGATAGTAGCTTACCAATTTGAGAATTAAACCAAGATTTCTAACATGCAACCCAGGAAAAATGTTCTCCTAGGCAAGAGCTTCGCGATGGCGAAGTCGGATCGTCGATCGGGTACAAAATGGCAAAGTTATGCCACTTCTCTCTCAAGAACACTCTTTACACTCTCTCTAGAATCCAAGGTTGAAGAAGATGGAAATGGGGTGTATTGAGAGACCCCTAAGGTCACTTAGTGTCTAAGGAGACCTGATTTAAGTGGTCAAAAGTCGTGCTCAATCCTAGCCCTTGGATTAGAGTCAAATAGTCAAAGTCAAAAAATCACAAAATCTGTCACAGCAGGCGCGCTAGGGTGCAGCTTCTAGGCGCGCTAGGGCGCGCGGGCGCGCTAGGGCGCACGTCTGGCGCGCTAAGGCGCGGTACTTGGCTGAACTTTTGGTCTGATTTTTGCAAACTTCAGGGAACAGGCGCGCTAGGGCGCACTGGGGCTATCCAAGAATGTTCAAAATGATGTCTAAAAGTTCCCACATGATTCTAAGTTGATTCCAAACCCAAACCAAGTCCAAACAACATCCGAAACACAAACCAAACCACATAAAATGAAGCTACGAATGCACACCAAATCGAATGTGAACAACTACGAAACTTCTAACACATATTATCATACTCAAAAAGTGTACAATAGACTCAATTGCTAACACATTCGGATGAAATTCTCACATGAAATGACGATGTCAATATAAACGACATAACATAGAAAGAATGTAAATAATGCAAATGGTGCGGGCGTTACACCCTCACCCCCTTAGAATAAATTCGACCGCGAATTTACTTACCAAACTCCACAAACAAAGAAGGGTACTTTTCTCGCATCTCATGTTCTAACTCCCAAGTGGCCTCCTCGATGTTATGACTTCTCCACAAGACTTTCACAAGGGGAATGGACTTCGACCTCAACACTTGTTCTTTAGTGTCAAGTATCCTCACGGGCTGCTCAACATAGGATAAGTCGGGTGTCAAGTCTACCGGCTCATACTCCAAAATGTGCGATGCATCCGATAAGTACTTCCTCAGCATGGATACGTGGAACACCGAATGAATGCCCGACATCGACGGTGGTAGGGCAAGTCTGTAGGCCAACTTCCCAACCCTTTCTAGAATCTCAAACGGGCCAATAAACCTTGGAGTCATTTTCCCTTTCTTACCAAACCTTTTGACCCCAATTCGTGGCGAAACCTTCAAGAACACATGATCACCCACTTCGAATTCTAGGTCCCTCCGCCGATGATCCGCATAACTCTTTTGTCGACTTTGAGCCGTTTCTCTTTCCCGAATGAGCTTCACACTCTCAACCGATTCGTGCACCATGTCAGGACCCCATATCTTTGCCTCGCCGACTTCATCCCAACAAATTGGTGAGCGACACTTTCTTCCATACAACGCTTCATAAGGAGCCATCTCAATGGTCGACTGGTAGCTGTTGTTGTACGCGAACTCTATCAATGGTACGTGCGAATCCCAAACTCCTTTGAAATCCATTGAACAAGCTCGCAACATGTCCTCAAGTATTTGTATGGTCCTCTCCGACTGTCCGTCTGTCTGTGCTGGAAAGCCGTGCTAAGAGTTAACTTCGTGCCCAAAGCATCCTGTAGTGACTGCCAAAACCGCGAAGTGAACCGTGGATCTCGATCCGATACTATGCTAACCGGTACCCCATGTAATCTCACAATCTCCTGTATGTATAAGGTAGCAAGTCTATCCATCGGGTAAGTCATCGCAATCGGAAGGAAATGTGCTGATTTGGTCAACCTGTCAATAATCACCCAAATTGCATCGTGACCCTTACGAGTCTTTGGCAACCCTGTCACAAAATCCATCGCTATGTTCTCCCATTTCCACTCCGGAATCTCCAATGGTTGTAGCAAGCCTGCCGGTCGTTGATGTTCCGCTTTTACACGTTGACATGTCAAGCATCTCGATACAAACTCAGCCACTTCTCTCTTCATCCCACTCCACCAAAAATTTCTCTTCAAGTCTCGATACATCTTAGTACTCCCCGGATGAATCGTGTATCTAGACTTGTGAGCCTCCTCCAACACTTGTCTCTTCACTTCATCTATCGCCGGTACACAAATTCTGTTTCGAAACATAAGGATCCCATCATTGTTCTTTGCAAAATCTTTCATCTTCCTCATTCAACCCATCAATCACCGTCTTCAATTCCGGTCGTCCTCTTGTGTCCCTTTAATCCTTTGTATCAATGCCGGCGTAGCCCGAAGGTTCGCAAAATCACTCCTGTCTCGATCTACACGGACTCCAATCTCGAACATCCTCGAGCATCTTCCATTCACGGGTCATTAAGCAAGACATGTACGCCCTTCGGCTAAGCGCATCCGCTACCACATTTGCTTTCCCCGGGTGATACAAGATGGTACAATTATGGTCCTTAAGTCTTTCAATCCATTTCCGCTGTCGGTTGTTCAACTCCTTTTGGGAAAATATGTACTTGAGGCTTTTGTGATCGGTGAACACTTCAAACTTGGCCCCGTAGAGATAGTGTTTCCACTTGTGTAGAGCAAAGATGATCGCAGCCAATTCAATGTCGTGGGTAGGATAATTCTGTTCAAACGAGGTCAACTTCCGAGAAGCATACGCAATCACTCTCCCATTTTGCATCAAAACACAACCCAATCCCTCTTTCGACGCATCACTGTATATTACCAACCCATCCTGTCCATTCGGTAGTGCCAAGATCGGAGCTGTGGTCAATCTCTTCTTCAGTTCTTGGAAACTTGCCTCGCATTTGTCATCCCACACAAAAGGTTTATTCTTTTGCGTCAAGTTAGTCATCGGAGTCGCAATCTTTGAAAACCCTTCAATAAACCTCCGATAATAACCCGCCAAACCCAAGAAGCTTCGAATCTCCGTTACCGACTCGGGTCTCTTCCATTTCACCACCGCCTCGATCTTAAGCGGATCCACCGAAATACCATCTCCCGAAACAACATGGCCTAGAAACGAGACCTCCTCTAGCCAAAATGCACACTTGCTGAATTTTGCATACAACTTCTTTTCTCTCAATACTGACAACACAATCCTCAAATGCTTCTCGTGTTCCTCCCGGGATTTGGAGTACACAAGAATATCATCAATAAACACCACCACGAAACAATCTAGATAAGGCAGGAATATCCTATTCATCAAGTCCATGAACACAGCCGGTGCATTTGTCAACCCAAATGGCATCACAACAAACTCGAAATGCCCGTATCGAGTTCGAAATGCCGTCTTCGGTATATCCTCCGCCCTAACCTTCAATTGATGATAACCACTTCGAAGATCAAATTTCGAGTACACAACTGAGCCCTGAAGTTGGTCAAACAAATCATCAATGTGTGGCAAGGGATATTTGTTCTTAATAGTCACCTGATTCAGCTCCCGGTAGTCAATACACAATCTCAAGGACCCATCTTTCTTTCTTACAAACAAAACCGGTGCACCCCACGGCGATACACTCGGCCTAATGAAACCCCGATTCAACAACTCCTCCAACGTACCTTTAACTCCTTCAATTCGCGGTGCCATACGATACGGTGCCTTTGACATTGGAGCGGTACCTGGCAACAATTCAACACAAAATTCCAACTCTCTATCCGGAGGCAAATCATACTCCGAAGAAAACACATCCGGAAATTCCCGCACAATTGGGACATCCTCCAACATGACAACCTTCTTAGATTTATCAACCACACATGCTAAATACCCGGTGCACCCATGCGACAACAGTTTCCGGGCTTTCAAAGCCGATATCATACGAACACCACCCATGCATTTATCACCCTCAAACATAAATGGAAGCATATGAGGCAATTCAAAGGTGGCAAGTTTTCTTACGACAATCAACTATGGCATGATGAGTGTGCAACCAATCCATGCCCAAAATAACATCAAAATCACGGATAGGCAACACTACCAAATCCGCAAGCAAAACATGATCATCAATAACAACTTCGCATGCACGATGAACATCAGAAGCAACCAGGCACTCTCCCATCGGAGTAGACACCTCTAACACATAAGACAACATTTCAGGCATAGAATGTAAATGGCATGCAAAGTGAGATGCAATGTAGGAATGCGATGACCCTGGATCTATAAGCACTCGGGCTCGCTCTCTCGAGACAAACAATGTACCTCCTATCACGTTGGGAGCATCGGGGACACCCTCTCGATCTAAGGCAAACACTCGACCTTGGACTCTCGGTCGACCTTCGTGGTCCCTCTTTACCCCCACGTTCGCTTGTGCACCCGCCGGTTGCACCCCCTTGTTTCTCGGGCAATCCTTTAGAAAGTGCGTGCCATCACCGCACAATATGCATTTGCCTTGCTTCTTCCAACATCGCTCTTCTGTATGTCCTTCCCTTTTGCAAAACCCACAAACATACTGCTTATTCCGTTGTCCACGATCTGCTCCCCCTTGATTTCTTGCTTGTTGTTGATTCTGACCTCCCTGACGATTAAAGTTATTACCCTTACTCGAAGTTCCTCTATTTCCATGCCCCTTCCACTGTGCCTACGATCCGTGTTGACTCCCACTTGAGCTTCCTGACTTACCACGGTGTTCCTCAATGTCGTGTTCAATCTTGTACGCCTTATCCACTGCATTCTGATAACTCGGCAAGTCCATTGGTAATAGCTGTTTGTATTCGATCCTCAAGCCTTTCACAAAACGGTACACTTTCTTCTCTTCGTTGGAACCAAGTGGGTACAATACCTTGCTAGTGCTGTAAACTTAGCAGAATATTGTGCCACAGATAAAGCTCCCTGTTCAAAACTGAGAAATTCCACCTCTTTCTTTGCTTGCACCACATCTGGAATGAAGTGGTTTCTGAACTGTCCCAAGAAAAGCTCCCATGTACGAACTACCTGCTCCTGAATCCAGTTAGCTTCTAACACTTTCCACCAGTGTTCTGCTGCATCCTCCAATTTGAATGTTGCAAACTTGACTTTATCTTCATCTAACACCCAATTGCCATAAAAATCTTCTCAATTGATTCAATCCACTTTTCGCTTTCATGGGATCCGGTTCGCCATCATAACCGCGGCTTCATCTTCAAGAATCTCCCAAGCCTACGATCATAATCCCCATTATCTCCAACTTGTTGACCCATTCTATTTCCTCCTGCCAGTCCCAAACCTGCCATTGCCTGTCTTTGTAGCTCTATATTCTGCCTGTTCATTTCCATCATTGACTGCATGAATCCCTGCATCATATTCACTATCCCTCATTCGATTAACCGCATCTCAGCCGTACCCCGCTGTCCCGTAGGTTGAACTCTAGGCCGTGTAGGCAATGGTGTATTACCCTGCTCAGCTGAGGATTCCCAACTCCACTCGAGCCACCATCCTCAGTATTAACGCCGTGTCTAGTCTCAACCATGATGAATCACCTGCAATAAACACTCGACGTTAACGACTTAAACACACAACCAACCCTCCTAAGCCAAAGATCCTCTCTCGGCTAGCTAACTTATGCTCTGATACCAACTGTCGCGACCCGACCCGAGATCCGATGTGAATCACGTTCGAGCCGCGAGACAAATGCGGAAAACACGAAAATAGCAACTCAAAAATTCCATTTAAAAGAATGCAAAGTCATGAGAAAACCCTGTAATGCACGTGCAAGTTTTCTTTAAAACCACAAAACCTTTTTTAAACAATACTAAATCTCGACGGCGAAACAAGCCGGAGAAACAACACGTTAGCTAGCAACACAAACTCGAGCGAACATGCTCGGTACATATCTAAACATATCAGAGTAAGCGGAATAAAAGTTAACCATTATACATACAACCGCACGGCAACCATGCCGGCACAACAAAAGAATATATCATACAACAACCAAGACATCTACCCAACAAATACATTGTTTAAGTAACAAGTACACCCGGCCTCACCAAAAGAAAACACTTAGGCACAAGGTGCACTACCAAAAGATGTCACCCCAACGGACCCGAACACGAACTCTAGGGATTCCTTGCCGCGCTTGATCTAAGGAAAACAAATGAAAACAAACGGGGTGAGTTGAAAACTCAATAAGCTACTAATGCAACAATATGGCATGCTAGATGCAAGACATTAAAGATAACAAATAATCATGTCATCACAAAATCATTTCAATACCAAATGAAAATAACATGTATTGCACATAGCCCAAACAATCCCATATGACACGAGAGGCTCGACGATCGCCAACCGTCCCATACCGGTTGGAAACCATGACCAACATTCGTTCATATAGGAAGCACAATAGAACTATAAGTAACAAGTTACAAAGGATACGGTGTCGAGGTACACCTCCGACCAAACCAATACTTCCAACCAACCAACCAATAATGTACCAATTGTAGAGCCGTTGTTGACGTGCTCGAACCATAACAAAACCATAATCTTTCAATAAAGAATTCGTGAACCATTTTATTTGAAATTCACTAAAAGAAAACCCCGGTGCCACCGGTCACTACAACCCGGAAAGAACACCCCGGTAAAATAGCTTACCAACGTTGCGGTTTTTCGCCTACAAACACTTGGCGCCATTTCCCCTACCGCGGCCAACGGTAGGGGGCGAGAACCCAATGTATTGGCCTTCGACTATTACGTAGCCCCTGCTCTTGTAATAATCGAGCGTTAATACACCCCTCTCTAACAATTAAGCCATGGACTAACTAAATGCTCAAGTAGAATATTTACTCGACATTTAAATATAAAAGGGGTCATACTCCAAAGTAGGGAGTATACCACAACAATAACCATTGACAGTAATATGAACGTCACAAGTGAGTTATAATAATCTCACACCACAAATAACCAACTTACAATAGTTACGACAATTTACGTAATATCAAACACACAATCGGTGTAACCGAATTTTCTAACGAATCACTCGAATCATTCAAGTATTCCCAAATCACACACGTAGTCTCATTGATTATGAAATCCTAACGAACTCCGTTAGAGTCATTTTCGGTTTCTAATGAGTTCGAGTTTACGCGAATTAATTATACCGTAAACTTAACAATTACTACTCATATTTCACAATTCTAACATGTAAACATGAGTCTCTAAACACAACCAAAAAGTCAACCACGAATTTGGAAAGTCAACATAGTCAAATATACTCAAATTTGATAATTTCTAACATGCCTCACCAAATAACAAGTCTAACATGTGATACAACTCATAATTGAAGAAAAACAAGGGATAGTAGCTTACCAATTTGAGAATTAAACCAAGATTTCTAACATGCAACCCAGGAAAAATGTTCTCCTAGGCAAGAGCTTCGCGATGGCGAAGTCGGATCGTCGATCGGGTACAAAATGGCAAAGTTATGCCACTTCTCTCTCAAGAACACTCTTTACACTCTCTCTAGAATCCAAGGTTGAAGAAGATGGAAATGGGGTGTATTGAGAGACCCCTAAGGTCACTTAGTGTCTAAGGAGACCTGATTTAAGTGGTCAAAAGTCGTGCTCAATCCTAGCCCTTGGATTAGAGTCAAATAGTCAAAGTCAAAAAATCACAAAATTTGTCACAGCATGCGCGCTAGGGCGCAGCTTCTAGGCGCGCTAGGGCGCGCGGGCGCGCTAGGGCGCACGTCTGGCGCGCT
Source organism: Platycodon grandiflorus (assembly GCA_016624345.1). Classification (NCBI taxonomy): domain Eukaryota; kingdom Viridiplantae; phylum Streptophyta; class Magnoliopsida; order Asterales; family Campanulaceae; genus Platycodon; species Platycodon grandiflorus. Next base: position 33,272,089 of record CM028364.1, read on the forward strand.
AAGGCGCGGTACTTGGCTGAACTTTTGGTCTGATTTTTGCAAACTTCAGGGAACAGGCGCGCTAGGGCGCGGGTTTTGTGCGCTAGGGCGCACTGGGGCTATCCAAGAATGTTCAAAATGATGTCTAAAAGTTCCCATATGATTCTAAGTTGATTCCAAACCCAAACCAAGTCCAAACAACATCCGAAACACAAACCAAACCACATAAAATGAAGCTACGAATGCACACCAAATCGAATGTGAACAACTACGAAACTTCTAACACATATTATCATACTCAAAAAGTGTACAATAGACTCAATTGCTAACACATTCGGATGAAATTCTCACATGGAATGACGATGTCAATATAAACGACATAACATAAAAAGAATGTAAATAATGCAAATGGTGCGGGCGTTACACTAGAAATATGATTTGAACTATATGGAATTCGAAATTGATATGAAATATGAGGTAACATGGTTTGGTTCTGCGAATATGAATATGTTGGTAGAGTATCTCTACATGAAATCAGAAATGATGTGATCCAGTAATAATGAATAATGAATAAAGAACCAAACCGCAGGGGGTTGTAGACCTACCGGCATTTCATGAGGGCGGAGTGCTAGTGAAACATTGTTGTTGAGCTACGTCCAGCCTGACTCCCCCGCTACTGGCTTTAGTAGGGCTTGGTACACCTCTTGTGGTCTGAGATGGTGACCGGACCGAGTGATCTTCCTAGGTAGTAAGGGACTGGGATCACGAAGCTCCAGTGTGCGCACTACATGATAAAAATGGATTCAAGTCGGTACCACAGTAATATGTGAATGAGGTGATAAGGTTGGAAGTGATCAGAGGTGTGCCTCGACCCTCGTTTTCCTAACAGGTATTTATATTGAGTGGTTTTAACATGCTACTTGTTATATGTTGCTCTCACTGACAATTGCCTTATGTTGATATATGAACTTTATTGTATGCCATGTAACTGAATAATAGTAACTTACTGGGTCTTTGACTCACCCCATTTCACATTGTTTTCCCCCTAGCTCGCAGGTAGACGAATAGTAGCGGGCAGTGAGGCTGACAAGGTACTCTTTCGAGGTAGTCGTATAGTTGGGTAGTTTGGTTGACACTTTGAGGTGTCTAGTTGTATTTGGTTATGAACTATTATAGAATGTTATAAATTCCCTTTTAGGTTGTATATTGCTAAATAACTAGTTGTAGTGTTCGATCTGACACGCAATGTCGAGGTATATTAGCTTGATGAATGTTTGGGAATTGTCTACTATGTATTTAATGGTTATGGTTAAGTTGTTGATATCGAGCGGTGTAGCTCGATAGTGTTGTTGTATTTTGTTAATTGAATTGTTGTTCTTCGGCTTGTGTTAATACCGTCGATGTGACGCCCCGACCCGGATCTCTATACGAAATCCCAAGGTCGGGTCGCCAAAACAACAACACGACACAACCAAAGAAGAGAAGCACGTGGCGTAACCGCCCGTACATACGATAAAACTCAACTTATAAAACCTGATTTAAATAAAACAAGTCTTCGGCGACACTACAGCCGGAACCCAACAACTATAACCACAAGTCTAAGACTTTGAATATGCAAAACAACAACGACAATGATAACATAGTATGAACAATCTTCGGCGATAACAAGCCGAAAAACATCTAGTAACAACCACGAGTTCATAACTCGGGAAAGACAACTACTACAACAACATCGTCCACAACATGCCAGAATAAACTAAAACCATGAGCTACAACATGCTCGGGAGAGAAACTGAACTTACTACGAAGTTAAATATACAAGCACGACATACATACGTCGGCTACCAAAAGAATATAGGGTTTACAACACAACAAATACTACCCAAGTAAAGTTTACATAACTTTACGTAACTGTCGTCCTTACCAAAAGAAATACTGTTAACAACAACAAGCTCCAAGCGATACTAGACCAAAATACGATCTTTGAGCTAAACGGAGTCTCACCGACCTCACCAGAAACCGCTAGGCTGGCTCGGATCTAAGGAAAACAAATAAACACATAACGGGGTGAGTCATAATGACACAGTAAGTTACTAATGCAACTACATGGCATGGCATGATGCTCAAGCGATAAACATAACATGGCATTAACATTTATATACCACAACTAAACATGTATCATCATACTTGATATACAAATCATTCAACTCACATAGCACTTTGGTTAACACATAAGTGCTCTTAAATAATTCACATTATGAAGGATATCATTTCTCTTTCTCCAACTCTGCGTTGCTCCTGCAATATACAAATAATCAACTATGTCTCGATACCCATGTGTGTAGTATCAATGTCACCGAAATCACTCTTCGGCTATTGACTTCCCCGGAATCACTCATCGGGTTTTGACCTTCCCGGAATCACTCATCAGGTTCCCAGAATTACTCTTCGGGTTACTTAGCTAACCAAAGTCTTGCGTATTGCTACAACAGTGGGGCTACTTCCCACCCGTGCCCAACAGGTGAGGGTGTGAACTCCGGTGCGGCGACTTATAGAAATCACGAAACAAATTCGTAAAGACTATAGGTCGTCCCACCTTAACATAAACAACGACGACGCCAGCTGGACTTACACCACGCACAAGCAGGTATTCTAACTCGACTCATGCAAATAACCATCAAGTTCTAAAGTAGTGAACTCGACAAATAACACGTAGATTAAATTACTCTACAAAATATGATCATCAAACATATCAACCAAGAACTTTAAACCAAAATTTTAGAGCTAATAACAAGTCTCTAATTTACCAGTATCATTTACTCGGAGGGTCAAATTATATATCAAACGAACTCTAAATCTCGTAGGATTTTAACATGGTGTTTGTTAATTACCACTCTAACTAAATATCAACTTCTTAAAGTCATTACAACACTTCTAAAATCTGGGTATATTTACTATTTGCAAAGTTTTCCAATTAAGTCCCTAACTTGTTCTTGAGTCAAATTCCATAGTTGAGTGTTCAAAATCAACATGCAACATCATCCAAACCCAACACTTTACACACAAACATGTTATACATCTCAACATGTCATTTTAACATGAATTCATCAAGTAAACAAGACATGCATGTACATTATCTCAAGTATGCAGCAAATTTATTAAGCATACATAGGGGGTTTAGTAACTTACCTAAAATGGAGAAATCAAACCAATGCAATCAAAATCAAAGCCTTGTAGTGAAGTCCCCTAGCTCTTAGCAACACTTCTATGGTCTTGCATGGAAGATTCAATGGTTGGATTGATAGAATAAGGGTCACACACACTAATCTCACCTTTGTCTCTCACACAAGCCCTCAAGCTACCATGGATGAACCAAGGTGAGTAATGAAGTGTTTTTATGTCTCTTTAGAGGTTTTAGAAAGAGTATATATTTGGTCAAAGGGCCCTTGGTTCGTATAAGTTGGTCAAGGGGGTGAAATGGTCAAAATTTCAAATTTGACAAGGCTGTACGGACAGATTCTGGACATAGGGCGGCCGCTTAGGCGCTCGCGCAGCTCCCAGATTGTCCAAATCCAACTTTCTGCCATTTGAGCGCTCGCCCATGCTCCAGTGCACTCTAATTCACGAAATGTGCTCTAGAAAAGTCCCAAAATGATGCCCAATAGTCCCAAGATGGTTCTAACACTTAGGTGAAGTTAAAACACTAAGCAAAGGTCTCCGAAAAGTCCTAAAAACCATGCTAGACGAGAAGCATACATATAACATGTAAATTCACACGAATTATAACAACAATGCATTATAAAGTATGTGATACATAACTAGGAAATATATCAAGAATCAAAACATGATTGATCTAACATGTTACTCCGAAAAAAAAAATCTAAACACTTATAATAATGTGTTAACATGTAACAAAGTAAGCACATAAGTCATAATTAAATTCCAGGGTATTACATCCTTTCCCCCTTAAAAGAATTTAGTCCCTAAATTCTGTCCGAAATCATTGACGAATTAAGGATGTTTTCTTTGCAATCATACTCTGATTCCCAAAGTACATCCTCGGTTGCACGAGGTCTCATACAAGCATCTCATCGAACAATTTCATGGTTACATTCTGATAAGACAACTTTCTCAAGAATATATTTATCACAACAATGTAACGGTGTTCCATCATTTTAGATTTGTCTAGTAATCATCCTCAAGTAGGCTTCACACTTTTCTCAGTTAATATCATTTTCATACTCCGTTGACAATTATTGTGATGAGTAACTAGTCTCTGAAATCCATCATACATGTTTAAGTGTCCCCCGTATGTCACAAATGGTTCTCCAATTAGAAAAAGGTTTAAAAATAAAATATATATACTCAAAGTACTTCTTGGATTCTTTACTGATCTCATTACTCACTGTGTTCAATGTAGTTCCCTGATGTCTCATTTCATGCATGGGTGTTATTCTATTTGATGTGCTTACCCTTGTCATTAGTGGTACATGATCGCTCGGACAATCAATCCATCATAATCCATGATGTATAACAATCTTGACCTACACAAGATGACCTCATTATCATCGGTAAATCTTCAATCTTTAACATACTAATTACCATGTTAAACTCCATTGAATAATAGAAGGTACATAGTTAAGATCTCTAAGTATTTCCGCTAGTCGTCAATGTCTCATATTTTGTTCATAAGATAAGGGTAGAAACTTCAATTATTTGAATCCATACATAAAGCAATCTTAGCTTCATAATAGTGGTATTTCAACTCAGGTAGCGTCAATACTAACGCAAGAAAACTCAACTCAGTGTATATATTGATTCCACTTATATCATATCAATTCTTCGTTGTTGAAGCTATTGTTCTTTATTCTTATTAAGGTCACAACTCCATTCTTCTTTTTAAAGCTCACTTCGTATTAAAACTGAAAGTGAATATGGAACTATAGTAACTCCTTCACATAACACTCCAAGCATGATTTACACACATGATTTAAGAAATCCATCACTTATTAATCCATTTAATGGTAATCCCCTAGATTCTTTGATTCCCTGTTATCAACTCAATATGCGTTCAAATCCCTGTTTTAGGTGACATATAAAGTAATTATCAGCGAATATTTTCGGATACTCTCATTAACTAGAGAAATCCTCCAACTCTGGTGTAGTTTCATTCACACCCTTAACATATACCCAAATACTCAACTTGATTATGAGGTAACAGTATACTAACTTTCCGAATAGAAATGGTATGCATGCTAATAACAATCATATCAACACAACCCAAGCATTTTTGTCACAGGGAAGAACATACTCACTTCATGATGGTACACAATCAATGCGTGGCATGTACACATTAACAATCTATATCATGTATCTTATTAATATCATGTATAGGCATTCTGCAAGGTTGATATACAGCGTATAGTTATTAACTCGTACATCACAACTTCTTACATTTTCAAGCCATGTAAAGGTAAGTCACACAACTACCATGCCATGTGATTACTTATTTATCTATCACAAGTTGATCATACCAATAACAATAATTCAATCCTTCATTGGGGTATCTCCCTCAATCACAAGATGAAACTAGGAAACGTATTACACTAGTTTCCAATCACAAAATGCAACACACGAATGCATGAACATGAGCTACTATAATACGTGTACCCATAATATTTTAGATGGAATACCTCCTAGTGCCGACGTAGACTCCGGCACTCCGCGCTGATCAAGCGCAAACACTCGACCCTGAACCTAGGTCTACCTTCACTATCCCTCTTAGTCCCACTCGTTTGTTGATTGACACTTTCTGACTGACTACACTTCAGTTTAGGACATTTCCACTTCAGGTGACCGATCTCTCTACAATAATAACATTGTCCCGGCTTGATCCCCAACTTGCTCCCACAATCATCTTTAGAATGCCCATACTTTGAACAATAGTTACATACCAATGAATTGCTTCGCTGACTCTGATCATGAGTAATGTTATTACTTTGTCCCCCGGATTGTTGTCTTGATTGCCTTTCAAACTGTGATCTATTCCGATTCCTTCTACGATTGTCATTATTATTGTAATCACCACTGTTACTAAAATCCTGTACTCGTCCATAATTTTGTGAAGATTGCTCAGAATTGCCCATGTTTCCTCTTCTTTTATGTTCCTCAATGTCCCCTTCTATCGCGTAGGCGCGATCCACTGCACTACGATAATCGGCAAGTCAGAGAGACAAGAATCGCTTCCGTACTCGCCTTCAATCCCTTAACAAACTTCTGTGCCTTCTTCACTTCATTAGGAACCAAGTAACTACAGTAACGAGCCAATTCTGTGAACTTGGCCGAATACTGAGCCACCGACATACTACCTTGCTCCAAATCATAGAACTCTCGCTCTCTTTTCTCGCGAACTACTTCTGGAACATACTGTGCTTTGAACTCTCTTAAAAAGTTAGGCCAGCTGTGTGGTACTCTCTGTAATTCCCAGCTTCCTTGCAACACCTGCCACCAATGTTCTGCTGCTCCCTCAAGTTTGAACACCGCTAAGGTCAATTTCTCATCATCACTGCAACCCAAAGCTGCAAAGATCTTGATTATGTGCTCAATCCATAATTCAGCCTTAGTAGCATCTGGTTCTCCTAGAAAAGTACGTGGTTTCATTTTTAAAATTTCTCAAGCATACTGGTATGGTTCCTCTGTCTCATCTCAGGTTGCGGTATTTCAACTTCCGGTTGTGGAGCTTTTACTTCCGTTGCAGTTGTTGCTCCCCCATTCATACGCTCAGTCATCTGGTTCATCAATTCCATCATCCTTCCCATCATAACTATCATGTTTTCATTCTGATTTTCCTGGTTCGGTTCAAGAGGGACATTAGGCGGTCGATTCATATCCTCATCTCTACCGTCATTCCAGCTGGCACTTGTACTAACCCGACTGGTACTTGCTCCGAGCCTAGTTCGCACCATTATTAACCTACACACAACACTCGACGTTAAGATCTTAACAATAACACCATGCCCACATAGGCCATGGAACCTATCCTGGCGATAGCAAGCTGTTGCTCTGATACCAACTGTGACGCCCAAACCCAGATCTCTATACGAAATCTCAAGGTCGGGTCGCCAAAACAACAACACGACACAACCAAAGAAGAGAAGCACGTGGCGTAACCGCCCGTACTTATGATAAAACTAAACTTATAAAACCCGATTTAAATAAAACAAGTCTTCGGCGACACTACAGCCGGAACCCAACAACTAAAACCACAAGTCTAAGACTTTGAATATGCAAAACAACAACGACAATGATAACATAGTATGAACAATCTTTGGCGATAACAAGCCGGAAAACATCTAGTAACAACCACGAGTTCACAACTCGGGAAAGACAACTACTACAACAACATCGGCCACAACATGTCAGAATAAACTAAAACCACGAGCTACAACATGCTCGGGAGAGAAACTGAACTTACTACGAAGTTAAATATACAAGCACGACATACATACGTCGGCTACCAAAAGAATATAGGGTTTATAACACAACAAATACTACCCAAGTAAAGTTTACATAACATTACGTAACTGTCGTCCTTACCAAAAGAAATACTGTTAACAACAACAAGCTCCAAGAGCTACTAGACCAAAATACGATCTTTGAGCTAAACGGAGTCTTACCGACCTCACCGGGAACCGCTAGGCTGGCTCGGATCTAAGGAAAACAAATAAACACATAACGGGGTGAGTCATAATGACACAGTAAGTTACTAATGCAACTACATGGCATGGCATGATGCTCAAGCGATAAACATAACATGGCATTAACATTTATATACCACAACTAAATATGTATCATCATACTTGTGACGCCCCGACCCGGATCCCAATGCGAAATCCCAAGTCGACGCGCCAAAACAACAAGCAATTAACGACAACAATTATTAAAAGCACGTGGCGCAACAATTCGTACACACCACAAAACCCGTTTAATAAAAACTTTGATAATATAAAGTCAATCATCGGCGACGTTACAGCCGGAACCCAACTAATAAAACACGATTATGAGTTTGAAGAGACATCTTTAATAATATTAACTACCTCGGCCACAACATGCCGGAACCAACTTGTACAAAAACCACGAGCTACGACATGCTCGGGAAAATAACCACATTAGACATAAACTAGAATATACGAGCTCGACATACACGTGTCGGCCACCAAAAGAATAAGAGGTACAACAGTGTATACATACTACCCAAGCAAAGTCTACATGACTTCACTTTACCAGTCGTCCTCACCAAAAGAATTGTCTAACTATCAACAAAAGAATTCCATGACTTAGACAAAACGAGGGACCACCTGCGAGCTAAATGACCGCACTAATCGTCCTCACCGCGAACTTCCCGCCTGGCTCGGATCTAAGGAAAACAATTAACAACAAACGGGGTGAGTCGAAACTCAATAAGTTACTAAATGCAACTACATGTCATGGCATAATGCTCAACAATAATCTTAACATTGTAATACAGTTATACATATCACAACCGGCATGTATCATCACCTTGATATACACATAACACATTTCAATGAGCACTTTGATGTCCACATAAGTACTCGAAATAAACCACATTACAAAGGATATGATATCTCTTGTCAAATCTTTGCGTTGCTCCTGCAATACACAAAATAACCAAAAGTGCCTCGATACTCGTGTGTGTAGTATCGACGTCCCCGATTAATACCATCGAGTTCAATCTAGCAAACCAAAGCCATGCGTATTGCTACAACATTGGGGCTACTTCTCACCGTGGCCAATGAAGAGGGGTGTGTGCAACTCCGATACGGCGACTTATGGCGATCACAAACGTTAATTTGTGAAGACCATAGGTCGTCCTACCTTACTCAACCACGACGCCAGCTGGACTTACACAATGCACAAATAGATGTTCTTAATCATCTAATGCAAATAACCATCAAGTTCAAAAGTAGTGAACTTGACAAATGACAAGTAGATTATTCTATTCCATCACTCATCATCATTTAACAAACATGTAAACATTCGATTCAACACATTAGAGCTATACACACGTCTCTAATTTAACAAGATCGAAGTACGGAGGGCTAGAATCTCGATCAATCGGACTCTAAACCTCGTAGTAATCTAATATGTTGTTCGGGGAGTCATAATCTTCCCTAAAATCTACTTCTCGGGTCACTACTAAAGTTTGCCAAATTAGGGTTTCAATGCTAAGTGCAAGACCACCCATTTTCAAGTCTCAAGTTCTCTATTTGTTCAAATCCTAACATTTATATGCCAACCTTTGTTCATTAACATCATCCAACACATACTCATATAATAAGCACAATGTACCCATCTCAACCTAGAGATTTGTACATAAAAATAACATATAAAGCAATTCATACCACAATATTGATGATCTAACATACATGGAAGCTTAAAGCATTCAAAGGGGGTTTAGTAACTTACCTTGTGACGAAAATCAAAGCAACTAAAATGAAATCAAGACCTTCTAAGATGATCTCCTAGTCCGTAGCAACACAATGGTGGTCTCGGATCGAAGATCGGACGGTTGGATCTCCGGGAACCCAAACACACACACTAATCTCACTCTTTCTCCCACACACACACTCTCAAGCTTCAATGGTGGAAAATGGAGGGAAGAATGGAGAGAAAGAGAAGTCCCTCCACTCATATTTGTGTAGAAAAATCAGATTGGGGAAGGGTAGTGAGGTGGCTCAAGGAGAGCCACTCAAAAGATAAGTTTGGGGGTGAAATTGTCATTTCCGGAAAACAGAGTTTTGAACCAGCGGGCCAAAGCGATCGCTCTCCCTCGAATCAAAGCGATCGCCCTCTCGGGAACAAAGCGATCGCCCGTCTCAAACAAAGCGATCGCTTTGTACCCCGATTTTGAAGCCAAAGTTTCGGAAACAAAGCGATCGCCTCTCAAAAACAGCGATCGCTTTGTCTCCAGTATGAAAATCACTGGATACAAAGCTATTATAAATCATCAAGGTCACCCCAAATCATTTTGGTAAATATTACAAGTATTTTTAAGCTAAAATACTCTACAAACTACGCAACCAAAGCTCGTATACTATCATGGCATTTGTACACGTGCTAAAACAACATAAGATCATGTAATAATTCATAAATCACACATAAAGGTACGCAAATCAAGCATAAGAGGATTCGGGGTGTTACACCCTCTCCTCCTTAAAAGAATTTAGTCCCTAAATTCCTTACCATGTTCATCGAAAAGATGAGGGTATTTCTCACGCATATCGGCCTCGGTCTCCCAAGTAGCTTCCTCAATGTCGTGATTCCTCCAAAGTACTTTAACTAGGGGAATCCGCTTGGTTCGCAAGGTTTGTTCCTTAGTGTCGAGAATCTTTACCGGTTGTTCGACGTATGACAGGTCGGGTTCAAAAGTAATCTCCTCATATTCCAACACATGCGAGTCATCCTTCATGTACTTCCGGAGCATAGACACATGGAACACGTTATGGATTTCCGACAACGAAGGCGGTAACGCAATTCTATATGCTAATGTCCCCACTTTCTCGAGAATCTCAAACGGACCAATGTATCTCGGTGATAATTTCCCCTTCTTTCCGAACCTCTTAGTACCCCTACGTGGCGATACTTTAAGGAACACATAATCTCCTACCTGAAATTCGAGATCTCGTCTCCGATTATCGGCATAGCTTTTCTGTCGACTCTGGGCGGTAAGTAGTCTATCCCGAATAATCTTCACACTCTCAACCGACTGTTGTACTAACTCCGAACCCCAAATTTTTGCTTCGCCAACTTCATCCCAACAAATCGGCGATCTACACTTCCGCCCATACAAAGCCTCGTACGGTGCCATCTCAATACTTGCTTGGAAACTATTGTTGTAGGCAAACTCCGCTAAGGGTAAATGAGTATCCCAACTTCCTTTAAAGTCTACCGTGCATGCACGCAACATATCCTCAAGTACTTGAATTAATCTCTCCGATTGTCCATCCGACTGAGGGTGAAAGGCCGTACTAAAGTTCAATTTCGTCCCCATAGCCTCTGTAATGCCCGCCAAAACCTCGATGTAAACCTCGGATCTCGGTCCGACACAATACTCACTGGAACTCCGTGCAACCTCACTATCTCTTGAATATACAATGCCGCCAACTGGCTCAACGAATATGTTATCGCAATAGGAATAAAGTGTGCCGATTTTGTCAACCTATCCACAACAACCCAAACGGCATCAAATCCTCGACGAGTACGGGGTAATCTGTCACGAAATCCATCGTGATGTGCTCCCACTTCCACTCGGGAATCTCAAGGGGTTGCAACAAACCCGCTGGCCTCGATGCTCGGCCTTTACACGTTGACAAGTCAAACATCTCGAAACATACTCCGCAATCTCTCGTTTCATCCCACTCCACCAAAGTTTCTTCAAATCCCTATACATTTTGGTACTCCCGGATGTATAGTATACTTTGCCTTATGGGCCTCATCGAGAACTTGTCGTTTAACCACCTCATTTGAAGGAACGCAAACTCTTCCCGAAATGTAAGAATTCCATCATTGTTTATCGCAAAGTCGGGTGTCTTTCCTCGCCCAACTCACCAATTATCTTAACAATTTCGGGTCATCAACTTGAGCCTCTTTAATCTGTTGAAACAAAGCGGTGTAGCTCGAATATTCGCAAAGATTACTCCCGTTCCGTCTCGGAAGGATTCCAATCTCGCAGATCTTCCAACATCTTCCATTCTCGAACCATTAAGCAAGAGACATACGTCTTTCTACTCAATGCGTCCGCTACCACATTCGCTTCCCGGATGATAAAGGATCGTACATCATGGTCTTTCAATTTCTCCATCCACCTACGTTGTCTCATGTTCAATTCCTTTTGTGAGAAAAGGTACCTCAAACTCTTGTGATCCGTGAAGACCTCAAACTTCGCTCCGTATAGGTAATGCTTCCACTTATGCAACGCAAACATAATCGCAGCCAACTCCAAATCATGAGTGGGGTAATTCTGTTCGGAAGTTGTCAATTTCTTGAAGCATACGCAATAACCTTTCCATTCTCGCATAAGCACACAACCCAAATCCTCCTTCGGGCGTCACTATACACCACGAAGTTGTCACCTCCACTAGGCAACGTCAAGATAGGAGATGTCGTCAAGCGTCTTTTCAACTCTTGAAAACTAGACTCACATTTCTCATCCCACGCAAACGGTGTCGTTTTCTTCGTCAAATTCGAGGTGTAGCAATCTTGGAAAATCCTCAATGAATCTCCGATAGTACCCCGCCAATCCCAAGAAACTACGAACCTCGGTAACTGTACTCGGTGTTTTCCACTTTGTCACTGCTTCCACTTTAGATGGATCAACCGCTATCCCATCTTTCGAAACCACATGACCCAAAAATGATACCTTCTCTAACCAGAAGGCACACTTGCTAAACTTAGCGTACAAGCTGTTTCTCCCGAAGAACCGATAATACTACCCTCAAGTCTGCTCATGTTCTTCCCGTGACTTAGAGTAAACAAGGATGTCGTCGATGAAGACCACCACGAAACAATCCGATATTGATGAAACACACGATTCATCAAATCCATAAACACCGCCGGTGCGTTTGTCAATCCAAATGGCATCACTACAAATTCATAATGCCCATATCTCGTGCGAAAAGCAGTTTTAGGAATGTCTTCCGCTCGAACTTTCAACTGATGATACCCACTCCTCAAGTCCAGCTTGGAATACACAACTGACCCTTGCAATTGGTCGAATAGATCATCGATGTGTGGTAAAGGGTACTTGTTCTTGATTGTCACTGATTCAACCGTGTAATCGATGCACAATCTCAAAGTACCATCCTTCTTCCTCACGAATAAGACTGGCGCACCCCAAGGTGACACACTCGGTCTAATAAATTCTCTATCAAGAAGTTCCTGTAACTGCTCTTTCAATTCTTTCAACTCCGCGGGTGCCATTCTATAAGGGGCCTTAGAGATAGGAGTAGTCCGGTAATAGTTCAATACAAAACTCTACTTCCCTGTCGGGAGGCATGTCATAGTCGGTCGAAAACACGTCAGGAAATTCACAAACTACCGGGACTTCCTCTAACTTTGGTGTGGAAATGCTCTTGTCAACCACACACGCCAAATAACCCGCACACCCACGTGACAATAACTTTCTAGCCCTCAAAGCAGAAATAACATGTATACTACTCTTGACGGCATCACCCACAAATACAAACTCGGGAACACCCGGCATAGCAAAAGTAACTTTCTTACTATGGCAATCAACTAAAGCATGATAAACACACAACCAATCCATGCCAAGTATCACATCAAAATCACGTATGGGCGAACAACCAAATAAGCATGCAAAGTGTGATCACCTATCAGTATGTCACAAGCTCGGTATACTTCCGAAGCCAACATATGCTCCCCCAACGGGGTAGACACCTCAAGCACAAAAGGTAATGATTGGGGCAATACACACAAATTTTTCACAAAATGAGATGCAACATATGAATGCGATGAGCCAGGATCTATGAGAACTCGTGCTCTACTACCGAAAACAGAAAGACTACCTCCTATCACGGACGTAGACTCGGCACTCCTGTTGGTCGAGCGAAAACACGACCCGAACCTTGGGCCTCCGTCGCTGTCTCTCTTCGTACCGCTAGACGGTGACTCACACTCCCGACCGACTACCCTTCGCCTTAGGGCAATCCCTCTTTATGTGACCAACCTCTTTACAGTAGTAGCATTGGCCCGACCTATTACCACCCTTACTATAACATGTTTCCTCCGAATGTCCCAGTTTCCCACAGTAGTTACATGTCAAGGGGGCACCTCGTTGCCCCTGAGAAGAAGAAGTATTGCTCCCTCGTCCACCCGACTGTTGTCTCGATTGCACATCGGAAGTGCCCTGTTCGATTTCCCTGCGGTTGTTGTTGTTGTTGTTGTAGTTACCCGATTGCCCGAACCTTGCCTCGCCCGTGGGGCTGCGAAGACTGGAAACTCGCATTCATTCTCCCCTTATGCTCCTCGATGTCACTTTCTATTCCATATGCTCGGTCCACGCACTACGGTAATCCGCTAGCGACGAGCTGCTTCCGTACTCGGTCTTGACCCCTTGATAAACTTCGTCTTCCTAGCCTCATTTGGAACCAAGTGAGTACAATAGCGTGCCAACTCGGTGAACTTAGCCGAATACCGAGCCACGTACATGCTACCTGCTCAAGATCATAGAATTCCCTCTCTCTTCTCCCGAACCACGGCGGGAATGTCTTGGGCCTTGAATTCCCTCAAGAAATTAGGCCAAGTGTGAGGTGCTCTGCAAATCCCAGCTCTCTGTAGCACTTGCCACCGCTGCTCGCTCCTCTAGCTTGAACACCGCTAGAGTGACCTTCTCATCATCGGTGCAACCCAGCCGCAAATATCTTCACGATGTGCTCGATCCACAACTCGCTTTAGTGGCATCGGGCTCTCCCGAAAAAGTTCGGGGTTTCATCTTTAAGAACCTCTCAAGTGTGGTTGTGTTGTTCCTCGGTCTTGCCTCCGGTTCCAATACTATTACTTCGGTTGTGGTGCCCCCACCTCCGGTTGTGGTGCCTTTACCTCGGGTTGCGGCCTTGCCCCGCATTCATCCGCCGAGTCATCTCATTCATCAACTCGAGCATCCTACGGTACATGTTTGCCATATCCTCATTTTGGTTTTCCTGGTTACGTTCAGGGGATCATTACGAGGACGGTTGACATTCCCGCTCCTCATCGCCCTCCGGCATTCGCACCGGCCTACGTACTCGCTCCGTTCCTAGTTTCCACCATTATGACCTACACACATCACTCGACGTTAGGATTCTCAACAATAAACCATACCCACCTAGGCCAAGGAACCTATCCCGCGACAAAAAACTATTGCTCGATACCAAGTGACGCCCCGACCCGGATCCCAATGCGAAATCCCAAGTCGACGCGCCAAAACAACAAGCAATTAACGACAACAATTATTAAAAGCACGTGGCGCAACAATTCGTACACACCACAAAACCCGTTAAACAAAAACTTTGATAATATAAAGTCAATCATCGGCGACGTTACAGCCGGAACCCAACTAATAAAACACAATTATAAGTTTGAAGAGACATCTTTAATAATATTAACTACCTCGGCCACAACATGCCGGAACCAACTTATACAAACACCACGAGCTACGACATGCTCGGGAAAATAACCACATTAGACATAAACTAGAATATACGAGCTCGACATACACGTGTCGGCCACCAAAAGAATAAGAGGTACAACAGAGTATACATACTACCCAAGCAAAGTCTACATGACTTCACTTTACCAGTCGTCCTCACCAAAAGAATTGTCTAACTATCAACAAAAGAATTCCATGACTTAGACAAAACGAGGGACCACTGCGAGCTAAATGACCGCACTAATCGTCCTCACCGCGAACTTCCCGCCTGGCTCGGATCTAAGGAAAACAATTAACAACAAACGGGGTGAGTCGAAACTCAATAAGTTACTAAATGCAACTACATGTCATGGCATAATGCTCAACAATAATCTTAACATTGTAATACAGTTATACATATCACAACCGACATGTATCATCACCTTGATATACACATAACACATTTCAATGAGCACTTTGATGTCCACATAAGTACTCGAAATAAACCACATTACAAAGGATATGATATCTCTTGTCAAATCTTTGCGTTGCTCCTGCAATACACAAAATAACCAAAAGTGCCTCGATACTCGTGTGTGTAGTATCGACGTCCCCGATTAATACCATCGAGTTCAATCTAGCAAACCAAAGCCATGCGTATTGCTACAACATTGGGGCTACTTCTCAAATGTGGCCAACAGAAGAGGGGTGTGTGCAACTCCGATGCGGCGACTTATGGCGATCACAAACGTTAATTTGTGAAGACCATAGGTCGTCCTACCTTACTCAACCACGACGCCAGCTGGACTTACACAATGCACAAATAGATGTTCTTAATCATCTAATGCAAATAACCATCAAGTTCAAAAGTAGTGAACTTGACAAATGACAAGTAGATCATTCTATTCCATCACTCATCATCATATAACAAACATGTAAACATTTGATTCAACGTATTAGAGCTATACACACGTCTCTAATTTAACAGTATCGGAAGTACGGAGGGCTAAAATCTCGATCAATCGGACTCTAAACCTCGTAGTAATCTAATATGTTGTTCGGGAAGTCATAATCTTCCCTAAAATCTACTTCTCGGGGTCACTACTAAAGTTTGCCAAATTAGGGTTTCAATGCTAAGTGCAAGACCACCCATTTTCAAGTCTCAAGTTCTCTATTTGTTCAAATCCTAACATTTATATGCCAACCTTTGTTCATTAACATCATCCAACACATACTCATATAATAAGCACAATGTACCCATCTCAACCTAGAGATTTGTACATAAAAATAACATATAAAGCAATTCATACCACAATATTGATGATCTAACATACATGGAAGCTTAAAGCATTCAAAGGGGGTTTAGTAACTTACCTTGTGACGAAAATCAAAGCAACTAAAATGAAATCAAGACCTTCTAAGATGATCTCCTAGTCCGTAGCAACACAATGGTGGTCTCGGATCGAAGATCGGACGGTTGGATCTCCGGGAACCCAAACACACACACTAATCTCACTCTTTCTCCCACACACACACTCTCAAGCTTCAATGGTGGAAAATGGAGGGAAGAATGGAGAGAAAGAGAAGTCCCTCCACTCATATTTGTGTAGAAAAATCAGATTGGGGAAGGGTAGTGAGGTGGCTCAAGGAAAGCCACTCAAAAGATAAGTTTGGGGGTGAAATTGTCATTTCCGGAAAACGAGTTTTGAACCGGCGGGCCAAAGCGATCGCTCTCCTCGAATCAAAGCGATCGCCCTCCCTCGGGAACAAAGCGATCGCCTGTCTCAAACAAAGCGATCGCTTTGTACCCTGATTTTTGAAGCCAAAGTTTCTGGAAACAAAGCGATCGCCTCTCTCAAAAACAGAGCGATCGCTTTGTCTCCAGTATGAAAATCACTGGATACAAAGCTATTATAAATCATCAAGGTCACCCCAAGTCATTTTGGTAAATATTACAAGTATTTTTAAGCTAAAATACTCTACAAACTACGCAACCAAAGCTCGTATACTATCATGGCATTTGTACACGTGCTAAAACAACATAAGATCATGTAATAATTCATAAATCACACATAAAGGTACGCAAATCAAGCATAAGAGGATTCGGGGTGTTACAATACTTGATATACAAATCATTCAACTCACATAGCACTTTGGTTAACACATAAGTGCTCTTAAATAATTCACATTATGAAGGATATCATTTCTCTTTCTCCAACTCTGCGTTGCTCCTGCAATATACAAATAATCAACTATGTCTCGATACCCATGTGTGTAGTATCAATGTCACCGAAATCACTCTTCGGCTATTGACTTCCCCGGAATCACTCATCGGGTTTTGACCTTCCCGGAATCACTCATCAGGTTCCCGGAATTACTCTTCGGGTTACTTAGCTAACCAAAGTCTTGCGTAATGCTACAACAATGGGGCTACTTCCCACCTGTGGCCAACAGGTGAGGGTGTGAACTCCGGTGCGGCGACTTATAGAAATCACGAAACAAATTCGTAAAGACTATAGGTCGTCCCACCTTAACATAAACAACGACGACGCCAGCTGGACTTACACCACGCACAAGCAGGTATTCTAACTCGACTCATGCAAATAACCGTCAAGTTCTAAAGTAGTGAACTCGACAAATAACACGTAGATTAAATTATTCTACAAAATATGATCATCAAACATATCAACCAAGAACTTTAAACCAAAATTTTAGAGCTAATAACAAGTCTCTAATTTACCAGTATCATTTACTCGGAGGGTCAAATTATATATCAAATGAACTCTAAATCTCGTAGGATTTTAACATGGTGTTTGTTAATTACCACTCTAACTAAATATCAACTTCTTAGAGTCATTACAACACTTCTAAAATCTGGGTATATTTGCTATTTGCAAAGTTTCCCAATTAAGTCCCTAACTTGTTCTTGAGTCAAATTCTATAGTTGAGTGTTCAAAATCAACATGCAACATCATCCAAACCCAACACTTAACACACAAACATATTATACATCTCAACATGTCATTTTAACATGAATTCATCAAGTAAACAAGACATGCATGTACATTATCTCAAGTATGCAGCAAATTTATTAAGCATACATAGGGGGTTTAGTAAGTTACCTAAAATGGAGAAATCAAACCAATGCAATCAAAATCAAAGCCTTGTAGTGAAGTCCCCTAGCTCTTAGCAACACTTCTATGGTCTTGCATGGAAGATTCAATGGTTGGATTGAGAGAATAAGGGTCACACACACTAATCTCACCTTTGTCTCTCACACAAGCCCTCAAGCTACCATGGATGAACCAAGGTGAGTAATGAAGTGTTTTTATGTCTCTTTAGAGGTTTTAGAAAGAGTATATATCTGGTCAAAAGGCCCTTGGTTCGTATAAGTTGGTCAAGGGGGTGAAATGGTCAAAATTTCAAATGTGACAAGGCTGTACGGACAGATTCTGGACATAAGGCGGCCACCTAGGCGCCCGCCTAGGCACTCGCGCAGCTCCCAGATTGCCCAAATCCAACTTTCTGCCCTTTAAGCGCTCGCCAATGCTCCAGTGCACCCAAATTCACGAAATGTGCTCTAGAAAAGTCCCAAAATGATGCCCAATAGTCCCAAGATGGTTCTAACACTTAGGTGAAGTTAAAACACTAAGCAAAGGTCTCCGAAAAGTCCTAAAAACCATGCTAGACGAGAAGCATACATATAACATGTAAATTCACACGAATTATAACAACAATGCATTATAAAGTATGTGATACATAACTAGGAAATATATCAAGAATCAAAACATGATTGATCTAACATGTTACTCCGAAAAAAAAATCTAAACACTTAGAATAATATGTTAACATGTAACAAAGTAAGCACATAAGTCATAATTAAATTCCAGGGTATTACATCCTTTCCCCCTTAAAAGAATTTAGTCCATAAATTCAGTCCGAAATCATCGACGAATTAAGGATGTTTTCTTTGCAATCATACTCTGATTCCCAAAGTACATCCTCGGTTGCACAAGGTCTCATACAAGCATCTCATCGAACAATTTCATGGTTACATTCTGATTAGACAACTTTCTCAAGAATATATTTATCACAACAATGTAACGGTGTTCCATCATTTTAGATTTGTCTAGTAATCATCCTCAAGTAGGCTTCACACTTTTCTCAGTTAATATCATTTCCATACTCCGTCGACAATTATTGTGATGAGTAACTAGTCTCTGAAATCCATCATACATGCTTAAGTGTCCCCCGTATGTCACAAATGGTTCTCCAATTAGAAGAAGGTTTAAAAATAAGATATATATACTCAAAGTACTTCTTGTATTCTTTACTGATCTCATTACTCACTGTGTTCAATGTAGTTCCCTGATGTCTCATTTCTTGCATGGGTGTTAATCTATTTGATGTGCTTACCATTGTCATTAGTGGTACATGATCGCTCGGACAATCAATCCATCATAATCCATGATGTATAACAATCTTGACATACACAAGATGACCTCATTATCATCGGTAATCTTCAATCTTTAACATACTAATTACCATGTTAAACTCCATTGAATAATAGAAGGTACATAGTTAAGATCTCTAAGTCTTTCCGCTAGTCGTCAATGTCTCATATTTTGTTCATAAGATAAGGGTAGAAACTTCAATTATTTGAATCCATACATAAAGCAATCTTAGCTTCATAATAGTGGTATTTCAACTCAGGTAGCGTCAATACTAACGCAAGAATACTCAACTCAATATATATATTGATTCCACTTATACCATATCAATTCTTCGTTGTTGAAGCTATTGTTCTTCATTCTTATTAAGGTCACAACTCCATTCTTCTTTTTAAAGCTCACTTCGTATTAAAACTGAAAGTGAATATGGAACTATAGTAACTCCTTCACATAACACTCCAAGCATGATTTACACACATGATTTAAGAAATCCATCACTTATTAATCCATTTAATGGTAATCCCCTAGATTCTTTGATTCCCTGTTATCAACTTAATATGCGTTCAAATCCCTGTTTTAGGTGACATATAAAGTAATTATCAGCGAATATTTTTGGATACTCTCATTAACTAGAGAAATCCTCCAACTCTGGTGTAGTTTCATTCACACCCTTAACATATACCCAAATACTCAACTTGATTATGAGGTAACAGTATACTAACTTTCCGAATAGAAATGGTATGTATGCTAATAACAATCATATCAACACAACCCAAGCATTTTTGTCACAGGGAAGAACATACTCACTTCATGATGGTACACAATCAATGCATGGCATGCACACATTAACAATCTATATCATGTATCTTATTAATATCATGTATAGGCATTCCGCAAGGTTGATATACAACGTATAGTTATTAACTCGTACATCACAACTTCTTACATTTTCAAGCCATGTAACGGTAAGTCACACAACTAACATGCCATGTTATTACTTATTGATCTATCACAAGTTGATCATACCAATAACAATAATTCAATCCTTCATTGGGGTATCTCCCTCAATCACAAGATGAAACTAGGAAACATATTACACTAGTTTCCAATCACAAAATGCAACAGACGAATGCATGAACATGAGCTACTATAATACGTGTACCCATAATATTTTAGATGGAATACCTCCTAGCGCCGACGTAGCTCCGACAGAAAACTGACTGCCGTTATTTTTTTACTGTCGGATCTCCGACAGTAATGTTAGCAAATTTTTTATTTACTGTCGGAACTCCGACAGTAATTTTAAATAAAAATTAAAAAAATAAATTTTTAAATTTTGAAATTCGTTTTTTTTCCACCTGATATAACAATTATATATACACAATCACACACATACAACATTGCAACAATATAATTAACAAATAAAACATAAATTAAATTAAAATTAATATATACAACAAGGTTTACAATACTAAAATAATGTGTCTACTGTGGAGGGGGGGAGGGGGGTCAAATAGATTACGGACAATGGAAGACCTAGTAGGCTGAGGCTGCTGCTGTTCCATGAACAGTCGTCGCATCTGCTCTAGCTGCTCCGCCTGCTGCTGCATTAGCTGTCGCGTCAGCCGATTCTCCTCGGCCTGCTAACGATTCTCCTCGGCCTGCTGCTCCATCCGCTGTCGCGTCAGCCGATTCTCCTCGGCCTGCTTGCACCTTGCTTGAGAGTCTGCGTCTTCTCGATCAGGGCACGCTCAGTGGCGATCGAGAAGAAGACCGAAGGATGCGGTCGTAGGAAGAAGTCGAGCCGCTGGTCTCAACGCAGCGGCGCCGTGGTCACCAAAGTCGTAGAGGCGATCTCCCCTCTTCTTCCTTGACTCCGCAGTGACCGAATGCCAAATGTTGCCGACAAATGGCGTCTGCACCTCAGGGGTCGTCTGGACAAGCCCCTCGGCGACCTGCGTGTCCATATTCGCCTTATAGGCATTCTGTGTCACAAAAAACATAAAAACATTAATATTAACATTTACCATTAACTAATAAACAAAATAGAATCAAAATATTTTAAGTAATACTTACAAATGCTCTCTCTGCCGTCTCATCGACAAAGACAAATGGCGAATCAGCACCAGGAGGAGCAGGAGTGGTGTGGGTCGCAGCAAATAAATCAGTCATCGGTACCTCGGTACCGTAGTATTGATTCTACATATATAATGAATTAAAATTAGCGAAGAACACATATTAAGCTATAACACGATCAACTTATAAGAAAACAATAAAAACAGCCTATATATACACTCAAACCCTACTAAGACAGCCTATTTTAACTCAATTCATTCTCATAACAACCTATTAAGACTCAAATCGTTATAAAATAGTCTATTTACACTCAAACCCCTTCTAAAACAACTTATTTATACTCAGACCTGCTAAAACAACTTATTTACACTCAGAACCTTCAAAAATAACCTATTTGCACTCAAACCCTTCTAAAGCAACCTATTTAAACTGAAAAACCCTTTCATAAAGGCCTTTTTACACTTAAACCCTTCTAAAACAACCTATTTACACTTAAACCCTTCTAAAATAGTACATTTACACTCAAACCCTTTCTAAAACAACATATTTGCACTTAGTGCCCTACTTTCAGCCATGGATTTCATAGCATCCACATGGCTACCCAACTAATCAATTTAAAGCATAAGTAAAACCATAAAGCATGATATGAAGGGTTTGAGGAATCCATAAAGGCCTATTTACACTCAAACCCTTCTAAAATAGCCTATTTACACTCAAACCCTTCTAAAATAGTACATTTACACTCAAACCCTTCTAAAACAGTACATTTACACCCAAACCCCTTCTAAAACAACCTAATTGCACTCAGTGCCCTGCTTTCAGCCATGGATTTCATAGCATCTACATGGCTACCTAACAAATCAATTTAAAGCATAAGTAAAACAATAAAGCATGATATGTATGTTTTGATGAATTCATAAAGGCCTATTTACACTCAAACCCTTTTAAAATAGCCTATTTACACTCAAACCCTTCTAAAATAGTACATTTACACTCAAACCCCTTTTAAAACAGAACATTTATACTCAAACCCCTTCTAAAATAACCTAATTGCACTCAGTGCCCTGCTTTCAGCCATGGATTTCATAGCATCCACATGGCTACCCAACAAATCAATTTAAAGCATAAATAAAACAATAAAGCATGATATGTATGTTTTGAGGAATTCATAAAGGCCTATTTACACTCAAACCCTTCTAAAATAGCCTAATTACACTCAAACCCTTCTAAACAGTACATTTACACTCAAACCCCTTCTAAAATAACCTAATTGCACTCAGTGCCCTACTTTCAGCCATGGATTTCATAGCATCCACATGGCTACCCAACAAATCAATTTAATGCATAAGTAAAACAATAAAGCATGATATGTATGTTTTGATGAATTCATAAAGGCCTATTTACACTTAAACCCTTCTAAAATAGCCTAATTACACTTAAACCCTTCTAAAATAGTACATTTACACTCAAACCCCTTCTAAAACCACATATTTGCACTGATCAGTGCCCTACTTTCAGCCATGGATTTCATAGCATCCACATGGCTACCCAATAAATCAAATTAAAGCATAAGTAAAACAATTAAAACATGTATTAATTAATTACAATACAACACATTAAAGTCCTTACCATGCGCAAGTGGTGCTCGGAGTTGTTGATCGACCCCGAGGTGTGCTTCACCCCCCTCCCCGTGCCGCTCAGCCTATTCTGCCTGTGGCGATCGGCGACAGCCTAGCTTCCTCGAAATCCCAACCCTCGGTATACCTGTGAAAATGTTAAAATTGTTATAGAGATATAATATATACAAAATAACATATATTTAAGGAATGAAATTAAATCAAGTATATTATTATAATGTACTTACTGGCGCCAGATGATGAATGAGTATTTTACTCATTCAATTGGATACTTTTTGATCTTATTCTTTGTGAATTCTTGGGATTTTTATTATTTAATTTGGATTTTTTGTGTTTAAGAGATTTCAGGGACTATCAAAGCAATTATGGAAAAGCAGGACATTTTGGAGCTGTTTTGAAACTTGAAGGGTGAGAGTGAACAAAGGCCAAAGTTGATGAATATTGTTCTGCCGGCGTGTCCTTAGCGCATTCTTCTTCTGCGCCCTAGCGCGCTGCGTCTTTTGAAGTTCCTCCTGTCGTTCCAATCCAAGGTGCGAAGTCGTTCCAAGGTTTGAGGGAGATAAAAGAGAAAGGGGTCTGATTGAAGAGGGGGATCTTGCTGGGAGATTGCTAGTTTTGGATAAGATTTAAAAATCCAATTTCTGTAATGAATTGAAGTTCAATCGAAGAATCAAAGGTTTTTTTGTAAATTCATCTTTTAGGGATTGGAGGTAACTGAGTATCAAATTTTTATGTCGTAGAATATTTATCTTATGCAGTCTTGATTTCTTGTTCTCTACAAAGTTGTTTGATTGAATTTTATCAGCTATTTTTACGGATTGTAGTTCAACTGTTAAGATTATTTGATGTATGAATTAGTGAACGATCAATATTCCTATTTCATAAATTGCCATTCTTTGTGTGATTGATTTCGAATGATACATGATCATTGTTGATTTTGGAATTAGGATTAATTCGTTCTTTTGTGCTTTATAAACTTTTAGGTGTTGTGTTAACGGATCAAGGAGACACAATAGTAAGGAGTTAAAAGATTGCAAATCGTGATCAAAGCGTTCCAATCTTTACCTTAGAAGAACGAACCCTAGAATCAAGCTGTGACTTTAGCAAGACATAAAATTGAGATACAAAGTGAACCCCAATCCCTAGGCTTTCCCAATTCTTGAATTCTCTCAGATTACTGCACTTGTTAATTTGCTTTAATTCATTGTTTTATGTTAAATTAGTTGTTAATCAAAAATCGAAAATCCAAATCATCTCTGTTTTCTTTAAATCGTTTTCTTCAAGTTAGTAGTTGAGTTTTCTAAATCAAAACACTTGTCCTTGTGGTTCGACCCTTGTTCTTGCACAATTATACTACAATTGATTCGTGCACTTGCGAGGTTAAATAAATCTTCCATCAAGTTTTTGGCGCCGTTGCCGGGGACTTGTTTGTTTTGATTGAGTTAATTTAGCTATTTGTTTTTAATTAAAAAAAGAAAGAAAGAAAGATGGCTTATAATAATTTTCATTTGGGCATGGAAAATACTGCACCAATGCACACATCTCAAGGTGAACTTGCATACCAACTTGCTAGATTTAAATCTAGGTTGGATGAACTGTCTCAACGAAGGGTTGCGTGTGAATTTTGTGGAGGACACCATGTCTCTGAAGCATGTGCTTGGAGGTGGAATTTGGTTCAATACAGGGGTAATTACCAAGACGATTATTATTCTAATCCCTATGAATCGGAGTGGTACAATCAACCCTCTTGTCCTTCACATAGTAATTGGAGTGAGCCGCCTTCTTTTTCATCCTACGATACTCTGCCACATTCTTTTTCATCCTATGATACTGAGCCTCTAATAGATTCAAATGAATTTGTTCATAAAAGTGAAGAGAATAGGAAGCCTGAGAAAATTCGTAGGTGGGAAGAGGAACTTAATAGTGGTGTAGAGCGAACCCCTGGACGCTTGAAGATAATTCAAGAATGTCTTGAGGCTTATTATAATTGCTCTCAAGAACCTGTTCCAACAATAGTGAATGAAGAAGAAGCAAGCTTCATAAAGTCTGACAAGTCAAATAGAGAAAGGGAAGATTTGAATGTCAATTCATTGAAGGAGTTGAGGAGTGAACCCCAAATTTATGAGCAAGTTGATGTGCCTCCACAACAACCCATAGAAGTCACCAAGTGTTCTACGATTGATTCTCCTGTAGATTCTATTTTTGTGGAGCAAGGGACGCCTTCTTCACATTTTCTAGAACAGAATCATGGGCCTTCTTTGAAGGCGCAAGAACAATGGGGTATAGATGAAAAAGTGGTGGAAATTGTTGGTAGGATCACTTTGCAAGAATTAGGTGTGATATTTCCCATCCCCAATAAAATTAGATGGTCATCGTGTAAAGAACAGTACACCAAGAAAGTGTTTGGGTTCAATGGGCAAAAATTGAGACACTACATGGTTGGGGGATTTTATGGACCCAAGATGTGCGCTTTTCTTGGAGATCCGGTGCCTCCTTAGTTGAGGAAGCGATGATCAACGTCGGGCTAACGACGGTAAAAAAATGCACTTGTTGGGAGGCAACCCAACTAGGTAAAATTTTTGATTCATTTTGTTTTAGTTTGTTTTATAGTTGTTTTGCCTTCATTCTTAAGTCATGGGATTTTAAATTTAAAATTTTGAAGAAAAAGCATGATTTAAGTTTGGGGGTGGGACACAATTAGTTTAGTTGTTTTGTTAGTTGTTTGTGATTTATTTATTTTTTTAATTTATTTTATTTTACTGATTTGTTTGTATTTAGTGTTCTTGTCCAATTTGTCAAATAGCAGGTGTTGAGGTAGCAGGTCTTAGTGGAAAGCACAAAATTTTGAAAAAAAAGTACTGGAGATTAGCGCGCCTTAGCGAGCCTTCTGCGCGCCCTAGCGAGAAACTTCAGAATTTTTGAGTCTCTGAATTGCTCAGCGCAGCTATCGGAGCGCGCCCTGGCGCAGGAGGGGGCAGAGTGTAAGTATGCTTGCTGGCCGGTGTGCGCCTTAGCGCAGAAGAGGAGTGCGCCCTAGCGCGAGAAAAAAAAAATTTCTAACAAAATTTCTGAGCCCTAGCGTCCAGGCCGCTTCATCACATTGCTGCTGTTGTTCTCTTCCCCCCTCTCTCTCGTTATTCTCTCAAGAATCCACCATCTCCTCCCCAAATACTAAACAATCTTCACATGGCACAAGCCGCCCCATCTCCGATCTCTCTCCCTCCGATTTTCTTCTTCAGCGCCGGTGAACACAGGGTCCCAGCACCTCTCTTCCCTTTCTGTCTCATCTCCCAGCTCAAACTCCCGCCCTCAGTTTCGCCTGCAACAACCACCTCCATTCCGGCTGTCTTCCTCAACGCCAGCTACTCAGTGCCTGTGCTTAATTCTCACCTCGTTGCCGTGTCCATCTCCGGCCAGCATCTCAGTCCTGATTGCCTCCAGCCCATCTCCAGAAATCGCAACACCTGTGCTTTACTCTCGCGAAAATCTTTGCAAATTCGAATCTAGGGTGTGTGGAAACCCTTTCACAGTCAAGTAAGATCTATCCTTTAATCTCATAATTTGGTGCTAATAAGTGCTTGGAGTTGCTGGGTGTAAAAAAAAAAAAAAAATCAGCCAGTTCATCTATTTACTGTGCATTGTTGTATCGATTGTGTTCAAGAAATCTCAATTTTTATGTGTTTTGAAATGGGTTAATATCTTGAGATTTTGAGTTTGAGAAAGTTGGGGGAGGAGTAAATGTTAATTGTGCTAACACATAGATTTGGGGCCTTGGTCTGTTGTGATAGCTAATGCAATGCCTTGAGAGGGTTTGAGCTGCAATACCAAATCTAAAATTTTATCAAATTGGTCCATTATTGCTTGGGTTTTTTTTGCTGAAATTTGTGCTGGATTTGAAAAGTTTGTTCAAATTGGTTGTGGTGACATTAGAATTAATACTTGAAATCAATTGGTGTGGAATTCTATTGCTATAAAAGAATTTGGAAGAAATTGGTTAAACTGTTGAAGTGGGGATTAACAATTGAGAAGTTGAACAGTGGACAATTGGGGTTGAGTTGACTGTTGGGTGAAGCTTTGCCCAAATTTCATGTTGTTTGGTAATGTACTCATATTATCCCCAATGTGGACTTCAAGTTTGGGGGTGGGATTTGGTTTTGTTGCATGTTTATAATACCATTATTCTATGAAAGCTGTTGTTTGGTGATATATATGGGTAAGAGGTGAATTTTGAATGTCATTCAAATTGACTGCAATGCATTGGTAATCTGCTAATTGATTTGTTTGGGTTAAGGGGACTCGTGCTTAATGGTGGCATCCCTAAAAAATAAAAAAAAAATTGGTTTTGGGTGAAGATCAGTGTGACTATTTTTGGTGTTTTGCTCTCATGGCATTATAAATTTTTGACAAATCTTTTGAAAAGTGGGAGTTGAACCTCTGGAGTTGAAAAAAATTGAACGAAAAAAGTATTCTCTTCCCCCTTGTTTGGTATTGTGGTATTGTACACATTGGGGACAATGTGTAATTTAAGTTTGGGGGTGGGGAATTGGATTGATAGCATGATTTGGTAGCATATGTATAAAAGTATTTTTCTTAGGTTTGTTGCTAGATAATAGTTGTGTTATTCTGTTTTGTTTCTTTTAGCTTTGAGGTTTTGTTTTAAAAAAAAAATATATATATTTTTTTGGTTTTATTCTATTCTGTTTCAGTGAGTCTTCTGCGAGTCTTGGTTTGGTTTGGTTGCTTCCGCCGATGATGATAATTTGTTTGATGGGTAATGTTTTGCGGGCAACAATGCATGTGGCACTTGTTTAGGATAATTAGCTTGATAGTACTGATGGGACTTTGAATCTCTACGTTTTGTACACATTCACCCTATTTTGATATATTGATAGATTTGGTTGACTTTATAGAGCTTGTAGTTCACATTCTATTCTTCTGGGTTTTTATAGTATGAAGAAAAAAAATAGAATTAAAGTGTTCATGAAATTGTTAAACTGTTTTCACTCCTTGAAGTTAGGCCTAAACAGAGTTTAAGTAATCCGAAAAAAAAGAAAAAAAAAACATTTGCGTAAAGACTCGGTTCTACTTCGTAGCCTTGTTAACTCGAGTTAGTAAGCTCTTAGGGGTGTCTCTACACCTAGTGCCTTAAAGCCATCTGGCTTGAGAGTCATTGGCTTAACACTCGCTACGTGGGTTAATTAGAAAGCTTAATGAAGTGAACATTGGACAGTCCGCAAGCTGGTTTGTTAAAAAAAAAAAAAAATTCGGTATTGCTACTCTTGTTTGTAGTAATGAATGGGAGTGAACATTTGTTTTTATATTTCATGAAGCACTTTGATATGTTTATATTGGCAAAAGTTTGTACAAGTGACTTCGGAGGAAAGACTTAGGTACTTGGCTCTATAAGAAATTTCAAGTTTTGTAAATTGTTGAGAAATGGGTGATGCACACACACACACGGAGGTTTAAAAGAAAGATTGGTGCATATTGAGTGAAAGTTTAGACTTGTGCCATTGTATTGTTAATTGCATTTCGTTATTATTCTTACCCTGAGGCGTTGTGAAGTTTTCAGCCATGACCATTGACTCGCAATATGGATGTTGTTTTGTTTATTTTCTGTTTTTAGTGTTTTCTTAGTTTTCTTGTTTTGCTCGAGGACGAGCAAAGTTTAAGTTTGGGGGTATTTGATGAATGAGTATTTTACTCATTCAATTGGATACTTTTTGATCTTATTCTTTGTGAATTCTTGGGATTTTTATTATTTAATTTGGATTTTTAGTGTTTAAGAGATTTCAGGGACTATCAAAGCAATTATGGAAAAGCAGGACATTTTGGAGCTGTTTTGAAACTTGAAGGGGTGAGAGTGAACAAAGGCCAAAGTTGATGAATATTGTTCTGCCGGCGTGCGCCTTAGCGCATGCTTCTTCTGCGCCCTAGCGCGCTGCGTCTTTTGAAGTTCCTCCTGTCGTTCCAATCCAAGGTGCGAAGTCGTTCCAAGGTCTGAGGGAGATAAAAGAGAAAGGGGTCTGATTGAAGAGGGGGATCTTGCTGGGAGATTGCTAGTTTTGGATAAGATTTAAAAATCCAATTTCTGTAATGAATTGAAGTTCGATCGAAGAATCAAAGGTTTTTTGTAAATTCATCTTTTAGGGATAGTATCAAATTTTTATGTCGTAGAATATTTATCTTATGCAGTCTTGATTTCTTGTTCTCTACAAAGTTGTTTGATTGAATTTTATCAGCTGTTTTTACGGATTGTAGTTCAACTGTTAAGATTATTTGATGTATGAATTAGTGAACGATCAATATTCCTATTTCATAAATTGCCATTCTTTGTGTGATTGATTTCGAATGATACATGATCATTCTTGGATTTGGAATTAAGATTAATTCGTTCTTTTGTGCTTTATAAACTTTTAGGTGTTATGTTAACGGATCAAGGAGACACAATAGTTAGGAGTTAAAAGATTGCAAATCGTGATCAAAGCGTTCCAATCTTTACCTTAGAAGAACGAACCCTAGAATCAAGCTGTGACTTTAGCAAGACATAAAATTGAGATACAAAGTGAACCCCAATCCCTAGGCTTTCCCAATTCTTGAATTCTCTCAGATTACTGCACTTGTTAATTTGCTTTAATTCATTGTTTTATGTTAAATTAGTTGTTAATCAAAAATCAAAAATCCAAATCATCTCTGTTTTCTTTAAATTGTTTTCTTCAAGTTAGTAGGTGAGTTTTCTAAATCAAAACACTTGTCCTTGTGGTTCGACCCTTGTTCTTGCACAATTATACTACAATTGATTCGTGCACTTGCGATGTTAAATAAATCTTCCATCACCAGACATCATCGATGAAACCTGGAGCCCTCGCCTTTTTCTCAGTCCACGCCCTCTTCATGCCGTAAATCCAGTCGCGGTACTTCTTACCGCACATCAACCAAAACGCCTCGTACGCCTCGGCGTCAGAGTGCTCAGGCCAACAATAAGTCAGCTGTAAGTTTAACCAATTTAAACATATTAATTATAAACTTTGATAGAAATTATTAAATTATTAAACATTAACATATCTTATATATCTTACCCTAAAATCATCCCACCAGGAGTCTCGGACCTCCTTAGGCACGTTAGAGTACTGTGGCCAGTACTCCTCGTGCCTCATCGTACGTAGAATACGTCCAAGGAAGCGAGACGGATCGGGATACCCGCCTGCAAACCTGACAAATATATATTAAACAAATATATTATACAAATATGCAATTAACATTTAACCAAGGAAGCATTAAAATTTTAAAACTAAAATATATATTATTACTTACTGCTTAAGGCTGGAGATGATAAGGATAATCCTACCATCTCCATCAACAACATCTGGAGTAGATGAGGACCCAACCCCGCTCATCGGCTCGTGGGGAGAGTCGGGCGCATCCTCGGGCTGATCTAAGTGAGGCTCAGCTCCTCCTGTAGGTACAGGTAGCTGTGTACCCGTAATGCAAGTAGGTAGAAGTCGGACCTTAGGTGTCCGACTCCTACCTCTACCGGCTCGTCCTGACATGTCTATATATAAATTAGTATATTAATGATGACAATTAACGCTAAGTTTAGATGACAATTAAGTTAAAATACATAACATAAATTAAAATCTCCCATCTTCATCTTAACAAGTAACATAGAAATAGCGTTCTACACATGACATTTAATTGCTAACAAAAAATAAAAGAGCCTAAACGGTACATACTGCAAGAATACTCAGAGTCTTCATTCTCAGTTTTTGCATTTTCTTCATTCTCAGATTCTTCAGACTCAGCGTTTGAGTCGCTACTACAAAACTCAAGTTCTTCTTCAGTCTTATCCTCGGACATCCAATCCTCTTCATCTTCTGTTACCTCGTCGTCTTCTTCTGCATCACCTTCAATAATCGGGACTTTGTCTTCAGACGGGGAAGGAGGTGGCAAATCAACGGGCAATACTATTTCCAGGCCCAAGGGAGGCACGGGCATTTCATCCATTGGATGACTATCAGAAGATACAACGGGAGGTACGGGCATTTAATCCTCTTGATAACATCCTTCTAATGACGATTCTGTAGTTATGTCGTCAGACCGATATGCTATATCAATAGTGCTTCTGGCCTTAGTCTTCCAAACAGCGCACCATCCCCTCTCATCAGCTCGCCGATAAGGGTATGGTGTCATGTAGACTTGTTGTGCTTGTGATGCTAAGATGAACACATCATCACCCGCATGTCTAGACGTCTGCTTCACATCGATTAGGTCAAACGAGTCGTGCTTTTTTATACCTCGTACAGCGTCTCGCCAGTCACAATTGAATAGGACTATATTTTTCCTCCCGAGATATCGTAACTCCATGACTTCTTTAAGGACACCATAATAGTCAAGGTTGCCTTTAAGATTGACACCGCTGTTATCTGTTTGTTTTCCCTCCCCGTATTCCTTTGTATGGAAGACATAGCCATTCACATAATATCCGTTGTATAAAGTAACTCTCATCAATGGATTTGCAGATATGTGAGATAATCTCGCGACTCTCGGGTCATTAGAATGCTCCAAAACCTGAAAAGTATTTCATAATAGACATTTTTAAATGACTGAGACATTATACCGTTTGGATGCATATATAAGATGTCTACATATAAATCGAGCCAGGAAATGATATTTACATATTTGCGTAACCACGACGGAAACTCTTTCTCTGTCCTGATTTCTCGCAATTCGTCAGATATATCATCTCCGGCTTGATCTTCGAACATACTGCATTAGGTTTAGAGTTTATACGAGTTATTTATGCATGTTGCAACTTTAATTTGAATCGGACGACTATCTAAAATTAAATGAAATTGATAATTAACTTACTTGAGATATTCCTCAACCTCAGGACAATTAAGGAGTATATAGAGTCTCGCAGCTTCATACTCCTTATTGCTTAGCATTCGAGTCTTAACCGGTTTACCGAGTGGCCGACCCGAGCATTAAATAATGAGATGTCTCCATTGACATCGGGCTCTCCACCATCATAATTGCGCCCAACCCTAGTCAATCTCGTTTCAATATCGGGATGAAAATATTGCGCGGCAAAGGCAACAATTTCCTCTATAATAATAGCCTCGCATATTGAGGCCTCAACCTTTGCCCTGTTTCTCATCTTCCTTTTCAAATGACCGAGATACCTAATTGCAGATGCATGACAGGATAAAAAAATGTTACACAAGCTATAACCGACTTTTAAGTATGTTATAGATGAAAAACGATTATTATGAGACGAGTTATTACCTCTCAAATGGATACATCCATCTGTATTGAACTGGACCCCCAACCCTAGCTTCATATGCCAAGTGGACCGGTAAATGCTCCATAGAATCAAAAAAAGACGGAGGAAAGATCTTCTCAAGTTTGCAAATCGTCACGACAATGCTTGCTTCGAGTCTTCTCATGTCATCAACCCGCGAGTCTTTGGATGATAACGCTCTGAATGACTCACTCAGCTCGGTTAACGCAATCCATATATTGTCGGGCAACAAGTCTCTAAGCGCAATAGGAAGTAACTTGTTCAGTAACACGTGACAATCATGACTCTTCAAACCATGAACCTTTCCTTCATCTACATTTACACAATTTCCGATGTTAGAAGCGTAACCGTCTGGAAGCCTCAATCCCTTCAACCACTTCAACACTAGAAGTCTTTGATCCTTGGTTAGCACGTATGGAGCGACAGGTTTCACTATTTTACCATTGACCTCTTTTAGCTCCAAGGCAGGCCGCATACATATGTCTTTCATGTCCATTCGGGCTTTGGGTGTGTCCTTGGTAATTGCCCTCCAATCCATAATGGTGTTAAAAATATTGTCAAACACATTCTTCTCAATGTGCATGACGTCAAGATTATGGCGTATCAAATTATCTTTCCAATAAGGCAACTCCCAAAATATACTCTTTTTGGTCCAATTATGTTTTACACCAAAATCTCGCAGTCTATCCTTTGCATACATCTTCCCCCACCTGGTCTTCTGTAGTTTAGACACCTTTTCATAAACAGCTTCACCGCTCAAACGTCTAGGCGCCTCATCACGCTCAACCCTATTCTTAGTGAATTGCTGCTTCTATGATCTAAATGGGTGGTCATCCGGTAGAAATTGACGATGACAATCAAACCAACAAGGTTTACGAGAGTGCTCGAGTGTGAACGACTTAGTGTCATCCATATAAATAGGATATGCAAGCTTCCCATGTGTGCTCCAACCCGATAACATCCCATAGGCAGGGAAGTCATTCACCGTCCACATCAACGCGGCTTTCATTTTAAAATTTTCTTTTTTGAATGCATCCCATGTTTCCACTCCGTCTTCCCAGAGCATTTTCAACTCGTCAATCAAAGGGCGGAGATAAACATCAATATTCTTGCCAGGGCTAGTCGGTCCAGGTATGAACAGTGACAAGAACATATAAGGATCACTCATACACAACCACGGTGGAAGATTGTAGACGGTAGCTATAACCGGCCAACAAGAGTAGGACTTCGCCCCAGGCCCGAAAGGAGTAAAACCATCCGCGCATATGCACAACCTGATATTTCTAGCTTCGGCAGCAAAGTCAGGATGGGTTGCATCAAATTGTTTCCAAGCCAAGCCGTCTGACGGATGAGTCAACACGCCATCCTCGCGCGGGCTTTCTTTGTGCCAACGCATAGCTTCTGAATTAGCTTTAGACGCGTAGAGGCGTTGCAATCTCGGAGTCAACGGCAGGTAACGCAACTGCTTATAAGGTTCATTCTTCTTGTGTTTCAAACTGCCCCTCCGTTTCGGCTTATATCGATCATGGCACACATGGAACATTCTTTCAAGTTTGAATCTTCCTTGTAGAAAAGCATGCAATCATTCTTGCACGCATCAATCTTCTCATATTTCAACCCAATATGCCCAACCATCTTCTTTTTCTGATAGAATTCTCTAGCATCTTATTCCCTTTCGGCAAAGCTTTTTTCAGTGCTTTCATAAGACGATTGAAACCAGATTGACTAATATTGCAATCTAACTTGATGTTTAGGAACTCAGCCACAGTCTCCAAAATGGTCTGCTCAGAGCTAGGATACAACTTCTCCGTTGCAGACTCCATAGCTTCAATGAACTTATTAGCTGCGGGATTTGGCTCCTCTTGACGTGCATTCTCCGACCAGTCAAAATGAGCACCAGCAACATCCCTAACCATATCTTCCATACCACGAACTGGTTCATCGTTCACACTCGTATTTACTGGTTCAGGTTCACGTAGAGAAATTCTATGCTGGTTACTTTCCGGCCTAGGCACTACTCTGATTTGCTCACCGTGAGCTACCCACCGCTTGTACCCAACTTGAAACCCGTGGTGGAGAAGGTGTTTCTCAACAATCATCGAAGGGAAGTACTTTCGATTTTTGCAGCCATCACATGGACACCTTATGTTGTTACCACTCATGTATTTGGGGTTCGCTAGAGCAAATTCGATAAAACTCTTCAAACCTCTAATGAACTCATCTGTAATACCACTACGATTCGGCAACCTCCGATTATACATCCAACTGCGATCGTCAGTCGACATCACTCCTATTAAGCAACAAATGATTAGTATGAGATCGAATACACTATTAAGTAATCACAATTCATCGGTCGACATCACGCCTAAACCATATCTAAGCCCTAAACACTATCTAAATCGGTATCTATCATCATATTCTCGTCAAACCCATCTCTAAAGCTGATCGTCCCAAATTTCCCACATCAATGTAATTTTATTGGATTCAAGATAGGAGATCCTTCAATTGAAGTACCTCTTTCATTCGCCGTCAAGCAATTACTTGATAAAATTTGTGTACGTCGTCATTTATCTCTGCCGCCGAATTAAGATTATTTAAGAAGAGGAATTCTTGAAAGCATCCAAGGACAACGGAGTTTTGTAATTCCCTATGTCGTTGACAGCTCTCCATCGTTCATTGAAGCCTAAAAATATTGCTCGTGAAGAAGAGTACTCAGCACTTTGGGAGTGAGCTCACAAGGATTGCAAAGTATCCTTACACTGGAGTTAAGACTAAGCTTTAACAAAACTTAGTAGCATCTCCAGTATAAGAATAGTTTTCAACCCTTTTGAGGTCACTCCAAAGTGCCGAGAACTCTTCTTCACGAGCAATATTTGTAGGCATCTATGAAAGGACGGACAGCTATCAACGACATAAAGAATTACAAAACTACGTTGTCCTTGGATGCTTTCAAGAATTCCTCTTCTTAAATAAGCTTAATTTGGCGGCAGAGATAAATGATGCCACACACAAATTTTATCAAGCAATTGCTCGACGGCGAATGAAAGAGGTACTTCAATTGAAGGATCTCCCATCTTGAATCCAATAAACCTACATTGATGTGGGAAATTTGGGACGATCAGCTTTAGAGATGGGTTGACGAGAATATGATGATAAATACTGATTTAGATAATATTTAGGGTTTAAACATGGTTTAGGGTTTAGATAAAGTTTAGGGGGTTTAGATAGGGTTTAGTGTTTAGGGTTTAGATATGATTTAGAATTTAGGGTTTAGATCGGGTTTAGGGGGTTTAGATAAGGTTTCGTGTTTATCGTATATGGTTTAGGGTTTAAGGGTCCAATTTAGGGTTTAGGTTGGGGTTTAGAATTTAAGGTTGTGATTAAGGGTAAAAGTTTAGCGTTAGATTTTAGGTTAAAGGTAACGTTTAGGGTTAAGGTTTGAGGGTCCAGTTTAGGTTTAGGGTTTAAGGTTTAAGGATCCAGTTTAGGGTTTAGGTTGGGGTTTAGAATTTAAGTTTGTGATTAAGGGTAAAGGTTGGGGTTAAGGGTATGGTTTAGGGTTAAAGTATGGTTAAGGTTAGGTTTAAGGGTTTTGGCTTAAGGTAAAGGGTATAGTTTAGGGTTAGGTTAGGTTTTAGGGTTTCGGTTAAAGTAGGGTTAGGTTAGGGTTAAAGTAGGGTTAAGGTTAGGTTTAAGGGTTTCCGTTTAAGGTAAAGGGTATAGTTTTTTTTTTTTTTTAGAAAACGAGGACAACGCCTGGGAATATATAACAAAAACTGAAAGTAATATACAACTCGAGAAAGGCCTTAGCCTCCTCTAAAACCATAAGCAAAACCAAAGCAAAAACCTAACAACACCAACATGCAAAAAACAGTACCCATGAACCTCAAAAAATCATCTCCTAAGAGCATAGATCCCACTTTCATCAATTCGGAGAGCATGAAGAACATCCTTAGGAAGATCCCGAACCGAAGAATAAACCGATGACACTAAACCCGATTGAAGACCCAAATCCCTACACAGCTTTAAACCATCCCGAAGAGCAAAGATCTCCGCTTGCATGTTTGTGCCCATGCCATAGTGATGAGAGAAGGCCCCAATAAAAGCACCTCTAGCATCCCGAATAATGCCACCACCCGTGCAAACTCCATTCGCAGACGGAATTGAGATTGTAATCATGAGAAAGAGAAGGTTCCCACCTTAAGAATCGAACCTTACGCATCTTATGCATTGCAACCTTAAGGCCGATACGAGAGAAAATAAGAATATCACTATGAGAAGGAGCCCCTTTGGGCACCAAAAAAGAACACATCTCCACCAAAGACTGCTTGACCGAAGCAACAATATTCGGACCATACATGGGAATTCCTTCAAAAATCGATTTGCACCGAGCCTTCCATATCTCCCAACAAGAAAAGGGCATAATCCCCATTCGCACCAAACCAACCTGTCTTCTCTTCGATTGACCTCTACACCACACATTCCGAAGATCAACAATATCGGTGTAATGGTACGGAAACTGAAATAACCCCGCCCAATGCCTCCAAACATCTTGGGCAATGGACGACTGCAAAAGAAGATGAAACAAAGTCTCTCGATTACCACCATTAGGACAACAAACACACCGAGAGGGCATATGATAGCCTCTAGATTCCAATTTCGCATCCACCGGAAGCCCATCATACATCACTCTCCACCAAAACCCACTCACCTTGGTGGGAATATTAGGATGCCACACCTTTGCTCCCCAATCAACTAACGGACTACGAACACGACAATGATCCCACCAAGCAGCTGTTTCAAACTCCCCACTTTTAGATAACGTGAACACCATCTTATCCTCTTTAGAAGCATCAATACGAACCCTACGAACACTGTCATGAAACTCCGAAGGAATATACTGAATCACATCCTCCAAAATATGAACCCCATCAAGGACAAGAAGGAGATGATCTTCAGGACGAGGACCCCCTAACCGAGCTCCACACCAATTATCCGCCTAAAATTTAATATCCCCTCTACCTACCACCCACCGACTACAACTCTCCAACTGAGGAAGAAAGACAGAAGCAGCTTTCCAAACATGAGAACTAGAAAAGGCATAATGACAACCATACTTACTTTGGATGAAGTGAGACCACAACGTGTCGCCCTTAGAAGCCACCCAAGCCAGCTTAGCTAACATAGCTTTATTCATATCCTCTAGATGTCGAATCCCCAAACCACCTTCCTTCAAAGGCCTACACACCTTATCCCAAGAAACCCAATGAGCTCGCCTATCCCCCCCACTGCTCCATAAAAAATTTGCCATGATGCTCTCAAGCTTGCGAAGCACTCCCTTCGGAACCTTCAAAACTCCAAGAGAATAAATGGGAATACTGGACAAAATGGATTTGATGAGAGTAATCTTCCCACCAATAGATAATAAGCGAGCTTGCCACCCATCAACCCTCTTCAAGATCTTAGCCTCCAAAGCAGCAAAATGAACCCGATGAACCCGACCTTTAAAAAGAGGAATCCCTAGATATGTCAAAGGAAACTCATGATGCATGCAACCCGACCACCGATGAATGTTATCAATCTCAAATTGCCTCCGCTTCGAGCTAACATAAAAGCCACTCTTTTGAAAATTAATAAGCTGACCCGAAGCCCTTTCATACATAGCAAGAATACCCCTTAAACCCTCTATAGACTTCCTCCTGCCATTGCAAAATAAAAGCATATCATCCGCATATAATAAGTGAGTCAAATGCACATCCCCTCGACCATGATCAAAAGAAGAAAAAACCTCATCCTGCAACGCCCTATGCAGAGCTCTAGAAAGAATCTCCTGCGCAATAATGAAGAGCAACGGAGAAAGAGGATCACCTTGCATCACCCCCCTAGTCAAAGCAAAAAAACCGTGAGCAACTCCTCCCATACGCATCGAATACCAATTACCCTGAACCAAACGACCAATCAACTGACAAAAAGGAGCATCGAAGCTAAAAAACAGACAGAGCCCGAAATAAGAAATCCCATTCCAATCTATTGTAAGCTTTCGATATGTCCAGTTTGAAAAGGACATTACCCCCAACCACCTTCTGGTCAATGCGATGAACCATTTCATGAGCAATAGCAATATTTTCCTGAATACCTCTCCCCTTAATAAAACCCGTTTGCTCCGGAGAAATAATTCTAGGAAGAACATTAGCTAGCCGGAGGGAAAGAATCTTTGAAATCACCTTATTCATAAAAGTGGACAAACTGATAGGACGCAAATCTGAGAAACCGACCGGCCTGTGAACCTTAGGAATCAACACCAAGATATTCGAAGAAAAACCTTTAGGAAGCTCCTCCCCAAAATAAAATGAACGCACAACTGCCACAACATCAGTCCGAATGATAGGCCAACACCCACGAAAGAAGTGACCTGTGAAACCATCCACGCCCGGAGCACTACTAGCATTAAAAGACTTGATAGCTTCCCAAATCTTAGGCTCTTCCGGCACAGCTGACAGCATGGCATTATCATCTGCAGTCACCCCCGGAACAATATCCTGAAAAAGACTATCCTCTACCAGATGAGGACCAGAAGAAAAAATAGCTTCAAAATGAGCAGCACCCAAATGACCAAGAATGGCCTCATTATCACACCAAAAAACATCCGCCAACTGAAGCTTCAAAGAATTTTGCCTTCGACGATCCTTCATAGAAGCATGAAAAAAGGCTGAATTCCTATCCCCATCCTGAACCCACAATTGACGAGACTGTTGCTGCTGCATCTCTACCTCCCATCTACGAACCTAAGCCAATTCTTCAGTTTTAATCTTTAACTCAGCTGCCACCGCATCATCACCACCCATCTGAAGAGAATGATCCAGTCTAAAGGGTATAGTTTAGGGTTAGGTTAGGTTAGGTTTTAAGGTTAAGGTCGTGGTTTAAGATCAAGAGTACGGTTTAAGGTTGTGACTAGAGTTATGGTATAGGGTTGGTGTTTGCGGTTTACGGTTTAAGGATGTGGTTTAGGATTAACATTAGGTTTAGGATTAGGGATAAGAGTTAGGTTTTAAGTTTAAGGATATGGTTTAGCGTTAGATTTTAGGTTAAAGGTAGCGTTTAGGGTTAAGGTTTGAGGGTCTAGTTTAGATTTAGGGTTAAATTTTATTTCTATACATATTTATATTTTTAAAATTAGTCTAGCCATATTTATATTTTTAAAATTATTTCTATACACAATTATCCAAGTAGTTAATTATTTAGATATCCATTAGTTTTCATGAACTTGATTATTGTGGAGTTTTATGAAAAACTATCGTCTATATATCAAGTCTTGTGAACCTGATCAAAATGTTGTTTTCTCTAGATTAACAACGTTAATAGTAAGAAGAAGTGAGTGCATAATAAGTTGCTTAAAAGCTTGAGGTGGGCCTCCTCCTAGCCATCCCTATTTTAATGTTTGGGTGCTGCGATGGGCCTTATCACATTGCAGCGATTAGGCTTATCTAAATCTCACCAGACTAAGGACTGTTGGCAATTGGCATCCAACCCATACAACATATTTGACTACCAACCAAGTGGGTATCGACTAGGTAAAAGCGCATACATTTTTAACAAAAAATAAACAAAAATGTAATTACAGAACACAAAAAATATATATATATATAAACAAAAAAAAAGAAACATACATTTTTTTACTACGAATTTTTCCAGTCTCCCGACAAACACAACAAAGAAAATCTAGCAGACAAGTATAAAATCAAATTGCCATTACCAACACACACCAATCAACACCAAAGAAAATCTAGCAGACAAGTATAAAATCAAATTGCCATTACCAACACGCACCAATCAACACCAAAAACACGAGACCAGCATAAGAACACAGTAGTAAAAAATTTAAGCTTAAATTAACGAAACACAACTCAAATTCAGTCACTAGCCTTAGTCTTCAAATTTCATAATTCACAACCAAAACACAATGATCAGTGTATGTCCGTTCATAAACATAAACAAAATTAAAGATCTGTTCTCAAAATTGACCAATCAACATATACATATTAACGCACGCACACACACACACGCACACATACATATCGAGATACAGGGAGAGAAAGTACCAGAATGATCAGAGAGTTGAGGCTAGAGAGAGCAAGAAAGAGCGATGAGAGAGATAGGAACTGTCCTCGTACGTCATCGTTCCGGTCGTCTTCTTCGTCGAGACCACGGCTGAAGGAAGAGAGAGAGAGAGTGAACTGAGAGAGAGAGAGAGTAAACTGAGAAAGCATTATAATTATAAAAAATAGAGAAAATTACTATATAACTTACCGGTAACGGTGGCGGTGGTGACGGTGGGGGGCGCAGCGGTGGTTACGGTGGGGGATGATGGAGGCGGACGGATGAAGGGAGAGAGAGAGAAAGGCGAGAGAGAGAGCATGGCTGGAGGGCGGTGGTGATGGCTGGAGGCGATGGGGGCAGTGGAGGCGGTGGTGACGGTGGGGGCGGGCGACGGAGGCGGAGAGCACGAAGAAGAGAGAGAGAGAAAGCGAGAGAGAGAAAAGAGTATGTCGATTTGGGGAGGGGCATTCGATTTAGGGCTTTTAATTTTAATTCTTGTCGGAGCTCAACGAAATTATCCGTCGAAATTATTGGAAATTTCTTGTCGGGATCCGTAATATTAATCTCAAAATTCTGACGATGCAAAAAGGAATATTCGAAGAATATTCCCTTAGTTACTGTCAGAAATTTACTGTCGGAATCGTCCGACAGTAATTACTGTCGGATTAAAAGGTATATTCTGAGAATATACCTGAATTACTGTCAGTAATATTAGTGTCGGATGATTTTCGACAGTAATATTTATCCCGCCAAAAAATTAACAATACTGTCGGATATACCGACAGTAATTTGCATATCTCCGACAGTAATTTCTGTCCAAAAATTTCGACAGTAAATTCTCCGACAGTAATTACCGTGTTTCTAGTAGTGTCCGGCACTCCGCTCTGATCAAGCGCAAACACTCGACCCTGAACCTTAGGTCTACCTTCACTATCCCTCTTAGTCCCACTCGTTTGTTGATTGACACTTTCTGACTGACTACCCTTCAGTTTAGGACAATTCCACTTCAGGTGACCGATCTCTCTA
This sequence comes from Platycodon grandiflorus, assembly GCA_016624345.1. NCBI lineage: Eukaryota > Viridiplantae > Streptophyta > Magnoliopsida > Asterales > Campanulaceae > Platycodon > Platycodon grandiflorus. Next base: position 33,313,861 of record CM028364.1, read on the forward strand.
CAATAATAACATTGTCCCGGCTTGATCCCCAACTTGCTCCCACAATCATCTTCAGAATGCCCATACTTTGAACAATAGTTACATACCAATGAATTGCTTCGCTGACTCTGATCATGAGTAATGTTATTACTTTGTCCCCCGGATTGTTGTCTTGATTGCCTTTCAAACTGTGATCTATTTCGATTCCTTCTACGATTGTCATTATTATTGTAATCACCACTGTTACTAAAATCCTGTACTCGTCCATAATTTTGTGAAGATTGCTCAGAATTGCCCATGTTTCCTCTTCTTTTATGTTCCTCAATGTCCCCTTCTATCGCGTAGGCGCGATCCACTACACTACGATAATCGGCAAGCTGTAGAGACAGTAACTGCTTCCGGTACTCAGTCTTCAATCCCTTAACAAACTTCTGTGCCTTCTTCACTTCATTAGAGCTTCTGTGAACTTGGCCGAATACTGAGCCACCGACATACTACCTTGCTCCAAATCTTAGAACTCTCGCTCTCTCTTCTCGCGAACTGCTTCTGGAACATACTGTGCTTTGAACTCTCTTAAAAAGTTAGGCCAGCTGTGTGGTACTCTCTGTAATTCCCAGCTTCCTTGCAACACCTGCCACCAATGTTCTGCTGCTCCCTCAAGTTTGAACACCGCTAAGGTCAATTTCTCATCATCACTGCAACCCAAAGCTGCAAAGATCTTGATTATGTGCTCGATCCATAATTCAGCCTTAGTAGCATCTGGTTCTCCCAGAAAAGTACGTGGTTTCATTTTTAAAAATTTCTCAAGCATACTGGTATGGTTCCTCTGTCTCATCTCAGGTTGCGGTATTTCAACTTCCAGTTGTGGAGCTTCTACTTCCGGTGTAGTTGTTGCTCCCCCATACACACGCTCAGTCATCTGGTTCATCAATTCCATTATCATTCCCATCATAACTATCATGTTTTCATTCTGATTTTCCTGGTTCGGTTCAGGAGGGACATTAGGCGGTCGATTCACATCCTCATCTCTACCGTCATTCCCGCCAGCACTTGTACCAACCCGACTGGTACTTGCTCCGAGCCTAGTTCGCACCATTATTAACCTACACACAACACTCAACGTTAAGATCTTAACAATAACACTATACCCACCTAGGCCATGGAACCTATCCTGGCGATAGCCAACTGTTGCTCTGATACCAACTATAACGCCCCAACCCAGATCTCTATAGGAAATCTCAAGGTCGGGTCGCCAAAACAACAACACGACCCAACCAAAGAAGAGAAGCACGTGGCGTAACCGCCCGTACTTACGATAAAACTCAACTTATAAAACCTGAATTAAATAAAACAAGTCTTCGGCGACACTACAGCCGGAACCCAACAACTAAAACCACAAGTCTAAGACTTTGAATATGCAAAACAACAACGACAATGATAACATAGTATGAACAATCTTCGGCGATAACAAGCCGGAAAACATCTAGTAACAACCACGAGTTCACAACTCGGGAAAGACAACTACTACAACAACATCGGCCACAACATGTCAGAATAAACTAAAACCACGAGCTACAACATGCTCGGGAGAGAAACTGAACTTACTACGAAGTTAAATATACAAGAACGACATACATACGTCGGCTACCAAAAGAATATAGGGTTTACAACACAACAAATACTACCCAAGTAAAGTTTACATAACTTTACGTAACTGTCGTCCTTACCAAAAGAAATACTGTTAACAACAACAAGCTCCAAGAGCTACTAGACCAAAATACGATCTTCGAGCTAAACGGAGTCTCACCGACCTCACCGGGAACCGCTAGGCTGGCTCGGATCTAAGGAAAACAAATAAACACATAACGGGGTGAGTCATAATGACACAGTAAGTTACTAATGCAACTACATGGCATGGCATGATGCTCAAGCGATAAACATAACATGGCATTAACATTTATATACCACAACTAAACATGTATATCATACTTGATATACAAATCATTCAACTCACATAGCACTTTGGTTAACACATAAGTGCTCTTAAATAATTCACATTATGAAGGATATCATTTCTCTTTCTCCAACTCTGCGTTGCTCCTGCAATATACAAATAATCAACTATGTCTCGATACCCATGTGTGTAGTATCAATGTCACCGAAATCACTCTTCGGCTATTGACTTCCCCAGAATCACTCATCGGGTTTTGACCTTCCCGGAATCACTCATCAGGTTCCCGGAATTACTCTTCGGGTTACATAGCTAACCAAAGTCTTGCGTATTGCTACAACAGTGGGGCTACTTCCCACCTGTGGCCAACAGGTGAGGGTGTGAACTCCGGTGCGGCGACTTATAGAAATCACGAAACAAATTCGTAAAGACTATAGGTCGTCCCACCTTAACATAAACAACGACGACGCCAGCTGGACTTACACCACGTACAAGCAGGTATTCTAACTCGACTCATACAAATAACCGTCAAGTTCTAAAGTAGTGAACTCGACAAATAACACGTAGATTAAATTATTCTACAAAATATGATCATCAAACATATCAACCAAGAACTTTAAACCAAAATTTTAGAGCTAATAACAAGTCTCTAATTTACCAGTATCATTTACTCGGTCAAATTATATATCAAACGAACTCTAAATCTCGTAGGATTTTAACATGGTGTTTGTTAATTACCACTCTAACTAAATATTAACTTCTTAGAGTCATTACAACACTTCTAAAATCTGGGTATATTTGCTATTTGCAAAGTTTCCCAATTAAGTCCCTAACTTGTTCTTGAGTCAAATTCCATAGTTGAGTGTTCAAAATCAACATGCAACATCATCCAAACCCAACACTTAACACACAAACATGTTATACATCTCAACATGTCATTTTAACATGAATTCATCAAGTAAACAAGACATGCATGTACATTATCTCAAGTATGCAGCAAATTTATTAAGCATACATAGGGGGTTTAGTAACTTACCTAAAATGGAGAAATCAAGCCAATGCAATCAACATCAAAGCCTTGTAGTGAAGTCCCCTAGCTCTTAGCAACACTTCTATGGTCTTGCATGGAAGATTCAATGGTTGGATTGAGAGAATAAGGGTCACACACACTAATCTCACCTTTGTCTCTCACACAAGCCCTCAAGCTACCATGGATGAACCAAGGTGAGTAATGAAGTGTTTTTATGTCTCTTTAGAGGTTTTAGAAAGAGTATATATCTGGTCAAAGGGCCCTTGGTTCGTATAAGTTGGTCAAGGGGGTGAAATTTCAAATTTGACAAGGCTGTACGGCAGATTCTGGACATAGGGCGGCCGCCTAGGCGCTCGCGCAGCTCCCAGATTGCCTAAATCCAACTTTCTGCCTTTTGAGCGCTCGCCCATGCTCCAGTGCACCCAAATTCACGAAATGTGCTCTAGAAAAGTCTCAATATGATGCCCAATAGTCCCAAGATGGTTCTAACACTTAGGTGAAGTTAAAACACTAAGCAAAGGTCTCCGAAAAGTCCTAAAAACCATGCCAGACGAGAAGCATACATATAACATGTAAATTCACACGAATTATAACAACAATGCATTATAAAGTGTGACGACCCGAGTCCGAGACTCGATGTTGAACCCCAACTCGGAGCGCCAAACCCAAGAAGAACGAAATAAAGCGAGCCACAAAAGCTCGAACCCAAAACCAAAGCAGCGGAATACTAAAAACAAGGCAGCGGAATAACAAATGAACTTGAGCTTCAAGGCTCGATTAACAAAATTCCAACAACATAAAAATAACCTCCACGGATAAACAAGCGCCGGAGAACAACAAAGACTACAACACCGCGAGTCAACGCTCGGGAAAAACCAATAGTAAAAATGCCAACGGGCACACGACCACAACAACTAAGAAAGCTGGAATTATAAAAATAATACAACCAGCACGACTCCACAAGTCGGCACCAAAAATAAGTTTATAAAATACAAGAATCTCTACCTGACATACTAAGTTTACATAACTCAGTTTAACCCACGACCTCACAAATACATGATACAAATATAAAACACTAACTAGATACAGCTAGAGGATCTTCGAACTAGAGCCTCACTGCGCCGAAAGGTATCCTGCAACTAAGGAAAACAAATATGGAAGGCATGAGTCGAATGACCCAGTAAGCTACTAATGAAACAATATGGCATGGCATTATGCACGTAAGAATAGCAGGATAATAAACAAGTTGTAGCACATAAGACAACCAACCCTATATTCACGAGAGGCTCAGTAGCCGCCAACCGTCATGCACTGGTTGGAGACCACGACCAACATTCGTTCATATAGGAAGCACATAAAGCTCAAAGTAAACACATAAAGGTGGATACGGTGGATTCGAGGTACACCTCCGAAATCCCTTGAAATACTTCCGACCTTATCGCTCCATGAAGCCGTAGTAAACGATCGTACTGCCGCTCCACGGAACTGTAAAAGATGCCTCTGCTGCTATCCAACAAGATAATAATAACAATAAATTCCTGCTACTGCTCCAGAAAGCCATAATAAATAACTGTGCCGTCGATGCTGGACACATCTCTCAATACCGAACATAAAACAGAGATAGATGATTGTGCTGCTGCTGCCGTACACAAATCACAGAGGGACCGGTGCTCGTATCCCCAAATCAAATATAGGTACCCGATCGCGTCAAGCACGATCTACAAGTACCTGTTCGTCGGTTGGTTTAACCTAACCGTCTTGTTTAATATCCGCAAGTGCACGGGCTATTGCAATATAGCGAGTGCAAGTACGAGTCGATCCCACAGAGACAGGGTTTACTTTGGATTTTGCTTTTGTCTTTAGATTTAGAGAATAGATTGGGAGAGATTGAGATTGGTTTTGAAAATGGGAAGAAACATATGCAACAAATATTTTAAACGAAACTTAATACGACAAAACATTCTCGGGATTGGAAATCATACACATAATTTGTTCATCAAATAGTCGTTGTCTTTGAAAATAAAGGTTTTCATAAAAATCAAGGATGGTATGTTAGGCCTACACTACTTCGGGTTAAGACAATAGCGTTTGTATTCTTCACTAATTATGTCCTAACTGTTTGAGATTTCCGTTTATGGTACTCCCGCCTGTCACAAACGGGCATTCCGGCTATCTCTAGCTGACCATAATTAGTAAGAATCCATTAAGAACAAGAGTCAACATACTTTCCATTCAAGGAACATCCCTAGGCCGTTGAACTACTTTCGTGATCAATGGAACCTAGTTTCTTTATATGGTTCCGTCAATCGAGATTCACCGCTAGGTCCTTCTCTCAATTGACTGAATCATACAAGTTGGACGTCTCCAAAATGTAAGTCATTTAGAGATCGATATAAAGAAATTGTTTTAGATGAAGTTAAAGGACAAGACTTTTAAATTTCAAGATGAACAATTTATGTATTGAGTTCCCAACCCCAAGAACAAGGGGGATTACTCACTAGCCATGTAAAATTAATAAACAATAATATAAAGGATAGAGTAAGAAAGACTTATTGTGAAAATAGAAGATGAATGGCTGGAATAATACTTCGCTTTTATTGCTTTCTTTCCAAGGCGATCTTCAAGAACGAATGTGAACTTCAATCCTCAAAGATTTTTGGAATTCAATACAATGGGTGTTTGTGTCTAATTTCTAGCGATTTCTGATGAAAATCTTACATATATTTCGTGTCTTAGACTGAGTATAGGGAGTCTTATTTATAATGGGGAGGAATCTCTTCAAGAAGGTGCCTCCAAAGGGTGCCTTTTAAATCTGCAGGTGCAATTTGCACGGCCGAGTCAAGTAAGTTGCACGGCCGTGCTCTTCTGGCGCCAAATTTAAATTTGATTTTTGACATCTTGCACGGCCGCTCCACCATATGCTGCACGGCCGCTCCGAGAGGACACGGCCACTCTTCCTTCAAGACACGGCCACTCTAAGCTTTGAGACCAAAAATTGCCCAAAAATGGCTTTGTGCACGGCCGCTCCTTTTGGGCACGGCCGTGCTCACGATTTTTGTTTTGTGAGTTTGGTTTGTTTGTTGCTCTGCCATGCCTTTGCATCAAAATTTGTCTAGGCATTCTTTGATCATAAAAAGGCTCCAAAACCTGCCTAAAATGTGTAAAACATACCAAGAGCGTAAAATCTAATAAATATGAAAAATGAGCTAAAATGTATTTAAAATGAGATGAAAATGGCAGTTAAACTGCGTAAAAGCATATAAAAAGTAGGGATAAATGACTATATAATAGTCACTTATCAAACTCCCCCACACTTAAGCTCTTGCTTGTCCCCAAGCAAGTTTAGGATAAAAAGAGGAATAAAGAAGAAAAAATTCCGGAATGATCCCTCAGAAAATAGTAGCAAGCCCTGATTGCCCCCTTTTTTGGATATTTGCCTTTTTATTTTTCCAGTCATATTTTGTATACCCTTAGAATTTATTAAAAAAAAACATTTAGGGGATATTTTAAGGAAATAACTTTTAAGAAAATAACCTAATATAGCATAAATAGAATTTGATCAAGTAAAAGCATGCTTAGAAGGATAAATCTTAGGTCAAACACTTGGTTAAAAGAGAAGCTTTCACTTTTTAGAGTGATTTTTGGGAAAAATGAATCTATCACTTTAAAATGTACAAAGGGAAGTATAAATACTTATTCACAAACTAGAAATTTCCATGGGATTGTATTGCATTTTTGAATCACAAGGGCGAAAAATGGAGGGTGATAGTGGAAAAATCTCATCAAGGTATTAGCAATTTTATCTTATTATTGTACGTGTTATAAAAGGCCTTTGTTATTTTTGATCCTTTCAAGTAGGAGGCATAGTGGCTGCGAACCCCATGTTCCTAATACTCAGATCAAAAATACTTATTGGATATTACTCCGTTTGGCAAGGAAGCATCGTCGCAGCGAACGCCGTGCCCCGAGTTACTTAGGAAGTAATAAGTTTTTCTTTTTGCCTTTAAGATTTGGTGACTGAGTCACTCTTTTAGCAATAAGATAAAAATTGTTTTAACCTTGATTTGATTTAGTGGAAATGGAAGGATGGGATTTCGATGAAGGGGTGTGATTCAAGGGTGCATAACAAAAAATGGATGCTTCTAATAAGGGAATAAATATTAAGTAAAATATGTACATTTTTAAAGAAATATTTTCAAGAATTTTACATAAGGATAACCAAGTGTATAAGAAGATTAATAAGGATTTCTTCTAATCAAATGCTTTTTCTTTGATAAAATCCTATATTTTGCTATATTAACTTATGAGGCTTTTAATTTATTTCCTAAAAATATCCCTATATTTTTCTTCTTTATTAATCTCTAAGTTTATAGAAAGTATGAGAGGAAAGATAAAGGCATTATTTTTGGGCAAATAGCAAGCATATGGATCATCATAGGGATTTTTTTATTTTTTATTTTTTTTTTACTATACATGCATAAAATGAAAATGCAAAAGTTATACTAGAAAGCAAGAAAATCTACACTAGAAAGCATGAAAATCTAAACTAAGAAAACATGAAAAATCTAATCTAAGAAAGCAATGAAAAGATAGATATACCCCCCCACACTTGAAATGAGCATTGTCCTCAATGTTTCAAGGAACAATGTTGATTCTTGGGGGAGTAAAGAGAAACTTACCGAGATTTGGTGATGGGTTCGTCTAGTGCTATGAATGAAACTACTCCAATTGGGTCTCCGGTCATGTAGTGCTTTAACCTTTGACCGTTTACCGTGAACTCTCCTTGTGCATCGTTTCCAATTTTAATAGCTCCGTATGGATATACTTCACGAACTTGATATGGGCCCGTCCATCTTGATTTTAACTTGCCTGGAAAAAGCCTTAAACGAGAGTTAAAAAGTAGTACCATGTCTCCTTCTTTGAAATCCTTTTTGATGATATGAGCATCATGCCATTTCTTCGTTTTTTCCTTGTATAACTTGGCACTTTCGTATGCTTCATATCGGAGTTCCTCGAGCTCTTGTAACTGAAGTTTTCGTTTTCACCGGCCTGCGAGGTCATAGTTTAGAGCTTTAATTGCCCAATAGGCTTTGTGTTCAAGCTCTCTGGTAAATGACATGGCTTCCCATACACCAAACGGAAAGGAGTTGTTCGATGGGTGTTTTGAAAGCATTCGATAAGCCCACAAAGCATCGTTCAATTTTATTGACCAATCCTTTCTTGAGTTTATGACTGTTTTCTCCAGGATCCACTTTATTTCCGGTTCGATACTTCCACTTGTCCGCTTGTTTGAGGATGATATCCGGTGCCCGTTTTATGATGGACTCCGTACTTTTTTAACAAAGCCTCGAATTGGCGGTGTGAAAAATGCGAACCGCCATCACTTATGATAACTTTTGGAACCCCAAATCTTGGAAAAATTGTATCCTTGAAAAGCTTCATGACGACTTTTGAGTCATTTGTTGGAGATGCTATGGCTTCTACCCACTTTGAGACGTAGTCCACCGCTACCAGGATATAGTTATTGTTGAAGGATGTTGGAAATGGTCCCATGAAATCGATGCCCCATACGTCGAAGATTTCAACCTCTAAAATATTATTAAGAGGCATTTCATTTCTTCTCGAAATGTTGCCGGTTCTTTGGCAACGATCACAAGAAATAACGAAATGTCGAGAATCTTTGAAGAGTGTGGGCCAGAAGAAACCTAATTGAAGAACCTTGGCGGCGGTTTTGGCTGTGCTTGCATGACCGCCATAAGGGGATGAATGACAATGATGAAGAATGTCATTGATTTCTTCATTGGGTACACACCGCCTAATGATCCCATCTGCGCAATGCTTAAAAAGGAGCGGATCTTCCCAAAAGTAATATTTAATTTCTGATAAGAATCTCTTCTTTTGTTGATAACTCATTTCTGGGGGGAGAATCTTACAAGCTAAATAATTAACAATGTCCGCAAACCAGGGGGTTTCGACATTGTTAATAGCAAGAAGATGATCGTCCGGAAATGAGTCATCAATTGGAAGGTCATCATTATTGGAAATTTCCAATTCCTTGGGAAGACGGGATAAATGATCTGCGACCAAATTTTCCGTTCCCTTTTTATCACGGATTTCTAAATCAAACTCTTGGAGGAGAAGGACCCACCTTATCAATCTTGGCTTTGCATCCTTCTTTGCCAATAAGTATCTTATTGCTGCGTGATCAGTGTATACGATTACTTTTGATCCCACCAAATATGACCGAAACTTGTCCATAGCAAATACTACGGCCAATAGTTCTTTTTCTGTGGTGGCGTAATTCATTTGTGCTTCATCTAGTGTTCGGCTAGCATAGTATATGGCATGTGTTTTCTTGTCTTTTCGCTGCCCTAGAACAGCTCCAACTGCAAAATCACTTGCATCGCACATTATTTCGAAAGGGAGATCCCAATCTGGTGGTTGTATGATAGGAGCGGACACCAAAGCTTCCTTCAACCTGTTGAATGCTTCAAGACAAGAGCTATCGAATACAAATGGAGCATCTTTCATTAGTAGATTAGTTAAAGGTTTAGAAATTTTTGAAAAATCCTTTATAAATCGCCGGTAAAAACCAGCGTGACCGAGAAAACTTCTTATTCCTTTAACATTAGTAGGCGGAGGTAATTTTTCAATAACCTCAATTTTCGCCTTATCTACTTCTATTCCCCTTTCGGACACCATATGTCCCAATACTATCCCCTCATTTACCATAAAGTGACATTTTTCCCAATTCAAAACGAGATTAACTTCTTCACAGCGTTGTAGGACTTTAGAAAGATTTTTCAAACATTCATCGAAAGAGTGTCCATAAACAGAAAAGTCATCCATAAAAACTTCCATTATATTTTCTATGTAATCGGAAAAAATGGACATCATGCATCGCTGAAAAGTGGCGGGAGCATTACAAAGTCCGAAGGGCATTCTTCTATAAGCGAAGGTACCATAAGGACAAGTAAAAGTAGTTTTTTCCTGGTCGTCTGGGTGGATAGGGATTTGAAAGAATCCTGAATATCCGTCCAAATAACAAAAATAGGAATGCTTAGCCAATCTTTCTAGCATTTGTTCTATAAAGGGAAGGGGAAAATGATCCTTTCGGGTGGCTTTATTTAATTTTCTATAGTCTATACACATGCGCCAACCCGTGATGTCTTTGTTGGGATTAATTCATCCTTATCATTTCGAATGACTGTCATTCCTCCCTTCTTAGGGACAACTTGCAGGACTTACCCATTTGCTATCCGCAATTGGATAGATGATGCCCGCATCAAGTAATTTAAGGACTTCCTTTTAACAACTTCCTTCATGTTAGGATTGAGTCTTCTTTGATGCTCAATGGAGGGTTTATGATTTTCCTCTAAATCAATCCTATGCATGCAAATTTTGGATGAATCCCTTTTAAGTCATCTATTGAATATCCTATGGCTTTTTGATGCAACCTAAGCTCCTTCAACAACTTTTCAGTTTCAAGAGGGCCTAGTTTAGCATTTATAATCACGGGATAAGTGGAGTTAGGTCCCAGAAATTCATACCTTAGATTTGTAGGAAGAGGTTTTAACTCAACTTGAGGTGCCTTAATCTCCTCATTTTTCTTTCCGTTGGAAGGCTCCGCTTTAGTCTCCAACTCTTCATAATCAGTGTTGCCACTAGACTTTGCTGCATGATTAGTATCCAAAAGCATAGTATAATATGCAATTTCATTATCGTCATCATCATGCAAAGTTCTTTCCCAATCTATAAGACTTTTTCTAGCGGGTCTTTGGATTGGGGACTTTCTAATTCCTTGCTAATGGATTCTAGTACGTTAATGCCTAAGCAAGGGTTCTCGAGATCGGGATTTTTCATAAATTTAGACAAGTTAAACTCTACTTTATCATTCCCTACATTTAAAGAGAGGTTACCATTTTTAACGTCTATAATTGCCCCAGCTGTGGCAAGGAATGGTCTACCCAGAATTACAGGAATATGATTATCCTCTTCCATCTCAAGAACTACGAAGTCAACCGGGATGATTAATTTCCCGATTTGGCAGGGGACATCTTCCATAATACCCACTGGATATTTTATGGAGCGATCCGCTAATTGTAGAGATATGGTTGTAGGTTTTAATTCCCCCACACCGACTCTTTTGCTAACTGAAAGTGGGATGAGGCTTACGCTAGCTCCAAGGTCTAGCATGGCATTATCTACATTAATTTTACCTATATTACAAGGAATAGAGAAAGTGCCGGGATCTTTTAATTTTGGAGGTAACCTTTTTTGTAAAACGGCACTTACTTCTTCCATTAATGCAACGGTCTCATTTTCCTCTAGCTTCCTTTTGTTAGAAAGAATATCTTTTAGGAATTTAGCATAAGAAGGCATTTGTTGCAAAGCATCGGTAAAAGGTACATTAATGTAGATAGATTTTAAAACTTCCAAAAATTTTGCAAATTGTTTATCAAGCTTTGCCTTTACCAACCTTTGAGGGTAGGGTATTGGCGGATCAAAATTTCTAGTTATTTTAGGGGATTCTGTTCTTTTATCAACCTCATCATTAGTCTCAACCACAGGTGGGTTTTGACTAACACTTTCTTCAATGGGATTTTTATTATCATTCTTCTTAGGAAGACAATCAATAAGCTCTTTCCCGCTTCTAGTAACTATCGCCTTAGCATGTTCAGTTAGCATTTTGTTATGGGCGGCTAAGTTATCAAATCTATCATTTAATAACTTGAAACATTCCCTAAACTCAGTATTAGTCTTTTCTTGATCATTTTTGCTTTCAACTATAAAATCTATTAAAAGATCTAATTTTGATTTAGGGGGAGAAAAAGCAATTGAAGTAGTATTGAAATTTCCAAATGTGATTCCCGGATTTTGTGTAGATGTTTGCGGTTTTAGAACGTTGTTATTCTTATAGGAGAAGTTGGGGTGATTCCTCCATTCAGGATTGTATGTATTAGAATACACCCCTCCTTTTTGTCCAAAAGAATTTACAAAGTTCACTTGATCATTAGAAGTAATGTCAAGTAACTCGCAATTTTCCGTACTATGTGAGTTAGACCCACATAGTTCACATAACACATTTATATTAGCCACGGGATTGACATTAAGATTTTCAAACTTTTTCAAAATCATGTCAACTTTAGAAGAGAGGAGAGTAACTGCATCAACATTGTATTTACCGGGCGTACCTTGTTGTTGCTCCCTCTCGTTTGACCATTGGTAATGGTTCAATGCAATATTCTCGATAAGGTCGTATGCCTCATCGACTCCCTTGTTCATCAATGCTCCTCCTGCAGCGGCATCAATGGTCTCTCTTGTCTTGAATATGAGACCGTTGTAGAAGGTGTGAACAATCAACCACTTTTCGAGCCCGTGGTGGGGGCACATCCTGAGAAGCTCCTTGAATCGCTCCCATGCATCATACAAAGTCTCACTATTCGTTTGACAGAAATTTGTGATCTTTGTGCGGATTTGGGCTGTTTTGCTTGGTGGGAAAAAACGCCCAAGGAATGCTTCTTGAATTTGGTCCCATGTCGTCAATGAATTTTGGGGGACCGAATTTAACCATTGCTTCGCCTTATCCTTGAGAGAGAAAGGAAAAGGCGCATTCGTATTGCTTCGGGTAACATTCGAATACGTGTGGTATCACAGTATTCCAAGAATGTTTGGATGTGGAGATGAGGATCTTCGAAAGTGCCGCCATATTGGTTATTCATAACCATATGCAAGAGTTGCGGCTTTATCTCAAAGTGTGCCGCTCCGGCATTTGGCACAACTATAGGTGATCTAGTTCCCGGGTACTTGGATTCACAAAGTCCCGTAGGGTCCTAGTTTGCGCTTGTGGCTCTTCTTCCGCCATACGTTTGCTTAGTGTCTCCTTGAATTTTCTTAGTCTTTGGTGAAGGCTTCGTTCGGGTTTGGATCAAAGTTGTCAAAGAACGTCGAGCCCGTTTCATACACTATAAGAGAGAAGAACACTCAAAAAGAGATTAAACGCAACAAATTATCTAAGTAAAAACAAAACAAAAAAATAAAAACAAAATAAAACAAAAAGAAATTTATGTAGTAAAGACAAAAACTTAAAAAGTAAACCGTTGTCCCGCAACGGCGCCAAAACTTGTTCGTCGGTTGGTTTAACCTAACCGTCTTGTTTAATATCCGCAAGTGCACGGGCTATTGCAATATAGCGAGTGCAAGTACGAGTCGATCCCACGAGACGGGGTTTACTTTGGATTTTGCTTTTGTCTTTAGATTTAGAGAATAGATTGGGAGAGATTGAGATTGGTTTTGAAAATGGGAAGAAACATATGCAACAAATATTTTAAACGAAACTTAATACGACAAAACATTCTCGGGATTGGAAATCATACACATAATTTGTTCATCAAATAGTCGTTGTCTTTGAAAATAAAGGTTTTCATAAAAATCAAGGATGGTATGTTAGGCCTACACTACTTCGGGTTAAGACAATAGCGTTTGTATTCTTCACTAATTATGTCCTAACTGTTTGAGATTTCCGTTTATGGTACTCCCGCCCTGTCACAAACGGGCATTCCGGCTTATCTCTAGCTGACCATAATTAGTAAGAATCCATTAAGAACAAGAGTCAACATACTTTCCATTCAAGGAACATCCCTAGGCCGTTGAACTACTTTCGTGATCAATGGAACCTAGTTTCTTTATATGGTTCCGTCAATCGAGATTCACCGCTAGGTCCTTCTCTCAATTGATGAATCATACAAGTTGGACGTCTCCAAAATGTAAGTCATTTAGAGATCGATATAAAGAAATTGTTTTAGATGAAGTTAAAGGACAAGACTTTTAAATTTCAAGATGAACAATTTATGTATTGAGTTCCCAACCCCAAGAACAAGGGGGATTACTCACTAGCCATGTAAAATTAATAAACAATAATATAAAGGATAGAGTAAGAAAGACTTATTGTGAAAATAGAAGATGAATGGCTGGAATAATACTTCGCTTTTATTGCTTTCTTTCCAAGGCGATCTTCAAGAACGAATGTGAACTTCAATCCTCAAAGATTTTTGGAATTCAATACAATGGGTGTTTGTGTCTAATTTCTAGCGATTTCTGATGAAAATCTTACATATATTTCGTGTCTTAGACTGAGTATAGGGAGTCTTATTTATAATGGGGAGGAATCTCTTCAAGAAGGTGCCTCCAAAGGGTGCCTTTTAAATCTGCAGGTGCAATTTGCACGGCCGAGTCAAGTAAGTTGCACGGCCGTGCTCTTCTGGCGCCAAATTTAAATTTGATTTTTGACATCTTGCACGGCCGCTCCACCATATGCTGCACGGCCGCTCCGAGAGGACACGGCCACTCTTCCTTCAAGGCACGGCCACTCTAAGCTTTGAGACCAAAAATTGCCCAAAAATGGCTTTGTGCACGGCCGCTCCCTTTTGGCTGCACGGCCGTGCTCATTGATTTTTTTGTTTTGTGAGTTTGGTTTGTTTGTTGCTCTGCCATGCCTTTGCATCAAAATTTGTCTAGGCATTCTTTGATCATAAAAAGGCTCCAAAACCTGCCTAAAATGTGTAAAACATACCAAGAGCGTAAAATCTAATAAATATGAAAAATGAGCTAAAATGTATTTAAAATGAGATGAAAATGGCAGTTAAACTGCGTAAAAGCATATAAAAAGTAGGGATAAATGACTATATAATAGTCACTTATCAGTACCCAACCGATAATGTACCCGACCGCATCCCGCACGGTCTACAAGTACCCATTTTGGACCATTTTCTGTATCCACGTCGACGTATCGGTCGATCCCCTACGACCCGAGACAATACGGCTCTAGCCACTTATAGGTATCACAAGGGACCGGTGTCCGTATCCCAATGCATACAAAACAATGTCGACAATGCACAGTCGCCGTTTATTCCGTTCAACTGTGGGGCTAGAGAAACCCCTACCGTGGCCAACGGTAGGGCGAGGCCAAGTGTATTGGCCTTCGGCTATTACGAAGCCCCTGCTCCCGCAATAATCGAGTGTCAATACACCTCCAATGCACATATGCCAGCTGGACTCGATGCAATGCACAAGTAGATGTTTACCCATGCCAAACTAATCTAAGTGTGTTCTATTGAATCACAACTCAATAAACCAAATCATGATGTGTCCTAATGAATCACAACCCAATGAAATCAAACCATAATGTGTTCTACTGAATCACATACTAAATCAACATAACGTGCTTGTAAATATTAAACACGCAATCAATCATCAAAGTAGGATGATTGTCCTATTGCTTACTAGAACAACCACACATACACCAAATCATTTTAGTCCGCACTTGCTAGACTTCACAATCATAATACAGGTAAGCCTACTCGTACTTACAATCATAATTCAACGTGCTACCAACACGCGCACTTAGGATTTCTACGGTACTCCGCGATCACAATACACTCCCTCTCATGCATATATATTCCACCTCATTTTTGTCGTATATTATACATATAGCGACTTCCTACAAGTCACATCGCCCGAATGGAACGATACCCAAGGTGCTTCATACTACCCAAAATACAACTAACTCATCATCCGACGATTGAGACTATTCGTCTCATATGAAATGTCACGCACTAAAGGTATAACTACACGATAACACTTAGGGAAAGATCTAAAATGGATAATTAACCCTTGCTAAGGCATAAGGTTAAGTCAACGATTCACCGCACACCATAGTCAGTAATGTTTGACTAAGTCAACCCAAGTCGAGTCCTATCGGGTCATGATATCAACAATTCGTCATCCCACACCGTAGGAGACCACAATACAACCTATATAGGTTTATACTACACGTTACCACATTACACGATGTATAACCTCTATGTCTTATACAACTCCGCTAGAGATGGTCACCAACGACTACACCTCGAATGCACCGTAGTATCGTCCCTAATTAACCGTGCTAACCACAATAACCAACGTTCGGGGTATATACTACCCGTATGAATCTCACGGGTCATCGCGAGAGTGCTAACGATGAAAGTCTCAAAGAGCTACTCATGCTCGGTAGAACTAAAATAAGTCATCGGCGACTTAACGGCCGGAACCCAACTATAACATAAACACACGAGTCTATAACTCGGGAAAAGCAACAACAACAACGATAATAATAATCACGACACAATCTCGAGCGGCCTCTACTACTCGGAGGCAACAATCATTGCAATAACAACAACGTGTACACAATGAACTCCAAAAGTCTCTAATATTCGGAGATCACAAAATTAACAACAATTCATCAATACCCATCATTTAACATGCTAGAGCATCACATTGAACAAGTATAGCATGTAGGGAGTTCATATGCACATAGATAACACGTAAACATCGCGATACTACTCTACGATGCTCAAAATCTACGAAGGAGATTAGTAACTTACTACAAAACACAAATCCTCCACGAAATCGGAAGGGCTTCGGGTGAAAACGTACTCCTCCACGACCTCTACGCCGCTACGGAGTCAAATCAACGATCCCAAACTCGAACCAAGCTCGAATCAAACTTCCTCTCTCTCTAACACCACTTTCTCTCTCTAAGATGTGGAAGAAGAGATGGGTTTGTGATATACTAACAGATCGGACGATCCCTTCAGGTAGAAATGTGCTCCTCGTCGTCCTCTACGCTACGGCGAAGACGGCTCGTCGATCCGACAAGCGGAGCTCAAGATATCGCGAAATCTTTCCTTCTTCTCTCTCCTTTCTCTCTCTAAAGTCTCTCTCTCTATTTTCTGGTTTGAGAATGAGAATGAGGGGGAAATAGAGTTGGGTTATGATATTAATACCATGGGTAAGTGTTTGGTCCAATCCCGGGCTTGTTTGAGCATTTTAAACCACTTAAAAACACGAAAAATCGAGAAATAACGAAAACCAGACGAACAGAGCACCAGTCTGTCCGTCTTCGCACAATCGTGCCAAAAATAGGCGCACGGTCGTGCCAAACCTTATGTCAGAGTCCGGACCTACTATAAACTCTCGCACGGCCGTGCCAATATGGCTGCACGGTCGTGCCAAGGTTCATGTGCCCAAACTCAGTTTGTTTTGCCCTTTCGTCCTATGTTTGATCACTTGGTCACTATTAGGTGTGATCCTATCATCAAATCAACATCAAAACACATCCAATACACACCCGAATCATCTCATGACGAGGCACGAATGATAACGAACATAAGTCTCACACATATCACAAGTTAAACACGCGAAATGGATCTCAAACTATCTCAACATACGGATTAATGACAAAGCGAACGTGCTTGTCGTTTACGAACGAATCCAAGCCGAGGCTAGCATAACCAACTAGAGAGGAAATGAAATGTACACAAATGCTAAACGAAGTCGAGGATGATCTCGAACGGATATAGGAACAAGGTGCAACTCGCCATGAGTTAAACACGTGTCAAATGGTCTTCAATCTAACACGTCACGCTTAACAAGCATGACGCCTCACTCTCCGAGGGTTTTAAGGTAAATACCGAGAGATTACGAGTGAACCCGGAATGAAGTTGAGTCGGGGTATTACATCCTCTCCCCCTTAAAAGAATTCGACCGCAAATTCAAGGATCAAACGTTCACGGGGAAAACATACATCACAACGGGGCTATACCATAGCCTACGCAATCACAATTCTACCGATAGAGAGTGAAAGTCCAACAAATAAAGGGAGTTGGTCCAAGTTAGAGGTCATCGACCTCAAGTAGTGTACACATGCGAAATATCTAACGAATATATATACAATTTCGAGACGTGAGAAATCTCGGGGTTTCATTACGAGACTCACTACCGTCTCCGGTCAAGTCCAAATTCAAAGTACACTACAAAGTGTCATAAAAACACCTTCGAACACGTTCCAACGCCACGCTTCCGCGCGCTAACGAATCTCCACTTCCCGTGGTACAACTCTCAACAATTACTCACGGGAAATCCCGCGATCAATTAAGTCCGGGCTAACACAACCTTAAGGTTCAAGGGTTACACTAGGACGTCCTATCATCAAGGAAATAGGCTTGAATCAAAGGGTGCAATAAATGCAACACCTCGAAGTCACGCGAGTCATAGGACTCTGTTGTGAATGACGGCACTACCGGCTTTATCACAAGCCGACGATACAAAAGGCTAACGGGATCGCAAGTTAATAGGCTCGCAATGCACTATTCATGTCAATAAGTCGTAAGGTCAACATAAATAATAATAAGAGTTTCAAACTCTAAATACATTCGACGGAACGGATCGGTATCATGGGACACCAATACCATATACTGCACATGCTAGTCGAAACATAGAGTGTAACACACTCTCAATGATTACATCCACAGGCCAACTACGAGATATAATATTCTAACGAACGAGTACCCAATTAGAGTACACGAGATAGTCCAATAACAGGAAAACGAATAAATAATAGAATAAGTCACGATGAACATGACTTTTACGGGTTCAATCACAAGGCCTCACCTCTTAGCCTTGACTCGCTCTGTTGGAGTCTTGGCTCGGTGCAGGAGGGTTCGGTGGGGTAACTTGCTCCACTCGAGGTGTCTCACCTAGGGCTTCAGTTGGTCCTCCAGTTCTTTCAGTTCTCGTAATGCGTGTCTGAGTTGAAATACGGTCGGGTGCATAACCGACATCCTTGCAGTCTTCCTAGTTCATGCCATCCTGCTACAGGAATACAATAGAGACATTAAATCTCTAGGGGAAGTGAAACACATTAAGTGAATCAATGGAGGCATACTTATCAACATAATGTTCTAAACTCTCAACCCAACACATATAACATGCATGTAGAGTCCTAATGATAACCATCTCACTATGCCAAAGGGCACATGCGCAAGGTGACACGATCTATTCCTATCGCAAAAGTCTATAAGGCAAGACTGAATTAATACAATGTATCCAGTCTACATCACGTCGCATACAATATAGCAACCACACGCTCACCGCCGCCGAGGTGGCAAATCAATTCAATATCTCTAGTGTTAAACAAACTTATAACACACGGGACAATATACAAGTCACAAGGGCTAATCGCATGCCCGAAATACTCATGTTCAATTAAGCACAACGGCTCACACAATATCAAATCAAACCAATACACGAGAAATGATATACAATCCACACTCAAGATACACAATCTTGTTCGAGTACAACTATTCCATTTTCTTGTCCATTCCAGTTGGTAATAGGGTTAGACAATTTCTATCTATCATGCTATCAACTTAGTCTTGACGAATATCTCTTGACAACCAAATCAGGGGCCCTTCTGAAGTGGCTTCAAACCTACCGTCACCAGGGCGTTAGGGACAAGTGATTACAAATATGCCCTTAGAATCGGTCTCATGCACATAAGTATCAAATACAAGCAAATGCACCTGTGTGACACAATGTCTCTAGTATGTACAAATGTCGCATTCCATGATGTGATATGCAAGAATAAAGTGTCCAAGTTAGTACGGACTCATATACTCGCACTATCGTAACCCGACACTCCACGATAAACACTAGTGGATTCGTGACCCAGAATCTCGGGTCTTCCACCTCTATTTCCTCAGATGATCGCTAATATCAAGCCTAAGACGTTCCCTAAAACCTCTCGACTATACTTCTCAGAATCAACGAGACAACCTACAATGGTCAAATCTCGCTACTAAACTTATCAAACGACTCTTACTTAGTCGTCAACACTCTAGCGAGGACTTAAAGCGCACTCACTAATTCCACAAGGGGAAATAACCGACTACAAGCCGTTAGTCTCCGCTCTCATTAGCGTAAGAACTTAACTAATCCAGTCCTACGTGGACCATCTCTATAATTTATCAATATCCAAGGTAAACTTAACATAAAACTCGACGTTAAACGCTCAACCCAATACCCAAATCACCTAAGCCGAGGATCCTATCCTGGCGGATAGCTAACAAGCTCGATACCAGCGTGACGACCCGAGTCCGAGATTCGATGTTGAACCCCAACTCGGAGCGCCAAACCCAAGAAGAACGAAATAAAGCGAACCACAAAAGCTTGAACCCAAAACCAAAGCAGCGGAATACTAAAAACAAGGCAGCGGAATAACAAATGAACTTGAGCTTCAAGGCTCGATTAACAAAATTCCAACAACATAAAAATAACCTCCACGGATAAACAAGCGTCAGAGAACAACAAAGACTACAACACCGCGAGTCAACGCTCGGGAAAAACCAATAGTAAAATGCCAACGGGCACACGACCACAACAACTAAGAAAACTGGAATTATAAAAATAATACAACCGGCACGACTCCACAAGTCGACACCAAAAATAAGTTTATAAAATACAAGAATCTCTACCCGACATACTAAGTTTACATAACTCAGTTTAACCCACGACCTCACAAGTACATGATACAAATATAAAACACTAACTAAATACAGCTAGAGGATCTTCGAACTAGAGCCTCACTGCGCCGAAAGGTATCCTGCAACTAAGGAAAACAAATATGGAAGGGATGAGTCGAATGACCCAGTAAGCTACTAATGAAACAATATGGCATGGCATTATGCACGTAAGAATAGCAGGATAATAAACAAGTTGTAGCACATAAGACAACCAACCCTATATTCACGAGAGGCTCAGTAGCCACCAACCGTCATGCACTGGTTGGAGACCACGACCAACATTCGTTCATATAGGAAGCACATAAAGCTCAAAGTAAACACATAAAGGTGGATACGGTGGATTCGAGTACACCTCCGAAATCCCTTGAAATACTTCCGACCTTATCGCTCCATGAAGCCGTAGTAAACGATCGTCGCCGCCACGGGCTGTAAAAGATGCCTCTGCTGCTATCCAACAAGATAATAATAACAATAGATTCCTACGCTACTGCTCCAGAAAGCCATAATAAATAACTGTGCCGTCGATGCTGGACACATCTCTCAATACCGAACATAAAACAGAGATAGATGATTGTGCTGCTGCTGCCGTACACAAATCACAGAGGGACCGGTGCTCGTATCCCTAAATCAAATATAGGTACCCGATCGCGTCAAGCACGATCTACAAGTACCCAACCGATAATGTACCCGACCGCGTCCCGCACGGTCTACAAGTACCCGTTGTGGACCATTTCCTGTATCCACGTCGACGTATCGCTCGATCCCCTAAGACCCGAGACAATACGGCTCTAGCCACTTATAGGTATCATAAGGGACCGGTGTCCGTATCCCAATGCATACAAAACAATGTCGACAATGCATAGTCGCCGTTTATTCCGTTCAACTGTGGGGCTAGAGAAACCCCTACCGTGGCCAACGGTAGGGCGAGGCCAAGTGTATTGGCCTTCGGCTATTACGAAGCCCCTGCTCCCGCAATAACCGAGCGTCAATACACCTCCAATGCACATATGCCAGCTGGACTCGATGCAATGCACAAGTAGATGTTTACCCATGCCAAACTAATCTAAGTGTGTTCTATTGAATCACAACTCAATAAACCAAATCATGATGTGTCCTAATGAATCACAACCCAATGAAATCAAACCATAATGTGTTCTACTGAATCACATACTAAATCAACATAACGTGCTTGTAAATATTAAACACGCAATCAATCATCAAAGTAGGATGATTGTCCTATTGCTTACTAGAACAACCACACATACACCAAATCATTTTAGTCCGCACTTGCTAGACTTCACAATCATAATACAGGTAAGCCTACTCGTACTTACAATCATAATTCAACGTGCTACCAACACGCGCACTTAGGATTTCTACGGTACTCCGCGATCACAATACACTCCCTCTCATGCATATATATTCCACCTCATTTCTGTCGTATATTATACATATAGCGACTTCCTACAAGTCACATCGCCCGAATGGAATGATACCCAAGGTGCTTCATACTACCCAAAATACAACTAACTCGTCATCCGACGATTGAGACTATTCGTCTCATATGAAATGTCACGCACTAAAGGTATGACTACACGATAACACTTAGGGAAAGATCTAAAATGGATAATTAACCCTTGCTAAGGCATAAGGTTAAGTCAACGATTCACCGCACACCATAGTCAGTAATGTTTGACTAAGTCAACCCAAGTCGAGTCCTATCGGGTCATGATATCAACAATTCGTCATCCCACACCGTAGGAGACCACAATACAACCTATATAGGTTTATACTACACGTTACCACATTACACGACGTATAACCTCTACGTCTTATACAACTCCGCTAGAGATGGTCACCAACGACTACACCTCGAATGCACCGTAGTATCGTCCCTAATTAACCGTGCTAACCACAATAACCAACATTCGGGGTATATACTACCCGTATGAATCTCACGGGTCATCGCGAGAGTGCTAACGATGAAAGTCTCAAAGAGCTACTCATGCTCGGTAGAACTAAAACAAGTCATCGGCGACTTAACGGCCGGAACCCAACTATAACATAAACACACGAGTCTATAACTCGGGAAAAGTAGCAACAACAACGACAATAATAATCACGACACAATCTCGAGCGGCCTCTACTACTCGGAGGCAACAATCATCGCAATAACAACAACGTGTACACAATGAACTCCACAAGTCTCTAATATTCGGAGATCACAAAATTAACAACAATTCATCAATACCCATCATTTAACATGCTAGAGCATCACATTGAACAAGTATAGCATGTAGGGAGTTCATATGCACATAGATAACACGTAAACATCGCGATACTACTCTACGATGCTCAAAATCTAAGAAGGAGATTAGTAACTTACTACAAAACACAAATCCTCCACGAAATCGGAAGGGCTTCAGGTGAAAACGTACTCCTCCACGACCTCTACGCCGCTACGAAGTCAAATCAACGATCCCAAACTCAAACCAAGCTCGAATCAAACTTCCTCTCTCTCTAACACCACTTTCTCTCTCTAAGATGTGGAAGAAGAGATGGGTTTGTGATATACTAACAGATCAGACGATCCCTTTAGGTAGAAATGTGCTCCTCATCGTCCTCTACGCTACGGCAAAGATGACTCGTCGATCCGACAAGCGGAGCTCAAGATATCGCGAAATCTTTCCTTCTTCTCTCTCCTTTCTCTCTCTAAAGTCTCTCTCTCTATTTTCTGGTTTGAGAATGAGAATGAGAATGAGGGGGAAATAGAGTTGGGTTATGATATTAATACCATGGGTAAGTGTTTGGTCCAATCCCGGGCTTGTTTGAGCATTTTAAACCACTTAAAAACACGAAAAATCGAGAAATAACGAAGGACGACAGCACCGGTCTCCGTCTTCGCACGACCGTGCCAAAAATAGGCGCACGGTCGTGCCAAACCTTATGTCAGAGTCCGGACCTACTGTAAACTCTCACACGGCCGTGCCAATATGGCTGCACGGTCGTGCCAAGGTTCATGTGCCCAAACTCAGTTTGTTTTGCCCTTTCGTCCTATGTTTGATCACTTGGTCACTATTAGGTGTGATCCTATCATCAAATCAACATCAAAAAACATCCAATGCACACCCGAATCATCTCGTGATGAGGCACGAATGATAACGAACATAAGTCTCACATATATCACAAGTTAAACACGCGAAATGGATCTCAAACTATCTCAACATACGGGTTAATGACAAAGCGAACGTGCTTGTCGTTTACAAACGAATCCAAGCCGAGGCTAGCATAACCAACTAGAGAGGAAACGAAATGTACACAAATGCTAAACGAAGTCGAGGATGATCTCGAACGGATATAGGAACAAGGTGCAACTCGCCATGAGTTAAACACGTGTCAAATGGTCTTCAATCTAACACGTCACGCTTAACAAGCATGACGCCTCACTCTCCGAGGGTTTTAAGGTAAATACCAAGAGATTACGAGTGAACCCGGAATGAAGTTGAGTCGGGGTATTACATAAAGTATGTGATACATAACTAGGAAATATATCAAGAATCAAAACATGATTGATCTAACATTTTACTCCGAAAAAAAATCTAAACACTTATAATAATATGTTAACATGTAACAAAGTAAGCACATAAGTCATAATTAAATTCCAGGGTATTACAGTCGTGGTATTGGCGTTGTGGTTGATTTATGGTATTGTGATTTTTAGGAGCTGGATTAGCTCGTGTTATACATGCTTATATTAGAGTTGATCCGGTTCATGTCCGGATCCAGGGCTCTAGGTATGGGGTTCGGGTTGGGGCATGACAGTTGATATAAGGGCGGTAGTTCCTCGGATAGGAATTGAAGTTAGAGATTAAGAATTTGATGGTATAGTGTTATCTTGTTTGGTGTTGAAGTTTGAGGTTAAGTGGTGTTGGGTAGACTACCACACCATGGGTATAGAAGTAAAGAGTAATTGAGTTAAGTGAGTATAATGGGATGGAGGGTAGCCATTTTGTTATGATGGTAAAGGTTAAGGTGATTGGTGGCTACGATTTCTATGATGGTCTTGGAGACGATTATTATAGAGAAATATCGTGGGTGATGATATTAAGTGCATAACTTCGAAGGATAGGGCCTTTTTGGTTTGAACGGTGAAGAAACTTTACATTATATCATGAGGTAGTAGGTAACGGATTATAACTTGAAATGATCATAATGGTACTTTGGGAATCGCTAGCGTGACAAAAGGATGGTTGGTAAAAAGCATGATTTGACTTTCCGTTAAGGTAAATAGTTGTTAGCGTTTAAGATTTGGATTTATTTCAAGGGGTGGAGACGCCGGTATGCGATTAGTGTTCAGAACAAGTGACGGTAGAGGTTATTGGTTTGCACTTAGTGGTGAATGATCGAAGTAAGTTACTATTGGGGAATAGTAATGGATTCGGGAAAGTAAGGCCTTGTCCATAGATGGCAATGCGAGTAGATGTGAATATGTGTAAGTGTTGTATTTTAGCCTAGATTTGCTTGAATCCATAACCTAAGTCTAAGACAAGGTGACTAATGGGCCTGCGTGTCTGTTAGTGTGGCAACTTGTACTTAGGCATAGCTTGAATAGCTTAGGGTTGCTAATTGTATAAGTCTTGAAGAAGATAGCCTATAGGGCATCGGACGTCCTCTGCACAATAGGCAAACAATGCATCAGCAGTCTTTCGTTTGAATATCGGACAAGCTCATATCGGCCAAGCTTCATCAGCAATGTTGAAGAACCTTAAGAACGTCCGATGGAGATCTGCCTAAGACATGTCCAAATTTGAAGACTTCATTGACTTCGATGCAACGTTAACCTGCAAATCACATTCAATGAAGGTTTCCATTCTTGGCATACACTCAGAAAAGGACATTCCGCCTGCAAGCGCAGACCGCCCATTTTTAGCAAAGAGTCAGGAGACAGACTGCAAGTTGCAGAACCGCCTATCAGTGCTTAACAACACCATTAGAGCATTGAATGCTCTTAAATTCAAATTGAGCAACTCATGAAGATCTCCAACGGCTCCAAGGTCTCCCCTGCATATAAAAGGAGACTTCATGGCAGCATTTATCAACTTTTAACAACTACAACTCTGAATCTTCTTCATCTACTTCAAGTGCATTAAAGCTTAAACGTCCTATTTATATACATTCATTGAAGAGCTTCATACTTAGACTTCTAGTCCATTAAAAGCTCTTCATTGATTGCAACACCTAGCTTTTCATAGCTCACGAGAATTGTATCTTATTGATATCAATTCTCCCACACAAACACTTGGTCAACAAAATTTTTGTACACTATCCATTAGAGAATTAGTTTGTAAAATATCTAGTGGAAAAACTTAGTACACGATTTTCAAATCCAAAGTTGACCACTTTGGTTGTGGACGTAGCACTTATTTATAAGTGTGAACCATATTAAATATTCTGTCTATTTGTGTGTGATTGTGAATTGATTGTGTTGCTTTAAATTTCCGATTTCCAAGTGTTAAGCTGCGATCTTGACTGTGAAGATCGCCATTCTCAACTTGTCTGTGCTTCACAAGACTTCCGCCTGCAAAATTTTTAAAACCCTAGTGAAGTAAGATTTTTGAATCAATTTCAAAAATTGGACATAGGCTATTCAACCCCCCCTTCTAGCCTATATTGAGCAACCTTGGACCTAACAATTGGTATCAGAGCTTAACTCTTTGAAAACTTGTTTTTCCGAGATTAACCTCTTGAGAGATTAAAGATCATGGCTGCTCACCAAATGTTGGAAACTTCAAACGTGAACCATTGTCCTGTCTTGGATGAAGTTCACTTTGACATCTGGAAAGATAAAGTCAAAAGACATATGAATTCAATTGATAAACGTTTGTGGAAATGTGTCACGAGATGGACCCGTAATTCCAATGAAGCCTAATACACGGCGCGGTAGATCCAACTGCTGCACCTGAAGTACCAAAGCCAGAAGAAGAGTGGGATGATGAAGACAGAAAGAATGATGCTCTGGATGGAAAGGCCATCAACATCATTACCAGCTGTGTTGATATAAGCACTTATCAGCAGATTATCAACCTGGACACAGCAAAGGAAATGTGGGAAGCCATCCTTGAATATCTTGAAGGTGATGGTGAGACCAAGAACAACAAATTATATACCTGCATCCAGAAATTTGACTCCTTCAAAAAGGATCCCAAAGAGTCTCTGCGAAGTGCCTATGACAGATTCTATGAGGTAGTCAACTCTTGCTATTCCTTAGGAAAGAAGTATGAAAAGAAGGAAATAAACATGAGATTTCTAAATGCACTGGGCAGTTTATGGCATGTTAAAATCACTGCCATGAAAGAGTCAAAAGATTTAAACAAATTGACTCTTAGAAACCTTTATGCTAGTCTTTCAGTTTATGAGCTTGAGATCCAACAAGCTCAAGAAATGGAAAAGAGTTTTAAAAACTTGTCCTTACCAGCCATGTCTACTGAACCTTCCTGTTCAAAACCTGATGAAACACCTTCTACATCCAGTGAAGATGACGATATTCTTTCTGACGAAGCCTTTGCTATGTTTGTAAAGAAATATCAACGTTTCAAAAGGTTTAATAAACCATCATCACATAGGCAGTCTTCTCACAAAACTGCCGTTCCTTATAAAACAACTGCTCAACCAAAAATTCGCTCCTTATAAAACAAAGGACCATCAAAAGGATAATGAGCTAGTTTGTTTTAACTGTAGGAAACCAGGCCATTTTGCCTCTAAATGTCCAAAGCCAAAATATGAATTTTATAAGAAACGTCCCGAAACTAAATTTCAAAAACAAAAAGGGATGGTGGCTGAAGACATTGATGAAAGCAATCTGCCTACATGGTGTGACACTGACACTGATGAGGATGACTCTTATGACTTTGTTGAAGAAGCCAACATATGCCTTATGGCCAGGAGTCACCACATGATTCGGTGAGGTCACTACCATTTCAACAAGATGACATGATGATGATGATGAGCTTAATGAACCTTCAAAGGGAGAGCTCATCAAAGCAAACAAAGACATCTTTGGAAGAATTTTCAAAATTCAAAGCCGCCTATGTGAAATTAGCCAAGAAGCATGAACTAGCGTCTCGAGAAATCAACCTTGATGTCTAAGATCAAAGATCTTGATAGACAAAGGAAAGTATCAAATTGCAAAAAGAGAACAAAGCTTTGACTGAAAAAGTGGACTTCCTACTTGAACACATCAAGAAGATAAATTCTGAGAAAGATGACCTTCAAAAGGTTGTCAATACTTGGAATAACTCTAAAGGAAACTTTGATACCATTCTCTCAAACCAGAAAGCTTTAGATGACAAAACTGGTATTGGTTTCCAAAGTGAGTTCAAAGTAGGTAGTTCTTCTAGTTTTCAAAAGGATGAGACATCTGAAGTGATTGCTGAAGAATTGGCTGTAGAAGTTTCTTATGACCAGCAGTCTCCCAAAAGGCAAGGACTTGGCTTTAACAAAGTTCCTTTTGTTTATCCCAAGAACACAAAAGACAAGTCCAAAAGGAAGCAATCTGCCAGCAATGACTCTGCTAATAGGGAGTCTGAGCAACTAAAACCTGCAATTAGTCACCCTAAGAAAACAGGGATGACTAATAGCAAGTCTAGGAATTATCAGCTCAAACCTATCAAATTTGTCAAAGGCAAGACTGCTGTAATACCCCGATCCTACTCCTTTCCTGGTTCACTCGTATGTCGGGTCAATTCGAGTGTTGTTTCGTGTGTTTAACTTCGGGTATGTTTGAGTCTTAAGTTCTTTGTCATTCGTGCATCAATACGAGATGATTAGGTTGAGTTTTGAGTGTGTTTTAACCTTAAGATAGAAAAAGATACACACAAAAGCATAGATACATGCTTAAACTCGAAATTCTGTCCATCCGAACACCTTGTAGTAATTTGGTCATAGATTTGTGTAGAAAATTCGGATTTGTAAACCGTTTGATTCTGTGTAAACTAGACTCAAAGAGCTTTCCAACCATATATTATTTGTAATTTTTAAATGTGTAGATAATCTCAGGCATGTCTTTAAAGTTGACCCAAAATTTCAGAATTTTAATCTAGCATTTGACCAATGTTTTAATTAGTTGACAATTTGACTAATTTTGTAATTTTTTTAATTGACCAAGTGGAGACACCAAAAATCAGACTTACTCTCTCCTTGTTAAGTGAGGAGAGACCTCACTTCTTTCCCCATTTGACCATGTTCAACCGTGAGTTAGAGAGAGAGACTAGAGAGAGAGTAAAAGTATTCTAGAGTGAGAAAAGTGTGATATCTTGAGCATCCGGAGTCCGATCGACGATCCGTCTTCACCGTTGCGAAGCTCTTGACTAGAGGAAGATTATACACTGGTTGCATGTTGATTTCCATGGTTTGATTTCATTAAGAGGTAAGTAACTATAATGTTTTGTTTGATTATAAGATGAAATGGAAGAGTAGAGCATGTAGGTGGTATTAGTTGATCATTATTGTGTTAAATCCTTGGAAGAAACATGTGATTAGTTGCTCTAAATGATGTTATGATATATTATGTTGTTGTTTGAGGTTGCAAATATAATTGGGAGAAGACATGATAATTTTTGGAAGCAAATGCTTAGTTTATAAAAATCAGATTTGTCACAGTTTTAAGGCATGTTGTTGAATTTTCTGGGAAAAATCTGTCCATGAGAATTGCATGATTTTTGGATATGTTTTACATTGATATGTTGTGTAGTATCCTGTAAATTTTCACTGAGTTTTGATATTGGGAAGTACCTCAAATGAGTCTCCTAATATCGCTGCGCAGAATGAATCGTTGCTAGAAAATCTGAGTTGTAGTTCAATCTTTATGTGGCTGCATGTGGATGAATATAAGTCCAAATGGACTGATTTAAAATGTTAAATTGTAATTTGGAATGTCTAGTTTATGGGTATATAAGATTCATAATATTTGGACATGCGTAGAATATTTGGTGAATTGTTTGTTACAAGTTAGAAGGAGAAATACATAAATTTCAAGTTAGTTGCAGTCCCTGTTTTGGGCTATTTTCGGGAAAATTTTGGTACTAATCTACAATTGGGAATTAGTTGAATTTTGGATATGTTATTCTTTTGTATGTTATAACGTTCTCTGCAAAATTTCATAAATTTTAGAGGTCGGGAAGTATCTCGTTTAAGTCGTGTATTAGTGCTGCGCAGAGCAATCTGCTGTTGGAAATTCTGGGCACTAGTTCCGAATTTAAGTGGCTGATTCTTGATGATTATAAGTCCAAATGAGGTGATTCAAAGTGGTAAAATATATTTCCAGATGTCTAGTTTCTAAATATGGAATAATTATAATATTTGGATTTTTGTGGAATATTTGGTGAATTTAATGGTACGACTGCGCAGTGCTGAATAAGTATCGTTGTTATAAGTCTCCAAGAATTAGAGACTCGTTGAGTTGCAATTGTTGTTATTGTTAAACATCGAGTATTAGTAACTCGCTGGAATTTTGTAAGTAGCTACTCGCGATGAACTTGCGAGATTTATATGGGTGCTAAACACACCAAATATGGGTATTGTGATTAATGTTGTTAATTAGGGACGATACTGCAGTTCATCCCGATGTTTCAAAAATAGGTTATGACTCTAGCGGAGTTGATATGAGATAATATATTTATATTAACACGATACAAACTATATACTAGTTGTGACTGACTCAGGTGGAGTAGCATAGGACGTAATGAACAAACGTCGAATAATGTAGTAGATTTATTAATGTGTAGATTCGACTCTATGAAGTTGAATAATGAGTAGTATAAATCACTACAGGTCGTTATTTAGCCTCCTACGATATAGGATGACATACCGTGATTATCGTTCCAATTCGGACGAAGTGACTTGTAATGAGTCGTGATGAATATAGTACACGAAGATAATGTTATGTGATAGTTTATGCTATACATGTGATACATTGTATCAAGTGATTTTAGGATTCTGTAGAGATCCTAAGTTGAGTTGTACAATAGGTCTACTTTGCCTATTTTCTTGCTTTGGTTATATGTTAAATGATTACGGACATATTGTGATTGTTCTAGTATGAGATAGGACAATCATCCTACTTTGATGATTGATTGTAGGACAATCATCCTACTTTGATGATAGATTATGTGTTTAGTATTTACAAGCATATTGAGTCAATTTGGTATGTGATTCAATAGAACACATGATGATTTGTTGAGAATGATGAGTAAATATCTACTTGTGCATTGCATTGAGTCCAGCTGGCATTTGTTGTTTAATCAAGGTGGGACGACTTATAGTCTTTACGAATTTGTTTTGTAATCGCTATAAGTCGCCGTACCGGAGATCACACACCCTCTTCTGTTGGCCACAGTTGAGAAGTAGCCCCATTGTTGTAGCAATACGCATGACTTTGGCTTGCTAGTTGAACCCGATGGGATTAGTCGGGGACGTCGATACTACGTACACGGGTATCGAGGCACATATGTTTTCTCGTGTATTGCAGGAGCAACGCGAAGTTGGAAGAAAGAGAAATAATATCCTTCATGATGTGGTCTAATTAAGTTGCACTTATGTGAACACTAAAGTGCTAAGTGATTCATGTGACTTGTATACTTTTAATATGATACATGATCATTATGGTATATAAATGTTATTACCATGTTATTCCTACTGTGAGCATCATGACATGTCATATAGTTGCATGTGATAGCTTGTTGATTATAGGTCAAGTTAGAATAGTACCTTGACTTGCCGGTTTGTGGCTGAGATGTTAGGTAAGCCGGAAGTGCTACTTAGACGAGCTACATGTAGAGTTTTGGTTTACTGTTGCATTCATACTCATAGCATACAATACATTATAGTGGCTTACGGGGTCTTGTAGACTCACTCTTATTGTGTTGATTCTTTTAGATTGTAATTGGAGGATGACATGCTGAGGTTGGTGAGGCCTGCGGTGCTGGCAGATTAATCTTTGGGTAGTTGCTTTTCGGAGCCTGTTTATACTTATATTTCTTAGTTCAGTGAGAAAGATGGTTGATGTAAAGTTATGTAAACTTTACTTATGGGTAGCATTATTTTGTAACTCTTTTTATTGATGTATATTTTTGGAGCCGACACTCGATGTCGAGCCGTTTATTATTGTAATTTTTCCGAGCATGTTAGCTCGTGAGTATTTAGTGTTATTGTTTCTCCGGCTTTGTATTTAGCCGTCGAGGTTTATTGTTGGGATTATGTTAGTATCGTTCTCAGGCTTGTGTTTAGCCGTGGAGGTTTTCTAGTTATAGTTTTGTTATTTGAGTTTTTTTGAAACTCAGGTTTTATTTAGTTGTGGTTTTTCGCTGCATAGTTTTGGTTTTGAGCTTGTGTAGCTCGTTCACTTCTGTGGACTTCGGTACGTTTTGTTATTTTGGCGCATCGAGTTGGGGTTCAATGTCGGATCCCGAACTCGGGGCGTCACAACTGCTGATCCTAACACTGCCTATAAAAGGGTAAAAGAAGTGAATTCTGCCGATAAAAAGCTTAAAGGACATGTGCCTGTAAATACAAAATCTTTTGATAAGAGGTCTACCTATGGTAAACCTAACATCAACAAGAAAAGGCATTATCGGTCCTATAGGCCGATTATCGCGAAAGGTCATTCCAAAGACTGGCGATAATAGGAAGCCTCAAAAGAAATCATTACTCTTGTTGAAGGATTTCACAAATGCTCTTTCTGCAAATGCCATGGTCATGAGATTCATGAATGCCTTCGAGATTTACACCTAAATCTAGAGGATTTACTCCTCCAAAGGTTAAACAGGTGTGGATCCCAAAAGGTTGCTAACCTTGAGGACCCAAAAATAAAAGGGGACCATATTCTTAAATGTCTATATTTCAGGAATGCTTTATGGCCGTCAATGAAGAAGAGAAAGATCTATGGTATCTAGACAGTGGATGCTCAAAGCATATGACTGGTGATCCAAATCTTCTCTCAAGCATTGTTGAAGCAAAGGGTCCCTCAGTCATATTTGGAGACAACTCAAAAGGGAAGACCATTGGTTATGGAAGTATAATCAGAGGCAATCTCTCTATCAACAAAGTCTCTCTAGTTGAAGGTTTAAAGCACAATCTGCTAAGCATATCACAATTCTGTGATAAAGGTCTAACCTGTCAGTTTTCCTCAAGTCAATGTCTCATAAAGGACAATGAGACATGTTCAACTATCCTGACAGGGTTCAGAAAAGGAAATGTCTATGCTGACCTAAATCTTTGTTGGAAGAAAATCAAATCTATGCTTGGTTGCTAGGTCATCAACTGACAACAGCTGGTTGTGGCATAAAAGGCTTAGTCATCTCAATTTCAAATACCTGGAGAAGCTATCAAAAGACAATCTAGTTGTTGGTTTGCCTAAAATATCAGCTGAATCACACAGTCTCTGCAGAGCATGTCAACTAGGCAAACTACACAAGTCTTCTTTCAAAAGCAAGCCTTGCCTATCAACAACCAGACCTCTACAGCTCTTGCACATGGATTTGTTTGGACCTGTAACTACTACAAGTCTTGGTGGCAGCAAGTATACTCTTGTGGTAGTTGATGATTACTCAAGATTTACTTGGGTAGAGATGATGTCCTCCAAAGATGAAGCATATGACATCATTACTGAACTCTTCAGAAGACTACAGACTCAGAAGCTGGATGATATCTCTGATGTCAGATCAGACAATGGAACAGAGTTCAAGAACAATGGTGTCGCCAAATATTGTGATGACCATGGAATTGGTCACAATTTCTCTGCAGTTGGCACACCTCAACAAAATGGAGTTGCTGAAAGGAAGAACAAACTCTCATTGAAGCAGAAAGACAATGATTGCTGAAGCCAAGCCTATGTATTTCGGGCGAAGGCGTGAACACCGCCGCTTCACACAAAACAGTCCATCATAAACAAATTTCATAACAAAACTCCATATGAAGTATGGAGAGGCGAGCTCCCAACATTGGATTCTTTAAAA
Organism: Platycodon grandiflorus; assembly: GCA_016624345.1. Classification (NCBI taxonomy): domain Eukaryota; kingdom Viridiplantae; phylum Streptophyta; class Magnoliopsida; order Asterales; family Campanulaceae; genus Platycodon; species Platycodon grandiflorus. The sequence continues at coordinate 33,347,230 of CM028364.1, forward strand.
TATTTGGTTGTAAATGCTATGTTCTTTACAATGGTAGAGAACATAGAGGTAAGTTTGAATCCAAAAGTGATGAAGGAATTTTTCGGATATGCCAAGTTTTCAAAAGCATACGAGTTTACAATAAAACTTCACTTAGAGTTGTTGAATCGTACATGTTTCTTTTGATGAATTTGATTTCATTGGGCCACATTTGGCTCCTAAGGTTACTAATGATTCGATGAATATGAGGCAGTGCAGAACGGCCAAGTCCCGATCTGCGATCCTCCTTCTTCACAAGATCTTCCAAGAGTCAACTGTTAGAATCCTCAAACGAACCAACAAATGAACACTCGAAAACCCGAATCCCCTTTGCCTTCCACACCGAAGTCATACAACCTACCTTGGAATTAACCTACCCTTTAGAAAACCAAGCTTCATCACTTCTACTTCTCAAGAATCCAACTCTGCCGATGCAATAGGACAAGTTCAACTGCGAAGTTAGGGAAGTAAAAGATCATCCTATCACTCAAATCATTGGAGATCTTAATGCGGCGTTCAAACTAGACAAGCTTCAAGGAATGAATGCATGTATTCTACTGCATTTGTATCTAACATTGAACCCAAAAGATTGATGAAGCTCGGAAGATCCAAGTGGGTGGAAGCTATGCAAGAAGAGCTAAACCAATTTGACAGATGCCAAGTCCGTCACGGTCCCTAGGCCTAAAGGACAAGCGTTATTGGCACAAAGTGGGTTTTCGAAACAAAATGGATGAAAACGGCAATATTACAAGAAACAAGGCAAGGCTGGTAGCCCAAGGATATAGACAGGAGGAGGGTATTGACTATGATGAGACATTTGCTCTGTTGCAAGATTAGAGGCTATCGATTATTCTTGGCCTATGCCTCTTACAAAGACTTCAAAGTTTATCAAATGGATGTAAAGAGTGCTTTTCGAATGGAGAACTTCAAGAAGAAGTCTATGTAGAGCAACCTCCTGGATTCATTGATTGCTCAAGAAGAAGATGTCTACAAGCCGAGGAAAGCCCTTTATGGACTCAAACAAGCTCCAAGAGCTGGTATGAGACCCTTTCAAAGTTCTTGATATCTCAAGGCTTTGTAAGAGGTCAAATTGACACTACTCTTTTCATTATGAAACATAAAGGTCATTCCTTACTTGTTCAAATTTATGTTGATGATATTATCTTTGGTTCCACTAATGAAAATCTTTGCAAAAGGTTTGAAAAGCTTATGCAGAGTAAATTTGAGATGAGCATGATGGGAGAGCTCAACTTTTTCCTTGGTCTTCAAATTCAACAAAGTTCAAATGGTATCTTCATCAATCAAGCCAAATATGCAAAGGATGTTATCAAGAAATTTGGTCTTGAAAATGCAAACGACTTCACCCTATGGCTACTAACGCCATCTTGACAAAGATGAGAAGGGCAAGAAAGTGGACATGACTCTCTGAGGCATGATTGGTTCACTTTTATACTTAGCTGCTAGTAGGCACGATATCATGTTTCTTTGTTTGTGTTTGTGCTAGGTTTCAAGCTGATCCAAAGGAGTCTCACCTACAAGCATCAAAGAATCATCGATATCGATAGATACTCCCAATTTGGGAATCGGTATCCTAGAGATTCATCTTTTAATCTTATAGGCTATTCGATGCTGATTTTGCTGCATGTAAAGTTGACAGAAAAGCACAAGTGGGACATGTCAATTCTTAGGAAATAGACTTGTCTCATGGGCCAAAGAAGCAAACCTCTGTTTCAACTTCAACAAGCGAGCGAGAATACATAGGCTGGCGGTAGGCTGCTGCTCACAATTGCTGTGGATCAAACAGCAACTAGTTGACTATGAGATCAAAACTGCTGATTGTCCTATAATGTGCGACAACACATCAGCAATCTCAGTTTCTCAAAATCCTGTCATGCACTCCAAAACAAAGCACATTGATGTGAGATATCACTTTCTCAAAGACCATGTTGAAAAAGGTAACATCAGCATGCAATATGTGCCTACTGAGAATCAGGTAGCAGACATCTTCACCAAACCACTTGATTCAACCAGGTTTGCATATTTAAGAGGAGAGCTTGGTATGCTTGACCTCAATCCTTAACCTTTTCTAGCAAATTCTTTAAGTTATTTTATAAACTGCTGTTATTAAACTACCTACGTGATCAGATGATTGCAACTCTGCCGAGTACATAGACAACCTTGAGTAAGTATCTATATTCATATCGGCAGTCTTCTATAAAATAGGCAGGCTTTGATAAAATAGGCAGACTTAAGTGCGCCATACGTACAGTAACTCAGCAAGTCATAAATGCGGATTTCAAATTTTATCAAATACCATTTATTGGCCTGTCAGAGGTATAAAAGGGCAAAATGTACAGTGACTCTTCACAGTTCTCAACAACCGCCATTTTAAACTTTCAAAAACCCTCTAACTTCCAATATACAATCTCTCCAAAAAGCCTTCAAATTTCCAAAATCTTTACGTTTTCTAGCTAAAATCATCAATGGTAAGAATTTCTACATCTTTTCTATTCATTTAAATCCAATGTTTCGGTCTTGTTTTGACCTAATTCAAGTTGTTCAAACTGTCCGCCATTGAAAAATTTTGGATTCTTGCAATTGTTGCTTGAATTGTGTTTATGTGGTGTAAAATGTGTTTTAATGCTTTAGGTAATACTATATTTTCAGTTTATGCCACTTTGTTTGCTTGAAAATGACAAAATCAGTCACAGTTTAAAAACCCAGTTCATGAACTGTTCTTATCTTATGTCTTAAATTGTTTATGTTTTGGGTCTTGATCTGAACAGTACTTGTTTTTGATAAATATCTGCTTCGAATATCTACTGATTACATATTTATCTGCTGTTCTATGCATAATCTGCCGATTTCTATATATGCTGTTCTCACATCTGCCGATTATGTAGGGAAAGTCTAAATCCTCAAAGGCTGCTGCCACTTCTTCATCCTCCGCCTCTGCTAAGCCAACTAGGGCTGCAAAGGCTGCTGAGCTCCCAATAAGGATCCTTCCCAGGTCAAGTTATCATCCTGGGATGACGTTAGACCGAGATTCCATCATCGGTACATCTGGTGATGCCTGCTCAAAGATTTGGTGAATGTGGACTTCTTCCCTGTTCCAACTCAACGACACCCACTACAGCAATTTTCTAGCTGAGGAGTTTTACACAAGGATGATCCTGCCTCCTCCTCCTCTAATGCCAGAGCCGTCAACTTAAGCTACATCAAGGGCTACATCGAGGCCACTACATCAAGTTGACCTATAAGGATATTGGAGAAATCCTTGGACTGTTGAAGGCAAAGCGGACTTGACCGATGCGAGAATCGGCGCTTGCTTGGGAGATGATGAGGGGGCGCCCAACCGAGAGGTTTTCGAGATGTCCAGGAACCTCTTCCCGAGAACCCCTATCATATCGGCCATCGCTCGACAAGAGCATTTTATTCAAAAATGGCTCGAGGGACATCTTCACCTCCCGGTGATGTGGACCAAAGCGTGGTCCTTCGCAAGCAACTCAAGCGGGCCAAGATCATCTTCTCAATGCTATCCCGAGTGTTCTTTGAAGTCCAAGCTCACCCTTCCATGAAGAGGCCCTTCGTAAGGGTTATTAATGTTATCCTCCGCGTTATGAGGAGATTGATGAGCTAGTCGTTAATGACGACCTCATCAAGGTGTCCAACACCTACGTCTTCACGGTCAACAACATCACCCGCTATCGGGATGATATGGCCAAAGGACAACCAACGCGGTGAAGGCTGCTGCTGCACTGTGCTGCTGCTCTGCTGCTCTGCTGCTGCTTCTCGGTGGCCCTCTACCCAAGCCGGCAAGGGTAAGAGGAAGGTCTCCTACTGCCCGGGTTACCTGGAGGAGGAGGAGCCTACACCTATTGGGGAGCCGCTGAGCACTTTGACCTCGGCAGATGGACCATGATCCCTATGAGCTGCCGAGCCTCCATCCAAAAAGCCCAAACACTCTCCCTCTCTCACTCCAAAACTCAAACAATCCAGGAAACCTGCCCGTTCAAAGGCAGCTGTTGAGAAGGACTCATCAACCTTCAAACCAGCTGACCTCTCCAAATCCTCTAAAACTACCTCCCAATCCTCCAAACCCAAATCTAAACAAACCCTCCTATCCACAGACGAATCATTTGGCCTTCCTAAGGTCTCATCCACCTCTTCCTCCACACCAGCCGTGTCTACACCGGCTGTTTCCACACCAGCCGTTTCTCCATCGGCTGTTCCCCCACCAGCAGTTCCCACCACAACATCTCCATCACCAACTTCTGCCTCCTCTACTCCTACCAAATCTAAACATGGCAGACGTTTTAAAAGGAGTGCAAAGAAGAAGGTACATTTTATGGGAACTGCCGATGAAACCACTTCTCCTCCACCTTCACCACCTTTGCCTACTACCACTACCACCTCTCCTACTTCCTCACCTCCTCACTCTGCTCCCATCCAAACAACCCCCACACAAGAACCATCTATCTCACCTGCCACCACCTCTCAACCACCATCCTCCAAACGCTCTATCTCTCCCTCTTCTGACCTGCCTAACCCCAAACGCCTCAAAATCATCCCTTATAGCCACCTACACCCTGAGGTGCAGGCTCTGCTGTCCTTCAGAGACAGCAGGCCTAAACCCAACCCTGCTGATTCTGACCCATACCTTTCTTCCCTTGACTACCCCAAGAGATTTCCCTGCCAGCCTATGTCTGCAGGTGAAATTATCTTTAAGTGGGGTGCATTCTATGACCCCCTTCCTCCCGCCTGGTCCCAACTCTTTTTCTCTCATAACTCAGCGGTTCAAGATCTTATGATCTTCAACCAATGGGTTACAATTCACAAGGACCTAGGACTTCCTCTCCCCACAGAATCGGACATCTCCCCTTTCCTATCTCTGCCTAAACCACCAGTCTTCACCCTTATCTGCTATCCTTCCATCCTTCTTCAGCCTGTGGTCTACAACTTCCTTGATGTAGTCACCACTCTCCTAGGCTTTAACCCTCTCATCCCCATTCTCTTCCATTCTCCTAGCCTTTCCCCTTTCTTTTCTCCTCCTCCCTTTTTTATTCACCCCCTTTCCTATGACATCTACATAGAAAGGCTATTCCCTATTCCTCGCATTTTCCCTAGCCAACCTTCACCCTCTACCAGCCATATTACCATTTCCTCCTCCAGCCATTCTCCAACATCCTCCAGCCAATCCCTCCTCCGACCATCCTCCACCCTCCCCTACCCAAGCCGCCGTATCCTTCTCCCTCGCAGTCCATCCTCTCCTCCGAGTCATCCCGACTCTTCGATACTTATCCTGAGGCTTGCATAAATTTTGAAAGATTTTGAGGTCATCTCTGTTGACCTGACCAAGGCCCTGCACCAGCTATCTGCAGATCAGTCTCACATCACCCATGTCCAGGCTGACTGCATGACCCAAGTCATGGAAATTTCTAAGGGTGCCAAGGCCGCCTTTGATGCCTGCCTACGCTCCATCTCGCCGGCCCCTGCCGCCGGATCTCGGCATCTTCCTCCGCGACCTCTGCCATCTTCAAAACCAATTGGGACAACCTCTCAACAAAAATGATGCAGATCGTCGACATGGTTGAAGCTGGCTACAAGCTTGTGCTTCAGTCTCAACGCTATGCAAATCGCTCTGTTCACTCCTCCGTTCGAGCGACACGCACTCTCACATCCAAGCACTTGCTTTCTATCGCAAGGAGCACAAAATACGAGGACCGCCTCGGATTCATTGATACCTCGCTTGCGTCCATGAAGGAGGAGATAGCTAGACTCAACAATGATCGCGAGACTAAGCTCATTGAGCATAATGCTCTGCTCAAGCGAAGAACAAAGAACTCTCCTACGAATTGGCAGACACTAAAGAAGAGCTAGCAGCAGCAAAAGAAGAGATAGCAAGACTTAAGGCTGCTGTTGACTCTAAATGGGCATCAAGAGGTCATGGGCAATCATCAGGCAAAGGCAAAGGTCATGCTTCATCTCGATCATCCTCTCGAACTGGCCGATAAATTTTTTTTGTATAATCTTTTGTAAAAACTTTGTAATTAAACTTCTTGTTTAATTAACAATGTTTATATTTTAAAAGTTTCATGATTTGTTTATGAACTGCCTACTCTGTGTGTGCATTTAAACCACTGGTTTAAAGACATGTCCTATTCTGCCTATTCTGCATGTTTTTAAATTCAGTCTAATTACAAATGTCTGATGCTTAAATTCCTGTTTGTAAACACTTTGTAATTCTTGAATACAATGACCTTTGTGTAAGTTCATCTAGGGCATGCTTATTTAATATATCAATCTTACAAGCATGTTATTACTAGACTTGAACATGGTCAGCTGATATTGTATTCGTAGGGTCATGGACTCAAGCAAATAGGAGGAGATTGTTGTATTTTAGCCTAGATTTGCTTGAATCCATAACCTAAGTCTAAGACAAGGTGACTAATGGGCCGGGTGTACGTTAGTGTGGCAACTTGTACTTAGGCATAGCTTGAATAGCTTAGGGTTGCTAATTGTATAAGTCTTGAAGAAGATAGCCTATAGGACATCGGACGTCCTCTGCACAATAGGCAAACAATGCATCAGCAGTCTTTCGTTTGAATATCGGACAAGCTCATATCGGCCAAGCTTCATCAGCAATGTTGAAGAACCTTAAGAACGTCCGATGGAGATCTGCCTAAGACATGTCCAAATTTGAAGACTTCATTGACTTCGATGCAACGTTAACCTGCAAATCACATTCAATGAAGGTTTCCATTCTTGGCATACACTCAGAAAAGGACATTCCGCCTGCAAGCGCAGACCGCCTATTTTTAGCAAAGAGTCGGAGACGGGCAAGTTGCGGAACCGCCTATCGAAACAACACCATTAGAGCATTAATGCTCTTAAATTCAAATTGAGCAACTCATGAAGATCTCCAACGGCTCCAAGGTCCCCCCTGCATATAAAAGGAGACTTCATGGCAGCATTTATCAACTTTTAACAACTACAACTCTGAATCTTCTTCATCTACTTCAAGTGCATTAAAGCTTAAACGTCCTATTTATATACATTCATTGAAGAGCTTCATACTTAGACTTCTAGTCCATTAAAAGCTCTTCATTGATTGCAACACCTAGCTTTTCATAGCTCACGAGAATTGTATCTTATTGATATCAATTCTCCCACACAAACACTTGGTCAACAAAATTTTTGTACACTATCCATTAGAGATTTAGTTTGTAAAATATCTAGTGGAAAAACTTAGTACACGATTTTCAAATCCAAAGTTGACCACTTTGGTTGTGGACGTAGCACTTATTTATAAGTGTGAACCATATTAAATATTCTGTCTATTTGTGTGTGATTGTGAATTGATTGTGTTGCTTTAAATTTCCGATTTCCAAGCGTTAGAAGCTGGCGATCTTGACTGTGAAGATCGGCCATTCTCAACTTGTCTGTGCTTCACAAGACTTCCGCTGCAAAATTTTTAAAACCCTAGTGAAGTAAGATTTTTGAATCAATTTCAAAAATTGGACATAGGCTATTCAACCCCCTTCTAGCCTATATTGAGCAACCTTGGACCTAAAAATTGGTATCGAGCTTAACTCTTTGAAAACTTGTTTTTCCGAGATTAACCTCTTGAGAGATTAAAGATCATGGCTGCTCACCAAATGTTGGAAACTTCAAACGTGAACCATTGTCTGTCTTGGATGAAGTTCACTTTGACATCTGGAAAGATAAAGTCAAAAGACATATGAATTCAATTGATAAACGTTTGTGGAAATGTGTCACGATGGACCCGAATTCCAATGAAGCCTAATACACCGGCCGCGGTAGATCCAAGCTGCACGAAGTACCAAAGCCGAAGAAGAGTGGGATGATGAAGACGAAAGAATGATGCTCGGATGGAAAGGCCATCAACATCATTACCACCGTGTTGATATAAGCACTTATCGCCAGATTATCAACCTGGACACAAAAGGAAATGTGGGAAGCCATCCTTGAATATCTTGAAGGTGATGGTGAGACCAAGAACAACAAATTATATACTGCATCCGAAATTTGACTCCTTCAAAAGGATCCCAAAGAGTCTCTGCGAAGTGCCTATGACAGATTCTATGAGGTAGTCAACTCTTGCTATTCCTTAGGAAAGAAGTATGAAAAGAAGGAAATAAACATGAGATTTCTAAATGCAGGGCGGTTTATGGCATGTTAAAATCATCGCCATGAAAGAGTCAAAAGATTTAAACAAATTGACTCTTAGAAACCTTTATGCTAGTCTTTCGGTTTATGAGCTTGAGATCCAACAAGCTCAAGAAATGGAAAAGAGTTTTAAAAACTTGTCCTTACCACCATGTCTCGAACCTTCTGTTCAAAACCCGATGAAACACCTTCTACATCCGGTGAAGATGACGATATTCTTTCGACGAAGCCTTTGCTATGTTTGTAAAGAAATATCAACGTTTCAAAAGGTTTAATAAACCATCATCACATAGGCGTCTTCTCACAAAGCTGCCGTTCCTTATAAAACAAGCTCAACCAAAAATTGCTCCTTATAAAACAAAGACCATCAAAAGGATAATGAGCTAGTTTGTTTTAATGTAGGAAACCAGGCCATTTCCAAAGCCAAAATATGAATTTTATAAGAAACGTCCCGAAACTAAATTTCAAAAACAAAAAGGGATGGTGGTGAAGACATTGATGAAAGCAATGCCTACATGGTGTGACACGACACCGATGAGGATGACTCTTATGACTTTCTTTGAAGAAGCCAACATATGCCTTATGGCCAGGAGTCACCACATGATTCGGTGAGGTCACTACCATTTCAACAAGATGACAATGATGATGATGATGAGCTTAATGAACCTTCAAAGGGAGAGCTCATCAAAGCAAACAAAGACATCTTTGGAAGAATTTTCAAAATTCAAAGTGCCTATGTGAAATTAGCCAAGAAGCATGAACTAGTCGTCTCGAGAAATCAACCTTGATGTCTAAGATCAAAGATCTTGATAGACAGCAAGCTGAAAGTATCAAATTGCAAAAAGAGAACAAAGCTTTGACTGAAAAAGTGGACTTCCTACTTGAACACATCAAGAAGATAAATTCTGAGAAAGATGACCTTCAAAAGGTTGTCAATACTTGGAATAACTCTAAAGGAAACTTTGATACCATTCTCTCAAACCGAAAGCTTTAGATGACAAAGCGGTATTGGTTTCCAAAGTGAGTTCAAAGTAGGTAGTTCTTCTAGTTTTCAAAAGGATGAGACATCTGAAGTGATTGCTGAAGAATTGGCTGTAGAAGTTTCTTATGACCAGCAGTCTCCCAAAAGGCAAGGACTTGGCTTTAACAAAGTTCCTTTTGTTTATCCCAAGAACACAAAAGACAAGTCCAAAAGGAAGCAATCTGCCAGCAATGACTCTGCTAATAGGGAGTCTGAGCAACTAAAACCTGCAATTAGTCACCCTAAGAAAACAGGGATGACTAATAGCAAGTCTAGGAATTCTCAGCTCAAACCTATCAAATTTGTCAAAGGCAAGACTGCTGATCCTACTCCTTTCCTGGTTCACTCGTATGTCGGGTCAATTCGAGTGTTGTTTCGTGTGTTTAACTTCGGGTATGTTTGAGTCTTAAGTTCTTTGTCATTCGTGCATCAATACGAGATGATTAGTTAAGTGTTGTACTACAGAAATGGGTATTAGAGTAGTGCAAGGAGAGCATGTTGAACCCTTGTAGTTGGTGAATGACACCCTAGAATGTCTAAATCGGGAAACCATCGTGGCGAATACTAGTTGATAATGGGATGGAATTTGATTTAAAGGTCAAAACGAGTATTAAGATAGCAATCGAGTTCTAAATGACTTGATCCTTGGGTGATTTATTCGAAGTATAGGCTAACTCAAGGGGTACCGTGGCTTTTGTTGTATGATAAGTCTAACAATTATCTTCCCGGGGGATAATCATTGACAACGGTTGAATGTGATTTAGTGGTTGTGGATACCACTTATGTTACCTAAGTGAATAATGCCTTTTTGGTGAGTTTAACATGATAATTGATGCTAATCATGGTGAGGAAGTCATTACTTTATCTTGTGTTAAAAGAAAGGAGAATTTTAAGTAATCGGAATATGAGCCACTCGGGAAGCGATACACCGAGTCAATTGAGGAACATTGAGAATATTATGAAATGTTTAGGGTCGTATTCACCGGTAATTATGATACCATTTCACGAGACTAGTAGAGGATTCAGTAGTCGTGTTATCTTATTTCAGTTTACATCTCCACTGAATATCTCTGAATAATCCCTAGTGTACTATAGAGTGTTCTTATATGCTTAAGTATGTGGACATAACCTCTTGACTTTCAATTGTATGTCCTTACTTCGTGATATGTTATAACCTAGCCGAGCGTTAGTCATAGAACGAAATGATAAGAGTTGTGTAATATAAGGCTTCATGAGGAAAGGGCTACCCGTAGAGGTGGAGCCACCCGTGGAGTGATCTAATAGGTACCCTTTGTTGTCATAACAAAGGAGGAAAGGGCTGCCGTAGAGGAGGAGCCGCCACTTCGTCCCGCGACAAAAATTTGAGTCTTCCATATGTTGATAACTTAACCATTATGAATTGCCTTATGAGTTTGGGGTATTTTGGTGTCAAGCTTTCGTGCATCCACATGGAGGTGAGAATCATCTATATGATGATCAACTAGTAAGAATTTGAGACCAATAGGTGCAACTTGAGAAAATGTTGCAAACTTTCAGTTGGAGTATCGAATAATAGATGTGATTCTTATGAACCAACTAGTTCCTTGGGGATTGTACGATAACTGGTTTTCGGAATTAAGGAATCGGGTTGAGAGACTTTAGTGTATCTTTCTCTTTATTGAGTACACCCGTAGGAATTTGAGAGCAAATTCATTTTAAGGGGTGGAGGATATAAGACCCCGAAAATCTGACATGTTTAGTAACGTCATATTCATTTCCCCCGTATACTTATCTTGGGTTGAGAACCCTTAACATTCTTATAACTTGCCCTTATAAGCCTAGATGTGAGCCTAGCAAGTGAAACCGTGTTGTAGTGTAAGGCCTCGTTTCTATTTCCTTCCCTTGTCGCTCACAATCACTTCGTATCGGCTTAGTAGACTTTGTATTGTGATGTGTAGACTTCCATGATTAGATCAAGAGAGTCCTCATGCTCGCTTATAAGTGTGATGTGGTAAGACTTAACCTATATTTGACTTGTGGTTCACTCACGATAAGCTATACAGTAGTCCCATAGTTGTAAGAGACTATTCTTTACTTCGACTCGTATTCATATACATCATATAACCCTCACGTTTGTTTGACCTAGCCTTGGTTTAGATTCGCTCACGAATAACAAACACGTTAGTCTTGTCATTAACCCATAAATTGAGTTGTTTTGAGTACCGTTTCATGTGTTTATCTTTGTGTACGATAGAGACTTGGGTTCATCGTCATTCTTGCATCAAAGCAGGATGATTCGGTTATGTTTTGGGTGTATTTTGACCTTGATTTGATGTTAGAATCAACCTAGGATGACTTAGGGACATTTGTGGATCAAACAAAGACATTATTAGAAGATTCAACAATCTGAAAAAGGGCGGCCGCCTGGGGGGCCTTTCAAGTGGCAGATGCAGGGAGGTCGCGCGACCCCGATGCCCTGTTTTCGTTTTGTTCATTCTCTCTTGTTTTTTTTTATCGTTTTTAAGTGATTTAAAATGCTCAAACAAGCTGGGAATTGGGTCAAACACTTTTTTTTTTTTTAAGAAACAGGGACGGCACCCTACTAGATTTTATTAAAATAAAGAGAAAAATACAAACTTGAGGGGGACAACCAGCCTTGCCCTTATAGATGGGAGGACGGAGGAGCCAAACCTCAAATAGGAGATACAAAGCAAAAGAACAAACGAAAAAAAAAAAACATCTTAAGAAAACCAAGCTATGAAATTCGAACCCTAGAAATCCCTTGAGCATCCAAAATAATAGCACCCCGAATAGAATGAGGGAGAGAAGACATGGAAGTAAAAGAAGCATCCAAATTACAGTCCATAGAAAGATTGGCTAGGCCATCAGCCACCATATTAGCTACCCTGAAGCAATGACGAAATAAAAATCCCTAGCCCGTTGCAAAGCAAGAATACCATGAATATAGTAATAAGAATGCCAAGGAGGAGACTGACATTTGGTGAGACAACCCGAATCCATCTCAACAATAGAGTTCAGAAACCCATTAGAATGTAACCAGCGAACTCCTTGAAAAAGGGCTCAAATTTCTGAGACTGAATTAGAGAAAATCCTATAGGAGGAGGAGAAACCATAAATAAAATGCCCATTAGAGTCTCGAGTAACCCCACCACCACTACCAATGCCAGGATTACCTCGAATACCACCATCCGTTTTAATCTTAACAACCCCAATAGGAGGCTTCAACCAAGAAATAGCTCGAATAATGACTCTCTTGGGACGACCAACCTTAGAGCAGCTCACGAACCAGTTAACCATGTTAAAACTGGTAGCTTTAGGAATGTAATTGATCTCACTTTGAGCACCAAGAATAACCCCTCGAGAAGTAGAATGAGTCCCCTCAAAGACTGCCTTGTTACGGGATTTCCATAGATGCCAAAGAACCACAGAAGGAATTAAAGTGAAAAGAATTGAGCCAGCTTGAGACCACCAATAAATGCAGAGCTGCTGGATAGAATAATCACGCATAGCGAAATCAAGATACCCGTGAAAAAAAAAAACCCAAACGAGTGAGCAATATCACTTGTCAAAAAAACATGGGAGAAGGTTTCCATTTTCAAATTGTGAGGATAGCAGCTGCACCGAGAAGCCATGCTGAAACCTTTCTTAAGAATGGCTTCATCAATAGGGAGGCGATAAAGAAGTAATCCCCACATAAAAATAATAATATTCATGGGCATAAAGCAATGCCAAATGAACATAGAAGAAAGAAGAGAAGGGCCTGCCTCACGAAGATTTGCAACAGCCGACTTTAGAGAGAATTTGCCACTTGCTGAGCCAGTCCAGCACGGAATATCATCACTGTCATCAAGCAAAACATTTTGCTCCATAATACAGTTAGCAGCTCTAGTATTCAGAGCAATAGATGCTTGGGGAGAGAGGGAAGAATAAGTCTGGAAGAGATCTCGAACAGTTGTAAGAGAGACATCATCCACAGCCAAAATGGGGAAGATTGGGAGCCATTTATCATGCCTAATAGAGCAAGCACCTTTCCCAACAATCTAAAATAATTGAGATATTATGAGCTTTAATGAGATACTTCAACCTTGCAATCGAGGGATCATTACCGATGGCTTGAACATTCTAGAAAAGGGCTTTATGATCCATACGAATCTGTTGGGAGCGACGAAATGGAGAGTTTAGCTCTTTGAAGCCAAGTGAGACGGTCAGTTTTGGGAATGGTTTTGGGCCAAACACTTACCCATGGAATAAATAAGAGAACACAACCATTTTTCCCCTCATTTTTTCAACCAAACCCAAGCATGAGTAGAGAGAGAGAAAGAAGAGAGAGTAGAGAGAAAAATTACGATATCTTGAGCTCCGCTAGTCGGATCAACAATCCATTTTCGCCGTAGCATAGAGGGCACCGAGGAGAACATTATTAGCCAAATAAATCTTCCAATCTATTGGTGTATCATGGATCCATCTCTTTCTCCCAAGAATTCTAGAGAGAGAAAATGGTTTGAGAGAGAAGAGGCTTGAATCGGGCAAGATCGAGTACGGGTTTGATGATTGGGCTCCGTGGCTGTATAGAGATCGTTGAGGAGTATATTTCCACTCAAGAAAACTCCATTTCCTTAGTGGATTCGTGGTATATAGTAAGTTAGTACTCTTTAATTCTCGTATTAGGAACTATTCGTGCCGTAGAGCTCATGTTCCATGTCGATATGTTAACAATCGTGGTTATATGCGATGTTTGATGATTATTTTGAGATGACACTATAAAAATGTGCTAGATGATTTTGGTACCTTTCCTCTACATGTTTACTAGCCAAAATTGTTGAGATACATGCTATATGTGAAATATGTGCTAAACCACTAAATTGTGAAATGTGATATTAGACTCTTCGGAGTTCAAATTTGATATGAAATATGTGTTTATTGATATGTGGTTTAGTCTACGACACTTGAACATGTCAGAATTACGGTTAATTAAGTTAGTGACTTAATTGGAGAAATTGTGAAAACGAACTCCATGGAGACCGAGATTTATGAGTATAACCTAAAATTGAGTATGGATTCCTGAAATGAAATGCGTGAACTATTAGTTGATCTAATAGACTAGAAATGTGATTTGAACTATATGGAATCTGAAATTGATATTAAATATGTGGTTACATGGTTTGGTTCTGTGAATATGAATACGTTGGTAGAGTATCTCTACATGAAATCAGAAATGATGTGATCCAGTAATAATGAATAATGAATAAAGAACCAAACCGCAGGGGGTCGTAGACTCACTGGTGTTTCATGAGGGCAGAGTGCTAGTGAAACGTTGCTGTTGAGCTACAGTCCGGCCTGACTCTTCCGCTACTGGCTCTAGTGGGGCTTGGCACATCTCTTGTGGTCTGAGATGGTGACCGGACCGAGTGATCTTCCCAGGTCGTAAAGGACTGGGATCACGAAGGTCTAGCGTGTGCACTACATGATAAAAATGGATTCAAGTCGGTACCGCAGTAATATGTGAATGAGGTGATAAGGTTGGAAGTGGTCAGAGGTGTACCTCGACCCCAGTTTTCCTAACAGGTATTTATATTGACTTGCTATAACATGCTACTTGTTATATGTTGCTCTCACGGAGAATTGCTATATATTGATATATGAACTGTGTTGTATGCCATGTAACTGCATAGTAGTAACTTACTGGGTCTTCGACTCACCCCCTTTCACATTGTTTCGCCCCCCCCCCCTTAGCTCGTAGGTACACGAATTGTAGCGGGCAGTGAGGCTGACAAGGTACTCGTTCGAGGTAGTCGTACAGTTGGGTAGTTTGGTTGACTCTTTGAGGTGTCTAGTTGTATTTGGTCATGAACTATTGTAGAATGTTATAATTCCCCTTTTGGGTTGTATATTGTTAAATAGCTAGTTGTGGTGTTTGATCCGACACGCGATGTCGAGGTGTATTAGGATGATGAATGTTTGGGAATTGTCTATTATGTATTTAATGGTTATGGATAAGTTGTTGATATCAAGCGGTGTAGCTCAATGGTGTTGTTGTATTTTGGTTATTGAATTGTTGTTCTCCGGCTTGTATTAATACCGTCGAGGTGTTGTCGTTGTGGTTGATTTGTGGTATTGTGATTTTTAGGAGATGGATTAGCTCGTGTTATATAGGTTTATATTAGAGATGATTCGGTTCATGTCTGGATCCGGGGCTCCAAGTATGGGGTCCAGGTTGGGGCATGACAAAGATGCTGAGACCTATGTGTAAAAATGTGACAAGTGCCAAAGATTTGCTAATATTCCCAAACTACCATCAGTTCCACAAACACTAGTTGTCGCAGCTTGGACCTTTGATATGTGGGGGGGGTCGACCTCATAGGGCCCTTCCCAAAAGCCAGAAGGGGCTGCGAGTTTCTAATAGTGGCGGTAGATTACTTCACAAAATGGGTAGAAACAAAACCATTGGCCACCATAACTGAGGAGAAGGCAATTAGCTTCTTACATGATTACATTTGGTGCCGATTTAGCCTACCTCGAGCCATTACAATTCTCCACCAAGTTCATTGAAAGATGCAAGCAGATGTATTTAATGGTTATGGTTAAGTTGTTTATATCGAGCGGTGTAGCTCGATGGTGTTGTTGTATTTTGGTGATTGAATTATTGTTCTCCGGCTTGTGTTAATACCGTCAAGGTGTTGTCGTTGTGGTTGATTTATGGTATTGTGATTTTTAGGAGCTGGATTAGCTCGTGTTATACAGGTTTATATTAGAGATGATTTGGTTCATATCTGGATCCGGGGCTCCAGGTATGGGGTCTCGGTTGGGGCGTGACAAAGATGCTGAGACACCAAAGATTTGCTAATATTCCCAGACAACCGTCAGTTCAATAAACACCAGTTGTCGCAGCTTGGCCCTTTGATATGTGGGGGGGTCGACCTCATAGGGCCCTTCCCAAAAGCCAGAGGGGGCTGCAAGTTCCTAATAGTGGCAGTAGATTACTTCACAAAATGGGTAAAAGCAAAACCATTGGCCACCACAACCGAGGAGAAGGCAATCAGCTTCTTACATGATTACATTTGGTACCGATTTAGCCTACCTCGAGCCATTGTGTTCGATCATGGCACTCAATTCTCCACCAAGTTCACTGAAAGATGCGAGTAGATGAACAAAAAGCATTGGAAATCCTCAGTCGCTCTCCCCCAGGGAAACGGCTAGGCTGAAGCTAGGAACAAGAAGATCCTCTGTGCATTATAAAGAAATCTGGACGAGAAAAAGGGAAATGGCTCGACGAGCTGCCTATTGTACTATGGAGAATTCGAACGTCGGTCAGAGGCTCAACAGGTGTAGACACCCAGAATTTGTATACCTACATTATACGAATTGTCCTATAAACAACTGTTTATTTACGAATTGACTAACACCTGTTTCTATGATTATTTTAGGAAACAACATATACAACGGACTGTCAACGTCCAACAAATACAATGACTTTGCTTAGATCAACATCAAGGGTCAAACTCGAAGATACAACATATTCAAACAGGACTAACGACGTCCGAATACACAAACAACCTTCAGTAAAATCAAGGGTCCAGACTGAAGACACACAGCTTAGAAGGGCCAAAGTGCAAGACACAAAGCTTGGAAAAGCCAAAAATCAGTTTTGGTGTGCTGAAGCCTTGCTGAGTGCACTGAAACACAAAAATAGGGTTTGGTGCGCGGACACCATGCCGGTGTGTCGTGCACCAAACCAGCATTATACCCCAGAAGTCAAGCCGCCGACTGCTGAAGACTTTGAGGGCATTGAGGAAGCTTCGTCCAAACTTGGGCCAGAGAGTAACCCTCACTTCCTCTCCTATAAATAGAGCTCTCAGCTCTCCTCCAACAAAAAAAGACACCAACACACAGACCGGAGATACACTCCCTCCCAAGAGAACACACACACACACACAACTCTCTCTCTATCAAGCCTCTTTTTTAGGAAGAAAAGAAAGAAAGAAAAGAGAAAAGAGTATTGACTCTCTCTCACACACATAAAACGTAAGTCTTCCTTTCCTCGATCGGTAGCAGTGGAAGCACAACGATCAGGCTACGAGCTAGCTTGATCCAATTTAACACAACGGCCTAGAATGTGGCCCGAATTCTGTAAAACGACAAAAGCTAACCCTTTCCATTCGTTAGTCTGTTTAATATGTAAATAAATGTAAGAAATGTATGTAATTATTTCAATACATTTTTGATATGTAAATACATGCAAAGTATATTCTGTCACATAAAATAACAAACTTGCGATACATAAATACGAGCATAAAAATATGTAGAGACCGAAAGGGAGATTTGGGTGCGTAAAACCTTCCTAACTCGTAACTTGGCCCTCGAACCCATAATCTAAAGTTTTTCTCCCGTTTACTTTATAAACGAGAGTGGCGACTATATTTTCAAAAGATAAATGTGTTTTTCATGTTTATCAAACCATAAAATCAACAGAGGAAAACCACAAGAGCGAGAAAGGCCCGAGGGAACGATCTGCAGATTGGGGCGCTTACAGTGGCGACTCTGCTGGGGATGTTTGTTTTAAATAAATAAAAAAGAGAGTCAGACTCATTTTTTATACATAAATTGCATGCTCACATATTTAAATATCGCGAATTTGTTTGATTCGATAACATGACTAAAATGTTATTTGTGTAGTATATACTACTCTGTCCATACTCACCCCTGCAGGTACAAATTAATTTATTTTTGTACATGTATTCGGGCATCAACGCCCATTATTCCATTGTACATTCATTTATATCTTTTTCATTTTGGGAAATAGGACACAAATGTAATAATTAGAAATAGGATAGAATTCCCAATTTTTTCTATTTCTTTTCCTCTATTTCCTCGAGACTTTAAACCCTCGATCTGTGGATGTGTTTTCCTCTCCTGCTAATTTCAACTGCTAACAAAAACACAACCTACATCACATGAAACATAAAAAAATGGACTTATCTTCTTCTTATTCTGTACATATCTGTTTCACTTTCATTTGTAAATAAATGTAAAAGGAGTCTCTTAGACGCCGTGCACACACGTGCACTCATTTATTTCGAATTGTTTCCAAGCTTCAAACCCTGGTATAGCCACGTTGAAGTGAAACTGGGTAAGTCATGCGCCCAGCATTCCTTCAGCCAACACTATCCCTTTCCGCGCGATTACTAATCGTCCCCTGGGAAGTAAGTCATCCTAACCCTGCATAGCCACGTGTAATTCATGTAGATTTCTAGGACACTTCAAAGACCGGTTGGTTCTTATTGTCACAAACATACTTTGTCAATCTTGTGCATAAAGACAAAAAGAAATCAAATCAAATCAAAAAAGTGTCGTCGATCGACAAAAGAGTCTGTTTGATCACAGCAAAAAGAAAGAAAAAAGATGTTGAGAAATAAACACCAAAAATAAAAAAAGAGTCATACTCTCCCAAAAGAGAATCATTGTGATAAAAAAAGGTTGACAAACAAAGTCCTCATGCACAGGATTGACAAAGAAGTCAATGACATATGCCTAGATAATTCAGATGGTGGATCCTGAAAAGAATATGGGCCTTTCGCCTAAGATCTGTCCAATCTTAGGGAGTCGAAATACAGGTGGAATACGAAGGTCCTATATTCTGGCGAGAGAATCCACTATTCCAGGAACAGTTCACAAGTCAAAACAAAGCATTTTTCGCTTGTCCAACCTTCATAAGGTGAGTTGAGTCAAAATGAAAAGAGGAACAATAAAGTTGTGTTGTATCCAGAAACACTTCCAAAACCTAACTCCTACTAATACCCCAACCTTTCAGAAACCTGGCCTTGAATTGGAGAAGGACTAGCACTGGGAGGTTGACAAGAGTTTCAAGCTTGGGTTCAGAATCAAGTACAGAAAGTCTGGATCAGAATCAGATGGCCGATCAAGAAGATAGCACTTCTGCAGGACATGACACAGGGGCTCCCAGATACACTCCAACCCCAGTAATGCAACAATGGATGGACCAAAATATAGAAATCATGATCAATAAGTTTTCAGCCCCTATCCAAAGTCAAGGGGCTGATAACAGGACTTTACCTATTTCTATAGGAACTGTCGACCCATCACCCTCAAGCGTGAGTGCAAGCTTGCCCAATCCAAACATCTACTCTGCCTATCCGCATACCTACTCTCCATATCCATATCCCCTGTAAAACCAGCACTAATTCCATCATTCGCATTCAATTGATTTATATGTCCCTTACATTGAAATCGTCATTTCATGTCCATATATCATTCGAATGTACTTGCAATTGAGTTTGTTGTACACTTTTCAAGTGTATGAATATGTGTTAGAAGTTTTATGGTCATTTGCATTTGATTCAATGTGCATCTAAAGCTACATTTTATGTGGATTGGAATGTGTTGTGGTTATGTTTTAAACTTGGTTTGAGTTTGGTATCATCATTGGATGACTTGGGAATGTTTTAGAATCACTTTGGTTTGATTTTGGAACTTTTTGGCCTAAACCAGACACTATGCAGCCGTACAAGGCCAAGGCCTAACAATCTGGATTTCATGCGGCCGCACAAGGTGTCCACATGAGTCCCATGCATGCGCACAATGCTAGCCACGCACAAACCCTAGAGCTACTAGATTTTATGCGGCTGCATGGCGAGCTTGCATAGAAGCTATGCGGATGCATGGGGCGGCCGCATACCGACGGGCTCTGTTCTTTTAATTGACTTTTTGACCATCATCCAAAGGCTGAAATTTGATCACGACCATTGACCATCTCTCCAGCCTTACTTAGTCACTTAAACACACCTAGAGTTTCATTTTTACACACACTTTAAACCTTCAACCTTAGCAAAGTTGAGAGAGAGAGAGAGAGAGAGAGAGAGAGAGAAAAGAGTTTTTGTGTTAGAAATTCTTGCAACTTGATCATTTGAAGACCAAATTGCAATCCAACACTACCATTGTGAAGCTCTTGGCTAGGAGAAGCCATTCTTAATCTTGCATGTGACCTTACTTGGGTTAAAACTTCAAGTTGTAAGCTACAATCCCTTATTCTTCCTCAATTATGAATTGTTATTCATCTTGGACTTATTAATTGATTAAATATGTTAGAAATCATCAATTTTGAGTATGTTTGACTATGTTGACTTGTTAAATTCATGGTTGACTTTTTTGATGTGTTTGGAGACTCATGTTTACATGTTAGAAATGTAAAATATGATTAGTAATTGTTAAGTTTACGGTATGATTAATTCGCGTAAACTCGAACTCATTAGAAACTAAAAATGACTCTAACGGAGTTCGTTAGGATTTCAAAATCTATGAGACCACGTGTATGATTTGGGAATTCTTGGATGATTCGAGTGATTCGTTTGGAAATTTGGTTACACCGGTTGTGTGTGTTGATATTACGTAAATTGTCGTAATTTTTATAAGTTGGTTATTTGTGGTGTGGGATTATTATAACTCACTTGTGACATTCGTATCATTGTTGAATGTTATTGTTGTGGTATACTCCCTACTTTGGAGTATGACCTTTTATTTTAAATGTCGAGTAAACATCTACTTGTGCATTTAGTTAAGTCCATGGCATATGTGTTGGCGGTGTATTGACGCTCAATTATTGCAGGAACTGGGGCTACGTAATAGTCGAAGGCCAATACATCGGGCCGCGCCCTACCGTTGCCCGTTGGCTACGGTAGGGGTATAGCGCCATTTTTTGTACGGAATAAACGCAACCATGGTAAGCTATATCCGTGGTTGATTCTTGGGTTGTAGGGACCTAGATCACCCGTCGACGTGAATGCAGAAGATGGTTCACACTGTGTTATGTTATTTGGTTTTCTTGATCGAGCACGTCAACAACGGCTCCACATTTGGTATTATATTAGTTGGTTGGTTGAAAGTATTGGTTTGGTCGGAGGTGTACCTCGATGTCGTATCCTTTGTAACTTGTTTACTTCTAGCTCTTATGTGCTTCCTGTATAAGCGAATGTTGGTCATGATTTCCAACCGGTATGGGATGGTTGACGATCGTTGAGCCTCTCATGTAGTATGGGGTTGGTTGGATATGTGCAATACATGTTGCTTTTGTTTTGTATTGAGATTGTTTCGTGATGGCATGAATACTTGTTATATTTACTGTCTTGCATCTAGCATGCCATATTGTTGCATTAGTAGCTTATTGAGTTTCGACTCACCCCGTTTCGTGTTTATTTGTTTTCCTTAGATCAAGGGTCGGCGAGGAATCCCTAATTGCTCGAGTTCTGTTCCAATCGATCGTCTTCTTTTGGTAGTGCACCTTGTGCCTAGTATTTTCTTTTGGTGAGGCCGAGGGTGTACTTGTTATTTAAACAATGTATTTGTTGGGTAGTAGTCTCGTTTGTTACATCTTATATTCTTTTGTTATGCCGGCATGGTTTCCGTGTTGATGTATATATTTGTTAACTTTCAATTCCGCACACTCTGATATGGTTTATACAGGTACTGAGCCTGTTAGCTCGTGGTTGTTGTTGCTAGCTAACGTGTTGTTTCTCCGTTGAGGTTTAGTATTGTTTTAAAGATCTTGTGGTTTTAAATAAAACTTGCACGTGCATTACAGGGTTTTCACATGACTTTGCATTCTTTTTAAAAGGAATTTTTGAGATGCTACTTTCGTGTTCTCCGTTTACTCGCGAACCGAACGGGATTCCACATTGGATCTCGGGTCGGGTCGCGACAGTTGGTATCAAAGCATAAGTTAGCTAGCCGGGAGAGAATCTTTGGCTTAGGAGGGTTGGTTGTGTGTTTAAGTCGTTAACGTCGAGTGTTTATTGCAGGTGTTTAATCATGGTTGAGACTAGACATGGTGCTAATACCGAGGAAGGTGGCTCGAATGGGGCCAGGATTACTTCCGCTGAACAGGGTAATACTCCACCACCTACATAGCCTAGAGTTCAACCTACGGGACAGCCGGATGTACAGCCTGAAATACCGGTAAATCCGAATGAGGCGATTGTGAACATGATGCAAGGGTTCATGCAATCGATGATGGAGATGAATAGACAAAATATAAAATTGCAACGATAGGCCATGGCAGGTTTGGGACAGGCAGGAGGTCACAGGATAGCCCAACCAGCTGAGGGCAATGGGGACTATGATCTAAGATTAGGGAGATTCCTGAAAATGAAGCCTCGAAGCTATGACGGTGAACCGGATCCAATGAAGGCGAAAAGGTGGATAGAGTCAATCGAGAAAATATTTGCAGCAATTGACTGTATCGACGGTGATAAGGTCAAGTTTGTAGCTTTTAAGTTAGAGGACGCTGCTAAACATTGGTGGCGGGTGCTTGAAGCAAGTTGGGTGCAGGAAGGTGTGGATCGAACATGGGAACTCTTCTTACGACAGTTCAGAAACCATTTTGTTCCTGATGTGGTACAAGCTAAAAAGGAGGTAAAATTTCTTAGCCTTGAGCAGGGAACGTTATCAGTGGGTCAGTATTCTGCTAGGTTCACTGCATTGGCAAGGTCTTGCTCACACTTGATTCTGACGGAGGAAAAGAAAGTTTATCGTTTTGTGAAGGGGTTAAGAACGGAGTATCGTAAGCAACTTCTACCGCTTGATCTACCGAGTTACCAAAGCGCAGTTGATAAAGCTTACAAGATTGAACATGACATCAAAGAACATCGTAGTAAGCCGAGTAACACAGTTGGGAATCAGCAGTCTTCACAGCAAAACTGGAAGAGACAAAATACAGGTGGGACTTCTAACAAGGGAAAGAATGTGAATCGTCAAGCAGGCCAAGCGTGGCAGCAACCGAGAGGCCAAGGACAGCGAGAATCGAGGTTTGTTTGTAACTTTTGCAAGAAGTCGGGGCACACTGAAGAGAGGTGTTCGATGAAACAGGGTAGGTGCTTGTTATGTGGTGACGACAAACATTATCAAAAGGACTGTCCGAGAAACAAAAGGTTACCTCAAGGTGGTGCACAACAAAATGCGAGGGTGAAAAGGAACAATGACGGTTGACCGAGGGTCTAGGGTCGAGTGTTCGCATTAGATCAGAGGGGTGTTCCTGATGCCCCCAACGTTATAGGAGGTACTTTGTTTGTCTCGAGAGAGCGAGCCCGAGTACTTATAAATCCAGGGTCATCGCATTCTTATATTGCATCTCACTTTGCATGCCATTTACATTCTATGCCTGAATTACTGTCTTATGTGCTAGAGGTGTCTATTCCGATGGGAGAGTGCCTAGTTGCTTCTGATGTTTATCGTGCATGTGAAGTTGTTATTGATGGCCATGTTTTGCTTGCGGATTTGGTAGTCTTGTCCATCCGTGATTTTGATGTCATTTTAGGTATGGATTGGTTGCACACTCATCATGCAATGGTTGATTGTCGTAAGAAAGTTGTCACTTTTGAATTGCCTGATATGCCTTCGTTTATGTTTGAGGGTGATAAATGCATGAGTGGTATTCATATGATATCGGCTTTGAAAGCTCAAAAATTATTATCACATGGGTGTAGGTGGTATTTGGCTTGTGTAGTTGATAAATCAAAGAAAGTTGTTATGTTGGAGGATGTCCCAATTGTGGGTGAATTTCTGGATGTATTTTCATCTGAATATGATTTGCCTCCGGATAGGGAGTTGGAGTTTTGTGTTGAATTATTTCCAGGTACCACTCCATTGTCAAAGGCACCGTATCGCATGGCACCGGCAGAATTAAAAGAATTAAAGGTACAATTGGAAGAATTGCTGAATCGGGGTTTTATTAGGCCGAGTGTATCGCCGTGGGGTGCACCGGTATTGTTTGTAAGGAAGAAAGATGGTTCCTTGAGATTGTGCATTGATTACAGGGAGTTAAATCAGGTGACCATTAAAAACAAGTATCCTCTTCCACACATTGATGACCTATTTGACCAACTTCAGGGCTCCGTCGTGTACTCCAAATTTGATCTTCGAAGTGGTTACCATCAACTGAAGGTTAGGGCGGAAGATATACCGAAGACGGCATTCCGGACTCGATACGGGCACTTCGAGTTTGTGGTAATGCCATTTGGGTTGACGAATGCACCAGCTGTGTTTATGGACCTAATGAATAGAATATTCTTGCCTTATCTGGATAGTTTTGTGGTGGTATTCATCGATGATATACTTGTGTACTCAAAATCCCGGGAGGAGCACGAGAAACATTTGAGGTTGGTATTATCGGTATTGAGGGAAAAGAAGTTATATGCGAAGTTTAGTAAGTGTGCATTTTGGCTCGAGGAGATCTCTTTTCTAGGCCATGTTGTTTCGGGTAATGGTATTTCAGTGGATCCAATTAAGATTGAGGCAATGGTGAATTGGAAAAGACCCGAGTCGGTAACGGAGATTCGAGGCTTCTTGGGTTTGGCGGGTTATTATCGGAGGTTTATTGAAGGGTTTTCTAAAATTGTAACTCCGATGATGAACTTAACACAAAAGAATAAACCCTTTGTATGGAATGATAAATGCGAAGCGAGCTTCCAAGAACTGAAAAGGAGATTGACCACGGCTCCGATCTTGGCACTACCGAATGGAAAAGATGGGTTGGTTATATACAGTGATGCTTCAAAAGAGGGTTTGGGTTGTGTTTTGATGCAGAATGGGAGAGTGATAGTGTATGCTTCTCGAAAGTTGACTCCGTTTGAACAGAATTATCCAACTCACGACCTTGAGTTAGTTGTGATCATCTTTGCTCTATACAAGTGGAAACATTACCTTTATGGAGCTAAGTTCGAAGTGTTCACCGATCACAAGAGTCTTAAGTACATATTTTCTCAAAAGGAGTTGAACAATAGACAGCGGAGATGGATGGAACGGCTTAAGGATCACGATTGTACTATCTTGTATCATTCAGGGAAAGCTAATGTAGTAGCAGATGCACTTACCCGAAAGGCGTACATGTCTTGCTTGATGACTCGTGAATGGAAAATGCTTGAGGATGTTCGAGATTGGGGTCCATGTTGATCGAGACAGGGAGTAATCTTTGCTAACCTTCAGGCTACGCCAGTATTGATCCAAAGAATTAAAGAAACACAAGAGGACGACCCAGAATTGAAGACATTGATTGATGGGCTGAATGAAGAAAAGACAACAGATTTCTCGAAGAATAGTGAAGGTGTCCTTTTGTTTCGAAATAGAGTTTGCGTACCGGCAATTGACGAAGTTAAAAGGCAAGTATTAGAGGAAGCCCACAAGTCTAGATACACGATTCATCCAGGGAGTACTAAGATGTATCAAGACTTGAAGAAGAACTTTTGGTGGAGTGGTATGAAAAGAGAAGTAGCCGAGTTTGTATCAAAGTGCTTGACTTGTCAAGGAATTAAAGTGGAACATCAACGACCGGCAGGATTGTTACAACCATTGGAGATTTCGGAATGGAAATGGGAGAATATAGCGATGGATTTTGTGACAAGGTTACCACGGACTCGTAGAGGTCATGGTGTGGTTTGGGTTATTATTGATAGGTTGACCAAGTCGGCACATTTCCTTCCTATTGCGATGACATACTCGATGGAGAAACTTGCTACTTTGTATATACAGGAGATTGTTAAGTTACATGGGGTGCCAATTAGCATAGTGTCGGATCGAGATCCACGGTTCACTTCGCGATTTTGGCAATCACTTTAGAATGCTTTGGGTACGAAGTTAACTCTTAGCACAGCATTTCATCCACAGACAGACGGACAATCCGAGAGAACCATACAAATACTTGAAGACATGTTACGAGATTGCTCGATGGATTTCAAAGGGATTTGGGATTCACACATACCCTTGATAGAGTTTGCGTACAATAACAGCTATCAATCGACTATTGAGATGGCTCCTTATGAAGCTCTTTATGGAAGAAAGTGTCGTTCTCCAATTTGTTGGGATGAAGTCGGTGAAACAAAGTTATGGGGTCCTGACATGGTTCATAAATCAGTTGAGAGTGTGAAGCTTATTCGGGAAAGGTTGAAAATGGCTCAAAGTCGACAAAAGAGTTATGCGGATCATCGACGAAGGGATCTTGAATTCGAGGTAGGTTATCATATATTTTTGAAGGTTTTGCCACGAATTGGAGTCAAGAGGTTTGGTAAGAAAGGGAAATTGACTCCAAGATTCATTGGTCCGTTTGAAATTTTGGAAAGGATTGGGAAGTTGGCCTATAGACTTGCCCTGCCACCGTCGATGTCGAGCGTTCATGCAGTGTTTCATGTGTCTATGTTGAGGAAGTACTTATTTGATGCATCGCACATATTGGAGTATGAGCCGGTAGACTTGACACCCGATCTTTCCTATGTTGAGCAACCCGTGAGAATACTCGATACAAAAGAACAAGTGTTGAGGTCGAAATCTATTCCCCTTATGAAAGTATTGTGGAGAAGTCATAACATCGAGGAGGCTACTTGGGAATTAGAACAGGAGATGCGTGAAAAGTACCCTTCCCTATTCGTTGAGTTCGGTAAGTAAATTCGCGGTCAAATTTATTCTAAGGGGGTGAGGATGTAACACCCGCACTAATTGCATCATTCACATTCAATTGATTTATATGTCCCTTACATTGACATCGTCATTTCATGTGCATATATCATTCGAATGTACTTGCAATTGAGTTTGTTGTACACTTTTTAAGTGTATAAATATGTGTTAGAAGTTTCATGGTCATTTGCATTTGATTCAATGTGCATCTAAAGCTTCATTTTATGTGGATTGGAATGTGTTGTGGTTATGTTTTAAAATTGGTTTGAGTTTGGTATCATCATTGGATGACTTGGGAATGTTTTAGAATCACTTTGGTTTGATTTTGGAACTTTTTGGCCTAAACCAGACACTATGCAGCCACAGAAGGCCAAGGCCTAACAATCTGGATTTCATGCGGCCGCACAAGGCGTCCGCATGAGTTCCATGCGTGCGCACAATGTTAGCCACGCACAAACCCTAGAGCTACTGGATTCTATGTGGCCGCATGGCGAGCTCGCATAGAAGCTATGCGGACACATGGGGCGGCCGCATAGCGACGGGCTCTGTTCTTTTAATTGACTTTTTAACCATCATCCAAAGGCTGAAATTTGATCACGACCATTGACCATCTCACGACCATTAATTCTCGTAAACTCGAACTCATTAGAAACGAAAAATGACTCTAACGGAGTTCGTTAGGATTTCATAATTTATGAGACCCCGTGTGTGATTTGGGAATTCTTGGATGATTCGAGTGATTCGTTTGGAAATTTGGTTACACCGGTTGTGTGTATTGATATTACGTAAATTGTCGTAATTTTTATAAGTTGGTTATTTGTGGTGTGGGATTATTATAACTCACTTGTGACATTCGTATCATTGTTGAATGTTATTGTTGTGGT
Source organism: Platycodon grandiflorus (assembly GCA_016624345.1). Classification (NCBI taxonomy): domain Eukaryota; kingdom Viridiplantae; phylum Streptophyta; class Magnoliopsida; order Asterales; family Campanulaceae; genus Platycodon; species Platycodon grandiflorus. The sequence continues at coordinate 33,374,794 of CM028364.1, forward strand.
ATACTCCCTACTTTGGAGTATGACCTTTTATTTTAAATGTCGAGTAAACATCTACTTGTGCATTTAGTTAAGTCCATGGCATATGTGTTGGCGGTGTATTGACGCTCGATTATTGCGGGAGCTGGGGCTACGTAATAGTCGAAGGCCAATACATCGGGCCTCGCCCTACCGTTGCCCGTTGGCCACGGTAGGGGTATAGCACCATTTGTTGTACGGAATAAACGCAACCATGGTAAGCTATATCCGTGGTTGATTATTGGGTTGTAGGGACCTAGATCACCCGTCGACGTGAATACAGAAGATGGTTCATACTGTGTTGTGTTATTTGGTTTTCTTGATCGAGCACGTCAACAACGGCTCCACATTTGGTATTATATTGGTTGGTTGGTTGGAAGTATTGGTTTGGTCGGAGGTGTACCTCGATGTCGTATCCTTTGTAACTTGTTTACTTCTAGCTCTTATGTGCTTCCTGTATAAGCGAATGTTGGTCATGGTTTCCAACCGGTATGGGATGGTTGGCGATCGTTGAGCCTCTCGTGTAGTATGGGGTTGTTTGGCTATGTGCAATACATGTTGCTTTCGTTTTGTATTGAGATTGTTTCGTGATGGCATGAATACTTGTTATATTTACTGTCTTGCATCTAGCATGCCATATTGTTGCATTAGTAGCTTATTGAGTTTCGACTCACCCCGTTTCGTGTTTATTTGTTTTCCTTAGATCAAGGGCCGGCGAGGAATCCCTAGTTGCTCGAGTTCTGTTCCAATCGATCGTCTTCTTTTGGTAGTGCACCTTGTACCTAGTATTTTCTTTTGGTAAGGCCGAGGGTGTACTTGTTATTTAAACAATGTATTTGTTGGGTAGTAATCTTGTTTGTTACTTCTTATATTCTTTTGTTATGCCGACATGGTTGCCGTGTTGATGTATATATTTATTAACTTTCAATTCTGCGCACTCTTATATGGTTTATACAGGTACCGTACCTGTTAGCTCGTGGTTGTTGTTGCTAGCTAACGTGTTGTTTCTCCGGCTTGTTTCGCCGTTGAGGTAGTATTGTTTTAAAGATCTTGTGGTTTTAAAGAAAACTTGCACGTGCATTACAGGGTTTTCACATGACTTTGCATTCTTTTTAAAAGGAATTTTTGAGATGCTACTTTCGTGTTCTCCGTTTACTCGCGAACCGAACAGGATTCCATATCGGATCTCGGGTCGGGTCGCAACATCCCCTATATCCAAACATTTACCCATCTTACCCTAACACATTCCCTTCTCAGCAAAATGTCAATCCAAACATACATCGCCAGTCTCAGACTATCACAATCCCAATTCGAAACACTACTACACCTCCTACAACTCACATCACATCTCCACCTACCAACATTGCTTTCCCTAATCCAAATACATTCCCATTCTACATGACCATTCCAATCCAGGATAGTCCAACCCTAAACCCAAACAGTTACAACCCTCAGCCTTCAGCCAAACTAATATATCCATTTGCCGGCTTTGCACCACCTTATCTAACTCCTCCGGTAGGACAGAAACCCTAGGGCTAGGTTTAAATAGCAAAGGAGCAGCTTATGAAAGAAATTTTCTCAGAAGGAGAGGATCAAGCCAAAAGGTAAGATTCTTAGCAGTAAAGTACACACCTCGTTCAGTGAAGAATTACTTTTATTTGTTTCTGTTCAATACAAATAGGTAATCTAACAGAGGGAGTATATTAATAATAATAATGGAAGTAGTTATTACTTATTCTGTTAAAAAAGTTAATAAGAAACAAAATGAGGATGTTGTGTGTACTTTGTGGGTGCATGGGAGCATGTATCAACAGGTGTGGGTGTGCGTGTGGTTGTGTGTGTGTGCGTGCATGGGTGATGTGTGTGTATACTGTTGTGTCTGATTGTGGATGTGTCTGTGTTGGGTTGTGCGTGTGCGTATGGCGTGAGTTTGTGTGCAGTGTGATGTGTGTATTTCATATACATGGTAGGTGTGAATGTGATCTGTGTGTGTGGACATGGGTGTGTGTGAAGTTTGAATTAAGTATTAAACAAATAGAACAAAGAGAGAGAGAAGTGACAGAGGGAGTATTAAAATATGTGTTCGTGCCTCAGTATATGTGTGTGTGTGTGTTGGTGTGGATCAGTGTGTGTTGTATGAATATATGTGAGGTATTAAGTAGATAATAGTAACAATTATTATATGGGTAGTTGAGTATGCATGATAAATTAGTGTGAACAGTGCGTGCGTGTGTGAGTGTGTGAGCAGTGCATGTGTGTTAGCTAAAATTTAATGTAGAGTAATAAAATAACAATTATACAATACTAAATTTATGTTAGTATTTAGTTATATTTTATTGGGTGAAAAATTTAGTTTAGTAATTAGTTTTATACATGTTGAACTTAGATTTGGACAAGTGAGCTTAGGACGATCGTACGTGCTGTGGATTATCTTTGCTAAGTTATCGAGGTAAGGGATTATACCTCTTTAAGTATTTGAATTATATTTTTATTCGATAGGTTTCCGCTGTATTTTTGTTGTCATTAAATGTCATTGTATACGTTATGTCCGGCACTTGTGTCGGTAGTTATTTTGAACTCCGTCGTATTATTTCGTTCTCATTCCATATTTTGACTTATCGTTAATCCTACATATGAATTCTTGACACATGAGAAGTATCTTTTTATGAAAACCATTCAATTATGATATCTTTCAAACTTCGAATCTATTGTGTATTTTATTGAAATTCTTACTGTGATCATTAAGTTAAACAACCTGTCACACAGGGGTACTACGGTACTATGAGATATGAATTGTACGAATTTTTATGAATACTTTACACCACCTGGCCCGTGGTGCAGTTATCTGGATATACCTTATTTATAAATTATGAATCTTCAGAACTCTTCGGAGTATTTGGTTTATTAAGGTCTTGAGACCACTTACGTGATCATAGTCTCCGCGAGTTGGACGCTGCCTCCAACTGGTATGGGACGGTTGGCGGTAGCTGTACCTCTCGCAGTCAATTTGCATGTTTGTATCCTTTCCTTTGAAATTCCTATTACTCTTACGATTTTATGAACTATGAATGTTGAACTTATGATTTCGACTTCTTTTGAAATATACGAACTTACGATTTCCTTCGAGTCAACTCCTCCTTAGAAACCGGAGGGGTTGTATATGAACTTGCTGAGCATTGTTCGCTCACCCTTTTCCTATTCCTTCTTCCAGGTTATAAGTAGGAAGGATCTTATGGATAGGCAGATGTCGACAAGGGTGCTTCGAGATGTTTTAAAAAATGATTTTTATTCCTTGTAACAAGGGAGATTTGAACTATTTAAGTTTAATAATGAGTTTAGATATGTATTGACAATTATTGTGGGTCATTAATGTTGGTAACATTTGGCCTGCGTTGGTTTTAAGGTTATTTTGATATTGTAACTACTCGAGGTTAATTTGTTAAATATTTGTTGTGGTGACGTGGCTAAAAAGAAGAAGTAACAGAGAGGAATACTAAGAACTCGTTTGGTGAATCGTTTTCAAAACAGAGCATTTTAAAAATGCAGCGTTTTTTCTTAAAAATGCATTTGGGATATTGCTTCAAAACGCATCTTTTTTTCTCACCAGCGTTTTGAAAAAAAATTAGGAATTCAAGTGTTTTAAAACGCAGTTTTTTCTACCGCAGCATTGAAATGCAATTTTTACAAATAAGCTGCGTTTTATCTCTGCATTTTAAACAAAACGCACGACCAAACAGGCTCTAATAAGTGCTTCATCATTTCTCTTTTAGCACCAGTTTGAACCAATGTGCAGTTGTATCATTTCGCTCTCTTTTAGTAAAATTCAAAACAAAGCCCTATTAATCTGCAAATTTGCATTATTTCATCTTCTTCAGTTGCTTTCCACCTTTTGCATCTTTGTTCCCGACATGTCTTTTATCTAATTTTTTGTACGTGATGTTCCTAAGAGCCCGTTTGGTACAGCGTTTATAAAATACAGTGTTTTAAAAATGCAGCGTTTTAAAAAACGCAGTGTTTTAAAAACGGAGGTCTTTCCTTATAAATACGTTTGGGATATCACTTCAATACGCAGCTTTTTTTTCCTAGTAGCGTTTTGGGAAAAAGCTGGGAATTCTAGCGTTTTAAAACGCAGCTGCGTTTTGAAAACGCTGCGTTTTCTGCCGCAGTATTGAAACACATTTTTTGCAAATAAGCTGCGTTTTATCCCTGCGTTTTGGCCAAAACGCTCGACTAAACGGGCTCTAAGTTGTACAGTAGAGCGTTCCGTACATGTTTTTATTTAACTTATACATGACGCATCCTAATTTGTACAGTAGAGCATTTCGGTTGAAATTTGCCGATAACATCTTTCTTTGAAAAAACATAGATTCTACAAGATTTGTGTCCTACATAAACTACTACTCATTCACCCAAATTCTTCAGCTCAACGAAGGGTCTTGAAACCTCGTCAGTTGAAACAGAAAAGGTTCATTAAATTTATTTCTTTAAACAAATTTATGTAATTTTTGAAGACGAGATATAGCCAAAGGAAGAAAGAAAGATAGTACTCCCTCCATCCTTAAATTATTGTCTGGATTGACCCGACACACCAATTAAAAAAAATATATTTAACTCGATTATTAATATTGGTATTTGTGTAATTTTTTATTTTTGCCCTAAGAAAGAGTTACTTTTTGAAATTTGGAATCATAATTACTAAATTTCCCTCTAATAATTTTGAAATTTAAAATTGGTGTAATAACTTAGGGGTGGGTCCCATTGTGGGTCACATAAATTAAAGAGTAAAAATTGTAAGGGCAAAATGGTAAAAATATTTTCCTAAAAAGGAAAGTTACAAACAAGATAATTATTTTGGGACGAATGAAAAAGGAAAGGAAGACAATAATTTAGGGACGAAAAGAGTATTAAGAGCAAAGAAAGTAAAATACCTGAAAAGGCAATAATTAATACCCACTCCGTTCCACCCAAAGAGTACACGTTTAAAAAATTTAATAATTAAAAGATATATTAATGTCATTGGAGTTCGTTATAATTACAAAAATACTTGAGTACAATCAAAATGCTTACAACACAAGTAGAGGGTAAAGGTGATAGGTTATGAAAATTGTAAGTACAAATTTTGAAAGTTGACTCTTTAAGTAAAATGTCCCAAAATAGTATAATAGACTCTTTGCCAGGAACCGAAGGAGTACATTTACTAATCATTTACATACAACAAGGAGCAATTTCTACCTAGCAACCACATGAACATAACATATCGATTTTGACTCCTACGCGACAGTTAATTGTTACATTACAAACTGTATTCTTTTTGGGTGATACCAAACACCAATTGTCTATTACAAATAACCACAACCTATGGGGCCCAACATGGAGTTGTTGTGTCGTGGACAAAGAGGAGAAAAATTCGTGATGTCTTCATTGCTCAAAAGTTGTGTGCCAACCCACTGGTGAATGTGCAAGTTCAAATCAAATACGCCAGGGCAGCAAAATCTTTTGAATTGAAAAGGAAAAAATAAATAAATAAATAAAAAGATCCATGAGTACCCTCTTTCCTCTATGTAAAGAATATCAAGAAGTTGGCAACACATTACCTTTCATCCTTTCAAAGATTAGCTCTGACAAAATTAGAGAAAAAGGTACATTTGCAGAGGGCAACTGTGGCATCTACAGCAATCAACATAGCTGCTTGTCACGAATGTCTAGCAGTGTTACCATGTAACTGACTGGATCTCAAACTAGGCTCATCCTGGAATTAAGCAGTAAAATCGAAGAATTGAGTCTCATAAAATCAAAAGTGGAACTACCCAAGCTAACAAAATAAATGCCATATTCACATTCTCACCTGCAAGCTATAACTAAAACTTGGTGGCCTAAAATCCAAATGCCCCTTCATGAATGTAAGTGGTGTTAACAAATTCATTATCTTTACAGTATAATAGTATGTTACGATGTTATAAAGAAGTGAAATCACTATACCAGTCCGTGCATGCTTTGTTGAGCCCCGAATAAACCATCATGAGTTGGTGCTATTGAATTTAATTGTCCCTACAAGCCAAAATAGTTTATGAGCATTAACATAAGAGCAATGCTACACTTACACAAAAACAGAATGCATTAACACAACTATCAATGCATCAGTGGCACATAGTACAATACTTCAATGTTTTCTGTATTTTCTTATATATATCATCTTTCTTCATATATTTTATGGTCAAGAATTATGTATACACACCAGTCCCTGCATACTCTGTGGATTAACATAGTAACCATCATTAGGTGGCTCCATCAAGTTCAATTGTAACTGCAATAGAAACCAATGAAGATTCATCATCTATTAAAACTGATTTTCTTGAATGAAACATTTTAGCTTCGAGTATTATCAAAATAACCATTAGCAGCGAGCCTAGTATACAGCCATCATACCAGTCCCTGCACATTTTGCTGGGTCCCATAATAGCCATTGACACTGAGGGCAATTCCATCCGAGCTTAAATTTTCCTATCAGCAGGAAGTCCACATTAGAAGAACTTTGTCAAGACAGTGAGCCTATAGCTTCAATATTTTCAAATTTTTATTCATTCGCAAAATTTTGCATAACAACAAATTTCCACCTTTCCCTAGTTGAAGAAGTAACTCCTGGTGCATAAAGGAAGGATAAGTATCTGTTCTGCTCAAATAGTCCATGCTTGAAAGTCAAATATTTTAGGATTAAAATAGATCTCCATAAATAACCTTAGTTTTTAAGGATTCAAATAGTTTTTCTAATCTGATAACACTAAATTTGAAAATTCATAGACTTTTATAACCTTAAGCTTTAAAACAAGATTCTTTAAGTGAAACGTCCCAAAATAGAAAGTAGGGCTCTGAGCATAAAGGATGGAGTATAGTGTAATTCTCCGTTTATTCAACTCAGTTCATGAGAACAAATTTTCTCATAAAACTATCACTAGGGTTACAATAGAACAAACCATTTGCTGCAAGCTGTCTCGAGTCTCATGAATTTCAGCTTCTGGTTCTGATTGTACCTGAAATACGCACAAGTTTTTGTATATTTTGTAAACAGAGTAGGGTTATTTTAATTTAACTTAAATACCCTATGGGGAGTGGAAGTGTTCGAACAGAGAGCTCACACTTTGTGAAGCCCTAAGTCTGCTCAACCACGGGCCCACATCTAAGGAGTTTGTAAACACAGTAGGTAAAATATGATAACACAGCACTAACCCCACCGACCTTCCTTTTCTTAGTCGCACTCTTTCTCTTACTAGTCTTGGTAGGAAGAACTCCCTGATTCTCATCTTCTACATCATGGATACAAAGAGCATTAGTGCTCGATTCAGCAACACTTTTGTTGTTGACATTCACACAAGTATTCAAAGTATCTACAAGTGCTCGAAATGCAATATTGTAACAGTCCTCAGACAAAGATCCTGCTTCCCCCAATTCAATGGCACACTTGCACAAATCGTTGTATAATTGTACCCTAGTTTGTAATCTCTCTCTACCTTCCAATGCTGAATCCCTACTCTTTGCATCTTTTGTCCACCTCTTCAAAATATAGTGAGACGGTATGCTTGAAAAGCCACAAAGTTGGAGAACGATCATCGCATGTCTACACAAAAAGCCCTTGTACTCAAACAGAAGGCATGAGCAGAAAACCTCTGATTTTGCCTCGTTCCAAATCACCATGAAATTTTCACCTTTCTCGAATTCACTGACACTATATGTTGTGTATGCTCCCTCTTCATTTTCCTTTTTAGGATGGCACCCAACGACACCCAAAACCTCGCCTTGAAATTTCTTGAATATTGTATGCGTATAAACTGATGACAATTGTTTTTCCCACGGGGAAGGAGATTTAAGGGCAGGCTGTTTGTTCCACGTATCAAAGTCTGCTAAAGCTTCCTCTTCAAACCTGTTTTGAAGGATAGTCCCATATTGTCTCACAAACTCTTTCAATGTAATTTTCTTGTGGATATATTTGTCAAAAAAAGCGTTTATACTTTCAGAGCGCTGACTTGTTGACATTCCTACCAAAAGAGTATCCCTCATATAGGTAGGGACCCACTTTTTACGATCTTCGTACAAGGAATGAATCCAGTCATTCTCTTGAAGTTCAAATCTACCAACCATCTTCCACCATCTCATATCAAATTGTTCGTCTGTCAATGACTTATAAATGCATTTGTTAAATTTCCCCATAAAGTTCTCATGTTGTTTGATTACATGAGAAAGGGTTTCGGGGATCCTTTCTAGTACATGCCAAAGAGAAAAGCAATGACGTGAATTTGGCAGAACTTCTTTAATGGCCACTTCCAAGGCTTTGTCTTGATCAGTAATGATAACTTTGGGAGCTCGCCCACCCATTGCTCTAAGCCACGTCTTCATTAACCAAACAAACGTTGCTCTCGAGAAATCTGAAACCAGTGCACTTCCAAGCAACATGGCCTGAGAATGATGATTCACCCCCACAAAAGGGGCAAACGGCATTTTGTCGTTGCTTTTGACGTAACTCGTATCAAAAGAAACAACATCACTAAAACTGGGATAATCATTCCTACTTTTGGCATCAACCCAAAACAAATTCCGCAAAGACTGGTCTTCATTCAAATCGATTGCGTAGAAAAAATTAGGGTTTTCTTTCTTTATATGAATGAAATAGTCGAGCATAACTTGCGCATCTCCTTCGTCGAGAGCCAAGTACCTTCCTTTATCAAACTGATAATTCAAGTCATTCCTCAAATAGCCAACATCAGCATACCCCCCGGATTGTCTTGACATCTGAACATACACTTTTCTTGTTCGTTCACTAACTGCATGCAGGATATCCATATTGCTCTTTTCAGCTAATTTCACATTTCTATGAATTCGAAAATGGTATGCCAGGGCCGGTAAAAGCTCGTGATTATGTTCCTTTATGAACTCATGAATATACCATTTACCATCCCTCTTTCTTTTCACATGCATGCTGGCTTTGCAGTCTGTCTTTTTAACAGTTGGACGCCGACTGCCACCACCATCTGATTCTGGAGTAACTCCATATCTGGAACATGCAAATTTAGCATCGATGAATTCTTTCGATTTCTTCGAACGACGGCTATTCTTTATTGAGGTAGTGAATCCCATAGACTTTGCATATTCTTGATAAAACGAATATGCTTCCTCGTGTGATTGAAATTCAATACCTTCATCCAGTTCAAAATCTTTTTCAGGTTCAGCGGCTACAATATCTTTTCCAGGAGAAATATCAACCTGTCCATCCTTGTCACTTCCTTCCTCTCCAACATCAACTATATTTCCACTCAATTCATCACCTCTGTGCATGCTGTCTCCACAATTCATCATAGTACCAACCAAATTTCAAAAAATCCCTCCTTTATCATCGGATTTCCGTATGCAAGCTGAAGTTATATACCTGTCATTCTCTCTACTGACTCATTTGCAACAAAGAAGGACTGCTTATTGCACGAGGATCCGGGAATTGGGTTGCACACAGCATTACCCCTAGAAGCAAAGAATACTGCTGAAAGGATGAAAACCTGAATTAGTTGCAAAATGCAAAAAGAAAAATATCCGCCTCAATCAAATGTTAATTTTCATTCCAAAGTGCTCAAATACGACCAATACGACTTCCTAATAACATTCTCCTATGCTCCATTTCTAGAAAGCAGTTCAAACAGGTTTTGATCTTTTCGAAATAAGTATCGCTCAAAATTTTCTGGAAGCAAAACTGAACAAAAACAAAGACAATAGTCATTTAGTTTTCATTGCTAGAAATTATTCAAACACCAAATGTATTTCATCACCAACACCAACTCAATTTACATTATTCAAAAAATAAATTTCTTTCTGTCATTCTTTCTTAAAACGATTAAAAAACCAAAAATACAAATACAAATTGACTTCATATATATAACAAAAATCAAAGCTTCCACCGGAAAATAATCGGGAAAAAACAGCAAACAAGAAAATTATACAAGCAGCGAAATAATTATACGATTTTAGTAGGAAAAATGACCAATTAAATGGGAGGGGGAGGGAAATTCAAACTTAAGAGCGATAAGTAATGGAGAAAAACCTTGATTGCTTTCGAGAGCTTGTAAATTGGGTGCAGTTAGCAGAGAAATAGTTGAAAAGGCTTGTTTGGGGCTGTGAAATTGAAATCAAATTGCTGGTCAAATTTATAATTTAGAGACCTAGCTCTCTCTCTGTGTACTAGTTTTCCTTTCTTTAGGCACTGCTTTGGGGATTTTTGTAGTTTGGCTTGTTGACAGTTAGCTCCCTTGTACTTCAAACTCCAAGATATTGTTTCATTTCCTTTTACTGTAGTTTTTACCGAACGTTATTTATTTATTTATTTTCTTTTAAATTCAACATCCGCCTTCAAAAATTCTTCTAATATTGGAGTAAAGCACTTTTAAGCATTATACTTTGGGAAAAGAGTATTTTAGAATTTCTGTCCGGCTAAGACCTCAAAGTAGAATAAATCATTAATGTCTCTAGAATAAATCATTAATGTCTTTAGAACGGATGGTTCAACTCAATTAATTATGCTTATTGTGTTGCTTTGTGTTGTATGCTGACAAAAAATTAAAGTCAATTTTATGGTCTTTGAGTAAAGTTTGAACAAAGATGATGTTGAGTCATACATACTATCACTTGTATAGGCATACCTCCCCCCTTTTTTTTTATTTGTGAAAAGGGAATAAACTTGTATAGTCACACAGTGCAGAATATTACAAAAATGATATTATAAATTTTGACTTATATTATAAAAATATCATTATAAATTTTGACTTAAATGCCCTTCATTTTTTTAGATAAAAAAATTAGAAAATTTCATTACTATTGGGTAGCCCTACCGAACACACCTAAAGTTGTTCGGTAAGGGTATCGAACACTCATAGTGATGTTCGGTAGGGTGTCGAACACTCTTATTGGTGTTCGGTAACACAATGCCGAATGAATCATTTAAAAAAAAAGAGAGAGAGGAAGGGGGCGGGCTACTTGACTGGGTGTGGTGAGGGGGGGGGGCAAATCGGATCCTCTATTTCAAAATGGTGTTCATCTCTATTTCAACGTTCGATGTGCACCACATGCATAAAAATCAGGGTAATTAATGTTGATTATTCACATGCACATGTGCGCACATCTAACGGTTGAAATAGAGATGAAATACCATTTTGAAATAGAGGATTCGATCTGGGGGGTGGGGAAGGAGGAGGAAGGGGGTAGGTTTTGTGGAGAAGGTGGAAAAAAAAGGATTGGTGTGGTGTTGTTTGTGTGTGTGTGTGTGTGTGTGTGTGTGTGTGTGTGTGTGTGTGTGTGTGTGTCTGGTGAGGGAGGGGGGGAAGGAGGAGGAAGGTTGCGGACCGGGTTGTGTGGAAAAGGGTGTCGTGTACTAAGTAATTTTTTTTTGGGTGTGGATAGCAATTCTCTAAAACAAATTTAGATTACTAACCCAGTTAAAGCAAGCTCCACATTCTTGAATGGATGAAACTTTTTTGAACAGTTAAAGTTTTGGTCATAAGAAACTTACTCCCAGTCTCAACATTTGATTGCTCACGTTAAATTGTACTACTGGATTATCAATCTAGGACCTACAATACAAGAATCTTACAAACCTCAAAGTGCCAACAACAGAAGCTCAACAATATCTATCTTAGTATGTTCCGGGAACAGAGGAATACTTTTTTTATGTTTTGTTTCGTAGTCGATACTCGATAGTGAGTAATTAAATTGTCAATACCCAACAAATATGATGACCTAATGGAAACGAGCATCTTCTCACTTATTGTAGGTCCACTTATAAGATCTTATAAGTTTTAAAACATTTTAAAATTTTGTCAGCAGAATAAATATTTTAATAAAAATAATCAATTGAACAATGAAAGTGTTCAGTCAAGTGTTTGACTAATGAACAATTTGATGACTCAACAGAAGTTATGAGACAAAGGGCGAAGCTTTAAGTAATAAAGTGCTTAAAGCTTTGGTCAAGAAGGCAAGCAGTAATGAACACAGTGTTGGAAATTGGTTTTATAATTGGTATTTGACCAATATTTGACCAAATTTCTAGTTTGGTACCGTTTATTAAAAATAAAAATAAGTTGCAAAATTGAAATCTACGTTTCGAGTAGATTAAGTTAATATAGTTATTATCTCAAAACCAATTTCGGGTGAATGAGATATTAATGATTAAAGTATGCAACTTAACATTGGTAATTGAAGAGTTATGAGAATATGAAAAGTCATATCCCACATTGAATAGAAAAGGTGATTAAATGCACCTTATTAATTGGCCCACCCTAGGAGGAAGCATTCAAATGGTCTCCTCCAAGGTCCAACCTGGTGATGTCTCTAGGGCTAGCTTTTGGCTAGCACAAGCAACTGCGAGGATGGTGCGCACACGCGCAGGTCGCAATGGGCGCTTTAGAGGCGCACTTTGCACGTACGCATCGTCGCTAGGAGCTAAGGAGCCTTAAACTTTTGTCCACCAGCTCAGCTAGCTGGTTGGCTCAATAAGCTCAGGGATGGCCCAGGTACGTTGCACCCTCGAATAGGTGCAACCAGTGACGAACCGAACAGCCACGGGTGGTTATGGTCCAAGCGGTTATCGTAACTGATCGACCAGCTCAGCCAGCTGGCTGGCTCAATAAGCTCAAGGATGGCCCAGGTACGTTGCACCCTCGAATAGGTGCAACCAGTGACGAACCGAACAGCCACGGGTGGTTATGGTCCAAGCGGTTATCGTAACTGATCGAACGATTGCAGTTAGGGGCGATTGCGCAGCAGTTAGAGTGCGAACCGATCCGCTGGATCGCGCTCACACGATCAGGTGTGATCCGACGGTCCAGATTCGCCAGATTCAAAATTGTGTCTATTCGCAGAAAGGCACCACAACTCTTCAGTAAATATAAATAGACCCCTCGGATTGACAGTTCCTAACACCAAAATCCTGAGCATCTAGTCTGTTAGTCAGAATTATCATATTGTTGCATATATTCCCTTCTCGAGTCTTGGAAGTTCTGAAACACCGATCAAGTTCGCCGGAATCTGCGTATTGAAGTGCTGCCTACGCTGATTGAAAAGTCGTTGCATCTTAGGGACGATTGCCAAGAACCGTTAGCACTAATACGGGACTTCTACCCAATTTTACAATGTTTAAATAACATATGTACCATCGGCCTCACCAAAAGAAAACACAAGGGCTCAAGGAGCACTACCAAAAGACTGACTGCCGAACTCCAGACGCGTACGATCACTGGGGGTTTCTTGCAGGCTCGGGATCTAAGGAAAACAATAAACAATGGACGGGGTGAGTTATAAAACTCAATAAGCTACTAATGCAACAATATGGCATGCGAGATGTGAACAGTAATAAGATTCAGATATAACAAGGTTGTCATAACATGATAGTTCTCAATCATCATAGAAACAAATATCTCATAACACATGTCACGTAGCATGCATCTCACGTAGGAGCAATATATAAACACATATAAAAGGATACCGTCGAGGTACACCTCTGACATACCAACTTCCAACCAACCAACCAATAATACTAATGTAGAAACCGTTGATGTCGTACCCGATCATCGAACCAATAACCAAAACTATAGTGAACCGTTTCCCGTATTCACGTCGACGTGAAGACTTGGTCCCCACGACCTGAGAAACAATCACGGTATAGCTTACCAAGGTCGCGTTTATTCCGTACAACACTTAGCGCTATAACCCCTACCGTGGCCAACGGTAGGGCGAGGCCCAGTGTATTGGCCTTCGGTTATTACGTAGCCCCGGCTCACGCAATAACCGAGCGTCAATACACCTCCAACAAATATGCCATGGACTTAACGAATGCTCAAGTAGATGTTTACTCGACACATTAAACCAATCAACCAAATGTTCAAGTAGATGTTTACTTAACATTAAATAAAAGTATTATACTCCAAAGTAGGGAGTATAATGACCACAACAACAACATGCTAATGTGTGCCACACAATGCCAATATCGAATTCAACACAATACCATTATACGTGTATCGCATAACCAATCGCCCAACGGGTCTCTCGAGCATCCAAAGAGCTCACAAAACACACACGTGGTCACATTCATTATCAAACCCTAATCGACTCCGTTAGAGTCATTTTAGGTTACTAGTGATGTCGAGTTACGAAAGTGATCTTGCACTTTAATCCTAGTACATTAACGCCCAAATTCGAGTTTCCAAAAACAAATTACAAGTTACAACATATTTCACAAGCCCAAAACTACATTTCATGGCATGAATCATAAGTTCACAACTCTAGCATGGTATCTTCACTCATTGGAAGTCTAGAATGTCATATGAGACATAAAATAAGAAGAAGAGGAGGATAGTAGCTTACCTCTTGAAGAAATAAACCAAGGAGGGAGAATTTAAGTCAAAGATGATGTCTCCTCTAGTCACAAAGGCCTCACAAGGTTGAATCTCCAACTTCCAAGTTTGAAATGTTGAGAAATCAACACACACTCCCTAAAAATGTGGGTAGAAGTGAATACTCAAGAATCCACCATGAGATGAAGATTTTGTTCGGTTAGAAACGATTACCTAGTCGAGCTCTTCACGCCGGCGAAGACGGATCGTGATTCCGACTCCGAACGATCAAGTTGTGGCAAGATTACTCCACAAACTCTCCTTTAAACTCTCTACACTCTCTCTCTATGTTCTAGGATAAAATGGGGGAGAAGTGAGGGAGTCTAAGGTCTCCTAAGGTGTTTAAGTGGCTACAAAATGAGTCCTTCCCGGCTTGGTGATGTGGCAACACCCCAGCCATTCAATTTTAAGTTTAAAAAAAAAATCAGAATTTCACGGGCAGAGGCGCTGGGCAAGGCGCGGCCGCTTAGGCGGCCGCTTGGGCGGCCGCTCAACATGCAGATTTTCCAGGCTTTTTCCAAGTGTTGTTTCTGGACTTTGAGCGCGTGCCTGGGCGGCCGCTCAGCTTCCAGAATGTCCGAATTTTCCTAAAGTGCTCCGAAACACTCCCGAAATGATTCTAAATGATCCCAAGGTGATTCTAAGTCTATGGGAAGGTCAAAACACTCAAGGAAAGTCCCCAGAGCGAATCGTAGGAATGCTAGATGTTCAACACATCTAAAGTACGTTTAATCACAAGAATCAAGCGATGGTTTAAGCATATAAAACACATGGAATGCAACACGAATATGCTATATGTCATGTATAATATGCTCAAGAAATATTCATAGAGTTTATTCAATGCGACACGTGTAATATTCGTGAATGATATGAATGACGTGTAAGATGCAAATGAAGCGGGCGTTACAGAGGACCCCCCCACAGTTGCAGAAAACGATTCGGATACGCAAAAGCGTATTGCTGCCGATGCTTGGCATCACAGTGACTTTCTGTGCAGGAATTATATCCTGAACGGATTGGAAGATGAACTCTACAGTGTTTACTGTGGAATCAAAACTTCCAAAGAGTTATGGAACTCTTTGGAAAAGAAGTATACAATAGAAGATGCTGGGTCAAAGAAATTTGTCGTTGGCAATTTTCTTGACTACAAGATGGTTGACTCCAAATCAGTAGAACGTCAAGTGCGAGAGATTCAAATCTTACTTCACAGTTTTGCTGCTGAAGGGATGATACTAAATGAATCTTTCCAAGTGGCTGCTATTATTGAGAAATTGCCGCCGATGTGGAAAGACTTTAAGAACTACCTCAAGCATAAATGAAAAGAAATGGGGCTTGAAGATTTGATAGTTCGACTTCAGATTGAGGAAGGCAACTGCAAAACTGAAGGAAAGTCCAACAAGGCTGGGATGGAGGCCAAAGTCCATATTCTGAATCAAGTACCGAACAAGAGGAAGCACACTGGAAATGCCAAACATGGAACTACAAAGAAGTTCAAGGGAGATTGCTACAACTGTGGCAAACCAAATCACATGGCCAAGGATTGTCGACTTCCGAAGAAGGACAAACAGAAAGGTAAACAAAATCATGCCAATGTGATTGAGGACGATAATATGCTCGATCTCACTGCAGTGGTGTTTGAAGCCAACATTGCAAAGTTGGAAGATAACCCAAGAGAATGGTGGATAGATACTGGAGCTACCTGCCACATTTGTGCTGATAAGGAAGCTTTCTCATCCTACACTCCTATAAGTGGAAGAAAATTGTTTATGGGAAACTCCTCGACTTCCAACGTCGTAGGACTTGGGATGGTTGTGCTGAAGATGACCTCAGGTAAAGAGTTGACGCTCGTGGATGTGCTGCATGTCCCAGACATCCACAAAAACCTGGTTTCCGGCCCCCTAATGAGTAAGGCCGGATTTAGACTAGTTTTTGAGTCTGATAAATTTGTATTGACCAAAAATGGTCTATTTATTGGGAAAGGGTACCTTGATAAAGGACTCTTCAAAATGAATGTAATGAATGTTTACCGCCCTGAGGCGAAGAATAAAGATGTTTCTTATGTTTACTTGTTGGATAGTTCTAATTTATGGCATGATAGATTAGGACACATAAATTTTAACACAATTAAGAAGTTGGTGAATCAAAATTTAATACCTATATCTAAAATTGATTCACATGACAAGTGTGAAATTTGCGTTGAGGCAAAAATGACTAAGTCACCATTTCCTTCAGTAATAAGAAACACGACACCTCTTGAATTAATTCACACCGATATTTGTGATTTAAAATTTGTGCAAACTCGAGGTGGGAAAAAGTACTTTATTACATTTATTGACGATTGCACAAGATATTGTTATGTTTATCTTTTGAAAAACAAAGATGAAGCTTTAGAAGCTTTTAAGACTTATAAGAATGAAGTAGAAAATCAACTTAATTTAACAATTAAGAAGATTCGAAGTGATAGAGGTGGAGAATATATTGCTTCGTTTGAAGACATATGTTGGGAATCTGGCATAATTCATCAAACGACGGCTCCGTACTCACCTCAATCAAATGGAGTTGCTGAACGAAAGAATCGTACTCTTAAAGAAATGATGAATGCGATGTTGATAAGTTCAAGCTTACCCCAAAACTTGTGGGGGGAAGCCATTCTTTCAGCAAACTATATTCTTAATAAGTTACCACACAAAGGTAAAGATAGGACTCCATATGAGTTACGGAACGGTCGACAACTATCTTATAAATACCTTAAAGTGTGGGGGTGCTTGGCTAAGGTCGAAATACCTAAGCCTAAACAAGTCAGAATCGGACCTAAAACGATTGACTGCATTTTTATTGGATACGCAAGCAATAGTAGTGCATATCGGTTTATAGTGCACAAATCAGAAATTCCTGACATGACTGAAGGAATGACGATAGAATCAAGGAATGCGATATTCTTTGAAAATATATTTCCTTGCGGCGAAAGGAAAGAAGAATGTTCTAGTAAAAGAACTTATGAAAATGCAAACGGTTCATCTCAAGAAGAAGAAGAACCGAGGCGCAGTAAAAGGACAAGAGTTGCTAAATCTTTTGGTCCTGATTTTCTATCTTACATGATAGAAAATGAACCTAGAACGGTTAAAGAAGCTTTATCCAGTCCAGATGCTCCGTTCTGGAAAGAAGCTATAAATAGTGAAATAGAATCCATAATGCACAATAATACTTGGGAATTGGTTGATCTCCCTCCAGGATGCAAACCGTTGGGATGCAAATGGATCCTTAAAAGGAAGTATAAGGCAGATGGATCTATCGACAAGTTCAAAGCCCCGCTAGTAGCCAAAGGATTTAAACAGAAGGAGGGTTATGACTTTTTCGATACGTATTCTCCTGTCACAAGAATTACGTCCATTTGTATTCTCATAAAGACAGCCTTCTTAAATGGAGAGTTAGACGAGGAGATTTATATGGAGCAACCTGAGGGGTTTGTTGCCCCTGGAAAAGAGCAAAAGGTGTGTAAACTCGTAAAGTCACTATACGGACTAAAACAAGCACCTAAGCAATGGCATGAAAAATTTGATCGAACATTATTGTCAAATGGTTTCAAAATTAATGAATGTGACAAGTGTGTCTACATTAAGAGTACAGCCAATGCTTACGTCATTATATGTCTTTATGTAGATGACATGTTAATAATGAGAAATACTCATGATTTAATCATGAATACTAAAAACATGTTAAAGAAAAATTTTGACATGAAAGATATGGGACTAGCTGATGTTATATTAGGGATGAAGATCTCTAGAACATCTGATGGAATAGTCTTATCGCAATCCCATTACGTTGAGAACGTTTTTCGGAAATTCAATGTCTTTGACAGCCCTCCGGCTAAGACACCAGTAGACTTAAGTCTACACTTAGCCAAGAATAGAGGAGAACCAGTTTCCCAACAAGAGTATGCAAGGATAATTGGAAGTCTAATGTACTTGACCAATTGTACACGTCCTGATATTGCATATTCAGTAAGCAAACTAAGCAGGTTCACAAGTAATCCCAACGCGGATCATTGGAAAGCCCTAACAAGGGTACTTAGATATTTAAAGTATACATTGAATTATGGGATACTTTATAATAGATATCCAGCAGTATTAGAAGGATACTGCGATGCCAATTGGATATCAGACACGAAAGACTCCAAATCCACAAGTGGTTATGTGTTTACAATAGGTGGAGGAGCGGTGTCATGGAAATCGTCTAAGCAAACGTGTATAGCTCGATCCACCATGGAATCCGAATTCATTGCTTTAGATAAAGCTGGTGAAGAAGCTGAGTGGCTTAGAAATTTTCTGGAAGATATTCCTTGTTGGAATAAACCTGTGCCTGCTGTACTGATACACTGTGATAGTCAATCAGCAATAGGTAGGGCACAGAGCAGCATGTACAATGGTAAGTCTAGACACATTCGTCGTAGACATAATACCATTAGACAATTGATCTCAAATGGGGTTATTTCTATTGAATATGTAAAATCAAAAGAAAACCTAGCTGATCCTTTTACAAAAGGAATCAATCGAGATCAAATGTACACATTATTAAGGGGAATGGGTTTAAAATCCACAACAAAAGAACAATCATAGCGGTAACTCAACCTTGAGAATTGGAGATCCCAAAACCTTGGTTCAATGAGACAACGAAGTTATGAAAGTTCAGAGGAAACACTTGGAAACCTGTTTCAACTCATTCCTAGAACATCCAAGTGAGTAGACCTGCAACAGTGGTGAGGTTAGGTTGAACCTTTAATGATTCCTATACCTAAAAGGTGGAGTATTGCAGGATACTCTTTATAGGAGATCACCTATATAAGTGAGAAGTAAAAGGCCGCTTCTACTAGAACACTTAAGAAACTAAGATATGGTCCAGGGCCGAAATGGACACAACGTGAGAACAAAAGTGTTAGAATTGTTATTGTGTAAGTACTATTGTCTCGGTTTACATTATACAGACGATTAGTTCAAACCATCACGGTACTAAGCGGCTAGTAAATCCGATAGTATTTTACTAAGGAAGGTTCAAAGCCAAAAACTACCTATCCTGATGCAATAACGGTTCGCCAGAACTTCCAAATGAGTCTACATACATAGCATGCATTAATTGTCATTCATGTGGGGGATTGTTGGAAATTGGTTTTATAATTGGTGTTTGACCAATATTTGACCAAATTTCTAGTTTGGTACCGTTTATTAAAAATGGAAATAAGTTGCAAAATTGAAATCTACGTTTCGAGTAGATTAAGTTAATATATTTATTATCTCAAAACCAATTTCGGGTGAATGAGATATTAATGATTAAAGTATGCAACTTAACATTGGTAATTGAAGAGTTATGGGAATATGAAAAGCCATATCCCACATTGAATAGAAAAGGTGATTAAATGCACCTTATTAATTGGCCCACCCTAGGAGGAAGCATTCAAGTGGTCTCCTCCAAGGTCCAACCTGGTGATATCTCTTGGGCTAGCTTTTGGCTAGCACAAGCAGCTGCGAGCACCATCCGAGCCCGAGCCCGAGCCCGAGCCCGAGCCCGAGTGCGCACGCGCAGGTCGCAATGGCCGCTTTAGAGGCGCACTTTGCACTTCGCACGTACGCATCATCGCTAGGAGCTAAGGAGCCTTAAACTTTTGTCCAGCTCAGCCAGCTGGGTGGCTTAGTAAGCTCAGGGATGGCCCAGGTACGTTGCACCCTCGAATAGGTGCAACCTAGTGACGAACCGAACAGCCACGGGTGGTTATGGTCCAAGCGATTCAGCGGTTATCGTAACTGATTGAACGGTTGCAGTTAGGGGCGGTTGCGCAGCAGTTAGAGTGCGAACCGATCCGTTGGATCGCGCTCACACGATCAGGTGTGATCCGACGGTCCAGATTCGCCAGATTCAAAATTGTGTCTATTCGCAGAAAGGCACCACAACTCTTCAGTAAATATAAATATACCCCCCGGATTGACAGTTCCTAACACCGAAATCCTGAGCATCTAGTCTGTTAGTCAGAATTATCATATTGTTGCATATATTCCCTTCTCGAGTCTTGGAAGTTCTGAAACACCAATCAAGTTCGCCGGAATCTGCGTATTGAAGTGCTGCCTACGTTGATTGAAAAGTCGTTGCATCTTAGGGACGATTGCCAAGAACCGTTAGCACTAGTACGGGGCAATTTCGTCTTGCGGAGATTGTGTCCAACACAAGCCTCGACTTCATTTATTAAAGTTAAGTAAAACATTTTTTTCTGCTTCATCTTATTTCTGTCCGTGATATTTCCGAGAAAACCAAAAAAAAAAAAAATTACCCAACACACAGTATGTAAAGTAGTTCACAGTATGAAAACTGCTATGTCCACTACCAAGTTGGTCAAACTTGGATTTTTGAAATGCGCTAATATTAATAATTTAGATGATCACTAATGGATCAGTGTATAACAAGGACATACAATTTATGGAGATTGTATGTTACAAGGAACAAAACAATCCCGTGTATTACAATCAGTGATGTCTCAATAACTAAGTAGTTGGGGAGAAATTCAAACAATGATTGAACTTAAGAGTTAATATAAAGAATGCAGTAAGCAATAAATAATCTAATTATTTTTCTCTTTAATGAAGTTCCAAAAATCTTGAGAATATTGAATGCTTGAAAATTTCTGTGAGACTTCAATATGCTAGTTGGGGTCACCCGTCACCGTTCTTCAATGTATCTCTGTTTTTAAATAGGCAGGGATAGAAAAGTTGTTGTTGGACACATTTGAACATGTTTGACCTTTGCATTTAATGCTCTGATACAGAGTAGGTCAAGGACGGTGAACAATTATTCCATGAACTTAGTGTTATCACAGAAGAGGTAGGTAGTACCTGTCATTTCATTCTAAAATAAAATAAAAAGCTAGGAATGGAAAGTGTGTCAGAGTACTCATTAAATGTAAAGCAAAAAGCATGTTTGAAAAATAAGACACGCTAAGTATTGACACAAATTCAAAATAACTACGGAAGCTTATCACGGAAGCTTCCGTTTCAGGATCAGTAGACTTTCAAGAGATAAGATAAGGACATGATAAAAGTCTACTGTCCTTATGCCAAATAATCAGTGACTGACTTGGAAATTATTTATGTCTTAATCAGTCATTTGATATCGACTGAATTAACTTGACTGATAATTAAAAGTCTATTAGTTGAGCAGCCAACATAGAATGACAATTAATGTGATCAATCATCATTGTTTAACAAGGATGGCAGGTCACTTGGAATAGTGATTGAGTATATCAGTCATTAGCAGGGTTGGAATGGCTGGTCATGTGATCAACTATCTTTGATTAAAAGAATGCTGGTCACTTGGTCAACCAACAACAAATGCAAAGCTTGGCTGAAGATTCCAAAAGATAGAATGGTTTTAAATAAATCATGGGAAGGATCAACAAACTCCTCATATTTATTTAAAGTCATTCATATCAAAGCAGAGGAAAAAAATAAGCGATAAGCACAAGTCTACTTTGATAGAAAGATAATACCTCAGTTGTATATATAAAACATCCTGCAAGAATAAGAGTTGGGCAAGGATAAAAATATACAAGCCAAAACTGAAGTAACCAAAATCAGTACTTTATGGAAATAACTAAAAGTAAGACAGTACTCAAATAAAGAACTGGAAAAGTAAAATAAGTTCAAGGGGGAAGGAATCAGTCACTGAGGTCCACTGGATCAGCTTCAGCTGACGAAGAAGCAGAAGGCTCAGTATCAGCTAGAGGAATGTTAAGTCGTTTCCTTAGCTCAACAATTTCTTATTTAAGAGCCTTATTGATTTCTTTCTGCTTCGTCTCCTCCTGAAGGTCTTAAAATAGTGTTTCCTCAGTGTTCTGGATCTAACGAGCAGCTTCTCTTTCAGTAGCAACTACTTGCTCCCAATCATCAGCATTCACGGCCTGTGGATGGCCTGCAGCAATAGCTCGACGAACTTCACTATAGACTTCACCTCGAACGTCTAGAACAGTCAACCTCATTGGATGACGAAGTTCATCGTGAGAACAAACTAAGCCTCAAAGTGTGATGTCTATTTGCATCTGTTGATACTTAAGAGTATCCACCAGACCCATACGGTTGTTTAAGTCGTTGATAGACCAGGTCAGCAGGGTGAATGTATCAGCAAGTCTCAGCTGTGCATCCCTAAGCTCATTAAAACCTGCAAAAGTGATAGAAGGTATTGATGTAGAGGGACTAGCAACGTCGGTATCAGTTTCAGCAGAGGTAGGTTCAGCAGCAGCTTCAGCAGTTGCATCAGCCGGGGTAGCTTCAACAGTCTGTTTAGTTTCGATTTCAAGAGCTGCAATAGTCTGTTCAGTTTCTTCCTAAACCTCTTTAGTAAACTTAATTTTTTTGTTCTTCCTCTTCGCAGAGTCATGAAGGATTTTATTAACAAGTGCATCATCTCTTCTTCGCTTTAGAACAATAGGGGAAAGAGGGGCAGCTTCAACTTCCATGGCTTTATCATCTTCAGCCAGGAGCCAATCAAAAGTGAATAATTCCTCAGGAGCCAGGGAATCATCTAAGTCCTCCAAATTATGCTGAATCCCCACACTAATAGTAGTGGAGCTAGTAGTGACTGAGGTAGTGAGTGGAGCAGCTGAAGACTGAGGTTCAGTTGGGGTTAAAGATAGACAGGCTGATATTTGGGGAAGAATGGGTTCAGTTGGCTGGAAGGTGGTATAAGCCAACTGAAGGGTAGAGATATCAGCTGGCTAAGGGGTTAGTGTTTGGGAAGGCTGTATTTGAGAAGGTTGGGTTTCAAGCAAGGATAGAAGGGCAGGGGCAAAGATGACTGTAAAGGGTGTTTGTGATTGAGTTAGGGAAAGAATTTCATTACCCGTATCAGCTCCATCATTGTTATCATCATCATCATCATCTTTATCTTCATTATCCTCATCAAAATCAACTACAACCTCTTCAGGAGAGTGACACTCATCCTCAATAGCAGGAGGGGGTTTAGTTATAACCTCAACATCGTCATCATCATCATTCAGTCCCACTTCTGTCAAGACTTCATTGATGGCATCATCTACAGAATCAGTTCGAGCAGTAGCCTTAATTTCAGCAGCTTTTTCAGTTCTAACTTCTAGCTCAATAGCCTCTACATATAGCTGTTCTTCAGCAAATAATGATTCAGCAGCTACTTTAGCTTGCACTTCAGCAGGTTTGTTGTATTTTATCTAGATTTGCTTGTATCCATAACCTAAATCTAAGCCAAGGTGACTAATGGGCCTGCGTGTCTGTTAGAGTGACAACTTGTACTTAGACAATTGCTTGTAATAGCTTAGGATTACTTATTTTGTTCTTAGATTAAGTCTTCAGAAGATGGCCTTTGTATACCAGCCATCTTCACCAGCAATGTCCAATAAGCCATCAGTCAAGAACGTTCCAACCAAGCTTAATCAACAATGTATGAAGACCTGAAGATCGTCTAATCAAGACTTATCTGAAGAAATGTCTTTTGTTGTCAGCAAAGTCACTATTTGACTTTGGTGTAACATTAACTTGGTTCATTTATTGGATCATTTCATTTTAGGCATTCTTCTCAGAAAAGGACACTCTGCCAACAGTACTTGTTTACCCATATTTGGCAAGATTGCAGGCAGTACTCAGAGATAGCTTGGACTGTGTAGAAGTCCCTCTCAGATTTGGACAGCAAGACCTAGGGCATTTAATGCACGTCTATCTGTATTAAATGCGCCAAATTCAAACCTCTTCCAAGTCTGAAAATTTTCAATGGCTCCAAGAACTCCTCTGAGTATAAATAGAAGACTTGATGAAGCATTGATGCCGACCATCAACTATACAACTATGAAATCTCCATCTTCATTACTACTAGTACACTTAAGAGCTTAAATCTTTATTCTAAAAATCTTTCTTTGAAGAGCACCAATCTTAGATGCCTAGTCTTTATTGCTCTTCATTGATTACAATCCTTTGCATTCATAGCACATAAAAGTTATATCTTTTTAGATATCAACTTTCACTATAAACACTTTGTTAAAATTCTTTTGTACACGATCCATTAGTGATCTTAGTAAATTGATTCTAGTGGAAAACATAGTGCACATTTTCAAATTCAAAGCTAACCACTTTGGTAGTAGACGTAGCACTTATTTATAAGTCTGAACCACTTCAAATACCTTGTCTATTTACTTTCTGCTTTGTTAATTTGATTACATTACTTGAAGTCTTCCAGATTCCAACACTAAGAACAGCTGATCTTGTCTATCCAAGATCAGCCATTCTGAACTTGTCCTTTGCTTCACTCTACTCTGCTATAAAATACTTTCTAACTCTGTTATGAAGTAATTCTAGGCTATTCAACCCCCCACACCCTTCTAGCCTATCTGAGCACCTTGAGACCTAACGATTTGTATCAAAGCTTAACTCTTTGAAAACAAGTTTTTCCAAGGTTAAACTCAATGTGAACCATTGTCCTGTCTTAGATGAGGTTCACTTTGATATTTGGAAGGACAAAGTAAAAAGACATATGAATTCTATTAACAAAATGTTTATGGAAATGTGTTATTGAAGGTCCAAGAATTCACATGAAGGCAAATACACTAGCTGCTGTTGATCCAACTACTGATCCTGAAATTCTAAAGCTTGAAGCATAATGGAGTGAAAAAGATAGGAAGAATGATGCTCTGGATGGTAAAGCCATTAACATCATTACAAGCTGTGTAGACATAAGCACCTACCAGCAAATAATCAACCTAGAAACTGCCAAAGAAATGTGGGATGCCATATTAGAGTATTTGGAAGGTGATGGAGAGATAAAGAACAACAAACTATACACTTTTATTTAGAAGTTTTATTCATTCAAAAAGGACCCCAAAGAAACTCTCAATGTGCCTATGACAGATTCTATGAGGTAATAACTTCTTGTTACTCTTTGGGTAAGAAATATGAAAAGAAAGAGATTAACTTGAGATTTCTTAATGCACTTGGCAGTTTAGGGCATATAAAGATTACAACCATGAAATAATCAAAAGACCTGAATAGATTAACTCTTAGGAATCTATATGTAAGTCATTCAATTTATGAGCTTGAAATTCAACAAGCTCAAGAAATGGAAAAGAATTTTAAAAACTTATCTTTACTAACCATGTCTGAAGTTCCTTCCTGTTCTTAACCTGCTGAAACCCTATCTAAGTCTATTGATGGTGATGATATTCTTTCTGACGAAGTTTTTGCTATGTTCGTTAAGAAGTATCAACGTTTCAAAAAGTTTAACAAGCCTTCTTACCAGCAGTCTTCTCAAAGGACTGCTACTCCATAAAAAATAGCTTCTCCTCAAACAACGGCTACTCCTTATAAAGTTGTCGTTCCCCAAAAGGACAATGAGCTTGTTTGTTTTAACTGTAAGAAGCCAGATCACTTCGCTTCTAAATGCCCAAAGCCAAAATATGAGATTTACAAAAAACGTCCTGAATCTAATATTCAAAAATAAAGAGGGATGGTTGCTGAGGACATTGATGAAAGCAACATGCCAACTTGGTGTGATACTAATTCTGGTGAGGATGACTCTTGCAACTTTGCTGAAGAAGCAAACATTTTCCTTATGGCCAGAGAGTCACCCCATGATTCAGTAAGATCACTACCATTTCAACAGGAGGATAGTGATGATGATGAACTCAATGAACCCTCTAGGGGAGAACTCATCAATACCAATAAAGACATGTTGGAAGAGTTTGCCAAATTCAAAACAGCCTATGTAAAATTAGCCAAGAAGCATGAATTGGTTGTCTCTGAAAAATCTACCTTGTTGTCTAAGATCAAAGAACTCAATAGGAAACAAGTAGAGAATACCAAGACTCAAAAGGGGAACAAATCCTTAACTAAAAAAGTGGATTTCCCACTTGAACACATTAACAAAATCCATTCTGAGAAAGATGACCTTCAAAAGGTTGTTGTTACTTGGAATAATTCCAAAGGAAACTTCGATTCCATTCTTAAAAAACAAAAACCCCTTGATGATAAAACTGGTACTGGTTTTCCAAGTGAATTCAAAGTAGGAAATTTATCTAGTTCTCAAGAAAATAAGATAGCTGAAGTGATTACCGAGGAAATGGCTGAGGAAGTAATCTATGATTAGCAACCTTCTCAAAAAGGGAAGCAAGGACTTGGTCTCAACAAAGTACCATTTGTTTATGCTAAAAACAAACCAGGCAAATTCAGGGGTAAGCAAACTGTCAATGCCGATGACATTGCTAATAGGGAGGCTGAGCAACAAAGACTTGCTGTCAAACATCCTGTGAAAACAGTAATGACTGATAATAGGCCTAAGAAGTCTCAACTCAAGCCTATTAAATTTGTTAAAGGTAAGATTACTAACCACAACTCTGCTGATAAAAAGCTCAAGGGTATTATGCCTAAAAATGTGAAACCTTTCGTTAAAAGGCCTACTGTAGCTAAGCCAAATAACACTATGAAGTTGTATTATCAGCCTAAAATGAATAAGCTTGTCATCAGCAAACCAGTCATTCCCAAGACTGCTGATCATAAGAAAACTCCCAAGGAAGTCATCAAACGTGTTCAAGGTTTTCATAATTGCTCCTACTATAGATAAGCCTAATAACATGAGATTCATGAATGCCTTCTGAGATTCGTACCTAAACCTAAATCACACCTCCAAAGGTTAAACAGGTATGGGTTTCAAAAGGTTGCTAACTCTCAGGACCCAAAAATAAAAAGGGACAATGAACTTTAATGTTTTTACTTTCAGGAATGCTTCATGGCTATTAATGAGGAGGAGATAGATTTATGGTACCTGGATAGTGGTTTCTCTAAGCACATGATTGAAAAGTAGGATCTCCTCTTTAATATTATTGAAGCAAAGGGTCCCTCAGTTATTTTTGGTGACAACTCAAAAGGGAAGACAATTGGCCATGGATCTACAGTTTGAGAAAAACTTTTCATCAGAAAAATATCTATAGTAGAAGGCTTGAAGCATAATCTCTAAGTATATCACAATTCTGTGATAAGGGGCTGACCTATCAATTCACTTCAAGTCATTGAATCATTAAGGACAGTGAGATCGACACAACTATCTTAACTGGATTTAGAAGAAAATCTAGTCTGTGTTTGGTTGCAAAGAGCTCCAATGATAACAGTTGGCTGTGGCACAAGAGACTCAACCATCTTAACTTCAAGTACATTTTTAAGTTATCAAAGGACAACTTGGTTGTTGGACTACCTAAGGCATGCCAGTTGGGAAAGTTAACCAAGTCATATTTCAAAAGCAAGCCATATCTATCAAATACTAGACC
This sequence comes from Platycodon grandiflorus, assembly GCA_016624345.1. Classification (NCBI taxonomy): domain Eukaryota; kingdom Viridiplantae; phylum Streptophyta; class Magnoliopsida; order Asterales; family Campanulaceae; genus Platycodon; species Platycodon grandiflorus. The sequence continues at coordinate 33,402,541 of CM028364.1, forward strand.
TCTACAGCTGCTGCATATGGATTTATTTGGTCTAGTTACTACTACTAGTCTTGGTGGCAGCAAGTATACATTAGTTGTGGTTGATGACTATTCAAGATTCGCCTAGATTGAAATGATGTCTTCAAACGATGAAGCCTATGAAATTGTGATAGACCTGTTTAGAAGACTTCAAACACAGAAGTTGGATGACAATGCTGATATCAGGTCAGACAATAGGACTGAATTCAAGAACAATGGTGTGGCCAAATATTGTGATGACCATGGAATTGGTCACAATTTCTCTGCTGCTGGCACACCATAACAAAATGGAGTTGCTGAAAGGAAGAACAAAATTTTTATTGAAGCTGGTAAGACCATGATTGTTTAAGTAAGGCTTCCTATGTACTTCTGGGTTGAAGTTGTCAACACAGCCTGCTTCACCCAAAATAGGTCTTTGATTAGCAAGTTTCACAACAAAACTCCATATGAAATATGGAGAGGCAGAGCTTACAACATTGGTTTCTTCAAAATATTTGTTGCAAATGCTATGTTCTTTACAATGGTAGAGAACATAGAGGTAAGTTTGAATCCAAATCTGATGAAGGAATATTTTTGGGATATGCTAAATTTTCTAAAGCATATAGAGTTTATAATAAGACTTCTCTTACAGTTGTTGAATCTGTACATGTCTCTTTTGATGAATTTGATTTTATTGGGCCACATTTGGTTCCTAAAGTTTTTAATGATTTCGATGAGTGTGAGACTGGTACAAAACAGCCAAACTCGAACTCTACTAATGCTCAAGTTCCTCTAAGGATTAATATGATAGAACTTCCAACTGATGATAGTGGACCAGATAGCACTAAAACAGCTAATCAAGAACCTGCTGTTCCATCTACACCGAAGTTATTCAGCCAACCTTGAAAATTACCTACCATCCTGAAAACCAAGCTCCAGACATCTCCACTTCTCAAGAACTGCAATCTGCTATGCTATCAGATAAGACTTACCTGCTGAAGTTAGAAAAGTAAGAGATCACCCCATCACTCAAGTCATTGGTGATCTCACTGTTGGTGTTCTAACAAGACAAACTTCAAGGAATGAATGCATGTACTCTACTGTATTTGTCTCAAACATTGAACCCAAAAAGGTAGATAAAGCTTTGGAGGATCCAAGCTGGGTGGAAGCTACGCAAGAAGAGCTGAATCAGTTTGACAGATGCCAAGTTTGGATACTTGTTCCTAGGCCTAAAGGACAAACTGCTATTGGAACTAAGTGGGTTTTCAGTAATAAGATGGATGAGATGGAAACATCACTAGGAATAAGGAAGGACTGGTAGCCCAAGGATATAGACAAGAGGAGGGAATTGATTATGATGAAACATTTTCTCCTATTGCAAGATTAGAAGCTATCAGACTCTTACTTGCCTATGCATCTTTTAAGGACTTCAAATTATATCAAATGGATGTCAAAAGTGCATTTTTGAATGGTGAGCTGCAAGAAGAAGTCTATGTAGAATAACTACCAGGATTCCTAGAAAACACAAGAAGAGAGGATGTCTACAAATTGAGGAAATCACTGTAAGGACTCAAGCAAGCTCCAAGGGCCTAGTATGAGACCCTTTCAAAGTTCTTGATAACTCATGGCTTTGTGAGAGGTCAAATTGACAGTACTCATTTATCATGAAACATAAAGATCATTCATTACTTGTTTAAATTTATGTTGATGATATTATATTTGGCTTTACTAATGAAAACCATTGTAAGAAGTTTAAAAGATGAGTATGATGGCAGAACTCAACTTCTTCCTAGGACTTCAGATCCAGCAAAGCTCAACTGGTATCTTCATCAACCAAGCCAAATATACAAAGGAACTTATCAAGAAATTCGAGCTTGAGAATGCAAACAGCTTCAGCACACCTATAGCTACTAACTGCCATCTTGACAAAGATAAAAAGGGCAAGAAAGTGGACATGACTCTCTACAGAGGCATGATTGGTTCACTTTTATACTTAACTACTACTAGACCTGACATTATGTTTACTATTTGTGTTTGTGCTAGATTCCAAGAAGATCCAAAGGAGTCTCATTTGGAAACAGTCAAGAGGATCATCAGATATCTCATAGATACAACCAACTTGGGTATTTGGTATCTAAGTGATTTCTTTTACTCTTATAGGCTATTCTGATGCTGACTTTGCTGCTTGTAAGGTTGACAGGAAAAGCACTAGTGGGATGACATGTCAGTTCTTAGGGAATAGACTAATCTTCTAGGCTAGTAAAAAGCAATCTTCTGTTTCAACTTCAACAACTGAGGTAGAATACATAGCTGCTGGTAGCTGGTACACTCAATTACTGTGGATCAAACAACATCTTGTAGATTATGAGATCAAGACTACTGATTGCCCTATCATGTGTGACAACACCGAACCGCCGAACCGCCAAATCGAATCGAATCGAACCGAATTGGCCAGTTCGGTTCAGTTTTGGGTTCGGACGGTTCGGTTTAGGTTTGAAAATTTTATAAACCAAGCGGTTCAGTTCGGTTTGCGGTTTTTGGTGCCAAACCGAACCAAACCGAACCACCACCATTTCATTTTTATTTTTATATATATATATATATATATTATTTAGTAATTAGTAATTAGTAATTGAATTTAATAAGAAAATTATTGTTGTTTGCCTACATTTTGATTGAATTATTGTAATTTTAAAGTTAATTTTTTGACTTTTAATTATTTAGTTTATGTTAAAAGTATTTTTTTGATATTTAAAAGTTTTTCTTTTTTTGAAATATTTAAATAATTAAACCGCGGAACCAAACCAAACCGATCGGTTCGGTTCGGTTTTGAAGTTTGTGGCGGTTCGGTTCGGTTTGAAATATGTGGAACCGTTAGGGGGTGGTTCGGTTTGCGGTTTTGACTCAAATCGAACCAAACCGAACTACCTTCACCCCTAGATCCAAAGGAGTCTCATTTGGAAACAGTCAAGAGGATCATCAGATATCTCATAGATACAGCCAACTTGGGTATTTGGTATCTAAGTGATTTCTTTTACTCTTATAGGCTATTCTGATGCTGACTTTGCTGCTTGTAAGGTTGACAGGAAAAGCACTAGTGGGATGACATGTCAGTTCTTAGGGAATAGACTAATATTTTAGGCTATTAAAAAGCAATCTTCTGTTTTAACTTCAACAACTGAGGCAGAATACATAGCTGCTGGTAGCTGGTACACTCAATTGTTGTGGATCAATCAACATCTTGTAGATTATGAGATCAAGACTACTGATTGCCCTATCATGTGTGACAACACATCAGCTATCTTAGTATCTCAAAATCCTGTCATGCACTCCAAGACAAAGTACATTGATGTAAGATATCATTTCCTGAAAGATCATGTGGAAAAAGAGAATATCAACATGAAATATGTACCTACAGATCAATAGTTGGCTGATATTTTTACCAAGCCACTTGATTCAACCAGGTTTGCCTATCTAAGAGGAGAACTTGGTATGCTTGACCTCAATCCTTAACACTTGTAAATTTATATGTTAAATTACACGTTGCTGTATATAGAACTACTTACATTTTACCAGCCAAGTGTAAACATTGTTGGTGTTAAAGGACAACTTCAGGTAAGTCTTCTTAAATCTTCTTTTACAAAGCATACACCCTACTGGTAGTTTTCAAACCATAAGGACTAAATCTACATTCTTATCAAAATATCTCTGTATGAATAGTCACTTATTTCTTTCATTAAATACGGACTTCAAAATTTTATCAAATACCAGACATTCTTAGGTCATATAAAAGGACAAAATTATTACTTTTCACTTTTACCTATCTCTCTCTTTCAAAAACCGCCAAAAGCAAAAACCTTTCAAACTCTCGCTATTGTTGTACCTTCGAGCTCGTCTGAATCTTCAAAAACCTTCGACTCATCAGTTCTTTCACGTTTAAACTACAATGGTTAGTGATTCTTATCAATCCTTGATCAATTAATTTCAATTTTAGTCAATGTACACAGTTATTCGCTTCAATTTCTCTATTTGTATGACTGTTGTATTTGACGCTATTTTTGAACTTTGGATATTTGATTTTGGTGTTTTCTTGTTGGTTATTAAAGATTTCTGGATATATAAAGGGTTTAGTATACTGAATTTTGACTTCTTCACACTTTAGATTTTCTGGAAATGATTGAGCCTCATATTTGTCTAAAACCCTGGATATGAACAGTTGTTAAACTTAGCTTTTTGAAATGTAAATTTTTTAACATATATTGGGTTTTAATTGCAACAGCACATATTTTTTTTAATTGATGATAGTCATATTGTACCAGCCATCTTAACTTTGTCGATGTTTTTATATGCAATGAAATCTTTTAAAACCACTGGTGTTTTAACCTCTACTGGTACTACAATCCAAAAAATAGCCAAGATTTCCAGGGTTGTTTAAGCTGCTCAACTACTTATTGCCTATCTTTTTAGGAGCAGTTTTCACCCAGGAGTGACCATCAACTCTCAATCAGTCAAAGAGTACTCAACTGGAGTGACTCTGGTCAAGGACCTAGAAGAAAGTGGACTTATTCCGCTCTTTGATTTGGGAGATAAGGATTAGAGCACCAAACTGGTTGAAGAATTGTTCACATACATGATTCTCCCCCTTCCACCAATAAGAAAGGATAACCCTGTAGACAAGAGATATATCAAAGGTTATATCAGAGGCCATTTCATCAAGCTTGACTACAAGGTTATAGGAAAGATATTGAGATTTCCTGATGAAGGCAAACTAGACCTGAATGTTGAAGAGTCAAATCAAGCTTTGGCAATGATGTGTGGTGATGATGAGCCAGAGGCACTTTCTGAAATGTACAGGAATATCTTTCCTGAAGTCCCATACCACATTAGCCATCTTATCGACAAGAGGCTACTTTTCAAAAATGGCTCCAGAGATGTGTTTACCTCCCACCAGCCGATGTTAACCAAAGCCGTAGTTCTGAGGAAGCAGCTGAACTGGGCCAAGGTTGTCTACTCCTTGATCTTAATAGTGTTTTAGAGGTACAAGCTATTCCAGGGATAAGGAGACTGTTCATTAGAGTGATTAACACACTTCTGAGTGGTTTCTAGGAGATTGAAGACACCATAGCTGCTGATGAGCTTATCAAGGTGACTAACACTTATGTGTTAACCTTCAACAATATCAAGCGCTATTGGGAGGATGCAGCAAAGAGAGCTGCTACTATTACTGTTAGGCCATCTACTCAGGCCAAGAAGGGCAAGAGGAAGATTACTTACAATGCTGAGGGGCTACCTACTCAGGTGGAGCTCAAGCCCTTGGGTGCTGTCTTGCCTGAAGACTTTGACCTCAACCGTTTAGACCACGACCTTTCGAGCCCAAATCCAAGATGCCAAAATAATCAACTCCTCCTCCTTCTCCTCCACCTATAATCAAAACATCAAAGAAGCATGACTTCTCAAAGAAGGCTGCTGAGAGGGATACTGCCTCTTTTGAACCAGCCACTTTTAACTTACCAGACAACCCTTTATTCTACCTCTCAAACCTATACCTCTAACCTCCTCCAAACCAGCCATTCCCACAACAGCAGACCCCAAACCTACCGACCCTAACACAACCATTCCTAAGCCTTTCGTATCCAAACCTAAACATGGCAAATGCCTTAAAAGAATGCCAAAAAGACAAAGTTTGTGCCTTCTCCCTCACCCCATTAGTTGACCCTGAGGAGCTCGAGGCATCCGCTGAGAGCCAACCTCTCATCCGTTCCAAAAGGCTTCTCATCTATCCGATTAGCCAGCCTACTCCAAAGAAAATAAAACTCAACTCATATAGCCACATCCACCCTAAAGTCCAAGACCTTCTGTTCTTCAAGGACAGCTGACTCAAGCCAAATCTTGCTGATTCTGACCTCTTCCTTTCCACTCTTGACCACCCTAAGAGGCTTCCCTGTCAACCCATGACTGCTTAGGAAATCCTCATGCAGTGGGGAAATTTTTATGACCCTCTACCTCTGGCGTAGTCCCAATAGTTCTTTATACATAATAGCAGAGTCCAGGACTTAATTGTTCTTAAACAATGGACTCGAATTCATAGTGACCTTGGCCTTTCCCCCCTATACCTTTTATTTCTCTCCCTTCTAAATAGCTTATTCCTCACCCCTCTATTTTTGTCCAGCCAATTGTCCATAAATTATTTGACATGTTTATTGGCTTTCGTGACTTTGACCCTCGACTCCCTCTAGGTATCCCCAAGCCATTCCTTCACCTGTTCAACCTCACCCTTCCCATGGGTATAAACATTCAATCTGTGCAGCCTACATAAAGATCAAGCTCCCTCTTATCCGTGTCTAGGGTATATGTCCTGAGATCAACCAGCCTTATATCAACGAAGCTGATCCCTCCACCAGTCATACGTCTACCAGCCATGCTCAAACTCCTTTTATCATGCCTTATTCAATTGAAGATTTTGTTAAAGGCTTGAAAGTCATCATGGACAGACTTAACGCTAACCTGGAACATCTTGTAGCCAAGCAATCTCACACCACTGAGGTAACTGCAGAATATATTGCTGAGGTTGTTGACAATACCAGGGATGCCAAGCGTGCTATATCTGCATGCCAAACGTCCTTCACATCCCACTCTGGTCTAATCACAAATCGCATCTCTGCCCTTTCCAATCAAAATACCTCCTCTTTCACTAAAGTGAATGATATGTTTGAAACCCTCACCGATGGTTTGATCGACTTGGTAAAATTTTTTATGCCAGATTTGCTATGGTGCGCAGGATATGAAAAATGTAAATTGTGAGACCCCGTATTTTTTTCCCTTGATTATTAAGTGTGTTAATACTTTAATTGGGTATTAGAAATATCCTGAATTGTTCAGTGACTTTAGGATTAATTTGGATAAGATCGAATATTGGATAAAAATTAAAAAGTGGATAAGTACGAAAGTTGATTGGTATTAAATTGGATAGGAACAAAATAAGATAAGATCGAACGAGTGGATAAAATCAAGATTGGATAAGGATAAAAATGGATAGAGATGAAGTTTGATAAGGATGATAAGTCATCATTTGGTGGCTTTTTCCTATGCTGACACCTCATGCTTAGGTGTTGACTCATCATTCAATTTGATGAGTCATCGTTTGGTGTTTTCTCCTACGTCGCCACCTCGTGCTTGGACTGTTGACTCACCTGATGAGTTACTTAATGGCTAAGAAACCCTAGATATAATAACCAAGCATTTCATTAGCATATTAATCTTAAGATTATGTGCATGCATTGTTAACTTGATTATGGTGGTTCATGATTGAGAATAGATGAGTCATAAACTCATGATTTCATGTTTCGGTACGTTACTTTCTTGCATTGTTCCGTAGCGTAAATTAAACCGAAATGAAAGAGATGGACCATGATACTTTGAATCTAGGTATACTTAATGTTATATTGGTCCCATGGTGTTAAATCGAGCTTTGAAAAAGTGAAAGATGTTGTGTAATATCGAAGTTGCAAAACGAAGAATTTTCGATGATGTTTTCGGTTTCGTAAACTTTATCGTTACTTTAAATTGATCCTAGGATGATATGGAACCTTTAGGGACAACCTTTGATGTGTTATAAGTGTTATACAATTAAACCTAGGAGTGATCGAGTGATAAAACCAAGGAAACAGAGCAAAATAGAAAAATCGAACTGGGCTGACTAACAGTGCGCGCCAAGGCGCGGCGCCCTAGTGCGCCTGTCAGGGCAGTTTTATGACAGCTAGGTTTTTGGACTGATTTCTTGCTGGTACCTCCTACTAAACCCTCCCTTGTTTAGTCTAGTTCGTGGGTGAACCTTGAGAGAGCATTTCCAGCCTTAGAAACACAAAAACACTCAATTCTCTCTCAAAATTCTCTCCATAAACACCAAATCAACCTAGGGTTTCTAGGGTTTGTTGTATGAGGTTTTGTTCTTCCACCACGGCAGTAACTAGGGGTTGATCTAAGGGACTTCAAGGCTGGTTTAATCACTTAATTCTAGAAGATAATCGGTGGTCTTACTTTCTATTTGGGTAAGGGACCTCTATCTTATGTATGTTTGTTGTTTAATCGGTTGATTTCCATGCTTACTTGGCTGCTTTCGGCTTAGTTGATCTTGGCTTTTCTAGCCCTCAATACATTTGGTGGAATAGAAGGGAGGGTACTCGAACAATCCATCAACGTATTAATCGCCTTCTTGGGAATTCTGGATGGCTTGACCATTTTGCCTCTTCTTTAGTTTCGCATTTACTGCGCACTTGCTCTGACCATTCCCCTTTGCTTTTCTCTTATGGCTGTGCAAATCAAACCCATCCGGTTTCCTTTCATTTTCTCAATGTTTGGGTCAGTCATCCGACCTTCTCGAATGTGGTTTAGTCTTCTTGATTGTTGCCTGTTCATGGGAGGCCTATTGTGGCTTTTGCTAATAGGCTTCGAAATGTTAAAGATTCTTTGCGAACCTGGAACAAAGACGTTTTTGGAAATATTTTCTCCCTTTTAAAGGAAGTTGAGGATAATGAGCTTGAGAAAGAGTTATTTTTCGAGTTAAACCAGTCAAGTGATAAACCGTGTGGAGTTGCTTGAGGTTCAGGCAAACCATCATATTTTGTTACGTGGGGAAGAGGAATTTTGGGCTCAGAAATCTTGTATTAAATGGTTGAAAGAGGGCAATGGTAATACTAAACTTTTTCATGCCTCTGTTTGGCAATCTCCCAGAAAGCTGCACCTTCATTTTATTCAGGATTCAATTGGTAATATTCTCGATTCAGAGGACTTTATTAACCAGGTTGCTACTTCCTATTTTAAGGCCCAACTCACCGCTGAGGGAGTCGGGGATGACTCCTTGCTTGATGTCATTCCTTCTCTAGTTCTGGATGAATGGAATAATGCTCTTATTGCTCCTCCTACCATAAAAGAGGTCAAGTGCACTGTTATTTCTTTGAGTGGTGATAGTGCCTCTGGGTCTGATGGTTTTTGGAAAATTTTTCACCTCCTATTGGGATACTATTGGTAGCGACTTGCATCTTGCCATCCTGGAGTTCTTCTCGGGATTCCCTATGCCCATGTCATGGACTAGAACTTTAGTTTCTCTTATTCCAAAAGTGGACAACCCTATTTCTTTCAAAGATCTCCGGCCTATAATTCTCTGTAATTTTTGTAATAAGGTAATCTCCAAGCTTCTTTCTTCTCGTCTGGCTTAATTTTTACCTCATATTATTTCTAGCAATCATAGTGCATTTACTAAAGGCTGAGATATTCATGATAATATCCTTCTTGCCCAAGAATTGGTGAGTTTTTTGGGTAAGAAGGTCACTGGGTCTAATATGGTCATCAAGCTTGACATGGCTAAAGCTTTTGATCGGGTTTTGTGGGGTTTTCTTATAAAAGTGCTCAGATGGTTTGGTTTCCATAAAATTTTCATTGATCTTGTGTTGCGTTTGATTTCTGATAACTGGTTTTCTATCCCCATAAATGGTGCTCCGGCGGGGTATTTTCTATCCTCTAGAGGGCTTCGTCAAGGTGATCCAATGTCTCCAAGTCTTTTTATTATAGCTGCTAAAGTTTTAAGCTGCAGCCTCAATAAACTTCAGACAGATGATCCATTGGCTGCTTATTCTACCTCTAGTGGCTGTCCTATTGTCTCCCATTTGGCTTTTGTGGATGATGTGGTTCTATTTTGTAACGGGCATGCTCGGTCTTTTCGGAAGCATGGTGCTTTCCTCACTAATTATGAGCGGTCTTCTGGGCAGCTAATTAATGTCTCAAAGAGCAGCTTCCTTGTGGCGCCTTCATTGGCATCTAGCAGAGTTCATTCGATTGCTGGTATTTTGGGATATCAAATTGGTAACCTTCCTATTGTTTATCTGGGTTGCCCTTTATACTTAGGTCGAAAAAAGAAGCAGTACTTTGACTCATTTGTTGACAGGATTCGTAATTGTATGGTTACATGGATGGGTTCGTTGCTTTTTCATTCGAGAAGGATTATCCTTATCAAACATGTTCTTCAGTCCATGACAACTTTCCTCCTCGCTACATTAGATCCCTCGGCCTCGGTTATTCAGCTCCTTGACAAAATGTTTGCAAATTTTTTTTGGGGCAGCATGGAAGGCCGTCTTAAGTCTTATTGGGTTGCTTGGCTTTCTTGTTGTAGACCTACGGACGAAGGTGGCATAGGCTTGCCGCCTCTCACTAATTTGGTTCAGGCCTTTTCTATAAAACTTTGGTGGAAGTTTAGGACTCAAAAGAGTATTTGGGTGGATTTTCTTCACACCCGTTACTACCTGTCTAATCATTTAACTGTGGTTAGCTACAAGGGATCTCACATTTGGAGTTGAATGTTAAAAGCAAGGTCTTTGGCTGAACCTCATATTCACTGGGTCGTTGGTGAAGGTCTATGCTCTATTTGCCATGATAGATGGCTACCTCAATTCCCTGTCTTAGCGGTTGATACTCTAGATTTTGCTTAGGTTCGTGACCTCTTCCAGTCCGCCGGAGTTATCCAGTCGGGCCTCGTCTTCGCTTCTTCCTAGAGCCCTTCAATCTATTATTGATCAAAAAATTAATCTTCATGATAGTGAGGACTTACCTTGTTGGACTGCTACATCTAATGGCCAGTTCTCTTTGAAATCTGCTTCCTCTATCAGCTGATCTACAGGGCCATCTTTAATGTCTTCTAAATTTCCTTGGCATCGTCTTCTTCCTATGAACATAAACATTTTTGTTTGGAGATTGCTTCTTCTTCGTTTGCCTATTGACGAAGCTATTAAGAAGAAAGGCTTTAGTCTGGCCTCTAGATGTTCCTGTTGTCCTATGCACCCGTCGGTGGAAACTTTTTCCCATGTTTTCCTCCATAGTGGTCTTGCCATTGATGTTTTTCATGGGTTATTTGGCTTAGCTTTGAGTGATTTTGACATTCATCAGTGATGCATGTATCGGTGGACCCATTTTAATTTGGTGTTGTTCACCCTTATTCCATCACTTATTCTTTGGCATCTTTGGAAGGCTCGAAACAAATCTGTCTTTGATGAGTCTTTTTTGAATTTTAGAGGTGTTGTTCTTGCTATTAAAGGTGAGCTAAATTCCATTTAAACAGCCTCCCACCTCTATGCTATTAAGTGGTCGGACATCTCCCTTAAGTTCTCTCGGCCTAAGAGAGTTCTTGTTCGGGCTATTTCGTGGCTGCTGCTCCCCTCTGGGCTTGTTAAATTAAATTTGGATGGTGGTAGTCGGGGTAACCCGGGTCTTGGTGGGGGCGGTGGAGTTATTCGTGATTCCTATGAGAGATTTATTTATGGCTTTTCATCCTCGTATGGGGTTTTTTCAAATACTTTTGCGGAGACTAGAGCCCTTTTCAATGGTGTTAGTTGGTTATTCTAACGGTTATCACGGCTCGATAGTTGAGATGGACTCAGGGTTTTCTTTATGGATGTCTTACCAAGGGGCATTCTTCTCCTTGGCAGTGCAGTTATTATATTCGAGGCATTATTGCTATGCAGCGCGCTGGTCTTTTTTTGTTTCGTCACTTCTTTTGGGAAGCTAACATAGTGGCTGATGGGCTTGCAAATCTGGCTATGGACTCTGATATGGATGCTTCATTCACTGTTATGTCTTCTCTTCCTCGCTCGATTAAAGGAGCTATTATTACGGATGCTCAAGGAGTTTCTCGTATTCGCATTTCTTAGGGTTTCTTTTGTTTGTTTTGTTTAGCTTGTCTTGGTTTTTGTATTTTTTGCTTTGGGTGCTTCATTCTGATTTTGCTAAGCTCAATGTATTGCTCGAGCTTAGGCTCTATTGTCCCCCTCTCTGGGTTAGGCTTGGTTGTCCCCCTCTGTATTTTTTCATGCTTTTAATAAAATCTAGCAGGGTGCCGCCCCTTTTTCCCAAAAAAAAAAAAAGAATTCGGTTATATACGATGTTGTGAGGTTACTATGTTGAAATTGTAAATTTCCAGCCATGTTAAGTTCTTTAAAATATTGATATGATTATGGGTATGTGTTGATAAGGTGTATTAATGTTTATATGAACCTTGGAAGGATTGTAATTCGATCGTATACTTGAAATTCGAAACAGGCGAAAAACTAGCCTAAATAAAGTGTGTGACATGGCTGCGATTATGGGGTTGTGACTTGATATTAAATTGTTTGAGATGGTTAACTTGTTCATTATGTTGATTCGTGAATATAAAATTTGAATTGATCTTTGGAGGATAAACGAAATACCAAAATTTTAAACGAATACGGAATAAAGTGTGAACAAGAAATTGGTTAACAGAGTGTGCACATTCAAATACTAACTTTTAGGAGGTTTTGGTTGACTACCGATTGTCATGTGGCGGAGTGCAGTGATAGTCGGGTTGTGGCGACCGTAATTCGGTCTGCCTCCCTATTTCGGCTAAAATAGGGTTTACACCACGTAGATTATTAGATAAGAGTGGTGTTGTCGCATGGTTGCTAAGGTTGTAGGGACTTGGGGCATGTTGACCTATTTCGCGGAATATACGAAATATGAATTACATGACCTACAATGATCTGATATGAACTGCAAAATCGAATGTGGTTATAAGGGGAGCTGGTTAGTCGGAGGTGTACCTCGACTTCTATATCTTAATATACGTTATGTTACTACTTGTTTAATACGTGATATGAAATGTTGTTAACTCATTACTTTGTAGGTTGGTCATTACTTCCAACTATTATGGGGCAGTTGGTAGTCGTGAGCCTTCGTGTGCTGGTAATGAAACTTGGTTGATTATTAGTTATGCTGATTATATGTTGCTATGTGTTAGCATCCTATTACCGCTGCATACATGCATGACATGCATAAGTTTAGTTGAATCTTACTGGGTCATAGGTGACTCACCCTTTCACTAATGTTTTCCTTAAATCGAAGCGAGGCGAAGGGTTTATGTACGTGAGGCTGTGCAGCTCGTTGCGAGATTAGAAGGTGGTTATTTTCGTTTGGGGTAGACTTTATTTTGTGGATATGGTTAGACAGTGGCTTGTTATACTGTCTAGGTTTCAAAACTGTTTCTGTTGTATTATATATAAAGGCTGGATGTCACGACCCGACCCGAGATCCTACGTGGAATCCCGTCCGGTTCGTGAGACGGGACACGAAATGCACAATTAAGAATCACTTTTCGTGCAAAAACCCTGTAATGCAAGTGTATGATTATTTTAAAAACAAAATGTCACTTCACGGCCACACAAAAGCCGGAGAAGAACACATGAGCTAACCAACAACCCACGAGCTATGGAGCTCGAAATGAACATATAATATTAACAGAATGCACAAAATAAAAGAGTTAACAACATTTACAAAGCCTGACAACCATGTCGGCATCTACAAAAGAATATGAATGAAACATCAAGTGCGGGACGTCTACCCAACTTTACATTGTTTAAATAACATGTATGCCCTCGACCTCACCAAAAGAAAATACAAAGGCTCAAGGAGCACTACCAAAAGACTGTCTGTCGAATACTCCAGGCGACGTAAGATCACTGGGGGTTTCTTGCCGGCTCAAGATCTAAGGAAAACAATAAACAATGGACGGGGTGAGTTATAAAACTCAATAAGCTACTAATGTATGGCATGCGAGATGTGAATAGTAATAAGAATCAAATATAACAATGTTGACATAATGAGGTAGTTCTCAATCATCATAGAAACAAGTATCTCGTAACACATGTCACGTAGCATGCATCTCACGTAGGAGCAATATATAAACACATATAAAAGGATACTGTAGAGGTACACCTCCGACATACAAACTTCCAACCAACCAACCAATAATACCAATGTAGGAACTGTTGATGTCGTACTCGATCATCGAACCAATAACCAAGAATTATAGTGAACCGTTTCCCGTATTCACGTCGACGTGAAGACTCGGTCCCTACGACCCGAGAAACAATCACGGTATAGCTTACCAAGGTCGCGTTTATTCCATACAACACTTAGCGCTATAACCCCTACCATGGCCAACGGTAGGGCGAGGCCCAGTGTATTGGCCTTCGGTTATTACGTAGCCCCGGCTCACGCAATAACCGAGAGTCAATACACCTCCAACAAATATGCCATGGACTTAACAAATGCTCAAGTAGATGTTTACTCGACACATTAAACCAATCAACCAAATGTTCAAGTAGATGTTTACTTAACATTTAAATAAAACGTGTCATACTCCAAAGTAGGGAGTATAACGACCACAACAACAACATGAAATGTATGCCAATGATTCTACTACACATAGCCATACACACCAAAACCACATTTATCATGATACCATCAAACGTGTAACGCGTACCCAATCACCCAACGAGTCTCTCGAGTATCCAAAGAGCTCACAAAACACACACGTGGTCACATTCTTTATCAAACCCTAACCGACTCCGTTAGAGTCATTTTAGGTTACTAGTGAAGTCGAGTTACGAAAGTGGTCTTGCACTTTAATCCTAGCACATTAACACCCAATTTCGAGTTCCCAACATCACATTACAAGCTATAACATTATTCACAAGTCCACAACTACATTTCATTGGCAAAAATCATATGTCCACAATTCTAACATGGTAACTTCACACATTTGAAGTCTAGGATGTCATATGAGACATAAAACAAGAAGAAGAGGGGATAGTAGCTTACCTCTTGTCGAAAAAGTGGAGAGAAAACAAAATCTATTCGGTAGGAAAGCTTCTCCTAGCCAAGGCCTTCACAATGGTGTGTTCGGATCATCGAGATTCCTTCAAAATCTCAAGATATCTTAACTTCTCTCACTAAACCCTCACTATTCACTCTCTATCCTTCTCTTGAGCTCTAGGTTGAAATGGGGAAGAAGTGGGAGAGTTTAAACACTCTTTGGTGTTTTAAGTGGCTAGGGAGGGGGCTGAGACCGGCCTAGGGACGTGGCTACACAAGGGCCACTCAAAGTTTCAAGTTGAGAGAAGATGAAATTTCTCGGGTGAGCAGTGCTGGGCGCAAAGCGATCGCTTTGCCCATAACAGGGCGATCGCTTTATTTTCTGGGCAAAGAGCGATCGCTTTGTCCATTGACAGGGCGATCGCTCTGGACCCTGGTTCAAGGGCGATCGCTTTGCCTCTCTACAGGGCGATCGCTTTGGGTCCAGTGGCTACTAACTCTCTGAAAAGCCCCGAAACACTCCCGAAATGACCCTAAGCTTAAGGGAAGGCCCTAAACACTCGAGAAAGGTTCTCGAAAAGTCCAAAAATGACGCTGGGGATTCAATGCATCTCGAGCACAATCATTTACAAGAATTAAGCAATGATTTAAAGCATATAAAACACATGGAATGCAACACGAACATGCTATATGTCATATGTAATATGCTCAAGAAATGTTCATAGTGTTATTCAAAGTGACACGTGTAATAATCGTGAACGATATGAATGACGTGTAAGCTGCAAATGAAGCGGGTGTTACATTCTCACCCCCTTAGAATAAATTCGTCCGCGAATTTACTTACCGACTCCATCGAGCAACGCGGGGTATTTCTCACACATCTCCTGCTCGGTCTCCCAAGTGGCCTCCTCGACATTGTGATTCCTCCACAACACTTTCACGAGGGGTATTGTCTTCGTCCTTAACACTTGTTCCTTGGTATCTAAGATCCTTAGAGGTTGCTCGACATACGAAAGGTCAGGCGTCAAATCCACTGGTTCATATTCCAACACATGTGAAGCATCCGTCAAATACTTCCTCAACATCGACACGTGAAATACTTCGTGAATACCTGACATCGATGGCGGCAAAGCAAATCTATAAGCCAACTTTCCGACCCTTTCCAAGATCTCAAACGGTCCAATATACCTCGGGGCCAATTTACCTTTCTTACCAAATCTCTTAACCCCGATCCGAGGTGAAACCTTCAAAAACACGTGATCGCCGACCTCAAATTCAAGATCCCGACGTCTATTGTCCGCGTAGCTCTTTTGTCTACTCTGAGCCGTTTTCAATCTCTCCCGAATGAGTTTCACACTTTCTGCCGATTCATGAACCATTTCTGGACCCCACAACTTCGCTTCACTGACCTCATCCCAACAAATCGGAGAACGACACTTCCTACCATAAAGTGCCTCATACGGAGCCATCTCAATACTCGACTGATAACTGTTGTTGTAAGCGAACTCAATCAATGGTACATGCGAATCCCAAGTTCCCTTAAAGTCCATCGAGCATGCTCTCAACATATCCTCAAGTATTTGAATTGTCCTCTCGGACTGTCCATCGGTTTGCGGGTGAAATGCCGTGCTCAAATTCAACTTCGTCCCCAAAGCATTCTGAAGTGACTGCCAAAATCGAGAAGTAAACCGCGGATCCCTGTCCGACACAATACTCACTGGCACCCCATGTAGTCTCACAATCTCTTAAATATATAACAAAATAAGTTTCTCCAACGAATCCGTCATCGCAATAGGAAGGAAATGGGCCGACTTAGTCAATCTATCAACAATAACCCAAACTGCATCATGACCTCGTCGAGTCCTCGGTAACCCTGTCATAAAATCCATTGCGATGTTCTCCCATTTCCATTTTGGAATTACCAAAGGTTGCAACAAACTAGCTGGCCTCTGATGTTCTGCTTTAATCCGTTGGCAAGTCAAACACTTTGACACAAACTCGGTGATTTCCCTCTTCATTCCACTCCACCAAAAATTCTTTTTCAAATCCTTATACATCTTGGTACTCCTCGGGTGAATTGTATATTTAGACTTATGGGCTTCATTTAACACTTGTCGTTTCACTTCCTCAATTGCCGGTACACAAACCCTACCTCGAAATGTCAAAATACCATCACTATTCTTAGCAAAATCTGGGGTCTTACCCTCACCTAACTCATCAATCAATTTCTTTAACTCCGGATCACTCTCTTGGGTTTCCTTAATCCGTTGGAACAACACCGGAGTAGCCCGAAGATTAGCAAAAATTACTCCATGGCTAGATTCACTAGGGCTCCAATCACGAATATCCTCAAGCATCTTCCATTCTCTAGTCATCAAACAAGAAATGTATGCCTTCCTACTCAACGCATCCGCTACAACATTTGCCTTTCCCGGGTGATAAAGTATAGTACAGTCATGGTCCTTCAATCGTTCCATCCACCTACGCTGTCGGTTATTCAACTCCTTTTGCGAGAATACGTACTTAAGGCTTTTATGATCAGTGAACACCTCAAACTTAGCCCCATACAGATAATGTTTCCATTTATGAAGAGCAAATATAATTGCGGCCAACTCAAGATCGTGTGTCGGGTAGTTCTGTTCGTACTGAGTCAACTTCCGTGAAGCATACGCGATGACCCTTCCGTTCTGCATCAAGACACAACCCAAACCCTCTTTCGAAGCATCACTATAAATTACAAATCCATCGTGTCCATTCGGCAATGCTAAAATAGGAGCCGTAGTCAACTTCTTCTTCAACTCCTGAAAACTCGCCTCACACCTATCATTCCACACAAACGGCTTATTTTTCTGAGTCAAGTTCGTCAATGGGGTTGCAATCATAGAAAATCCCTCTATAAACCTTCGATAGTAACCCGCCAAACCCAAGAAACTACGAATCTCCGTCACAGTCTTGGGTCTCTTCCAACTTACCACAACCTCGATTTTAGCCGGATCAACTGAAATTGTAACACGCGCTTCATTTGCATCATTATATTGCTCATGTCATCCTTACATCATTCGTATATCATCTTAAAATTATACCATTGATATCACTTATGTATGATGCATTTAAGACATAATATGCTCATGTTACGTTCATGTGTTTCATGCACTTCGAATTGTTGTTTAAATCTTGTATTTGATCCTACTTAGAGTGTACTGAACTTCTTGCCCTGTTATCGGCCATCTCGGGAACCTTTCTTGAGTGTTTTGGCCTTCCCTTAGACTTAGAATCACCTTAGGATGACTTGGGAGTGTTTTGGGAACACTTTGGAAGACTTTTGTGGACTTTGGCTTGAGCAGGTCATCATGTGGCCGCATGGTGCGAGCTCAAAATTAGCATAGATTTTCTGGATTCTATGCGGCCGTACAAGGCGCCCGCATAGAAGCTATGCGGCCACACAAGGCGTCCGCATAGCGACGAGAATTGTTCACCCGAGAAATCTCAATTTTTACCAACTTTCAAATTTGGGTGGCTACCAAGTTGCCACGTCACCAAGCCGAGGGAGTGACCATTTCAGCCACTTAAACACACCAAGAGAGTTCACCATACTCTCATTTTTCACTTCATTTCACCATAGAAACACAAGAGGGTAGAGAGAGAGAGAGAATAGTAACGGTTTAGAGAGAGAAGTAGAGACATCTTGAGATTGAGGAGGAATCTCGACGATCCGAGCATACCGTTGCGAAGGTCTTGACGAGGAGAAGCTTTCCTACTGATTAGATTTCCTTTCTCCCCACTTTTTTTGACAAGAGGTAAGCTACTACCCCCTCTTCTTCTTGTTTTATGTCTCATATGACATTCTAGACTTCAAATGTGCGAAGTTACCATGTTAGAATTGTGAATATATGATTCTTGCCATGAAATGTAGTTGTGGACTTGTGAATCATGTTATGACTTGTAATATGATGTTGGGAACTCGAAATTAGGTGTTAATTGGCTAGGATTAAAGTGTAAGACCACTTTCGTAACTCGATATCATTAGTAACCTAAAATGACTCTAACGGAGTCGATTAGGGTTTGATAATGAATGTGACCACGTGTGTGTTTTGTGAGCTCTTTGGATGCTCGAGAGACCCGTTGGGCGATTGGTTGTGCGATACACGTATAATGGTATTGTGTTGAATTCGATATTGGTATTGTATGGCATACATTAGCATGTTGTTGTTGTGGTCGTTATACTCCCTACTTTGGAGTATAATACTTTTATTTAATGTTAAGTAAACATCTACTTGAACATTTGGCTGATTGGTTTAATGTGTCGAGTAAACATCTACTTGAGCATTCGTTAAGTCCATGGCATATTTGTTGGAGGTGTATTGACGCTCGGTTATTGCGTGAGCCGGGGCTACGTAATAACCGAAGGCCAATACACTGGGCCTCGCCCTACCATTGGCCACGGTAGGGGTTATAGCGCTAAATGTTGTATGGAATAAACGCGACCTTGGTAAGCTATACCGTGATTGTTTCTTGGGTCGTGGGGACCGAGTCTTCACGTCGACATGAATACGGGAAACGGTTCACTTTGGTTTTGGTTATTGGTTCGATGATCGGGTACGACATCAACGGTTTCTACATTGGTATTATTGGTTGGTTGGTTGGAAGTTTGTATGTCGGAGGTGTACCTCGACGGTATCCTTTTATATGTGTTTATACATTGCACCTACGTGAGTTGCATGCTACGTGACTTGTGCCATGAGTTACTTGATTTGATGATGATTGAGAAATGCTATATTATGCCAACCATGTTATATGTAATTCTTATTACTGTTCGCATCTCGCATGCCATCTTGTTGCATTAGTAGCTTACTGAGTTTTATAACTTACCCCATCCATTGTTTATTGTTTTCCTTAGATCCCGAGCCTGCGAGAAACCCCCAGTGATCGTTCGTCGTCCGGAGTATTCGGCAGTCAGTCTTTTGGTAGTGCTCTTTGAGCCTTGGCATTTTCTTTTGGTGAGGCCGAGGGTACACTTGTTATGTAAACATTGTAAAGTTGGGTAGAAGTCCCGTACTTGTTGTTTCATTCATATTCTTTTGTAGATGCCGACGTGGATGTCAGGCTTTGTAAATGATGTTAACTATTTCATTCCGCGCACTCTGTTAAATGTTATATATTTGGCCCGAGCTTCATAGCTCGTGGGTTTTGATGGTTACCTCATGTGTTTTCTCCGGCTTAATTGTTGCCGTGAAGTGATGTTTGTTTTTAAAATCAACATACACTTGCATTACAAGGTTTTTTGCACGGAAAGTGATTTTTAAATTGTGCATTTTGTGTCCCGTTTCACGAACCGGACGAGATTCCATATAGGGTCTTGGGTCGGGCCGTGACAGAAATCCCCTTGCCCGAAACCACATGACCCAAAAATGTCACTTCCTCAAGCCAAAAGGCACACTTGCTAAACTTAGCAAATAATTTCCTTTCCCTCAAGACTGTCAACACAATCCTCAAATGTTTCTCATGCTCCTCTCGAGACCTAGAGTACACCAAAATATCATCAATAAATACAACCACAAAACAATCAAGATATGACAGGAACACCCTATTCATCAAGTCCATAAATACCGCGGGTGCATTAGTCAACCCAAAGGGCATAACCACAAACTCAAAATGCCCGTATCTAGTCCTAAATGCTGTCTTAGGAATATCTTCCTTCCGAACCTTCAATTGGTGGTAACCACTCCTAAGATCAAGCTTAGAGTACACTACGAAACCTCGAAGCTGATCAAACAAGTCATCAATATATGGGAGAGGGTATTTATTCTTAATTGTAACTTGATTCAACTCCCGGTAATCGATACATAACCTCAAGGAACCATCCTTCTTCCTCACAAACAATATCGGTGCACCCCAAGGCGATACACTCGGTTTAATGAAACCCCGATCAAGCAATTCTTGCAACTTAATCTTTAATTCTTTCAACTCGGCCGGCGCCATGCGATAAGGTGCTTTCGATATCGGCGAGGTTCCCGGTAATAACTCAATATAAAATTCTAACTCTCTATCAGGGGGCAGTTCATAATCATCAGAAAAGACATCTGAAAATTCACGCACAACAGAAACATCATCCAACATAACCGCCCTTTTCGATTTATCTACCACACAAGCCAAATACCCCGAACAACCATGAGATAATAACTTACGAGCTTTCAAAGCCGAAATAAGACGAACACCACCCATACACTTATCACCAACAAATACAAAAGATGACATATTCGGCAAATCGAAGGTAACAAACTTCTTACGGCAATCAACAATGGCATGGTGTGCATGCAACCAATCCATCCCCAAAATCACATCAAAGTCCCGTATAGGTAGAACAACCAAATCTGCAGGCAAATGATGACTATCAACAATCACATCACAATCATGATAAATATCAGAAGCTACTTGGCACTCTCCCATCGGAGTAGACACCTCCAACACATATGGCAATGATTCAGGCATGGTATGTAAATGACAAGCAAAATGTGATGCGATGTATGAATGCGATGACCCTGGAACGATAATCATAAATACCGCGGGTGCATTAATCACTTCGTCCGAATTGGAACGATAATCACGGTATGTCATCTCATGTCGACTCAGCTAGAGTCGTTACTCATTTCTGAAACATCGGGACGAACCGTAGTATCGTCCCTAAATAACTACATTAATCGAAATACTCCAAATTTAGTGTATAACCACTCATATAAGTCCTGCAAGCTCATCACGAGTAACCACTTACAAAATCCTAGCAAGTTACCAATACCCAAGCTTTACCAATAATAACACTTACAACTCAACAAGTCTCTAATTCACGGAGACTAACAAAAAAAATGATAACTTTTCGACACCGCGCGGCAATTCCATTAAAATCACCAAATATTCCTCAAAAATCCAAATATTAAAATTTTACCATATTTAGAAACTAGACATCTGGAACTATAATTTACCACTTTGAATTACCTCATTTGGACTTATAATCATCAAGAATCAGTCACTTAAAGTTGGAACTAATACCCAGATTTTTCAGCAACAGTTTACTCGGCGCAGCAATAAAACACAACCTAAACGAGGTACTTCCCTACCTCTAAAATTTATGAAAATTTACAGAGAATTAATTAACATATATAAGAACAACATATCCAAAATTCAGCAAATTCCCAATAGTAGATTAGTACCAGAATTTTCATGAACACAGCCCAAAATAGGGACTGCAACTAACTTGAAATTCATGTGTTTCACTTTCTAACATGTTACCAAAACTTCACCATGTCTCATGACAACCTCTATGTCGCGACCCCAATCCGGACTCCTACGTGGAATCCCGAGTCGGACCGCGAGCGGGACTCATGAAATACGCATCATAAAAATTCCATGTGCAAAAGATGCAAGTATAAAGCATATGCACAAAAACCTGTAATGCACGTGCGATACTTTTCTTTGAAAACCATGTCAACACATCATCGGCATTAATAACAAGCCGAAACTGAACTGATTTAAAACTTGGTTCGAATTAAAAATCAAACATATATCATAAACCTCCACGAGCAACAAGCTCGGAGAACCATAACCACTACAAATCAGAGTATGCGGAAGTAACGAATGTTAATAAATACATCACGCACGACAACCGTGTCGGCACATACAAAAGAATATTACAGTTATAAAGACCACACACTACCCAACATTACAAAGTTTAGGTAACATTGTATTCCCTCGGCCTCACCAAAATAAACACCAAGCCCAAAAGAACAACCTGCAGAAAACGCCGAGACGAAGCCAAGACTCAACTAAGGGTTCCTCGCCGGACCGTGATCTAAGGAAAAACAATAAACATTGAACGGGGTGAGTTTAAAACTCAATAAGCTACTAATGCAACAATATGTCATACGAGATGCAAGACAATAATAAGAACAAGTAATACATGCTATAACAAGATTACATCAATCTTCAGGCATAGCAATATAAGCATCTCATAACAACACGTTACCCTACACTACACGAGAGGCTCAACGATCGCCAACCGACCCATACCGGTTGGAAACCATGACCAACATTCGCATATGTAGGAACCATATAAGTGCGATAAGTAAACACATTCTAAAAGGATACGGTATTGAGGTACACCTCCAATATACCCAATACCTCCAACCAACCAACATATAATATACCAATGTAGGAGCCGTTGTTGACGTGCTCGATCGACGAATCAAAACCGTTAACCAATACTCAATAACCAATACTGTGTGAACCATTTTCTGTATTCACGTCGACGGGTGATCTTAGTCCCTACAACCCAAGAATCAACCACGGAATAGCTTACCAAGGTTGCGTTTATTCCATACAACAAATGGCGCTATGCCCCTACCGCGGCCAACGGTAAGGCGAGGCCCAGTGTATTGGCCTTCAATTATTACGTAGCCCGGCTCCCGCAATAATCGGCGTCAATACACCGCCAACAAATAATCCATGGACATAACAAATGTACAAGTAGATGTTTACTTGACATTCTCAACAACAAATCAAACTCCCAAAATGTGGAGCACAACAACATTTAACATAAATGTCTCAAGTAGGTCATAATAATCCTACTCACATACTCAATCATCTCATAGTATTTACGAGAATTAAACAACAACATCATGCATAATTTCGGGTAACAAATTTTTCCGACAAACTCTCGTATCACAACGAAATCCCCAAGTCACACACGTGGTCTCATCAATTATGAAAACCTATTTGACTCCGTTAGAGTCTTTATTTGTTTCTAATGAGTTCGAATCGAAGAGAAGCCATTATACTTCAATATTAACAAATGATACCATTTCTATGTGTATCAACCAAGACAAAACAAGTCTTTTAACATGCAAAATATGTCATCCACGAATTTCACAAGGCTCAACAATAAAACATACTCTAACATGTTGATTTCAACATATAAATGCCATTTTGCAAGGCTAAGATGTCATACAAGACATAATTAGAGAAGGAGAGGGGTAGTAGCTTACCTCTTGAAGAATTCAACCAAGGAAAATCTCTAAGAAACCCACATGCAAGCCAAGGATTGTGTTCTCCTAGTTGGTAGCTCCACAATGGTGAAGTTGGATTGTGATTTGGACAAGAATTGAGCAAACTAGCTCACTTTCTCTCTCAAGAACTCTCTCAAGCTTCTCTCTAAGTTTGCTGATGTAAATGGTTAAAATGAGAGTGTTCTATACTCTCCCATGGTGTTTTAAGGGTCAAGGAGGTCAAGTTTAAGTGGTGGTGGACGTGGCTCAACCCAGGCCACAGTTCTGGAGTCAAAGCTGGTCAACTATGAGTAAGTTCGTAACAGCTGTCAAAGGGCGCGCAGGCAAAATCAACATTCTGCCTATGAAGCGATCGCTTTGAGTCGGGACAAGGCGATCGCTTTGGTACAGGGCGATCGCTTTGTGGAATACGGGCGATCGCTTTGTCTCCATTCAAACTACAACTTTACGCAGAGCGATCGCCTAGGAAGGGGACAGGGCGATCGCTTTGTGTCCAGAACCATGGTACGACTTGCCTAGAGCGATCGCCTAGGAAGGGGACGGGCGATCGCTTTGTGCCCAGTAAGTCTCAAACTGTTATAAAACTCTCCCAAAGTGGTTCTCAACAACCCAAAATGTTTCTAAGTCCAAAATGAGATCAAAATACTCATTAAAAGTTCTCAAAAAGTCTGGAACGAAGCTAGGATTACAACACAAGTTTAACACAATAATCAACACGTATCCAACAACAATTCCAAGGCATATAAAAATGCATGTAACCAATATGAGTAAGAATATGTTCAAGAAATATGCACAATATCACATGAATTTGATAAGGAGAATGATCATGCAAGTGATGCAAACGATACGGGTGTTACATTCTCACCCCTTAGAATAAATTCGCCGCGAATTTACTTACCAATCTCCTTGAACAAAGATGGATATTTCTCACGCATCTCTTGCTCCAATTCCCATGTGGCTTCCTCAATGTTGTGACTTCTC
The DNA here is from genome assembly GCA_016624345.1 of Platycodon grandiflorus. Lineage (NCBI taxonomy): Eukaryota > Viridiplantae > Streptophyta > Magnoliopsida > Asterales > Campanulaceae > Platycodon > Platycodon grandiflorus. The sequence continues at coordinate 33,427,230 of CM028364.1, forward strand.
CACAAAACCTTCACAAGATGGATAGTCTTGGTCCTTAAGACATGTTCTTTTGTGTCAAGTATCCTCACAGGTTCTTCAACGTAGGAGAGATCGGTCGACAAATCTACCGGTTCATACTCCAAAATGTGCGATGCGTCCGACAAATATTTCCTCAACATAGAGACATGAAACACGGCATGAATACCCGACATCCAAGGTGGCAATGCAAGCCTATACGCTAATTTCCCAATTCTTTCCAAAATCTCAAAAGGTCCAATAAACCTCGGCGTCAATTTTCCTTTCTTCCCAAATCTTTTAACCCCAATCAGGCGACACCTTCAAGAACACACGATCACCAACCTCAAACTCAAGGTCTCGTCGCCTATTATCCGCGTAGCTCTTCGTCTACTTTGGGCTGTCCTTAACCTCTCCCGAATAATCTTCACATTCTCGGCCGACTCGCGAACCATATCGGGTCCCCACAACCTCGCTTCTCCAACTTCGTCCCAACAGATCGGGAACGACACCTCCTTCCATAGAGTGCCTCATAAGGTGCCATACCAATGCTCGAATGGTAGCGTTGTTGTAGGCAAACTCTATCAACGGTACATGTGAATCCCAATTGCCTTTAAAGTCCATAGAACAAGCCCTTAACATGTCCTCAAGCGTTTGAATAGTTCTCTCGGATGACCATCTGTCGGGTGAAATCTTTGTACTAAGTGTTAACCTCGAACCCAATGCATTCGAAGCGTGCGCAAAACCGTGATGTAAATCGAGGATCTCTATCCGACACAATGCTAACAGAACCCCATGAAGCCTTACAATTTCTTGGATATACAAAGTAGCAAGCCTCTCCATAGAATAAGTCATCGCCATTGGGAGAAAATGGGCTGACTTGGTCAATCGATCAACAATAACCCAAACAGAATCATGACCTTGTCGAGTCCGTGGTAACCCGTCACAAAATCCATGGCGATGTTCTCCCATTTCCATCCGGAATCTCCAACGGTTGCAACAATCCCGCTGGTCGTTGATGCTCCGCCTTTACCCTTTGGCAAGTCAAACACCTCGAAACGAATTCAGCTATCTCTCTCTTCATTCCATTCCACCAAAAGTTCTTCTTTAAGTCCCTATACATCTTTGTACTCCGGGATGAATAGTATACCTAGACTTATGTGCCTCATCCAAAACTTGTCGTTTAACATCCTCAATATCCGGCACACAAACTCTTCCTCGAAACAAAAGAACACCATCACTATTCCGAGAAAAATCCACCGCCTTATCCCCATCTAAACCCTCAATCGCTTTCTCAAATCCGGATCACTCTCTTGAGTCTCTTTAATTATGAAGCAAAATCGAAGTAGCTCGAATATTGGCAAATATCACCCCATGGCTAGACATACAAGGACCCCAATCCCGAACATCCTCAAGCATTCTCCATTCCCGGGCCATCAAACAAGAAACATAAGCCTTCCTACTAAGAGCATCGGCCACCACATTGGCCTTCCCCGGATGGTATAAAATGGTGCAATCATGGTCCTTTAACCTTTCCATCCATCTCCTTTGCCTATTATTCAGCTCCTTTTGAGAAAACAAATACTTAAGGCTCTTATGATCAGTATATACCTCAAATTTGGCCCCATAGAGATAATGCTTCCACTTGTGAAGTGCAAAAATGATCGTTGCTAACTCCATGTCATGAGTCGGATAGTTTTGTTCACACTGAGTCAGTTTTCGAGAAGCATAAGCTATAACCCTTCCGTTCTGCATCAACACACATCCCAAACCTTCCTTTGAAGCATCACTGTATATAAGCAACCCATCATGACCGTTCGGCAAGGCTAAAGCGGGTGCGATAGTCAATTTCTTCTTCAATTCTTGGAAGCTCACTTCACATTTATCGTTCCAAACAAAAGCCTTATTCTTTTGTGTCAATGAAGTCAACGGGGTTGCAATCTTAGAAAACCCTTCTATGAACCTCCGATAGTACCCCGCTAAACCCAAAAAGCTACGAACTTCCGTTACAGTTTCGGGTCTCTTCCAACTCACAACTGCTTCGATCTTAGCCGGGTCAACCGCTATACCATCCTTTGACACAATGTGGCCCAGAAAAGCCACTTCCTCAAGCCAAAAGGCACACTTGCTAAACTTAGCAAATAGCTTCTTTTCTCTTAGCACCGTCAAAACTAACCTCAAGTGATTTTCATGCTCTTCCGGGACTTAGAATAAACCAAAATGTCATCAATAAACACGACCACAAAGCAATCAAGATAGGGCAGGAATACTCTATTCATCAAATCCATAAACACAGCTGGAGCGTTGGTTAATCCAAAAGGCATGACCACAAATTCAAAGTGCCCGTAACGAGTCCGAAAAGCTGTTTTAGGAATATCCTCCGCTCGAACCTTCAACGATGGTAACCGCTCCTAAGATCAAACTTAGAGTACACTACGGAACCTTGGAGTTGATCAAACAAATCATCAATATGCGGAAGAGGATACTTATTCTTAATGGTCACTTGATTCAATTCCCTATAATCAATGCATAACCTCAAGGATCCGTCCTTCTTTCTCACAAACAACACCGTGCACCCACGGCGATACACTCGGTTTAATAAAACCTCGATCAAGTAACTCTTCCAATTGTACCTTCAACTCTTTCAATTCAGGCGGTGCCATACGATAAGGTGCCTTTGAGATCGGTGTAGTCCCTGGTAACAATTCAATACAAAACTCCAACTCCGGTCCGGAGGCAAATCATAATCAGTGCAAATACATCCGGGAATTCACGAACAATAGGAACATCCTCCAACACAACACCCTTTTGCGATCTATCCACAACACACGCCAAATACCCCGAACATCCATGAGACAACAACTTTCGAGCCTTCAAAGCCGAAATGAGTGAATTCCACCCATTATCTTATCACCCAAAAACACAAATGAAGGAACATTTGGCAATTCAAAAGTAACCAACTTCCTACGACAATCAACAATAGCATGATGAGCATGTAGCCAATCCATCCCGAAATAACATCGAAATCCCGAATGGGCAATATAACCAAATCCGCAGGTAAGTGATGGTCATCAACAACCACATCACAAGCACGATACACATCCAATGCAACATGGCACTCCCCAACGGGTAGACACCTCCAACACATACGGTAACAATTCGGGTATAGCATGCAAATGATGAGCAAAATGTGATGCAATATAAGAATGAGATGACCCTGGGTCTATTAACACTCGGGCTTTCTCACTAGAGATGGCTAAAGTACCTCCTATGACATTAGGGGCCTCGGGGACTCCCTTTTGGTCTAAGGCAAAGACTCTACCTTGCACTCTAGGGCGACCCTCGTTATCTCTTTTAACCCCGGCATTTTGTTGCACACCTCCGGTTGTGTCCCCTTGTTCTTAGGACAATTCCTGAAAGTGTGTGCCATCACCACACACCAAACACTTCCCATTCTTCAACCAACACTTTCTTCATTATGCCCACTCTTCTTACAATACCCACAAGTAACTCTAGCATCACGTCCACGACCCGTATTTCCTTGATTCCCGGTTGTTGTCGAAATTGTCCTCCTTGTCGATTGGTGTTGCTCCCCTATTGGTCCCACTTGAGCTTGATCTCTTCCATTGCGATGCGATGCTGCGAGTTCCCACTTGTACTACCCGGCTTGCCTCGGTGCTCCTCTATATCATGCTCGATCTTATATGCCTTGTCCATGCACTTTGATAACTCGGCAACTCAAGTGGCAAGAGTTGCTTACGGTATTCTGTCCTCAATCCTTTCACAAAGCGGTAAATTTTCTTCTCCGTTGTTGGGATCAAGTGCACACAATACCTCGCCAACTCGGTATACTTGGCGATCTTGAGCCACCGTCATCGTCCCCGATCAAGACTAAGAAATTCGACCTCCTTCTTGGCTGAACCACATCCGGAACAAAGTGATTCCTAAACTCCCTCAAAAACAATTCCCATGTGCGATCTACTCTATCCTGCACCCAACTTGCCTCTAGCACCTTCCACCGGTGTTCTGCTGCATCCTCTAATTTGAACGCCGCAAACTTGACTTTGTCTTCCTCGGTGCACTCAATTGCCACAAAAATCTTCTCCAAGGACTCAATCCACCTTTCGCCTTCATTGGGTCGGCTCCCCATCATAAGCGAGGTTTCATCTTCAAGAACCTCCCCAACCTACGATCATATTCTCCATTTCCCCAGTTGGTTGATCCCTCGGTTCCCCTAGCTTGCCCCCTGCCATTGCACACTGTGCAAATCTAGAGTTTGTCGGTTCATTTCCATCATTGTGCATAAACCCTGCATAGTTTGCATAAAAGCCTCGTCGGATTCACGGGTGCCTCGGGTGGTGCATTGTTGCCTGGGCGAACTCCCGGTTGATTAGGAGGTGGTCTAGGTGGTGAAGCATGGCTTTCGGCCCGGCATTCCCAACATGACTTGTGCTAACCCCATCCGTGTTGGTACCATGACGTGTCTCTACCATTGTGAAATACCGCAACAAACACTCGACGTTAACGACTCAAACACACAACCCACCCTCCTAAACCAAGAATCCATTCCAGGTTATCTAACTTATGCTCGATACCAACTTTCGCGACCCCACCGGACTCCTACGTGGAATCCCGAGTCGGACCGCGGCGGGACTCATGAAATACGCATAATAAAAATTCCATGTGCAAAAGATGCAAGTATAAAGCATATGCACAAAAACCTGTAATGCACGTGCGATACTTTTCTTTGAAAACCATGTCAACACATCATCGGCATTAATAACAAGCGGAAACTGAACGATTTAAAACTTGGTTTGAATTAAAAATCAAACATATATCATAAACCTCCACGAGCAACAAGCTCGGAGAACCATAACCACTACAAATCGAGTATGCGGAAGTAACGAATGTTAATAAATACATCACGCACGACAACCGTGTCGGCACATACAAAAGAATATTACGGTTATAAAGACCACACACTACCCAACATTACAAAGTTTAGGTAACATTGTATTCCTCGGCCTCACCAAAATAAACACCAAGCCCAAAAGAACAACCTGCAGAAAACGCCGAGACGAAGCCAAGACTCAACTAAGGGTTCCTCGCCGGACCGTGATCTAAGGAAAACAAATAAACATTGAACGGGGTGAGTTTAAAACTCAATAAGCTACTAATGCAACAATATGTCATACGAGATGCAAGACAATAATAAGAACAAGTAATACAGGCTATAACAAGATTACATCAATCTTCAGGCATAGCAATATAAGCATCTCATAACAACACGTTACCCTACACTACACGAGAGGCTCAACGATCGCCAACCGACCCATACCGGTTGGAAACCATGACCAACATTCGCATATGTAGGAACCATATAAGTGCGATAAGTAAACACATTCTAAAAGGATACGGTATTGAGGTACACCTCCAATATACCCAATACCTCCAACCAACCAACATATAATATACCAATGTAGGAGCCGTTGTTGACGTGCTCGATCGACGAATCAAAACCGTTAACCAATACTCAATAACCAATCTGTGTGAACCATTTTCGTATTCACGTCGACGGGTGATCTTAGTCCCTACAACCCAAGAATCAACCACGGAATAGCTTACCAAGGTTGCGTTTATTCCATACAACAAATGGCGCTATGCCCCTACCGCGGCCAACGGTAAGGCGAGGCCCGGTGTATTGGCCTTCAATTATTACGTAGCCGGCTCCCGCAATAATCGAGCGTCAATACACCGCCAACAAATAATCCATGGACATAACAAATGTACAAGTAGATGTTTACTTGACATTCTCAACAACAAATCAAACTCCCAAAATGTGGAGCACAACAACATTTAACATAAATGTCTCAAGTAGGTCATAATAATCCTACTCACATACTCAATCATCTCATAGTATTTACGAGAATTAAACAACAACATCATGCATAATTTCGGGTAACTAATTTTTCCGACAAACTCTCGTATCACAACGAAATCCCCAAGTCACACACGTGGTCTCATCAATTATGAAAACCTATTTGACTCCGTTAGAGTCTTTATTTGTTTCTAATGAGTTCGAATCGAAGAGAAGCCATTATACTTCAATATTAACAAATGATACCATTTCTATGTGTATCAACCAAGACAAAACAAGTCTTTTAACATGCAAAATATGTCATCCACGAATTTCACAAGGCTCAACAATAAAACATACTCTAACATGTTGATTTCAACATATAAATGCCATTTTGCAAGGCTAAGATGTCATACAAGACATAATTAGAGAAGGAGAGGGGTAGTAGCTTACCTCTTGAAGAATTCAACCAAGGAAAATCTCTAAGAAACCCACATGCAAGCCAAGGATTGTGTTCTCCTAGTTGGTAGCTCCACAATGGTGAAGTTGGATTGTGATTTGGACAAGAATTGAGCAAACTAGCTCACTTTCTCTCTCAAGAACTCTCTCAAGCTTCTCTCTAAGTTTGCTGATGTAAATGGTTAAAATGAGAGTGTTCTATACTCTCCCATGGTGTTATAAGGGTCAAGGAGGTCAAGTTTAAGTGGTGGTGGACGTGGCTCAACCCAGGCCACGGTTCGGAGTCAAAGCGGTCAACTATGAGTAAGTTCGTAGCAGTGTCAAGGGCGCGCAGCAAAATCAACATTCGCCTATGAAGCGATCGCTTTGAGTCGGGACAAGGCGATCGCTTTGGTACGGGCGATCGCTTTGTGGAATACAGGGCGATCGCTTTGTCTCCAGATTTAAACTACAACTTTACGCTTAGAGAGCGATCGCCTAGGAAGGGACGGGCGATCGCTTTGTGTCCGAACCATGGTACGACTTGCGCCTAGAGGGCGATCGCCTAGGAAGGGGACGGGCGATCGCTTTGTGCCCGATAAGTCTCAAACTGTTATAAAACTCTCCCAAAGTGGTTCTCAACAACCCAAAATGTTTCTAAGTCCAAAATGAGATCAAAATACTCATTAAAAGTTCTCAAAAAGTCTGGAACGAAGCTAGGACTACAACACAAGTTTAACACAATAATCAACACGTATCCAACAACAATTCCAAGGCATATAAAAATGCATGTAACCAATATGAGTAAGAATATGTTCAAGAAATATGCACAATATCACATGAATTTGATAAGGAGAATGATCATGCAAGTGATGCAAACGATACGGGTGTTACACTCTACACTTGGCCATTGATTAACAACTAACATAATATCATTTGGAATGGTTAATAACTTATTTCTTTCAAGAAATTACACAAAGATGAACAATTACTCATCCTATATGCTTTATTATTCCAATTCAACTTATAAACATTCAAAACATTATGTTCATGGCATTCTTACATTGCATCTCACTTTGCATGCCATTTGCATTCTATACCTGAATCATTGTCTTATGTGTTGAAGGTGTCTACTCCGATGGGAGAGTGCCTAGTTACTTCTAATGTTCATCATACATGTGAGGTTGTTATTGATAGCCCTATTTTATCTGCTGATTTGGTAGTTTTGCCAATCCATAATTTTGATATCATATTAGGTATGGATTGGTTGTAAACTCATCATGCGATAGTTGATTGTCATAAGAAAGTTGTTACTTTTGAATTACCTAATATGCCTTCGTTTCTATTTAAGGGTGATAAGTGCATGGGTGGTATTCATTTGATATCGACTTTGAAAGCTCAAAAATTATTATCGCATGGGCGTACAGGGTATTTGACTTGTGTAGTTGATAAATCGAAGAAAGTGGTTGTATTGAAAGATGTTCCAATTGTGTGTGAATTTCCGGATGTATTCTCAATTGAGTATTATTTGCCTCCGGATAGGGAGTTGGAGTTTTGTGTTGAATTGTTACCAGGTACCGCACCATTATCGAAAGCACCATATCGCATGACATCGGCTGAGTTAAAAGAATTGAAATTTCAATTGGAGGAATTGCTGAATTAGGGTTTCATTAGACCAAGTGTATCTCCTTGGGGTGTATCAGTATTGTTTGTGAGGAAAAAAAACGGTTCATTGAGGTTGTGTATTGATTATAGGGAGCTGAATTAGGTCACTATTAAGAACAAGTATCCTCTTCCACACATTGATGATTTGTTTGACCAACTTCAGGGTTCCGTTGTGTATTCCAAGTTTGATCATAGGAGCGGTTACCATAAATTGAAGGTTCGGGCGAAAGATATTCTGAAAACGGCATTCAAAACTCGTTATGGGCACTTTGAGTTTGTGGTGATGCCATTTGGGTTGACTAATGCACCAGCTGTGTTTACGAATTTGATGAATAGGGTGTTCTTCCATTATCTTGATTATTTTGTGGTGGTGTTCATTGATGACATTCTCGTGTACTCGAAGTCCCGGGAAGAGCATGAGAAACATTTGAGGTTAGTATTGACAGTGTTACGGGAAAGGAAATTGTTTGCGAAGTTTAGTAAGTGTGCATTTTGGCTTGAAAAAAATCTCTTTTCTAGGCCATGTTGTATTGGGTGATGGTATTTTGGTAGATCCAATCAAGATTGAAGCGGGAGTGAATTGGAAGAGATCCAAGTTAGTAACGGAGATTCGAAGTTACTTGGGTTTAGTGGGTTATTATCGGAGGTTCATAGAAGGGTTTTTCAAGATTGCAACTCTGATGACAAACTTGACACAAAAGAATAAACCCTTTGTATGGAATGATAAATGCGAAGCGAGTTTCCAAGAATTAAAGAAGAGACTGACTACGGCTCCGATCTTAGCATTGCCAAATGGATATGATGGATTAGTTATCTACAACAACATTTCGAAAGAGGGTTTGGGTTGTGGTTTGATGCAGAACGGGAGAGTGATTGCTTATGCTTCCCGAAAGTTGACTTCGTATGAACAGAATTATCCAACCCTTGACCTTGAGTTAGCTGCGATTATCATTGCCCTTCATAAATGGAAGTACTATCTTTATGGGGCTAAGTTTGAAGTATTCACTGATCACAAAAGTCTCAAATACTTGTTTTCCCAAAAAAAGTTGAACAATAGACAACGAAGATGGATGGAACGGCTAATGGATCATGACTGTACTATCTTGTATCATCCGAGAAAAGCTAATGTAGTAGTGGATGCACTCAATCGAAAAGCTTACATTTCGTGTTTGATGGCTCGTGAATAGAAGATGCTTGAAGATGTCCGAGATTGGGATCCTCGTAAGTCTAGACATGGGGTGATCTTCACTAACATTCGAGCTACACCGGTATTGTTCCAAAGGATTAAAGAAAAACAAGAGGATGACCCGGAATTGAAGACATTGATTGATGGATTGAATGAAGGTAAAACACCAGACTTCACAAATAACAATGATGGTATTCTTATGTTTCGAAATAGAGTTTGCGTACCGGCAATTGATGAGGTAAAATGGCAAGTGTTAGAGGAAGCTCACAAGTCTAAGTACACGATTCATACTGGAAGCACTAAGATGTATCGAGACTTGAAGAAGAACTTTTGGTGGAGCGTTATGAAAAGAGAAGTAGCCGAGTTTGTATCAAGATGCTTGACTTGTCAAATAATTAAAGCGGAACATCAACGGCTGGCGGGATTGTTACAATCATAAGAGATCCCTGAATGAAAATGGGAGAATATAGCAATGGATTTTATGACAGGGTTGCCACGGACTCGTCGAGGTCATGATGCCGTTTGGGTTATTATTGATAGATTGACCAAGTTGGCACATTTTCTTCCAATTGTGATGACTTACTCGATGGAGAAACTTGCTACTTTGTATATACAAAAGATTGTAAGGTTGTATGGGGTATCGGTTAGCATAGTATCAGATCGAGATCCACGGTTTACTTCATGGTTTTGGCAGTCAATTCAAAATGCGTTGGGTACGAAGTTGGCCCTTAGCACAACATTTCATTTACAAACTGATGGACAATCTGAGAGAACCATCCAAATACTTATTGAAGATATGTTGCGAGCTTGTTCAATGGATTTTAAGGGCACTTGGGATTCACACATACCATTGATAGAGTTAGCATACAACAACAGTTATCAATCGACTATTGAGATGGCTCCTTACGAAGCTCTTTACGGAAGGAGGTGTCGTTCTCCGATTTGTTGGGATGAATTCGGCGAAGCAAAATTGTGGGGTCCCAACATGGTTCATGAATCAGCTGAGAATGTAAAGCTTATTCGAGAAAGGTTAAAAATGGCTCAAAGTCGATAAAAGAGTTATGCGGATCATCGACGAAGGGATCTTGAATTCGAGGTAGGTGATCATGTATTTCTGAAAGTTTCGCCACGAATTGGAGTTAAGAGGTTTTGTAAGAAAGGGAAATTGACTCCAAGGTACATTGGTCCATTCAAAATTTTAGAACGAATTGGGAAGTTAGCTTATAGACTTGCTCTACCATCATCGATGTCGGGCGTTCATACAGTGTTTCATGTGTCCATGTTGAGAAAATATTTGCCGGATGCCTCACACATCTTGGAGTATGAATTGGTAGACTTGACACCCGATCTATCTTACGTTAAGCAACATGTGAGAATACTCGATACTAAAGAACAAGTACTGAGGAAAAAATCCATTCATCTTGTGAAAGCATTGTGGAGGAATCATAACATCGAGGAGGCCACTTGGGAATTGGAGCAAGAAATGTGTGAGAAATACCCATCTTTGTTCGTTGAGTTTGGTACGTAAATTCGTGGATGAATTTATTCTAAGGGGGTGAGGATGTAACACCCGAACTATTCGTATTATTTGCATACACTTGATTTATATGTCTCTCAAGTGTCATTGACTTTTCATGTGTACTTTTATTTGATCATGCTTGCATCTGAGTGGAATGTTTACTTCTCATGGGCAATGTTATGTGTTTGAATCTTAGTATTCACTTGTACATGTTTTGGGTTGTGTTTGTAGCCTTGTTGTTTGGCAATTTGAAAGAGTTTCTATTGTGTTTTGGACTTGGTTTGAGGTTGGTATCACCTTAGGATGACTTGGGGGTGTTTTGGAATCACTTTAGAGGTGTTTAGAAGCCTTTTGTCCTGAACCAGCCCTATGCAGCCCCATTGTACGAGCTTGCCAAAAACCTCAACTTTTTGGAATCTATGCGGCCGCACAGGGAGCCCGCATAGAAGCTATGCGGCCGCATAAGGCGTCTCCATAGCGTCGTACTCTGTTATTTTGTTTGGCGAACTTTTAAGTTGTTTGACTATTTAATCTTCATCCAATGGCTAAGATTAAACCTGACCTTTGACCCTCTTGACCAGGCCCTCTTATACTCCTAGGCTTCACTAGAGACTCTTAAGAGAACTCATTCTTCACCATCATCCTTGAGCTTTAGAGAGAGAGAGTTGAGAGAGAGTTCTTGAGAGAGAAGTGTTGTAAATTGAGCTTTTGGAGGCCATTTGACAATCCACCACCATTTTTGTGAAGCTCTTGGCTAGGGGAAGACATCCCTTGGCTTGCATGTTGATTTCCTTGACTTAGATCACCAAGAGGTAAGCTACTAACTCCTCTTCTTCTTTATTTATGTCTTATATGACATCTTACCCTTGTAAAATGATGTTTATATGTTGAAATCATCATGTTTGGGTATGTTTTATTCCATGAGCCATGCAATTTTGTGGATGACTTGTTTTGTCTTGGTTGGTACACATAGAAATGGTATCACTTGATAATCTTGAAGTATAATCGGTTGTTCTTCGATTCGAACTCATTAGAAACAAATAATGACTTTAACGGAGTTGTATAGGTTTTCATAATTGATGAGACCACGTGTGTGATTTGGGGGATTCGTTGTGATTTGAGAGTCTTGTTGGGAAGAATTAGTTACCCAAATTATGTTTGATATTGTTTAATTCTCGTAAATTTTATAAGATGGTTAATGTTATGTGTAGGATTGTTGCAACCTACTTAAAACATTCGTACTATTATTAAATGTTATTATTGTGGTATACTCCCTACTTTGGAGTATGACCGTTTATTTTAAATGTCGAGTAAACATCTACTTGTGCATTTAGTTAAGTCCATGGCACTCATGTTGGCGGTGTACTAACGCTCGATTATTGAGAAGCCGGGGCTACTAAAGCTCAACTTTACAGCCCGAAATTGCCTCGAACTTTGTGCTAAACACCGTGAATGCCGGTTAATATCTTGGAAACCTACATTAAAGCACAAATACACAAATAATAATATTTCCAAACATAATTAACTCAAAAGTAGCACAAAATAAAAGGAAACTATAGGGAAAATTCGTGGAAATCTTGAGCTCATCACACCCCCAAACTTAAGCTTTGATCGTCCCGAGCAAAGAAATAGAACAATTAAAATGAGCTCAAGGACTTAACAGTGGAGCCTGGCGCTTGCTTAAGATAATATGCACATTACTATGATGAAAATGAAACCTAAGATTATAAACATGCATAGATAAGGTATGGTGTGATTTTAATGCTAGCTCTCTTTTTCCTCAAATAATTTACCCACACTACAAAACATATGCCAATCAATAAAATAACCTTGCTCTAGCTATGATTGAACGGTCAATGATATATCACGAATGAGCAATCAAACCGAAAGAGTTTTAAGATTCATAAGGCAATGACTCTCATGACATGACAATATCAATAGGACTTTATTAAGCTTATAATGTTGGCCAAGGTTTTGGGCTACAAATGAAGGATAGGATAACAAGTCAAGAGAGCGAAGAATTTGAAGTCTTCACACAATTATTTGCTTCAACAACCCCTTAAACTTTAAACATTGGGTTGAAGAACGTATCTCTACCACAACAATTAAGCTCCATCCTTATATCTCCTTGAGCAATTGAAGAACAATGGCATATTTCTTTTTCTTTTTGTGGCCTTCCTTGACTTTTCTTTTCTTTTGATTTTTCTCTTCATTTTTTTTTTTGCTTGCCAAGGGGGCTCTTTTACCACCATTCAACACTTTTTCAAACACCAACATCATCAACAATTAAGTACAAAACTTCCATGAAGCACACACTACCCAACAAGCATCCGAAAATATAATAATTCAAATCAAGCTCTTGAAGGGGTGGACAAAGTGTATAGGCTCATGGGATGCAATGATGCGTGTATAACAAAATGAAGTCGAATGGGGGGTCATTGTGTGCTCTAGGCACACGTCATTCTATAAATAAGCTCAACGGGGACACTAGGGATTAATGTAAAATGGGTAGGATAATATGGCTCAAACAATCCAAAGATGGCCTATATCATGCACTTGCCACACACACAAGTTCAAACCAAGCTACTTTAATTATTAATTTTAAGATCATCTAATGGCATCAAGACTCAAGAATATGATACTCATCCGACATGCACTATCCAAGCTAGAGCTTAGCAAAACAATTCAACTCGAAATCCAAACATGGGCATTATTGATCATGAATGAGGTGAAGCTAGTATAAAAAGCACACACATATCCTCAACTATGCATATAATAAACTCAAGAAAGAAAATATGAAAATAATGCACATATAACTCTAACAAGCGCTCAAAATTCAAATCATTAAAAATAATGGGAAATTTCAAGCTCAAAACTTTGAGAATTTTCAAAGTTAAACAATCCAAACCCAACCCCCAAACTTAAAGTAACAGAGAAGGGAAGGAAAAAAAGCTCCCTCAAAGTTGATTTCTTAAGATGTCCGGGCCCGAGAGTAAGCCTACTCCAAAGGATTTCCTCAAGCAAACCCCGGCTTTGAATGCTTAACCTCTCTATCAAATCAAGCTCAGAAGAAAAATATATAAAAGCAATTATGGAAATAAATATATACAAAATAAAAAAATATATTTTTGTGTGGGGACACTATATACACCTCTTTACAAACCCACAAACTCGGGAAGGCTTCGGAAAGCGACATAAGCATATAAATACAAAAGCAATTAAACCAAGTAAAGAAAAAATGCTCAAATTACAATTAGCTTCGCTTAATATCGATATTAGCATATAAGAGCGAAAATTAAATCATTCCCTAGAAACGGTGCCACAAAAAAAAAATAATAAATAAAATTTTAAATTAAAGCTCAACTTTGCTGTCCGAAATTGCCTCGAACTTTGTGCTAAACACCATGAATGCTAGTTAATATCTTGGAAACCTACATTAAAGCGCAAATACACAAATAATAATATTTCTTAACATAATTAACTCAAAAGTAGCACAATATAAAAGGAAACTATAGGGAAAATTCGTGGAAATCTTGAGCTCATCAGCTACGTATTAGTCGAAGGCCAATACATCAGGCCTCGCCCTACCGTTGGCCACGGTAGGGGTATAGCGCAATTTGTTGTACGGAATAAACGTAACCATGGTAAGCTATATCCGTGGTTCACAACTAGAAACACGCTAATTATTGTTGGAGGATTCATTGTCGGAATTATCCTACAGTATTTACTGTGGAATTTATTGAAATTGCTGTCGGATTTCCAACAGTAAGTTTAAATTATATGGCGGGGTAATAATTACTGTCAGAATTTGTCCGACAGTAAGTACACCGACAGTAATAGAGAAATATTCTTCGAATATTCCCTTTCCATCCGACAGTAATATTCTGCCAGTAAAACTATCGGAGCTCCGACAGTAATTTTCGACAGTAAATTAGGTTTAATTTACTATCGGACATTACTGTTAGAGCTCCGATAGTAATATTGAAATAAAACCCAAATCGAACAGCTTCTCCCCTCATTTCGCGAACAGTCTCTCTTCTCTCTCTCCCTCTAGATCTCAGAAACTCTCTCACTCTCCGGCCACTGCCACCACGCTGCTCCTCCGGTCACTGCCACCGCCACTCCACGGCCTCCGGCCACGAAAACGATCCCTTACCTCCACCGTCGCCGCCCCCTTAAATCTCTCCCCCCTCTCTCTCCATCTCTGTCTACTGCCGCCACCATCGTCTCCGCCACCTTCCTGCTGTAGGTAAGGTTTTATTTTATTTTTTATTTTTTTGATTTTATTTTTTGAGTAATGGTTTAATTTAATGTAATTTTTTTTGGTTGTTTTCCGCCGCAGAATCACTGCCACCACTGCTTAGAAGGTTAGATTTATAACTTTTCTGCATTTTAATTTCTGTAATTTCTATATTTTAATTTCTGTAATTTTAATTTTTGTAATTTCTGTAAATTTTCTGTATTTTATTTTTTGAGTAATTTCTGTATTTTAATTTCTGTAATTTTTTTATTCAGTTTTGGTAATTTTTGTAATTTATAATTTTCTATTTTTGTAAATATGATGCAATTTTTTAAGTGTTTGGTTGTATATGTGAATTTTCAGATATGCTATATTTGTAATATTTGTTAATCAGCTAGGTTTAATTAATTTTATAAAAATTTTAAAATTGGAGACATGTTATATTTGTAATTTTTTTAAATTTTGTTGTATTTTTTTCAATTAAATTTGTTTTATTTTTCCTTCAAATATGTGTCATATTTGTATGCTATTTGTAATTAATTGATGCATGTCTAAGTGTTATGCCATCATAAATATTTTTTTAAATATTATTTTTAATATGCTATGTTGATATCAATTGTTGTATATCATGCTAAATATGCTTAATGGCCTCCTTACTACCTAGTTAGTTAGTGAGTTAGTTAGTTAAATCGACTTTGCTTGACTCTAGTTGATGTAGGGTTTAGGGTTTAGTAGAGATGTTAAACGCGCTATCCCTAGCGGTTTCGGGCTAGCCCTAGCGGGCTGTGGCCCTAACGGGCTTCAGGTTAAACGGTTCAATATTTTTGGGCCACTGAAATTACGGACCTAACTCTAACCCTAGCGGGCTTCGAGCTAAACGGGCTACTAACAGCCCACGAATAAAAAAATTAGAAACATCACAACTCTTAAAAAAAAAATTGAACCCTAACCCTGTTTTTTCGGTTTAAACGGGCCAACGCCATTAACACTAAACTCTCAATAATAGTTTAAGTGATTTCGTGTCCCATGATTTCAGCGTGTGTGTGTACATGTATGTCTATTCTAAACCCTAAACCATATCTAAACCCTAAACACTATTTAAATCTGTATCTATCATCATATTCTCGTCAACCCATCTCTAAAGCTGGGAGATCCTTCAATTGAAGTACCTTTTTCATTCGCCGTCGAGCAATTGCTTGATAAAATTATTGTACGTCGTCATTTATATCTGCCGCCGAATTGAGATTATTTAAGAAGAGGAATTCTTGAAAGCATCCAAGGACAACGTAGTTTTTTAAAAGAGGAATTCTTTAGGTCGTTGATAGCTGTCTGTCCTTTCATTGATGCCTACAAATATTGCTCGTGAAGAAGAGTTATCAGCACTTGAGAGTAAGCTCAAAAGGGTTGAAAACTATCCTTATACTGGAGATGTTACTAAGTTTTGTTAAAGCTTAGTCTTAACTCCAGTATAAGGATACTTCGCAATCCTTTTTGACCTCACTCCCAAGTGTTGATTACTCTTCTTCACGAGCAATATTTGTAGGCTTCAATGAAGGATGGACATCTATCAACGATATCAAGAATTCCTCTTTTAAAAAACTACGTTGTCCTTGGATGCTTTCAAGAATTCCTCTTCTTAAATAATCTTAATTCGGCGGCAGAGATAAATGACGACGTACACAAATTTTATCAAGCAATTGCTCGACGGCGAATGAAAGAGGTACTTCAATTGAAGGATCTCCCAGCTTTAGAGATGGGTTGACGAGAATATGATGATAGGTACCGATTTAGATAGTGTTTAGATATGGTTTAGGAGTGATGTTGACTGACGATCGCAGTTGGATGTATAATCGGAGGTTGCCGAATCGTAATGGTATTACAGATGAGTTTATTAGAGGTTTTAAGAGTTTTATCGAATTTGCTCTAGCGAACCCTAAATACATGAGTGGTAACAACATTAGGTGTCCATATGATGGCTGCAAAAATCGAAAGTACTTCCCTTCGATGATTGTTGAGAAGCACCTTCTCCAACACGGGTTTCAAGTTGGGTACAAGCGGTGGGTAGCTCACGGTGAGCAAATTAGAGTATTGACTAGGCTGGAAAGTAACCAGCAGAGGAATCATGTACCTGAACCTGAACCAGTAAATACGAGTGTGAACGATGAACCAGTTCATGGTATGTAAGATATGGTTAGGGATGTTGCTGGTGCTCATTTTGATTGGTCAGAGAACGCACGTCAAGAGGAGCCAAATCATGCAGCTAATAAGTTCATTAATGCTATGGAGTCTGTAAGGGAGAAGCTGTATCCTGGCTCTGAGCAGACCATTTTAGAGACTGTGGCTGAGTTCCTAAACATCAAGTCAGATTGCAATATTAGTCAATCTAGTTTCGATCGTCTCATGAAAGCACTGAAAAAAGCTTTGCCGAAAGGGAATAAGATGCCAGAGAACTTCTATCAGACAAAGAAGATGGTTGTGCATATTGGGTTGAAATATGAGAAGATTGATGCGTGCAAGAATGATTGCATGCTTTTCTACAAGGAAGATTCAAACTTGAAAGAATGTTTCGTGTGTGGCCAGGATAGATATAAGCCAAAACGGAGGGGCAGTTCGAGGATGGCGTGTTGACTCATCCGTCAGACGGCTTGGCTTGGAAACAATTTGATGCAATCCATCCTGACTTTGCTGCCGAAGCTAGAAATATAAGGTTGTGCATATGCGCGGATGGTTTTACTCCTTTCGGGCTTGGGGCGAAGTGGTACTCTTGTTGACCGGTTATAGTGACTGTCTACAATCTTCCACCGTGGTTGTGTATGAGTGATCCTTACATGTTCTTGTCACTCTTCATACCTGGACCGACTAGCCATGGCAAGAATATTAATGTTTATCTCCGCCCTTAGATTGACGAGTTAAAAATGCTCTGGGAAGACGGAGTGGAAACATGGGATGCATTCAAAGAAGAAAATTTTAAAATGAAAGCCGCGTTGATGTGGACGGTGAATGACTTCCCTGTCTATGGGATGTTATCGGGTTGGAGCACACACGGGAAGCTTGCATGTCCTATTTGTATGGATGACACTAAGTCGTTTACACTCGAGCACTCTTGTAAACCTTGTTGGTTTGATTGTCATCGTCAACTTCTACTTGATGACCACCCAGTTAGATCACAGAAGCAACAATTCACTAAGAATAGGGTTTAGCGTGATAAGGCGCCTAGACGTTTGAGCGGTGAAGCTGTTTATGAAAAGGTATCTAAACTACAGAAGACCAGGTGGGGGAAGATGTTTGCAAAGAATAGACTACGAGATTTCAGTGTAAAGCATAATTGGACTAAGAAGAGTATATTTTGGGAGTTGCCGTATTGGAAAGATAATTTGATACGCCATAATCTTGACGTCATGCACATTGAGAAGAATGTATTTGACAATATTTTTAACACCATTATGGATTAGAGGGCCACTACAAAGGACACACCCAAAGCCCGAATGGACATGAAAGACATATGTAAGCGGCCTGACTTGGAGCTAAAAGAGGTCAATGGTAAAACAGTGAAACCTGTCGCTCCATACGTGCTAACCAAGGATCAAAGACTTCTAGTGTTGAAGTGGTTGAAGGGATTGAGGCTTCCGGACGGTTATGCTTCTAACATTGGAAATTGTGTAAGTGTAGATGAAGGAAAGGTTCATGGTTTGAAGAGTCATGATTGTCACGTGTTACTAAACATGTTACTTCCTATTGTTGCCCAAAAATATATGGATTGCGTTAACCGAGCTGAGTGAGTCATTTAGAGCGTTATCATCTAGCACTCTGCGGGTTGATGACATGAGAAGACTTGAAGGGAGCATTGTCGTGACGATTTACAAACTTGAGAAGATCTTTCCTCCGTCTTTTTTTGATTCTATGAAGCATTTACCGGTCTACTTGGCATATGAAGCTAGGTTTGGGGGTCCAGTTCAATACAGATGGATGTATCCATTTGAGAGGTAATTACTCGTCTCATAATAATCATTTTTCCTCTATAACATACTTAAAAGTCGGTTATAACTTGTGTAACATTTATTTATCCTGTCATGCATCCGCAATTAGGTATCTCGGTCATTTGAAAAGGAAGATGAGAAACAGGGCAAAGGTTGAGGCCTCAATATGCGAGGCTATTATTATAGAGGAAATTGTTGCCTTTGCCGCGTAATATTTTCATCCAGATATTGAATCGAGATTGACTAGGGTTGGGCGCAATTATGATGGTGGAGAGCCCGATGCCAATGGAGACATCTCATTATTTAATGCTCCGGGTCGGCCACTCGGTAAACCGGTTAAGACTCGAATGCTAAGCATTAAGGAGTATGACGCTGCGAGACTCTATATACTCCTTAATTGTCCCGAGGTTGACGAATATCTCAATTAAGTTAATTATCAATTTAATTTAATTTTAGATAGTCGTACGATTCAAATTAAAGTTTCAACATGCATAAATAACTCGTATAAACTCTAAACCTAATGTAGTATGTTCGAAGATCAAGCTGGAGATGATATATCTGACGAATTGTGAGAAATCAAGATAGAGAAAGAGTTTCCGTCGTAGTTAAGCAATATGTAAATATCATTTCCTCGGTGACCGTGTCTTTTGGCCTCCGCACCAGTCAGCTACTGAGCGTGCCCTGATCGAGAAGACGCAGACTCACGAGCAGCTGGTGCAGCGGCAGGCCGAGGAGGTGCAGCAGACGCGACAGCAGATGCAGCAGCAAGCCAAGGAGGTGCAGCAGACGCAACAGCTAATGCAGCAGCAGGCCAAGCAGCTGCGACGACTGTTCATGGAGCAGCAGCAGCACAGCCTACTAGGTCTTCGATTGTTCATAATTTATTTGACCCCCCTCCACAGTAGACACATTATTTTAGTACTGTAATATTTTTTAAATTGTATATATATTAATTTTAATTTAATTTATATTTTATTTATTAATTATAGTTTATTGTTACAGTGTTGTGTGTGTGTGTGTGATTGTGTATATATAATTGTTATATCAGGTGAAAAAAAAACAATTTCAAAATTTATTTTTTTATTTTTATTTAAAATTACTTTCGGAGCTCCGACAGCAATTAAAATGTTTTCTAACAATACTATCGGAGATCCGACAGTAATTCCAAGTTAAAAATAATAACGGTGGACATTTTCTGTCGGATCTCCGTCACAAATTTAACGGTAATCCAACAGTAAACTAACGGAGTGTTAATGACCGTTAGTATATTACTGTCGGAGTAAAAATTCGAAAGTAATGGCTGATAGTAATTACTGTCGGATTTACTGTGACAGAAATTAATCCGATAGTAATTACTGTCGGATTACTGTCGGAGAGAAATCACCGTCGAAGGTTTACTGTCAGATACTGTCAGAACAGTTCCGATAGTAAATGTACAATTACTGTCGGAATTTTTCAATTACTGTCGGACTTCTCCGACAGTAATAACATGGGGTCGTTAACCGTAGTTCAACGTAATCCTTTATCCAAGGGCAGGGGCAAAATAGGGTTTTTAGTTAATGTTAACGGCCTGGTCTAACGCCCATCAGAAAATGGGGTCGTTTGCAAGATAACTAAATTATAGTGGCCCAAATAACATTTTAAAACATTCGGTGGCCAAATTGCAAGTTTCCCGAAAGTACAGTGGCCCGTTTGTAGGTTTTGCCTATGAAATTTTCCAATTAAAGTCTCATCTTGTCTTCTTAATTCAATTCCAAGGTTGATACTCCAACAATCATACATGCAACCCATTTCATACCAAGCAAATATCACACTTATAGTTTTCACATACCAACATAGCAATTAGACATGAAAATATCATCTTTAACAAGTCTAACATGTGCATTTATGAACTAGCATGTAACAAATCCTAAAGCATACAACAAAGAGGGTTAGTAACTTACTTGAAATGAGAAATCAAACCATTATAATCACCATCAAAGCCTTTAAAGATGCTCCCCTAGTCATCCCCAATACATGCATGGCCTTGGATCAAAGATTGATTGTTGGATTGAGAGAACAAGAATTACACACACTAATCTCACCTTTTCTCCACACACTTTCTCTCAAGCTTTCATGGTGGAAGAGAAATGAAATGGGGAGTGTTTGAGGGTCTTTCTTATGTTTTAAGGAGTGGTCTCAGCTGGTCCAAGGTGTATGAGGGTGTGGCTCAAGGTCAACCAAGGTTTAAATGGTCAAAAGTCAAAAATACAAAATTCTCCAAAATCCTGTCTGTACGCGCGCTAAGGTGCGCAGGGGGGGTGCTAAAGCGCGGCCAAGGCTGTATCTTTTGTCTGATTTTTGTGAAACAACAGGTTGCTGCGCGCTAGGGCGCGCCTGGGCGCAGCCTCTAAGTCCAAACCTGGTAAAAAATGTTTCCAAAGTGTTCCCAATCAATCCTAATATGATTCTAACCTCCAACCAAGTTTAAAATACACTTGAAACTCATCCAAATCAACATATAACAAGACTTAGAATGAAGTGCATTCCAAATATGAATGATGAACAAGAATTAAATCACAACCAAAGCATTCTAAACTGTGGCGCCCCGACCCGGATTCCAATACGAAATCCCAAGGTCGACGCGCCAAAACAACACGCAAATAACAATAATAAATACTAAAAGCATGTGGCGCAACAACACGTGCTTACCACAAAACCATAATAATAAAAACTTTGATAAAATAAAATCAATCATCGGCGACGTTACAGCCGGAACCCAACTAATAAAACACAAGTATAAGTTTTGAAGAAAATCATTAATAACATCAACTACCTCGGCCACAACATGCCGGAAACAACTGTACATAAACCACAAGCTACGACATGCTTGGGAAAATAACTGAGTTAAATATGTAACAGAGTATATGAGCTCGACATACACGTGTCGGCTACCCAAAAGAATAATAAGTACAAATAATGTATCAATACTACCCAAAGTAAAGTCTACAAGACTTTACTTAACCAGTCGTCCTCACCAAAAGAATTACTATCGCTAATAACAAAAGAGCTCCAGGGTTTACGAAGCAAAAGACCACTTGCGAGCTAACGATAAACACTATCCGGCCTCACCGCGAACTTCCTGCTTGGCTCGGATCTAAGGAAAACAATTAAACAACAAACGGGGTGAGTCGAAACTCAATAAGTTAGTAAATGCAACTACATGTCATGGTATAATGCTCAACTGTTAATCGTAACATGGTAATACATTTGTATATATATCACAGTCAAACATGTAACATCATCATTGATTTACAATTCATATGCATTACACGTAGCACTTTGATGTTCACATAAGTACTCATAATAAACCACATTATAAAGGATATGATATCTCTTTGTCCATTCTTTGCGTTGTTCCTGCAATACACAAAATAACCAAATGTGCCTCGTGTGTGTAGTATCGACGTCCCCTATTAATACCATCGAGTTCAATCTAGCAAACCAAAGTCATGCGTATTGCTACAACAGTGGGGCTACTTCTCAACTGTGGCCAACAGAAGAGGGGTGTGTGAAACTCTAGCACGGCGACTTATGGCGATCACAAACGTTAATTTGTGAAGACCATAGGTCGTCCTACCTTACTCAACCAACGACGCCAGCTGGACTTACACAATGCACAAATAGATGTTCTTATTCATCTAATGCAATTAACCATCATGTTCAAAAGTAGTGAACTTGACAAATGATAAGTAGATTATTCTATTCTACCACCGATCATCATTTAAATCATATGTAAGAATTCTATTCAACACATTAGAGCCATTCGCAAGTCTCTAGTTTAACAGTACCAAAAACACGGAGGACTAGAATCTCGATCAATCGAACTCTAAACCTCGTAGTAATTCAATATGTTGTTCGGGGAGTCATAATCTTCCCTAAAATCAACTTCTCGGAGTCATTACTAAAGTTCACAAAATTAGGGTTTCAATGCTAAATGCAAGATTACCCAATTTCAAGTCTCAAGTTCTCTATTTGTTCAAATCCTAAGATTTATGTTCAAGCCCTAGCTCAGTACACATCATCCACCCATAAACATATCACAAATACAATGTACTCATCTCAACCTAGAGATTTGTACATAAAAACAACATCAATAGCAAATCATACAAGATCAAAGATGAACTAGCATACTATAAAGCTTAAAGCATGAAAAGGGGGTTTAGTAACTTACCTAGAACCGATTATCAAGACAACGAAAATGAAATCAAAGCCTTCAAAGATGATCTCCTAGTCCTTAGCAACACAATGGTGGTCTCGGATCGAAGATCAAACTGTTAGATCTTTGGGAACTCACACACACACACTAGTCTCACCAAAACTCTCACACACACACACACACACTCTATGGAGCTTCAAAGGAGGGAGATGAGGGAAAATGGAGAGAATGGGTCCTCTCCACTTAGTTTAAGTGGTCCAAATAATCAGATAAGGAAGGGTGGTGATGTGGCTCAAGGAGAGCCACACAAGTGGTTTAATTTTTGGGTTAAATGATTTTTTTTGGAAAAACAGAGTACTAGTCTGACCAGCCTCGCACGGCCGTGCCAAAATTACATGCACGGTCGTGCCAACTTTCCTCGCACGGCTGTGCCAAAAACACAGGCACGGTTGTGCCAACACTCAACACCAAATCTGGACTTACTGACCACTCACGCACGACCGTGCCAATAAGTGCTGCACGGTCGTGCCACGTTTAAAGGTTCAGTCCAGGTGTAAATTTACTCTATTTTTTTTGGTTTGATCACTTTGCCACTCCTAGGTGTGATTACACAACACTTATAACACATCTCATAGACATCATGAATCATAATAATCAAATTAACAATGCATAATTAATCTAACAATTCTTATAATCATGAAATAAAAATATAAATTAAAGCATGATTCAACTAACATGCTAATAAAACAAGTTTAACACATAAGTCACTCATAAAATAAGTAAATCATGCATAGGAGGATTCAGAGTGTTACATACTCTTCTCCTTAAAAGAATTTAGTCCCTAAATTCCTTACCAAGTCCATCGAAAAGATGAGGGTATTTCTCACGCATATCGACCTCGGTCTCCCAAGTAGATTCCTCAATGTCGTGATTCCTCCAAAGTACATTAACTAGTGGAATCTGCTTGGTTCGCAAAGTTTGTTCCTTAGTGTCAAGAATCTTTACCGGTTGCTCGACATATGACAAGTCGGGTTCAAAAGTGATCTCCTCATACTCTAACACATGTGAGTCATCCTTCATGTACTTCCGAAGCATAGACACGTGAAACACATTATGGATTTTTGACAACGAAGGCGGTAACGCAATTCTATATGCCAAAGTCCCCACCTTCTCAAGAATTTCAAACAGACCAATGTATCTCGGTGATAAGTTCCCTTTCTTACCAAACCTCTTAGTACCCCTACGTGGCGATACCTTAAGGAACACATAATCTCCTACTTGAAACTCAAGTTCTCGTCATCGATTATCGGCATAGCTTTTTTGTCGACTCTGTGCAGTAAGTAGTCTATCCCGAATAACCTTCACACTCTCAACCGACTGTTGTACCAACTCCGAACCCCAAATTTTTGCTTCACCGACCTCATCCCAACAAATCGGCGATCTACACTTCTGCCCATACAAAGCCTCGTACGGTGCCATCTCAATACTCGCTTGGAAACTATTGTTGTAGGCAAATTCCGCCAAAGGTAAATGAGTATCCCAACTTCCCTTAAAGTCTACCGTGCACGCACGCAACATATCCTCAAGTACCTGAATGAACCTCTCCGATTGTCCGTCTGATTGAGGATGAAAAGCTGTACTAAAGTTTAATTTTGTTCCCATAGCTTCCTGTAATGCCTGCCAGAACCTCGACGTAAACCTCGGATCTCGGTCCGATACAATACTCACAGGAACCCCATGCAACCTCACTATCTCCTGGATATACAATGCCGCCAACTAACTTAAAGAATATGTTATCGCAATAGGAATAAAGTGTGCTGATTTTGTTAACCTATCAACAATAACCCAAACGGCATTAAAACCTCGACGAGTACGTGGTAATCCTGTCACAAAATCCATCGTGATGTGCTCCCACTTCCACTCCGGAATCTCTAGTGGTTGCAACAAACCCGCTGGCCTCTGATGCTCGGCCTTTACCTGTTGACAAGTCAAACATCTAGAAACATATTTCGCAATTTCTCGTTTCATTCCACTCCACCAAAATTGTTTCTTCAAATCCCTATACATTTTGGTACTCCCCGGATGTATAGTATACTTCGCCTTGTGAGCCTCATCAAGAACTTGTCGTTTGATCACATCATTTGAAGGAACGTAAACTCTTTCCCGAAATGTAAGAATTCCATCACTGTTCATCGCAAAGTCGGGTGTTTTGCCCTCGCTCAATTCACCGATTATTTTAACAATTTCTGGGTCACTAACCTGAGCCTCTTTAATCTGTTGAAACAAAACTGGTGTAGCTCGAATATTCGCTAAGACTACTCCACGTTCTATCTCGAAAGGATTCCAATCTCGTAAATCCTCTAACATCTTCCATTCTCGAACCATTAAGCAAGAGACGTATGCCTTTCTACTCAATGCATCCGCTACTACATTTGCTTTCCCTGGATGATAAATGATCGTAAGTTATGGTCTTTTAATTTCTCCATCCATCTACGTTGTCTCATGTTCAACTCCTTTTGTGAGAAGAGGTATCTCAAACTCTTATGATCCGTGAAGACCTCAAACTTTGCTCCGTATAGATAATGTTTCCACTTATGCAACGCAAACATAATCGCAGTCAACTCTAAATCATGAGTAGGATAATTCTGTTCAGAAGCTGTCAATTTCTTTGAAGCATAAGCAATAACCTTTCCATTCTGCATAAGTACACAACCCAAGCCTTCCTTCGAGGCGTCACTATACACCACGAAGTTGTCACCTCCACTAGGCAACGTCAAAATAGGAGATGTCGTCAAGCGTCTCTTCAACTCTTGAAAACTAGTCTCACATTTCTCATTCCACACAAACGGTGTTGTTTTCTTTGTCAAATTCGTCAGAGGTGTAGCAATCTTGGAAAATCCCTCAATGAATCTCCGATAATATCCCGACAAACCCAAGAAACTACGAACCTCGGTAACTGTACTCGTTGTTTTCCATTTTGTTACTGCTTCCACTTTGGATGGATCAACTGCTATCCCATCCTTCGAAACCACATGACCCAAAAAATGATACTTTCTCTAAGCGAACAACTGTTTCTCCCAAAGAACTTATAATACTACCCTCAGGTGCTGCTCATGTTCTTCCCGTGACTTAGAGTAGACAAGTATATCGTCAATAAAGACCACTACGAAACAATCCAGATATTGATGAAACACACGATTCATCAAATCCATAAATACCGCCGGTGCGTTTGTTAACCCAAACGGCATAACCACAAACTCATAATGTCCATACCTTGTGCGAAAAGCAGTTTTGGGAATGTCTTCCACTCGAACTTTCAATTGATGATACCCACTCCTCAAGTCTAACTTGGAATACACAATCGACCCTTGCAACTGATTGAATAAGTCATCGATGTGAGGTAAAGGATACTTGTTCTTGATTGTTACCTAATTCAACTGTCTGTAATCGATACACAACCTCAAAGTACCATCCTTCTTTCTCACAAATAAAACTGGAGCACCCCAAGGTGATACACTTGGTCTAATGAATTCCCTATCAAGAAGTTCCTGCAACTGTTCTTTTAATTCTTTCAATTCCGCGGGTGCCATTCTATAAGGGGCCATAGAAATAGGAGCAGTCGGCAATAGCTTAATGCAAAACTCTATTTTTCTATCAGGAGGCACATCATGATCAGTTGAGAACACATCAGGAAATTCACAAACTACCGGAACTTCCTCTAAATTCGGTGTAGTAATACTCTTGTCAACCACACAAGTCAAATAACCCGTACACCCACGTGATAATAACTTTCTAGCCCTCAAAGCAGAAATAACATGTATATTACTCTTGACAGCATCACCCACAAATACAAACTCGGGAACACCCGGCATAGCAAAAGTAACTTTCTTACTATGGTAATCTACTAAAGCATGATAAACACACAACCAATATGCCAAGTATCACATCAAAATCACGTATGGGTAGCACAACCAAATCAGCATGCAAAATGTGATCACCTATCAGTATATCACAAGCTTGGTATACCTCCGAAGCCAACATATGCTCCCCCAACGGGGTAGACACCTCAAGCACAAAAGGTATTGATTGGGGCAATACACACAAGTTTTTCAAAAAATGAGATGCAACATATGAATGAGATGAGCCAGGATCTATAAGAACTCGTGCTCTACTACCGAAAATAGAAAGACTACCTCCTATTACGGACGTAGACTCTGGCATTCCCTATTGATCGAGCGCAAATACACGACCCTGAACTTTGGGCCTACCATCGCTATCTCTCTTCGTACCACTAGACGGCTGACTTGCGCTCCCCGACTGACTACCCTTCAGCTTGGAGCAATCCCTCTTCATGTGACCAACCTCTTTACAGTAGTAGCATTGGCCCGACCTATTGCTACCCTTACTATAACATGTTTCCTCTGAATGTCCAGGCCTTCCACAGTAGTTACATGTCAATGGAGCACCTCTCTATCCCTGAGAAGAAAAAAAATTGTTCCCTCGCCCGCCTGATGGTTGTCTAGATTGTCCATCAGATGGTGCCTTGTTCTGATTTCCCCTACGATAGTTATTACTGTTGTTGTAATTACCTCTATTCCCTGAACCTTGTCCTCGCCCATGAGATTACGAAGATTGTTGGGAACCCACATTCATCCTTCCCTTATGCTCTTCAATGTCACTCTCTATCCCATAGGCTCGGTCTACTGCACTGCGGTAATCTGCTAGCTGTAATGACAGTAACTGTTTCCTGTACTCGGTCTTCAACCCCTTGATAAATTTCTGTGTCTTCCTAGCTTCATTTGGAACCAAATGTGTACAATAACGTGCCAACTCCGTGAACTTAGCTGAATACTGAGCCACAGACATGTTGCCCAGTTCAAGATCATAAAACTCTCGCTCCCTCTTTTCCCGAACCACAACTGTAATGTAATGGGCCTTGAACTCTCTCAAGAAATTAGGCCAAGTATGTGGTACTCCCTGCAGATCCCAGTTCTCCTGTAGTACTTGCCACCAATGTTCCGCAGCACCTTCTAGCTTGAACACTGCCAAGGTAACTTTCTCACCATCATTGCAACCCAAAGCTGCAAATATCTTCACTATGTGTTCAATCCACAGTTCTGCCTTAGTAGCATTAGGTTCTCCCAGAAAAGTTCGGGGTTTCATCTTCAAGAATCTCTCGAGAGTAGTTGTGTTGTTCCTTTGTCTTACCTCCGGTTCTAGCACTACCACTTCCGGTTGTGGCGCCTCCACCTCCGGTTGTGGTGTTTCTACCTCGGGCTGTGGTCCTGCCCCTCCGTTCATCCGCTGGGTCATTTCATTCATCAAATCAAGCATTCTCCTGTACATGTTTGCCATTTCCTCATTCCGGTCATTCTGGTTCTGTTCAGGGGGATCATTACGAGGACGGTTAACATTCCCCGGTCCCTCATCACCCTCTCCAGCATTTGCACCAGCCCTACTGGTACTCGCTCCGTTCCTAGTTTCCACCATTATGACCTACACACATCACTCGACGTTAAGATTCTCAACAATAAACCATACCCACCAAGGCCAAGGAATCTATCCTGGCGACAGCAAAACTATTGCTCTGATACCAACTGGGGCGCCCCGACCCGGATTCCAATACGAAATCCCAAGGTCGACGCGCCAAAACAACACGTAAATAACAATAATAAATACTAAAAGCACGTGGCGCAACAACCCGTGCTTACCACAAAACCATAATAATAAATACTTTGATAAAATAAAATCAATCATCGGCGACGTTACAGCCGAAACCCAACTAATAAAACACAAGTATAAGTTTTGAAGAAAATCATTAATAACATCAACTACCTCGGCCACAACATGCCGGAAACAACTGTACATAAACCACAAGCTACGACATGCTTGGGAAAATAACTGAGTTAAATATGTAACAGAGTATATGAGTTCGACATACACGTGTCGGCTACCCAAAAGAATAATAAGTACAAATAATGTATCAATACTACCCAAAGTAAAGTCTACATAACTTTACTTAACCAGTCGTCCTCACCAAAAGAATTACTATCGCTAATAACAAAAGAGCTCCAGGGTTTACGAAGCAAAAGACCACCTGCGAGCTAACGATAAACACTAACCGGCCTTACCGCGAACTTCCTGCCTGGCTCGGATCTAAGGAAAACAATTAAACAACAAACGAGGTGAGTCGAAACTCAATAAGTTACTAAATGCAACTACATGTCATGGCATAATGCTCAACTGTTAATCGTAACATGGTAATACATTTGTATATATATCACAGTCAAACATGTAACATCATCATTGATTTACAATTCATATGCATTACACGTAGCACTTTGATGTTCAAATAAGTACTCGTAATAAACCACAATATAAAGGATATGATATCTCTTTGTCCATTCTTTGCATTGCTCCTGCAATACACAAAATAACGAAATGTGCCTCGATACTCGTGTGTGTAGTATCGACGTCCCCGATTAATACCATCGAGTTCAATCTAGCAAACCTAAGCCATGCGTATTGCTACAACAGTGGGGCTACTTCTCAACTGTGGCCAACAGAAGAGAGGTGTGTGAAACTCTAGCACGGCGACTTATGGCGATCACAAACGTTAATTTGTGAAGACCATAGGTCGTCCTACCTTACTCAACCAACGACGCCAGCTGGACTTACACAATGCACAAATAGATGTTCTTATTCATCTAATGCAATTAACCATCATGTTCAAAAGTAGTGAACTTGACAAATGATAAGTAGATTATTCTATTCTACCACCGATCATCATTTAAATCATATGTAAGAATTCTATTCAACACATTAGAGCCATTCGCAAGTCTCTAGTTTAACAGTACCAAAAACACGGAGGACTAGAATCTCGATCAATCGAACTCTAAACCTCGTAGTAATTCAATATGTTGTTCGGGGAGTCATAATCTTCCCTAAAATCAACTTCTCGGAGTCATTACTAAAGTTCACAAAATTAGGGTTTCAATGCTAAATGCAAGATTACCCAATTTCAAGTCTCAAGTTCTCTATTTGTTCAAATCATAAGATTTATGTTCAAGCCCTAGCTCAGTACACATCATCCACCCATAAACATATCACAAATACAATGTACCCATCTCAACCTAGAGATTTGTACATAAAAACAACATCAATAGCAAATCATACAAGATCAAAGATGAACTAGCATACTATAAAGCTTAAAGCATGAAAAGGGGGTTTAGTAACTTACCTAGAACCGATTATCAAGACAACGAAAATGAAATCAAAGCCTTCAAAGATGATCTCCTAGTCCTTAGCAACACAATGGTGGTCTCGGATCGAAGATTAAACAGTTAGATCTTTGGGAACTCACACACACACACTAGTCTCACCAAAACTCTCACACCCATACTCTATGGAGCTTCAAAGGAGGGAGAGGAGGGAAAATGGAGAGAATGGGTTCTCTCCACTTAGTTTAAGTGGTCCAAATAATCAGATAAGGAGAGCCACACAAGTGGTTTAATTTTTGGGTTAAATGAATTTTTTTGGAAAAACAGAGTACTAGTCTGACCAGCCTCGCACAGCCGTGCCAAAATTACACGCACGGTCGTGCCAACTTTCCTCGCACGGCCGTACCAAAAACACACGCACGGTCGTGCCAACACTCAACACCAAATCTGGACTTACTGACCACTCATGCACGACCGTGCCAATAAGGGCTGCACGGTCGTGCCACGTTCAAAGGTTCAGTCCAGGTGTAAATTTACTCTATTTCTTTGGTTTGATCACTTGGCCACTCCTAGGTGTGATTACACAACACTTATAACACATCTCATAGACATCATGAATCATAATAATCAAATTAACAATGCATAATTAATCTAACAATTCTTATAATCATGAAATAAAAATATAAATTAAAGCATGATTCAACTAACATGCTAATAAAACAAGTTTAACACATAAGTCACTCATAAAATAAGTAAATCAAGCATAGGAGGATTCAGGGTGTTACATAAACATATGGAATCAATGTATGAATCAATCAACATGTTGTTCAATCAAGTCTAACAAACATGCTCAACATGATAACGATCTAATATGGTAAACAAGTCAACCATAGGAGGAACCAGGGTATTACAGTAGCAGTCGAAGCACAACAGTCAGGCTACGAGCTAGCTTGATCCAATATAACACAACGGCCTAGAACTTGGCCCAAATTCTGTAAAATGACAGAATGTAACCCCTTCAATTCATTAATCCATTTTAATATGTAAATAATTATATTTGAAGTATGTACATATTTATTTCAATACATTTGATATGAAAATACATGTATTATATTTGTACATTGTAAATGGGGATAAGTACTCCGTAATACACTTCCATTCACATAAAATAACAAACCTGCGATACTTATATACGAGCATGCAAATATGTAGAGACCGAAAGGGCGAGATGGGTGCGTAAAACCTTCCTAAATCGTAACTTGGCCCCCGAACCCACAATCTCAGTTTTTCTCTTGTTTAATTCATAAACAAAAGTAGTGACTCTGTTTTTCCAAAATAAATTTGTTTTTTCACGTTTATCGAACACACAATCACAGAGGGAATTCTAAGAGGAAAAATGGCCCACGGGTAGTGATCTACAGATCGGGGCGCTCACAATGGCGACTCTGCTGGGGACATTTGTTTTAAATAAATAAAAAAGAGAGTCAGACTCATTTTTTATGCATAATGACATGTTCACCCATATTCAAATGTTGCGGGTTTGTTTGATTTTTCATAACATGACTAAAATGTTATTTTTGTAGTGTATATATATATATATATATATATATATATATATATATATTGTACTCTGTCCACACTAACCCTTGCAGGTACAAATTCATTTATTTATTATTTGTACATTTATTCGGGTGTCAATGCCCATCATTCAGTTATACATTCATTTATGTTTTATTCACTTTGAGAAATTGGACACAAATGTAATAATTAGAAATAGGATAGAATTTCTATTTTTTCTATTTCTTTTCCTCTCTTTCCTCGGGGCTTTAAACCCTCGATCTGTGGATGTGTTTCCTTTTCTGCTGATTTCAACTGCTAACATAACACAACCCATATCACATGAATAAAAAAAAAAGGACATATTTCCCTCTTATTCTATACATACCTGTCTCACTTCTATTTTTATAATTTGTAAAAAGAGTCTCTTAGACGCTGCGCACACACGTGCACTTATTTATTCTGAACTGTTGCCAAGCTTCAAACCTTGGTATAGCCACATTGAAGTAAAACTGGGTAAGCCATGCGTCCAACATTCCTTTAGCCGACACTATCCCTTTCCGTGCGATTACTAATTGTTCCCTAGGAAGTAAGCCATCCTAACCCTGCATGGCCACGCATAATTCATGTAGATTTCTAGGACACTTCAAAAAGACTGGTTGGTTCTTATTGTCACAAACATACTTTGTCATTCCTGTGCATAAAGATAAAAAGAAATCACATCAAAATCAAAAGAGAGTTGTCGACCGATAAAAGAGTTTGTTTGATCACAGCAAAAAGATATTGACACGAAAGAAATACAAAAAAGTGTCATACTCTCCCAAAAGAGAATCATTGTGATCAAAAAGGTCGACAAACAAGCAACATCCTCATGCACAGGATTAACAAAGAAGTCCATGACATATGCCTAGACAATTTGGATGGTGGATCTTGAAGAGGATATAGGCCCTGCGCCTAAGATCTGTCCAATCTTGGAAAGTCAAAATACAGGTAGAATATGAAGGTCCTTTATTCTGGCGAGAGAATCCACTGTTCCAGGAATGGTTCACAAGTCAAAGCAAAGCATTGTCGCTTGTCCAACCATCTTAGGGTGAATCAAAAGGAAAAGAGGAACAATAAAATTGTGTTGTACCCAGAAACACTTCCAGAACTACCCCTACCCCAACCTTTCAGAAAGCTGGCCTTGAATTGGAGAAGGACTAGCACTGGGAGGTTGACAAGAGTTTCAAGTTTGGGATCAGAGTCAAGTACAGAAAGTCTGCATTTGAATCAGATGGCCGATCAGGAAGAGCACTTCTGCGGGATATGACACAGGGGCTCCAGGATACACTCCAACCCCAGCGATGCAACAATGGATGGAACAAAACATAGAAACCATGATAAATAGGTTTTCATCCCTTATCCAAGGTCAAGGGGCTGATAATAAGACTGCACCTATGTCCACATGACCTGTTGACCCATCACCCTCAAGCGTGAATGCAAGTCTGCCTAATCCAAACATCTACTCCACATACCCATATGCCTACTCTCTATATCCACATCCCCATATCTAAACACTTACCCATCTTACCCTAACACATTCCCTCCTCAGCCAAATGCCTATCCAAACATTCATCACCAGTCTTAGACTACCACAATCCCAATCCCAAACACTACTACACCTCCTACAACTCGGATCACATCTCTACCTATGATAAGTGCATAATTTTCCATATATTTTCCCATATTTTATCTCCATTTTCTATGAATTTAATATGTATTTTGCCCAAGAAAGTGCATTTATTGTATTCTTTTGTATTTAAGATTTTCTGGGAATTATTGGAGCTTTAAAGAATCATTTCATAGCATTTTGGGAGTATTCAAGGCAACCCATGAAGTTTTAAAGTGATTTGAGCTATTTGATCAAGGTCCGTTAGCCCTCCGTTAGTTATTTACAAAGGAAAGGACTAAATTGAAAGAGAAAATAAGCTAACGGAGGCTGACCTTGGGACTAAATTGCAAAGTCTGGGCAAGAAGGGACTTCGGCAGCCTACTGGGAACTTGGAGGGCACCAGAGCAAATTTCTAGAATCAAGGGGCACCGCTGCAAATCGCTAGAAGTCCTCATTTATGCGCTGTCTCCTCCTGCTGCTGCCACGTGTCCACCCGCCCAGCAGCTCAGCCCGCCTTCTGATCCAGACCCTACCCATTTCTACCCTATCCAGCATGTTCTCTATCTCACAACCTCACCCATTTCCTCCATTTGACCCGCAGTTGATCCAGCTCCTCTGCCCCAGCTCCTGCCTGTTTCCTTGCATGGATCAGCAGCCTTTTATTGCCCATTTTAGCCCCTGAATTTTTTATTCTTTCCCCATTTTACCCCCTTGGCTAGAGTACACAAGAAGCTTCAATTTTATATCTCCAAGCAGCCCAAAAATTAGAGCATTCGGTCCTGGCAGGCTGAAGTGAAGTACCCATTTTTGGGGCAAGAACATAAGCTCTATTTCTCCCCCTTTCTCCACCTTTCCTACCCAAATTAAATGCCTTCATTCTAAGGGGTTGGAGGTCAAGGATGCATTTGCAAAGATTTGCAACCATGGATTTCGACATTAATCGGTTTAATTTTCCCTATCTTTATCTCAAGATTAATGTTGTATTTTCTTGGAATCTTTGTCTTGTAAATGTGGAATTGGTAATGAGCTAATTATATTTATGGATTGTGATTATTTCCTATGTTGAATGTGATGTTTTAATTTAATCTCTCTCTCTCTATTTAGTATACAATTATGCTAGGTTACTAAATTGTGGGCTTAATGCTTTTAATTGATTTATCATTAATTAATTGATTTGAGAAATGTTTGGATCTGCGAGAGCTACCTTACATTTCGGACCTAGGAATTTAGTAGTTGGTGTTCTGTGACACACATTGATAGCCTTTAGCTTCCGACATGACTTGTAGGAACATAAAGAGAATATCCCTCTACAAAGTATTACCCATTATCTTGGCTATTATTGTGTGTTCTTAATGCTTTTAATGGAGTCGCGAACCATTAGATGATCACTAGAATTGTAGGGTAAGATGCGAGAGCCCGTCCTATAATTCCAAAAATCACAATAATTGTCTTTCTGACGCCAGACCGAGAGGTAAGGAGCGTTCTTAGATAGTAATAGGGTGCTTAATCGATAATGCGACTATTCTTTCCTTGCGATTAGATGCTAGAGCCCGTAGTGGGGATTGGTAGCTAGATTTGCTATAAGATGCAAGAGCCCGTAGTGAATATCATAAACGTGTGCCCGACTACCAAGACTTGAGTTAAAGAAAAGTAGAGAGATGATTAAATCAGACATTAGCTAGACTAGAAATATCACAATCCTATCATTTTAACCTTGATTAGGTATTGCCGCCGTATTATCTTGCCGCATTAATTTAATTTACTTTCTTGCTTTCTTTTTCTTTATTTTCTTTTTATTTTCAATTCTCATTTTTGTTAGCTTAGATAAAGTTAGGTGTGCCCAATTTTAGTACTTATGATTTATTTCTAGCACTATCTCTGTGGGATCAATACTTGTGCTTGCACACTTTATTACTTGATACGACCGGGTATTCTTGCCTGAGTTACATTTTATGCACATCAACCTACCAGCATTCCTTTCCTAAATCCAAATGCATTCCCATTTTACATGACCAATCCAATCCAGGATAGCCCGCACCTAAACCCAAACAGTTACTACCCTCAGCCTTCAGCCAAACCAATATATCCATTTGCTGGCTATGCACCACCTTGCCCAGTTCTTCCAGTAGGACAGTTCCCGGGCACAGCTATTGTTGACACCAACGATGTTGAACTTGCAAACAAAGGTGAAATCAGAGAATTGAAAGACATGGTTTTAACAGTTTTGAACAAAGGCGAATTCACCACCCGAGCAATGACACTGCAGCCCGCTGTCATTTTACCACCAAAATTCAAAATACTTGATATCGAGAAATTCGATGGGATAAGATGCCATATTCCACATCTTAAGTCTTACGCCCATGCTATGCAGCAGAGAGAAGCAATCTTCGAAGAAATGGCCTCCAATTTTAACTTAACTTTAATTGGGGCTGCCAAACAATGGTTGATGTCTATAGACAGCACTGTGATTACTACCTGGCATAAACTCGTGGATGAGTTTTAGAAGAGGTACAAGGATAACACTAATTGGGAAAAGCACAGGAGAGATCTTGATTCGTGCACCCAGAGAGAGAAAGAGACATTTTCTGAGTATGACGAAAGATGGAGAAAGAAGCTTTCCCAAACCCTTAACAGGCCTGACCCAGCTGAACAAGTCAGGATCTTTTTGGCAAACCTTCAGCCGATTTATTTGGATCATAAGCCTTACCTTCCTTACGCTGACTTCTCTGCAATCTTAGATGTCGGATTTCGTATCAACACAAAAATTCATACCAGAAAGATCAAGATCCCCCTCCAAGCTCGTTTTCATACTCCAAAGGAAAGGCAGCAGCAACTTCTGCACCTGTTGTAAATATGTTAGGGAATATTCCGACTATGGCTTTGTCAGTTGTACCATCTGCTCAGAATTATAGAAATATGCCTTTCAATTATTCACCTGATGGGTTTGTAAATGCAGTGGGCAACAACAATAATAGAGGTTCAAGAAATAATTTTCGCAGAAATGATAGGCATTTTGATGAGTTGCACGCTCTAATGTCATTAATTTTTCGGGCGCTGAAAGTTCAAGGAATCCTCTAACCTATCAAAGATTACAGACCTCCCAATCCATTGCCCGTTACATGAGACCATGCGAAGCATTGTGAATATCATTAGTCTAGTGGACATCTCACTAACAAATGCTTCTCGTTCCAGCGAGCAATCCAAAACCTAATCGATGACAAAATCATTGAGAAACCACACCCCATGCCTAATATGGTGAATAATCCTCTGCCAACTAACCATTTCAATGTAATCCAGTTTGAAATAGAAGAGGTGAATACCCCTGCCGAGTTTAAAGTCAGCAAAACTCCATTATTGTACCTCTTAATCCCTTTGTCTTCAAAGGAGGAGAATTTCGAATGCAACATGCTCTCTTGGAGCAACATTTTGTCCAGTGCCCAGGGTACTTCCCAAGCAGAAGTGAAAAACATCGAAAAGGCCTCATGGATAGGAGGTGATGTCTCTCATCTCACTCGATCTGGTCGTGCATACCGATCTGCTCAAGGCATGAGTGGTCCGTCAGGGAAAGATAAAGAAGTTGATACCAGAACCAAGGATACTGGGGCTAAATACATTGAAGACGCTCTCCTCACTCAGATGAAGAAAACCCAAGCCAATATTTCCGTTTGGGGTCTTCTCTGTTCCTCCTAGACCCACGGTGACAGCCTAGCCAAGTCATTGACTCAAGCTATCATTCCAATCGGGACCTCTCCCGATGAGCTAACTTAGATGATTGAAAACATCCATTTGGGGAACGTCCTCATGTTCACTGACCTTGATTTACTAAAGGGAGGTGTCGACCATGTTGATGCGCTGCATAGAATAATTGGTGTTCAAAAAAAGAAGGTACCAAAAGTTCTAATCGACAGCGGTTCATCCCTGAATGAATGTCCAACAGCAACCTTAGCCAAGCTGGGAATGAAGATTTCAGACCTAGCTCCATCATCGCAATCAGTACAAGCCTATGATAACACGAGTCAATATGTGCTCGGGGTGTAACGCTTATGATAACCATTGGCCCGTTGGAAATGCCCGTCGAGTTCCAAGTGTTAGATATCCCTTCTACTTTCAGTCTACTGTTAGGTCGTCCGTGGATTCATGGCGTGAAAGGGGTAGCTTTATCACTCCATCAATGTGTGAAGTTTATCCACGAGGATCATATAGTCATCATTCTGGCAGACAAACTCATTGAATCAAAAGAGAAAAGGAATGTTCCTATTCTTGAAATTGAGCATGATGACACTGGCATCTTTTTGAGCGGATTCGAAGTAATCCCTCAGGCGAGGGTAAATGGGATTCAACACAAGCGAAACCGACATCAATAACACGAAAGTTGTGGAACCTAGAGAAATAGTCCTTTATTGCATGATCCGTAATATAGGCTACATGACAGGGCTAGGGCTGGGCAAGACTCAGTAAGGTAGAATCAACCTGGTACAAGATGACATCAAAGAATGCATACCACCTTTTTTGCTGGGATACAATCCAACACTTGCAGAAGTAGCGGCAGTAATGGAAGAGAAGCGTATGAGAAATAGAGCAGTTCAGAAGAACCAGCCATACACAGCACCTCCCATGAATCCTTACAGAAAGACCCTGAATGGATACTTTGTCAAGCATGGAGAAGCCGTGGCTTACCTCATGTTCCACGAGCCATGGATAGATAACAGTAGAAAGATGTACCCCAGATGGGAGATCTTCAACGACATCAGCCTCGTGGCAGAAGAAATGGAAAAAGTGATTTGGCCCGCGTGACACCTTTTACAAGGTGGTGATGGTCGAGAAGACATGGACTATTGATCAGGAAAATTTTGCCTTGGCCCTATTTGGAGAAGACTTTATAGGAGACAGTTTTATGGGATTCATTGACGGAGTAGCAGATACCACAGAGGACTTAGTAGAAGAGTTTGAGATAGTGGCATACAAATTGCTTCAAAATTGGTACACTACTACAGGACCGCTGCTGAAAGCCGAGGACCTGGTGGAGTGCTTCGGATACACCTTACCCCCTTCTCCCCCTTTTGTTAAGAACTGGTCATCAATCGGTTCTGTTCCCAATGCCAAAATTGAGGAACTCACCTGTGAGGACCTCGATGAGGTAGTTAACCTTGTAACCCTTCCTTTTATTAATAATAATGAAAGTGTTTCTGTGTACTCCTCGGTTGCCAATGTGTTAAAAGATGAATTAACTGAAAACGTGATAAATCATCCTATTAATAATGAATTAATTAATAATGAGAATCCAATAGATAAGGACTTTTTAATTGAATTAACTAGGATGATCAAACAATGAGGGGGGTGCCGATTGGAAGCTCTGCAAGAAGGCATGTCCACCATCAATCTGGGGCTGAATGATGAAGTCAGAAAGGTCAAGATTGGAAACGATATGCAAGATGAAGAAAGAGAAGCATTGATCATCTTGTTGACAGAATTTTAGGTTGTGTTTGCCTGGTCTTACGAAGATATGCCTGGATTGGATCCAGTGATTTTTGAACATCGAATTCCGCTGTACCCCGATGCCAAGCCGGTGAAACAGAAGCTCCGCAGAATCAAGCCTAAATGGTCCCTGCAAATCAAGGAAGAAATCATCAACAAGTTGAAAGTCAAATTCATCAAGGTATTGGAATACCCGATATGGTTATCCAATATCGTGATGGTGTCGAAGCCGAATGGTAAGGTTCAGATTTGTGTAGAATTCTGGGATCTCAACAAAGGATCTCTGAAGGATGACTTTCCTCTACCCAACATCAACAGTTTGGTAGACGCTAGGGCTACATACCAAAGGGAACCTACTATTACACAGTCATGCCCTTCAGATTAAAAAATGCTGGGGCTACATACCAAAGGGATGCTACCACGTTCTTTCATGACATGATTCACAAGGAAGTAGAGGTGTATGTAGATGATATGATTACCCATTTAGTAGATGTAAACGGTGCTCATTTGAGAGATCTTCGCAAGTTCTTTGAGAGATTGCGCAAGTACCGGATGAAGCTCAACTCTACCAAGTGTACATTTGGGGTCACTAGAGGAAAAGTCCTGGGATTCATGGTAACCAACAATAGAATTGAAGTGGATCGTGCAAAGGTCAAAGCCATTATAGATATGCCGCAACCAACAACTCTAAGTGAAGTCAAAGACTTCTTGGGCCGATTACAGTGCATCAGACGCTTCATTCAGCAACTGACATCTATGTGCGAACCTCTGTTCAAGCTTCTCAAGAAAGACACGGATAGTTAATGGGATGAAGAGTGCCAGCAATCATTTGAAAAAGTCAAGTAGTACCTAGCTAGTCCACCAGTTCTAGCTCCTCCTCACAAACTGAAACGCCTATTGTTATACCTAACCGTCACAGACACCGCGGTTGGAGCTATGCTGGCCCAAGAAAAGGAAGACTCTCACGCTGAGAATACCATCTACTTTGTCAGTAGAAAGTTGTAGGGCAGCGAGTTGAATTACTCCGCACTTGAGAAGAGTTGTACAGGTCTGATATGGGCAACGCAGAGACTTAAGATTTACTTACAAACATTGCTTGTAAAGGTGATCTCCAAGATGGATTCGATCAAATACATACATGAAAAGCCGTCATTTTCGAGCAGGCTTGCCAAATGGTCTTTCTTGCTAAATGAGTTCGACATAACTTATGCAAGGGGAAAGTCAATCAAAGGAAGTGTAATAGCCGACCAATTAGCAGATCTGCCAATAGTAGTAGAAGAGTTTGAAGAACAAGATTTTTCTGATGAAGGGGTTTTTAAAATTACGGACAATACGTGCAAATGGCAACTCTTCATTAATGGAGCCGCCAACAAGAGAGGTTATGGTATAGGAATACTGTTGATCGATCCCATGGATACACATATGCCCTTGGTCATACGATTAAAATTTGAATGTTCTAACAACACCACCAAGTATGAAGTTTGCATAGCTGGCTTGGAGGAAGCATTGAAAATGGGAGCCAAAAAATTGGAAGTATATGTTGATTCAGCTTTGATCATAAATCATTTTGAAAAAATGGAAGACACTGGATGCTAGACTGCAGTTATATCATGCCCGCTTGACAGCATTGGCAGAGAAATTTGAGTTTATATCATTTCACTATCTCCCCCGAGATAAAAATTGCTTCGCGGATGCTCTGGCAACTTTGGCATCCCTGGTTGAAATCCCCACTGAGTTCAATGTCCAGCCCATCGTCATTGGGACGAAACATACGCCACCATTCTATTTTGCCATTGAGAAGGAGCAAGAAAGAGCCGATGGGCCTTGGTACTTAGATGTTTGGAATTTTCTAAAGAAGGGTGAGTATCCACCCAACACTGAGAGAGAAGGCAGGATTGCCTTACGAAGATGGGCTTCCTAGTTTATAATCAGTGGTGACAATCTATACAAAAGGCATTATCAAGGATTTAACCTCCTTTGCTTGAATCAAGCAAAAGCTAAGCAAGTCATGGAGCAGCTACACGGCGGTGCTTGTGGTCCGCACATGAATGGGCACATGCTTTCAAAGAAAGTAATCCGGCAAGGTTATTACTGAAGTACAATAAAAACTAACTGCATCAGATGGATGCGCCGTTTCGATAAATGTTAGAGGTTTGCCAACCTGCAACATCTGCCCCTTCACATGTTATACAATTTTACAGTGCTTTGGCGATTCTCAACATGGGGAGTTAACGTTTTAGGGCAAGAACACCCGAATGGATCGAACGGCTATGAGCATGTTCTAGTTACCGTTGATTACTTCACAAAGTGGGTTAAAGTCACTTCATACAAAGTTTTGAATGCCAAGAAGGTTGCATAATTTATCAAGATAAACATCATTTACCAATTTGCAGTACCTTTGAGTTGATCTCCGACAATGGGACACACTTCGAGGGGAAGTCAACCGAGTACTGGATGACTTCAAAGTACAACAACACAAGTATTCACCTTACAGGCCGCAGGCTAACAGCGCTTTGGAAGCAGTCAACAACACATTGGAAAAATTATTCAGAAAATGGCAGATACATGGAGAGATTGGCCTAACAAATTGTGATTAGCACTCTGGGGCTACCGTACTTCTATTCGTATGCCTATTGGGGCTACCTCATTTTCTCTTCCCTATGGCATAGAGGCAGTAAAGCCTATTAACGTTGAAATCCCTTCTTTGAGGGTGATGATAAAAACCGAGGTGGCTGAAGCTGATTGGCTTAAGCATCGGTACGATGAACTGGCACTCCTGGATGAAAGGAGGTTGTTGGCCTTAGAACACACACGAGCATACCAGAGGAAGATTGCTTGATCCTTCAACAAATGGGTCAAAGCCCGAGACAACAAAGTAGGTGACTTGGTTCTCCGAGAAAAGCCACCTAGCTACATTGACAGTTTTAAAAAGTGAAAATTACCATGGATGGCACTGTACGTAGTCACGTTCATACAATCAGGTGGCGCAGTCTTCCTCACCAATGAAAATGGAGAAGACCTCATTCATCCCTTCAACATGGACAAGCTGAAGAAGTACTACGCGTAGTTGTCTGCTCAGCTATTGTGTATTTAGTTTTACTTGTGTTTCTATATACTTTTCTCCCCCTTCTAAAACAACTCGGTAGGTCAAAAACCCAAAAGGGCAGCCTAGGAAAAAATTAGAGTTCAAAAAAGAAATGAGAGAGATAAAACATTGGAAAAAAATAAATAAATAAAAATCTCCGTCTCTCGCATATCTGGGGTGAACTACGATCCGACCTGATTCTCTTCATGAGATACGTAGGCAGCCTCCGGGTTTGGTCGTTTACTTACACATTTTATAAGTATTTTTGTTACCCCTGTCATGTTATTTTGATCACACAAGGAAAAA
The DNA here is from genome assembly GCA_016624345.1 of Platycodon grandiflorus. Classification (NCBI taxonomy): domain Eukaryota; kingdom Viridiplantae; phylum Streptophyta; class Magnoliopsida; order Asterales; family Campanulaceae; genus Platycodon; species Platycodon grandiflorus. The sequence continues at coordinate 33,469,598 of CM028364.1, forward strand.
ACCACTACTCACATAATAATAATAACACAACTTTAATTTATAACAAAGTCCCCGGTTTGGCAACCAAGGAGTACATAGATAAGACTTACATGCACTCATATTCTGTCTTAATCTATTTTACTTACAGTTATATAAACCATTATTACACTCTATCTCCTCCGGCGTCCACCACGTCTCCTTTTCGGCTCCCTGGATGCTCCTTACATCACTCGATTCAGCCTCATCAAAATCTTCTCCAGGTTAAAATACATTCCCCCTATTACTAATGGGTGGTAAAGGCAGAGAACGAGTTTCCACACTGGCATTTTCAGCCGTATCCCCGATTTCTTGCAAGCGCATATCTAATCCATTGGTCACGGAGCGACCGAGCATGAGTTCCACGGTGGCTGTAATTTGGGATAAATGAGATCCCACACAAGGCACGAGCCAAGCAATGTAATCTCGACTCAAAAATTGGTTTTGCAGGTTGCTCGTCGGGATGCTTTGGCCATATATGCTTGTCGCCCACATGTCATGAATCAAAGTACACAACTCCGGATTAAGGTCCCCGACCTCAACGTCAGTAAGAGGCAGGTCTGGTATCGTCTATTCCAGGCCGAATTATTGCAATATATGAGGAGGGGAATAGAATGTGATGGTGCGTAGTCCAGCAATGACTACATTTGCAAATTCGTCACTCCTCGGTACAAATCTCTAGATGCGCTCATGACGAATGGTCCATAAGATATCAGAAGAGGTTACATGAACAAATTGGTTAACCCATATGGCCTTAGCAGGTAAATCTCCTCGGTGATGTGGTCTCAGGTCATACCTAGCTCGATGAAATGCTGGAACTTGAGGAGGAGGAGCAATTCTGTTAAAGTGCTCTTCTAACCACATATGTAAAAGAAGTGGACTGCCGGAGGGGAACCAGTCCCCACCGCCTGTATAAGCATCCATGCCAAGTAGCGTATCAGCCAAGATAATGGGGATAATACTCTTTTGGCTTCCCCAACATTGTAAAATCATGTTGAGTGCCCGCACATCAATAAAGTCATTATAACTCCTTAGGAATAATTTTCCTAACAGGCATAGGAAAATGGCCGCCAACCGACGCCGGGTATATCTTGACAGTAAGAAATGTCCCGAAAAATAGCAGGGAGCATAGTCAAGTCGAAAAGATTATCCTTAACCATTGCCCTCGTATCATCTAGGGGAAATCGAAGCAGCTCTAGTGCAGCCATCTTTGTCGTTTGAGTAAGGTCGGGGACGAAAATTCGATCAATAAAGGCCGACCTGGTCAGAGCACAAAATTCCTCAACAGTAGGACACATCTCATTCAGTGAGAAGTTGAAGAGATGATTTTCTACAGACCAGAAGCGAGTTGCAGCTTGTATCATCTCCCAATTGATCAAAATATCAATCCACCATAATGCGAACAAAAAGCCGCAATCCTGGCCAATGATCAGTTTATCGTCAATATCCAGAAGTTGAACCATGGAGTTTAGACGACTCTCGTAATGTGCAAAATCTTCCAGAGAAGCAGAAGGATGATCCATTTGGTGCGCGGGAACCAAATCCGCAATCCTTTCATCCTTAGGCTTGAAGAAAATCTCCCTAAATGTCCCAGTCCATCAAATTCAGCAATAGGAATGAAAGGACCAATTTGGTGCGCGGGAACCAAGCTTGCTGCACCGTGCACCAAACCATGCACTTGGACTTTTTTGGTCCAGCTCTCTAGTTCACATCAGCATCTCAAAGGAAGCCACGTTCCTACCAGGGGCATTCTCCTCTTCATAACATCTGAAGCCACGAAGTTTTCTTCGTTTCACAATCTCAGAGTAGTCCCTCCGAAATAGGCATCGAACCTATTTGCAATACAGCAGCCTCTAGGATTTGAAATCATTCCTTTCCCTCAGGGCTTACATGCAATGGACCCGTCTGTCGGAGGAGCATCAATTATGCATCAGCCAACAGCCGTCCCTGGCCAAATTCCCATTTTTCTCTCCCACAGCACAAATTGTGTAATTAAAAGAAATTAGAATTGAGACCCTAAGTTTTCTTTTCTTTTTTGCATTTTTATTAAATAATAAACAATACATAAAGTAAATAAATATTTTCTTATAAATACATTTCTTTTACAATAAAAAAAAATAGCAGGAAAGGAAATCACTGTCTTCCTCTCTTCGCCCAGCTAGTGCTGGCACCTCCGGAGCCTTCGCTCCCGCCACCTTTGCGATTCAGCCCAGTCGAGTCTGCACCTCTTCGGCAAGTGAAATCACTCGCCCTGGCCTTCAATCTCTGATATAGATCGGACAACTTGTAGAATCTGCTCAATAGCTTCTGATAAGAGATAGCCAGTACCTGTTTATACAATACACTTTTTATCAATATTCAAATATAGATAGAATAGACAGATATTATATGCACAAGGTGATCAGAGGTATACCAGATCTCTTCCTCGTGGAAGATAGTCGTGGGGTGGAATCTCACCACTGCTCAAATCCTTCTCCCAATAATTTTCCCCCTCTCCGTAGCCAATAGTCTGTGGGACTTTCGGATAATGTATCCACCCCGCGAAAGAACCAATCTCTCCCACGAAGATGGGAAACAGACCCTATACTTCCTGAGTAGGAGGAGGAGGAGGATACAGCATAGCTTGGACGAACACCCCGTACTCCATCTCCACATAGCTATGTGGATCGATGGCCTCCCTCGCAAAAAACTATTTGCGTCTTGGCATCACGTCCAGGGTCATCATCCCGAAGGGTGGTGAAGGCGGTGTCAGAGGATAGCCCACATTGTGCCCATGCTAGCCGTTGAACCAATCGCCCTAATACATTGAGTCGTACATGATGGAAACCATCAAAATACGATAGTTATTGGCCACCTGGGCCAGACCATAGGAAGCAGGCAGCTGACCCCAGGGGAAGAAGTTGACAGATTTAGGACTCGAGTTGATTATCGCAGTCTAAATCACCTCGATATCAGGCCGAGCAGGTACCCTACGAGCATACTTCCGATTTGAAGTCCGGAAGTTCACCACAAATGGCGAGATCATCACCCTAGTGCAGAGAGTGAAAAGGTGAAAGCTAAACATCACGTAAGCCCAAGCCTGTCACATCAGAAGCAATGAATCAATATTTATTTTAAAACAAAGAAAAAAAGTTTTTAAAATAAAGATTGTATGCCACATTGTAGCTAATCACGCTAGTGGCGATGTTTTGGCTGGCGTGATCCATAAAGATATAACATTTTTCCAGGCCAGCCTGTCCCCAATCAAAGTCACCCTAATAGCACAGTCGCCTCAAGCAGCCGAGTAGAGATACTCGCAGCGTTGAGGAAGCATTGGCAAAAAGAGTGATCCCCAGGGCCAAGAACAAGAAAACCCAAATGAATCTGGTCACAGCAGACCGGTCGACTGTATCAACAAGGTCCACATTGTGGAGCAGCCACTCCCTGACATAGTAGACGGGAATCCCGTCATAGCTCTTGTACACTGGTGCAAAGCCCAATAGTTGAGCGAATGCCTCGGGACGGTGTCGCAGCTGAAAATCCAACTCAATAGCCCGGCCCTGGCCAGTTAGTAGCCCCGTGATACCCAAAAAGTTTGCAGGCGTCATGGTTACCTCCCTCCACGATAGATGGAAAGTATGGGTGGTGTCCCACCAAAAACACTGCAACACCTTATGGATGTTGGTGTAGCCGATGAAGCCACCAACATTCTGGATGAATGTACCAAGATAGGTACCATCCACCCTCTCCCGAATCAGCCAAGGGAGTCGATCGTAGTTCTCCCTCACCATCTCTCATTTGTCTGAAGGCGGGTGATCCGTCTTTGTGCCTAAAAATATAAAATTCAAAATTAATTCCAGCATGTCATCACAAAAGACACATGCACAATTTTTATGTCATCACATAAAATTTCATTCATATTTGCCGTGCAAAAAAAAATAAATAAATAAAACTTGAATGTTTTTTTTCCAAACATTTTCCAAACCCCATCCCCGGGATCCCGGGATCAAAATAAAATGTTTTCAAGTGTTTAGTGAGGGTTTTTCTTCACTTTTCTTCGTTGGGACATTTTTGAAAACAGTTCGTGTGCAACTTTCGCGCAACTTTGGGCAAGAAAAATTCACACATTTTGAGCCACCCCGACAAAATCAACTTGGGGGTTTCCATCTCTGTTTATCCCTCTACACATACATAATCTCGATTTCGAGAAATCTTTATCCTAACATGTTCAGATTTTCAATTAAAGTAGACACTTTAAACATGCAAAATCCACAAAACATACATACTTGTTTATACCCATATTGTATAAATTCACATTTTTGCTTAGATTCAACATGCAACAACACATATTTGCTACTTGAATACTAACAATTGCAGGATTAACATCAAGAATCCAGCAAATCACACAAAAATTTCAAATTTAGCATGCTTTGCGAAACAAGTGGGTTTTTCGAAAACTCACCGCGGGTGGATCTAAAGAAGAAATGTGACTGCTCCGATCACGATGGATATCACTCAGATTACTATCCGAGAATGGATAGCGAACCCGATTCCTCGCCATCACCTCATCGGTTTGTTCGCCATTATCTCTACAAATAATTTTTGGGGTGATAATCTTGAAAAATTTGAGTGATTTCGAAAGAAATTTGAAAGAAATCGGAGAAGAGATGAAGGTTTAAGAGAGAAGAGAGCACGATAGCAAACAAGCAGCTGCTACTGCCGTGTTCTTCCTTAAGAAAAAGTGTATTTTCCCCTTTTCCCTCCAAGTTTCAACATTTTGCAATTTGCACCCCCAAGTCCTTCTAACGACAACTTAACGTCCAACTAATGGTCGTTAACGGGACGCCTTAATGGAAGTCCGCCATCAACATATTCCCAAGAAGTAACCCCCAGCGGAGTTGTAATAACCGAGCATATCATTAGCATGTTGATCATATAATTATGTGCATGCGTTGTTAACGTGATTATCGTGGTTCATAATGTTGTTTTGATGAGTCGTAAACTCATGATTTCGTGTTTCGGTACTTTACTTTCTTGCATCGTTTCGTAGCGTAAACTGATCTGAAATGAAAGAGATGAACCATGATACTTTATACCTAGATATACATGATGTTATAGAGGTTTCATGTTGTTAAATTAGACTTTGAAAAAGTAGTATACGTTGTATTAACTTGAAGTTACAAAACGAAAAAGTTGTTGAAATTGTGTTCGGTTTCATGAACTTTCTCGTGACTTTAAATCGATCCAAGATTGATATCGAACCCTTGGGGACATCCTTTTATGTGTTATAAGTGTTTTACAATCATACCTAGGGGTGTACGAGCAATCAAATCGAGAAAACGGAGCAAAACGGAAAAACTGCGCAAAGTTGTGAACAGTGCCTGGGCGCGCCCTAGCATGCCGTGTACGGACAACATGGGCAGATTTTGTATTTTTTGGTTTTTCTTTGATTTCCACCTCATGCTTTGGCTTCCTTATCTAATCAAAAATGTGGTAAACCTTGGAAGAACATACTCTAACTCTCCAAATACAGAAAACCCTCAAAAATCTCTCTCAAATTCTCCAAAAATCCTCACAAAACTCCACTTTTTGACCTAGGGTTTGTGTGTGTTCTTGCATAAGCTTTTGTCTTTCAACCAAGGCAACTCAAGGGAGCTTGTAAGGGGAGTTTGTGGCTGTGTTTAACCACTGAAATACAGGGGAGAAACAAGGGTTTAGCTTTTTGATTTGGTAAGGGACCATTAACTTGTTCATGTTTGTGTTTAATCGGTTTATTTCGGCTATTATCAATTGCTAAGTTGTTATTATGGAAAGTTTGTGATTTTCAGCCATGCTATGATGTTAATTAGGCTAATATGATTATGGATATATGTTAATAAAGTGTGTTGATGTTCATATGAGCCTTGGAATTGTTGTCGTTCGATTGTAACTTCGAATTGGTGAAAACGAAAAGAAACCAACTTGAATAATGTGTGTAACATGGCTGTGATTTAGGGTTTGTGACGTGCTATTGAATGAATTGAGATGGTTAAAGTGTTCAATATGTTGATTTGTGAATATAGAACTCAAATTGATCCTTAAAGGATAACCGAAATACCGAATGTGAACGTGATTAAAGTGTGAACGTGAACTTGACTAACCGGATGTGCACATTCAAATACTAACTTTTAGGGGGTTTTGGTTGACTACTAATTGTCACGGGGCGGAGTTCAGTGATAGTCGGGTTGTGGCGACCTTGATCCAGCCTATCTCTCTATTTCTGGCCAAAGTAGGGTTTACACCACATAGATGTTGGACACGAGTGGTGTTGTCACATGGATGCCAAGGTTGTAGGGACTTGGGACATGTTGACTTATTCCGCAGAATATCTGATATATGAATTACATGATTACAATGACTTGAGTTGAACTTCAAAGCTAAATGGTGTATAAGGGGAACCGGTGAGTCGGAGGTGTACCTCGACTCATATATCCTGTTACATGTGATCTTAACTTGTTAAATACGTGATATGAACTGTTATTAGCTCATTGCTTTTGTAACACCCTGAACCCTCGTACGTGTGATTTGTTTATGTTATGCGTGATTTACATGTTAGACTCGTTGTAATAACACGTTAGTTGAATTATGTTTTAGTTCATGATTCTGTTTCATACTTATAAGAATCGTTAGATTGATCATGCCTTAATATGGGATCCATGATATCGTTAAGATGTGTTATAAGTGTTGTATAATCACACCTAAGAGTGGCCAAGTAATCAAACCTAAGAAATGGAGTGATAAGATGCGGAACTGAACCGCGTTGATGTTGCACGGCCGTGTGCCTTTCCTTGGCACGGCCGTGCGTATAGAGGACAGAAATCCCAGAAATTCCAGAATGTTTGGCACGGCCGTGTGCCTTTCCTTGACACGGTCGTGCAAGGGTGACACGGCCGTGCACACTTCCTTGACGCGGCCGTGCGAAGTCGAATACTCTGTTCGTCCGGTTTTCGTTATTTCTCGGTTTTTAACATTTTTAAGTGGTTTAAAATGCTCAAACAAGCCTGGGATTGGACCAAACACTTACCCATGGTATTAATAACAAAACCCAAACCTTTTCTCCCTCATTATCCTCTCCCCAAGCCAGATTTTTGAGAGAGAGAGTCTAGAGAGAGAAAGGAGAGAGAAGAAGAGAAGAATCGCGATATCTCGAGCTCCGTTGGTCGGATCGACGATCCGTCTTGGCTGTAGCATAGAGGACGACGAGGAGCACGGTTCTAGCTGATTAGATCATCCGATTGGTTGAAGAATTGCCACCCCACTGCTTCTCTCACGTTTTAGAGAGAGAAAGTAAAGTTTTGAGAGAGAGAAAGCTTGATTCGGGCTTGGATCGAGTGTGAGTTCGATGATTGGACTCTGTAGAAGCGTAGAGCTTGTCGAGAAGAGTACTTCCACCATAAGTGTAATACCCCGATCCTAGTTCACTCGTATGTCGGGTCAATTCGAGTGTTGTTTCGTGTGTTTAACTTCAGGTATGTTTGAGTCTTGAGTTCTTTGTCATTCGTGCATCAATTTGGGATGATTAGGTTGAGTTTTGAGTGTGTTTTAACCTTAAGATAGAAAAAGATACACACAAAAGCATGGATACATGCTTAAACCCGAAATTATGTCCATCCGAACAGTCTGTAGTAATTTGGCCATAGATTTGTCTAGAAAACTCGGATTTGCAAACCGTTTGATTCTGTGTAAACTAGACTCAAAGAGCTTTCCAACCATATCTTCTTTGTAATTTTTAGACTTGTAGATCATCCTAGGAATGTCTTTAAAGTTGGCTGAAAATTAGAATTTGTGACAGCTTTGACTAGTTTTAAGTGATTTGACCCTTTGACCATTAAAGCATCTCCCTATTGACTTGTTGACCTCTCTTTAAGTGGTAATAGGAGATATATGTGTGGGGAGCTGAGAGAAGTCTCATTTCAGCCATTCTTTTCTTCCAAACCGTTCTTAGAAAGAGAGAGAGAGTTAGAGAGAGAGTTAGAGAGAGAGAGTAAGTGAGTTCTAGAGTGAGAAACCTCCATATTTTGAGCATCCGAAGTCCGATCGTCGATCCGTCTTCACCGTTACGAAGCTCTTGACTAGAGGATCATTCCCCATTGATTGCATGCTGATTTTCATGGTTTGATTTTTGTCAAGAGGTAAGTAACTATAATGTTTTGTTTGATTATGAGATGAAATGGAAGAGTGGAGCATGTAGGTGGTATTAGTTGATCATTATTGTGTTAAATCCTTGGAAGAAACATGTGATTAGTTGCTCTAAATGATGTTATGATATATTATGTTGTTGTTTGAGATTGCAAATATAATTGGGAGAAGACATGATAATTTTTGGAAAACAAATGCTTAGTTTATAAAATCAGATTTGTCACAGTTTTAAGGCATGTTGTTGAATTTTCTGGGAAACATCCGTCCATGAGAATTGCATGATTTTTGGATATGTTTTACATTGATATGTTGTGTAGTATCCTGTAAATTTTCATTGAGTTTTGATGTTGGGAAGTACCTCAAATGGGTCTTGTAATATCGCTGCGCAGAATGAATCGTTGCTAGAAAATCTGAGTTGTAGTTCAATCTTTATGTGGTTGCATGTTGATGAATACAAGTCCAAATGGACTGATTTAAAATGGTATATTATATTTTGGAATGTCTAGTTTGTGGGTATATAAGATTCATAATATTTGGACATGCGTAGAATATTTGGTGAAATGTTAATTACAAGTTAGAACGAAAAACACATGAATTTCAAGTTAGTTGCAGTCCCTGTTTTGGGCTATTTTCGTGAAATTTCTGGTACTAATCTACTATTGGGAATTTGCTGAATTTTGGATATGTTTTTCTTATGTATGTTAGTTAGTTCTCTGTAAATTTTCATGAATTTTAGAGGTCGGGAAGTACCTCGTTTAGGTTGTGTTTTATCGCTGCGCCGAGTAAACTGTTGCTGAAAATTCTGGGTATTAGTTCCAACTTTAAGTGACTGATTCTTGATGATTATAAGTCCAAATGAGGTAATTCAAAGTGGTAAGTTATAGTTCCAGATGTCTAGTTTCTAAATATGGAATAATTGTAATATTTGGATTTTTGTGGAATATTTGGTGAATTTAACGGTATTGTTGCGCGATGCTGGAGAAATCATATTGTGTTAATAAACTTTGTATAATAGCAACTCGTTGATATTTTTGTCGTTAGTTTACTCGCTATGAATTTGTGAGGTTGTTTTGGATACTTTATATTACCGAATAATGGTGTTGAGAATAGAATGGTTAATTAGGGATGATACTACGGTTTATCCCGATGTCTCGAATATTGGTAACGACTCAAACGGAGTCAATAAAGTATAACGTTATGAACCAAACCTTTATGCGAATTGAACACTAGTCATGACTGACTCTGGCGGAGTCGAATAGGACGTGACTTGTAATGAGTCGTGATATACATAGTACACGACGATAATATTATGTGATGGTTTATGTTATACATGAGACAGAGTGTCTTGAGTGATTATAGGATACTGTAGAGATACTAAGTTGAGTTGCACAATAGGCCTACTTTGCCTATTGTCATGTTTTGGTTATATGTCTAGTGATTACGGACATTGTGTGATTGTTCTAGTATGTGATAGGACAATCATCCTACTTTGATGATTGATTGTGTGTTTAATGTTTACTAGCACACTTTGTTGATTTGTTGTTGTAGGCTTATTGTGACCTACTTGAAACATTCGTATCATTATTGAATGTGATTGTTGTGGTATGCTCCCTACTTTGGAGTATGACCGTTTATTTTAAATGTCGAGTAAACATCTACTTGTGCATTTAGTTAAGTCCATGGCATATTTGTTGGCGGTGTATTGACGCTCGATTATTGCGTGAGCCTACGTAATAGTCGAAGGCCAATACATCGGGCCTCGCCCTACCGTTGGCCACGGTAGGGGTATAGCGCCATTTGTTGTATGGAATAAACGCAACCATGGTAAGCTATATCCGTGGTAGATTCTTGGGTTGTAGGGACCGAGATCACCCGTCGACGTGAATACGTAAGATGGTTCACATGTGTTTTGGTTATTGGTTTTCTTGTTCGAGCACGTCAACAACGGCTCTACACTTGGTATATTATTGGTTGGTTGGTTGGAAGTATTGGTTTGGTCGGAGGTGTACCTCGACACCGTATCCCTTTAAATGTGTTTACTTACCGCTCTTATGTGCTTCCTATATAAGCGAATGTTGGTCATGATTTCCAAGCGGTATGGGACGGTTGGCGATCATTGAGCCTCTCGCGTATAGGGTTGGTTGCCTTTATATGCTCCTACATGTTTACTTTCTGCTATATTGTTGTGCATAATGCCATGCCATATAGTCACACGTAGTAACTTGTCGATTATTGGTTAAGTTAAAATTATTACCAAGATTAGTGCATATAGAGTCTTGGTTTACTATTACATTCATACTTATAGCACCCAATACATTATAGTATCTTACGGAGTCTTTTAGACTCACCCAACAACCTCCTCGGTTTGTTAAGTTCCAAAGCGAGTCTTGGAGCTTGGAGTTAGCAAGATGTATTTTTATTGCCATTTCCTTCTTATTTCTTGTATTGTGAGATTATGAGGTTCACTAAGTTATGTAAACTTAGTCTATGGGTAGAAATAGTTGTATTCGTTAGATTTGTATTTTGGTGCCGACTAGTGTAGTCGCGCCAGTTGTCGTACTATATTATTTTAGATTCCTGACTCGTGGTATTTAAGTATTATCGTTTCTCCGGCTCGTGTATTTAGCCGTCGAGGTTTTAATTATTGGGTTTATCTTTAGTGTTGTTCTCCGGCGTATGTTTTGGCCGTTGAGGTTTATTTAGTTGTAGTTGTTGTTCGAGTTTTTGAAACTCACATTGTAACTTGTATTCCGCTGCATTTGTTTTGGTTTTGAGCTTTTGTGGCTCACTCTCTTCGGTTGTTCTTGTTAGTTTGGCGCACCGAGTTGGGGTTCAACATCGAACCCCGGACTCGGGTCGTCACAGTTGGTATCAGAGCTTAAGTTAGCTGTTCGCCAGGACAGGATCCTCGGCTTAGGTGATTTGGGTTTTGGGTTGAGCATTTAACGTCGAGTGTTTGTGTTTAGATGTATCTTCGATGTTGGTAAGTTGTGGAGATAGTCCATGTAGGACTAGAATTGTTTAGTTCTTTCGCTAGTGGGAGCGAAGATTAATGATACGTAGTCCGTTATTTATCTAGTGGAGAATAGTGAGTGCTCTTCGAGATTTTGCTAGAATGTTGACGACTAGTGTGAGTCATTTGGAAGTTTTAGTATTGAGATTTGACCAACTTAGGTGATCTTGTTAGTCGTAGAAATGTATAGCCCGGACGCTTTAAGGAACGTTTTAGGCTTGAGATTGGTAATTGTTTGAGGAAATAGAGGTGGAAGACCCGAGATTCTGGGCCACGAGTTCTTTAGTGGTTATTGTAAGTGTCAAATTACGTTAGTGCGAGATCTTGAGTCCGTATTAACCTAGACGTTTTATTTTGCATATCACATCATGGAATGCGAAACTTGTGCATACTAGAGACATATATTACACTTAGGTACATTTGCTTGTATTTGCTACCTATGTGCATGAGACCGATTTTAAAAGGGCATATTTGTAACCACTTGTCCCTAACGCCCGCGATGGAAGCTTTTGATGCCACTTGAAGGGCCCCGATTTGGTTGTCAAGAGATATTCGTCGATGACTAAGTTGATAGCATATTAGATAGAAATTGTCGAACCTTATTACCAAATGGAATGGACAAGTAAATGAGATTGTGTACTTGAATATGTTTGTGCATCTTGTGTGGAGTGTTTACCACTCCTTGTGAAATGATTTGATATGTATCGATATTTGTATAAGCAATCGTGCTCAATTGAACGTCTTTAATTATAAGCTTGTGATTAGCTAGTTGTGACTTGTGTATTGTCACGTGTGTTGTATGTTTGTTCGACCTTAGAGATTTAGAGTCGATGTTAGCCACCTCTGGTGAGCATGTGATTATTAATATATATATGAGATGAGTTAGTATAACTCTGCAAGGTGTACTTTAAACTTGAACTTGACTAGAGACGGTAGTTAGTCTCGCAATAACCTAGAGATTTCTTATGTTGCGAAATCATACTTGTTTGAGGAATATTGTGTGCGAACCTTAATGAGATCACTGATCTCTAATTCAAAACGATTCATTTTGTCCATTAGTCTTCAACTCGCTATTGATGGTGGTCTCCTTGGTGAATTTTTTTTTTGGTAAAGCCTTGTTGTAAGATATGTATTCACCGTAGAAGTTCAACCTATGAATTCGCGGTCGAATTCTTTTAAGGAGGAGAGGATGTAATACCCCGATCCTAGTTCACTCGTATGTCGGGTCAATTCGAGTGTTGTTTCGTGTGTTTAACTTCAGGTATGTTTGAGTCTTGAGTTCTTTGTCATTCGTGCATCAATTTGGGATGATTAGGTTGAGTTTTGAGTGTGTTTTAACCTTAAGATAGAAAAAGATACACACAAAAGCATGGATACATGCTTAAACCCGAAATTATGTCCATCCGAACAGTCTGTAGTAATTTGGCCATAGATTTGTCTAGAAAACTCGGATTTGCAAACCGTTTGATTCTGTGTAAACTAGACTCAAAGAGCTTTCCAACCATATCTTATTTGTAATTTTTAGACTTGTAGATCATCCTAGGAATGTCTTTAAAGTTGGCTGAAAATTAGAATTTGTGACAGCTTTGACTAGTTTTAAGTGATTTGACCCTTTGACCATTAAAGCATCTCCCTATTGACTTGTTGACCTCTCTTTAAGTGGTAATAGGAGATATATGTGTGGGGAGCTGAGAGAAGTCTCATTTCAGCCATTCTTTTCTTCCAAACCGTTCTTAGAAAGAGAGAGAGAGTTAGAGAGAGAGTTAGAGAGAGAGAGTAAGTGAGTTCTAGAGTGAGAAACCTCCATATTTTGAGCATCCGAAGTCCGATCGTCGATCCGTCTTCACCGTTACGAAGCTCTTGACTAGAGGATCATTCCCCATTGATTGCATGCTGATTTTCATGGTTTGATTTTTGTCAAGAGGTAAGTAACTATAATGTTTTGTTTGATTATGAGATGAAATGGAAGAGTGGAGCATGTAGGTGGTATTAGTTGATCATTATTGTGTTAAATCCTTGGAAGAAACATGTGATTAGTTGCTCTAAATGATGTTATGATATATTATGTTGTTGTTTGAGATTGCAAATATAATTGGGAGAAGACATGATAATTTTTGGAAAACAAATGCTTAGTTTATAAAATCAGATTTGTCACAGTTTTAAGGCATGTTGTTGAATTTTCTGGGAAAAATCCGTCCATGAGAATTGCATGATTTTTGGATATGTTTTACATTGATATGTTGTGTAGTATCCTGTAAATTTTCATTGAGTTTTGATTTTGGGAAGTACCTCAAATGGGTCTTGTAATATCGCTGCGCAGAATGAATCGTTGCTAGAAAATCTGAGTTGTAGTTCAATCTTTATGTGGTTGCATGTTGATGAATACAAGTCCAAATGGACTGATTTAAAATGGTATATTATATTTTGGAATGTCTAGTTTGTGGGTATATAAGATTCATAATATTTGGACATGCGTAGAATATTTGGTGAAATGTTAATTACAAGTTAGAACGAAAAACACATGAATTTCAAGTTAGTTGCAGTCCCTGTTTTGGGCTATTTTCGTGAAATTTCTGGTACTAATCTACTATTGGGAATTTGCTGAATTTTGGATATGTTTTTCTTATGTATGTTAGTTAGTTCTCTGTAAATTTTCATGAATTTTAGAGGTCGGGAAGTACCTCGTTTAGGTTGTGTTTTATCGCTGCGCCGAGTAAACTGTTGCTGAAAATTCTGGGTATTAGTTCCAACTTTAAGTGACTGATTCTTGATGATTATAAGTCCAAATGAGGTAATTCAAAGTGGTAAATTATAGTTCCAGATGTCTAGTTTCTAAATATGGAATAATTGTAATATTTGGATTTTGTGGAATATTTGGTGAATTTAACGGTATTGTTGCGCGATGCTGGAGAAATCATATTGTGTTAATAAACTTTGTATAATAGCAACTCGTTGATATTTTTGTCGTTAGTTTACTCGCTATGAATTTGTGAGGTTGTTTTGGATACTTTATATTACCGAATAATGGTGTTGAGAATAGAATGGTTAATTAGGGATGATACTACGGTTTATCCCGATGTCTCGAATATTGGTAACGACTCAAACGGAGTCAATAAAGTATAACGTTATGAACCAAACCTTTATGCGAATTGAACACTAGTCATGACTGACTCGGCGGAGTCGAATAGGACGTGACTTGTAATGAGTCGTGATATACATAGTACACGACGATAATATTATGTGATGGTTTATGTTATACATGAGACGAGTGTCTTGAGTGATTATAGGATACGTAGAGATACTAAGTTGAGTTGCACAATAGGCCTACTTTGCCTATTGTCATGTTTTGGTTATATGTCTAGTGATTACGGACATTGTGTGATTGTTCTAGTATGTGATAGGACAATCATCCTACTTTGATGATTGATTGTGTGTTTAATGTTTACTAGCACACTTTGTTGATTTGTTGTTGTAGGCTTATTGTGACCTACTTGAAACATTCGTATCATTATTGAATGTGATTGTTGTGGTATGCTCCCTACTTTGGAGTATGACCGTTTATTTTAAATGTCGAGTAAACATCTACTTGTGCATTTAGTTAAGTCCATGGCATATTTGTTAGCGGTGTATTGACGCTCGATTATTGCGTGAGCTGGGGCTACGTAATAGTCGAAGGCCAATACATCGGGCCTCGCCCTACCGTTGGCCACGGTAGGGGTATAGCGCCATTTGTTGTATGGAATAAACGCAACCATGGTAAGCTATATCCGTGGTAGATTCTTGGGTTGTAGGGACCGAGATCACCCGTCGACGTGAATACGTAAGATGGTTCACATGTGTTTTGGTTATTGGTTTTCTTGTTCGAGCACGTCAACAACGGCTCTACACTTGGTATATTATTGGTTGGTTGGTTGGAAGTATTGGTTTGGTCGGAGGTGTACCTCGACACCGTATCCCTTTAAATGTGTTTACTTACCGCTCTTATGTGCTTCCTATATAAGCGAATGTTGGTCATGATTTCCAACTGGTATGGGACGGTTGGCGATCATTGAGCCTCTCGCAGATAGGTTGGTTGCCTTTATATGCTCCTACATGTTTACTTTCTGCTATATTGTTGTGCATAATGCCATGCCATATAGTCACACGTAGTAACTTGTCGATTATTGGTTAAGTTAAAATTATTACCAAGATTAGTGCATATAGAGTCTTGGTTTACTATTACATTCATACTTATAGCACCCAATACATTATAGTATCTTACGGAGTCTTTTAGACTCACCCAACAACCTCCTCGGTTGCGGGTTAAGTTCCAGCGCGAGTCTTGGAGCTTGGAGTTAGCAAGATGTATTTTTATTGCCATTTCCTTCTTATTTCTTGTATTGTGAGATTATGAGGTTCACTAAGTTATGTAAACTTAGTCTATGGGTAGAAATAGTTGTATTCGTTAGATTTGTATTTTGGTGCCGACTAGTGTAGTCGCGCCGGTTGTCGTACTATATTATTTTAGATTCTGACTCGTGGTATTTAAGTATTATTGTTTCTCCGGCTCGTGTATTTAGCCGTCGAGGTTTTAATTATTGGGTTTATCTTTAGTGTTGTTCTCCGGCGTATGTTTTGGCCGTTGAGGTTTATTTAGTTGTAGTTGTTGTTCGAGTTTTGAAACTCACATTGTAACTTGTATTCCGCTGCATTTGTTTTGGTTTTGAGCTTTTGTGGCTCACTCTCTTCGGTTGTTCTTGTTAGTTTGGCGCACCGAGTTGGGGTTCAACATCGAACCCCGACTCGGGTCGTCGCTGGTATCGAGCTTAAGTTAGCTGTTCGCGGACAGGATCCTCGGCTTAGGTGATTTGGGTTTTGGGTTGAGCATTTAACGTCGAGTGTTTGTGTTTAGATGTATCTTCGATGTTGGTAAGTTGTGGAGATAGTCCATGTAGGACTAGAATTGTTTAGTTCTTTCGCTAGTGGGAGCGAAGATTAATGATACGTAGTCCGTTATTTATCTAGTGGAGAATAGTGAGTGCTCTTCGAGATTTTGCTAGAATGTTGACGACTAGTGTGAGTCATTTGGAAGTTTTAGTATTGAGATTTGACCAACTTAGGTGATCTTGTTAGTCGTAGAAATGTATAGCCCGGACGCTTTAAGGAACGTTTTAGGCTTGAGATTGGTAATTGTTTGAGGAAATAGAGGTGGAAGACCCGAGATTCTGGGCCACGAGTTCTTTAGTGGTTATTGTAAGTGTCAAATTACGTTAGTGCGAGATCTTGAGTCCGTATTAACCTAGACGTTTTATTTTGCATATCACATCATGGAATGCGAAACTTGTGCATACTAGAGACATATATTACACTTAGGTACATTTGCTTGTATTTGCTACCTATGTGCATGAGACTGATTTTAAAAGGGCATATTTGTAACCACTTGTCCCTAACGCCCTGCGATGGAAGCTTTTGATGCCACTTCAGAAGGGCCCCTGATTTGGTTGTCAAGAGATATTCGTCGATGACTAAGTTGATAGCATATTAGATAGAAATTGTCGAACCTTATTACCAAATGGAATGGACAAGTAAATGAGATTGTGTACTTGAATATGTTTGTGCATCTTGTGTGGAGTGTTTATCACTCCTTGTGAAATGATTTGATATGTATCGATATTTGTATAAGCAATCGTGCTCAATTGAACGTCTTTAATTATAAGCTTGTGATTAGCTAGTTGTGACTTGTGTATTGTCACGTGTGTTGTATGTTTGTTCGACCTTAGAGATTTAGAGTCGATGTTAGCCACCTCAGTGGTGAGCATGTGATTATTAATATATATATGAGATGAGTTAGTATAACTCTGCAAGGTGTACTTTAAACTTGAACTTGACTAGAGACGGTAGTTAGTCTCGCAATAACCTAGAGATTTCTTATGTTGCGAAATCATACTTGTTTGAGGAATATTGTGTGCGAACCTTAATGAGATCACTGATCTCTAATTCAAAACGATTCATTTTGTCCATTAGTCTTCAACTCGCTATTGATGGTGGTCTCCTTGGTGAATTTTTTTGGTAAAGCCTTGTTGTAAGATATGTATTCACCGTAGAAGTTCAACCTATGAATTCGCGGTCGAATTCTTTTAAGGAGGAGAGGATGTAATACCCCGATCCTAGTTCACTCGTATGTCGGGTCAATTCGAGTGTTGTTTCGTGTGTTTAACTTCAGGTATGTTTGAGTCTTGAGTTCTTTGTCATTCGTGCATCAATTTGGGATGATTAGGTTGAGTTTTGAGTGTGTTTTAACCTTAAGATAGAAAAAGATACACACAAAAGCATGGATACATGCTTAAACCCGAAATTATGTCCATCCGAACAGTCTGTAGTAATTTGGCCATAGATTTGTCTAGAAAACTCGGATTTGCAAACCGTTTGATTCTGTGTAAACTAGACTCAAAGAGCTTTCCAACCATATCTTATTTGTAATTTTTAGACTTGTAGATCATCCTAGGAATGTCTTTAAAGTTGGCTGAAAATTAGAATTTGTGACAGCTTTGACTAGTTTTAAGTGATTTGACCCTTTGACCATTAAAGCATCTCCCTATTGACTTGTTGACCTCTCTTTAAGTGGTAATAGGAGATATATGTGTGGGGAGCTGAGAGAAGTCTCATTTCAGCCATTCTTTTCTTCCAAACCGTTCTTAGAAAGAGAGAGAGAGTTAGAGAGAGAGTTAGAGAGAGAGTAAGTGAGTTCTAGAGTGAGAAACCTCCATATTTTGAGCATCCGAAGTCCGATCGTCGATCCGTCTTCACCGTTACGAAGCTCTTGACTAGAGGATCATTCCCCATTGATTGCATGCTGATTTTCATGGTTTGATTTTTGTCAAGAGGTAAGTAACTATAATGTTTTGTTTGATTATGAGATGAAATGGAAGAGTGGAGCATGTAGGTGGTATTAGTTGATCATTATTGTGTTAAATCCTTGGAAGAAACATGTGATTAGTTGCTCTAAATGATGTTATGATATATTATGTTGTTGTTTGAGATTGCAAATATAATTGGGAGAAGACATGATAATTTTTGGAAAACAAATGCTTAGTTTATAAAATCAGATTTGTCACAGTTTTAAGGCATGTTGTTGAATTTTCTGGGAAAAATCCGTCCATGAGAATTGCATGATTTTTGGATATGTTTTACATTGATATGTTGTGTAGTATCCTGTAAATTTTCATTGAGTTTTGATTTTGGGAAGTACCTCAAATGGGTCTTGTAATATCGCTGCGCAGAATGAATCGTTGCTAGAAAATCTGAGTTGTAGTTCAATCTTTATGTGGTTGCATGTTGATGAATACAAGTCCAAATGGACTGATTTAAAATGGTATATTATATTTTGGAATGTCTAGTTTGTGGGTATATAAGATTCATAATATTTGGACATGCGTAGAATATTTGGTGAAATGTTAATTACAAGTTAGAACGAAAAACACATGAATTTCAAGTTAGTTGCAGTCCCTGTTTTGGGCTATTTTCGTGAAATTTCTGGTACTAATCTACTATTGGGAATTTGCTGAATTTTGGATATGTTTTTCTTATGTATGTTAGTTAGTTCTCTGTAAATTTTCATGAATTTTAGAGGTCGGGAAGTACCTCGTTTAGGTTGTGTTTTATCGCTGCGCCGAGTAAACTGTTGCTGAAAATTCTGGGTATTAGTTCCAACTTTAAGTGACTGATTCTTGATGATTATAAGTCCAAATGAGGTAATTCAAAGTGGTAAATTATAGTTCCAGATGTCTAGTTTCTAAATATGGAATAATTGTAATATTTGGATTTTTGTGGAATATTTGGTGAATTTAACGGTATTGTTGCGCGATGCTGGAGAAATCATATTGTGTTAATAAACTTTGTATAATAGCAACTCGTTGATATTTTTGTCGTTAGTTTACTCGCTATGAATTTGTGAGGTTGTTTTGGATACTTTATATTACCGAATAATGGTGTTGAGAATAGAATGGTTAATTAGGGATGATACTACGGTTTATCCCGATGTCTCGAATATTGGTAACGACTCAAACGGAGTCAATAAAGTATAACGTTATGAACCAAACCTTTATGCGAATTGAACACTAGTCATGACTGACTCGGCGGAGTCGAATAGGACGTGACTTGTAATGAGTCGTGATATACATAGTACACGACGATAATATTATGTGATGGTTTATGTTATACATGAGACGAGTGTCTTGAGTGATTATAGGATACCGTAGAGATACTAAGTTGAGTTGCACAATAGGCCTACTTTGCCTATTGTCATGTTTTGGTTATATGTCTAGTGATTACGGACATTGTGTGATTGTTCTAGTATGTGATAGGACAATCATCCTACTTTGATGATTGATTGTGTGTTTAATGTTTACTAGCACACTTTGTTGATTTGTTGTTGTAGGCTTATTGTGACCTACTTGAAACATTCGTATCATTATTGAATGTGATTGTTGTGGTATGCTCCCTACTTTGGAGTATGACCGTTTATTTTAAATGTCGAGTAAACATCTACTTGTGCATTTAGTTAAGTCCATGGCATATTTGTTAGCGGTGTATTGACGCTCGATTATTGCGTGAGCCGGGCTACGTAATAGTCGAAGGCCAATACATCGGGCCTCCCCTACCGTTGGCCACGGTAGGGGTATAGCGCCATTTGTTGTATGGAATAAACGCAACCATGGTAAGCTATATCCGTGGTAGATTCTTGGGTTGTAGGGACCGAGATCACCCGTCGACGTGAATACGTAAGATGGTTCACATGTGTTTTGGTTATTGGCTTTCTTGTTCGAGCACGTCAACAACGGCTCTACACTTGGTATATTATTGGTTGGTTGGTTGGAAGTATTGGTTTGGTCGGAGGTGTACCTCGACACCGTATCCCTTTAAATGTGTTTACTTACCGCTCTTATGTGCTTCCTATATAAGCGAATGTTGGTCATGATTTCCAACCGGTATGGGACGGTTGGCGATCATTGAGCCTCTCGCCGATAGGTTGGTTGCCTTTATATGCTCCTACATGTTTACTTTCTGCTATATTGTTGTGCATAATGCCATGCCATATAGTCACACGTAGTAACTTGTCGATTATTGGTTAAGTTAAAATTATTACCAAGATTAGTGCATATAGAGTCTTGGTTTACTATTACATTTATACTTATAGCACCCAATACATTATAGTATCTTACGGAGTCTTTTAGACTCACCCAACAACCTCCTCGGTTTGCGTTAAGTTCCAAGGCGAGTCTTGGAGCTTGGAGTTAGCAAGATGTATTTTTATTGCCATTTCCTTCTTATTTCTTGTATTGTGAGATTATGAGGTTCACTAAGTTATGTAAACTTAGTCTATGGGTAGAAATAGTTGTATTCGTTAGATTTGTATTTTGGTGCCGACTAGTGTAGTCGCGCCAGTTGTCGTACTATATTATTTTAGATTCCTGACTCGTGGTATTTAAGTATTATCGTTTCTCCGGCTCGTGTATTTAGCCGTCGAGGTTTTAATTATTGGGTTTATCTTTAGTGTTGTTCTCCGGCGTATGTTTTGGCCGTTGAGGTTTATTTAGTTGTAGTTGTTGTTCGAGTTTTTGAAACTCACATTGTAACTTGTATTCCGCTGCATTTGTTTTGGTTTTGAGCTTTTGTGGCTCACTCTCTTCGGTTGTTCTTGTTAGTTTGGCGCACCGAGTTGGGGTTCAACATCGAACCCCGGACTCGGGTCGTCACAATAAGCCCTTGATTTCGTGGTGGATTTGCGGTGAAGGTAAGTAACTATAATGCTTTGTGTGTTTTACGAGTTGAATTGGAAGAGTAAAGCATGTAGGGTGCGTTAGCGATGATATTCGTGACTTTTATTAGGAGATATACATATATATATATATATATATAATTGTCCCTACGAATGATGTTAGGTTATATTCCGTTGCTTGCTTGATTTAAGGATTTCGAAATAAAGAATGAATTGATGAATTATTGTTGAGTTCCTAGACTTCGAGTAATAGAGACTCGTAGAGCTTGATGTTGTTGGTATTATTGTTGTGGTTGTTGTGTGGTTGCGGTTGTCCCGATAATTATTATACCGAGTAATAGAAACTCATTGAGGTTTTGTCGTTTACGCACTAGCGGAAACCTTATGAAATTGTTACGAGTAGTAGACTCTTCGTGCGTTGGACATTGCTATTGATATGAGTTTGTAGGGACGGTACTACGGTTCATCCCGACATTTTAATATTGGTAATGACTCTAGCAGAGTCATTATGTGATATACACTAGTCGTGACTGACTCTGGCGGAGTCGAATAGGACGTAATAAGTAAACGTCGATTATTGTGGTAATTTTGTTAATGTGCATAGTTGACTCTACGGAGTTGATAAATGGGTAGTAGTAATGCCTACATGACATATATTAATTCCCTACCATGTGGGATGACGAATTGACTTGTTCATGACTTAGTGAAACGTTGACCTTGGTTGACTTAGTGAAATATTAGCTGACTACGAGTTAAATCGAATAAAGTTGAAGTATACGTCGATAAGAATATGTAATATATTATGATGCGCATGAGATGAAAGATATTGTGTGACGATAGGATACTTAGAGATCCTTAGTTTAGCGTAGCTATTGCGCCTTAATTAATGGTTGTAAGTACGAGTAGACTTATCTTATGGGGTTATGAGTTTGCGTACATGTGAGAAACATGTTACCTTATTTTGGGATTAGGATGAATAGCCTATCCTTGTGTTATATAGGTTCCACATTATGGACATCGTTTGACAGTTGATTATAAGGTATAAATACCTTACATTGGGGTTCATGTATGTGTCTAGCTATCACAGACACTGTTTGGTGGTTGAGTTGTACGATTGGCCTACCTTGCCGAAAGTCTTGTTGTGTCTATATGTTCAATGATTACGGGCATGTTGTGATTGTTCTAGTATGAAATAGGACAATCATCCTACTTTGATGATTGATCGTAGGACAATCATCCTACTTTGATGATTGATTATGTGCATAGTATTTACAAGCACATTGAGTTGATTTGATATGTGATTCACAGAACACATGATGATTTGTTGAGAATGACAAGTGAATATCTACTTGTGCATTGCATTAAGTCCAACTGGCATTGTTTGACTAATCAAGGTGGGACGACCTATAGTCTTTACGAATTTGTTTTGTAATTGCTATAAGTCGCCGTACCGGTTGCACACACCCTTCACCTATTGGCCGCAGGTGGGATGTAGCCCCACTGTTGTAGCAATACGCGCGACTTTGGTTTGCTAGTTAGAACTCGATGGCATTAATCGGGGACGTCGATACTACGTACACGGGTATCGAGGCACATATGTTTTCTCGTGTATTGCAGGAGCAACGTGAAGTTGGAAGAAAGAGAAATAATATCCTTCATGACATGGTTTAATTAAGTTGCACTTATGTGAACACCAAAGTGCTAACTGATTTATGTGACTTGTATACTTTTAATATGATACATGATCGTATTGTATATAAATGTTATTACCATGTTATTCCTACTGATGAGCATCATGCTATGTCATATAGTTGCATCTGATAGCTTGTTGATTATTGGTCAAGTTAGAATAGTACCTTGACTTGCCAGTTTGTGGGTGAGATGTTAGGTAAGCCGAAAGTGCTACTTAGACTAGCTACATGTAGAGTTTTGGTTTACTGTTGCATTCATTCTCATAGCATACAATACATTATAGTGGCTTACGGGGTCTTTTAGACTCACTCTTATTGTGTTAACTCTTTTAGATTGCAATCGAAGGACGACATAGTGCGATCGGTGAGACTTGCGAGTGCTGCAGATTGATCTCTGGGTAGTTGCTCTCCGGAGCTTGTGTATAATTATGTTTCTTAGTTTCTTAGTTCAGTGAGAATGATGGTTGATGTAAAGTTATGTAAACTTTACTTATGGGTAGCATTGTTCTGTAACTCCTTTAATGTTATATTCTTTTAGAGCCGGCACTCGATGTCGAGCCGTTTATTATTGTAGTTTCCGCGAGCATGTTAGCTCGCGAGTATTTGGTGTTGTTGTTACTCCGGCTCAGTAGTGAGCCGTCGAGGTCTTTTGTTGGGAATTCTATTAGTATTGTTCTCCGGCTTGTGTTTGGCCGTGGAGATTTTATAGTTATTGTTTTGTTATTTGAGTTTTTTAAAACTCAGGTTTTTACTAGTTGTGGTTTTTCGCTGCATAGTTTTGGTTTTGAGCTCGTGTAGCTCGTTCACTTCTGTGGACTTTAGTTGTATTCATTAAGTTTGGCGCACCGAATTGGGGTTTAATACCGAATCCCAAACTCGGGGCGTCACAGTTGGTATCAAAGCTTAAGTTAGCTATTCGCCAGGATAGGATCCTCGGCTTAGGTGGTTTGGGCATTGGGTTGAGTAATTAACGTCGAGTGTTTGAGTATAAGTGTTGGGTTGACGTTGGTAAATTTTTGGAGTTAGTCCATATAGGACTGGGATGGTTGAGTTCTTACGCTCACGAGAGCGGGGACAAATGATTTGTAGTCCGTCAATTTCTCTTAAGGAGATTTGTGACTGTGTATTAAGACCTCGCTAGAAGGTTGACGACTAGTATTACTCGCTTGGAAGGTTTAGTATTGTGATTTGACCGACTTAGGTGGTCTTGTTCATCGTGTAGATGTACAGTCGGGACGCTTCAAGGAAACGTCTTAGGCTCGTGAGTATTAATCATTAGAGGGGAAAGATATGGAAGACCTGAGATTTTGAGTCACGAGTCCACTAGCGATTAATGTTGACCGTTGAGTTATAATAGTGCGAGGATATGAGTCCGTGCTCACTTAGACTATTCTTGCATATCACATCATGGAATGCGAAACTTGTACATACTAGAAATATATGTTACAATTTAAGTACATTTGCTTGTATTTGACACTTATGTGCATGAGACCGATTTTGAAGGGCATATCTGTAATCACTTATCCCTAACGCCCTGCGACGGAAGCTTTTGAAGCCACTTCAGAAGGGCCCCTGATTTGGTTGTCAAGAGATATTCGTCGAGACCAAGCTGGTAGTATGATAGGTTGAAATTGCCTTACCTATTTACCCAACGGAATGGACAAGTAAATGGAATTTATGATCTTCGACATGTATGTGCATTTGTGTGGATTGTGTATCCTTCGATATGTATTGGTGGTTGTGTGAGCCGTTATGCTCGGTGGAAAGAATTGTTGGAGGCTTGTGATTAGCCATTTGTGACTTGTAAGTTGTCACGTGAACGGTATATTAACCTGACTGTAAAGATATTGAGTATGGGTTAGCCACCCTTGGGGTGAGCATGAAATGTTTACCTTGTATGATGTGTTATAGACTGAGTTTGGTATGATAATTCAGTCGAATTTTACTGGGTGTACATATGAATAGATTGTATAACCTCATGTGTGTGTCGATTGGCACAGTGAGATGGTTTATGTTAGAACCCTACGTGCGTGATAAACGCCTGGGGTTGAGAATTGAGAAATCTCCACTTTCCTTTAGAGATCTGACATCTCTATTCCATACCGTAACAGGATGGCACGAACTAAGAAGACTGCAAGGATGTCAGTCATGCACCCGATCGTATTTCAACTCAGACACTCATTGCGAGAACTGAGAGAACTTGAGGACCAATTGAATGTGGCCCTCGCTGTAGCACCCCGGGTTGAACCCGTGACCCTACCAAATCCTCTCGCATCGACTCAAGACTCCAATGGAGCGAGTCAAGGTTAGAATATGAGATTCTGTGAATGAATCCCGTAAGAGTTGCGACTATCGTGACTTATTGCATTGTTTATTTGTTTCCTAGTTATTGGACTACCATGGGTACTCCGATTAAGGACTCGTTCGTTAAAATATTATTTTTGTGTAGATGCCTTGAAATGGTAGTCACTGAGAGCACAATGTCCTCTATGTTTTGTGTAACCTGTATGATATCCAACATTAGTATGTGATAATACCGATCCATACTGCCGGACATGTTTAGATTTTTGAACTCTTACTACTGTTTATGTTGACTTTGGGATACACCGAACTCAGAGTTTATAACATGAGCATGTTAGCTTGTGGTTTCATTGACCTCATTATTTCATCGGCTTGTGTTATAGCCTGAGACGTTGTTTTTCATAGTAAAGTCCGTATGACTCGCGTGACATTTGTTGTGAAACCATTGGTGTGAAATCGTTCTTTTGATGATGAGAATGACGTCGAATAATCTTGTGTACCTAAGGGTCGTATAAGCCCGAACCTAGTTTATCGCGGAATTCGCCGTGACTAATTGTTGAAATGTACCACGGATAGTTGAAAATGA
The DNA here is from genome assembly GCA_016624345.1 of Platycodon grandiflorus. Classification (NCBI taxonomy): domain Eukaryota; kingdom Viridiplantae; phylum Streptophyta; class Magnoliopsida; order Asterales; family Campanulaceae; genus Platycodon; species Platycodon grandiflorus. The sequence goes on from CM028364.1 coordinate 33,495,118, forward strand.
GTTTTGCGCTGTGGAAGCGTGACGTTGAGATGTATATGAGATGAGTTAGTATGACTCTATAAGATGTGTTTTAATTGTGAACTTGATTGGGGACGATAATTAGTCTCTCAATGGAACCTCGAGAACGATTATGTCTCGAAATTATACCTAACCGTTGAGCACCTCGCGTGTGAATGTTACTTGAGGTTGATGACCTCTAAGCTGGACCAACTCGCCTTTTTCGTTAGGCTTTCACTCACTATCGACATTGGTTTGATTAAGTAGGCTATAGTACAGCCTTGTGGTGATGTATGTATGCCCCATGAATATACAATCCCTGAATTCGCGGACGAATTCTTTTAAGGAGGAGAGGATGTAACACCCTGAACCCTCGTACGTGTGATTTGTTTATGTTATGCGTGATTTACATGTTAGACTCGTTGTAATAACACGTTAGTTGAATTATGTTTTAGTTCATGATTCCGTTTCATACTTATAAGAATCGTTAGATTGATCATGCCTTAATATGGGATCCATGATATCGTTAAGATGTGTTATAAGTGTTGTATAATCACACCTAAGAGTGGCCAAGTGATCAAACCTAAGAAATGGAGTGATAAGATGCGGAACTGAACCGTGTTGATGTTGCACGGCCGTGTGCCTTTCCTTGGCACGGCCGTGCGTATAGAGGACAGAAATCCCAGAAATTCCAGAATGTTTGGCACGGCCGTGTGCCTTTCCTTGACACGGCCGTGCAAGGGTGACACGGCCGTGCACACTTCCTTGACGCGGCCGTGCGAAGTCGAATACTCTGTTCGTCCGGTTTTCATTATTTCTCGGTTTTTAACATCTTTAAGTGGTTTAAAATGCTCAAACAAGCCCGGGATTGGACCAAACACTTACCCATGGTATTAATAACAAAACCCAACCCTTTTCTCTCTCATTATCCTCTCCCCAAGCCAGATTTTTTAGAGAGAGAGTCTAGAGAGAGAAAGGAGAGAGAAGAAGAGAAGAATCGCGATATCTCGAGCTCCGTTGGTCGAATCGACGATCCGTCTTCGCTGTAGCGTAGAGGACGACGAGGAGCACATTTCTAGCCGATTAGATCATCCGATCGGTTGAAGAATTGCCACCCCACTTATTCTCTCACGTTTTAGAGAGAGAAAGTGAAGTTTTGAGATAGAGAAAGCTTGATTCGGGCTTGGATCGAGTGTGAGTTCGACGATTGGACTCCGTCGAAGCGTAGAGCTCGTCGAGAAGAGTACTTCCACCATAAGCCCTTGATTTCGTGGTAACTATAATGCTTTGTGTGTTTTACGAGTTGAATTGGAAGAGTAAAGCATGTAGGGTGCGTTAGCGATGATATTCGTGACTTTTATTGGGAGATATACATATATATATATATATATATATATAATTGTCCCTACGAATGATGTTAGGTTATATTCCATTGCTTGCTTGATTTAAGGATTTCGAAATAAAGAATGAATTGATGAATTATTGTTGAGTTCGTAGACTTTGAGTAATAGAGACTCGTAGAGCTTGATGTTGTTGGTATTATTGTTGTGGTTGTTGTGTGGTTGCGGTTGTCCCGATAATTATTATACCGAGTAATAGAAACTCATTGAGGTTTTGTCGTTTACGCACTAGCGGAAACCTTATGAAATTGTTACAAGTAGTAGACTCTTCGTGCGTTGGACATTGCTATTGATATGAGTTTGTAGGGACGGTACTACGGTTCGTCCCGACATTTTAATATTGGTAACGACTCTAGCAGAGTCATTATGTGATATACACTAGTCGTGACTGACTCTGGCGGAGTCGAATAGAACGTAATAAGTAAACGTCGATTATTGTGGTAATTTCATTAATGTGTATAGTTGACTCTACGGAGTTGAGAAATGGGTAGTAGTAATGCCTACATGACATATATTAATTCCCTACCATGTGGGATGACGAATTGACGGGTTCATGACTTAGTGAAACATTGACCTTGGTTGACTTAGTCAAATATTAGCTGACTACGAGTTAAATCGAATAAAGTTAAAGTATGCGTCGATAAGAATATGTAATATATTATGATGTGCATGAGATTAAAGATATTGTGTAACGATAGGATACTTAGAGATCCTTAGTTTAGCGTAGCTATTGCGCCTTAATTAATGGTTGTAAGTACGAGTAGACTTATCTTGTGGGGTTATGAGTTTGCGTACATGTGAGAAACATGTTACCTTATTTTGGGATTAGGATGAATAGCCTATCCTTGTGTTATATAGGTTTCACATTATGGACATCGTTTGACAGTTGATTATAAGGTATAAATACCTTACATTGGGGTTCATGTATGTGTCTAGCTATCACAGACACTGTTTGGTGGTTGAGTTGTACGATTGGCCTACCTTGCCGATTGTCTTGTTGTGTCTATATGTTCAATGATTACGGGCATGTTGTGATTGTTCTAGTATGAAATAGGACAATCATCCTACTTTGATGATTGATCGTAGGACAATCATCCTACTTTGATGATTGATTGTGTGCATAGTATTTACAAGCACATTGAGTTGATTTGATATGTGATTCACAGAACACATGATGATTTGTTGAGAATGACAAGTGAATATTTACTTGTGCATTGCATTAAGTCCAGCTGGCATTGTTTGACTAATCAAGGTGGGACGACCTATAGCCCCACTGTTGTAGCAATACGCGCGACTTTGGTTTGCTAGTTAGAACTAGATGGTATTAATCGGGGACGTCGATACTACGTACACGGGTATCGAGGCACATATGTTTTCTCGTGTATTGCAGGAGCAACGCGAAGTTGGAAGAAAGAGAAATAATATCCTTCATGACATGGTTTAATTAAGTTACACTTATGTGAACACCAAAGTGCTAAGTGATTTATGTGACTTGTATACTTTTAATATGATACATGATCGTATGGTATATAAATGTTATTACCATGTTATTCCTACTGATGAGCATTATGCTATGTCATATAGTTGCATCTGATAGCTTGTTGATTATTGGTCAAGTTAGAATAGTACCTTGACTTGCCAGTTTGTGGGTGAGATGTTAGGTAAGCCGGAAGTGCTACTTAGACTAGCTACATGTAAAGTTTTGGTTTACTGTTGCATTCATTCTCATAGCATACAGTACATTATAGTGGCTTACGGGGTCTTTTAGACTCACTCTTATTGTGTTAACTCTTTTAGATTGCAATCGAAGGACGACATAGTGCGATCGGTGAGACTTGCGGGTGCTGCAGATTGATCTCTGGGTAGTTGCTCTCCGGAGCTTGTGTATAATTATGTTTCCTAGTTTCTTAGTTCAGTGAGAACGATGGTTGATGTAAAGTTATGTAAACTTTACTTATGGGTAGCATTCTTCTGTAACTCCTTTAATGTTATATTCTTTTAGAGCCGGCACTCGATGTCGAGCCGTTTATTATTGTAGTTTTCGCGAGCATGTTAGCTCGCAAGTATTTGGTGTTGTTGTTACTCCGGCTCAGTAGTGAGCCGTCGAGGTCTTTTGTTGGGAATTCTATTAGTATTGTTCTCCGGCTTGTGTTTGGCCGTGGAGATTTTATAGTTATTGTTTTGTTATTTGAGTTTTTTAAAACTCAGGTTTTTACAAGTTGTGGTTTTTCGCTGCATAGTTTTGGTTTTGAGCTCGTGTAGCTCGTTCACTTCTGTGGACTTTAGTTGTATTCATTGAGTTTGGCGCACCGAATTGGGGTTTAATACCGAATCCCGAACTCGGGGCGTCACAGCTTTGTAGGTTGGTCATTATTACCAACTGGTATGGGACAGTTGGCAGTCGTGATCCTTCTTACGTTGGTAATGGGACTTGGTTGATCATTGATTAAACTGAATACTTGTGACTTGCTTGGTTATAACTTAGGCTGATTACATGATGCTTGTGTTAGAATCTATTACTGTTGCATACATGCATAACATGCATAAGTTTACTGAAATCTTACTGGGTCATAGGTGACTCACCCTTTCATTATTGTTTTTCCTTAGATTGAAGCGAGGCGAAGGGTTCACGTACGTGAGGCTGTGCAGCTCACTGCGAGATTAGAAGGTTGTTTTCTTTTGGGGTAGACTTCATTTTGTATATGTTAGACAGTGGTTGTTATGCTATCTAGGTTTTAAACATTGTTTCGGTTGTATTGTATATAAAGGCAGGATGCCTTCTATGTTGGTCTGTATATCGGTTGGTTGAGTTGTGAAGACTCAGTTGTATATTTCAGTTTATGAGGTTGGATGGCTTATCGCCATACTTTTATTTCCGCTGTTATATTGTTTATCAGGTGGTTATTTGATTATGTTAAGCCGGGTCATGCCCGAATTTAGGCTATGTGTGTGACGCCCCGACCCGAATTCCAGCACAAAACCCCAAGGTCGAGTCGCCAAACGAACCAACACTAACAAAAATGAAAATCACGTGGCGTAACCACCCGTACTTACAACAAAATCCAATGGATTAACTTGATAAAATAAAAAAAAATTATCGGCGATACTACTGCCGGAAACCAACTAGTAAAAACCACGAGTTTACAACTCGGGAAAGAAAGCAACTACAACAACATCGGCCACAACATGCCGGAACTACAACATCAACACCGCGAGCTACAACTAAAATAAAACCAACTATACAAAAGCGTGACTTACATGTCGGCTACCAAAAGAATAATACACAACCAAGTACAAATCTACCCCAAAGTAAAGTCTATATAACTTTACATACCAACGTATCTCACCAAAAGAAAATACTAACAACAACTATACAAACCAAATACGACTACGAGGACAACCTGCTATCTAGCCCCGTTCTCACCGACCTCAGCGAGAGCTGCCTGGCTGGTTCAAATCTAAGGAAAACAATTAAACACAACGAGGTGAGTCGAAACTCAATAAGTTACTAAATACAACTATATGACATGGCATAATGCTCATTTTAATCATAACAAAGTGATAGCATTTTTATATATTACAACACAACATGAAATATCATCCATGATACACAACTCATGTTAAACACATAGCACTTTGATATTCACATAAGTGCGTATAAATAAATCACATAATAAAGGATATCTTTCTCTTTATCTGTCTTTGTGCTACTCCTGCAATACACAAAATAACCTACGTGTATCGATACTCGTGTGTGATGTATCAACATCCCCAAACTTGCCGGATCTCCCCGAAAATCTATCAGATCTTAGAAACCAAGGTCACGCGTATTGCTATAACAGAGGGGCTACCTCCTACCTGTGGCCAACAGGTGAGGTGTGTGTGCATACCGCTTTGGCGACTTATAGCGATCACGAAACAAATTCCTAAAGACTATATGTCGTCCCACCATAACATTAGTAACGACGACGCCAGCTGGACTTACACAATGCACAAGTAGATATTTACTCGTAACATAACAACAACAATAAGGTTCCAAAGTAGTGAACCTTATCCCAACCAAGGAGGTCAATGATCCTACCTTAACACATTACTAAACACATTTTGTGATGTAACAAATCAAAATCTCAAAACCACATATTTAGTCTTATATCACATAAACATACAAGCACATATTTGCAAGTACTTCTCAAGAATCATTAGACCACATAATTAGTCTATAAACATCTATACATTGAGATACACATATGATTCCCAACAAACGCACCTTAAGACTACTAAGTTAGTCTAGTTACAAATCCCATGTTGAGACTACTCATATAGTTCTCAAGCACAAATAACCAAGGATACTTATTTAGTTCATTAACATCGAGTGCGAATTACTGCACCCACAATGACGCTTGAAGCGTAAACAACTCATTCTTATAAACGCAAGTGCCCTCAAGTACACTTATCTTAATTCATATGGTTTTATAATCAAATCCCAAGATTATCGAAAAATCATTTATCACATCAAGACTGATGTACTAGTCTCTAACATTCCGTATTTTAATATTCATATGTGTAAACAACTCTTGTGAGTTGATAATTCTAATAAACAAATATCCCAAACTACACAAGTTCGAATATACGGCTTGCTAAATTAATTAGACGCCATCTTACACTTATAACCGGATTCTTTATTTTACCAGTACCAAATTATCGTAGGGCTATAATCCATAGCAAACGAACTCTAATTCACGTAGGAATTTAACATGTCTTTCGGTAGATATTATTCTCTTCAAATATCAAATTTATAGAGTCATTAACATACTTCTAAAATTTGGGTATAATTGCTATATGCAAATATTTCTCAATTAAAGTCTCTAACTTATTCTTGAGTTCAATTCCATGGTTGAGTGTTCAACATCAACATGAAACATCATCCAAACACTACACATAACATATAAACATGTTATACATCTCAACATATCATTTAAACAAGAAATCATCAAGTAAACAAGACATGGAAGTTCACTATATCAATATTATGCAGCAAATTCTTAAGCATACATAGGGGATTTGTAACTTACCTCAATTATAGAAATCACACCATTTAAAAGAGAATCAAAACCTTCGAAGTTGTTCTCCTAGTCTCAAGCAACACAAATCTGGTCTTGGATTAAAGTTTGGATGGTTGGATCTTGAGGAGATGCAAAAACACACAGCAACACACCTTGACAGTACACACAGTTCTCTCTTGTGTTCTTGGGTGATTTTGGAAGAAAATGAGAGTAATGGATACTCTCTCAGGGTGTTTAGGAGAGCAAGAGGTGGAATGAAGTTGGTTTCTCTCTTCTAAGGACGTGTCCTCCACCTAGCCAAAGTTCTTGCATGAATTTTATAATATTTAAACACATATAACAAATTTGTCATCAGGGCGATCGCTCTCCAGCGAGTCAAAGCCATCGCTCCACTTTCTGCCCACAAGGCGATCGCTTTGCTATAAGCCAAAGCGATCGTTCTGTCTCCAGTATATCATATGCTAAATACAATGTTATATGATGTAACCAAAACCAACCCAAATGGTTCTTAAGAAAATATTACAAGTATACTAGGCCAAAACATTCCCAACAATAGCCTGGGGACAAGATTAGAACATAACATATAGATTATATGATTGAAACACAAATCAAGCATAGCAACTTTACAACGTAACATGCTATAAATATAAATGTTATACTCTTTTAAACACAATCAAGTCACACACAAATGGATTCATCCATCATAGTAAAATCCAGGGTGTTACATCCTCTCCCCCTTAAAAGAATTTAGTCCCTAAATTCAGTCCGAAATCATCGACGGACTAAGGATATTTCCTTACAATCATACTCTGTTTCTCAAAGTACATTCTCGGTTGCACGAGGTCTCATCGAACCATTCCATGAATACACTTTGAGGAGGAAATCATCAATAATATCCATCACAATAACGTAAATGTTTTCCACCGATTTATAACTTTTTAGTAATCATTCGCAAGTAGACTTCACACTTTTCAACCGGCTATCGAATCATCGCAAGATTTCAAAGCTTGGCCTTCCTAGCTTCATTATTGTATAAGGATAATTCATGCTATCTTTCCGTATTAATCTTAGTAAATATCATTTCAATATTCTGTTGACAATTGTTGTGGCGAGTAACTATCATTTGGAATCCATCACATATGTTTAAACATTTTCCGGAAGTCATAATCATCCTTCTCAAACATATAGAAGATCTAAGGATAAGATGTATACTCAAGATAATTCTTGGATTCTTTACCGATCACACTACTAACTGTGTACAATGTAGTTCTCTTATATCTCATTTCTTACAGATGTGCCTATCCTCATCATTGGTAGTACATGATAACTTGATTAATCAATCCATCACAGTTTATAATGTGTAACAATCTCAACATATACAAGATATGTTGAACTCAATCATCATGTTAAATTCAATCTTCAATCTTCAATATCCCAATCATCATGTTAAGCTCAAATGCATAGCAGCAGGTACTTAGTTAAGATCTTTAAGTCTTTCCACTTATAAACAATGTTTCATATTCTGTTCATATTGTGAGAATAGAAATTTCAAAAATTTGATTCCATGCACAACGCAAATCTTAGTTTCATAATAGTAGTATTCCGACTCAAGTCAACATTAACGCAATGAACTCTAAGTCAATGAATAGATTAATTCCACTTATACCATATCAATTTCTTCGATGCAGAAGCTATCACTTTCTATACTAATTAAGGTCACAACTCAATTCTTCTCTTACGGTTCACTTCGTATTAAGACTGAAAGTGAATGTGAAAACCTTAATTTACACTTCATAAAATTCTCCAAGTATGACTTGCACACATGGTTTCATATATCCATCAATTGCTAATTCAACTCATGGTGATCCTTTAGGTTCTTTGATTCCTTAGTATCAACTCAACACATGTTCAAATCCCCGTTTTAGGTGACATATAAGGTATTCAACAGCAAACATTTCTGGACACTCTCATGAAGTAGAGAAATCCTCTAACTCTAGTGTAGTTTTATTCACAACCGTAACATGACCATAAATACTCAACTCAATCATGTGGTAACAGTATACTAACTCTCCAAACAGGAATGATATGCATGCTAATAACAATCATATCAACACAATCCAAGCATATTCGTCACATGGAAGAAATCTTTGAAAACCCTGGTATAAATCTCCGGTAGTACCTAGCCAAGCCCAGAAAACTACGGATCTCTGTAACTATACTGGGTCTCTTCCACTCAACAATTGTCTCCACTTTCGTAGGATCAACAGCAATACCTGCCTGTGATACAACATGCCCCAGAAAAGTAACCTCCTTCAACCAAAATGCACATTTGCTGAACTTTGCATACAACTTCTTCTCACGTAGTAAGTCCAGCACCAACCTCAAGTGATGTTCATGTTCTTTCTCAGACTTAGAATAAACAAGTATGTCATCAATAAACACCACCACATAGCTATCCAAATAAGGCTGAAAGATTCTGTTCATCAAGTCCATGAAAACTACAGGTGCATTAGTTAAACCAAATGGCATAACAATAAATTCATAATGTCCATATCTCGTCCTGAAGGCAGTCTTTGGAATATCTCCTGCTCGAATTCTCAATTGATGATACCCACTTCTCAAATCAAACTTTGAAAACACAATAGCCCCATGCAGTTGATCAAATAGAAATGGTGCACCCCAAGGTGAAACACTTGGTTTAATGAACCCTCTATCAAGCAATTCTTGCAACTGAATCTTCAAATCCTTTAATTCGAAGGTGCCATTCTGTAAGGTGCTTTCGAAATTGGAGCAGTACCAGGCAACAATTCAATACAGAACTCTATTTCTCTTTCAGGTGGCAACGAGAAATCATCAGGGAATACATCAGGATATACACATACTACTGATACTTCTTCAAGCTTAGGTGTGGCCTTCTGTTTGTCATACACATGTTTCAGATACCCAGTGCATCCACTCGCTATCAATTTACAAGCCTGTAATGCAAAAATAATATGCAATCTACTACCCCCTTTTTCCCCCAAAAATTAAAATTCAGGCTAATTCGGGATTTAAAAAGTGACCAGCTTATGATAACAGTCTACATGAGCATGATATGCACACAGCCAATCCATGCCCAATATAATGTCAAAATCCCGAATAGGTAAAACAATCAAGTCAGCAAGCAAATTACAATTACCAGCCCACAAATACATCACAAGCTTTATAAATCACGCTAGCAACAACACATTCCCCCATCGGGGTTGACACCTCCAACATATAAGGCAAGACATGCGGTTGAACATGCAAATTCATAACAAAATGAGATGTCACATAGGAATAAGATGATCTTGGGTCTATCAAAATGCGAGCTCTAGACTGGAAAATAGTAAGAGTACCTCCTACAACCGACGTTGACTCCAGAACATCTTTCTGGTCTAAGGCAAACACACGCCCCTGGACCTTCGGTTTTCCATCACCCCCTCTTTTGACCCCTGAGGTCTGTTGATTCTGATTTTGTGGCTGCTGATTCGGTGACTGAGTATTATTCCATTTTGGGCAATGGCTACAGAAATGTCCAAATTCACCACAAATAGTACATTTTCCCTGCTTCGTCCAACATCTATCTACTATATGATTTCCCTTTCCACAAAATGTACACCCACTGGTAACAGTTTGTTGTCCTGTTGTCATAGAACCACCAGTATTATTCTTTGATTGCTGTTCTGTCTGCCTATTACCCTGTTGGTTCCCTTGACCCTGCTGTGGTGTCTGTTGTGACCCTCGAGGTAGTCTCTGGGGATGACCATCTCGGTTACCCTGTCCTCCTCTATTATTGAAATTTCTTTGACCTCTCCGACCTTGTGAATTAAATCCTCCTCTATTACTATTACTCTGGCCTCTGCCACCTTATTGGTTAGTCTGCTGCCCAAACACTGAATCTCTCTTCACTTTCTGTTCTTCCAAATCATTCTCTACCAGTAAAGCTCAATCCACTGCCACTGCATAACAAGTAAGCTCAAGTGGAAATAACTTGTTTCGAAGTTCTGCCCGAAGCCCTTTTACAAACTTTCTTACTTTTCTATCCTCAGTAGAAAGCAAATGAGTGTTATATCTAGTCAATTGAGTAAACTTTGCTTCATACTGTGCCACAGTCAAATTTCCCTGCTCAAGTGTCATGAACTCCATTTTTCTCTACTCCTGAACTGCAGCTGGAATGAAGTTCCTTTTAAATTCTGGTGCAAAGTTAGCCCATGTCTAAGGAGTCCCATCAGTCTCCCATTTATCTTTAATTAACATCCACCAGCTAACTGCTATGCCCTTCATTTTAAAAGTTGCAAGATCACCTTTTGTCGCGACCCGACCCGAGATTCGATGTGAATCTCGTTTGGTCCGCGAGTAAACGGAGAAACACAAAAGTAGCATCTCAAAATTTCCTTTTAAAAAGAATGCAAAGTCATGAGAAAACCCTGTAATGCACGTACAAGTTTTCTTTAAAACAACAAGATCTTTAAAACAATTCTAAACCTCAACGGCGAAACAGGCCGGAGAAACAACACGTTAGCTAGCAACAATAAACTCGAGCTAACATGCTCGGTATATATACAAACCATATCAGAGTGTACGGAATTGAAAGTTAATAAATATATACAACAGCACGGAAACCATGCCGACACAACAAAAGAATATAATAGATAACAGTCGAGACTACTACCCACAAATACATTGTTTAAATAACAAGTACATTCTCGGCCTCAACAAAAGAAAATACTAGGCACAAGGTGCACTACCAAAAGAAGACGTCCAACTGGAACTGAACTCGAGCAACTAGGGATTCCTCGCCGGCCCTTGATCTAAGGAAAACAAATAAACATGAAACGGGGTGAGTCGATACTCAATAAGCTACTAATGCAACAATATAGTATGCTAGATGCAAGACAGTAAATGTAACAAGCATTCATGCCATCACGAAATAATCCAAATACAAGATGAAAGTAACAAGTGTTGGACATGGTCAATCCACCCCATACTACACGAGAGGCTCAACGATCGCCAACCGTCCCATACCGGTTGGAAACCATGACCAACATTCGCTTATACAGGAAGCACATAAGAGCTATAAGTAAACAAGTTACAAAGGATACGGCATCGAGGTACACCTCTGACCAAACCAATACTTCCAACCAACCAACTAATATTATACCAAATGTAGAGCCGTTGTTGACGTGCTCGAACAAGAAAACCAAATAACATAACACAGTGTGAACCATCTTCTGTATTCACGTCGACGGGTGATCTCGGTCCCTACAACCCAAGAATCAACCATGGATATAGCTTACCATGGTTGCGTTTATTCCGTACAACAAATGGTGCTATACCCCTACCGTTGCCAACGGTAGCACGAGGCCCGATGTATTGGCCTTCGACTATTACGTAGCCCCAGCTCCCGCAATAATCGTGCGTCAATACATTGCCAACACATATGCCATGGACTTAACTAAATGCACAAGTAGATGTTTACTCGACCTTTAAAATAAAAGGTCATACTCCAAAGTAGGGAGTATACCACAACAATAACATTCAACAATCAAGTGAGTTATAATAATCTCACACCACAAATAACCAACTTATAAAAATTACGACAATTTACGTAATATCAATACACACAGCCGGTGTAACCAAATTTCCAAACGAATCACTCAAATCATCTAAGAATTCCCAAATCACACACGTGGTCTCATAAATTATGAAATCCTAACGAACTCCGTTAGAGTCATTTTTGGTTTCTAATGAGTTCGAGTTTACCCGAATTAGTCATACCGTAAACTTAACAATTACTAATCATATTTTACACTTCTAACATGTAAACATGAGTCTCCAAACACATCCAAAAAGTCAACCACGAATTTAAAAAGTCAACATAGTCAAACATACTCAAAATTGATGATTTCTAACATATATCATCAAATAACAAGTCCAAGATGAATAACAATTCATAATTGAGGAAGAACAAGGGATAGTAGCTTACCTAAATAAGAGATATTACCCAATGAATTCAAAATCCAAGCTTGGTAATGGAGTCCCCTAGTCCTTAGCAACCTTTTGGTGGTCTTGCATGGAAGAATCTATGGTTGGATGGAAAGTTATGGTCTACACACACTAATCTCACTTCACATCTCCCACACAAACTCTCTTGGCTTTCAAGGAAGAAAATGAAGTGTATTGTGTCTCTCTCATGGTGGAGAGTGACTTAAATATGGTCAAAAGGTCAAGCCAAGGTACAACACTTTCAGCCAAGGGTCCAAGGGTCTAAAGCCAAAATTACAAATCAGTAATGTGCTGTCCGTACAACTTCGCACGGCCGTGCCACAAATAGGCGCACGGTCGTGCCAAAGTTACAGCCTAGTTCTGGACTTTCTGTCCAGCCTCGCACGGTCGTGCCCTATAAGGCGCACGGTCGTGCCAAACTCAAAAGTTCAAACCCAACATTCTGTTTACTCTCACACGGCCGTGCCATATAAGGCGCACGGTCGTGCGAAGCCTTCCAGTTTAATGAAGTGTTAATACTCTATTTCTAAGGCAATCAACACAATCCAAATCACATAAAATGAAGCTTTAGATGCATATCAAATCAAATGCAAATGACTATGAAACTTCTAACACATATCCATACACTTGAAAAGTGTACAACAAACTCAATCGCAAGTACATTTGAATGATATATGCACATGAAATGACGATGTCAATGTAAGAGACATAAACATAGAATGAATGCGGATGATGCAAATAGTGCGAACGTTACACCTTTTCTTCTTCAGAACACCCCAGTGTCTTAAAGACTTTTTCCATTCCCTCGAGCCATCTTTCAGCTTTCAATGCATCAGGTTCACCATCATAGTTTTTGGGATTCAATTTTAGAAATCTCTCAAGTGGTGTAGTACCCTATATAATCCCAATAGGAACTGGATGTGGATTCTGGTTACCTGCATTCTGATTCACCATCTATTGATTAACTGCACCCTGTTGTGCTAACAATGCAGTCAACCTCTCAAGTACTGCAGTCTTGTTATTGGTATTCTGTTGAGCTATCACATCAGTCAATCTCTCAATAACTTGATATACACCACCAAGCCCTTCATTTTGTGCTCCACTTGCAGGATGAACAGGGGGAACATTAGCGTGACTTTCAGCTCCTTCCTGGAGCCCTGCCGCACTCGTGCCGGCTCTATGTGAACCACGACCCTTTCCTCTCGATCCCACCATCGCTCAACTACACACAACCACCCAATATTAGACATATATACAAAACCTCTAGGCCAAGGATCCTCTCCGGCTTCTAGCTTAAACGAAAGCTCTAATACCAACTCTGTTACACCCCAATTCAAGCTACTATACATAGCCTAAATTCGAGCATGACCCGGCTTAACATAATCAAAATAACCACCTGATAAACAATATAATAGCGGAAGGAAGAGTATGGCGATAAGCCATCCAACCTCATAAACTGAAAATATACAACTGAGTCTTCACAACTCATCCAACCGATATACTGACCAACATAGAAGGCATCCAGCCTTTAATTACAATACAACAAAATAGTGTTTGAACCCAAGATAGTATAACAAGCTACTGTCTAACATATACACAAAATAAAGTCTACCCCAAAACAATAACCACCTTCTAATCACGCGACGAGCTGCACAGCCTCACGCATGTAAACCCTTCACCTCGCTCTAATCTAAGGAAAAATAATAATGAAAGGGTGAGTCACCTACGACCTAGTAAGATTCCACTAAACTTATGCATGTTATGCATGTATGCAACAGTAATAGGATGCTAACACAAGCAGCATATAATCAGCATAAGTTATAACCAAGTAAGTCACATGTATCCAATGTGATCAATAACCAACTAATTCTCATTACCAGCGTAAGAAGGATCACGACTGCCAACTGTCCCATACCAATTAGAAATAATGACCAACCTACACAGTAGTGAGCTAACAACAGTTCATATAACATATTAACAAGTAAGGATCATATATATCAAGATATAAGAGTTGAGGTACACCTCCGACTCACCAGCTCCCCTTATACACCATTCAGCTTTGAAGTTCATATCAAATCATTGTACCAATGTAATTCATATATCAAATATTCTGTGGAACAAGTCAACATGCCCCAAGTCCCTACAACCTTGGCATCCATGTGACAACACCACTCTTGTCCAACAATCTACGTGGTGTAACCCTGCTTTGGCCAGAAATAGGGAGACAGGCTGGATTAAGGTCGCCACAACCCGACTATCATTGCACTCCGCCCCATGACAATCGGTAGTCAACCAAAATCCCCTGAAAAATAGTATTCAAATGTGCACATCCAGTTAGTCAAGTTCACATTCACACTTTATTCCATATTCGGTTACAAATTCGGTATTTTGGTTATCCTCCAAGGATCAATTCGAGTTCTAGATTCATAAATCAACATACTAAACAATTTAACCATCTCAAACCATTTAATAACAAGTCACAAACACTAAATTACAGCCATGTCACATACTTTGTTTAAGTCAATTCTTGCCGGTTTCGCCAATTCGAAGATACAATCAAATTTCAACCATCCAAGGCTCATATATCAACTAACACATCTTATGAACACATACCCATAGTCAAGTTCACATTTGAAAGCAATTCATATGGCTGGAAATTTAGAATTTTGGCATGGTAACAATCTCACATGGATTATAATCAAAATCAACTGAATAAACACAAACATGAACAAGTTAATGGTCCCTTACCAATTTAGAGAGTTAAACCCCTGAATAAGTGTTAAAATCTAGCCCTTAAACCAGCCAAGAACTCAGCTTAAGCACCCCTAAGTTGCTACCTAGGTGATAGAACAAAACCCTTGTTATAAACATTAGAAACCTTAGTTTAATATGGTGAAATTTAGAAGATTTGAGTGAGAAAATTGAGTATTTTGGTGAGTTTAGAAGTCTGGAAATGGTCTCTTATGACTTACCCATGAACAAGACCAGCCTAAGAAGGAAAAACTAGGAGGTTGCATCACCAAATCACCCAAAAACCCAGCTGGCGCAATTCTAGCCCGAAGTGGCGCACTAGGGCGCAGGTCTATGCGCCAAGGCGCGCACTGTTCACAACCTTGTGCAATTTTTTTGTTTCGCCACATTTTCTTGATTCGATCGCTCGTACACCCCTAGATATGATTGTACAACACTTATAACACATCAAAGGATGTCCCTAAGGGTTCGATATCATTCTTTGATCGATTTAAAGTCGCGAGAAAGTTCACAAAACCGAAAACAATGTCGACAACTTCTTTGTTTTGTAACTTCAAATTAACACAACGTTTTTCACTTTTTCAAAGCCTGATTTAACAACATGAAACCTTTATAACATCATGTATATCTAGGTATAAAGTATCATGGTTCATCTCTTTCAATCCGGATCAATTTACGCAACGAAACAATGCAAGAAAGTAAAGCACTGAAATATGAAATCATGAGTTTAGGACTGATCAAATCAATACCATGAACCTTGATAATCAAATTAACAATGCATGCACATAATTATATGATTAACATGCATATGAGATGCTCGGTTATTACATAGTAGGAGTTTAAATGACTTACACATGTTTTCTCCAGGAGTTGGCTATTCCACTTCTAGTGGTTGCCCTATTATCTCCCACCTTGCCTTTGCAAATGATATTATTATTTTTTGTAATGTGAGCATTGAGTCTATTGGAAAGCACTTATCTTTGTAGGGGTCCTATGAATCCCTCTCTGGCCATATGATTAATGCTTCAAAGAGTATGGTCTATGTGGCTCCTTCCATGTCCTCTTCGCGTGCTGCCGTCTTTCCTCAGCTTTGAGATTTTAGCTTGGAACCTTACCCATCACCTACCTTGCATGGCTGCCCTTTATATTTCGGTTGTAAAACTAAAAATATTTTTGACTCACTGGTTCTGAAGTTACAAGCTAAGGTTGAAACCTGGCCGGGAGCTTTTCTTATTTTAGCAGGTAAAATCATGCTAATTAAACATGTTCTTCAGTCCATCACGGCATATCTTTTTGCATCCCTCAAGCCTCCGGTCCTGTTATTAAATTGTTAGAGTGTTTCTTTGTTAATTTCTTTTGGGGTAGCTTTGAAGGTAAGTCTAAATCTCACTAGGTCTCTTGGTGAATCTGTTGCAAACCTAAGAAAGCTGGTGGTATTGGTGTTCCTTTTTTTATTTTCTTTAGTACAAGCCTACTCAGTAAAGCTTTGGTGGAGATTTTAAACTCAGAAAAATCTTTGGTCTGATTTCCTTAAAGCTCGATATTGCTCTTCCTCTCATGCCACTCTCTACTATCAAAGGATCTCATATTTGGTAGCGTTTATAGAGAAATTGTGTTGTTGTAGAGACTCATATTTGATGAATTATTGGTCATGGTAACTGCACTATCTTGTGGGATTGTTGGCTACAGGGAATGCATCTTGTCTGACCCTGACTACCCGATTTCATTGATTAAGGATCTCTTTGGTAGCTCGTAATTATCTTCCAACTGTTACCCTTCGTCTGATTTTTGAGCCGCACATCAAGCCTTGTGATCTGCCTGAAAAGCCTTGCTAGTCCAGAACCTCTTCTGGGATGTTCTTTCTTTCCTGGGCCATGGACTTAGCTTCTCATTTTGATCCCTCCATTATATCTTTTAATTTCATCTAGTATAAGCTCCTCCCTAAGAACATTGGCATTTTTCTTTGGAGGTTACTTCATTACAGATTGTCTATTGATGAAGGTCTTTGGAAAAAAGGTGTTCAGATTGCCTCTAGGTGCTCTTATTGTAATGTGCCCCAATTCAAAACGTTTAATCACCTTTTTCTTCATAGTGAGGCTGCCTCTTTTGTGTGGTTATCTTATAACGTCTCTCTTGGGCTTCCAATTATGGGCAATTCTATACAACAACGTTACATAGCTGCTTGGTGTTCTAAGAAATCGATTACTCATTTGATCTTACCGTCCTTTATTCTTTGGAATCTCTGGAGATACCGAAATGCTATTGTTTATGATGGCTCCTCTAAAGCCCACTCCTCCATTTTGACCGAAGTGGATCGGGATCTCTCTCTAATTATGATGGTGGGTAATTACTTTGGTGTTCACAGCTCTAATGGGCTTTTTTATTCCTTTGCTTCCAAGAAACGGATTAACATTCGAGCTATTAATTGGACCAAGCCAATGGAGGGTCTTTTTAAGCTTAATTCTGATGGGGCTTGTCGGGGTAACCCAGGGACTAGCTGTGGTGGGGGAGTCATTCGTGATACGAGAGGATTGGTGGTTTTTGCTTATTCCTCTTTCTTCGAACAAACCACTAATATTGAGGCTGAGTTGAGGGCTCTTTACATTGGCACTTATAGGCTTTATAAACATGGTTGCCACTCGGCTATTATTGAGATGGACTTCAAGGTTGTTTATGATTGGCTTTCTAAAGGCCACAGTCCTTCTTGGAATTTGATTTATTATGTGCGGACTATTCTTTCCATGCATAGGGAGTCTAGTTTTACTTTTTCTCACAGTTACAAGGAGGCTAACTATGTTGCAGATGGTCTCACTAATTTGGAGATTGATAGTGGTTCTGACGCTGAGTTTTCTTCTGCTTCGGATCTTCCTTCGCCAATAAAAGAAAATGTTCCTATTGATGTCAATGGCATGGCTAGAGTTCGAATTTCTTAACAGTTGTTTAGTCTCTTTTGGCTTTAAGCCCTTGTTTTTCCTTCCGATGTTATGGCTCTTTTGTCCCCCTGTTAATGGTACGGCTGGTTGTCCCCCTCCTTGTATATCTTTTATTTTCAATAAAATCTAGCAGGGTGCTGCCCCTGTATCCTAAAAAAAATATTGATATAAGACGGTTAGCGGTCGTGAACCTTCTTGTATAACAATGTGATTGATTGCTTATCAATTGAGATGATTATGTATTTAAAACATGCTAGCGTCCTATTAATGTTGTATACATATATAACATACATAAGTATAGTAGAACCTTACTGAGTCTTAGACTCACCCTATCCATTGTTGTTTTCCTTAGATTACAGCCATGTAGGAGTCTCGCGTATGAAGCTAGAAGGACTTGGTGAGCTAGAAGGTGGTTAAGTTGTTAGATATATGTTCTGGGTTGTAAATATAATGTATATAGTTATGGTTGTGTTGTACCAACTCTTTGTTGTCTCTCTTCATGACGAGTTGTATACGTAGAATTATATGTCATTCAGTTGTGTTAGTAGTGATTAATAATAGGTAGGTCATGTCTTGATTTGAGCCCAAGGTAGGGGTTAGATTTGAGGCATGACAAGAAGTCCAAATAAGAAACATTGGATAGCATCCAATAGGGTTATGCGATACTTATAAAACACTAAGAATTACATGCTCACATATAAAAGGTCGGATAACCTTGAGATCATTGGGTATTCTGATTCCAACTTCGCGTGTAATACCCTGGATTTAATTATGACCTATGTGCTCTCTCTGTTGCATGTTAACATGCTAATCATAAGTGTTTAGATTGCTTGAGTAACATGTTGGATTAATCATGCCTTGATTCTTGATATATTTCCTAGTTTATATAACATTTACTTTACAATACATTAGTTGGTATAATTCTTGTAATTATTCGTGTTAACTATGTGTTGTATTTCTAGCATGGTTTTTGGACTTTTCGGAGACTTTTATTTAGTGTATTGACTTCACCTAAGTGTTAGAACCATCTTAGAGCTATTTGATATCATTTTGGAGTCATTTTAGAGCATTTTACAAAAAATTAGGAAATCTGGAACTTGGGCGAGCGCCCAGGCGGCCGCTCAGATGGTAGAATCTCAAGGGCTTGGGTAGGGCCCAAGCGTCCGCCTCATGTCCTGCTCTGTTTACTAGAATTTTTCTTGTTTCTTTCTAACTTAAAATTCCTTGGTTACCTTGAGGCCACGTCTCCAAAACTTAAACCAACTCTCCTAACACGTCTTGAACACTCTAAGGAGAGTTTGTATGTCTCCCATTTCACCCAAACATCAACCTTGAAAGTTTAAGAGCCTGTGTGTGCTGGAAGGTGGGATTAGTGTGTGTTCTTCAGCAAAACCAAGTTTCAACTCTTTGATTTTTAATCCAAGAACAAGCATATGTAGAGGATGACTAGTGGGACTACTTAAAAGGCTTTGATAGTGTTGTTGTTGGTTTGATTCTTCATTTTTAGGTAAGTTACTAATTTCCCTTTTGTATGCTTAAAAATTGTTACATGTATGACATATATAAACATGCATGACTTGTATCAATGTTGTTTCCATGTCTAAATGTTATGTTGATGTGAGTAACATGTTATTGTGCTAAATACTTGGTTTGGATGATATGGAATGTGTAGAGAATTTATATCAACCAAGGAATTGAACTATGGAACATTTTTGGGAATTTAGATGGGAAATTTTGCATATAGCAATTATACCCAGATTTGTGAACTTTGGTAATGACTCTAAGAAGTTGATATTAGGGAAGATTATAAATCCTCAGGCAACATGGTAATTTACTACGAGAATTAGAGTTCGTTTGACTGAGATTTTAGTCCTCCGTATTTGTGGAACTGGTAAAATAGAGACTTGTATATGACTCTAATGTGTTGGTTAAAATTCTTGCAAATATATACTTGATGATAGTTGGTGGTAGAACAATTTAATCTACTTTATTTTCAAGTTCACTACTTTTGAACTTGATGGTTATTTGCATAAGATGAGTAAAAATACCTACTTGTGCGTTGTGTAAGTCTAGCTGGCGTCGCTGTTATGTTAAGGTGGGACGACCTATAGTCTTTACAAATCAATGTTTGTAATCACTATAAGTCGCCGTTCCGGAGATCACACACCATCTTCTATTGGCCACAGTTGAGATGTAGCCCCATTGTTGTAGCAATAAGCATGACTTTTGCTTGATAGTATTCTGACTGGTTTGTAGGAGTAATATCGATACATCCCACATGAGTAACGGTCCACGTATATTTTTTTTCGAGTATTGCAGGAGCAACGCGAAGTTGGAGAAAGAGAAATGATATCCTTATAACGTGGTTTATTTACGAGCACTTATGTGTAAATCAAAGTGCTATGTGAGATATGTGATTTGTATATCAATGATGATTATATATGTTCAGTTGTGGTATATAAATACTATTACCATGTTATGTTTATCACTTGAGCATCATTATGCCATGTCATGTTGTTGCATTTAGTAACTTATTGAGTTTTGACTCACCCTGTTTGTTATTTATATGTTTTTCCTTTGATCCGAGCCAGCTAGGAAGTTCACGATGAGGATAGAAAGATTGTGTTTAGCTTGAAGGATGTCTTTTGGTTTAGTAGTATTTCTTTTGGTAAGGACGATGGATATGTAAAGATATGTAAATTTTACTTGGTTGGTACTATTTGATTGTTTCGTACCCTTATATTCTTTTGGTAACCGACATGTGTATGTTGCGCTTGTGTTTATAACTTTGTTATAGTATCAGTTTCTTTCCCGAGCATGTTGTGGGTCGTGGTTTATGTTGTTGTTGTTGTTGTTGTTTTATTTCCCTAACCTTAGACTTGTGGTTTTATTAGTTGGGTTCCGGCTGTTGTGTCGCTGAAGACTTGTTTATTATTATATCAGGTTTTATGTGTTGTGTTTTTATCGTTAGTACGGGTGGTTACGCCACATGTTTTTCTTGTTGTGTTGTTTGACGACTCGACCTTGGGATTTCGTATAGAGATTCGGGTAAGGGCGCCACAGTTGGTATAAGAGCATAAGTTAGCTATTCGCCGGGATAGGTTCCTTGGCCTAGGTCGGTATAGTTTTATTGTTGAGATTTTAACGTCGAGTGTTGTGTGTAGGTTAAAAATGGTGGAGACTAGGCATGGAGCGAGTACTAGTAGAGTTGGTACGAGTGCCGATGGGAATGATGGTAGAGATGAATGAGAATGTTAATCGTCCGCGTAATGTTCCTCCTGAACCGAACCAGGACAATCAGAATGGAAATATGACAGCTATGTATGTGAGAATGATGGAGCTAATGAACGAGATGACCATACGGATGAATACAAGAACAGTACCACAGCTTGAGGTAAGAGTACCACAACCAGAAGTTGTAGTACCGCAGCCTTAGATGAGACAGAGGAACCACACCAGTATGCTTGAAAAAATTTTAAAGATGAAATCGCGTACTTTTCTGGGAAAACCGGATGCTACTAAAGCTGAATGTGGATTGAACACATCATAAAGATATTCGCAGCTCTGGGTTGCACCGATGATGAAAAGGTTACGTTGGCAGTGTTTAAGTTAGAAGGAGCAGCGAAGCATCGGTGGCAAGTGTTGCAGGAAAGCTGGAACTTACAGGGAGCACTACACAATCGTCCTAACTTCTTATGGGATTTCAAGGCACAGTATGTTCCAACAGTGGTGCGAGAGAAGAGAGAACATGAATTTTATGATCTTGAACAGGGCAACATGACTGTGGCACAATACTCAGCGAGGTTTACAGAGTTGGCTTGCTATTGCAGTTACTTAGTTCCAAATGAAGCACGGAAGACACATAAATTTGTTAAGGGGTTGAAGATAGAATACCGAAAATAGTTACTTTTCCTACAGCTAACTGATTATCGGAGTGCGGTGGACCGTGCCTATGCCATAGAAGGGGATATTGAAGAGCATAGAGGGAGAGGAAACATGAGCAATTTTCAACCGTCATCGCAGCAACAGGGGCAAGGACAGTGTTCTAGTAACTGGTATGGTAATAATAATAACAACCGTAGGGGAAATCAGAGGAGAGGACAGTTCGACGGACAACCAAGACAACAATCTGGTGGGCGAAAGAACAATAACACCTATTCTCATGGGCAGCGAAATAGTCAGTTGACATGTCGTTATTGTTCGAGGCAGGGGCATTTGAAAGACAAGTGTTGGGACAAGCCAGGAAATCCAATAGAAATATGTTACAACTGTGTAGAGGCGGGGCATTTAAGGAAGAATTGCCCTAAGCTGAAGGGTAGTCAGACAGGGAGTGCTAGTCAGGAATCGAGTGGGGCGAAGAGAGATAGCGACGGTAGACCTAAGGTTCAGGGTCATATGTTTGCGCTTGATCAGCGAGGAGTGCCGGAGTCTACGTCTATGATAGGAGGTAGTCTTTCTATCTTCGTTTGTAGAGCACGAGTGCTTATAGACCCTGGCTCATCGCATTCATAAGTTGCATCTCATTTTATGAACCACTTGTGTGTGTTGCCCCAGTTGTTGTCTTTTATGCTTGAGGTGTCTACCCCGTTGGGGGAGCATATGTTAGCTTCGGATGTGTACCGAGCTTGTGATATACTAGTAGGTGAGTACACTTTGCATGCTAATTTGGTTGTGTTACCCATACGTGATTTAGATGTGATACTTGGCATGGATTGGTTATGTGCTTATCATGCTGTAATAGATTGTCATAGAAAGAAAGTTACTTTTTCTATGCCGAGTGTGCCTGAATTTGTATTTGTGGGTGATGCTATTAAGAGTGGTATACATGTTATTTTACTTTAAAATCTAGGAAGTTATTATCGCATGGTTGTGCGGGTTATTTGGCATGTGTTATTGATAAGGGTATTGCTACACCAAAGTTAGAAGAAGTTCCAGTGGTTTGTGAATTTTCTGATATATAACATCTCATTTTATGAACCACTTGTGTGTGTTGCCCCAGTCGTTGTCTTTTATGCTTGAGGTGTCTACCCCGTTGGAGGAGCATATGTTAGCTTCGGATGTGTACCGAGCTTGTGATATACTAGTAGGTGAGTACACTTTGCATGGTAATTTGGTTGTGTTACCCATACGTGATTTTGATGTGATACTTGGCATGGATTGGTTATGTGCTTATCATGCTGTAATAGATTGTCATAGAAAGAAAGTTACTTTTTCTATGCCGAGTGTGCCTGAATTTGTATTTGTGGGTGATGCTATTAAGAGTGATATACATGTTATTTTACTTTAAAATCTAGGAAATTATTATCGCATGGTTGTGCGGGTTATTTGGCATGTGTTATTGATAAGGGTATTGCTACACCAAAGTTAGAAGAAGTTCCAGTGGTTTGTGAATTTTCTGATATATTCTCTACCGATTATGCTTTGCCTTCTGATAGAGAAGTTGAGTTTTGTATTGAATTATTACCGGGAACTACTTCTATTTCTAAGGCTCCGTATAGAATGGCACTCACGGAGTTGAAAGAGTTGAAGGAACAGTTACAGGAACTTCTCGACATGGAGTTTATTAAACCAAGTGAATCACCGTGGGGTGCACCAGTTTTATTTGTGAGAAAGAAAGATGGTACTTTGAGATTGTGCATCAATTACAGGCAGTTGAATCAGGTGACAATCAAGAACAAGTATCCTTTACCGCATAGTGATGATTTATTTGATCAGTTGCAGGGGTCAGTGGCATATTCCAAATTAGACTTGAGAAGTGGTTACCATCAGTTGAAAGTACGAGCTGAAGATGTTCCTAAGACAGCCTTTCGCACGAGGTATGGTCATTATGGGTTTGTTGTAATTATGCCATTCGGGTTGACGAATGCGCCAGCGGTATTCATGGATTTGATGAATTGGGTATTTCACGAGTATTTGGATTGCTTCGTAATAGTATTCATCGATGACATTCTTGTGTATTCTAAATCTCGGAAAGAATATGAGCAACATTTGAGGTTAGTATTATCAGTTCCTCGGGAGAAGAAATTATTTGCCAAATTTAGTAAATGTGCATTTTGGCTTGAAGAAGTATCTTTTCTGGGGCACGTTGTTTTGAGTGCTGGGATAGCGGGGAAGCAGTAACAAATTGGAAGAGACTGACTATAGTGACTGAGATCCGAAGTTTCTTGGATTTAGCGGGATACTATCGGAGATTTATTGAGGGATTTTCTAAGATCGCTACTCCTATGACGAATTTGACAAGAAAGACGACACCATTTGTATGGGACGAAAAGTGTGAGGCTAGTTTCCTAAAGTTGAAGCGACGGTTGACAACGACTCTTGTATTGGCATTACCTAGTGGTGGTGATAACTTTGTAATATACAACGATGCGTCAAAGGAAGGTTTGGGTTGTGTACTTATGCAAAACAGGAGGGTTACTGCATATGCTTTGAAGAAGTTGACAGATAGGAAACAAAATTACCCTACTCATGATCTTGAGTTGGCTGTGATTATGTTTCCATTACATAAGTGGAAACATTATCTTTACGGGGAAAAATTTGAGGTCTTCACGGATCACAATAGTTTAAAGTAACTTTTCTCACAAAAGGAGTTGAATATGAGCCAACGTCGATGGATGGAAAAATTGAAAGACCACAATTGTATGATTCTCTATCACCCGGGGAAAGCAAATCTAGTTGCGGATGCTTTGAGTAACAAGGCATATATTTCTTGTATGATGGTTCGAGAGTGGAGGATGTTAGAGGATTTGTGAGATTGGAGTCCTAGCGAGACAAAATGTGGAGTGATCATTGCAAATGTTCGAGCTACGCCAATTTTGTTCCAACAGATTAAAGAAGCTCAAGTTAGTGATCCAGAATTTAAGAAGATAATTAGTGGGTTGAGCGAGGGCAAAACACTTGACTTTGCGATGAACAAGGAAGGTATCATTACATTTCGAGGAAGAGTTTGTGTTCCTTCGGATAATGGAATTAAACGACAAGTTCTTGATGAGGCTCACAAGGCAAGATATACTATTCATCTAGAGAGTACAAAGATGTACAGGGACTTGAAGAAACAATTCTGGTGGAGTAGGCTGAAGTGGGAAATCGCAGAGTATGTTTCAAGACGTTTGACTTGACAACAGGTAAAGGCCGAGCATCAGAGACCAGCGGGTTTGTTACAACCACTTGAGATTCCGGAATGGAAATGGGAACATATTACGATGGATTTTGTGATAGGGTTACCGCGTACTCGTCGAGGTTTTAATGCAGTTTGGGTTGTTGTTGATAGGTTAACAAAATCAACTCACTTTATTCCTATTGCAATGACATATTCATTAAGTCAGTTGGCGGCATTGTATGTACAAGAGATAGTAAGATTGTATGGCGTTCCATTGAGTATTGTCTCAAATAGGGACCCGAGGTTTACATCGAGGTTTTGGCAGGCATTGCAGGATGGTATGGGAACGAAGTTGAATTTCAATAATGCTTTTCATCCTCAATCGGAAAGGTTAATACAGGCACTTGAGGACTTGTTACGTGCGTGCACAGTGGATTTCAAGGGAAGTTGGGATTCACATTTACCTTTAGCAGAATTTGTTTATAATAATAGTTTCCAAGCAAGTATCGAGATGGCACCGTACGAGGCGTTATATGAGCAAAAATGTAGATCACCAATTTGTTGGGACGAGGTTAGTGAAGAAAAAATTTAGGGTTTAGAAATGGTACAACAGTTGACCGAGAATGTGAAGCTAATTCATGATAGACTACTTACAGCTCAAAGTCGACAGAAAAGCTACGCCGATAACCGAAGAAGAGATCTTGAGTTTCAGGTAGGTGATTGTGTGTTTCTTAAGGTATCGCCGCGTAGGGGTACTAAGAGGTTTATGAAGAAAGGTAAATTATCACCAAGGTACATTGGGCCTTTTGAAATTCTTGAGAAGGTTGGCATGTTAGCTTATAGACTTGCCTTACCACCGTCTTTATCGGAGATCCATAATGTGTTTCATGTGTCAATGCTTTGGAAGTATATGAAGGATGAGTCACATGTTCTGGGATACGAGGAGATCACGTTTGAGCCCGACTTGTTGTATGTGGAGCAACCGGTGAAAATCCTTGATAGGAAAGAGTAGGTGTTGGGAACTAAATGGTGTTTTCCTATTGATAGAAAGCACATTGCTGAGCTGACATTATTATACCCTCACAATTCACAAAAACATCTTGTTCGTCATAAGCACAATGAGAAATTTCATATATGGTTACGTAATCATGTAAGTTTATTATTTGTATAGTTACCATCTATACATCCTCTTTCGTTATATTGGTCTTTTAACCATTCTTGTTTTTGTTAATAAATGTAGGTACAAGAGTCTATTGATAATGACCAAATCACTGATGTAATAAGAAATTTAGCATTAGGCCCTCTCAAGGATGCATATCACTATAAGTCATATATAATTAATGGCTTCCGATTTCGAACTAAAAAAATGGATGTGAGTAGGAAGACTCAAAATAGTGGTGTTAAGCTCAAAGCAACCCAAATGAGTTATGCTAGTAGTAGAGATGCAAATCCTCGTGCCGGGAATGTTTTGTTCTATGGAGTGTTGACAGACATCATTGAATTTCAATATCTTAATGGCATGAAATTTGTGTTGTTCAAATGTGACTGGGTGAATTCTCGAGTAGGGAAAATGGTTGATGAGTTCAATTTTATGCTTTTGAACTTCAACCATTTGTTATACAAAGAGAATCGGTTAGGCGATGAACCTTTCATCCTAGCATCTCAAGCGGAACAAGTCTTTTATGTACAAGATCCTATAGAACCGAAGTTACAAGTCGTTGCTCGAATAACTCCCAGAGATAGGTTCGCTTGGTGCTCAACTTCTGAAGAAGAATTAGAGATCCCTCAAGCACAACCATTCAATACTCAACAACTAGAACAAAACCAAAACACATCTTGGGTCTGTCAAGGAGTAGATGGAGCTATAATCGACACAACTATCCCCGACCTTGATGATGATGCTGAAGTAAATGAGATGGAAGATAATTAAAAGCATGAAAGGTTGGATTTTGAGTTTTATTATTGTGTGAAATTGAATTCAACTTTTAGTTCACATCAACTCTTAAGTTTGAGTTATCATAGATAAATGCATATGTTGAGTTCTTTTACGTTCAGCTTGTTCTCCAAAATCTTGTTCTAGTTTTCTATGGCCTTTATTATACATAGTATTGTTTTAAAGGATCAATCATGAGAAAGAGATCTTCAAGGAGGATGGGAGATGTTGTAACAAATGGAGGATCCAATGGAGGATCAAATGGAGGATTATCTAGTGGATCATCTGGGATATGAAGACAGGTCCTAATATGCGTGCACAACGTATGGGAGATATAGTTGCTGAATGGGAAAATGAGCATGGCCCTATGCCGAGGCTTATGAGGATAATGATGACTTAGAAGGTATTTAAGCATTGAATAATGATTCTTCTTTTGTCATAGTCAAAACAATGTTTAATGTTAAGTTTTGAATTTATTGATTGAGTTATTTTATTTTCTTATTAGCAGACATGTTAGATGATACCGAGGGTGATTCCGCAATTAATTAGAAGACAGGTAGAGGTCGTGCTAATAAGTGGGAGGGGTGGGGTGATGGAAAGAAGATTATCGAGTGGGACAAAAACTGTAATCATGTTGGTGATAATGCTGCCAAATTAGCGAGTCATCTTGGGACTTATGCTCGAAATGGTACATGGTTCCCATTGTATTGGACTTCATGGGATGGGATGAGTGAGACGACACTTGAGTCGGTTTGGAAAGATGTTCAGGTAATTTAAATATTAAAATTTATGTATAGATTTTAGCTTCTTTATATATTTGAACTAAACTACCTAACACATTCTTCTTTTTTTTTTTTTAACTTACACTTAGGCAAACACAAATGCAATAGATGGCATTAAGAGTATTTGCTTCAAAAAGCTAAACAGTTCATGGAAAGCATTTATACCCCCCAAGGTTAAAGCCGAGCAATGGCCAGAACTAGTGAAGTACTGGAGTCTGCAGTCAACACGGGTATTTTTATTACAAATACACTTCATGAAGGTTTTTTCTTTCACATGCTTTAGTTGGTGCTCTCTCTCTCTCTCTCTCTCTCTCTCTCTCTCTCACACACACACACACATAAACATGCTTTAGTTGGTATGACATGCTTTAATCTCCTCTCAGGAAATTTTAATTAAAAATATACACAATAGGGAAAACCTCTGTGCCCACCCTCGGATTGGAAGAACCTCAATTCCAAATATAATTGATAAGGTTAGTGAATGTTTAGACTATTACAATTTGTTCACTAGCTTGTTTAGTGATGGGCACAAGTGCAGCTTTTTGATATGAATAGTACTGAATATATCTAAATGTTTTCTTTTTCTTTTCTTTACAATATCATTAGAGGAAAAAAAATAACGAGCCTACAGATTTGATTAGTATATGGAGGGCAACCCGTTGCAAAAAGGGAAAATATACTGAAGATGATGAAGCGGCTGGATTAGAGGTAATTTATGAAATATGCACGAGATTAAAAATTGAATTATTTATTACTTTTTCTTTGAATGATGAATTGGATGGCGTAAGTTATTTTTTTCTTTTTACAGAAAACGTTGCAAAGATGACTTGATGAACTACCGGAGGAGGAACAGGATGATCCAAAGAAGAGAGAGAAGATCTTTTTAGACGTAATAGGCAGTGACGGACATGGGCGAGTTATATGTGGTGGTACAAGACAAAGCTCTAGAGAATCTCAGACCTCAACTCCATAGATCCATGATTATGAGGATGAGATTGCTCGACTAAGAGAAGAAGCTGTAGAGCGACAACGCCAGGAGGAGGAGCGAAACCGTCATGATGAAGAGAGGGATCTTCGTCATCAGGAAGAGATTTCTCAATTAAAGTCTCAATTGCAAGTTACCCTACAATCTACAGCAGACAGTGACGCCCGAGTTATTCAAATGTTATAAAGTGCAGGGTTTTCTATAGGCCTTTCTTTTATAATTCCAAGCCTTAGACAGTACTCCTGTGGTCATGGATCTACCTCCAGAAATCAGACAACCTAAAATTCTAAGGTACTCATTTCCTTTGAACTTATTTTAGTAAAGTTATCCTTTGATTTTGTAATTTTATAATTTCTGGACCTGATTTGTTATGGTGTAAGTTTATCTCAATGGAGTTTATGATATAAGTTTGTGTCCATTAGATTATGACTTTATGATTTCAATGGATGTTGTGATACAGGTTTGGAATGATCTATGTATAAAATGTATATGTGAATTGTATATTAATGTGTCTCAATGTGTCATGTTGTATTTTTCTAGAAGTTTTGCACTGATGTGTTAGTGTCTTGTAAGATTGTGTTACCGCTTGGTCTCGGTGTTTCTTAGCTCCTTGACAAGTATTTTCTCCAGTCTCACTTTTTTCTCCCTTTTCTTAGCTGGTGCTACCTCAGCACATACGTCCCTCCTGTAAGACAGATCTCAGTATATTGTTCTGATTTTCCTTTCATATGCCTCATGTATTCTAAAGGGTGTCTAAACAAACACGTAGTAGAAGAATTTTTAACTTTACTTGACAAAAAGAATTGTAAGCTATATGAATAATTGATTGGAGGATGATGATTGGTAAGCTATATGAATTTCAGTTTGTCATTTAATGTTTTTTTTTTTTTTTTTTGGCGAAAGGAGACGGCACTCCCTAAATTTTATTAATTAAGAAAATAATTACAAACAAGGTGGGGTACATGACAACCTCAACCACCGAAAAAGAAAATACATAGGGCTTAAAGCCGAAATAGAAAAGTAAATAAAGGTAAAGGGGAGCAGCATCTACAAGCTTGCCATTA
Organism: Platycodon grandiflorus; assembly: GCA_016624345.1. NCBI lineage: Eukaryota > Viridiplantae > Streptophyta > Magnoliopsida > Asterales > Campanulaceae > Platycodon > Platycodon grandiflorus. The sequence goes on from CM028364.1 coordinate 33,525,152, forward strand.
CAAAGGAGGAATGGGAAAAGCTCCAGCCTAACAACACAAGCAGGAGAGAACGACTCGTCCCCAACATGTCTAATTTGTCCCATATAAAGGGACGACAGAATCAGAAACTTGGTAGGAGAGGACGACTCGTCCCAAAGAAGCCCAATTCGTCCCATACACAGGGACGACAGAATCAGAAGCCAACAACAAAATAGACGAGTCATCCCATGAAAGACGACTCGTGCCCAGCCATTAGAAAAAAACTTCAGCAACAGAAACAGCACCAAACACACCTTTAAAGCCTAACATACGGAATAGAAGCACGATCCAGTCTATAAGAACCTCGGCAATCATGAGGGAGATCCTTCGGGAAGTAAAAAATTGAATTGGTTCGAGAAGAAGCAGCAGCATTAGCCAATCCATCAGCCACACGATTTCCTTCACGCAAAATATGAGTAACTCGAACACGAATCTGCATCATAATCCTTTTAATTTGCTGAACTTCATACCAAATCGACAAAGGAATATTGTAATCCAAAATCAGAATCTTCAAGAGAATCTCCGAATCAACTTCCAGCCAAATGGAAGGCATACCAAAAGAAACAGCAAACTGTAAACCATCCAAAACAGCTTTTGCTTCCGCCACCATATTGGTACCAACCCCATAAAAATTCGAGAAGGCAAACAGCAAATTGCCATGAGAGTTTCGAAAAATACCCCCACCCTAGATTAGACCAGGATTACCTTTCGCAGCCCCATCCGTATTGAGCTTAAATAGCTCCAGGGACAGAAATTTCCAAATAACAAGACGCAACGGCCGTAAAGAAGAAGAACTGTGACATATGGAGAAGGACTGGAGGATATCAATATCACCATGATAAAACTTGAACGTAATCTGGAGAGCCTTGACCACGAGAGAAACTTGATCATTAACAGCCCCAATAATTGAATCAGCATTCATAGCAATATTCTCAAATCTGGCTTTATTACGACTTTTCCGAATCCCCCAAACAATGAAACAAGGTAAAATCCGACATAGCCACTTTAGGCCTGGGCTAAAACCTCGAACTGTACCAAACCACCAGCTAGCAAGGATAGACCGAATGCTATGATAAATGATTGGGACCCCCAACCTATTAGCAAAAATAGACCACACTTTACTAGCAATTCTGCCATGAACGAATAAATGCTCCGCATCTTCAAGGGATCGAACCAAACAACAGTCACATCCCGAAACCAAGTAAATACCCTTACGTTGAACAGAGATCGTAGGAATGCCATTATGCAAAAGCCTCCATAGAAACACCAAAATTTTGATAGGGACATGCTTATGCCAGCAGTGCTCAAAAACAAAATCATGGGTACCAGCATCTTTACAAAGGCGCCAAGCAGAAGAGATAGTAAACTGACCTTTACTAGATGGAAGCCAATATAATTGATCCGGAACATCGGAGATGGAGATATGATGATTTTGTATAGACTGCAAAAACTGCGGGCCATAAACGTCAATAATATGATCATACCGAGGATGCCCATCTTCAAACAAAGAGGCAACTTCAACATGATTTCCAGGAAGAAGAAACCGAAAGCCATCAATCCAGTTTTCATGGACAGAAATATCCCCTCGCCCAATTCTCCAACCAATATTGGCTTCAACAATATTTTTAACTTGTAACATACAACACCAAATATGAGAAGAAAAAGAGGGTTGAGAAGCATCCATCGGGTGAGTACCAAAGAAATACTTAGCAAGCATAAACTCTGCCCATAAAGAATTATGACCACGAAGCCGCCACCAAAGTTTCATAGCGAAAGCTTTAGCAATATCTTCAAACTTCCTCAAGCCTAAACCCCCTTCACAAGTAGGCTGAAACATAAGAGATCGACGAACCCAATGACATTTTTTATTCCCATCTTCATCACACCAAAAGAAATTGGCAATAAGACGGTACATAGCTGCAAAAATACCTTTTGGAGGATCAAGGAGAGAGATATAATATAACGGAATAGCTTGAAGACATGACTGAATAAGAGTAAGCTTAGCACCAAAGGATAGAAGTTTGCCTTTCCAAGAAGCCAATCTACCTTCCATCTTAGCAATAACCGAGTCAAAGAGAGAAATTTTCTTCCGTCCCACATATAAAGGGCAGCCAAGATAAGTGATCGGAAGAGTCTTTTTGACAAAACCCGTAACCTCAGTGATGATTGCATCTCTATTTTCATCCTCCACTCCCAAAATATAACAAGATTTCGAAATACTAACCAATTGCCCAGAAAAAGATTGGTACCAATGTAAACATCTCATGTGAGCTTCCATAGAATCCTTCGAGCCATTACAAAAAATGATGATATCATCGGCATAAGCTAAATGAGAAATCATTGGAGAATTGATGTGAGTTCGATATCGAAAACGAGGAGAATTAGAATGAAGCATATTAATGCCTCTACTAAGAACCTCAGCAGCCATGATAAAAAGGGTAGGAGAAATTGGGTCACCTTGACGAAGCCCTCGAGAAGAATGGAAAAAACCACACGATTCTCCATTAACAAGCACCGAAAACCAACAGGAGGAAATACACCGGAAAATTAAATCATTCCAGACTTCAGAGAAACCAAACTTTCGCATGACTTTAATCAGAGCAAACCAAGATAATCTATCATAAGCCTTTGCCATATCAAGCTTTAAGCACACATTAGATCCTCTAACCTTTTTCTTTATAGATTGGACCAATTCCTGCCCAAGAAGAACATTCTCATGGATTAACCGCCCTTAGACAAAACCACTTTGTTGCGGAGAGATAATACGAGGTAAAATGGAAGCAAGCCGACAAGTAAGAAGCTTTGTAATAACTTTATTAGAGAAATTACAAAGACTAATCGGCTGAAACTCACTGAATCTCGTAGGAGCACTAACTTTAGGAAGCATAACAATAAGAGTGGCTGTCCAACTCCGAGGGAGGGGAAATCCAGAGAAAAATTTAGAAATAGCCCTACAAAAGTCAGATTTGATGATGTCCCAAAACTCTTTATAGAAAAAACCATTAAACCCGTCAGGACCCGCTGCACTTTGACTATTCATTGACCAAACCGTAGCCTTGATCTCCTCCATAGACGGAACAGCTGTGAGCATATCATTATCAATCTCAGTGACAAGGCGAGGAATGACATCCAGAATATCATCATATGGGATATCAACAGGGCTTTGAAGTTGTTCCGAGAAAAAATCAACAGCAGCATGTTGGATATCCTCGTTCTTGGAAATCCAAACACCATCTCTATTCTGAATTCGATAAATGAACAATTTCTATCTTTTCTTTCGAACATAAGAGTGGAAAAATTTTGAATTCCAATCACCATCCTTTATCCACGAGATGTTAGCCTTTTACCGCCAAAAATCTTCATCAATCTTAAGCTTAGCCAATAACCTAGCTTGAGCCAGGCTGAGAGCTGATTTGGTATTGTCACTAGGATCGTTTTGAAGGTTTAGTTCACATCGACTCACCTCATCTTCAGCATCTTTAACTTGTTGCTCAACCCTACCAAAAACTTCTTTATTCCATTTCGAAATATCTTTCTTTAATCTAGCAAGCTTTTTAGCAAAACACACAAGAGGCCTTCCATCCATATACGAATTCCAAGAATTGTCCACCACAGAACGGAAAGAGACATGCTTAGCCCAAATATTCAGGAACCTGAAACTCCCATGAATAATATCACCATGAACTTTGACTTGAACGACAAGGGGAGCATGATCAGAGCAAGTACGATTAATATGAGATACCGTGGTAGCATGAAATTTACCCAACCATGCTGCATTATAGAAGGCTCTATCAAGCCTCTAAAGAATAGAAGGTTGCCCTTTAGGTTTGTCAACCCATGTATAAATATTTCCAATATAACCAGCATCAATAAGCCCAGAAAATTGCACCATATCTGAAAATTCAGCAACAACTTTTCTCTTAATAGGTCTACCACCTAACTTTTCAGATTGATCAAGTACACAATTAAAATCACCGATAACAAACCAAGGATCCCTGTAAGAGCTCTGATCCATAATTTCATCCCAAAGCTCTCGACGAGTATATCTATCACAACTCACATACACCACCGTAATATTAATTTTATCCTCTCATTGAGGATGAGCAATCTGAAGAGTAATAGCCTGAGTCGAATCTCGAATAACTCTACAATCAAAGTCATGCTTCCAAAACAACCAGATATTATCATTAACATTAGCTACACAACCAGCACACCCCAACAGCCTTTTGTATTTGAAAATCTGATTAGCAGGAATCATAGATTCCGCAATAGCAAGAAAAGAAGCCCATGCAATCGGAATAACCTTTTTGCACGACGAAAAGAAGCCTTATTACCAATACCTCTAATATTCCAATATATCAACGAAACCATTGGGAAACATTTAGAAAAAACACAAGGAGACTCACCAAGGATGAGGTTAAGAAGGAGGAGATACCGATTTGCTTCGATTCTTTCTAGGCTTGACCATAGTAAAACCATCCGCATCAACATTATGAGATAAAAGATTACTAAAAGGAGTAGAACCCGCCAAAGCAGTAACAAAAGTCGTGGGAGGAGCTCTAGGAGACAGATTCAAACCCGACAGCAAATCTTCATGAGGACTAGCATCAGCCTCGGACTCAGGCATTACATTCACCACATTAACACTGAGCTGCTTATGTTGAAGCCTATATTCCTCAACCTTTTGTTGGATAAGAGAAGCTTCATCACCAGCCACATAAGCCTTATGACCCACTTCCTTATGAACAACCTCTGAACCCGTTCTTTGAAGCGCTTTATTAACAGCTTCAGGGAGAGCATTACCCTGCTTGGCTAAAGTAGGAAAAATCCCAGGTTTCTGCGTACCAACCTTAGAACCCCTAACCTCAGCTGTTTTCATATCATCAGACGAGCTAATATCAATCACTTCAACATCCGACCCTATACCATTTACTTTAGCACCACTAGACGTACCACTTTCTTTAGGAACAGTATCCGAAGCCTTGGGGTCCTCCTTAGTCTGCTCAATCAACGTTTCCTTCCCCTCTTTCTGACTAGTTGCATTCTGTTTAGCAACATAAATCGAATCAGATTTTCCTTTATTCACCGTTGGTTTAGAGACAACCAAATTAGGATTTGCCTTCCTGCACAAGGAAATATCATGCCCAAAAACACTGCAATGTTTACAATATTTCGGCATGTTATCATATTCAACCTTTTGAAAGAAACTAGGACAAGCATCCCCATAATCAATGTAGATTTCATTAGGAAGCTTCTTCGTTCCATCAAGTTGTATCAGCACTTTTGCGACACTTGGTCTAGAAAATTCAGCTGTAGCTTTATCAAGAGATAATGGAGTGCCAATGTTTGTTGCTGCAGCAAATAAGAAACGCTTATTCATCAAATGCACCGGCAAGTTGGGGAAGCCAACCCACACCGGAACAATGGGAGATTCTAATTCAGGCCGCCATGCAGGTGACCATGCTAGGGTTCGCATAGGAAAACGAGTAACATACCATACATCTTTCATAAACAGGCGTTGATAATCTTCCTCATTCGACAATTGAATTAAAAGATGACGATTATCCAAATGTCCAAGCTTATAATTACACTTAAGCTGAAACTTGGCAAAAGCAATCCTAGTATCCTCCATAGAAGGACGTCCATGAGAAAATTTACCCACCAGAGTAAATTGAAAAGGCTTAGCAAACATATCAATTAATGCTTTAGAAAGCTTGACCGACGGCGTACCTTTGTAAATACCAATTGGAATAGCCGAATCCGTTACATTATTTGTTAAAGATCGCAAGCCATTATGAGAAGGAGTAGACGGATGTGAAAATAAATCTGCAAAGGATTTGGAAGAAGACTTCGGTGGGAGGGAAACCAAATCTGAATTCGGCGTAGAGACCTGTTGCGGCGTGGAAGCCTGCTGCGGCGTGGACTGTTGCGGCAGGGATACGGAAGACAGCGCATTAGGGTTAGGGTTTGCATGGGCCGGCACTTGAGAAGACAAGTTAGGGCTGAAAGTCGCAGCAGGTCGCGAGATGGAAGGGGAGTAATACGGATTAAAGTTGCTGGAATTAATGGAAGGGAAGATGGCTGCCGGCGGCACCATGGCTGCCGGAAGAAGCCCTAGGGCGAAACCCTAGAGTCGCAAGAAACCCTAGAGAGAAAACTCTAGAGAGAGAAAATTTTAGAGAGACGTGAAAATCGTTTGTCATTTAATGCATAAAAGCATGTCAATTTACTCATCTTGTTGAATTCTCAATCACGAGATCACAAGTGTTGAATTCTGGAGTATCTTTATGGTCTTGTCATTTGTACTGGAAGCCTATCCTGATACATAGCTAGAAATAATATTATCTAAAAAGTAAGAAATTTTGAACTTCCAAGAAATAGTTTGATGTTTGCCAATCCATGATTCATGTCCTTTACAAGACCACTAAAAGACTAAGCTTTGCCTGGTCTATTATGCAGGGACTTTTCCAGGCCAAAGTTTAGAAGTCTATACTAGTATTTGGTTTATGGAGTTCATGTTGTGGTCCTTGTGGAAGACACATAAAGTGCTTTTTGACTTAAATCTTATCGTTTGTTATGTCGATTGTTCAAGTACAACTTATCCAGTTAATATAAAATGTTGTCCTTTTAGTGAATATGAGTAGTAAAACGTAACAATAAAGACAAGTAGCAACTCAATCAGTGATGACACTGATTCACTAATCTAATGCAGTTAAGCCTATAAGCCTATCCAGTTTATGTAGGATTTTCTTTCATGACTCTTCTTGTGGAGGCCTTCCAGTTAAGCCTATAAACTTGTTGCGCACTGTTTATTATTTAGGCACCCTTCAGAAAAATATGTATTACAGAGGAAGCATTAATACTTTGAATAGTTATGCTTGTTTGCAATAATTGCATAGATGGAAGGCTGACTTTGAAACATGTTAGGAATTCTTGATGTTTGGGGTATGATGTTGAATGTTCTGTTCTTTTACATGTTAGAAATTCGTTGTGATTGTGGAGCAGGATGTTATGTTCTTTTACTTGTCCTGCTAGTAGAATATATGAGGCTATTTTGCATCAAACTCCATGGGCTTCCTTCAATTGATTGTTTTATTTCATCTATTTTTTCAGATTGCTTTTGGGAATAGCGTGAGAAGAAGTTCAACACAAACACGTTCAACACGGAGCATGATGGTCAAGTTATCATCAAGCCTTTGTTTTCAGTTTTTTTTTATTTGGATCTACTAGTTCGGAATTTAAACTAGAGACGGTGTTTTATATTTTGAGAAATCGTTTGTAGGTTTGGTAGATAAAGTTTGGGATCTAGTAGTTTGATTACCTTGGTAAACAATCAACTTTAGTTAGTTGATTTTTTTAGAGATTATCTTTTGTTAACAATCAATTTCAAATTGATGTAGTGTATGATATAAAAATTTTCGTTGATATATCATTGTATATAGAGCATGCATTACCCAATTGAATGCTTTGAAATCTTAATGGGTTCTAATTGTAAATAAAACAAGAATATATATACTAATATAAAAAAATTTATAATTAGGACGAAATGATCTCGACGCTAATGTTTCTTTTCATATCTTTTGGGACGGAGAGAATCGACTTTAAAAATTTTCCTATCATTTTTTTTGCAACATTACCCGTCAATTTTTTTAGTTTTTCCCCACCAATTTTTTTTTTTTTTTTGTGCCAAAACATTTAGGACGGAAAAAGTCCGTCCTTTTTGATTTCCCCGCCAAAAATGAACACGTTTATGGATACTATTAGGGTCGACAAACTACCGTCCTTAAAAAACATTTGGGACGGATCTTCCCGTCCCTAAAACATTTAGCACCCATGTTATTTAGGGCCCCATATTGCCGTCCTAATGGCCGTCCTAAATACTATTAGGGACGGAAAATTGACTTTTAGGGACGGAAAATGAGCGCTCTAAATACTCTTTTTTTTTTTTTTTGTAGTGAAAGGTGTTATGGAAGAACCATGAGATTGAGGAAGCTACTTGGGAAACAGAAGTGGAGATGCGTGAGAAATATCATCATCTATTCGATGGGCTTGGTAAGGAATTTAGGAACTAAATTCGTTTAAGGGGGAGTGGATGTAATACCCAGGATTTAATTATGATGTATGTGCTCACTTTGTTGCATGTTAACATGTTAATCATAAGTGTTTAGATTGCTTGAGTAACATGTTGGATTAATCATGCCTTGATTCTTGATATATTTCCCAGTTTATATAACATTTACTTTACAATACATTAGTTGGTATAATTCTTATAATTATTCGTGTTAATTATGTGTTGCATTTCTAGCATGGTTTTAGGACTTTTCAGGAGACCTTCATTTAGTGTATTGACTTCACCTAAGTGTTAGAACCAATTTGGGGCTTTTAGAGCATTTTACCAAAAATTTGGAACTTGGACGAGTGCCCAAGTGACCGCTCAGATGGCAGAATCTCGAGGGCTTGGGCAGGGCGGGCGCCTAGGCGGCCGCCCTGTGTCCTGCTCTGTTTACCCGAATTTTTCTTGTTTCTTTCTAACTTAAAATTCCTTGGTTACCTTGAGGCCACATCTCCAAAACTTAAACCAGCTTTCCTAACACCTCTTGAACACTCTAAGGAGAGTTTGCATGTCTCCCAATTCACCCAAACATCAACCTTGAAAGCTTCAGAGTCTGTGTATGCTGGAAGGTGAGATTAGTGTGTGTTCTTCAGCAAAACCAAGTTTCAACTCTTTGATTTTTAATCCAAGAACATGCATGTGTAGAGGATGACAAGAGGGACTACTTGAAAGGCTTTGATTGTGTTGTTGTTGGTTTGATTCTTCATTTCTAGGTAAGTTACTAATTTCCCTTTTGTATGCTTAGAAATTGTTACATGTATGATATATATAAACATGCGTGACTTGTATCAATGTTGTTTCCATGTTTAAATGTTATGTTGATGTGAGTAACATGTTATTGTGCTAATTACTTGGTTTGGACTGTATGGAATGTATAGAGAATTGATATCAACCAAGGTTGAACTACAGAACAATTTTAGGACTTTAGATGGGAAATTTTACATATAGCTATACCCAAATTTGTGAACTTTAGTAATAACTCTAAGAAGTTGATTTTATGGAAGATTATAATTCCCCGGGCAACATGTTAATTTACTACGAGAATTAGAGTTCGTTTGACTAAGATTTTAGTCCTCCGTATTTGTGGAACTGGTAAAATAGAGACTTGTATATGGCTCTAATGTGTTGGTTAAAATTCTTGCAAATATATGCTTAATGATAGTTGGTGGTAGAACAATATAATCTACTTGTTATTTTCAAGTTAACTACTTTTGAACTTGATGGTTATTTGTATAAGTTGAGTAAGAATACCTACTTATGTGTTATGTATGTCCAGTTGGCTTCGTTGTTAGTGTTAAGGTGGGACGACTTATAGTCTTTACAAATCAATGTTTGTAATCGCTATAAGTCGTCGTTCCGGAGATCACACACCCTCTTCTGTTGGCCACAGTTGAGATGTAGCCCCATTGTTGTAACAATAAGCATGACTTTTGCTTGCTAGAATTCTGACTGGTTTGTCGGAGGAATATCGTTACATCCCACACAAGTATCGGTCCACATATGTTTTTTTTTCGTGTATTGCAGGAGCAACGTGAAGTTGGAGAAAGAGAAATGATATCCTTATAATGTGGTTTATTTACGAGCACTTATGTGTATATCAAAGAGCTATGTGAGATATGTGATTTGTATATCAATGATGATTATATATGTTCAGTTGTGGTATATAAATACTATTACCATGTTGTGTTTATCACTTGAGCATTATGACATGTCATGTAGTTGCATTTAGTAACTTATTGAGTTTTGACTCACCCCGTTTGTTGTTTATATGTTTTTTCTTAGATCTGAGCTAGCCAGGAAGTTCGCGATGAGGACGGAAAGATTGTGTTTAGCTTGAAGGTTGTCTTTTGGTTTAGTAGTATTTCTTTTGGTGAGAACGATGGATATGTAAAGTTATGTAAACTTTACTTGGGTGGTATTTGATTGTTTCGTACCCTTATATTCTTTTGGTAGCCGACATGTGTATGTCGCGCTTGTGTTTATAACTTTTTTGTAGTATCATTTTCTTTCCCGAGCATGTTATGGCTCGTGGTTTAGGTTGTTGTTTTATTCCCCTAGCCTTAGACTTGTGGTTTTATTAGTTTGGTTCCGTTTGTTGTGTCGTCGAAGACTTGTTTATTATTATATCAGGTTTATGTGTTGTGTTTTCATCGTAAGTACGGGTGGTTACACCATGTGCTTTTCTTGTTGTGTTGTTTGATGACTCGACTTTGGAATTTCGTATAGAGATCCTGGTCAGGGCGCCATATCCCGGGATGCCAAGATAGTCGTAGATCCATTTCGGGCAACATTTATTTGCTAGCTTGAGGAACAATCCCTTGGAAGAGTGCTAAGAAGACACTCGTTGTCTCTTCCACCATGGAAGCAGAATTTGTAGCATGCTACGAGGCATCAAATTAAGGAGTTTGGCTGCAAAATTTCGTAACTAGACTGCGAGTAGTAGATAATATTGAAAGACCATTAAAGTTATTTTGTGACAATAAATCCACAATCCTTTACACAAATAACAACATGAGTACTTCTAAATCTAAGCATATAGATATTAAGCTCCTTATTGTTAAAGAAACAATTTAGAGTGTTCACATTAACATTGAGCCTATTAAGACATCCTTGGCGGCTCAAGTTAACTTTATTACTCGGCGGCTCAACTTTCGTTATTGTTTCTCGAACTCTTCTAGCTCCATATGGGTCTTCCCTAAGCCTTCTTTTACTTGCTCGCTTGTTCAAGACTAAGTCCAGCATCTTACCCTCCGTGTTCAGCATTTCTCTTGGCCATTTTCAGCTCTTATTTCCTGCGTTTATGCCAAATGTGATGCTTCAGATCGTAAGCTTCTTTTGATTGAGTTGATTTCTATTAGTGAGCAGCATGTGGGTATCCCCTGGATTGTTGGTGGGGATTTTAATATTATTTTGCATCCGTCGGAGAAATCTGGTGGTAATTAGTCGAGATCGAAATGGAGCTATGGACCTTTATGCTTGTAATGTAGTGGTTGGTCATACTGATCTTGGCTTCACTGGTCCTCAATTCACGAGGTGGATTAAAAGAAAGGGTAGATCCACTATCCATCAGCGTATTGACAGATTTCTTTGCAATCCAGACTAGCTAGACGTCTTTCCCTCCTCTTCAATCCAGCACTTAAATCGCACTGCTCTGTTCATAGCCCAATGCTTCTCTCTTTCTCTCGTGTTACGGTTTTTACACCAAGGGCCTTCAGATTTCTTAATATCTGGACTAGTCATGCATCTTTCCTAGATATTGTTCGAACTGCTTGGTTATCTCCCTCTAGTGGTCGGCCTATGGTTTCAGTTCGCTCTTAAATTGCGTGCTACTAAAGAAGTACTTCTCATTTGGAACAAGGAGGTTTTTGGCAATATTTTTAATTCCACTAAAGATGTTGAGGCTGATGTGCTGAAAAAGGAATTATTTTATGAATTGAATAATTTTAAGATCTAATGTGTGCTCAAGCCAATCTCCGTAAGGCCTTGGTAAGGGAAGAGACCTACTGGAGGCAAAAATCCAAAATCAAATGTTTCAAAGAGGGGGATGGTAATTCTAAATTTTTTCATGCTTCGGTTCGTCAGGCCCAGCGTCGTCTCCATATTCATGCTATTCGTAATGCCGAGGGAGTTTTGCTTGATAATGAGACAGATATTAAAAATGGTGCTATGGATTATTTTAGAGATCAACTCCAGATAGCCTCTCCTCAGATGCCTACTGATCTTCCTATGATCCCTTCTATTGTGACAGAAGAATGGAATACCGAATTAATTGCCCCTCTTTCTCTTGATGAAATTTTCAAAGTTGTTTCTTCCCTCAATGGAGACGGTGCTGCTGGCCCCGATGGCTTTACTGGTCACTTCTTCACTTCGTGCTGGGATATAATTAAAGAGGATCTTCATATTGCTATTCTGGATTTCGTTGTTGGATTCATTCTTCCTCGCTCTTGGTCTAGTACCCTTATTGCTACCATTCCGAAGGTTGTCTCTCCACAAACTTTCAAGGATTTAAGACCTATAAGTCTTTGAAACATTTACCATAAGATTATCTCAAAGTTATTGGCTTCCAGGCTTGCTAAAGTCCTTCCTTCTCTCATCTCTCCGAACCAAAGTGCTTTTACAAAAGGTCGGGTTATTCAGGATCATATTTTGTTTGGTCAAGAGCTTGTTACCTTTTTGGACAAGAAAGTAAATGGCTCCAATCTTATTATGAAGCTTGACATGGCAAAGGCTTTTGACCATGTGTCTTATGTTTTTTTGGTGCAACGTTTACGAAAATTTGGCTTCCATGAGATATTTATTGACCTTATTTGGCGTTTGATTTCTAGTAACTAGTTCTCGGTGCTCATTAATGGTGTCTCTATAGGTTATTTCCATTCCTCTTGTGGTCTTCGTCAAGGGGATCCTCTCTCTCCTAACTTATTTATTTTTCCCGCCGAAGTGTTTACTAGGAGTTTAATGACTTACACATGTTTTCTCCGAGAGTTGGCTATTCCTCTTCTAGTGGCTACCTTATTATCTCCCACCTTGCCTTTGTGGATGATATTATTATTTTTTTATAATGCGAGCATTGGGTCTATTGGAAAGCACTTATCTTCGCTGGGGTCCTATGAATCCCTCTCTGGCCAAATGATTAATGCTTCAAAGAGTATGGTCTATATGGCTCCTTCCATGTCCTCTTTGTGTGCTGCCCGTCTTTCCTCAGCTTTGGGATTTCATCTTGGAACCTTACCCGTCACCTACCTTGGTTGGCCTTCAAATTTTGGTCGTAAAACTAGAAATATTTTTGACTTGCTGGTTCAGAAGTTGTAAGCTAAGTTAAAAACCTGGGTGGGAGCTTTTCTTAATTTAGCAAGTAAAATCACGCTAATTAAACATGTTCTTCAGTCCATCACGGCATATTTTTTTGCATCCCTCGAGCCTCCAGTTACTATTATTAAATTGTTGGAGCATTTCTTTGCTAATTTCTTTTGGGGTAGTTTTGAAGGTAAGTCTAAATCTCAATGGGTCTCTTGGCGAATCTGCTGCAAACCTAAGGAAGCTGGTGGTATTGGTGTTCCTTCTTTATTTTCTTTAGTTCAAGCATATTCAGTGAAGCTTTGGTGGAGATTTCAAACTCAAAAAAATCTTTGGACAGATTTCCTTAAAGCTTGATATTTCTCTTCCTCTCATGCCACTCTCTTTACTTTCAAAGGATCTCATATTTGGTAGCGTTTACAGAGAATTTGTACTATTGCGGAGCCTCATATTTGCTAGATTTATGGTCATGGTAACTGCTCTATCTAGTGGGATTGTTGGCTACCGGGAATGCATCTTGTCCAACCCCCCTGACTTCCCGATTTCATTGGTTAAGAATCTCTTTGATAGCTCGGGTTCGCTGCTACCTGATGCCCGTAATTATCTTTCTTCTGCTACCCTTCATCTGATTTCGGAGCAGCACATCAGGCCTTTTGATCTGCCTGACAAGCCTTGCTGCTCCAGAACCTCTGGACTGTTCTCTCTTTCCTCGGCCATGGACTTAGCTTCTCCTTCCGATCCCTCCATTCTATCTTCTAAGTTCATCTAGCATAAGCTCCTCCCTAAGCACATTGGCATTTTTCTTTAGAGGTTACTTCATTACAGATTGCCTATTGATGAAGGTCTTCGAAAAAAAAGGTGTTCAAATTGCCTCTAGGTTCTCTTGTTGTAATGTGCCTCAATCCGAAACATTTAATCACCTTTTTCTTCATAGTGAGGCTGCCTCTTTTGTGTGGTTATCTTATAACGTCTCTCTTGGGCTTCCAATTATGGGCAATTCTATACAACAACGTTGCATAGCTGCTTGGTGTTCTATGAAATTGATTACTCATTTGATCTTACCATCCCTTATTCTTTGGAATCTCTAGAAATACCGAAATGTTGTGGTTTATGATGGCTCCTATAAAGCCCACTCCTCCATTGTGATTGAAGTGGATCGGGATCTCTCTCTAATTATGATGGCGGGTAATTACTTTGGTGTTTGTAGCTGATCTAATGGGCTCTTTTACTCCTTTGCTTCCAAGAAACGAATTACGATTCAAGCTATTAACTGGACCAAGCCGATGGAGGGCCTTTTTAAGCTTAATTCTGATGGGGCTTGTCAGGGTAACCCAGGGACTAGTGGTGGTGGGGGAGTCATTCGTGATACGAAAGGATTGGTGGTTTTTTCTTATTCCTCTTTCTTCGGACAAACCACTAATGACGTGGCTAAGTTGTGGGATCTTTACATTGGCATTTGTTGACTTTATGAACATGGTCACCACTCGGCCATTATTGAGATAGACTCTAAGGTTGTTTGTGATTGCCTTTCTAAAGGCCACAGTCCTTCTTGGAATTTGATTTATTATGTGCGGGCTATTCTTTCCATGCAGTGGGAGACTAGTTTTACTTTTTGCCACTGTTACAGGGAGGCTAACTATGTTGCGGATGGTCTCGCTAATTTGGCGATTGATAGTGGTTTTGAGACTGAGTTTTCTTCTACTTTAGATCTTCCTTCGCCTATAAAAGGAAATGTTCTTCTTGATGTCAGTGGCACAGCTAGAGTTCGAATTTCTTAATAGTTGTTTAGTCTCTTTTGGCTTTAAGCCCTTGTTTTTGCTTCCGAGGTTATGGCACCTTTGTGCCCCTGTTAAGGGTACGGCTGGTTGTCCCCCTCCTTGTATATCTTTTATTTTCAATGAAATCTAGCAGGGTGCCGCCCCTATTTCCTAAAAAAAAATAAATAAAAAAACTAATATAAGACGGTTGGCAGTCGTGAGCCTTCTTGCGTAGCAATGCGACTTGATTGCTTATCAGTTGAGATGATTATGTATTTGCAACATGCTAGCATCCTATTACTGTTGCATACACGGATAACATACATAAGTATAGTAGAACCTTACTGAGTCTTAGACTCACCCTTTCAATTGTTGTTTTCCTTAGATTTATAGTCAGGTGGGGGAGTCTTGCGTATGAAGCTAGAAGGTCTTGGTGAGCTAGAAGGTGGTTAAGCTGTTGGATATATGTTCTGGATTGTAAATATATTGTATATAGTTATGGTTGTGTTGTACCAACTCTTTGTTGTCTTTCTTCGAGACGAGTTGTATATGTAGAATTATATGTCATTCAGTAGTGTTAGTTATTATTGGTTTGTTATCCAGATGGTTGTAGTGATTAATAATAGGTAGGTCATGTCTTGATTTGAGCCCCAGCTAGGGGTTGGATTTGAGGCATGACAAGCAGTCCAAGTAAGAAACATTGGATAGCATCCAAAAGGGTTATGCGATACTTATAAAGCACTAAGGATTACATGCTCACATATAAAAGGTCGGATAACCTTGAGATTATTAGGTATTCTGATTCCAACTTCGCGGGATGCCAAGATAGTCGTAGATCGATTTCGGGCAACATTTATTTGCTAGCTTGAGGAAAAATCTCTTGGAAGTCTGCTAAGAAGACACTCGTTGTTTCTTCCACCATGGAAGCAGAATTTGTAGCATGCTACGAGACATCAAATTAACTGTTTGGCTGCAAAATTTCGCAACTGGACTGCAAGTAGTAGACAATATTGAAAGACCATTAAAGTTATTTTGTGACAATAAATCCGCAATCCTTTACACAAATAACAACATGAGTACTTCTAAATCTAAGCATATAGATATTAAGTTCCTTATTGTTAAAGAAACAATTTAGAGTGAACACTTTGAATGTTACATTTAATCGCATACAGATTAAGCTAGGACCACTTGGAGATAGACATGTGAAGATCACATTATATGTAATTTCCATGTTACACATCCATACTCAATCCTTGTCGTTAGTTATGTTAATATATGTGACCATTGATGGGTCTAGTTGTGATAAATGTGATGAAAGCTTATTTGATCCTTATGTTAATTTGAAAGATGGACGGGGGGATTGGTTTAAGATGACTAAATTTAAAAGGCTTACTCAAGCTGCTTAAGTGTATAATGTGATATACGATCGTAAGGTTTATATGTATGCACATGTATATAGTCCAAGTGGGAGATTGTTAGAATTTTATTGACTTGTTGGTATATTTGCATATGATAAATATGTGCATTTGGGCATACGTACAGATGTGTATGCACTATGGTTTAATCGTATATCTCATGTTATTTATAGTTAATAGGCCTAATTGAAGTGATCTATTAAGTTATATAGGCCTAAGTCATCTTTTAATAACTATGAGATTTAATTGAATATGAGTAGAGACCTGATCAAAACGGTTAATTGTCAACTTATAATGGACTGGTTAATAATTAGATCAAATCATGGTTATAAGAAATTATGGTCTCCATTGTGTGTAGGGTTACTATCTTTCCTCCAATTGGAAAACGCATAACTTATGGGACAATCGTTCACATGAATTCAGGTACGCACTCTTCTGCTAGACATGCCCAAATGGTTCGGAACCGGCGGTTTGAACCGGAACCGAACCGCCCAAAAAATCGCATAAACCGGAACCGTGAGAAACCGGAACCGTCCCTGAACCGGAACCGCCGGTTACACGGTTCGGTTTCGGTTTCCAATTTCTCAAAATCGTGAACCGCAGGTTTGGAACCGAGAACCGGAACCGCCGGTTCCAAACGGTAAAAAATAGCCAAAATTTAAAATTTTAATTTTGAAATTGCCTTGTTTACTCTATAATTTCAAAAATGAAAAGTTTACAAAGTTAAAAAAATTCAAAAAATGTTTTGTACAAAGTTTTAAGATGAAATCTTTTTTAAAAAAAATTATAAGAAAATATTAAAAAAATAATTAAAAATTACGGTTTGGAACCGGAACCGGAACCGGCTTAGCCGGTCCGTAACCGTGATTTGTCGGTTCGGTTACGGTTTGTTATTGGCGATTTTTGGAACCGGCGGTTCGAACTATTTGGGCATGTCTACTTCTGCATCTAGTTTATTGTTTTAGATAATTCCTATATAAAGATTGTGATCTATTGGTTTTAATATTTATTGACTTCAATTCCATCATTAATCACTTGAAAATTATATATGGTTTCGCCATTCATTTAACAACTTGATTGAACTTGCTCTCTATCTCTCTCATAACTTGCATCGATCATTCAGCTTAAATAATCTTTATAGTCCATTGTAAATCCTCATAACATGAAAGATTATAAACGCGTTTTATATAACGAATCAAAGTTGCACGCGAAACAAATCGGCATGATATGTAGCTTGTCATACGCAAATTTAAAATTTCATGGTATGTTCTAGGCTTCTAGGTGTTCCAGTTCCACTAATAGAGTTTGCTTGTTATCCAAGAAGTCTTTGAGTTTCTTTATTTGGAAAATGGAGTCACAAAGTTATGTTGAAAAGCTTTTCCTAATAAAGAAAGTGGCTCAACCCAGTTTCCACCTCCATTAATCATAATCCACAGTTGCCAGCATGGCAACACCTCAGTCATATATCTCTCTAATTCCTAAGTTCTGTATGTGTCCCTTTTTAAGACTTTCTTGCCAAATTTTGGTATTTGAGTGCCAAAATATGTCTATTTCACGTAACTAATCTCAATTGAGTCCACGCAGGTGCATAACTCTATGAAATTTAAAGAGTATCAAAAACGCCGAGGATATTAAAAAAAATGAGTGATGTTACGTGCACCTAATGAGTACTTAATTTTGTGCACAAAATGTGTAACGATTTGAGCTCAAAAGTCCGGTCCGCTATGCATGACCTATTAAGTACCTATGTAAACTAGGTCTACCACAATCCCATCAAAAAGTAAAATTTGTAAAGACCCGAGGATGAAAGTTCGGTCCACCCAAAAGCCCGATCTGCTAGACATGACCCACGCACTCACCCACCAAACACTTGATCAACTAGATTTATCATAAGCCCACTCAAAAATTTATAAATGATTGAGGTGCTTGTAGTGGATGACCACTTTTACAAAGTACATACAAACCTCATATCTAACTGATGTGGGTTACGATTTTGTAGGAATATTACAAAATGATGTCGCATCCTATATAACATCTCGTTGGCTTATATAGTTAATTAGTTGGGAGAAGTCTAATTATTTATTTCTTTTGCTACAGAAAGCCTAATTATTCTTTTTGATATATGTGAATGTGATGTCTCCTTTAGATAATTTCCTTCTTTTTTTCCTTTTTCTTTTCCCTTCGGTCCGTGTATCAAAGTTATACTTCCACGACATTCTATCTTCAATTCTCATTTCTCATATAGAGTAATAGGAGATTAATGAAAGAAATTGAAAGTTCGAGTTGCTATCTACATACTCCATCCGTTCTATGCAAGAATCTGTTATTCTATTTTGAGATATTCCATTTAAAGAGTTTACTTTTAAAAATGTATGTCTATAATCTCCTTAAACCTTTCAACTTTATCATCCATATATATTATAAAGATCTTGACTATAATAATTTTGTAATTATTACCAATTTCAATACTACACATATATATCCTTAATTATTAGATTTTTCAAATATAAAATCTTTAGATAGAACGGATTGAGTAGTATATATATATATATATATATATATATATATATATATATATATTCCCTTTCCCAAGGGAGGGAAAATTTTCCCTTACTAGTACTCCTTCCATCCCTAAATTATTGTCATCTTTCTTTTTCTTTTTTTGTATCAAAATAATTATCTTGTTTAAAAAGTTTATTTTTAGAACAACATTTTACTATTTTACCATTATTTTTTCTTTCTACTTTAATTATTAGCTACAAGCACATAAATATTAAAAAAAATTATATACTATACTAATATTAATAATTAAAATAATTATTTTTTTTAATCTGTGTGTCAGGTTTGTATGGAAGAGGCTCTTTAAACGGAACGAGGAATTGTATCAACTTAAGTGTTCTACTCCCTACGTTTCAGGTAAAGAGTCCACTTTTTTTTTATAAAAGTAAACATAAGACTAAATCAAATAAAAAATTTACATACTTTACTTATGTTTTAAGAAATAAAATTTCATTAATTAAAAACTATCTTAATAATATTATGGATTACAACTTTAATAACTTTGTAAAAATCACTAGATTTATGTTAATTATTGGTCAAACTTTAGCTTAGTTGACCAAAACAAATCAAAAGTGAACTCTTTACCTGAAACGGAGGAGTATAAAATAATAAACCCACGCGAGGAATTGTATCAACTTAAGTGTTCTATAAAATAATAAACCCACGCATGATCCAGCATGTCGTTAGAACTTATCCAAGTGTTATCATATGAATGGATGGGGCTGCTGTCTGCGGGTGCAATGGATCTCAAATCAATCAATTAATCAAATCTCCTTTGACTTGGAATCGAATGCTACCCAGGCCAACAAGTGCCCATTTGATACACCTAACTATCCCTTTTCTTTTAGGTTTGAGCTTATCGTAAAGTATTGTTAAAGAAGAACATTAGCCATTTGATAATGTAAGTTAGGTGACTCCTTCACCCCCTCCCCCTCCCCCCGGGGTCGACTCTACACACACACAAACATACCCAAGGTGGTAAACGGACAAACTAGGTGGCTATGAACCGCACTTATGTGAGTTGAGACTCAAATGAGTGGATAAATGATTGTACGGTTAATAACACGAGCATAAATAGACAGACCATAAATAAATTTGTGCGTCCATGAACGCTCATTTACCCATGACCATAAAATTAGCAAACCAGTAAATGTATTAATTTGTAAATAAAAGTACCAACTCTTTAACTTCAACCATTAAACATTAAGGAAAAATAAACATACTCCCTCCGTTCCTTAATTATTGTCTTATTTGACCCGGCACACAAATTAGAAAAAATAATTTACTTTATTATTAATATTAGTATAATGTGTAATTTTCTTTAATACCCATGTGTATATGACTCATAATTAAAGTAAGGGAAAAATGGTAAAAGTAATTTCCTAAAAAGGAAAGTTTTCAAACAAAACAATTATTTTGGGACGGACAAAAAAGAAAAGGAAGACAATATTTTAGGGACGAATGGAGTATAACTCTTCACAAAATGCACAATATTTTGTATAATTTTAATATGTTGAGTGCTTATGTAAGCAGATTTTTCTTCACGAAAATTGATAGCTAAAATAGTCTTATCCATTATAAGTACCTCGTTACTAAAAAAAATATGCATTCATACTCACTTATATGTGGACAGATAAATGAATATTTACCCAGTAATTACCACCTTTATGTGCACCTTTTTTTTTTTTTTTTCCTTTTCGTTATTATTATAATTATTGTTGTTGTAATTGTTTCTTTCTCTTTTGGTAGCGGAATGTGACGTTAATTTTACAAGACATAACGTTTAGCTCAACTATTTACAAAAGAATAATCGATCAACTAACTAATTAATAATGACATTTTGAAGACTTTTAAGTTTAAGAAGTATGAACGAGGCTCCTAAAGGTTCCCTTTCATAGAAAATTTAAACTAAAGCCCTCTTGTTTGTGACTCACATTATGTCATTCATTCGAAATTGATTATTGAGAATGATTCAAGTAATGAACAAAGCGTGTGTTGCTACTGCGTGTTTGGAGGCTATACCACAAAGAGTAGTACTCCATCCGTCCCTAAATTATTGTATTGTTTTTCTTTTTCGTCCGTCCCAAAATAATTGTCTTGTCTGAAAGCTTTCATTTGAGGATAATATTTTTACCATTTTATCTTTACTTTTTCTTCCTACTTTAATTATGGGCCGTATGTATATGGACATTAAAGGAAACTACATACTATACCAATATTAATAATCAAGTCGATGATTTTTTTAATCCATGTGTCAGATCAAAAAGATAATAATTTAGGAACGGAGGGAGTAATATATAGTTTGAATTCGGACGTTCAAAAAAGGTAATTGAGTAAATTTTAAAATGGGATAATGACTTTACAAGTCCCTTGATTATGATCGATTTCACCATTAGTCCATAAACAAAATTTCGTGCAGTTTTCGTCTCTACCACTTAAAATTTGTACGCCAAAAAGTCTTTTTAATAGATGCCGTTAGTAATTTGCCGTTAAGTTGCTCATGTGCCTTCCACATACGTTTAACTATAGGCAAAAATAGAATTTTCCTTACCTCTTTCGTTGTCTCTCTTAGACAAAACACTGGTAATTTGAAAAGAGCCCTAATCAATGCAGCATCTGTTAGGTCCACGGTTGCTCAATATAGGCTAGAAGGGGGGGGGTTGAATAGCCTATATCCAATTTTTGAAATTTGATTCAAAAATCTTACTTCACTTAAGTTAGAAAAATTTTGCAGGCGGAAGTCTTGTGAAGTATAGGACAAGTTGGAAATGGCTGATCTTCACAGAATAAGATCAGCAGTTCTCAACGAGTTTTGGAAATCTGGAAATTTAAGCAACACAAATAATTCACAATCTCACACAAGTAGACAGAGTATTTAATATAGTTGACACTTATGAATAAGTGCTACGTCCACAACCAAAGTGGTCAACTTTGGATTTGAAAATCGTGTACTAAGTTTATCCACTAGATATTTTACAAACTAAACCTCTAATGGATTGTGTACAAAAATTTTGTTGACCAAGTGTTTGTGTGGGAGAATTGATATCAATAAGATACAATTCTCGTGAGCTATGAAAAGCTAAGTGTTGCAATCAATGAAGAGCTTTAATGGACTAGACGTCTAAGTATGAAGCTCTTCAATGAATGTATACAGATAGGACGTTTGAGCTTTAATGCACTTGAAGAAGATGAAGAAGATTCAGAGTTGTAGTTGTTAAAGTCCTCTTAAATGCTGCCATGAAGTCTCCTTTTATATGCAGGGAGGACCTTGGAGCCGTTGGAGATCTTCATGAGTTGCTCAATTTGAATTCAAGAGCATTTAATGCTCTAATGGTGTTGTTGAGCTCGATAGGCGGTTCGCAACTTACATCGTCTCGACTTTTGCCAAAAATAGGTAGGCGTGCTTGTAGGCGAATGTCCTTTTCGAGTTGTATGCCAAGAATGGAAAGCTTCATTAATGCGTTTTGCGGTTAACGTTGTATCACAATTAGTGAGATCTTTGAGTTAGGACATATCTTCACAGATGACTATCGGATGTTCTTGGAGTTCTTCAATATTGCGAGATAGAGCTTGGCTTGTACGAGCTTGTCCGATATCAAAGTAAGACTGCTGGATCAAGTTTTGCCTATTTGTGCGAGGACGTCCGATGTTCTATAGGCTATCTTCTTCAAGACTTATACAATTTGCAACTCTAAGTCGTTCAAGCTATGCCTAAGTACAAGTTGCCACACTAACGTACACGCAGCCCATTAGTCACCTTGTCTTAGACTTTTAGGTTATGGATTCAAGCAAATCTAAGCTAAAATACAACAATCTCCTCCTATTTGCTTGAGTCCATGACCCTACGAATACAATATCAGCTGACCAAGTTCAAGTCTAGTAATAACATGCTTGAAAGATTGATATATTAAATAAGCATGCCCTAGATGAACTTACATACAGGTCATTGTATTCAAGAATTACAAAGTGTTTACAAATAGGAAATTAAGCATCAGACACTTGTAATTAGACTGAATTTAAAAACATACAGAATAGGCAATATAGGACAGGTCTTTAAACCAGTGGTTTAATTTTCATGCATTCACATAATAAGCAGTTCATAAAAAGCATGAGAATTTTAAAATATAAACATTGTGAATTAAACACGGAGTTTAATTACAAAGTTTTTGCAAAAGATTATACCAAAAATTTATCGGCCGGTGCGAGAGGATGACCTAGATAATGCACGACTTTTGCCTTTGCCTGATGAAGATTGCTCATAGCCTCTTGATGTCCATCTAGAGTCAGCAGCAGCCTTTAGTTTTGCAATTTCTTCTTTGGCTTCTGCTAATTCATCTTTTGCGTCGGCCAAATCGTAGGAGAGATCGATGTTTTTCTGTTTGACCTCGGCTAACTCTTCTTTTGTATCAGCCAATGCAGAGGACAGATCGCTGTTTTTCTGTTTGAGTAGTGCATTATGCTCAATGAGCCTAGTCCGCTGATCATTGTTGAGTCTAGCCATCTCCTCCTTCATGGACGCAAGCGATGTATCAATGAGAGCAAGACGGTTGGAAGTAGTGATGTGCTCTTTGCGATAGAAGGCCAAGTGCTTGGAGGTAAGATTGCGCGTCGCCCGCACTGAGGAGTGAACAGAGCGATTTGCCTGGCGTTGGGAGTGAAGCACAAGCTTGTAGCCAGCTTCAACCATGTCGACGATCTGCATCATCTTAGTGGCGAGGTTGTCCCAATTGGTTTTGAAGATGGCAGAGGTCGAGGAGGAAGAAGCTGAGATCTGGCTGGCAAGAGCAGTTTGGCTGGCTGAGATGGACCGAAGGCAGGCATCAAAAGCGGCCTTGGCACCTTTCGAAATTTCCATCACTTGGGTCATGCAGTCAGCCTGCACATGGGTGATGTGAGACTGATCTGCAGAGAGCTGGTGCAGGGCCTTGGTCAGGTCAACAGAGATGACCTCAAAGTCTTTCAAAAACTTATGAACAGCCTCAGCAGGATAGGTATCAGACGAGTCAGGATGACTCGCTGGAGGAGAGGATGGACCTACTGAAGGGGAAGGATTGCTGGCAGCTTGGGTAGGAGAGGGTGGAGGATTGCTGGTGGAAGACTGGGAGTGGCTGGAGGATGTTGGAGAATGACTGGAGGAGGAAATGGTAATATGGCTGGTAGAGGGTTGGGATTGGCTAGGGTAGGTCAAACGAAGGGATGGATAATATGGAGGGATGAGAGGAGATCGAGGCCTTAGATGACCAATGAGAAAAGGAATAGGGATAGGGATAGGATGAGGTGAACGGTATAGAAAAGGGATGAAAGGGTTGAAGCCAAGGTAAGTGGTGACTACATCAATGAAGTTGTAGACCACAGGGTGAAGAAGGATGGAAGGATGGCAGATAAGAGTGAAGACAGGTGGTTTAGGCAGAGAGAGAAAGGAAGAGACGGTTGATTCTGTGGGGAGAGGAAGGCCTAGGTCCTTGTGAATTGCAACCCATTGGTTGAAGATCATGAGATCTTGCACCGCGGAGTTGTGGGAGAAGAATTGCTGGGACCAGGCTGGAGGAAGAGGTTCATAGAAAGCACCCCATTTAAAGATAATTTCACCTGCAGACATAGGCTGGCAGGGAATTTTCCTGGGGTAGTCAAGGGTAGAAAGGTAGGGATCAGAATCAGCAGGGTTGGGCTTAGGCCTGTTATCCCTGAAGGACAGCAGATCCTGCACCTCAGGATGTAGGTGCTTATAAGGATTAGGTTTGAGTCGTTTGGGGGTAGGTAGGTCAGAAGAGGGAGAGATAGATCGTTTGGAAGATAGTGGTAGTAGGCAGAGGTGGTGAAGCTGGTGGAGAGGTTATATCAGCAGGTTCGTCAAGTGCACTCTTTTCTTTGCACTCTTTTTAAAGCGCTTGCCATGAGCGGACTTTGAAGGTGAAGAAGAGCGAAGTAGGAAGTGGAGAGGATTTGGTGGGAAGCTGGGTGGGGAACAGCAGATGGGAAACGGTGGAGTGGAAGCAAAGGCATACTACGGGTGGTGTGGAAGAAGAGGTGGATGAGACTTTAGGAAGGCCAAAGGATTCGTCGTGGGTAGGAGGGTTTGTTTAGGTTTGGGTTTGGATAGATCTGCGGGTTTGAAATTAGAGGTATCCTTTTCAACCTCGGATCTAGTGCGAGATTTGCGGTTTTTCTTGAGACGGAGAGTGAGAGTGGAGGAATGTTTGGCCTTTTTGGAAGGAGGCTCGAAGGTTCATAGGGATCATGATCAAGTTTCCGAGATCAAAATTCTCGGAAGTTCAGCCCCTATAGGTTTAGGCTCCTCCTCGGCGGCTCGGTCTCGTAACATGTGACTTTTCGCTTACCCTTGCGGCTTGGGTAGAAGTGCCACTAGTGGAAGAAGCGGCAGCAACGACTATTGTTCGTTTGGCCATATCATCCCGGTAGCGGTAACGTTGTTGACGGTGAAAACGTAGGTGTTAGACACCTTGATGAGGTCGTCGGTGATAACTTTATCATCAATCTCTTCAAATCTGCGAAGAATGACATTGATGACCCTTACGAAAGGTCGTCGCATGGAGGGGTTGGATTGAACGTCGGCAACACTTTGAGATAGCATAGAGAAGACGATTTTTGCCCGCTTAAGCGCTTTCGAAGAATCACGCTTTGGTCCACGAAGTTGTTGAGATGTAAAAATGTCTCTTGCCCCATTCTTGAAGAGAATGCTCTTATCGATCGATGACCGATGTGATAAGCATTTTCAGGAAGAGATTCTGGACATCTCGAAAACCTTTCGAGTTGAGCGGATCCTCGCATCATTTCCCAAGCAAGCGTTGATTCGGCATCGGTTAAGTCTAGTTTGCCTTCAATAGGTAATTCAAGGATTGCCCCAATATCCTTATAGGTCAATTTGATGTAATGGCCTCGATGTAACCTTTGATGTAGCTTAGGTTGACCGGTTCATTGGTATTGGTGGAGGAGGAGGGATCATCCTTGTGTAAAATTCCTCGGCTAAAGCATTCTTGTAGTGGGTATCATGAAGTTGGAACAAGGGAAGAAGCCCACATTCATTAAATCCTTAGCGGGGCATCACCGGCGGATGTGCGATAATGGAATCTCGGTCGATTGTCATCCCAGGATGATAACTTGACTGGGAAGGATTCTCGTGGAAGATTTTCACTGTTTAGCCCTAGATGGCTTAGCGGATGAGAGGATGACGTTGTGTCGGTAGCCTTGGAAGATTTAGTCCTTGCCTATACGGTTGGTGGATATGAGAACAACACATAGATATAAGAAGGTATGATTAAATACACCGATGTGAGTGATCACCGATATTAACACAAACAGTCTCGTTGATTAAAACCCAAAACATGTTCGTATGATGACAAATGACAAGAACAGTTCATGAACTGGGTTTCAAAATATCTACCTATTTTGTCATTTTTAAGTAAACGGATTGTGTAAGCTAAAGACATAATATCAAAGAAATCGAAGTCACAATTTTATGCTACATAAACAAGATTCAAACATCAATTTCAAGATTTTGCGGTTCATCAATGATGTATAGTTCGAAATAGCACAAATTAGGTTAATGCAAATCATAAAACTTGATTTAAATGAATTAGAAGGTGTAGAAATCTTTACCATTGATGATTTCGCTGAGAACAAGAGAAATTCGAAGTTTTGAGAAGATTTGGGAAGATTGCAGATTGGAAGTCGAGAGGTTTTGAAAACTCGCAAATGGCGGTTTTTGAAAAATGTGAAGAAATCTTGTATCATTCGCCTTTTTGTACTTCGACAAGTTAATAAATGGTATTTGATAATTTTTGAAGTCCGCATTTATGACAAGATGAATGATGATTGCTCGACGCGCTTAGGTCCGCCTATTTTCTATAAAGACCCGACTTGGACATGTAAGGACTTACTCGGTATTGTCCAATTTCTCGCGAGTTTCAATTTGCGATCATTTAGACAATTTTGTAAAATGATTTAAATAGTTAGTCAAAGAGGTTAAGGATTGAGGTCAAGCATACCAAGCTCTCCTCTTAAATATGCAAACCTGGTTGAATCAAGTGGTTTTGTGAAGATGTCGCTACGATTCTCTGTAGGCACATATTGCATGCCGATGTTACCTTTTTCAACATGGTCTTTAAGAAAGTGATATCTCACATCAATGTGCTTTGTCTTGGAGTGCATGACAGATTTTGAGATCGAGATTGCCGACGTGTTGTCACACATTATCGGACAATTAGCGATCGTAATCTCATAGTCAACAAGTTCTTTGTTTGATCCACAGCTTGTGGCAGCGGCTACCGGCGGCTATGTATTCGCTTCGCTTGTTGAAGTTGAGACAGAGGTTTGCTTCTTCTGGCATGAGACAAGTCTATTTCCTAAGAATTGACAAGTCCCACTTGTGCTTTTCTGTCAACTTTACATGCAGCAAAATCAGCATCGAAATAGCCTATAAGATTAAAAGATGAATCTCTAGGATACCGATTCCCAAATTGGGAGTATCTATCGATATCGATGATTCTTTTATTGCTTGTAGGTGAGACTCCTTTGGATCAGCTTGAAATCTAGCACAAACACAAACAAAGAAACATGATATCGGCCTACTAGCAGTTAAGTATAAAAGTGAACCAATCATGCCTCAGAGAGTCATGTCCACTTTCTTGCCCTTCTCATCTTTGTCAAGATGGCGGTTAGTAGCCATAGGAGTCTTGAAGTCGTTTGCATTTTCAAGACCAAATTTCTTGATAACATCCTTTGCATATTTGGCTTGATGATGAAGATACCATTTGAACTTTGTTGAATTTGAAGACCAAGGAAAAAGTTGAGCTCTCCCATCATGCTCATCTCAAATTTACTCGCATAAGCTTTTCAAACCTTTTGCAAAGATTTTCATTAGTGGAACCAAAGATAATATCATCAACATAAATTTGAACAAGTAAGGAATGACCTTTATGTTTCATAATGAAAAGAGTAGTGTCAATTTGACCTCTTACAAAGCCTTGAGATGTCAAGAACTTTGAAAGGGTCTCATACCAGGCTCTTGGAGCTTGTTTGAGTCCATAAAGGGCTTTCCTCGGCTTGTAGACATCTTCTCTTCTTGAGCGGTTTATGAATCCAGGAGGTTGCTCTACATAGACTTCTTCTTGAAGTTCTCCATTCAGAAAAGCACTCTTTACATCCATTTGATAAACTTTGAAGTCTTTGGAGGCATAGGCCAAGAATAATCGATAGCTTCTAATCTTGCAACAGAGCAAATGTCTCATCATAGTCAATACCCTCCTCCTGTCTATATCCTTGGGCTACCGTCTTGCCTTGTTTCTTGTAATATTGCCGTTTTCATCCATTTTGTTTCGAAAACCCACTTTGTGCCAATAACTGTTTGTTCTTTAGGCCTAGGTACCGGTGACCGACTTGGCATCTGTCAAATTGGTTTAGCTCTTCTTGCATAGCTTCCACCCGACTTGGATCTTCCGAGCTTCATCAATCTTTTGGGTTCGATGTTAGATACAAATGCAGTAGAATACATGCATTCATTCCTTGAAGCTTGTCTAGTTTGAACGCCAACATTAAGATCTCCAATGATTTGAGTGATAGGATGATCTTTTACTTCCCTAACTTCGCAGTTGAATTTGTCTTATTGCATCAAGAGTTGGATTCTTGAGAAGTAGAAGTGATGAAGCTTGATTTTCTAAAGGGTAGGTTAATTCCAAGGTAGGTTGTATGACTTCGGTGTGGAAGGCAAAGTGGATTCGGGGTTTTCGAGTTTTCATTTGTTGGTTCGTTTGAGGATTCTAATAGGTTGACTCTTGGAAGCTCTTGTGAAGAAGGAGGATCGGCGGATCTGGGACTTGGGCACTGTTTGTGTGAAGCGGCGGTGTTCACGCACGCCCGAAATACATAGCGGTTTGGCTTCAGCAATCATTGTCTTTCTGCTTCAATGAGAGTTCTTTTTCCTTTCAAGAACTCCATTTTGTTGAGGTGTGCCAACTGCAGAGAAATTGTGACCAATTCCATGGTCATCACAATATTTGCAACACCATTGTTTTTGAACTCGTTCCATTGTACGATCGACATCGAGAGATATCATCCAGCTTCGAGTTTGTAGTCTTCAAGAGTTCATAATGATGTCATATGCTTCATCTTTGGAGGACATCATCTCTACCCAAGTGAATCTTGAGTAATCATCAACTACCACAAGAGTATACTTGCCGCCACCAAGACTTGTAGTAGTTACGGGTCCAAACAGATCCATGTGCAAGAGCCGTAGAGGTGCAGTTGTTGATAGGCAAGGCTTGCTTTTGAAAGAAGATTTGTGTAGTTTGCCTAGTTGACATGCTCTGCAGACGTGTGATTCAGTGATATCTTAGGCAAACCGACAACTAGATTGTCTTTTGATAGCTTCTCCGGTATTTGAAATTTAGATGACTAAGCCTTTTATGCCACAACCACCGTTGTCGGTTGATGACCTAGCAACCAAGCATAGATTTGATTTTCTTCCAACAAATTTAGGTCAACAGCATAGACATTCCCTTTTGAATCTGTCGGGATAGTTGAACATGTCTCATTGTCCTTTATGAGACATTGACTAGAGGAAAACGACAGTTAGACCTTTATCACGAATTGTGATATGCTCGGATTGTGCTTTAAACCTTCAACTAGAGAGACTTTGTTGATAGAAAGATTGCCTCGATTATACTTCCATAACCAATGGTCTTCCCTTTTGAGTTGTCTCCAAATATGACCGAGGGACCCTTTGCTTCAACAATGCTTGAGAGAAGATTTGGATCACCAATCATATGTTTTGAGCATCCACTGTCTAGATACCATAGATCTTTCTCTTCTTCATTGACACCATAAAGCATTCTGAAATATAGACATTTAAGAATATGGTCCCCTTTTATTTTTGGGTCCTCAAGGTTAGCAACCTTTTGGGATCCACACTGTTTAACCTTTGGAGGAGTAAATCCTCTAGATTTAGGTGTGAATCTCGAAGGCATTCATGAATCTCATGACCATGGCATTTGCAGAAGAGCATTTGTGAAATCCTTCAACATGAGTAATGATTTCTTTTTGAGGCTTCTTAATATCGGCGGTCTTTGGAATGACCTTTCGCGATAATTGGCCTATAGGACTTAGGTGATAATGCCTTTTCTTGTTGATGTTAGGTTTACCATAGGTAGACCTCTTATCAAAAGATTTTGTATTTACAGCACATGTCCTTTAAGCTTTTATCGGCGAATTCACTTCTTTTGCCCTTTTATAGGCGTGTTGAGATCAGCAGCTTGCCTTTGACAAATTTAATAGGTTTGAGTGAGAATTCCTAGACTTGCTATTAGTCATCCCTGTTTCCTTAGGGTGACTAATGGCGGTTTCAGTTGCTCGAGACTCCTATTAGCGAGTCATTATTGGCGATTGCTTTCTTTTGGACTTGTCTTTTGTGTTCTTGGGATAAACAAAAGGAACTTTGTTAAAGCCAAGTCCTTGCCTTTTGGGAGGCTGCTGGTCATAAGAAACTTCTTCAAGATTCTTCACAATTACTTCGATGTCTCATCTTTTGAGAACTAGAAGGACTACCTACATTGAACTCACTTTGGAAACCGATACCGCTTTGTCATCTAAAGTTTTTGGTTTGAAAGAATGGTATCAAAGTTTCCTTTAGAGTTATTCCAAGTATTGACAACCTTTTGAAGGTCATCTTTTCGAATTTATCTTCTTGATGTGTTCAAGTAGGAAGTCCACTTTTTCGTCAAAGTTTTGTTCTCTTTTTGCAATTTGATACTTTCACTTCGTCTATCAAGATCTTTGATCTTAGACATCAAGGTTGATTTCTCGAGACAACTAGTTCATGCTTCTTGGCAAGTTTTACATAGGCGACTTTGAATTTTGAAAATTCTTCCAAATATCCTTGTTTGCTTTGATGAGCTCTCCCTTTGATGGGTCATTGAACTCATCATCATCATCACTGTCATTTTGTTGAAATGGTAGTGACCTCACCGAATCATGTGGTGACTCCTGGCCATAAGGCATATGTTGGCTTCTTCAAAAAATCACAGAGTCATCCTCATCGATGTCGTGTCACACCAAGTAGGTAGGTTGCTTTCATCAATGTCTTCACCACCATCCCTTTTTGTTTTTGAAATTTAGACTCGGGACGTTTCTTATAAAATTCATACTTTGGCTTAGGACATTGAGACGCAAAGTGGCCTGGTTTCCTACAATTAAAACAAACTAGCTCATTGTCCTTTTGGTGGTCTGCGATTTATAAGGAGCGAGAACTTTTGGTTGGCGGTTGTTTTATAAGGAACGGCGGTTTTGAGAAGACCTATGTGATGATGATTTATTAAACCTTTTGAAACGTTGATATTTCTTTACAAACATAGCAAAGGCTTCGTCGAAAGAATATCATCATCTTCACCGGATGTAGAAGGTGTTTCATCGGGTTTTGAACAGAAGGTTCGATAGATAGGGTAGGGACAAGTTTTGAAACTCTTTTCCATTTCTTGAGCTTGTTGGATCTCAAGCTCATAAACGAAAGACTAGCATAAAGGTTTCTAAGAGTCGGTTTGTTTAAATCTTTTGACTCTTTCATGGCGATAATTTTAACATGCCATAAAGCGCCTAGTGCATTTAGAAATCTCATGTTTATTTCTTTCTTTTCATACTTCTTTCCTAAGGAATAGCAAGAGTTGACTACCTCATAGAATCCATAGGCGCTTCGTAGAGACTCTTTGGGATCCTTTTGAAGGAGTCAAACTTACGGATGCAGGTATATAATTTGTTATTCTTTGTCTCACCATCACCTTCAAGATATTCAAGGATGGCTTCCCACATCTCCTTTCGTGTTCGGGTTGATAATCTGGGTACGTGCTTATATCGACACGGCTAGTAATGATGTTGATGGCCTTTCCATCCGAGCATCATTCTTTCGGTCTTCATCATCCCACTCCTCTTCGGCTTTGGTACTTCAGTTCAGATTGCATCTACCGCGGCCGTGTATTGGGCTTCATTGGAATTCGGGTCCATCGTGACACATTTCCACAAACGTTTATCAATTGAATTCATATGTCTTTTGACTTTATCTTTCCAGATGTCAAAGTGAACTTCATC
Organism: Platycodon grandiflorus; assembly: GCA_016624345.1. NCBI lineage: Eukaryota > Viridiplantae > Streptophyta > Magnoliopsida > Asterales > Campanulaceae > Platycodon > Platycodon grandiflorus. Next base: position 33,556,900 of record CM028364.1, read on the forward strand.
CAAGACAGGACAATGGTTCACGTTTGAAGTTTCCAACATTTGGTGAGCAGCCATGATCTTTAATCTCTCAAGAGGTTAATCTCGGAAAAACAAGTTTTCAAAGAGTTAAGCTCTGATACCAATTGTTAGGTCCACGGTTGCTCAATATAGGCTAGAAGGGGGTTGAATAGCCTATATCCAATTTTTGAAATTTGATTCAAAAATCTTACTTCACTTAAGTTAGAAAAATTTTGCAGGCGGAAGTCTTGTGAAGTATAGGACAAGTTGGAAATGGCTGATCTTCACAAGAATAAGATCGCCAGTTCTCAACGGTTTTGGAAATCTGAAATTTAAGCAACACAAATAATTCACAATCACACACAAGTAGACAGTATTTAATATGGTTCACACTTATGAATAAGTGCTACGTCCACAACCAAAGTGGTCAACTTTGGATTTGAAAATCGTGTACTAAGTTTATCCACTAGATATTTTACAAACTAAATCTCTAATGGATTGTGTACAAAAATTTTGTTGACCAAGTGTTTGTGTGGGAGAATTGATATCAATAAGATACAATTCTCGTGAGCTATGAAAAGCTAAGTGTTGCAATCAATGAAGAGCTTTAATGGACTAGACGTCTAAGTATGAAGCTCTTCAATGAATGTATACGAATAGGACGTTTAAGCTTTAATGCACTTGAAGAAGATGAAGAAGATTCGAGTTGTAGTTGTTAAAGTCCTCTTAAATGCTGCCATGAAGTCTCCTTTTATATGCAGGGAGGACCTTGGAGCCGTTGGAGATCTTCATGAGTTGCTCAATTTGAATTCAAGAGCATTTAATGCTCTAATGGTGTTGTTGAGCTCGATAGGCGGTTACGCAACTTACGTCTGTCTCGACTTTTGCCAAAAATAGGTAGACGTGCTTGTAGGCGAATGTCCTTTTCGAGTTGTATGCCAAGAATGGAAAGCTTCATTAATGCGTTTTGCGGGTTAACGTTGTATCACAATTAGTGAGATCTTTGAGTTAGGACATATCTTCGAGATGACTATCGGATGTTCTTGGAGTTCTTCAATATTGCGGATAGAGCTTGGCTTGTACGAGCTTGTCCGATATCAAAGTAAGGCTGCTGGATCAAGTTTTGCCTATTTGTGCGAGAGGACGTCCGATGTTCTATAGGCTATCTTCTTCAAGACTTATACAATTTGCAACTCTAAGTATTCAAGCTATGCCTAAGTACAAGTTGCCACACTAACAGACACGCAGGCCCATTAGTCACCTTGTCTTAGACTTTTAGGTTATGGATTCAAGCAAATCTAAGCTAAAATACAACGGCATCAACAAGACACGGCGGCGGCAACAACAACAACAACAACAACAACGACAACAACAATGATGCAACGGTAGCTTAACCTCTCATTTTCATAAGAACGATATAAACTATATGATCTAATAAACAAAAGATGAGTGAAAACAAAAGCACTGCACTGGAAACACTATGAATGAGTCCTCAGATGAAAGGTTCATTGAGGGAGCTCATACGAAAAACAGCAGCAGGCTTTAAAATCTCTCTCTCTAAAGTCTCTCTATATATCATCTATGCTCTATACTTCGTCGCTTTGTAAAGTGTCACACCCCCATTTGAGCTCCTACGTGGAACCCCAAATCGAGACATGAAACACATACATCATAATTAACATGCACCTGTATAAGCGAGCGAAACCAGCTCGACACAAACACAAGGTAACTAAACGGCCACACCCTGCCGTTATCACAATAGTACAGAGTTATACGAGCTCACAAAACACAACTATAAACAACAACCTCAACGAGCTAACGAGCTCGGAGTCAACTGAGATAAACAAAGTCACACAGGTATATGTCATATATACAATGCCACGACACCACGTGTCGGCACAAAAGGAAGTAACAAGTAACAATATACACATCATGTTACTACTACCCAAAATAAAGTTTACATAACTCTATCATCCATCGTCCTCACCGAGCACATATGTACAATGAGCAAAAGTAACTACCCCAAAAGTTCACCACGTGCACCCGCGTACTGTACCGGCCTCACCGATCAGAACCTCCCGGGTTCCTGCGATCTAAGGAAAACAAAAGAAAAGGATGGGGTGAGTCAAAGACTCAGTAAGTTACTACCATGCATCTACATGACATCCTGGCATGCTGAGCTGCATAACAGTAAATCATACTGCATAGTAAATAATAATAGCATGCTTCTGTATCACTGTAACACATATTCAACTGTATAAGAACAACTGGATAAACACCTTTAAAAGTATACGGTGTCGAGGTACACCTCCAACAACACCCCAACCTTATCACCTCTTCTGTATCATGTGCTCGAGTAATAACTGAATAACTGTCTCTTTTGTAGTGCGCGCGCGAATGACAATCGTTTCCCCCAGTCCCATACGACCTGGGTTTACGACGTCTAGCAAACACTTCGGCTAGCAAGAAGTGTGCCTCCCCTACTGGGGCCAACAGCGGGGCGTAGGCCGAGCATATGGACCAACCACAGTTAACACTAGCCCCTGCCCTCGTGAGTCACCGGTGGTCCATACACCCCCTGAAACTGGTTTATCAGCTGGTTACGACTTATTGAACATTGACACTTGTCACAATATTGTTTTACAACTAACTGGTTCACAAGTATCAATTACTAATTTACACGTAATTGCCACTAAATAGGATAAACCCATAACTGGCTCGCAATTACATATTAAACACATTATCACATTTTGCGTATTTCGGTAGAGGTACTTCTACCCAAAATAACATTTATTAATCATAGGAATTAATCCCACTTTCCCAATATAATCAAACTGTATCAACAATAGACTCCGTGGAGTCAAATCACGATAATTCTAAATATCGGTATTTTAGCTCGTGTTCGTAGTACGTCAATTTAATTATCCCATTAAGCTACTTTAACAAGTAAAACCATTATTTAAATAATCCAAGCTAATTAAAATTATACATGCATGAAACATATAATATTTCATCACAAGTAACTAGTTTACTAGCATGGATCATACTAAAATTAAAATGGGACAATTTTATATTACGAGTTAAAAATAGTAACTTACAAATATCGCAAAATCACCGATTAAAACGTGAAATCTTCCAAAGATATTGATCTACTAGCTAAGCACGTCAATCCTACGATGTCCATTCGTCAAAAGCTCGAAGAAACGAGAACCAAATTGATCGCGTTCGCAAACAGAGGTGGTACACGGCTTGAAAGGAAATGGGGAAGATGGCGGACTGTTTTGTGGTTTTAGGGGAGAGAAAACCCACTTTGCAAACAATTAAATATACTCAAGTCAACTTAGTCAAACAAATTGGGCTAAGTCTTTTTAATTGGACAATGCAGTTGGTTGAACTTGAGAGAGGGAGTGTGAGATGACGGAAATGATACAAATTGAGTTTGTATCTTTAATGTATAAATATAATTGAAATCTCCTATTTAAATCAAGTCCAACGTCCTATGGTCAAACATGGTTAGCTAGATTAATTTAATTGGACAAACAATAGTTGTGTTGCTTAAATAAAGTACTATACTAATTAACTTGCTTGATTCTTAATTAATCACTATTAAAACTAATTAAACTTATTTGGATCTAATTATATTTTATTAATACTAATCATAATTAACTAATAAGTTTTAAAAATATCAAAGTAAAGCATATAAACACATTAAATGTCACGAAATGCAAATAACGTGCAAGTAATACGAGTACGAAACTTTCGGGTATTACATAAAGGCTGAGTCCTCCACTATATATAGGCTTCAAAGAAACCAAGAAACCTTGTAGAAAGAATTCAACTTACCACAAAAGCATTAGTAGGTTGGTAAATAAAACAAGGACTCAATTTAAGGAATAAAGAGACATACCATAAGTTTAAGATTCATACACATATTATAACTACGTCAGCCGTATTCATCAATGAAGCAATACGGCACACTCAACCTCTAAAGCATTGTAATTGTAAACCCTAATAAAATTTCCATAATTCTAACAATCCTTCTCCTACTATGATTGATCACGGCTGCAGTAAAACGCTAGAAAAGTTAAACAAGAAACCCTAATATAATTAAATCTCCCAAAACTACCATTTCTTTAAAAGGATTAAAACAAGTAAATAATAATTAACAATTAGTAAAACTAAGAATGATAAAGCCAATAATTAATTAAAACAAACAATTTTAACTTTAATTAAACTCAACAATTCATACTCCAACACATTCAATCTCCATATTTTCATTGATCCTTGTTGTACACTGATCCATTAGTGCTCACTTAGATTATGTGCACTTCAAAAATTCAAGTTTGACCAACTTGGTAGTGGACGTAGCAGTTTCATACTGTGAACCACTTTATATCTTGTGTTCATTAATGCTTGTTTTATTGACCAAACTGACCAAAACTTTAAACAATTTATTACTTAAAGCTTCAGTCAGTCTTTGCTACATAATATCAGTCAACTCATCAAACTGTTTATAAGTTTAGTCATCAACTGATCACTTTCATTAATCAATTGGCTGATTTGTTTAAAATCGCTTTTTCAGTTTAAAATGTTTTAAAACTTACAAAAACATTTTATAAGGCTATTCACCACCATCTAACCTTATTATTTGCCTCAAGTGGACCTACAGCTAACGTTCGTCATGGATGGGGTGGAAAAAAAGGAAAAATGGTAACGTAAAAAATCTGAGACAAACCATAAATCGGGGTGCACTATATAATATGGAGTATACATGGGGGTGATAAATGTATTTTGGCCTTATGCTTTGTACTTTAAAACTCATGTGTGAGTGAGATTAATTATTAAGGTAACAAGGAAAGTTTCGAATAAAATAGCAAAAGTATTTCGCTAAAACAGAGAGTTTATTAACAGGGTATTTTGGAACAGACGAAAAAAGAAAATAAGACAGTTACTCCCTTCGTTCTACCCAAAAAGTTCACTATTTTATTTTAGAATGTTTCACATTAAAAGTCCACTTCAAATAATCATGCCTAGAATCTCCATAAATTTCTTAACTTTACGCTCTACATATGCTACAAACATTTAGACTATGCTCTAAGTTAACATTTTTGTAATTATGATTAACTCTAATGATATTTTAATATTCCTTAAATATTAAACTTTTCAAATGTAAATTCTTTAGGTGGAACGGCTTGAGGGAGTATTTAGGAAGAAAGTATTGTTATTAGTACATAATGTACATTTAGAAGTATGTAGCCCTAAGTTTATACTTTTACAACTCAAAAAGTTGTATTTAGTAGTAATTGCGTTGGCTACCTTATCTGTTATTCATATATAAAGTTGACGGTATATATAATGATACGACGCTAATCAACTTAGAGGAAAATATATGTATTTATATAGAGTATATATCTATAAAATTCATTTACAGATTTTCGTTTACATTTAGCTTTAAGTATTGTACTTTCTAAATAGACTACAATAGTTTAAAGCTGAATGTAAATGAAATCTGTAAATAAATTGTGTGAATGTATAATTTTTCATTTATATTTTATTAAATAATTACACTGGACAAATTTCAATTGAATCATGTAAAATTGGATTCTGAGTTTATTTTTGATACATGTTAGTGTGATAAAAAAAGTGTTACATAAGTGCCTAAAAGAATTTGATTGTTAAATGAAATGATTTAAAGATTGATTAGTTTATACATAGCATGATTACAGTAATGGATATTTTATGAATTTTTTCAGATATTAAAAAAATATAATAATGATGTTTAAATCTAATCTGGTTATGAGCCAATAAAATAAGTTGAAATAGTGTTGTGTGACAGCGGAAGCGAGCAAACAATATATTGAGTAATAATCAATGATCAAGAAATTAGGAAATTGAAGAAGATCAAGTATTTAAGGTTTTTATACAACCGTATATTGATAATGATAACCTTAACCACGTTTTAGGATTACAACTTATATATAGAATACAAGACTAAACGTTAAACCGATACATACAAGAAAACCTAAAAAACTTATAAATCGGCCCAAGGCGAGCGCCCTCTTTTCAGAATTGAGACCACACATGTGATCACGCAAAAAAGGTTGTATGTGACCGCGTCTGATCCACGTGTGTATTCTAGTAGGATTCCGGCTTGTGTTGCAGGGATTGTCCTTGAAGTGTAGGTAGCTTTGAACCTGTGATCAATCAAAGAACACCGTAAGGGGTGCTGGGTTGTCCCAGCGATAACCCTCAGGCGTGAGAATTAGCAATACTTCGTAGGAGAGGTAAAGCTAAGAGAGTATGTAAGCAAGTAATTTTCATATACCTTATGAGGCCTGTAAGGGTGCTTATTTATAAGGAGATAAGTCATAATCCTAGTTGGATTCGGAACAGGGGTGATATAATCAATTCCCGTATCTTTTGGATTACGTTTCCTTGTATGCTTAGGACTGAGATATATCAGAGTTGCAGCAGGACTCTCCCCAGGCAAGAGATCATGATTCCGTAGAGGACTCTGTTTTGCCGAGTTGAAAGGGGTTATGTCGAGGTCGGCGTGGTACGTACCCAGGTCGCTCGATGTTGATGTAGTCAAGGTCGGCCTGGTATATGTCCAGGTCGCTTGATGCTGATGTGGTCGACCTGGGATATCCCCAGGTCGCACAGTAGGTCCTCGTATCAGTGTGCTGGGAGAGTACACTGGTGAAGTTGACGACCTGTCGTAGTACGTTTGCCAAGTCGTCGTATCGACATGGGCGTATGCCACCTCGGCACTTGCCCGGATGGAGCCTATAAAGTCACGATGTCTGCCACATGTCAGCTGAAGGCTGAGGTCGTTCAACATGTGTGCAACCACCTCCACCCTTTCTTGCACCCAAGCTGCCAATTGAGCGACCGCCCTATTTCCAGAATGCCCTTCTGCGATTTCCTTGCTTTGCACAATACCCACAGTCGTAACGCGGGGACGTAGCCCTCTGCAGTACCCCCCAAGTCCTACATGCCTACCACGCTTCACGAGCTCGCTATAATCGCTCGTTACGCTTCGAGAACTGGTCCACATGTCTGGAATCGAGACATACATTCTAATAAATAGAAAACTCAACCAATTTAGCATAAAAAATAAAATAAAATCTTTAAAGCTTTCAAAATATATAATATGCACTTAGTTCCATGTAAATAGTCCACTATTTTATTTTGGGGTGTTCCTTTAAAGTGTTTACTTTTAAAAATTATGCTTTCAATCTCCATAACCTTTTAACTGCACCCTCCATATGTGAAATATATATATATATATATATATATATATAATTTTTTGTGTATGTTCAACTATATTTTGTAATTAGAACCAAGGCAAAACAGACAATCGGGTCACTATACTTTGGAGAAGGTTGCAATTTGACCACTGATTGTTTGAAAATGTTATTTGAGCCACTGTACTTCAGTTATCTTGCAAGCGAGCTCACCAGAACTTTAATTTGAAATGAAATCTCTATTTTACCACTGTCTTCGTCATCATTTCCCTTAGGGTAAAATAGAGATTTCATTTAAAATTAATGTGGTGGTGGACTTGCTTGCAAGATAACTGAAGTACAATGGTCCAAATAACATTTTCAAATAATTAATAACCGAATTACAACCTTTTTCAAAGTACAGTGGCCCAATTATAATTTTTTGCCTAAACCAACTATAGGTATACTATATTCTTTAATTGTTAGAATTTTCAAATGTCAAACAGAATGGATGGAGGTATGTGATTAGGAAACAATAGTGGGATATAAACTAGGCACATGTCCAGTTTTAAGATGCGGACAACGCGCGAGGGGGCCAGATCCGAAGGTGTAGAAAAAAAACGAAAAAAAACCTCCATTCCTAAATAAGTGTTATGTATTTAACTTTTTTAAAGTAAATTGATTGTTTTTTAAATAAAAAAAATGCTCGTCAATTTTTATTTAAAAAATACTCTCTTCGACTCTAAATTATTGACTTACTTTTATTTTTTGTCCGTCTCAAAATAATTGTCTTATTTGAAACTTTTTTTTTAATACAACACTTTTACCAATTTATTCTTACTTTTTTCTCCTACTTTAATTATGGGCCACATGTACATGGACATTAAAGAAAAATTACACACTATACCAATATTAATAATTAAGTCAATTATTATTTTTTGAATTCGCGTGCCTAGTCAAACAAAACAATAATTTAAGAATGGAGGGAGTAATTTATTTGAATTTAAAAAGTCAAGGACGACACTTATTTATGAACGAAGTACAGTTAATAAATTTTACTTTTTGATCAGAAGATAAAGAATAGGTCTCCTGTGAGACCGTATAACGGCTCATAATTCGTAAGACGGGGTCCCAATCTCTCAAAATTCAGCTCACCAACACACGCGCAATGAGTCGGATCAGGAAGATCCGTCTTACGAAAAATACCCATAAAACAATCTTTTTAAGTTTTTGCCCAAGATGAGAATGTGATGGCACAATCTTTATAGAAAGGTTCCATTTGTATAATCAAAAAAGATCGAGATGGGAATAGATTATTAAGAAAGTAAACGATAAAGAAGAGATCGAGCCAATTGGGTGGTTGTTAGATGGGGAATCCTTCGTACACGCAAACTATACATGTAATGCATTAATTAATTTAGGAGAGTATACTATGATCAAGGATACATACGGCATATTCCATCCTTAAGACAACCTCTTATTATTTTTATTTTTTTTGGGTACAAAGATAACCTCTTACTTTTGCTATAAATAAAGCTTGCATGTATTAAGACCGATGTATTGTGATCCTTTCTTATTGTCAATTCTTGGAGAGAGAGAGAGAGAGAGAGAGAGAGAGAGAGAGAGAGAGAGAGAGAGAGAGAGAGAGAGAGAGAGAGAGAGAGAGAGAGATGAGATCTAATAGCTGCATATTGGTAAAGCTTTTGGTTGTGCAATGCCTAGCACTAGCATGTGTTGCACAAGATTTTGATTTCTTCTTCTTCACTCAACAGGTGAGTTTGCCCTTGAGTCCCAGCTTCTTCATGATCATGCATTCAATTTTCCTCTCTCTCTCTCTCGCTCTCTCTAACTTGTTATGTTATGGTGCAGTGGCCGGGATCGTACTGTGATACGAGGCGCGGCTGCTGCTACCCGAAGACGGGGAAGCCAAAGGAAGATTTCAGCATTCATGGGCTTTGGCCTAATTACAATGATGGCACCTACCCTTCAAACTGTGATAGCTCCAACTCTTTTGATGGCTCCGAGGTACTCCATATCTAATTACTAACAACCTTCAACCCTAGACTAGTACGGAAATTTATCTTTGAAAAGAAATAAGTAGTTGATATCGAGTGTACATACAAAGCTCTCGAGCCATGGCAGGTCAGACTTATGTATCTCGTAGGCCACTTATCCTAACAAGTACGTGCAAGTGGTGTTTCCGTACGTAGTCCATTCAAATCTAAAACCCTTTAAGTCCAAATGAAACAAACATACTGTTGCTCGAAATTTCACCCGTAGACAAGAACTTGTCGATAGATAGTAGTCCAATGTAGTTAAACCGGTTGAAAGTTAGACTAAATGTTTTCCAACAATATACTTTATCTGTATCAGACAAAATCTTCAATTTCAAAAGTTGTTTCATCTCCTATTCTAACCGTCGGATATTCGTCACATATGCATGAAAATAAACAATATTAATTATTCCGTATTTTTGATGCACATATGACAAAAATCTAACGATTAAAATAAAAAATAAAATATATTTTTTTAAAATAGAAGATCCTCCCCTTGTATGTATGCCTTGAATCACAGATATCCCTAAAGTCAAGGGTCGGAAATTTGTAGGTGTAGGAATAATACTGTCATCATCATCAATAGTTTAAAAAAATTAAAATGAAAATTCATTATTAGGTTAACCATCATCAACTAGCAATGGTCTAAAGTCTGAATTGATCAAAAGTTCTTTATATTTTTATTTCTCATATATCCATTGACATGGGTTTTGTTATAAAATTTGCAAGAAAAAGAAGAAAAGACACATCAATAAACATTTTTATATGTTATGAAAGAAAAAGAGGATCTAAATAAAAAAAAATTAAAAAAAACAAAACAAAAGAGAGTACATTCTTAGAATAGGTCACTTTATTTTTGTCATGCTATTTAGCCTTTATAATTAGTGTCAATTTCCATTTCTCCAAAAAAAAAAAAAAGTATTGGTTTTTATTTTATTTTTTATTTTTTTCTTAAAGTTTACTCCCTCTATCATCTCAAGCATATTATCCTCCACATAATTGTCATATTTTAAAGATTCTTCATAAATGAAACCTGATCAACCCTCGAAGTTCCATTTACACCCTTATTTATGTGGCTGAAAAAAACTTTTGGCACATTTTTACCCTTTATTGATTGGACTAAATATTTGATTACATAGTTATTTAAGTGACCCAAAAATACTATAGCACAGTCAAAGAAACACACTCCTTCGTTCTTAAATTATTGTCCTGGTTGACTTTTTTGTGACAAGTTAATTGTTTTTTAAATAAAATTTTTGACATATATATTTTTTTATTTCAAAATTATTAAACACGCATTTTATAATATTTTTTTGGTACTACGAATTATTTGTTTTAAATATATTTTTTATAAAATAAAAATAAACGTCAAATTTTTATTTAAAAATAAGACAGTAATTTTATGATATAAGAAACGGATAAATTGGAATTAACATAGCTGATTCAAGTGGGCCATTGCCACCCTTGGTGTCATTCCAAATTTTGTTAGAGATGAATATATGTAGCATTGTCTTTACTTCAAATTCTTACCAAACTTATCTTGTTTTGATGTAATGCCTTTACTTCTAAGTCCTTCTCAGAGATCTTCAAACAAGATCGGCCGTATACTCAACAAAAACTTCAAATTAAATGACCAATTTTATTCAATTACAAATGCGAATATAATTTCTTTTGACTCAAGCAAATCAATCTAATGATATGGCATTTCTTAGATCTCAGATCTTACGAGCACAATGCAAAAGGAGTGGCCAACGCTGGCCTGCCCGAGTGGCGATGGCTTGAAATTCTGGGGACACGAATGGGACAAGCACGGCACATGCGCCGAGTCTATTTTTGACCAACACGGTTACTTCCAAGCTGCCCTCGACCTCAAGAAGAAATCGAACCTCCTCAAAGTTCTTGCCGATGCAGGTTTACATACATCGATTTTCAATGATTTTATCAATGCGTAAAGTAATTATGTGGTTCTAAGATAAGTAATTTTACAGGAATTAGGCCAGCTGACGGTAAATTTCACACTTTAGAGAGCCTGAAAGATGCAATTAAGGAGGGTGTTGGGTATACTCCATATATAGAGTGTAATGTGGACGGTCAAGGCAACCATCAGCTTTACCAAGTTTACCTTTGTGTCGATAACTCTGGTTCGAACTTCATCGAGTGTCCAACTTTCCCACATGGAAGAGGATGTGGTTCGAGAATCGAATTCCCTTCCTTCTCTTCAGCAAGGGCTGGAACCCATGAAGAACTTTGATCAAGATCTACTAATTCATAGCTCACTGATCATCATTTCCTTGATTTTAATTGTTGTTTACGACTATAAAGATCGATAACAATATTCAGCTTGCTTTGATTAATTGCACAAATAAGTATTTTTTGTATTTATGCAAAGAAGATCCTAGGAAAGTATTGCTCGTAAACTCAAAAAGGAAATCAAATTAATTAGGGTCTTGCTAATAAGTATTTAAACTAGTTTTCAAGAAGAATATATATATTTTTTTAAATTAATAACGGTTGGAATTTATAAGATTATAAATACACATAAACATTCAGATCGGATCCTCTATTCCAAAATGGTGTTTCATCTCCTATTCCATCCGTTGGATTTGTGACACATGTGCATGTGAATAAACAACATTAATTACCCCGTGATTTTTTATGCACATGTGGTGCGCATCAAACGGTTGGAATAGGAGATGGAACATCATTTTGGAATAGAGGATCTGATTTGCTCAAAACTAAACCAAATTGCCCCGTATTAGTGCACGAAGATAAACACGCGAAACATCGCTCGAACAACTCAACTTACGGATTAACAACAAGACTAACATGCTTGCCATTCGAGAGTGAGTCTAAACCAAGGTAAGGCTTGACACAATGAGTGATGTACATATGTGTACACACACGATATGGTATCAAGGATGGTCTCAAACGAGTACGAAACTACGGCGTGATTAAACGTTGATCCAATCCGGAACAACCGCAAGGAAGACTAACATGTCATACTTATCAAACATGACTACGCTCTCGTGAATCAACCCCCAAGGGTCCCAACTTAACACGTCACACTTTAGCAAGCATGATATATTTCTTATATGTCAAAGGTTAAAGGTTCTAACTTGTATTCCAAAGGTTTCTAAGCCGGTATGAAGTGACTGCGCGCGAAAAGGAAAGGAAGTAGGGTCGGGGCCTTACATCCTCTCACCCTTAAAAGAATTCGACCACGAATTCAAGGATTGACCATCTACGGGTGCATACATACATCACGGCAATGTTTAACCATAGCCTACACAATCAAATTGCTATTGATATCGAGCTGAAGTCTAACAAATAAGGTGAGTCATGCAAAGTTAGAGGTCATCAACCTCAAGTGGCATTCATACGAAAGGATTTTAACAAATAGCTAGAGTTTTGAGACGTGAACAATCTCGAGGTTTTATTGCGAGGCTAACTACTGCTGCTATTCAAGTCCAAAAAAAAAGTACATCACATAGAGTCATGCTAACTCATTTCATATGCAACCCAACGTCACACTTCCGCAGCACAAATTACATTTCCAATTTCTGAGATTTAATGCTCAACAATAGTCATGGAAAATCCCGCGATCAACAAGGTTCGGGTTTATACAACCCTTAGGTTCTTCGGGTTACTCGACGACATACTTGTCATCAAAGAAACAAGTTCGAACAAATGGTACTATACTAAAGATCACGCGAGTCGTACAGACTCTACCATGGATAACGACGCCACCGACTTTAGGCTCAAGCCGACGAAATAAAAGGTCAAAGAAACCACAAGCTAACATGCTCATGTTATCAATACAAACTTCAATATACTACAACGTCAACCTAAACAATAATAAGGGTTTAAAACTCTAACCACGTCTAGCATGAACATAGGGTCCTAAAGATAATCATCTCACCATGCCAATTGGCATGCGCACAAAGCTAGACGATCTGTTGGTATCGTACACGCTATAACATTCGACTGAATTAGCTTACTAAGTCCAGTCTACTACACATCATACAAAGTAAGTATCTCATACTCACCACTGGGTTGACTAACTCAAATCTAAAATCTCTATGGTCAGGCTAATGTTCTACGCACGTGAAAAGTTATAGGTTATTAATGGCTAGTCACAAGTCTTCAACAATTCATGTTCAACCGAGTACGACGGCTTACACAAACATCCATACATATCGAACCACTACACAAGGAATGATACACAATCCAAACAAGATGTACAAACATATTCGAGTACACTATCTCATTTATTTGTCCATTCCGTTTGGTAAAAGGATTAGGCAATTTCTATCTAATATGCTATCAACTTAGTCATCGACGAATATCTCTTGACAACCAAATGTACCTAAGTGTAACATATGTCTCTAGTATGCACAAGTTTTGCATTCCATGATGTGATATGCAAAAATAAAGCGTCTAGGTTGATACGGACTCAAAATCTCGCACTAACGTAACTCGACACTCACATTAATCACTAAAGAACTCGTGACCCAGAATCTCAGGTTTGGAGGTAGATGGTTTTAAGTTTTTTTGCTTCGTTTGAAGTGAAGATTGTTTTGTTTTTGAAGTGAAGAGGTTTAGTTTGTTTTTGTGGTCTGAAAGCCGTGGGTTAGTTAGTAATGCTAAAATGTATTAAACAATACTAACTTGATATTCAGGCATCGTAAAGCATCCTACAAAATTGTTGAAGGTTTGATGACGATGCAACAACCATTTGAAATATTATCAATAGAATATCATAATGTTTTTGAAAGTTTTCGAAGGGTTTTAAGATTTTTTACTCTTTTTGAAGTACATATTGCTTTGTTTTTGAAGTGAATAGGGTTTGTTTGTTTGTTTGTTTGTTTTTTTTTTTTTTTGTGTTCTGACATCTGATGTAATGCGTACGTGAAAGATATGCTGCGATTTGATTCGATTTGATGCATTGTTCTTATTAGAAAGTTGTGCATCGCAAGTGAAAAAGGTAGTTTGTGCATGATGTAATGCGTACGTGAAAGATATGATGCAATTTGATTCGATTTAATGCATCGTTCTTTGTTAGAAAGTTGTGCATTGCAAGTGAAAAAAGTAGTTTGTGCATCGTCTTATGTTGCAATACATAAGACGATGCACAGTTTTGTGATGCGATGCACAGTTTTGCCGTTCCGTGTTTTGTGTGCATCCTGTTGTGTTGCGATGCATCGTTAATGTATTTTGCGATGCACAACGTCTACTGTTCCGTATTTTTAAAGCAGGAAATATATGATATTTCGCAAAAAAGTGTCCTTTAGAGATTGAAAACAATTATAGTGGACTTTAACGAATGAAAATTGTCTAAAAGGGACCGGCCCAAATTTTGCCCAAAATAATATTTTTCCTTTTGCAATAATCTGTATATTAAAAGAATATAGTGAATTATCAACCTCATTGGGCCAGAGGACTGTGAGAAAAGTGGAAGCATGATAAGAATTCAAACTACTAAAAATCTTGTGTCAACTCTCTCTTTAATCTCTTTATTTTAGATTGATTACATTATATCCTACAAGTAAAAAGAGAGACCTATCAATTCTATTTCTCAAGTTTCGAAAAAAAATAATAATTATTACAGCATCTGTAGAAACGAGATATCGTATCAGAAATCAAACGTTGAAGCCATACTCTATTTATACCGAACGTAGGGCACTTGCAAACTTTAGAATTGTTGGAAATGGAAGTTTATACAAATTTTATGTAGCCAAAAAAAGAAAAGAAACTTATACGAATTCCATGAAAAAGGAAGAGTGGTGCTAAATACAACACCCCTTTTATGCTAAATACAACATTTCCTAGCAAATTGACTATTTTGCCGATGCTATAAATGAAAAAAAAAGACAAATCCGCCACCTCTAGGCGGACAAAATTAAAAAATCCACCTAGACTAGGCGGATCTCAATTCCATCCATTATACCGTTAATTTTTTTTTTACACTTTCAGCCCCTAAAATTAACATTTTCGTTAAAAAGTGAACAAAATCGTTAAATATTTAACGGAACTTGTTAGATCCGCCTACACTAGGCGGATATATTCGAAAGATCTGCCTACACAAGGCGGACATATCCCAAAAATCCACCTACACTAGGCGGATCCATGATTTCGTTAGTGTTTATTTTCTTTTTACACTTTTAACCCCTAAAGTTAACATTTCTGTTAAAAAGTTAACGAAATCGTTAAAGTTTTAACAGAACATGGTAGATCCGCCACCCCTAGGTGGATTTCTTCCTAGAAATCCACCACCCCGAAGTGGATTCTTCCTAGAGATCCGCCTCCTTGAGGTGAATTTTATTTTATTTTTTT
Organism: Platycodon grandiflorus; assembly: GCA_016624345.1. Lineage (NCBI taxonomy): Eukaryota > Viridiplantae > Streptophyta > Magnoliopsida > Asterales > Campanulaceae > Platycodon > Platycodon grandiflorus. The sequence continues at coordinate 33,572,510 of CM028364.1, forward strand.
ATAATTGAATGATGGGCAAAATAGTATTTTCTCAAGAGGGGGTGTTGTATTTAGCATAAAAGGGGTGTTGTACTTAGCACCTATGAAAGGTGTCAAACAAAAAAGTGGCAAACACTTGGGAAAACGATTTATGGTCCCCTAGTATAAAACAACTCACACACAAACATACACCAACAAAATAATAATAAAATGAAATGAAATAAGATAAATAATAAATAAATGGAGAAAATTACAGATAACCCCCATAAGCTATGGGTTAGGTTCAAATTACTCCCCTTAATTACCAATCAAAGCAATTTCCCCCTCAATCATCACGTTCTCTTTAATCACACATTTTGATTAAGCACTGTCGTTCGAGTTGACGTAAAATGCTTACTTGAGAGTTGAAACTCAAGTGACCATATTTAGTTTTTTTTTCTTTTAACCATAATGCCCTTTTGGTATTGAGAAAATTATTTGTAATTTACACACACACACACACACACACACACACATATATATATATATATATATACACACATAATATATATACATATAATAATTACTTATGGTCAATGGTAAGATAGTTAATTGGAATATTAAAAGGGTATTATGGTAAAAATACTAAAAATGGTCATGCAAGTCTTAGGTGGATATTTTTCGTCAACTCAAACGGTATTGTCTAAACAAAAGGTAAGATTAAGGAAAATATTATATTTGAAGGGGGCAAATTGCTTTAATTGATAGTTGAGGAGGACAATTCGAATTGAGCCATAGTAGAGGGCAAATCTCTGTAATTTATGCAAAAAAACAATTTAAAAATAATTCTACATAATTTCACAAATTTCCTCTTCTCTCTTTCTCTGAGCCTCATCTAAATGGGCTGAGAGTGAACCTCAAAAACTCCAAGAGTCTCTCTTCTACTCTGTTCTGAGTACTGAAGAGAAACTCATTTTCCCACCTACTTTCCCAAACTTTCCCTCACTTTCTGTCTATCCAAACATGGAATTAGCCGCAAAGCTCCAATTCATCGACCTTCACTCCACCTTCCTCCCCGGTGGCTCCCCACTGTTAGACGCCCGAAAATCCAATTTCCGGCCACGCAGCAGCAGTCTCCGACCAATTCCAACCCCAACCACCTACTGCTCCCTCAAGTCCACTCCAAGCAAGTCCGTAATTCCCTCTAAATTATCCGCAGTTGCTCTGGAAACATCCGTCGCTGAAACCACCGCTATGACCAAGGAAGAGATAGAGTCTCTTCTCTCAGACAATTCGGAGAACACAATCGATTACAACCGCCGCAACAGCAAGCAGTCGGGTTCCGGGGCTTCGAGTATACCATCAGGTGTTAGGTTAGAGAATATATGCAAGAGCTACAGGGGGGTAACTGTGTTGAAAGATGTCAGTTGGGAAGTTAAGAAAGGCGAAAAAGTAGGGTTAGTAGGTGTTAATGGCGCCGGGAAGACTACCCAGATGAGAATTATCTCTGGATTAGAAGAACCGGATTCGGGGAACGTAATTAAGGCGAAACCCAATATGAAAATAGCATTCCTGAACCAGGAATTCGAGGTTTCGTTGAATAGGACGGTGAGGGAAGAGTTTTTGAGCGCGTTTAAGGAGGAGATGGAGGTCTCTGAGAAGTTAGAGAAAGTGCAGAAGGCAATTGAGTCGTCTGTTAATGATATGGAGTTGATGGGGAGGTTGTTGGATGAGTTTGATTTGTTACAGAGGCGCGCAGAAGCTGTTGATGTGAATGTGGTGGATGTGAAGATTAATAAGCTAATTCCAGAACTTGGGTTTAGCATGGAGGATTCAGATAGGTTGGTTGCATCGTTTAGTGGCGGGTGGCAGATGAGAATGTGCCTGGGGAAGATTCTACTCCAGGTAAGACAACTGTTTTTTGGTGTGTTTTAATGTAGTTTTCATAGATACATAATTGTGTTGTGTTCTTTAAAGTGATATGTTTTTGGTGTTTGCCGAAATTGTGGTTTGGGTTAGTGCAATCAGAAAGAACGAAATTTGTAGAATTGGATCCTTGGCTGTTCATGGATCATTTACTTTGAGCATGATTTTACAGTCGTAGAAATGCTGTCTGACATGCATGCTTGTCGTTGTTTACATTTTTATAATATATAAGGTGTATTGATATATCAAATATAAATTTGCAGGAACCAGATTTGTTACTTTTGGATGAACCTACTAATCATCTTGATCTTGACACAATCGAGTGGCTTGAAGGTTATCTTAAAAAACAAGATGTTCCGATGGTGATCATATCTCATGACAGGGCTTTCCTTGACCAGTTGTGCACAAAAATTGTTGAAACTGAAATGGGCGTGTCTAGGACATATGTTGGAAACTATTCGGAGTTTGTGATTGCAAAGGCTGTGTATATTGGATCTCAGTTTGTAGCATGGGAGAAGCAACAGAAAGAAATCGAGCAGACAAGAGACCTGATTAGCAGGTTAAGTGCTGGAGCAAATTCTGGCCGTGCATCTACTGCCGAAAAGGTATATCGACATACATTTATAATTGGTGATAGGCATTATCTGAATGTATTTTCCTGTTCATTACAAAACCGTATCTATATGCATCTTAAAGCTGGAACGGAGGTCTTATTCTCAACATCAACACGTGGTTTTTTATGTGTAATGGAGTGCTAGATGGATTCTTGGAGTGCAAATAGATCAATCAGTAGAGTAGGGTCTTTATTAGTTGTCGACTTGATTGATGTGTAGTCAACTGCTATGTCCTTGTTAGTAGTTTCTATTTTAGAAAGTTGCACGATCATTTAGCCTAATTAATTTTCTCGAGACGTGATTTTCTCATCTATGTCAGATATTAGTTGCATGTTGATATTAGATTCTTTGTATGTGTTGAAATTTTTTCTTGGTAGTAAATTGTTCTGCTTCCTTACGTGCTACTTGTTTCCAGAAACTGGAAAAGCTTCAGGATGAAGAACAAGTGGAGAAACCATTTATTCGAAAACAAATGAAGATCAGATTCCCTGAGCGTGGAAGAAGTGGAAAATCTGTTGTAACAATCAAGAAACTAGAATTTGGCTATGAGGACAAGGTGACTGCCCTAATCAACTCGAAATGAAAAGCTAGAATCATTGAGCTCTCAAATTGTTGATTACAGTATAACTATTTATGTGCATGACTTTCCAGGTTCTGTTCAAGAATGCAAATCTATTAATTGAACGGGGAGAGAAAATTGCTATTATTGGCCCTAATGGCTGTGGAAAGAGTACTTTGCTAAAATTGATTATGGGCTTAGAGAAGCCTAGTAGCGGTGAAGTTGTTCTTGGTGAGCATAACGTGTTACCAAACTACTTTGAGCAGAATCAGGTCTGTCACTATGGAACTGGGCATCTTTTACTCATCTTATTTCTGGTTTCTAACGGTTACTCATGTTTATTGATGAATGTCGAGGTTAACTAGTCCTATCTTTCAGGCCGAAGCTCTTGATTTGGGTAAAACCGTGCTTGACACTGTAGCAGAAGTTGCAGAAGACTGGAGAATGGATGATATAAAGGGACTCCTCGGACGTTGTAATTTCAAGGCTGACATGCTTGATAGGAAGGTCAACCTTCTTAGCGGTGGCGAGAAGGTAAAATTTATTGTCTTCTTGTACTCTTTTTTTTTTTTTTTTTTCCTTTTTCCATCATATACCTTTTAAGGAGTGCTCATGTACTTTATTGGTTGCCTAACAACTAGCTGGTAGTCATTGTTTCACTTTCTTAACAGTCAAGTAACTACTTATCTAACAGTTGTTGGATTGAGGGCCCAACAATTGTCTATAGATGGGGGAGAGAACTGGTTGTTGGATGACTCAAACTCAAGCAATAGTTTTTTGCACCACTTTTCCTTTATCCCTTTATCTTTTACATAATTTCATATTAGTTTCTCTTATTGGATATGAATTATGATTTCTAGTGTTTATAAGAATTGTAAGTTTGGTTGTCAAATTTCTTAATTTTTCTCCTAAGAAATGACTGATTAGATTCCCAGCATATTCAGGTGTTAGTTAGTTTGTCATATTATAGGGTTTAGCTCACGTGCATAAGATGATTAGATGTAGTAAAGATGCTGGCCTGATGATTTTTGGACTACTGTTGGTTCTGTTTAGTTGCGCATTGTCTTCATTTTCTGAAAGCACATCTAGGCTTTATCTAGTATTTGTTAAGATCTGGCCGAACAGTGCAGATGCCTGCCTGTAGAGAACTTAATAGTGAACTATGCCAATACCACATATTTGTGCATTTATATATGGTGAAGTTACATTTTCTGAATGTTATTGAGGACCGCTTTAAGTGAGAAAATTAAGGCCCCAAAGTGAAATAATCTCTTTGATAGGGGCATGCCATTGTTTAAGTGTTTCCACATGTTTAGAGCTACTTATTCTTATGCCATCTGAGATCAGTTAATTACATTTTCAGGCACGTCTTGCTTTCTGCAAGTTCATGGTGAAACCTTCAACGCTCCTAGTTCTGGACGAGCCAACTAATCACTTGGATATTCCTTCAAAAGAAATGCTTGAGGTTTCGTGTTTTTCCCATTTACATCTTTGCAATACTTCTTTTCTCATGACATATATATTCTGAAGAAGATTTATTACAAACTTACTGTATCTTTGAAACTATATTTGTCTATTAGGAAGCAATATGTGAGTACCAGGGCACTGTCATTACTGTTTCTCACGATCGATACTTCATAAAGCAAATTGTTAATAGAGTATTGGAAGTGAAGGATGGCAATATACAAGACTATTTGGGCGACTACAATGTGAGTTTGTTTTTTGTTTGTTTCTATTTTCATGGTTTAGTGACTCTGATATAACCTCCAATCATCGTCTTCGTAAATTCTAGATTAAAACCTATGAGGGACAAATATGACAGCAAATGAGTGTTTCATTCTTATATTTTAATCTCTGAGTTTCAATTCCTTCATGCTTCAGCTGTGTTATTTATTTTTAGAATACCAACCTTGAAAGCTCGGCAACTGAAAAAATGCCTCACTTAGCTGGATTAACCATCCACTGACAAAAAAACTGATTAGTAAAAAGTTATAGGAATTCAATTTCTCATGAAACAAAATTATGGTTCAAACTGGTAGCCAAATGACTCAACATGCTGATCTTGTAATTAGTCAAAACCCAATTATTCAAGCAGAGTTAACTCAGCAGCTTTAGCAACTATGTGTTTATCACTGCGAAGCACCTATAATTTGACAATTTCCAATTTCTGTTTGCCCCACGTGACTCAAGAACTGTTGCTGAAACTCACCTTGTTCAACCAGTCATGAGACAATTCAATGACCCTACCAATCTGTACTATCCCTATTTCTTAAACATACACACTTTACAGTCGATGGAGAGTACCAGCCGTCAAACTTTCCCATAGACCGTAGTTGACAGATAAATCAATTAATATAGCCCATGGGCGTTCTCGACAATATGGGTTTAACTTTCATTTGAACTGTCAAGATTAACATTTGGGGATTCTCTAGGATGAAAGAGCATCAATAACATATTTAAAGATCCAAATACTTAACTTCACTTACAGACTTCCACCAAGTTTAATCTTTTCTACCTAGTGGAACTTTTCTCTTCAACTAAATTGGAATTAATTGTCAAATGGAAAACTTTTTGCGGGAGTATATGTCTTCAGATAACTTGCACCATTCATTGTGGTTTCAGGATATCTAGAATAGTCAGGATTGATAATATTAGCTTGAATAGGCAGGACAACCCAAAAATTTGACCGTGCAGTTCTTTATCTCTGTGCTAGTTTAAATAAATTTAATTGTAATTCTTACATCTCGCCTAGGATAACGAGATTGTCAAGTAAGGGAACCCAAGAAAGTTCTACAATTCAGGCTTGAAGTGGAAGAAAACCTCGACCAGTTGATTCAGAACAAACAAGAACTTTGGTATTGATGACCTCAACCGGTTGCTTGATACGAAACAAGAACCTTGGTATAGCGAAGATGCCACAAACGAGGGTGAAATTTGTTTATTAAGTCAATTGGTGAACCCCATGGAAAGAATTCCGATAAGTTCATTTGGTTCTTCAAGAACCCAAAGAGAAAACACTCATATTTTTTGAATTCAAAGTCTGATCTTTCTTCATAACTGTTTGATTACGATATTTGATGCCTATTTATAGGCCAAAATACCATAAAGACTCCTAAAACTATCTAGGGAAAATAACAAGCTAACTAGGAAAGAAAAACCTAACAAAAATAAGAAAAACACTAAAAAATCTCGGCTGGAAACCCGAACGGCGCACTTTAGTACCAATTATGGCACCTTAGTGCTACAGGACAGCGCTTTAGCGCCTTAGTGCAGCACTAGGGCACGCGCCTTAGCGACCAAGTTGCTGGAATTTACGTTTTTGCTGCTCCTTAGCGTGGTTTTCTTGTGCCGAGGCGCCTCCCAGACTTCCAGAACTTGCAAAGTAGCCCCTCCACTTTATGAAACACATCTTGGTCTTCAATTTTGCATCAGTAATACTCCCTATGGAACTGTCGTCTCAAATAGAATGGGGAAACTAACATGCACAACTCCAAAATTGGACCAGTCTGCATCCTTTGTCAATTTCTAGTCCAAAATTGTTCCAAATATCAAGCCATAATAGAAAAGAAAAACCAATGAAAAGGTTTATTTGTCTGTGTGTGCAATTCAGTATCTTAACCGCGGCGCTTCTTTGGATTGTTGAGTGATTGGCACAAGCAGATTCAGGAGTTCCTTTTGAACTCAGAATCCTCACAGAATGATTGTTTAGTGAAATTACTAAGGCTTTAGCTCATAGCTCATAAACTACTGCTTCAAGTGGTATTAAGGAGTATCTTCAAAACTCAAAATACCAAGATAATGCTTGTGCAGTAGAATAGCGTGGTTGCATAGTCTATGAGCAGTCTAGTTCCTGATGATTTGGATGATGTGACTTGCAGTACTATCTAGAGAAGAACCTTGAGGCAAGAGAGAAAGCTCTTGAAAGAGAGGCTGAGCTTGATGAAAAAGCTCCAAAAGTAAAAGCCAAATCCAAGATGTCAAAGGTAACACTAATCTGTGGTTATTTAGATCTTGCAAGAAAAACTGCAATGTGTTCGCAATGTATTGTTTTGTTTGACTTTTTTTCTTGGTATTTGACCGGACAGGCTGAGAAGGAAGCTCGGAAGAAACAGAAGCAGCAGGCATTTCAGCAGGCAAAACAAAAGTCCAAGGGGACCAAGAATGCTAAAAGATGGAATTAAAAAGTGTGATACACTCCCATTTTTTCAGTGAACACATCCATATTCTGAATAGTTTTTGCTTTTATGTAAAAAACTAGGAGGGTGAGATGCCACTATTTGTATATATAACATGGTTAGTAGATATAGATTACTCACAAAAATGTAACGGTTGACAAATTTGTAACAGTTTTCTTTGAAAGTTATGTTTACATGCTCAACATATTTGAGTCTACATTTGCTGATATGATAGTTCATGTAAAATCTGTCTAAACACATTTTGGGCCAGTGTGCTGTGACGGCTATTAAAAGGACTTGGATAGTGGGAACATTTTCTGCTCGATAAATATTGAGCTCGTCACTCTTTCAATTAAGGCACTTCCAAGGACTGCTTTATTTTATTTGTTCATGATGCTTCTTGCCTTGTACTACGGAGTGTCTTTTGGTGAAGATTGTAGAGTTAGTAGTATAATACTGTGGTTGAAGATTGTAGTAGAAATGGTGCAAATGTAGATCAAGGGAATCCAAATTGCAGATCTGTGATAGGGTGCGCTGGTAAAAGCAGACACCTCAAAACCACTAGTTTGAATGATGAAGAGCTGGTGTTTTGTTGTTGTGTTCTCTAATTGGTCGATTAGCATGAGGGTAGAGTAGTCTTTTCCTTTTGAGTTGAATGCTTGGTTGTTAAGCATATAAGTGCTTTTAACACCCCTCTTCTTCTAAATACACCCCCCAAAATTAATTACAAAAATGTCATCCTTTAAAAAGACGATAATACCCTTTCCCCTACTAAATACACCCACTATTATATTATGACATCTACAAAACCTCTACATACACCACCAAAATTTTATTCAATACACCCTCGTCCATAACTTCGCAACTTCATAAACCCTTTCCATTTCTTCCCAACTTCTCCCAACTCCTTCCGAACAACCCAAAACCCTCAAGTTTTTAAAATCCATATTGTAACAAAAATCAATCATGGAGCATAAAGAAGTGAAGGGAACCATGAAAATAAGTATCTCTACCTATCTCAAGCTTGAAATTCGATTTTTCATATTTTTTGTAGTAGTTGGGTTGCAATTCATCCGGTACTGGTCGATGGAATAACACAGTGGTGTTTGGTCACCACAAGCTGGACACCACAGATTTGTTCGGTTGATGTCAACCGAACATACCTGTGGTGTTCAGTTGATGGTAACCAAACACCATTGTAGTGTTCCATCAAGCCTGACCGAACACAACTACATTGTTCCATCAACACTGACCGAACGCCAGTATGGTGTTCCATCAAACCTGGCCGAATAGAATCTTTCCATCTCTTTGTTATTGATTTTTTTTATTGTTGTTAACAGGATTCAAACGTTGTCTACGGAGGCTAGTGTTGCTAGTCTTGACAATAATGAGATTGCTCTCGTTAAAAACGAGATTGAACCTGTTCAAGATATTGTTTGAATTACACAAATGTGTTCATGACGCATGAATTGTTTTATATCTCGTGATACATTGTTTGATTGGATGCGTGCTAGGGAAAATGAGCATGAAATTGTGATAGTAATTAGCAGGTCAGATAGTAGTTCGTGTAAGAAAAGAGCTCAATTACTTTTGGCATGTGAACGTAGTGGGAAATACCGTGAATTCAAGAAGGTTGGAAAATTGTCTAAAGTAAATAACCAAGAGGCAAATGTTGAAAATGATGTTGTGAGCAAATCAAAAATGAAAAGATAAACTGGAACGAAGAAGTGTGGTTGTCCATATCTTTTGAGGGTAGACAAGTATCAGTTTATGAACCTTGGGCATTGGATGTTCAATGTGGTGTCCACAATCATCCAACTGCAGAGTACTTGGAGAGCCACTCATATGTTGGTCAATTATCAACGGAGGAGGAGGACTATGTTATTGATTTGTCACACACAAATAGTAAACCCAAGGAGAATTTGTTTGGTTTAAAACAAAAATTTGTTGATAATAAGTCCACAATGAGGACTATCTACAATGCTCATATGAAGAGTAGAGTTGTCGAGCGTGATGGTCGATCTCAAATGCAATAGCTTACGTTTAAATTGAAGGAGCATGGATATTTATATCATCACCTTCGCTGCAAGAAGACCGACATTGTGAAGGATCTTTTCTTCACTCACCCAACGAACATTGAGTTATTGTGGTGTTTTTCGAATGTCCTCTTTATGGATTGTACGTACAAGACAAACAGGTATAAGTTACCTTTGTTGGAGATTGTTGGTGTAACGTTGACGCAGATGACATTTTGTATTGCAGCTGCCTATTTGGAGTTCGAGCGGGAAGACAACTATATGTGGCCGTGCACAGTCATATAATCATTGATGGACCAATCCTCCCTATCCCACGTGATTGTTACTGATAGAGAAATTTCTTTAATGAATATAATTCAGATTCCTTTTCCTAAATCGAGACATTTTCTCTGCCGGTGGCATATTAACAAGAACATTTTGGCAAATTGCAAGAAATTGTATCGTGTGAAAGATAAATGGGATTCTTTTTCTATGCATTGGAATATGTTGGTTCTCGCAAATACTGAGTCAAATTTTAATGACTTCCTTAGTAGACTACAGTCAGACTTCAAAGAATTTTCACTTGCCGCTAAATATGTCATGGTCTCATGGAGCAATGTTTGGTGTCTTACAAGGAAAGATTTGTGGCTTGTTGAACTAATATAGTCATGCGTTTTGACAATATACCACAACAAATATGTATTAAACAAATAATATCATGTTGCTTTCATTGTTTTATATGCTTTGTTAGATAGACACCTAAAATGATTGTATCTTATTTTAGGGCGGAGAGTCAACATGCATTGTTGAAAAGACAACTTGGATCGAGTCAAGGTAACTTTGAGACGTGTTGGCGATAGATTCACACCCTCATTGAGACATCACACACCGGAATCAAACAGTCATTTGAGAAGAGCAAAAATGTAGTCCAACATATATACAAATCAATTGTATTTAGAGAGATGTGAGGGATGGTGTCGATACATGCATTGAACATGATATATGATGAAATGAGCGCTATTGGTGAAGATGGTGTAGACCCCCTGTTTTATGGGTGTATACTGAGAAAGAGATGCAGGCTGCCTTGTGGTCATGAGATTTCAGAATATAAGTGATCGGGCATGCCAATTCCACTTGATCAGGTTTTGGAAAAAGTTAGATATCTTACCACGTAAGGTAGAAGATGCTGGTGTTATCCAAGAAATGGGTAGTCAATTTAAACATTTAATTGTTGAGCTTTTATCTAAAAGTTTGAACAAGAACTTGGCCAGAGAGGTTGTTAAATTTGAAGAGATTGACCGAAATTCATAACCACCAACAAAATCACTTAATCATCCCAAACATCACAAAATTCTTACTCATGGTCGTCCTAAGTCCATAAAGGCTAAACATGACAAATCAACCAAACATGATCCGAGTAAGTTTGAGTATGTTCAGTCCATTGAAGATAGCTGCTCGCCTTGTGAAGAGATTGCTATGAGGTTGGTCCATCGAATCAACCTCTTACTCTCACTACGACAACTAGGCCAAAGAAGAAACATGTATTTTTTTCTCATTTTTAAAGATACATTGTTCAATATTTAACATAGTTTTGCTAAAGAAACATTGGCTTTGATGTGTCTTATTTCAATAGGTTGTCCGGCAAAAAACTCGACTTGCGACTGCGAGTGGTTTAATTGATCAACTGCCATCCTACTTACACAATTTCATTGAGTCGACAAAAAATGTGAAAAGTGATGGTCATTGCAGTTTTCGTGCCATAGCTGAACAGCTTAGGCTCACCGAGGAATCATGGGGTAGGATTCGAGGAGAACTTCATAACGAGTTGAAAAATAGCCAAAAGTTAGACAATAAAGTTTCATTGAACATGGTCGCGTTGAACAAGTGTTGCACATTCTAAACTACTACAAGGTCCCTGCACTAAATGAACATTGGTTTTGTTTGCCAGAAATGAGTTATTTGGTTGCATCGGCTTTCAATGTTGTGGTTGTGTATTTGGATTTGAAAATTCCGCTCACATATTTACCCTTCAGAACTCAAATCCCAACTAATCTGAAGATGATATATTTTGGATTTGTGAACAATGATCATTATGTTCAGGTACACACCAACTCCATTTTCTCTGTCATTATTTATGTTATATGTATCCATGATATTTATATGTAATGTATTTGTAGGTGTTCTTGCGCGAGGGGAGTCAATTACCACCCATGGCAAACTTGTGGAATATATATTGACATGACTGTGCAGTAGGGTGGAAAAATGTAAGGCCCCGACCCTACTTCCTTTCCATTTCGCGCGTAGTCACTTCATACCGGCTTAGAAACCCTTGGAATACGAGATAAAACTTTTAACCTTTGGTGTATAAGAAATATATTATGCTTGATAAAGTGTGACGTGTTAAGTTGGGACCCTTGGGGTTTGATTCACGAGAGCGTAGTTATGTTTGATAAGCATGACATGTTAGTCTTCCTCGCGGTTGTTCTGGATCGGATCAACGTTTAATCATGTCGTAGTTTCGTACCCGTTTGAGACCATCCTTTATACCATATCGTATGTGTACACACGTATACATCACTCATTGTGTCAGACCTTTCCTTGGTTTAGAAACACTCTCGAATGGCAAGCATGTTAGTCTTGTCGTTAATCCGTAAGTTGAGTTGATTCGAGCGATGTTTCATGTGTTTATCTTTGTGCACCAATGCAGGACAATTGGGTTGAGTTTCGAGAGTGTTTCGAACTTGATTGGGGGTTAAGATTATTTGGAAATACTTAGTAAAAATTTTGTTGTGACCATAAGATAGAAAGAGATACACTCAAAAGCATGGATGCATGCTTAAACTCGGAATTATTTTCATCCGAACATTCTGTAGTAATTTTGCCATAGCTTTGTGTAGAAAAGTCAGATTTGCAAATCGTTTGATTCTATGTAAACTAGACTCGAAATTCTTTCCAACGACACCTTATTCACAATTTTTGGACTTGTAGATCATCCTAGGCACATCTTTGAAGTTGACTGAAATTCAGGCCAAAAAGGCCCAACGACCTGCGCCCTATCGCGCCCCTTGAGACAGAATTACGTGATTTTTTAAAGTTGTTGGATTATTTGACCACTTCCTTGGTTAAAATTGAGCCACGACCCTAGGCTTATGGACCAGACTTGTTCTCTCCACTAAACACCATGAGAGACCCACAAGAGAGCTCATTTTCACCTATCTTCAACCTTACAAAGAAAGAGAGAGATAGAGTGAGTAGAGATAGAAACCTACATAACTTGAGCATTTGGAGTCCAAATCATGATCCGCCTTCGCCATTGTGGAGATCTTGGCTTGGAGAAGACATTACCTGGTTTGTATGTTGGTTTCCTAGGATTTAATCATCAAGAGGTAAGTAACTATAATGTTTTGTATGTTTATGAGTTGAATTGGAATAGTAAAGCATGTAGAATGTGTAGTTGTTCATCTTTATGTAATTTCTTGAAAGAAATAAGTAATTGACCACTCCAAATGATATTATGTTAATTGATAATCAATGGCTATGCGTTGAGGTTGTCATGAGATTTGGTGAAGTGTTGGTAACATGTTAGAAAGTGAAACACATGAATTTGAAGTTAGTTGCAGTCCCTGTTTTAGGCTATTTTCGTAAAAATTCTGGTACTAATTTACTATTGAGAATTTGCCAAATTTTGGATATCTTATTCTTATGTATGTTAAGTTATTCTCTATAAATATTCATAAATTTTAGAGGTCGGTAAGTACCTCGTTTAGGTTGTGTTTTATTGCTGCGCCGAGTAAACTGTTGGTGGAAATTCTGGGTATTAGATCTTATTTTAAATGACTGATTCTTGATGATTATAAGTCCAAATGAGGTAATTTAAAGTGGTAAATTATATTTCCAGATGTCTAGTTTCTAAATATGAAAGAATGATAATATTTGAATGTTTGTGGAATATTTGGTGAATTTAACAGCACCGCTGGTTAGTGCTGAATAAGATTCGTTGTTGTTAGTCTCCATGATTTAGAGACTCGTTAAGTTGTGATTTTTGTTATTATTAAACCTTGAGTATTAGTAACTTTCTGGGTTTTTGTTAGTAGTACTCGCGATGAACTTGCGGAATTTATGTGGGTGATAAACACACCAAACATGGAGTATTGCTATTAATGTAGTTAATTAGGAATGATACTACGGTTCGTCCCGATGTTTCGAAATGAGTAACAACTCCAGTTGAGTCGACATGAGATAGAATATTTGTAATGAACACTATATGAGCTATAAACTAGTCGTGACTGACTCTAGCGGAGTTAAATAGGAGATGACTTATAATGAGTCGTGATATACATAGTACACCACGATAATGATATGTGATAGGTTATGCTATACATAAGAATGAGCAACTTGAGTGATTATAGGATACGATAAAGATCCTTAGTTGAGGTAATGGTTATGTATTGATTAATGGTTGTAAGTACGTGTAGACTTATGTATGTTGCGATTGTGAAGTCTAGCATTTGCGAACTTAGATAATTTGGTTGAATTGTATAATAGGTCTACTTTGCCTATTGTCGAGTTTTATTTATATGTTCGGTGATATCGAACACGATGTGATTGTTCTAGTATGTGATAGGACAATCATCCTACTTTGATGATTGATTGTGTGTTTAGTATTTCCAAGCATTTATGTTGATTTGGTATGTGATTCAATAGAACACATCATGATTTGATTTGCTGTTGTAGGATTATTATGACCTACTTGGGATATCATATTGTTATTGAATGTTGTTGTTGTAGTTATACTCCCTACTTTGGAGTATGACTTGTTTATTTTTAAATGTCGAGTAAATATTCACTTGAGCATTTAGTTAAGTCTACGGCATATTTGTTTTGACAGTGTATTAACGCTCGATTATTACCGGAGCCAGGGCTACGTAATAGTCGAAGGCCAATACATCGGGCCTCGCCCTATCATTGGCCACGGTAGGGGAATAGTGCCAAGTGTTGTATGGTACAGCCGCAACTTTGGTAAGCTATTACCGTGGTGATTTTGCCGGGCTGTAGGGATTGGGGGCACTCAGTGTTGTGAATACAAATAAAATGGTTCACAGGTTCTTTGTTTTGAACTCATGGTTTTGTTTATGGTTCGAGCACGTCAACAACGACTTCAAATTCAGGATTTTGGTTTATTGATCGAGCACATCAACAATAGCTTCGATATTTGGTATTATAATTGGTTGGTTGGTTGGAATTATTGGTTTAGTTGGAGGTGTACCTCGACGCTGTATCCCTTTAAATGTGTTTACTTACCGCTCTTATGTGTTTCCTATACAAGCGAATATTGGTCATGGTTTTTAGCGGTATGGGACAGTTCACGATCGTTGAGCCTCTCGTTAGTATAGAGTTGGTTGCCCTTATATGCTACTATATGTTTATTTTCCTGTTATATTGTTGTGCATGATGCCATGTCATATAGTCGCATGTAGTAACTTGTCAATTAATGGTTAAGTTGGATTTATTACCTAGATTTACCTGTTTATAGTATGTATGTTAGGTAAGTTAGAATTGCTACTTATATTAGTGCATTTAGAGTCCTGGTTTCCTGTTGCATTTATACTCATAGCACATAATACGTTATAGTGGCTTACGGAGTCTTTTAGACTCACCCAACAACTTCCTCAGTTTGCTGGTTTTAAGTTCCAGCGCAGTGAGACTTGGGACTGGGATATTATCAAGTTGTATTTATATTGTTGTATCATATTATTCCTTGTATTGTGAGATCGTGGGTTCAACTAAGTTATGTAAACTTAGTGTGTTGGGTAGAAATATTTGTACTTTTCAAGTTTGTATTTTAATGACGACTTGTGAGGTCGTCCCGGTTGTAGCATTTTTAAATTTTGGATTACTGTCTTGTGGTGTTTTAGTATTCTTGTTTCTCTGGCTCGTGTTTTTAGCCGTCGAGGTTTTTATTGTTGGGTTTATCTTAGTGTTGTTCTCCGGTGCATGTTTGGCCGTTGAGGTTTATTTATTTATGATTGTTGTTCGAGTTTTTGAAACTCACTTTTCATCTTGTATTCCGCTGCTTAGTTTTGGTTTTGGAGCTTGTGTAACTCGCTCACCTCTGTGGGCTTTAATTGTTTCTTTTAGTTTGGCACACCGAGTTGGTGTTCAACATCGGACCCCGAACTCGGGGCGTCACAAAAAATTTGTATAGCGACCAACTTAATTTGTATAGTGAAAGTGTAGGAAACAATCAACGTGGTCGAAGCACTGACACAATAGATTTAGAGTAGGAAAGTTGTAATTCGTATTTGTAATGCTTATTTGTAAAAATTGTATGAAACAAATAGTCTCTGCACCATGTCATTACAAATCAATCTTTTTGCTTATTTATAGTACATCGTATCGACATTGTACAACATATATATTCTCTTATTTTTTCAATTTGCTGAATGTATGAATGTATTGAACATCGTATCAACATTAAAAACAAAAATATGAAGAAGGTCTGATCTTCTATTCGGCCAGGGCTGATGGAACACCGTAGCAGTGTTCGATCAGAGCTGGTGGAACATCATAGCAGTGTTCGGCCAGTACTGACAAAACACTACTATGGTGTTCCACCAGCAGTGACCGAACACTACTACTGTGTTCCACCAGACCTGGCCGAAAACTGCTAATGTGTTCCACCTTCATAAAATGAAATACATAATGTCATTCGTCAATGTCCTCTCCTCTTACGACTAGGTACAACATACGAGTGATCTGGCACAACATGCGATGGTCCCTCATTATCTAGACCTCCTAAAGCATCATATGCTCATAGGATCACTGACTCAAACTCTTCGGCGGAGATAGTGTTGGTCCTTCCCATTATTTACTTAAAACTATTCCATCTTTTAGAATCACTTGATTCAGCCAAGCCTTGTAATTATATGTTGACTGATCAAGTGACCAACCATCCTTTTAACCAAAGATGGCTGATCAACTGAACAGTCATTCCTTGATGGCTGATGACTGATATACTAGCTAGTCACTGATTCCAAGTGACCAGCCATTCTTATTAACCAAAGACTGATCACATGCCCAGCCATTTCTTGTTGGCTGTTGACTGATATACTTGTGTATATCAATCAAGCTGTTTCAGCCAATGAATAGTGACTGATAAAGACTTAGATATTTTCTAAGTCAATCACTGGTTATTTGGCATAAGGACAGTAGACTAATATGTTTTCTTGTCTTATCTCTTTAAAGTCTACTAATCTTTTGATTGGAAGCTTCCGTGATAAGCTTCCGTAGTTATTTTGAATTTGTGTCAGTACTTAGCGTGTCATGTTTTCAAACATGATTTTTTATTTTCATTTAATGAGTATCCTGACACACTTTCTATTCTTAGCTTTTTGTTTTATTTTAGAATGAAATGACAGGTTCTACCTACCTCTTTGGTGAAACACAAAGCTCGAGGAATAGTTATTCACCACCATTGACCTGCTCTACATCAGAACATTAAATGCAAAGTCAAATATCATTCAATGATTCCAATGACAACTTTTCTATCCCTGCCTATTTAAAGCCAAAGGAGCATTTGAAGAACGGTGACCACAACATTCGAAGCTCTCAAGCATTCAAGCAATCATAAAACATCAAGAATCTTTGAAGCTTCATTAAAGTGCATTTACTCAGATCATTTACTACTTTACTTTCAAATCATTGTATCTGCCATTAGTTTAATCATTGTTTGAATCTCTCTCAACTACTTAGTTATTGAGAGATCATTGATTGTAACACACGAGATTGTTTTGTTCCTTGTAACATTCAATCCCTATAACTTACTGGTCCGTGTTGTATACTGATCCATTAGTGATCAGTTAGATTATTAATATTAGTGCACTTCAAAAATCTAAGTTTGACCAACTTCGTAGTGGACGTAGCAGTTTTCATACTGTGAACGACTTTACATATTGTGTTCATTACTGCTCGCTTTACTTTGACCAAACTGACCAAAGCTTAAGCCATTAATTACTTAAAGCTTCAGTCAACCTTTGTCTCATTACTTCAGTCAGTCATCAAACTGTTCATTAGCTAAACCTTTGACTGACCACTTATATTGATTAGTTGATTGTTTTATTTAAAATCGCTTTTCCGTTGCCAAAGTTTTAAAAGGTTTTAAAACTTATCAAAAAGATTTTATAAGGCTATTCACCCCCCATTAGCCTTACTATTTGCCTCAAGTGGACCTACAGATAAATCGGTCTCCAGATCCCAATAGCTGCACGATCGGTTCCATCAAACCCCGTGCAGACTTGACAATATCTCAAGCATTTGGTGGAGTAGAATTAGCTGCGTTGCTCACCTAGGAGGACCGACGGTCAGGGTTTTGAACAATAGGATGTGAATGTGTGTAATACCATTAAAGATATGAATGTCCACACTATCCTAGTGGTTAGGCAGGTCTACCAATTTGATCATCAAATAACACGTGACTATCCTAATTTATAAAGTATTATACGAGCGCCGCCGATATCGGTGTAGTCTGCTGGGTTTCTTTCCTGGGGACACCGAGAGCAATTGAGACATCTGTAATCGTCTGCACATATCCAAACTACCACAGAACTTGGTCAGGATGATATGACTCTACAACATTATTTGCTGAGATACATCCGTGGTAATATGAAATGATGTGGAATGGAAAATGTTCCCTCACCCTATCCGTATAGGGCTTCCAAATAACCTATAACAATTTAAGAAGCAAAAATTTAAAACATGTATATTGACTATGCATTTCAATGTATACAAATATATAAAAATATATAAATACTCACTTCACTAGGTTTAAAGGAGTCAAGAACCTCACGCATTGCCATTAATCTTTCCATAGTTGCTCCTTGATTGGCCTTTGGTAGCAACCTCGTTGCAAGAAGATTTTATTCATTGTAGTCAACGTCATGTGGCCTCAACATTTGGAATCGTTCGTATATCCATGCTTACATGAAATGCAATAAAACACACAATAATCATTCCATAGTTTAATAAATATTTATTTTAACATCTTGAAAATAAGTAAAAATATAAATTTGTTACCTCCAATGACGTGGAATATCTAGCCATCTTCTTGACACTGACTCTAGATGTTAGCCCTAGCTGTCTATAGAGATAAGCTAGAGTGGCAACACCCCATAAATACCTATAAATGCTGTCAAGATTGACCATGAACTCCAGATATGATGTGTTGACCCGAGGGCCACTCTTATCAGCAAAAATAGTACATCCTAAGGTGTATAATAAATAAGCCCTGACTGAGCCACTCTAGCTTCACAGAGGACCCCCTCGCACCTCGCATTCCTTCTATCTCTTCAGGGTAAGAAACTCCCAACACAATTTTAATATCATAAGTGGAGGTTGGTGTAAAACTCCGTCTTGATAAAACTGGAACCCCTGTGATCGGAAGACCTGTAAGGCAAAAGACATCATCTAATGTGATTGTCATTTCGCTAAAGGGTAGGTGAAAACTATTAGTCTCTGGGTGCCACCGTTCCAAAAAAGCAGTGACCAATACTTTGTCAACTTCATAGTACGATACTCACCTTAATTGATACAACTTGGAAGCTTTGACAAGATCCAACCATCTTTTAGAACATACATTCTTATGACAACTCCACTAAACTAGTTTCGATGCATGATTGTTACATTTGAGAACCCCTTTATCTTCCCCATTCCATATCCATTGTGCTACGTGTGTCTCATAAGTACTTAGTAGGGATGGATTAACAGAACCACCGGGAAATAAGGTATATGTCTCGTCTTCTCTTTCCTCTTTAACAACTTATTCTCCCTCATCTCCAATACCTCCCTCTCTTCCCAATTCGTCTATATCATCTCCAAAACCTGCATCTCTTTAAAAATCTTAATCATGCATGTGTATAGGGGTTGTTCTTATTCCTGTCGCACGTGTGGGGGATCTTCAAGCTGTTGTTGTTCACGCTTTCTTTCTATTCTATTTGAAGCTGTGGGTCTTTTCCTTTCATTTACATTTACTACAAAACCTGCACATAAGAAATATTTTTAGTTAAATCAATTAAACAAGAAATGTAAATAATCCAATATGTTGTTCAGCAGAGATTGAAGAAACACCACTACATGGTTAGGTCAGGGTTGGAGGAACACCACAGTGGTGTTCGGTCAACAGCAGCTAAACAACATAGTGGTGTTCGGTTGGGGTTGGCCGAACTCCATAGTGATATTCGGTTAGCCCTGGCCAAACATCACTGTGGTGTTCCTCCAGCCCTAGCCAAACACTACTGTGGTGTTTCTTCAACCAGTGCCAAACATTGAAGACCAAAATTTTTAACAAAACCCAACAAATACCATAGACATTGCAAATAAAATGATATTTAACACAAAAATTGAAACAAAAATGTTATTTGAACTTTAAAATGGAAGGAATTTAATAACTAGGGCCTTCCTCATTGTGGAAATAAAGTTCTTCTTTTTCTTCTTCTTTCTTTTCTTCTTCCTTCTCCAAACTGGATGATGGTTACTGGTTGCTTCTTCTTCAAAAACTTTCCTTTTTCGTCATGGTAATGTGGGTATGAGTGAAGGGAAGCAGAATGTTGCATTTGAAATTGGGGGAGGGAGTGCGGTTTTGCTGCTTTCTTCTTTGTCATGAAATGAGTTTGTTTAGGTTGGTGTATTGAGAAATGGGGGTGGGTGTGTTGATATTGGGTGGGTGTGTTGAGAAAGAATGAGTGATTTAATTGAGAGGGGTAAAATAGGAAATATAGAGGTGGTGTATTTAGTAATTAGGTTGGTGTGAAATTAGTATAGGGTGTGTTTTAAGAGAATGAGTGTATTTTGAGGAAGACGGGATGTTAATAGCCCCACCCTAAGCATATATAGGTGGTTAATACTTCACCGTTTCACTCAAATAGTCTACGTTTGAAAAGTTTAGTAATTAAGGTATATATATATATATGTATATATACATACATATATATATATATATATATATATATAACATATGTTAATGATAAAGTTTAAAACTTATGGAGATTGTAAGCATAATTTTTGAAAGTGAACTATTTAAGTGAAACATTTCAAAATAGAATAATGAATTCCTTACATGGAACAAATTGAAATTCTGATCTATGTAGAAGATGCATCCGCTATCTTTAATACCAATGACCATCCAAGATTGATCTTGATCTCACATAAATGAACTTTTTTTAATTTTTTAGGGAAACAGGGACGGCACCTTGCTAGATTTTATTAATAGAGAAAAGGAAAATACAAACTTGAGGGGGCGTGACAACTATAGTGTATCGTCTCTACAAAATGTCTATCTCCCAAATATGATTCATAACTTCATTCATTATTGGTTCAAACATATTTTATGATTATCTCATGTACTTCCCCTTTCCTAAACAACTGTGCTATTTTTCTTTTTCATTCGTTCCAAAATAACTGTTTAGCTTTTAAATTTTCAATTTTAGAAAAACGCTTTTGTTATTTTACCCTTACTGTCCTTGTTAGTTTAATGATGGATCCCACTTGTGCATGAGTTTTAAAATAAAATTCATAACATACCAATATTTATAATAGATTCAATTAATTTTTTTTCTTAATCTGTATGTTGGATCAAATATGACAATTATTTAGTAAGGGATGGAGTAGTTTTGATGTTTTAATTGCTGAAATAAGTAATAGCTTAAAGTTTGGTGACATCTACAAACACTATCGATGGACATAGAGTAATTTAGTAGGAAAATGATCTTGGTACAAGTTGGAGCAAAGAGAAAGCTCAAATGATTTTAACATCATAAAATCAAAGGACTTTGGGATGAAAGTGCAACCTTAGGTACTAACAATGCATGCCATGTGCTTGTACTTGTGGAGTTGGAATTTTCATGGATTTATAAGACAATTATGTTTACAGAGGTCAGATACTCGGGATGAGCCCTTTGGCAATGATGGGACCCAATAAAATACATTTTAGGTGGCAGAATCCCGCCTTGTCAAATGATGACCTGGCGACTGTTGCGACCTCCATCATCCTCGGATACTCGAGATAATATCTGAGAACCAACTAAAACCTCGTCGAGGATTCCCAAGATTGTCGTCCAAGGATTAACCCAACAACGGGTACCAATGTTCACTATTGCCCGACCTACGCCCATGATCAAGACATTTATTCCCTCTTCTTAACCATCAAGGAAGCACCACGAACGTCTACCCGAACGAAGCTCTTCGCAACCTCATACCGACCATCTAATCAGCATAAGTTATAACCAAGTAAGTCACATGTATTCAGTATAATCAACAACCAACTCAGTCCCATTACCAGTGTAAGAAGGATTACGACTGCCAACTTTCCCATACCAGTTGGAAATAATGACCAACCTACAAAGTAATGAGCTAACAATAGTTCATATCACATATTAATCAAGTAAGGATCACATGTATCAGGATATATGAGTCGAGTTACACCTCCGACTCACCAGCTCCCCTTATACACCATTCAGCTTTGAAGTTCATATCAAATCATTGTACCAATGTAATTCATATATCAAATATTCTGCGGAACAAGTCAACATGACCCAAGTCCCTATAACCTTGGCATCTATGTGACAACACCACTCTTGTCCAACAATCTACGTGGTGTAAACCCTACTTTGGCCAGAAATAGGGAGACAGGCTGGATTAAGGTCGCTACAACCCGACTATCACTGCACTCCGCCCCATGACAATCGGTAGTCAACCAAAACCCCCTGAAAGTTAGTATTCAAATGTGCACATCCGGTTAGTCAAGTTCACATTCACACTTTATTCCATATTCAGTTATAAATTCGGCATTTCGGTTATCCTACAAGGATCAATTCGAGTTCTAGATTCACAAATCAACATAATGAACACTTTAACCATCTCAAATCATTTAATATCAAGTCACAAACCATAAATCTCAGCCATGTTACATACTTTGTTCAAGTCAAATTCTTGCCGGTTTCACAATTCGAAGTTTACACGTGATTAACAACACTTTCAAGGCTCATATGAACATCAACACACTTTATTAACACATACCCATATTTTTATTAGTCTAATAAACATCATAGCATGGCTAAAAATCACAATCTTTCCATAATAACAACTTAGCAATTGATAATAGCTGAAATAAATAGATTAAACACAAACATGAAAAAGTTAATGGTCCCTTACCAAATCAAAGAGCAAAACCCTTGATTCACCCCTGTATTTCAGTGCTAGAACCAGCCAAAAAATCACTTAAACAAGTCCCTTGTTGCTGTCTTGGTGGAAGAACAAAACTCTTGCAACAAAACTCTAGAACCCCTAGGTTAATATGCTGAATTTTGGGAGGATTTTGGAGGATTTAAGAGAGAGATTTGAGGGTTTTCTGAGTTTAGAAGGCTAGGATATACTCTTTCAAGGCTTACCCATGTTTTAGACCAGATAAGGAAGGCCAAGCATGAGGTGGAAATCAACAAAAAAGCCAAAAAACACAAAACTGGACAGTCCGTACCAGGCGCGCTGGGGCGGGCACTGTTCACTTAGCATTGCGTAATTTTTTCGTTTCGCTCCGTTTTCTCGATTTGATCGCTTGTACACCCCTAGGTATGATTGTAAAACATTTATAACACATCAAAGGATGTTCATAAAGGTTCAATATCATTCTTGAATCAATTTAAAGTCACGAGAAACTTCACGAAACCGAAAACAATGTCAACAACTTCTTCGTTTTGTAACTTCAAATTAACACAACATATTTCACTTTTTCAAAGCCCGATTTAACAACATGAAACCTTTATAACATCATGTATATCTAGGTATAAAGTATCATGGTTCATCTCTTTCATTTCAGTTCAAATTACGCTACGAAACAATGCAAGAAAGTAACGTACCGAAACATGAAATCATGAGTTTACAACTCATCAAATCAATACCATGAACTACGATAATCACATTAACAATGCATGCACATAATTATATTATTAATATGCTAATGAGATGCTTGGTTATTACACTGGGAATAGAGCAATTGCACCCCAGGCGATAGCTTTATAGGCAGAAACAATTGGGGACAGGGCGATCACCCCAGATCGCCCTAGAGCGATCGCTCTGTGGTCAGATTGTGGGCTCTATTTTTCTAAAAAGTTTTGTTTCACTCTCTACTTAAAAATCTTTCAGCCTATTGTCACCCACGTCCTTTAACCTGGGTTAGCCCCTCCTTCCACCTCTAAATCACCTTAGGGAGTAAACTTAATACTCTCATTCCTTCCCAAATCAACCAAGGTTGAGAGAGAGAGTCTTTGTGTGCTGGAAGGTGAGAATAGTGTGTGTTCTTCAACAAAACCAAGTTTCAACCCTTTGATTTTTATCTAAGGCCTTGCACGTGTTGGGGCTAACTAGGGGAGCAACTTTGAACGCTTTGATTGTGTTGTTGGTTTGATTCTTCATTTTTAGGTAAGTTACTAATTCCTCTTTTGTATGCTTAAAAATTGTTACATGTATGATTCATACAAACATGCATGACTTGTATAAATGTTGTTTTCATGTGTAAATGTTATGATGAGATGTATATCATGTTCATGTACTAAGTGTTGGGTTTGGATGATGTTGCATGTTGAAATTGAGTGCTCAACCATAGAATTGAACTCAAGAACAAGTTAGAGACTTTAATTGGGAAATTTTGCATATAGCAATTATACCCAAATTTTAGAAGTGTAGAAATGACTCTAAGAAGTTGATTTTTAGTTAGAGAAACAATTACGGAACACCATGTTCAAATCCTACAAAAATTAGAGTTCGTTTGATATGGATTTTGGTCCTCTAGGTAATTGATACTGGTAAGTTAGAGACTTGTAAATTATCTCTAAAGTTGTGGTCTAAAGTTCTTGAACAATATATTTGATGATCATAAATTGTAGAATAATATACTCTACATGTTATTTGTCAAGTTCACTACTTTTGAACTTGATAGTTATTTACATAAGTTGAGTAAAAATACCTGCTTGTGCATTGTGTAAGTCCTGGCGTCGTCGTTGTTAGTGTTATGGTGGGACGACCTATAGTCTTTACAAATCAATGTTTGTGATCGCTATAAGTCACCGTACCGGAGATCACACACCCTCTTTTGTTGGCCACAGTTGAGATGTCACGACCCTACTCGAATTCCTACGTGGAATCCCCAAGTCGGATCGCGAAGGACGAGAAACACAAAATATACATCTCAAAAATTCCTTTTGATGCAAGTATAAAGCAAATGCATAAAACCCTGTAATGCATGTGCAAAGCTTTTCTTTAAAACCAAAACAAAACTTCATCGGCATGTAAACAAGCCAAAAACTTAACTTGTTTAAAAACGTAGTTTGAATATAAAACCGATCATGTAATCATCAACCTCCACGAACAACAAGCTCGGAGAACAACAACAATAAACAAATCATAGTATACGGAAGTAACAAGTAATAATGATTACATCAAGCACGACAACCATGTCGGCATAACCAAAACAATAATACAATCAAAAGAACCAATGCACACTACCCAACATTACAATGTTTAGGTAACAATGTATATCCTCGGTCTCACCAAAAGAAATACAAAGGCCCGAAGAGCACAACCAAAAGAACAACCTGCAGAAACGCTGAGACGAAGTAAACTCCTACTATGGGTTCCTCGCCGGACCGTGATCTAAGGAAAACAAATAAACATTGGACTGGGTGAGTTTAAAACTTAATAAGCTACTAATGCAACAATAAGTCATACGAGAAGCAAGACAATAATATTAACAAGTGCAATAAGCTATGGCTTGATATATCATCCACGAATCATAAAATATATTAAACATCTCATAACAACAAGTTACCCTATACTACATGAGAGGCTCAACAGTCACCAACCGACCCATATAAGTTGGAAACCATGACCAATATTTGCATATATAGGAACCACATGAGTGCGATATATAAACACTTTTTAAAAGGATACTATATTGAGGTACACCTCCAATATACCCAATACTTCCAACCAACCAACATATAATATACCAATGTTGGAGCCGTTGTTGACGTGCTCGATCGACGAATCAAAACCATAACCAATTCTGTGTGAACCATTTTCTATATTCACGTCGACGGGTGATTTTAATCCCTACGACCTAAGAATCAGCCACGGAATAGCATACCAAGGTTGCATTTATTCCATACAACAAATGGTACTATGCCCCTACTGTGGCCAACGGTAAGGCGATGCTCGATGTATTGGCCATCAATTATTACGTAGCCCCGGCTCCCGCATTAATCGAGCATCAATACACCACCAACAAATAATCCATGGACATAACAAATGCACAAGTAGATGTTTACTTGCCATTCACAACAACAATACACACTCCAAGATAGAGAGTACAACATCATTAAACATGAATGTCTCAAGTAGGCAATAATAATCCTACTCACATAATCAACAATCTCATAATATTTACGAGACATAAACAACAACATCAAACACACTTTGGGTAACTAATTTTCCTAACAAAACTCTCGTATCACAACGAACTCCCCAAGTCACACACTTGGTCTCATCAATTATAAAAACCTATTTAATTCCGTTAGAGTCATCAATTATTTCTAATGAGTTCGAATCGAAGAAGAATCATTTTTACTTCAAAATTAATAAGTGATACCATTTCTATGTGTACCAACCAAGACAAAACAAGTTTTCCAACATATAAAACAAGTCATCCACGAAATTTAAATGGCTCAACATCAAAACATACTCAAATATGTTGATTTTAACATATAAATGCCATTTTACAAGGCTAGGATGTCATGCAAGACATAAATAGAGAAGGAGAGGGATAGTAGCTTACTTCTAACAGAAATTAACCCAAGAAAAACCTTATGAAACCCATATGAAATTCAAGGGAAGTGATCTCCTAGTCAGTAGCTCCATAATGGCAAAGTCGGATCGTGATTTGGACTTCAAATGAGAAAGCTATGCAACTTTCTCACTCTAGAACTCTCACTTTTCTTTCTCTAAGTTTCAAGGTTGAAAATGGTGAAATGAAGAGAGTTTCAGCTCTCTAATGGTGTTAAGGAGTCTCATCAAGTCTGATCTAAGAGCCCCAAGTCATGTCTAATCCTCAGCTCTTGGATGTAAGTCAAGTGGTCAAATCACTTAAAAGTTCGTCAAACAAACAAAGCAGAGCACGACGTTAAGTGGCCGTGCTATGCGGACGCATAGCTCCTATGTGAGCTCCTTATGCGGCCACATACAATCTAGAAACTTTGAGGTTCTAAGCGAGCTGGCGCAATGCAGACGCATAGCTCCTATGTGAGTGCCTAAGTCGGCCGCGTAGATTCTAGAAAACTTGAGGTTTAAGTGCGAATGCACTATGCGGTTGCATAGCGACTGGTTCAGGTCAAAAGGCTTCCAAACACATCCAAAGTGATTCCAAAACACTCCCAAGTCATCCAAAGATGATACCAACCTCAAACCAAGTCCAAAACACAAGAGAAACTCATACTATACAACCTCTAACAAGGTTAAGAATGCAATCCAATACAAGTACCAATGATTGTAAGGATTTAAACACTAAACAAGACATATGAGAAGTATGAAATCAACTCAAATGTAAACGTGCTAGGATGAAGAATATACATGAAATGATAATGATACCAATGAAGTAAATAATCATGATGCAAAAGTATGTCATGAATGATGCGGGTGTTACATTCTCACCCCCTTAGAATAAATTTACCTGCGAATTTACTTACCAATCTCCTTGAACAAAGACAAATACTTCTCACGCATCTCATGCTCTAATTCCTATGTGGCTTCCTCAACATTGTGATTCCTCCACAAAACCTTCATAAGATGAATAGTCTTGGTCCTTAAAACATGTTCCTTTAAGTATCCTTACGGGTTCTTCAACATAAGAGAGATTGGTTGACAAATCTACCGGTTCATACTTTAAAATATGCGATGCATCCAACAAATAATTCCTCAACATCGATATATGAAACACGGCATGAATACCCGACATCAATGGTGGCAAAGCAAGCCAATATGCCAACTTCCCAACTTTCTCCAATATTTCAAATGGTCCAACATAACTCGGAGCCAATTTACCTTTCTTCCCAAATCTTTTAACCCCAATTTGAGACGACACCTTCAAGAACACACGATCACCAACCTTAAACTCAAGGTCTCGTCACCTATTATTTGCATAACTTTTCTGTCTACTTTAGGCCATTTTCAATCTTTCCCAAATAATTTTCAAATTCTCGGCCGATTCAAGAACTAAATCGGGTCCCCATAACTTCGCTTCACCAACCTCATCCCAACAAATCAACGAGCGACATTTCCTTCCGTAGAGTACCTTGTAAGGAGCCATACCAATACTCGAATGATAACTGTTGTTGTAGGCAAACTCTATCAACGGTATATGCGAATCCCAAATGCCTTTAAAGTCCATTGAACAAGCCCTCAACATGTCCTCAAGTGTTTGAATAGTTCTCTCGAACTGTCCATCTGTTTGTGGATGAAATGCTGTACTAAGAGTCAATTTCGAACCCAATGCATTCTGAAGTTTTTGCCAAAACCGCGAAGTAAACCATGGATCTCTATCCGATACGATGCTAACTGGAACTCCATGAAGTCTCACAATTTCCTGAATGTACAAGGTAGTAGGCTTCTTCATAAAATAAGTCATCGCAATAGGAACAAAATGAGTTGACTTGGTCAATCGATCGACAATAATCCAAACCGAATCATGACCTCGTCGAGTTCGTGGTAACCCAGTCACAAAATCCATAGCAATGTTCTCCCACTTTCATTCCGGAATCTCTAATGGTTACAATAGTCCTGCAGGTTGTTGGTATTCCACTTTTATCCTTTAACATGTCAAACACCTCGAAACAAACTCGGCTATTTCCCTTTTCATTCCGTTCCACCAAAAATTCGTCTTCAAATCCCTATATATCTTTGTACTTCCCGAATGAATCGTATACTTAGATTTATGAGTCTCATCCAATACCTACCGTTTTACATCATCAATTGTTGGCACACAAACTCTACCTCAAAACAAAAGCATACCAACATTATTCCTTGAAAAATATGATGTCGTATCCTCATCTAATTCCTCAATCAACTTTTTTAATTCCAGATCACTCTCTTGAGTTTCCTTAATTCGCTGAAGCAAAACCAGTGTAGCTCGAATGTTAGCAAATATCACCCCATGGTTAGACATACAAGGGCTCCAATCCCGAGCATCCTCAAGCATCTTCCATTCACGTGTCATCAGAAAAAAACATAGGCTTTCCTACTAAGGGCATCGGCCACAACATTGGCCTTTCCCGGATGGTATAGAATAGAGCAATCATGATCCTTTAACCTTTCCATCCACCTCCGTTGCCTATTATTCAACTCCTTTTGTGAAAAAAAATACTTAAGGCTCTTATGATCGGTAAATACCTCAAACATAACCCCATAATGACAATGCTTCCAATTGTGAAGAGCAAAAATAATTGTTGCTAACTCCATATCATGTGTCGGATAATTCTGTTCACACTTAGTAAACTTTTGATAAGCATATGCTATAACCCTTCCATTCTGCATCAACACACATCCCAAGCCTTCTTTCGAAGCGTCACTATAAATAAGCAACCCATCATGTCCGTTCGGCAAAGCTAAAATCGGTGCCGTAGTCAATCTCTTCTTCAACTCTTGGAAGCTCACATCACATTTATCATTCCAAACAAAAGCGTTATTCTTTTGTGTCAAAGTAGTCAACGGAGTTGCAATCCTAGAAAACCCTTCTATGAACCTCCGATAATACTCCGCTAAACCCAAAAAGCTACGAACTTCCGTCACAGTCTTGGGTCTCTTCCAATTCACGACTGCCTCAATCTTAGCGGGATCAACCGCTATCCCTTCACCCGATACAATATGGCCCAGAAAAGCCAGTTCCTCAAGCCAAAAGGCACATTTGCTAAATTTAGCAAACAACTTCTTCTCCTTCAAAATCGTCAATACCAACCTCAAATGTTTCTCATGCTCTTCACGGGACTTAGAATAAACCAAGATATCGTCAATGAACATAACCACAAAGCAATCAAGATAAGGTAAGAACACCCTATTCATCAAATCCATAAATATGGCTGGTGCATTAGTCAACCCAAAAGGCATAACCACAAACTCAAAGTGCCCATAACGAGTCCAAAAAGCCGTCTTAGGAATATCCTCCACTCGAACCTTCAATTGATAGTAACCGTTCCTGAGATCAAACTTAGAGTACACTACGGAACCTTGAAGTTGATCAAATAAATCGTCAATATGTGGAAGAGGATATTTATTCTTAATGGTCACTTGATTCAATTCCCTATAATCAATACATAACCTCAAAGACCCATCTTTCTTCCTCACAAACAATACCGGTGTGCCCCAAGGTGATACACTCGGTTTAATAAAACCCTGATCAAGTAACTCCTCCAATTGGACTTTCAACTCTTTCAATTCAGTCGGTGCCATACGATAAGGTGCTTTCGAAATCGGTGCGGTCCCTGGTAACAATTCAATACAATACTCCAACTCTCGGTCTGGAGGAAAATCATAATCAACTGAAAATACATCCGGAAATTCATGAACAATAGGAACATCCTCTAAGGTAACAACCTTTTGTGATCTATCAACAACACAAGCCTAATAACCTGAACATCCATGAGAAAATAACTTTTGAGCTTTCAAAGCTGAAATAAGCTGAGTACCGCCCATAATCTTATCACCCATAAACACAAATGAAGGTACATTTGGTAAATCAAAGGTAACCAATTTCTTACGACAATCAACAATAGCGTGATGAGCATGTAACCAATCCATTCCCAAAATGACATCAAAATCACGTATAGGCAATATGACCAAATTCGCAGGTAAGTGATGATCATCAATAACAACATCACAAGCACGATAAGCACGATAAACATCCAAAGCTACGTGGCACTCTCCCAACGGAGTAGACACCTCCAACACATAGGGAAATAACTCAGGTATAGCATGCAAATGATAAGCAAAATGTGACGCAATGTAAGAATGTGATGAACCTGGGTCTATTAACACTCGGGCTTTCTCACTAGAGATGGTTAAATTACCTCTTATGACATTAGGGGCCTCGGGAACTCCCCTCTGGTCTAAGGCAAAGACTCGACCTTGCACTCTAGGACAACCCTCGTTATCTCTCTTAACCCCAGCGTTCTGTTGTGTATTTCCTGGCTGTGTCCCTTTATTCTTAGGGCAATCCCTCTAGAAATGTGTGCCATCACCACACAATAAACATTTCCCTTGTTTTAACCAACACTTATCTTCATTATGCCCACTCTTCTTACAAAACCCATAAGTAATCCTTGCATCACACTGTCCACGGCCAATATTTCCCTGACTCCCAGTTTACTGATGAAACTGTCCTCCCTGGCGACTAGTGTTACTCCCCCTGTTAGTAGTCCCACTTGCACCCTGTCTCTTCCATTGTGACTGTGATGATTGTGAGTTTCCACTTGTACTACCCTATCTGCGACGGTGTTCCTCTATATCATGTTCAATCCTATAAGCTTAATCCACTACACTTTGATAGCTTGGCAACTCAAGTGGTAAGACTTGCTTACGATATTTCGTCCTCAAACCTTTCACGAAGCGATAGATCTTTTTCTCCGTTGTTGAAATCAAATATACACAATACCTTGCCAATTCAGTATACTTGGCAGAGTACTGAGCAACTATCATCGTCCCCTGATTAAGACCAAGAAATTCCACTTCCTTCTTTGCTTGAACAACATCTGGTACAAAATGATTTCTAAACTCCCTCAAGAACATTTCCCAAGTGTGAACCACACGATCTTGTACCCAACTTGCATCTATTACCTTCCACCAGTGCTCCAATGCATCCTCCTGTTTGAATGCTGTGAACTTAATTTTGTTTTCCTCGGTACATTCTATTGCTACAAAAATCTTTTTCAGAGATTCAATCCGCATTTTTGCTTTTATCGGATCAGGCTCACCATCATAACTACGAGGTTTCATCTTCAAGAACCTCCCCAATCTGTGATCATAGTCTCCATTTCCCCTTGCTTGTCCATGTCCTGCCATTGCCTGTCTGTGCAAATCCATAGTCTGTCGGTTCATTTCCATCATAGCTTTCATGAAAGTCTCATTCGGATTCACATTTGCCTCAAGTGGTGCATTTGGTTGCCCTGTCGACTGAACTCTCGGTTGATTAGGAGGTGGTCTAAGTGGTGAAGCATGACTTTCAGCTCCAGTGGCTTCCTTAACTTGACTCGTACCAACCCCATCTGTATTGGTACCGTGACGTGTCTTTACCATTGTCAAACACCTACAACAAACACTCGACGTTAACGACTCAAACACACAACCCACCCTCCTAAACCAAGAATCCATTCTAGGTTATCTAACTTATGCTATGATACCAACTGTCACGACCCTACTCGAATTCCTACGTGGAATCCCCAAGTCGGATCGCGAAGGAAGAGAAACACAAAATATACATCTCAAAAAATCCTTTTGATGCAAGTATGAAGCAAATGCATAAAACCCTGTAATGCACGTGCAAAGCTTTTCTTTAAAACCAAAACAATACTTCATCGGCATATAAACAAGCCGAAAACTTAATTGTTTAAAAACGTAGTTTGAATATAAAACCAATCATGTAATCATCAACCTCCATGAGAAACAAGCTTGGAGAACAACAATAATAAACAAATCAGCGTATGCAGAAGTAACAAGTAATAATGATTACATCAAGCACGACAACCATGTCGGCATAACCAAAACAATAATACAATCAAAAGAACCAATGCACACTACCCAACATTACAAAGTTTAGGTAAAAATGTATACCTTCGGGCTCACCAAAATAAATACAAAGGCCCAAAGAGCACAACCAAAAGAACAACCTAAAGAAACGCTGAGACGAAGTAAACTCCTACTATGGGTTCTTTGCTGGACCGTGATCTAAGGAAAATAAATAAACATTGGATGGGGTGAGTTTAAAACTCAATAAGCTACTAATGCAACAATATGTCATACGAGATGCAAGACAATAATATTAACAAGTGCAATAAGCTATGGCATGATATATCATCCACGAATCATAGCATATATTAAACATCTCATAAAAACAAGTTATCCTATACTACACGAGAGGCTCAACAGTTGCCAACCGACCCATATCAGTTGGAAACCATGACCAACATTCGCATATATAGGAACCACATAAGTGCGATATATAAACACTTTTTAAAAGGATACTGTATTGAGGTACACCACCAATATACCCAATACTTCCAACCAGCTAACATATAATATACCAATGTAGGAGCCGTTGTTGACGTGCTCGTTCGACGAATCAAAACCATAACCAATTCTGTGTGAACGATTTTCTGTATTCACGTCGGCGGGTGATCTTGGTCCCTACGACCCAAGAATTAACCACAGAATAGCATACCAAGGTTGCGTTTATTCCATATAAAAATTGCGCTATACTCCTACCGTGGCCAACGGTAAGGCGAGGCTCGATGTATTGGCCTTCAATAATTACGTAGCCCCGGCTCCCGCAATAATTGAGCGTCAATACACCGCCAACAAATAATCCATGGACATAACAAATGCACAAGTAGATGTTTACTTGACATTCACAAAAACAATACACACTCAAAGATAGGGAGTACAACATCATTAAACATGAATGTCTCAAGTAGGTCATAATAATCCTACTCACATAATCAACCATCTCATAATATTTACGAGACATAAATAATAACATCAAACACATTTTGGGTAACTAATTTTCCCAACAAAACTCTCGTATCACAACGAAATCCCCAAGTCACACACGTGATCTCATCAATTATGAAAACCTATTCAATTCCGTTAGAGTCATCAATTGTTTCTAATGAGTTCGAATCGAAGAAGAATCATTTTTACTTCAAAATTAATAAGTGATACCATTTCTATGTGTACCAACCAAGACAAAACAAGTTTTCCAACATATAAAATAAGTCAACCATGAAATTTACTTGGCTCAACATCAAAACATACTCAAACATGTTGATTTGAACATATAAATGTCATTTTACAAGGCTAGGATGTCATGCAAGACATAAATAGAGAAGGAGAGAGATAGTAGCTTACTTCTAGTATAAATTAACCCAAGAAAAACCATATGAAACCCACATGTAATCCAAGGGAAGTGATCTCCTAGTCAGTAGCTCCACAATGGCGAAATCAGATCGTGATTTGGACTTTAAATGAGAAAGCTTTGCAACTTTCTCACTCTAGAACTCTCTCTTTTCTCTCTCTAAGTTTCAAAGTTGAAGATGGTGAAATGAAGAGAGTTTCAGCTCTCTAATGGTGTTAAGGAGTCTTATCAAGTCCAATCTAATAGCCCCAAGTCGTGTCTATTCCTCAGCCCTTGGATGTAAGTCAAGTGGTCAAATCACTTAAAAGTTCGTCGAACAAACAAAGCAGAGCACGACGTTAAGCGGCCGCGCTATGCGGACGCATAGCTCCTATGTGAGCTCCTTATGTGGTCGCATACAATCCAAAAACTTTGAGGTTCTAAGCGAGCTGGCACAATACGGACGTATAACTCCTATGCGAGTGCCTTAGGCGGTCGTTTAGATTCTAGAAAACTTGAGATTTAAGTGCGAATGCACTATACGGCTGCATAGCGACTGGTTCAGGTCAAAAGGCTTCCAAACACTTCCAAAGTGATTCCAAAAACTCACAAGTCATCCAAAGATACCAACCTCAAACCAAGTCCAAAACACAAGAGATAACAAGGTTAAGAATGCAATCCAATACAAGTACCAATGATTGTAAGGATTTAAACAGTAAACAAGACATATAAGAAGTATGAAATCAACTCAAATGCAAACGTGCTAGGATGAAGAATATACATGAAATGACAATGATATCAATAAAGTAAATAATCATGATGCAAAGTATGTCATGAATGATGCAGGTGTTACATGAGATGTAGCCCTATTGTTGTAGCAATATGTCTGACTTTGGCTTGCTAGAATTCTGACTGGTTTGTCGAATGAATATCAATATATCCCACATGAGTATCAGTCCATGTATTTTTTTTCGTGTATTGCTGGAGCAACGCGAAGAAGAAGAAAGAGAAATGATATCCTTTATAATGTGATTTATTTACAAGCACTTATGTGTTAATCAAGGTGCTATGTGAGTTGAATGATTTGTATATCAATGATGATGATACATGCTTTATTGTGGTATATAAATGCTATTAACATGTTATTATTTTAGCTTGAGTATTATGCCATGTCATGTAGTTGCATTTAGTAACTTATTGAGTTTTGGCTCACCCCGTTTGTTGTTATATGTTTTTCCTTAGATCCGAGTCAGCCTAGAAGTTCGCGGTGAGGATGGAAAGTTTGTGTTTAGTTTGAAGGTTGTCCTTTCGTTTAGTAGTATTTCTTTTGGTAAGGAAGTTGGTAGCCGACATGTGCATGTCGTGCTTGTGTATATTACTTGAGATTGTTTTAGTTCCTTCTCGAGCATGTTGTGGCTCGTGGTTTATGTTGATATTCCCGCATGTTGTGGCTGATGTTGTTA
The DNA here is from genome assembly GCA_016624345.1 of Platycodon grandiflorus. NCBI lineage: Eukaryota > Viridiplantae > Streptophyta > Magnoliopsida > Asterales > Campanulaceae > Platycodon > Platycodon grandiflorus. Next base: position 33,607,413 of record CM028364.1, read on the forward strand.
TTGTTGTGTAGTTGTTTTATTTCTAAAGCCTTAGACTTGTGGCTTTAGTTGTTGGGTTCGGTTGTTGTGTCGCTAAAGACTTGTTTATATTAAATCAGGTTTTATTTCATCTGTTATAATTTGTTGTGAGTGCGGGTGGTTACACCACGTGCTTTTCTTGTTGTTTTGAGTTGCGTTGCTTTGGCGAACCGACCTTGGGATTTTGTATAGAGATCCGAGTTGGGGCGTCACACCCCGCCTATGCGGCAACGCTAGGACCAGAATTGTCATAACCAGAAAAAGATCAAGGGGCAAGCCCGCCTGTGCGGCTGCGCCGCCCCTTTTAACTACTTTGAAATTTTGAATTTTTGGCAAGAATTTACCATTTTCCCCTTAGCTGATATTTTGGAGGTCGTAGAAGGCTGTATATTAGCCATAGAAAGTGAGAGACTTCACTTTCATTCTCCATCCCATAAGGTTGGAGAGAGAAAGAGAGAGATAGAGAGAGAGATAAGGAGTCTAGGGTTTTTAGAGTGAGAAACTAGAGATTTTTCAAAATTCAAGGCTTGTCTCGATGATCTGACACCATAGAAGCGAAGAGCTCGATGAGGGGAAGATTTCTACCCAAAGAAATCTCATTTTCATTAGTGGAGTTTTGGTAGTGGTGTAATTGCTTTTAAAATCTTTCTCGTTATGATTAAATTTGGTGTTGTATGCAATATTTGGTGGGGTAGAATCTTATGATACTATAAAATGGTGCTATATGATTTGCGTGCATTTCTCCTACATGCGTAATAGATAAATATGATGAAAACCATGTTGTGATTGCGAATTATAAGTTGGACTACTAAATTATGAAATGTGACATTGGACTCTATAGAGTTCGATTTCGAAATGAGAAATGCTTGTGTGGTTGTGTGTCGCAACCTATGACATCTAAACTTGTAGGGAAATTGGGGAAAATGAATAAATGGTGTAATTTGTGAAATTGGGGTTATGGAATCTACGGAGACCAAAAGTAATGCCGATAGAATTACTTGGTGAAATGCGTAGTTCGTTGACCTATAAATGAGTTAGGATTCCCGATATGAAATACGTGAATTATTAGTTGACCTATTAAGCAACACTTTGGTAGTTGACTTTACGGAGTCTATCCGGGATAAGAATTATGTGGATAATGTTGCTTATCTTCTCTACTTGCTTAGTAGTTTGAGGGGTTGATAAATGAAACAATTGGTTAAGTGGTTCTTTGGTACAACTGTGGTATTTGTCTATACGAAACCCAATTTGTTGTCAACTCTATATAAGTTTATATGATGGGATGCCATCACGTTCTACATGAACCCAATATGTTGTAAACTAATAATTGTGAATAAAGAAGTTAATCAGGGGGTCATAGCATCACCGACGTTCATGGGGTGGAGTGCTAGTGAACGTCGTTGTTAGAGCTATGGTTGGCCTGAACCCCTCCGCTATTGGACAAAGTGGGGGACTGGCACATCTCATGCTAGCTGAGGTGGTGACTGAACCACGTGATCTTCCAGGGACGTAAGGGATTGGTCTTACAAAGGGTCCAGTAGGCGCTCTCTCATATATGCTATTTATTGAAGTCGGTATCACACTAATATGCTAATAGGTTCAAAGATGTAATAAGGTTGGACGTTAGTCAAAGGTGTACCTTGACCCCTGTATCCATTTATATGTGTTTACTTACAGTTCATTATGTAATCCCTATACAAACGAGTAGGTCTTGGTCTCTAACCAGTATGGGATGGTTAGCGGTAGCTGAGCCTCTCTTGTAGTATATGTTTGACTGGTTATAACATGCTACCTATTATATATTGTTATCGTAGAGATTCGTTATATACTATATTATTTGATATATGAACTGTATTGCATGCTAGCATGCCATGTAGCTGCATAGTAGTAACTTACTGAGTCTTCAAATCATTCCTTCCATATTTGTTTTCCTTAGCTTGTAAGAACTCGAGTAGTAGAAGTTAACGAGGCTGGAAAGGTATACCTAGGCTACGAGTACTACCCTTTACTTTTGGGATGTCGGTGTACTTGGGAATGAAGATATCATGTAATTATATAAACTCTTTGTTGGGTTGTATATTATTATTAGTTGTCGTATTTGTTCTGACACTTGATGTCGTGGTATACTAGAATTGTTATCTAGATAATGTTGTATATATGTTATGTGATGGTTTTGGTCATGTGGCTGTTCTGGTTATGGTTGTTGATACTGAGCGGTGTAGCTTGACGATGTAGTTGTTGTTATTCATCTCTGAGCCTTATAGCACGTCGAGGTGTGTGGTTGTATTGTGGTTCTCCAGCTTGGGTTATAGTTATCGAGGTGGTTTAGTCGTTGTTGTTGTGGTTATTTTTGGTATTGTGATTTTTTTGAGTTGGTTTAGCTCGTTGTTATAAAAGTTTATATGATATATATGTTGGGCTCATGTCCTACTTTGGGGCTCCAAGTACGGGGTTTGGGTTGGGGTGTGATAGTTGGTATCAGAGCATCAGTTCCTTGTTTAGGAATTGGGGTTAAGAACTAAGGAAATCGATGGTACGGTGGTATCTTGTTTGGTCGTTGAGGTATTAAGGTTCACTGGTAGTGGGTAGACTACCACGCTGTGGGTATAAATGTCAATAAGATTTGAGTTAAGTTGGGATGCATATGATAGAATAGAGAGTAGCCGTTGTGGTATGTTGTTAAGGATTAAGGTGATCACCGATGTTGGTATTCAGAATTTTTGTGGAGTTGGTTATCGTGGCGAAGTACTGAGGTAATGTTGATGGTTAAATAGCTTCAGAAGATAAGATTACCCAGGTTCAAATACTGAGCAGACTTCACATCATAATATGGGGTATTAAGTGATTGATTATTTGAAGTAATCATGGTCATATCATTGGGGATAACTAGTTCAACTAGAAAGGCGTAACCAAGGATAAGAAAAGTGATTTGGGGCTTTTCTCTTAAGAGTAATCAATTGTTGGTCTATTTAGTGTTCTGAAACAAGTGGCGTTAGAGGTATTAGTTTACTCTTAGTGGTGAATGATCAGAGTTGAGTTAATATCGTGGAATAGTGGTTAATTCATGGTATAAGGTATCGTTCGTAGGTGACCATCCGAATAGATACGAATGTGCTTAGGTCACAAATCTCTTACTTTTTAAAAGTCAACATTAATTGAGCATAGTGCCGCGGTAGTATTAATTTGCATCTAGAGTATGTATGTTGCATTTTCTCACTCATATGCATGAGCATGCATGAGACCGATATTAAGGGCACAGTTTTCCACATGTCCCTAGTGCCCTTGCGACGAAAGCTCTTGAAGCCACTTCAGAAGGGCCCCAGAATTGGTTGTCAAGAGGTATTTTTCAAAGAACTAAGTTTGCTAGCATGTAAAATAGAAATCGACCAAACCTGTTACCAAATGGAATAGAACAGTAAAAAGGAATCACAATTTTCGAACTAAAACTGTGTTTTCCAATTGGTATATGTGGTGTAAAATTGGATTGGTATAGTTTCACATGCATGAACACCATTGTATTTCTTTTTCGAGGTTAGGCTCCTCCGTCCTCCCACTTATAAAGGCAAGACTGGTTGTCCCCCTCAAGTTTGTAATTTTTTTTTCTATTTAATAAAATCTAGCAGAGTGCCATCCCTGCTCCCTAAAAAAAAAATTAAGAAAACCATCACATACTGATAGCTACCTATAAACGTAGCTTTGTGGCCATATTACTAGTATAATGCATTCCGATATGTGCATGGGTTATGTGTAATATGATGGATATCTTACGGTGAATCATCCTTTGTGCCACTTATGAATATCTATTCTCTTATGAATTGAGTCCAATACTGATAAAGTGTAGAGCATGGCCCATACTATTCGGACCACTAGGAAGTCCACAGCGTCTTCAACATAGTCGTGCCACCAATCGGAGGATGCAAGCAATTAGAGAGCCACTTAGAGCTCACGTAAGGAACTTGATGATAGCTCTGAGGAGTGCTTAAACCTGTGCTGAATAGGCTAAGGATGAGATAGTACTGGACTTGGAAGATGCCCCAGATGATAATGAAGGCAGCTGTATTAACCTAGTGATAGTGGAATCGGACGATGAAGATGGCATTGTAATATTCTCGTCTGATAACGAGGACTAGTAATGTAGTGGTATATGTCGTGATTATTCTTACCCTAACGTATATCAGGAGGAACTTTGATGCTAGTATAAGATAACTCTGGATGACAGTATATGTAGCAACCCGGGTTCACCGTATCGAGCCCTGTGGGTCCCAGCCTAAGTCCTTCCCCATTGTTACTAGTCACAAGTCTTCCCACTCCTAGTAGTGGATTTCTTGCCTTCCCTCACAGTCGAACCCTTGACCTCTAGGTTAGGACAAGGTCTTTAAATATGAGTATGAGTACCAATTGAGCTAAAACAATATTGACACCACCTACAATCCAAGGAGTACCTTGGGTGCTTGAACTAAAATCCACCAAATCATCCCATAAATCCTGCCGATCCTGAGAGTTACACTAGGCATACACACATGTAAAATGGGAATACGAAGGCCAAGAATAATGTTGGATACGAAGAGTGAGATGATGGACAGAATCATGCACTAAACTACAAGTGTAACTTGACTTAACAAAAATCTAAATAAAACTAGAGGTGTTTGAAAATCAATATCAAAAATTTATAAGATTGGCCTTCGCACCATCTAACATTGGTTCAAATATGGAAATAAAAGAAATATTGTGAGTTCGAACTAATTGATTATGACAATAAATCGTGGGATCATTCCCAATCCTACTCACATTCCAAAACAAGGCTTTAAGATCCATAGACAGTAACTTAGGGATCCTCCGTTGTGAGCTTGGCTGCCATAGAGCGAGTTCATCTATTTGTTGGGAGAATAGGTGATGTGAATTTACCCGATTGTTTGGGGTGAATTCGCTCTAAGACCAGATCGAAGATTATGCACCCAACGAAGAACGTGGAAATAGAACTCGAACACTTGAAATGAAGGAAAAACGCAGCAAACAATGGAAATTAGGAATGATAGTTTGAGCCTCCCTCGACCCGCTAATCGCAATGACTAGGAACCTTGGGGTGTGATGGAGAACCGAAGACGTGATTTCGTACGACCCATGAATCACGGAATGGCACAACCTCCCGACTCGCAGAGATTGATAAGTTCAAGTGCTGGCTTCTAATCCAAGAAACCAAAGTAACTCACAAACTCAATTTGTGAAAAGAGAAAACTCTCAAAAATTCTATTTGCATATATGATTCAACCAAGATTGTTTTTTACATAGAGAAACCAGCCTTATATATGTCCTACAGGTCTAAAATCCCAAAATGTAGAAAAACTACTAAAAAAAATGACAAACAAGTCAAAAACCATCCGAATTCCAATTCTGGCCGTACGGCGAGCACATGGGCGAGCTAAGGTGCGGACCTCCCAGTAATTTTGACTGGAAAACGTTCAAACTTGGCAAAATTTTAAAAATCAGAAAATCATGCTTGGCACAGCCGCATGGGCTTGATGGCACGACAACTCATGGCCAAATTTCCACTGTTCACGTCCGTGCGAGCTACAATGTGGCCGCACAGAATCTTCAGCCTTGCTTTTGTTGATTTTCGATGTAGTTTGATGTTGTTAAGGCCTCTAATACACAAAAGAACTTCCCTTGGTGTTCCTCGATCATTCATTCTTGTTGTATTGGCCTTAACCTCTTCCACAAGTGACGTTAAAGATGCATGAATCTTCCTTGTACATGCACGAGTTATTGGACCTTCGGTTAAGCTCAACAGACCACGAACTTGATTGGTTTGTCCAAAAATGTGATTGGCTTGATTCTCATCATTTCCTCCCTCTTTGAAAGAATTCGACCTCGAATCAACACCTATGACAAGAAAAAGAGGACAATTCAGCAACATTGAAAAATATGCACCAACATATACTTTACCGTTAAAGGCCATTCTGAAATTTTCATCATCCATGCTCTCCATAATGATTCTTGTTTTAACCTGTGTAAGAATTTCCACAAAGATATGCCAAACAAGATATTCAAAATGAACCATACACAACAAGTCCACAATCATACGTGGTAAGGACACATTATTTCTCAAAACCAAATCCCCTACATCCTTTGGGATTTTAATACATCCAAACATAGTGAGACTTTCCGATTAAGTATTTTCTCTCTCTAGAACCAAATCCCTCTAGGGCTTCCCAGTCTGCATGGCGGCGGCTTCTGCCGGCGCTGATGCCCCCCCACTGCCGTCCTCTCCCATTATCAAAAAATCCTTCGCCTCCGTCGTTGCTTCATCCTCTACAATTGTTTCTCAAGTTCCATCCATCCCTACGACACTTCACAAAGGTGAGCCAGACATTAAACTTAATACAGATCTTATTTCCTTGCTGGCCAAACCATTCCACTTGACTCTTATAGGGAAATTCTCCCATGGACGCCCTTCAATGGAAACCTTGCGCAAACAATTCCTAACATTGGGCTTAAAAGCTGATGTTACGCTGGGTCATCTAGATGCCAAGCATGTGCTTATCCAAGTCCATCATGAAAGCGACTACCAGCGACTGTGGATCAAAGATCAGTGGTACCTCGGGTCATATCCAATGAGAGTTTTTAAATGGACCCCGGAATTTCGCCCTGATGTTGAAAGTCCCATAGTTCCTTTCTGGTTTGAATTACCAGGACTCCCAATCTACTTATTCCATAAGCAAGCTCTCTTCTCCATTGCTAGTCTTATTGGTAAGCCCCTGCTCCTTGATGCTCCTACTGCTAATTTCACTCGTCCTAGCACAGCCCGTATTTGTATCGAGATCAATCTTACGAAAGCTCTCCCCACACGTCTGTGGGTAGATTGTGGCCCGGATATAGAAGGCTTCTGGCAGCCAATCATTGCAGAAAAATTGCCATTATATTGTACATTTTGTCACAGACAAGGACATGAAGGAGACTCGTGCAAGGTCTATCTCAGGGAATCAACCAAAGGCAAAGGCTCAATTCAAAACGACAAACCTAAGAAATGGAAACCTAAGGATCCCTCTTCTTCTAAAGGCCATCCAACTGTTGCGGATATTGACTCTACTAATCCTAATGCCATTGTTCAGGAAGAACCAGTTGCTACTTCTGATCTGGAAAAAAAGGATAATGCTGAAGAGAATTTAAATGATAATACTGAGGCCTCTACAAGAGAGAACAAACGTCCACTGGAGGCTGCTGGAGCAAATAATACACCTAATGTTGGATGTATTAACAATGCCACGGTAAACCCTCCTATCAGCTCTGATTTAAATGCTATTAATCATGTTTCTTCTACTAATGCTGAAACAGGCTCAATGACTCAAATTGAACAAGACACTATAGAACACCCTACTCATGCTACGGGTCAAATTATTTTGGCTCCTTCCATCATCTTAAATGAAGAGATTGTGCAAGACAGGTCCCCTGCAGCTATCTCAGAACTGTGCGCTTTTGATGAGAGTAATCAAGAAGTTTCAGGCATGATGCAACCAGTTTATACATCCTCCAACCCTTTTGCTATTCTGAATGTGATCGAAGAAGAAGAAGAAGATCCAGGTCACTCTAATTTAGAAGCTCTCAATATTACTCTTACCGCTGGCCCAAGACAGAATCAACCTAAACACTCTGCTCCTCTTTCGGATAGGCTCACTAGATCAAAAGCCAAACAAGGTAACTCTTTTAATCAGTTTCCCCATGAATGTTAAGGCCCTTTTTTGGAATGCTCGTGGAGTAGGTAACGACCCAACAATTGCTCGTATTAAACAGCTTGTTCGTATTCACAATATTTCTTTTATTGCGGTGTTTGAACCTATGCTTGCCCAGGACAAAGTTAATTTTATCACTCGTCGGTTGAAATTTTGGTTTAGCAGCTCAAACTCTACCAGTTCTATATGGGTTTTTGCTAAATCTACATTAACTTGCTCTATTGTCCAAGATTCTACTCAGCATCTCACTCTCTACATTCAGCATTATAGTTGGCCTTTTACAGCTTTATTCTCTTGTGTCTATGCTAAATGCGATGCCGTGGATCGTCAGCAGCTTTGGACAGAATTAATTGATATTAGTTCACACCATAGTGATACTCCTTGGACTGTTGGAGGTGATTTCAACATTATTATGAGTCCTTTTGAAAAATCAGGTGGTCGTGGATGGGATAGAAATGGAGCTATGGATTTTCATGCATGCACCGCTGCTGCTGGTTTAACTGATCTTGGATATTCTGGCCCAAAGTTCACTTGGTGGAATAAAAGAGAGGGTAACTCTACAATTCACCAACGTATTGATCGGGTGCTCTGCAATACTGCCTGGATGGACAAATTCTCTAACTCTACAGACATGCATTTAAATCGCATCTGTTCAGATCATAGCCCTCTTCTCTTTAATTTTTCCAGTGGTGGGAACAAAAGCATTGGCATTCCGATTTCTTAATGTTTGGACCTCTCACACTTCTTTTCTCGATGTAGTTCGAGTAGCATGGAACTCAAAATCTGGTGGTCGTCCTATGTCTCTTTTTGCGGCCAAATTAAGAGCAACCAAACAAGCTCTCCGCAATTGGAATAAAGAAGTTTTTGGCAACATTTTCAATAGAGTCAAATTGGCAGAAGAGGATGTGCTAGAAAAGGAGTTGATGTTTGAACTTAATAATTTGGGGATAATCGATCGCTCTTATGTCCGCTCAAGCTACTTTAAAAAGGCCCTTGCAGCGAGGAGGCCTATTGGCGGCAAAAATCAAAAATCAAATGGTTTAAGGAGGAGATGGCAACACCAAATTATTTCACGCCTCGGTTCGTCAAGCTCAAAGGAAGCTTTATATTCATACTATTCGAAACTCGGAAGGGGTTTTACTTGGTGTGAAGCTAACGTTAAGAAAGGCATAGAGGATTACTTAGAGATCAACTTAAGTCGACTCTTCTCCTACCTCTATAAATCTTGCTATGATCCCTCTCTTATCGGTGGCGCTGGAACCAAGATTTAATTGCTATCCCGTCTATTGAAGAGGTCTTTTTAGCAGTTTCAAATCTTAGTGGGGATAGTGCAGCTGGTCCGGATGGCTTTTCTGGTTATTTTTACACACATTGCTGGGAGATTATCAAGGAGGATCTTTACAGGGCAGTCAGGGAATTTTTCTCTGGTTTTTCTCTGCCTCGAGCATGGTCGAGCACTCTTATTGTCACTATTCCCAAGATTGACTCTCCTGAGTCATTTAAAGATCTGCGGCCTATAAGTCTTTGCAACTTCTGCAACAAAATTCTCTCAAAAATTTTGGCATCCCGGCTCGCAAAAATTCTTCCCCACATTATCTCTCCGAACCAAAGCGCGTTCACCAAAGGTAGGGTCATCCAAGATAATATTTTACTCGCTCAAGAGATGGTCACTTTTCTGGGAAAAAAGGTTAATGGCTCCAATATTGTTGTTAAGCTGGACATGGCAAAGGCTTTTGACAGGGTTTCTTGGATTTCTCTCACTCAAGTTCTTCGTAAATTTGGATTCCATGAAATTTTCATTGATCTTGTTTGGCGGTTGATAGCTGAGAATTGGTTCTCGATCTTACTAAATGGTGAGTCAGTGGGTTTCTTTAATTCTTCAAGAGGCCTTCGCCAAGGTGATCCTCTATCGCCAAGTTTATTTATCATTGCTTCTGAAGTGTTAAGTCGCAGCTTAAACCAATTGCATGCTCAGTATCCCAATGTCAGTTTCTCAACTATTAGTGGTTGCCCTATCATCTCTCACTTGGCGTTTGCGGATGACGTGATCATTTTTGCAATGGTAGTCGAAGCTCCATTCAACGGCATGCTAATCTTCTAAGAGATTATGAGTCTTCTTCAGTCGAAGGTTAATGTTCATAAAAGTAAAGTTTTTGTGGCTCCTTCCCTTTCTACTTCTAGAGCAGATAGTATTGCTATGGCCTGGGGCTATCAGTTGGGGACTCTCCCAATTACCTATCTCGGGTGTCCTATTTACTTTGGCCGTAAGCAAAAATCTATATTTGACTCTTTGGTCCTCAAACTTCAATCGAAGGTGGCTTCTTGGATGGGTTCATTTCTTAATTCAGCGGGTAAAGTTACATTGATTAATCATGTTCTTCATTCCATGACGCTTACTTATTGGCTTCGATTGAACCTCTGTATCGATTATTAATCTGTTGGAACGGACATTTGCAAATTTCTTTTGGGGATCTTTTGAAGGTAGAATCAAGTCTCATTGGGTCTCCTGGCGTACTTGTTGCAAGTCTAAATCTCAAGGTGGTCTTGGTATTTGCTCAGTCTACAACCTTATCCAAGCCTACTCTATTAAATTATGGTGGCGCTTCCGTACTCAATCCAACCTTTGGACCAACTTTGCACTCGCTATTGCAATTTCTCCCATGATACTCAAGCGCCGCTAGAGGCTCCCATATTTGGCAACGTTTAAAGAAGATTCAGTCCATTGCGAGCCTAACATCTCTGGATTATTGGTAGAGGAACGCTCTATATGGTTTGATTCTTGGGTTCTGGCCGCCTAATTGCTAGACCCCGATTGTCACCTTCGGAAGTAAAGGAATTATTTGATCCTTTTGGAAACTTACTCCCCAGACCATGTCTATCCTCCCTCCAGTGCGGTCTCCATGATTCACACCCGGTGCATCGACCTTCGACGAGTAGGACACTCCCATCTGGACCACCACGGCTTCTGGGAAATTCTCTATAGCCGCTGCCATTTCTCATATCGGTGCTGGAGCTGCGTCTTCTCTGTCTTCTAATTTCATGTGGCACAAGCTTCTTCCAACACACATAGGTATCTTTTTATGGAGATTATTTCGTAATGGAATACCTACTGATGAAGCTCTTGGCAAGAAAGGAATCCATTTGGCTTCAAAATCTCGCTCGTTCTCAACCGATTATGAATCTGCGCACCATCTTTTCATCGCCAGTGATCTAGCTAGAACTGCTTGGGATTACTTCCATATCTTTCAAGATCTTCCTGTGTCTGGCAACTCTATTCGTCAAAGATGCATGTCCGGTTGGTATTCCTCTAAGTCCATTGCTCACATTATTCTTCCTCCTATTATTCTTTGGAACATATGGAAATTTCGCAACTCTAAACTGTATGATGGCTTAGCTCAATCTCCTCACGCTTTAATATTAGCTATAGATCGAGATTTAACTTATTCTTTAAGAGCAGGCAACTACGTTGGAGTGCGCACTTATAATGGCATTTCCTATTCTTTTGCCTTGAAGAAAACTGTTTCCATTCGAGCAGTTAGATGGGAAAAACCGATTGCAGGTATCTATAAGCTCAACACGGACGGAGCTAGCCGAGGAAACCCAGGTCCTAGTGGTGGTGGTGGTATTATCAGGGACTCATCTGGGAATATTATTTATGCTTTCTCTACTTTCTATGGTTATGCTTCTAATTTTGAAGCCGAGATGAAAGCTCTTTTCCAAGGCACTTGTTGGATGTATGCGAAAGGCCTCCGAGACGGTATAATTGAACTGGATTCTAAATCAATCTGTCATTGGATTAATAATCGTCATGCCCCTCCGTGGAAGTTGGCATACTATGTTCGTGCTATTTTGCGCATGAAGTCCGAGTTAAATTTTTCTTTTCGCCATTGCTTTCGGGAAGCTAATTTTGCAGCTGACGGCCTTGCCAACTTAGCGATTGACACTTGTTCGGATAAAGATTTCACCACCCTTGCTGATCTTCCTCGTTCCATTAAAGGTGAGATCAAGTTGGACTCTCAGTCAGTAGCGAGAATTCGTAGTTCCTAACTAGTGTGGTTTTTATTGTTTAGTTGCTTAGGGTTTTCTCTCTGTTTTTCTTTTTCGATGTATGGTTAGTTGCTTAGTTGCTTTGAGATTTCTATCTGTATTTCCGTTTCGAGGTAAGGCTCCTCCGTCCTCCCTCTTATAAGGGCAAGGCTGGTTGTCCCCCTCAAGTTTGTATTTATTTTTTTTCTATCAATAAAATTTAGCAGGGTGCCGCCCCTGTTTCTTTAAAAAAAAAAAAAACTCTCCATAGACACCAAATTCTTTCCTAAAGTTATGGGAATCATTATGCAAGTCATCACCTATCTTAAAACACAATAACTTACATTCCACCAAAGAAAGTAAGACAAACTTGTTAGAATGTGTATGGAAAACATCAATTCCTTTACATTCTCCAGGTTTAAATATTAATCTAACAAATTCTCTCTTTTGCATAACCATGATCAACACATTAGCACCATCCATCACAACAAGATCATAGTTACAACTCAAAGAACAAAACACTTGTGATAACTTATCATATATCCTCACAAAGAAACATTCAATAAGCTCAACAAAATTATTATGATCAACACTTCTAATTCTCAAGCTATTACAAGGCAATGCATTCTCTTGCATCATTTCAACACGACACAAATAAATTCCCCATGATTCAGCAAGTTTAAGAAGAAATGCTTTAAATAATGATGATTCAACTCTTAATGTGTCATGCAATCCATAAATTTTATGAAAGAACAATGAAACATGGGCAATATTATCTAATTTGTGACTTGGAATATGACAAACCATTTTGGCAAACTCATTCGCATTAATAAACACGCATTGCTGAACCTTATGCACTTCCAATGCAAACCAAGAATCTAATAATTCCATGGACTCAACACACAACAAAGATGACAAAATTCTGACCATCTTTTGGACATGCATTTCAGAATCTCTATGGAAGAAAACATCACCACAGGAAACATTACCAAATTTACGACTCGTATCAACATTATTCATTAAAGAAGAATCGTGCATACTTGCAAACTTAGAATTCTTAAACACCCTCAATGTACAATTCAAATTTTTCAATTCAACTTTCAATGCATAATACGAATCCACTAGGTCAACTTTTAAGGTACAATTCAGATATTTCAAGTCAACATTCAATGCATAATACAATCCTACCAAGTCAACCCTCGAGGCACATTCCAGAAATGGATCAACATATGAATTACTTGGTATATGAAATGACATGCATAATCTGGTATCAAATAACTCACCAAACTTCAAACAACCATTCAATCCATGATGAACATTTAAAACTTGAAAAGATAACATCTCACACATGTCATAGGATCTAATAAGCTCTCTTAAGAATAATACACACTTTTTTTTTTTTTGGAAACAGGGGCGGCACCCTGCTAGATTTTATTAGAAAAGAAGAGAAAATAAACTTGAGGGGGACAACTAGCCTTGCCCTTATAAATGGGAGGACGGAGGAACCAAACCTCGAAAAAGAAAGGCTTAAAGCCTACAACCAAAAAAGAGCAACTATAACAACAAGGAACCAATTTGAAAGAGAAATTCCCAAAACAAAGAAGACATCCATACAGAAATAAAAACAAGAAGCTATTTGGATTGCCTAATGTAAGGAGTGCCAGACTTATCCAACAGAAGAGAGCCATGAATACGAGAGGGAGTTGAATAGCCTATTTATACTTTTTAAAATTTTGAAAATTACTTCACTTAAGTTGAAAAGATTTTGCAACGGAAATGAGTGAAGTATAGGACAAGTTCAAAATGGCTGATCTTGATAGGACAAGATCAGCTGTTCTCAAAGTAGTTGAAATTCTGGAAATAAAATGTAGCAAATCACAAGCACATAAAAGATATAGACAAGAGATTTGATATGGTTCACACTTATAAATAAGTGCTACGTCCACAACCAAAGTGGTCAACTTTGGATTTGAAAACGTGTACTAAGCTTATCCACTAGAATCTTTACAATGTAGATCACTAATGGATCGTGTACATAAAATAGTTGACCAAGTGTTTGTGGGAGAATTAATATCTACAAAGATATAATTCTCGTGTGCTATGAATGCAAGGATTACAATCAATGAAGAGCAATAAAGACTTGATCGTCTAAGGTTGGTGCTCTTCAAAGAATATTGTACAGATGTATCTTTGAAGCTTTTATGAGCTAGCAGTTGAAGATGAAGAATGTTAGTTGAGACTTGTTTGATTGATCGCTAGCTGGTTCTGTTCTCTTCAATGCTGTCATGAAGTCTTCTATTTATACCCAGGGAGGTTTTGGTAGCCGTTGGAGATCTTCAGCTTTGGAGAATTTGAATTTGAATGTAATTAATGCTCTAATCTTTGCTGTTGATCTTTGATAGGATATTCTGCACACTTCAGACTGACTTCTACAATATTGCCAAAAATGGGTAGATGATAAGAGCAGACAGACTGTCATTTTCTGAGATAATTGCCCAATATGGCATGGATCATTCAATGCTCTTTGCAGGTTATCGTTGTATCATCGTTGACAATAAATGCTGCAGATGATCTTGAGACATGTCACCAGTAAAGTCTTGATCGGACGATCTTCAGTTCTTCTTCATTGCTGATGAATCTTGGCTGGAATAAGCTTGTCCGATAACTTTAAGAGATTCGGCTATTATAAGGATATCTGATCTTTTACATGTCTTATCAATGATAGGCTAACTACTGAAGACTAGAATAAGTACAAAAAGCAATTCTAAGCTATTACAAGCACTTGTCTAAATACAAGTTGCCACACTAACAGACACGCAGGCCCATTAGTCACCTTGATTTAGACTTAGGTTATGGATATAAGCAAATCTATGTAATATTCAACAATCTCCTCCTATTTGCTTGAGTCCATGACCTTATGAATACAATGGAAGCTGACCATGTCTGATTCTAGTAATAACATGCTGAAGAGATAATATATTAAGTGAGCATGTCCTAGATAGAATTACATAGAGGTCAGTGTATTCACAATTTACAGAGTGTTTACAGATAAAAAGATATGACATAAGAACTCTTGTAATAAGACTGTGTTTAAAGACAAATAGATAAAGTGCTTTATAGGATATATCTTTAAACCAGTGGTTTAAAATTTCATGCAAGTAAAATAAAAAAATTAAGTATAAAGCATGATTGATTAAAGATAGTCATTGTTCATTAAACAAGAAGTTTAATTACAATGTTTTGAAAAGAAATTTTAGACATAGGACAAGAGTAGATATACCAGTTAGAGTGAGGCTTGTCCTTCTTGTCTTGAAGCAGCTGCCTTGAGTTTTGCAATTTCAGCTTTTGCTTCTTCTAGTTCTTTAGATAGAGTATTGTTCTGAAGCTTCAACATGGCGTTCATTTCACAAAGATCAGTGTTCATTGCACGAAGATCGGTCAGCTGATCATTGTGAAGATAACTCATGCGACTCATCTCCTCCTTCATGGATGCAAGCGAGAGGTCCATGTTGGAGAGCCTGTTTACAGAGTCTTGAAGATCTTGGTGAAGAAGAGTGAGTTGTTGCACTGTAACCTGCTGAGTAGCTCGAGCAGAGGTGTTCACCGAACGATCTGTACCACGCTGAGCATGAAGTAACCGTTTAAGGCCATTGTCGAAAGTCTTAAGTATGTATTCCAGACCTTGACCAAAAACGTCACACTTGGCATTGAGTAGATTAACAGAGGAGGTGGAAGAGCTGGAGAGCTGACTGAGTAAAACTGATTGACAGACAGCAACTGCGGCTTGGCATATTGTGGCAGCATTCTTTGCCTCGCGGGCAGTAGAAACTATGTCTTCCATATAAGCAGTCGTAGTCTCAGTAGTATGAGACTATTTGGCAGAGAGATGTTGTCGAGCATCGTAGACGGCTGTACAAATGATGTCAAAATTTTGAAAAGTTTTTCAATATAATCAGGACTAGGAGAGTCAGAACAACTGAAGAAGGAGGAAGAACGAGTAGGGGAAGTCTGAGAATGGCTGGTAGAGAATTGAGTTTGGTTGGGAGATGAAGGACCAGGGAGGGGTTTGAGAGATATGGGAGGTGAGGTACCTGGTAGGTAGAGCCAGACTCGAGGGATAGAAAAAAGTTTTTCAATATATGCATCGAAAGATTGGGAATGAATAAAAACTAGAAGAGTGAAAGGAATGGGTATGTGAATAGAGCGAAAGAGGATATGGAAACGAAGGTTAAAGCCAATATAGGTAGCAACTACGTCAAAGAAGTTGCAAACGATAGACTTGGTGAGAATTGAAGGATGGCTTATTATGGTAGTAATAGGCGGCTTTGGAAGAGAGAGAAATGGGGATATGTCTGATTTGGTAGGAGGGGAAAGTCCTAGATCCTGGTGAATGACCGTCCACTATTTAAAAATCAGAAGATCCTGACAGCGGAGTTGTGCAGAAAGAATTATTGGGACCAGGAGGGAGGAAGAGGATAATAGAAGGAGTCATACTTGAGAACAATTTCCCCAGCAAACATTGGTTGGCAAGGGATTCGTTTGGGGTAGTCTAGAGTGGATAGGAAAGGATCTGTGTCGGCTGGGTTGGGTTTAGCTAGGTCGACTGTCCTTGAAGAAGAGTAATTCTTGGATATCAGGGTGAAGATGGCTGTATGGGTTGTGTCTGGTACACTTTGGAGTAGGTTGTTTAGAAGAAAAGGGTAGAGGGCATTTGGAATTGGTTGGTGGAGAAGGATCAGAAGAGAGAGGTGGATTGACTGAGGCAGTAGGAGTGAGAGGAGTAGGAGACATTGGTGTTTGGTCGGCAGAAGGAGTGGAAGAAGGCACGAACTTTGCCTTTTTGGCACTTTTCTTTAGTCGTTTGCCATGCTTAGGTTTTGAAGAAGTTGGAGGAGTGGGATCTGATCGGAGGTTGTCCGATGATGGGATGCCTTGAGTAGAATGAGGTATGACAGTAGGTTTGGATAGGCCAAAAGTTTCATCGGTAAGATGTAGAGTTTGTTTGGATTTTGGCTTGACGGGGTCTGAAGTAGGTTTTGGAGGAAGTGTGGATGGTTGGCTGGTGGATTTAAGAATAACTGGTTGAAAGGTTGAGGTATCCTATTCAACAGCCTTCTTGGACTTTGAAGGTTTCGGAAAGGTTAAGGTATCCTGTTCATCAGGCTCATATGGATCATGGTCGAGCCTTGTCAGATCAAAATCGTCAGGGAGTTTAGCACTGAGTGGCTTAGGCTCCTCCTCAGGAGGAAGCCCCTCAGAAGAGTATGTCATTTTCTTCTTGCTTTTCATGGATTGAGAGGAAGGACCAGCAGTTGTTGAAGCGGCAGCAGCAGCAGCAGCCTTTTTGGCCAAGTCTTCTGTATATCGGGAGATATTGTTAGCAGTGAAGACGTAGGTGCTGGTCACCTTGATGAGATCATCACTGGCCATTTTCTTTTCAATTTCCTCGAACCCCTGCATGAGGACATTGATTACCCTAACAAAGGGTCTCTTCATTGCTGGATTGGCTTGAACATCAGCCACACTTTGAAATATCATTGAAAATATAATTTTAGCCCAATTAAGTTGTTTGCCAAGAATAACAAATTTTGTCCACATCAGTTGTTGAGAAATGAAGATATCTCTTGATCCATTCTTGAACAAGATGTTTTTGTCAAGAAGATGACTGATATGATATGGACCCTTAGGGAATAGATTTTGAAACATTTCAGTATAGGGCTCAGGGTGTGTGGATCCTCTCATCATGTCCCATGCTTGAGCAGATTCCTCAACAGTTAATTCCATTTTGCCTTCCGTACGTAGGCAATCCTAGAACATGTCCGACATCCTTATATGTCAACTTGATTGGACAGCCTCTAATATAGCCTCTGAGATAGCTCATGTTAACCTTTTCATCTTTGGAGGTAGGTGGAGGAGGAAAAGTCATCCGTGTGTAGAACTCTTCAGCAATAGCAGTACTATAGTGCGTGTCGTTTAGCTGAAAGAGTGGAAGAAGACCACATCCTTCTAGATCTTTTAACAGGACTTCTCCAGAAGAATATCTTTGTACTGATTCAGCGTCAATAGTCATTCCTGGATGATAACTTGTTCTTGGAAGGTTTTTGATAGGGATTCTAGAAGCTTTAACAGCTTTTGAAAGTTGTCCTATTTTGTTGGTCATGTTGGCAGAGGTAGATGATTGTGTTGTTGCCTATATGTACAATCAGTAGAGTTAAAAATATTCAGCAGTTCTTTAGAACACATGAACTGTTCAAATCCAAACCCAAAATAGACTAATAAACACTAGTTTATTAATAGCACAGTTCATGAACAGGGTTTTAGAAAATAGCAGATTCTACCATTCTCAGGAAATGCAACAGTATGAATTGAAATATGCATTCATAAATGACTTTAAATATATTTCATATTCAGAGATTAGTCATTATCAACATAATATCATGAAATCAAGCATTTGAAATTCATCTAGTATGCAAGAACCAAACAGTTCATATGAATGGGAAAGTTATAATTTTTATCAGAATAAAACTTGAATTGAGTAAATGTAAGAAGGTAATGTTTCTCACCATTGAAGATTGATGCAAGAATTGAAATGAAGGATTGATGATTTCTGAAGCTTTTGAACTTGAAGTTATAGCAAGATTTTGAAAAAGTGACTGTTCATATAGCGTTCGTTTGTAACTTATTATATTGAAGATGGCCGATCCGAAAAAGAGAGTACTTACTTATGGTTGTCCTTTAATATCGGCAGTGTTATATTTGTCTGATAAGATAGGCAGCTTTATAAGTAGATAAAGTGTAATAAATTAGAATATTCTTCAAAAGATTAAGGATTGAGATCGAGCATACCAAGCTCTCCTCTTAAATATGCAAACCTGGTTGAGTCAAGTGATTTGGTGAAAATATCAGCTAATTGTTGACCAGTAGATACATACTGCATGCTGATGTTACCTTTTTCCACATGATCTTTTAAGAAATGATATCTCACGTCTGTGTGCTTTGTTTTGGAGTGCATAACAGGATTTTGAGAGACTGAGATAGCTGATGTATTATCATACATTATAGGACAATCAGCAGTCTTGATCTCATAATCTACCGCTTTCGTTTAATCCACAAGAACTGTGAGCAGCAGCTACCAGCTATGTATTCTTCGCTTGTTGAGTTTGAAACAGATGTTTGCTTTTTATTGGCCCATGAGATAAGTCTGTTCCCTAGGAATTGACATGTCCCACTAGTGCTTTTCCTGTCAACTTTACAAGCAGCAAAGTCAGCATCAGAATAGCCTATAAGGTTAAATGATGAATCCCTTAGATACCAAATACCCAAGTTAGATGTATCAATTAGATATCTGATGATTCGTTTGACAGCCTGCAAGTGAGACTCCTTTGGATCTGCTTGAAATCTAGCACATACACAAACAGCAAACATAATATCAGGCCTACTAGCTGTAAAATATAAAAGTGAGCCAATCATGCCTCTATAAAGAGTCATGTCCACTTTCTTGCCCTTTTCATCTTTGTCAAGATGATAGTTTGTAGCCATAGGTGTGCTGAAATTATTTGCATTTTCAAGCCCAAATTTCTTGATAAGATCCTTTGCATATTTGGCTTGATTGATAAAGATACCGGTTGATCTTTGTTGAATTTGAAGTCCTAGGAAGAAATTGAGTTCTCCCATCATGCTCATTTCAAATTTACTCTGCACAAGCTTTTCAAATCTTTTGCAAAGATTCTCATTAGTAGAACCGAATATAATATCATCAACCTAAATTTGCACAAGTAAAGAATGACCTTTATGCTTCATAATAAAAAGAGTAGTATCAATTTGACCTCTCACAAAGCCTTGGGTTATCAAGAACTTTGAAAGGGTCTTATACCAGGCCCTTGGAGCTTGCTTAAGTCCATATAGTGCTTTCTTCAGCTTGTATACGTCTTCTCTTCTTGAGTTATCAATGAAACTCGGTGGTTGTTCCACGTAGACTTCTTCTTGTAGTTCACCATTGAGAAATGGACTCTTAACATCCATTTGATATACCTTGAAATCTTTAAAGGATGCATAGGCTAGGAATAGTCTGATGGCTTCTAATCTTGCAATAGGAGCGAATGTCTCATCATAGTCAATTCCTTCCTCCTGTCTGTAACCTTGAGCTACAAGTCTAGCCTTATTTCTGGTGATATTTTCATTTTCGTCCATCTTGTTTCTGAAGACCCACTTTGTTCTGATTACTGTTTGTCCTTTGGGTCTAGGAAGAAGTGACCAAACTTCAATTCTTCTTGCATAGCTTCCACCCAGCTTGAATCTTTCAAAGCTTCATCTATCTTCTTGGGTTCAATGTTTAAGACAAATGCTGTAGAATACATGCATTCATTCCTTGAAGATTGTCTAGTTTGAACACCAACATTGAGATCACCGATGATTTGACTGACAGGATAGTCTTTAACTTCTCGAATTTCAGCAGGCAAATATTGTCTGATGTTATCAACTGAGTTTAGTTCTTGAGAGGTGGAAGTGTTTGATGTTTGGTTTTCAAAAGGATATGTTAATTCTAATTCAGGTTGAAATACTTCTGGCGTAGAGGGAATAGTGGATTCTGGATTTTCTGAGTCAACGTTAGCTTGTCCACTATCGCCTCTTGGAGGTTCTATCAAGTTAATCCTTGGATGAATTTTTTAAGATGTAGCTTCAGCACGATTTGAACTTGGCTGATCTGTACCTGTCTCATACTTATCGGAATCATTAGACACCTTAGGAGCCATATGTGGCCCAATAAAATCAAATTCATCAAAAGAGATATGAACAGATTCAACAACTTTAAGAGAGATTTTATTATAAACTATATACGCCTTTGAAAATTTGGCGTATCCCAAAAATATTCCTTCATCACTTTTGGATTCTAACTTACCTCTATGTTCTCTTCCATTGTAAAGAACATAGCATTTGCATCCAAATATTTTGAAGAAACTAATATTGGGTGCCCTACCTCTCCATATTTCATATGGAGTTTTGTTGTGAAACTTGTTGATAATAGACCTGTTTTGTAATACCCTGAATTCATTATGCTTTAGATGCTTGCCTTGTTGTGTGTTATCTATGTTAATCATATGTGTCTAATTCCTTGGGTAACATGTTCAATATGGTCATGCCTTAGTTCTTGTACATTTGATAGTACTAGTATGGTAAACATGTTAATGCTTTAACTTAGTAAAAATTCTTGTGTTCTTTTTTTTTTTTTTTTTTTTTTTTTTTTTAAGGAAACAGGGGCGGCACCCTGCTAAATTTTATTAATAATAAAAAATAGTACAAACTTGAGGGGGACAACCAGCCTGGCCCTTATAAATGGGAGGACGGAGGAGCCTAACCTCGAAAAGGGAAATACAATTAGAAACAGTAAAAATAAGAAACTCTAATGTGAGGAGTAGCATTAGCATCCAGCATCAAAAGGCCACGAGTAAACCTTGGCAAATCCTGCAAGGAGGAAAATTCAGTATCTTCACGAGAGTCGCAAGCTAAATTAGCCAAACTATCAGCAACTTTGTTGGCTTCACGAAAACAATGCTTGAAGGTAAAACGGTGAGCAGTCTGAATGTTAAGAAGATCTCGAAAGAAATAAGCAAACTTCCAAGGGGACGAATGACCCGAGACAAGGCAGTCATAGATGACTTTAGAATCCATCTCAATAATAACATCAAAATATCCATGATCCGAAAGACAAATAACACCATAATGCAGGGCTCTTATCTCAGCTTCCGTATTAGAGCAATGACCATAGAATCGAGAATAAGCAAAAATAATTTGACCAGAACTATCCCGCACAATACCTCCTCCACCACTACAGCCCGGATTCCCCTTACTAGCACCATCGGAATTGAGTTTGAGCCCATCAAAAGGAGGCTTATTCCAAATAACCTGCTGAATAAGAACCTCCTTGATACGATTTTTACGGATTTTCAAGCAACCATTTCTCTCGGAGACATTCAAGTCTTTAGCTTGTAAAATAACTGAAAAATCTTGCTTGATAGCTTGAATAATCCTCAAAGCAGGAAGCCTGGAGTTATCGAAGACTGCATGTTGATTACTTTCGGCCATGTTGCATGTTATTTAGAATGAGTTTCGGATGTGTTTTAAACTTGGTTGGAGGTTAGAATCATGTTAGGATTGATTGGGAACCCTTTGGATACATTTTTGAACATTTTGGAACTCCCAGGCCGCGCCCTAGCGCGCACCTATCCAGTAGTTTACCAAAAATCAGACCAAAAACTTCAGCCAGCCTCCGCACCTTAGCGCGCCCAACCTGCGCCCTAACGCGCGTACGGACTGAACTTTGGACATTTTTGTAATTTTTCCAATTTTGACCCTTAGACCCTAGGCTGTTTATGTTGTACCCTAGTTTGACCTTTTGACCAGTCTGATAAGTTATACTTAGCCTTGGGAAAGACTCCATTTCACTTTATCTCTTCATCTTATTCTTCCATGAAAGCCTACAAACTATAGTGTGGGAGATTTAGTGTGAAACTAGTGTGTGTACTCTACACTTCATCACCCACCCATTGAATCTTACATACAAGGCCATCAAAGTATTGCTTAAGACTAGGAGACTCAATTACCAAGTTTTGATTGAGAATTTGTTGGCTTGATTGTCTTCTTTGGAGGTATGTTACTAAACCCCCTATGTATGTTAGAATTTGTTACATGTATGAATGTTTGTGAACATGCATGACTTGAATTGTTGTTGAATTCATGTTGAAAGATTATGTTGATGAGAATTACATGTTATTATGTGAAGGACATGGTTTTGTTGGGTTAAATTGTGTAGAAATTTATAATCACAAAGTAGTGAAACAAAGAACATGTTAGAGACTTTAAATGGTGAAAATTACATATAGCAATTATACCCAATTTTATGAACTTAATGAATTGACACCAAAAGTGGATTTTTGGGAAGATTATAATTCTCCGAATCACTAGTTAAATTACTACAAAAATTAGAGTCCATTTGATATGGTTTTCAGTCCTCCGAGTATTTGATACTGGTATGTTAGAGACTTGCAAGTTAGCTCTAAAGTTGTGTTTTTGTGACTTTAACCAATATGTTTGATGATTATATGTTGTAGAAAAATATAAACTACATGATGTTTGTCAAGTTCACTACTTTTGAACTTGACGGTTATTTACATAAGTTGAGTAAGAGTACCTACTTGTGTGTTGTGTAAGTCCAGCTGGCGTCGTCGTTGTTAATGTCATGGTGGGACGACCTATAGTCTTTAAGAATGGGATTCGTGATCGCTATAAGTCGCCGTATCGAAGTACACACACCCCTCTTCTATTGGCCACAGTTGAGAAGTAGCCCCACTGTTGTAGCAATACGCATGACTTTGGCTTGCTAGTTGAACCCGATGGGATTAGTCGGGGATGTCGATACTACGCACACGGGTATCGAGGCACTATTGGTTGTTTGTGTATTGCAGGAGCTACACAAGGTTGAAGAAAGAGATATGATATCCTTCTATAACATGGTTTATTTACAAGCACTTATGTGTTAACCAAAGTGCTATGTGAGTTGAATGAATTGTATATCAAGTATGATGATATATGTTTGTTGTGGTATATAAATGTTAATGCCATGTTATGTTTATTGCTTGAGCATCATGCCATGCCATGTAGTTGCATTAGTAACTTACTGTGTCATTATGACTCACCCCGTTATGTGTTTATTTGTTTTCCTTAGATCCAAGTCAACCCGGAAGTTCACGGTGAGATTGAGAAGGGATCACGCTAGCGTGCAGGTTGTCCGCGTTTGGTAGCTCGAGGGTCTCATTCCTTGATAGTTGTTTTCATTTTGGTAAGGACGATGGATATGTAAAGTTATGTAAACTTTACTTGGGTAGTATTTGTTGTGTTGTAAACAAATATTCTTTTGGTAGCCGACATGTGTATGTCGCGCTCTTGTATAGTTCGTTTTTAAACAGTTTCTCTACCAAGCATGTTGTAGCTCGGGGTTATGTTTTGTTCCGGCATGTTGTGGCCGATGTTGTTGTAATAGTTGTCTTTCCAGAGTTGTAAACTCGTGGTTGTTACTAGTTGTTTTTCTGGCTTGTTATCGCCGAAGATTGCTCATACTTGTGTTATTCAGGTTATCAGTTGTGTTTTGTCGTAAGTACGGGTGGTTACGCCACATGCTTTTCTTATTTGGTTGTGTCTTGTTGTTGTTTTGGCGACTCGACCTTGGGATTTCGTATAGAGATCCGGGTCGGGGCGTCACAGTTGGTATCAGAGCTTATGTTAGCTATTCGCCAGGATAGGTTCCATGGCCTAGGTGGGTAGGGTGTTTATTATTGAGATTTTAATGTCGAGTGTTGTGTGTAGGTTAAAATGGTGCGAACTAGGCTCGGAGCGAGTACCAGTCGGGTTGGTACGAGTGCCGGCGAGAATGACGGTCGAGATGAGGATGTGAATCGACCACTTAATGTCCCTCCTGAACTGAATCAAGAGAACCAAAATGAGAATGTGGCAGTTATGATGGGGAGAATGATGGAGTTGATGAATCAGATGACTGAACGCTTGAATGGGGGAGCAACGACTACGCCGGAGGTAGAAGCTCCACAACCGGAAGTCGAGATACCACAACCTTAGGTGAGGCCTAGAAATCACACTACTACACTGGAGCGTTTCTTGAAGATGAAAACACGTACCTTTCTTGGGGAGCCGGATGGCACAAATGCTGAATTGTGGATTGAACATATAATCAAGATATTTGTAGCTTTGGGTTGCAACGATGATGAAAAAGTCACTCTAGCTGTGTTTAAACTTGAAGGAGCAGCCGAGCATTAGTGGCAGGTACTACAGGGGAGCTGGGACTTGCGGGAAGAACCTCACAGTTGGCCCAATTTCTTGAGGGAATTTAAGGCACAATACATTCCGGAGGTAGTTCGGGAAAGAAGAGAAAGGGAGTTCTATGATCTGGAGCAGGGCATTATGACGGTGGCACAATATTCGGCCAAGTTCAAAGAATTGGCTCGTTATTGTAGTCACTTAGTTCCTACAGAGGTGAAGAAGGCTCAGAAGTTCATCAAGGGCTTGAAAACAGATTACAGGAAACAGTTGCTATCCTTGTAACTTGCTGATTACAGGAGTGTGGTGGATAGGGCATATGGGATTGAAAGTGATATAGAAGAGCACCGGGGGAGAAATTTGAACAACCTTCTGCAGGCATCACAGAACCAGGGGCGAGGACAGAGTTTTGGTAACCGATATAGCAGTGGGAACAACAACCGCAAGGGGAATCAGAGAAGAGGACAATCCGATGGGCAGCAGGGGCAACAATCTGGTGGGAGGCGTAACAGTACCACATCTATCCAAGGTCCGCGGGGTACACCACAGAATTATAACTATTGTTCGAAACTAGGACATTCCGAAGATAGGTGTGTTATAGCAAAGGAGGAAGTTGGTTGGGTCAGTGTTTCTATTGCAAAGAGGTTGGTCACCAAAAGAGAGATTGTCCTAAGTTAAAGAGTAGTCAGGCTGGGAGTGCTAGTGTGCAATCTAGCGGTACGAAGAGGGACAGCGACAGTAGACCTAAGGTGCAGGGTCGTGTGTTCGCGCTTGATCAGCGCGGTGTGCTGGAGTCTACGTTAGTTATAGGAGGTAGCCTTTCTGTCTTCGGTAGTAGAGCTCGAGTTCTTATAGATCCTGGCTCATCGCATTCATATGTTGCATCCCATTTTGTGAACAACCTGTATGTGTTACCCCAGTCCTTGTCGTTTGTGCTTGAGGTGTCTACCCCGTTGGGGGAGCATATGTTGGCTTCGGATGTGGACCGAGCTTGTGATATACTTGTAGGTGATCACACTTTGCATGCTGATTTGCTAGTATTACCCATACGTGATTTTGATGTGATACTTGGCATGGATTGGTTATGTGCATATCATGCTCTAGTACATTGTCATAGAAAGAAAGTTACTTTTTCTATGCCGGGTGTGCCTGAATTTGTGTTTGTGGGTGATACTATTAAAGTGGTTTACATGTTATATTTGCTTTAAAAGCTAGGAAATTGTTATCGCATGGTTGTGCGGGGTATTTGACGTGTGTGGTTGATAGGAGTATTGCTACCCCAAAATTGGAAGAAGTCCCTGTGGTTGGTGAATTTTCTGATGTATTCTCTTCTGATTATGCATTGCCTCCTGATAGAGAAGTTGAGTTTTGTATTGAATTATTGCCGGGGACTACTCCAATTTCTAAAGCTCCGTATAGAATGGCACCGGTAGAATTGAAAGAATTGAAAGAACAGTTGCAAGAATTGCTTGATAGGGGGTTTATTAAACCGAGTGTATCACCGTGGGGAGCGCCTGTATTGTTTGTTAGAAAGAAAGATGGTACCTTGAGATTATGTATCGATTATAGGCAATTGAATCAGGTAACAATCAAGAACAAGTACCCTCTACCACACATTGATGATATGTTCGATCAACTACAGGGGTCAGTGGTGTATTCCAAGCTAGACTTGAGAAGTGGTTATCACCAGTTGAAGGTGCGAGCTGAAGATGTTCCTAAAACAGCTTTTCGCACGAGGTATGGCCATTATGAGTTTGTGGTTATGCCATTCGGGTTGACAAATGCACCGGAAGTATTCATGGACTTGATGAATCGGGTGTTCCATGAGTATTTGGATTGTTTTGTGGTAGTGTTCATCGACAACATTCTTGTGTATTCTAAATCTCGGGAAGAACATGCGCAACATTTGAGGTTGGTACTATCAGTCCTTCGGGAGAAGAAATTGTTTGCCAAATTTAACAAATGTGCTTTCTGGCTCGAAGAAGTTTCTTTTCTAGGGCATGTTGTCTCGAAAGATGGGATAGCGGTGGATCCGTCAAAGGTAGAAGTAGTAACGAATTGGAAGAGACCAACTTCAGTGACTGAGATTCGAAGTTTCTTGGGTTTGGCGGGTTACTATCGGAGGTTCATTGAAGGGATTTCAAAGATTTCTACTCCTATGACAAACTTAACAAAGAAGACAACACCGTTTGTATGGGATGATAAATGCGAGAACAGTTTCCAAGAGTTGAAGCGACGATTGACAACAGCTCCTGTATTGGCATTACCTTGTGGTGATAACAACTTCATGATTTACAGCGATGCATCTCAGGAAGGTTTGGGTTGTGTGCTTATGCAAAATGGGAAGGTGATCGCATATGCTTCGAGGAAGTTAAAGGATGCGCACCAAACCAACATTTTGTCCTCAAAGTTAAGCCGCCAGCTGCTGAAGACTTTGGAGGCAGAAAGGAAGTGTAATAACCTGAAATTTTCATACCTTACATGCTTGCATTGTTTGTATTATTATGCTTAAAATATTTGTTTGATTTCATGTATAAACATTGTTGTATTTAGTTTAGATTTGCTTGAATCCATAACCTAAGTCTAAGAACAAGGTGACTAATGGGCCTGCGTGTCTGTTAGTGTGGCAACTTGATCTTAGGCATAGCTTGAAAAGCTTAGGGTTGCCTTTCTTTATAAGACTTGAAGAAAAATAGCCTATAGGACATCGGAAGTCCTCTACAGTATAGGCAGATTTTGAATCAGCAATTCTTTCTTTGGAAATCGGACAAGCTTATGCCTGTCAAGCTTCATCAACAATGATTGAAGATCCAAGAACATCCGATAGAGATCTGCCGAAAATGTGCCTCAAATTAGAAGACCTCATTAAATGCAATACAACGTTAACCTGCAACTCTCATTTAATGAAGGTTTCCATTCTCGGCAAATACTCAGAAAAGGACATTTCTCCTGCAAGCACAGACCGCCTATTTTTGGCAAAAAGTCGAAGACAGACGCAAGTTACGAACGACCTATCGAGTCAACAACCAGATTAGGGCATTAATTGCTCTTAAATTCAAAATTAGAAGATCTCTAACGGCTCCAAGCTTTCTTCTGCATATAAAAGAAGACTTCATTGCTGCATTCAATACTCTTCATCAACCTCAATTCTGAATCTTCATATTCTTCAAGTTCTTAAAAGCTTAAACGTCCTATCTGTACTTAGTCATTGAAGAGCTTCACACTTAGACTTCCAGTCCATTAAAGCTCTTCATTGATAGCAACACCTAGCTTTCATAGCTCACGAGAATTGTATCTTATAGATATCAATTCTCCCACACAAACACTTGGTCAACAAAATTTTTGTACACAATCCATTAGAGATTTAGTTTGTAAAATATCTAGTGGAAAAACATAGTACACGATTTTCAAATCCAAAGTTGACCACTTTGGTTGTGGACGTAGCACTTATTCATAAGTGTGAACCATATTAAATACTTTGTCTACTTGTGTGTGATTGCGATTATTTGTGTTGCTTAAATTTCCAGATTTCCAAATTATTGAGAACTGCGATCTTGACCCGTGAAGATCACCATTCTCAACTTGTCCTATACTTCACAAGACTTCCGCCTGCAAAATTTTTAAAACCCTAGTGAAGTAAGATTTTTGAATCAATTTCAAAAATTGGGGATAGGCTATTCAACCCCCCCCCCCTTCTAGCCTATCTTGAGCAACCTTGGACCTAACAATTGGTATCAGAGCTTAACTCTTTGAAAACTTGTTTTTCCGAGATTAACCTCTTGAGAGATTAAAGATCATGGCTGCTCACCAAATGTTGGAAACATCAAATGTGAACCATTGTCCAGTTTTGGATGAAGTTCACTTTGACATCTGGAAAGATAAAGTCAAAAGACATATGAACTCAATTGACAAACGTTTGTGGAAATGTGTCACAGATGGACCCAGAATTCCTATGAAGCCTAATACACTGGCCGCGGTAGATCCAACTGCTGAACCTGAAGTACCAAAGCCAGAAGAAGAGTGGGATGATGAAGACAGGAAGAATGATGCACTGGATGGAAGAGCCATCAACATTATTACCAGCTGCGTTGATATAAGCACTTATCGCCAGATTATCAACTGACACAAAGAAAGGAGATGTGGGAAGCCATTCTTGAATATCTTGAAGGTGATGGTGAGACAAAGAACAACAAATTATACACCTCCATCCAGAAGTTTGACTCCTTCAAAAAGGATCCCAAAGAGTCTCTACGAAGCGCCTATAACAGATTTTATGAGGTAGTTAACTCTTGCTATTCCTTAGGAAAGAAGTATGAAAAGAAAGAAATAAACATGAGATTTTTAAATGCATTAGGCAGTTTATGGCATGTAAAAATTACTGCCATGAAAGAGTCAAAGGATTTGAACAAATTGACTCTTAGAAACCTTTATGCTAGTCTATCGGTCTATAAGCTTGAAATTCAACAAGCTCAAGAGATGGAAAAGAGTTTTAAAAACTTGTCATTGCCAGCCATGTCTACTGAACCTTCATGTTCAACACCTGATGAAACCCCATCTACATCATCTAGTGATGGTGATGATATTCTTTCTGACGAAGCATTTGCTATGTTTGTAAAGAAATATCAACGTTTCAAAAGGTTTAACAAATCATCATCACATAGGCAGTCTTCTCACAAAACTGCAGTTCCTCATAAAACAGCTGCTCAACCTAAAAGTTTTGCTCCTTATAAATTAGGAGACTATCAAAAAGAAAATGAGCTTGTCTGTTTCAATTGTAGGAAACCAGGCCACTTTGCCTCACAATGTCCAAAGCCGAAATATGAATTTTATAAGAAATGTCCCGAATCTAAATTTCAAAAACAAAAAGGGATGGTGGCTGAAGACATTGATGAAAGCAATCTGCCTACATGGTGTGACACTGACACTGATGAAGAGGACTCCTGTGACTTTGCTGAAGAAGCAAACATATGCCTTATGGCCAGGGAGTCACCACATGATTCAGTTAGGTCACTCCCATTTCAGCAAGATGATAGTGATGATGATGATGAGCTCAATGACCCATCAAAGGGAGAGCTCATTAAAGCAAACAAGGATATGCTGGAAGAGTTTTTAAAATTTAAAACTGCCTATGTTAAATTAGCCAAGAAGCATGAACTAGCTGTCTCTGAGAAATCAACCTTGATGTCTAAGATCAACGATCTTGATAGACAGCAAGCTGAAAGTATCAAATTGCTAAAAGAGAACAAATCTTTGACTGAAAAAGTAGACTTTCTACTTGAACATGTCAAGAAAATAAATTCTGAGAAAGATGATCTTCAAAAGGTTGTCAATACTTGGAATAATTCTAAAGGAAACTTTGATACCATTCTTTCAAACCAAAAATGTCTTGATGACAAAACTGGTATAGGTTTCCAAAGTGAGTTCAATGTAGGAAGTTCTTCTGGTTCTCAAAAGAATGAGACATCTGAAGTGATTGCTGAAGAATCGGCTGTAGAAGTTTCTTATGACCAGCAGTCTCCTAAAAGGCAAGGACTTAGTTTCAACAAAGTTCCTTTTGTTTATCCCAAGAATACAAAAGACAAGTCCAAAGGAAAGCAATCTGCCAGCAATGACTCGCATAGAGAGTCCGAGCATCTTAAACCCGCTATTAGTCACTCTAAGAAAACAGGGATGACTAGTGGCAAGTCAAAGAATACTCAACTCAAGCCTATTAAATTTGTCAAAGGCAAGATCGCGATCTCAAGATCGCCGATAAAGGCTTAAAGGAATTGAGCTCGTAAATGCAAAATCTTTTGATAAAAGGTCTACTTATGGTAAACCTAACATCAACAAGAAAAGGCATTATCGCCCTAAATCCTATAGGCCAATTATCAGCACAAAGGTCACTCCAAAGACTGCTGATAATAAGAAGCCTCAAAAAGAAATCATCACTCATGTTGAAGGTTTTCACAAATGCTCTTTCTGCAAAGGCGATGTTCATAAGATTCATGAATGCCTTCTGAGATTCACACCTAAATCTAGAGGATTTACTCCTTCAAAGGTTAAACAGGTGTGGGTCCCAAAAGGTGCTAACCTTGAGGACCCAAAATAAAAGGGGACCATATTCTTAAATGTCTATATTTCAGAATGCTTTATGGTGTCAATGAAGAAGAGAAGGATATATGGTATCTAGACAAGGATGCTCTAAGCACATGACGGTGATCCACATCTTCTCAAATATTGTTGAAGCAAAGGGTCCCTCAGTTATTTTTGGAGACAACTCAAAAGGGAAGACTATTGGATATGGAAGCATAATCAGAGGCAACCTCTCCATCAGCAAAGTCTCTCTCGTTGAAGGTTTAAAGCACAATCTGCTGAGCATATCACAATTTTGTGATAAAGGATTAACCTGTCAGTTCTCCTCAAGTCACTGTCTCATAAAGGACAATGAGACATGCTCAACTATCTGACAGATTCGAAAAGGGAATGTCTATCTTGTTGACCTTAATCTTTGTTGGAAGAAAGTCAAATCGTGCTTGGTTGCAAGGTCATCAACCGACAATGGTTATGGCACAAAAGGCTTAGCCATCTCAATTTCAAATATTTGGAGAAGCTATCAAAGGAAAATCTAGTTGTAGGTTTGCCTAAAATATCGATCGAACCACACGCCAAAGCATGTCAACTAGGCAAACTGCACAAATCTTCATTCAAAAGCAAGCCTTGCCTGTCAACATCAAGACCTCTACAACTGCTGCATATGGATCTGTTTGGACCTATCACTACTACAAGCCTTGGTGGCAGCAAGTACACACTTGTGGTAGTGGATGATTACTCAAGATTTACTTGGGTAGAGATGATGTCCTCCAAAAATGAAGCATATGACATCATCACTGAACTCTTCAGAAGACTACAGACTGAAAGCTAGATGACATTGCGATGTCGATCGGACAATGGAACGAGTTCAAAAACAATGGTGTTGCCAAATATGTGATGATCATAGAATTGGTCACAATTTCTCTGCAGTTCGCACACCTCAACAAAATGGAGTTCTTTGAAAGGAAGAACAAACTCTCATTGAAGCAGGAAAACAATGATTGCCAAGCCGCCTATGTACTTGGGCGTAAGCCGTGAACACCGCCGCTTCACACAAAACAGGTCTATCATAAACAAATTTCATAACAAAACTCCATATGAAATATGGAGAGGCAGAGCTCCCAACATTGGATTCTTTAAAATATTTGGTTGTAAATGCTATGTTCTTTACAATGGTAGGGAACATAGGGGTAAATTTGAATCCAAAAGCGATGAAGGAATTTTTCTGGGATATGCTAAATTTTCAAAAGCTTATAGGGTTTACAATAAAACTTCACTTAAAGTTGTTGAATCTGTACATGTCTCTTTTGATGAATTTGATTTTATTGGGCCACATGTGGCTCCTAAGGTTACTAATGATTCGATGAGTATGAGACAGTGCAACCCAAGCTCAAGATCTGCAGATCCCACTCCTTCACAAGTTCCTTCAATAGTCAACCTGTTAGAATCCTCAAATGAGCCAACAAATGAAAACTCTGAAAACCCTGAATCCCCCTCGCATTCCACACCAGAAGTTCTACAACCTACCTTAGAATTAACTTATCCTTCAGAAAACCAAGCTTCAGACACCACTTCTCCTCAAGAACCAAACTCTGCCGATGCAACAATAGGACAAGTTCAACCTGCAGAAGTTAGAGAAGTAAAAGATCATCCTATCACTCAAATCATTGGAGATCTCAATGCTGGTGTTCAGACAAGACAAGCTTCAAGGAATGAATGCATGTATTCTACTGCATTTGTATCTAATATTGAACCCAAGAAGATTGATGAAGCATTGGAAGATCCAAGCTGGGTGGAAGCTATGCAAGAAGAGCTAAACCAATTTGACAGATGTCAAGTCTGGTCACTTGTTCCTAGACCAAAAGGACAAGCTGTTATTGGTACAAAGTGGGTGTTCAGAAACAAGATGGATGAAAATGGTAACATTACCAGAAATAAGGCCAGACTGGTAGCCCAAGGATATAGACAGGAGGAGGGTATTGATTATGATGAGACATTTGCTCCTGTTGCAAGATTAGAGGCCATTAGATTATTCTTGGCCTATGCCTCTTACAAGGACTTCAAAGTATATCAAATGGATGTGAAGAGTGCATTTCTGAATGGAGAACTTCAAGAAGAGGTCTATG
The DNA here is from genome assembly GCA_016624345.1 of Platycodon grandiflorus. NCBI lineage: Eukaryota > Viridiplantae > Streptophyta > Magnoliopsida > Asterales > Campanulaceae > Platycodon > Platycodon grandiflorus. The sequence goes on from CM028364.1 coordinate 33,640,207, forward strand.
TAGAGCAACCTCCTGGTTTCATAAATTGTTCAAGAAGAGAAGATGTCTACAAGCTGAGGAAAGCCCTTTATGGACTCAAACAAGCTCCAAGAGCCTGGTATGAGACCCTTTCAAAGTTCTTGACATCTCAAGGCTTTGTAAGAGGTCAAATTGACACTACTCTTTTCATTATGAAACATAAAGGTCATTCCTTACTTGTTCAAATTTATGTTGATGATATTATCTTTGGTTCTACTAACGAAAATCTTTGCAAAAGGTTTGAAAAGCTTATGCAGAGTAAATTTGAGATGAGCATGATGGGAGAACTCAACTTTTTCGTTGGTCTTCAAATTCAACAAAGTTCAAATGGCATCTTCATCAATCAAGCCAAATATGCAAAGGATGTTATCAAGAAATTTTGTCTTGAGAATGCAAACAGCTTCAGCACTCCTATGGCTACTAACTGCCATCTTGATAAAGATGAAAAGGGCAAGAAAGTGGACATGACTCTCTATAGAGGCATGATTGGTTCACTTTTATATTTAACTGCTAGTAGGCCTGATATCATGTTTGCTGTTTGTGTCTGTGCTAGATTTCAAGCTGATCCAAAGGAGTCTCACCTACAAGCAGTCAAAAGAATCATCAGATATTTAATAGATACTCCCAATTTGGGAATCTGGTACCCTAGAGATTCATCCTTTAATCTTATAGGCTATTCTGATGCTGATTTTGCTGCATGTAAGGTTGACAGGAAAAGCATAAGTGGAACATGTCAATTCTTAGGAAATAGACTTGTTTCATGGGCCAGCAAGAAGCAAACTTCTGTTTCAACTTCAACAACTGAGGCAGAATACATAGCTGCTGGTAGCTGCTGCTCACAATTGCTGTGGATCAAACAGCAACTTGTTGACTATGAGATCAAGACTGCTGATTGTCCTATAATGTGTGACAACACATCAGCAATCTCAGTTTCTCAAAATCCTGTCATGCACTCCAAGACAAAGCACATTGATGTGAGATATCACTTTCTTAAGGACCATGTTGAAAAAGGTAACATCAGCATGCAATATGTGCCAACAGAGAATCAGGTAGCAGACATCCTCACGAAACCACTTGATTCAACCAGGTTTGCTTATTTAAGAGGAGAGCTTGGTATGCTTGACCTCAATCCTTAACCTTTCTTATAAATTTCTCAAGTTATTTTATAAACTGCTGCTATAGAACTGCCTATGCGATCAAGCCAATCACAACTCTTCCGAGTATATAGACAACCTTGAGTAAGTACCTATCCTCTTATCGGCAGTTGATAAGTGACTATTATATAGTCATTTATCCTAAGTTTTTATATACTTTTACACAGTTTAATTACCATTTTCATCTCATTTTAGATACATTTTAGTTCCTTTTTCATATTTATTAGATTTTACGCTTTTTGGTATATTTCATACATTTTAGACAGGTTTTGGAGTCTTTTTATTATCAAAGAATGCTTAGACACCTTTTGATGCAAAAGCATGGAAAAGCAACAAACAAATCAAACTCACAAACCAAAAATCAGATGGAGTGGCCGTGCAGCCAAAAGGGAGCAGCCGTGCACAAAGCCATTTTCAGGCCATTTTTGGTCTCGAAGCATGGAGTGGCCGTGTCTTGAAAGTTGATTAGCCGTGTTGACCTTCGGAGCGGTCGTGCAGCTTAGAGTGGAGCGGCCGTGCAGAATGTCCAAAGTCAAATTCAAAATTGGCGCCAAAAGAGCACGGCCGTGCAACTCCCTTGACTCGGCCGTGCAGGTCGCGTCTGCAGATTTGAAAGGCACCTTTTGGAGGCACCTTCTTGAAGAGTTTCCTCCCCATTATAAAAAGACCCATTGTACTCAGTTTAGAACATCCGAAAATAGTCAAAAAATACAACCAGAAAGGATCATATTATACTTAGAATGTATAGCAAAATACTCTAGAAATTTATACACAATGTTCAAGGTGTATCAATGATTCGTGACAAGTCTTGTATACTCTTGAAGATGGTGAATGCAATACAAGGGTTATTTTCAAGCCATTGTCTCTCTTTTTTATGAATAAGTATCTCTTTCCTTATCTCTATTTCTTACTTACTTCTTTCATTATTCCAATGGTTTGAGTAATCCTCCATTTCTCGGAGTTGGAAACTCAATTATTTATATTCATGCTTCTCTTACTTGTCATTTCAATTCTCTTCTTAGTAATCTTAACTACTTGCAATTAGGGAGACGTTCTTAATTGTAGGGCCTCAGTTAATCGGGAGAAGGACCTAGCGGAGAATCTCGATTAGCGGAACTCTAAGAATTGAACTAGGTCAATAAATCACGGAAAGTGATTTAAAGACCTAGGGATGATCCTTTAGTGGAAAATACGTGAGATTGATTAACTTATTGGATTTTGATTTATACGGTACCCTCGAAAGGTGAATCGGATTTCCCGCGTGACGAACGGGATTACACTAAGCCGGACCCTCGAGAGAAAGGCCGGTAAGTTTTAAAATACGTGTGCTAGTTAGCACAACTTAGCGTATCATCCTTGAACTTGGCACTTTTATCTTAAAACAATTCCTTTATATTATTCTTAAATTGCCTGCAAATATGAAGACGTTTATATTTGTGGAATCCTAGTCAATTGAGAGAAGGACCTAGCGGAGAATCTCGATTGACGGAACCATATAAAGAAACTGGGTTCCATTGATCACGAAAGTAGTTCAACGGCCTAGGGATGTTCCTTTAATGGAAAGTATGTCGACCTTCGTTCTTAATGGATTCTTACTAATTATGGTCAGCTAGAGATAAGCCGAAATGCCCGTTTGTGACAGGGCGGGAATGCCATAAACGGAAATCTCAAACAGTTAGGACATAATTAGTGAAGAATATAAACGCTACTGTCTTAACCCGAAGTAGTGTAGGCCTAGCATACCATCCTTGTTATTTTGATAAAAGCCTTTATCTAAAGCATATTTATTTGTTTTCAATCCCAAGAATACTATCATTTTATGTTAAAGTAATTTCTATATCTTCCTAGTATTTTCTCTTACAAATTCTTATCTCTCCCGATCATTTTATCTATATATTTATATAAAGACAAATGTCATCCCAAAGTAAACCCTGTCTCTGTGGGATCGACTCGTACTTGCACCCGCTATATTGCAATAGCCCGTGCGCTTGCGAATGAATGGCCGTATTCTTCAACAACTCGACCAAATGAATGGCCGTATTCAACATGTCCAAGGAAGAATTGACGACGTTTACAATTATGGGACAAGCCATTGGGACAACTTTCCACTGTTAGGAATATGCCTGTAAATCAGCTGATATATATGTATGCATATTCCAACACAGTGATTTGCTTGTTCCCATTACAACGCATGTTTCACAAGTGGCTAAAAGGGCGCCGGTTAGTGTGGCAGCTTGTTGAAACAATGCATAGGTCACTAGACTAGGAAGTCTTTGTACATATCCGAGTCTTTGTCCTACCAGAATGATGACAAACCTTCATATGAATTAAGCTCTTCAAATTGCCAGCTGACGTGACTATCGGCAGATGTCTCACTAGCAGACATTTCCCTTCAGCTATGACGCCTAAATAGCCATCTCTACATCGCAGTTCTATATCGATTCTCGTATCCGCCAAAGCACTTCATCGAGCAAAGCGCAGAAGCTATTTATTCAAAAGGAACATCGTGACCATCGCCGTTTCTACATCGCAGTTCTATAATGGCGATCTCGAATCGGCCAAATCCTCATCGAACAACCGCGAGAAACTGTAAGATCACGAGATACATCGGTCGTTACTCAACGCACTTCAAGCCAAAATAGATCCGTTACAAGATCTGTCTGACAAATCCAAGATACGCATCGATGTCTGCGCCTTCACGATTATCCAATGGACATTTCCTCTTCTGTACAGTGTTTGCGGTCTTCAAAGCTTCATTTCCAGAAAAGGCCAAGCACTGGACGCTGCACTACAGTCAAAGCAATGATACGTCCACATCAATCAGCTGCATCCAGGCCAAGCTCGACACGTCCAACTCTGCCCAGCCTGTGTCACGGACCATCTTCAAGACTTAAACCTAACTGAAGGTCTTTGCCCAACAAATCCAAAGATGTACTCTGCTACATTATGAGATTCAGATCTCCAACGGGCATAAACCTATTCAATACACCAACGATCACCTCTTCTTCTCCAGCTATATAAGAAGACTCTCATCCTCATTTCCAAACAGACAAGAGAGAGAGCACAAGCACTAGAACACACAAACTGTGTATGCTTATGCTTGAGAAAGGTTGTGGTATTGATCTTCATTTCTTCAATCCAGAACCACTCCTTTAGAGTGAGAAATCACAAGTGTAAGAACAAACACTTTGTGAGAGAGAGAGAGAGAAGAAAATCCAAAAGCTGAGAAGCTCGCTGATCAACAACCTTGTTGTTGATTTGAGTTCTTCTTCCTTCGAAGAACTCGGTCTCTTCGGGCCTCAACTCCATCATCCAATAAAGAGACCAAGTATCTTACGGATCGTTGAAGCCGGATCAAGCTTGAAGATGTCCGATGAAGAGCCGAACTTACATGTCAGTTGCATTCATATCGGCAGACTTATACTACATTATAAGCTGTGCCGATTGTGCAATAAGGTGTCATCATATTTGGTCGAGTGCTTAGCACTCAGTTGTTCAAATACTTGCTATTTGAACAACTCCTAATATTCTCTTCTCACATCACTCTAACACTAGCACTTTCCTTCACTGACCTCCAAGGTTGTTAGGACTGCTAGGATTAGAGTTCTTATATGAGTCTTGGGTATTCCATTTCACTTTCCTTCTTCCCCCGGAGAGATTGCTAGGATAGAGAGTCTAGGTTGATGTACTAAGCATGTTTGCCTTTGAGCAAACCTCTGCTGAATTTTAATATAATATATATATTTGTTACATTCAGCCTTGATTTCTCTTTCTTGTGTAATTTGCTTTATCATGTGCAATCTGTTTAAGGAAAGTAAATGATGCATCTAATTTAGATTTTAGTCAACTGTTAAGTTCTCTTTCATATCAAATCTTTACAGTTACTTTAATCTAAAGTGTTTGACTTATCTTTGTTTATTCTTCATTGCCAAATCTTATTCTCATCAGCTAAGTTCAACATATATCTTCCAACTGCATGTTTCATATCTGCTGATCCTAGATGTCCATGATCTACATCTGCTGATCTAAGATGTCCGATCACTCTATCTTCAGCTAATCAGTCAGAATGAGGAAGATGACCTATGTGTAGTAATCATTTCATCTACTCTTCAATTTAAATGTTAAAATTGGATGAAATTTTTATTACACAAAGTATAGGCTATTCACCCCCTCTAGCCTATACACCGAGCAACCCTCGACCTAACAATTGGTATCAAAGCAATTGGTATCGAGCTACTGTAAACCTTATTTCGAGGCTTAATAACACGAGAGTTTAGATCCTGCTCGATTAGATGCATAGTCAAAAGGAGTCTTTTCAAAATCTTTTATCCACCAAAACCTTTTGGAGAAACACGAAAGCCTTTTGAAAACCATCTTCAAATCAAAATAAATTTTGTTTTCAAAAACATGTGAGAAAGAATATTGTGATGACAATGTGATCACTATAAGAAAATCCATCATATATCAGAATTACTTTGATATTGTGAAGAGAAGTATTATAGTGGAGGTTGACTTGCTAAGGATTATGCATGTTTCATAAATGTTCTTAAATCTTGGTATCTTCTTTGGCAAATGGGTTAAACTCATATTTGATAGATGAATTACTTAGAATCCCTTCCAAAAACATGCTCTCTTGACATAAGGCTAACGATTGTTCCAATCCAACACCTTCTCAAGAAAACTTTTTACAAAAGTTTAGAGCAGAAGAAATAAGAAGAGTTTCAAAGGAAATTCAAAGGAAATCAAAGATATGTCATCCTCAAAATCACTGAGATTGTAAGTTCTTGGCCTAAGGACATCAATGATGAATTTGTCTTCCTTCAATGAAAAGCCTCAGCCGAGCAAGAATACACTCAAAGAACCTATGCTCGTATTAGAACCGGTGCTTCAACAACTATGAGCAGACGCGTTCAAAGAGTTTAATGAGGAAGTAACCCACTCCTAATCTCTTAACACTTTGGGTTACACTTATAAGCTGTATTTTGAATAATTATTCTTTTGTCATGCTTATTAAGTCTCATTTGTATTATTGGATTTCTAGAGCTATTTTTAGCTCATAAATGTTGCTAATTTTCTCTATGAGTACTTTGGGCAGGAACTCATATGACAGAAAAGGTCAATCATGCAACACCTCTCTCCATCGGCAGATAGTAACATGGCTGCTGATTCATGAAGGATCGCGATCACTCATGAGAATTCACTCATGTCCTTCACTCACTCAAGGTCAAAATCCTCACTGCTGGACTTTATAACAATGAAGTGAAAAATCTGAATAAGTCCAAAGGAGTTGATAAAGACCCTCTCTCATGACTATACAAAACAGGTTAGCTATTTGCTTTCTAATGACTGTGCTCATGTCTCCGAACTAATATGCTCACACATATCATCAGACAATAATGCATAATAACCAGTCATACTGCACTTTTATCAACATATATTGATTGTATGATTTGTTTTATGCAAATGGTTTTTCAAAAACAAATCAGCATTTTTCTTATCAGCTGATTTCAAATGTTTTTCTAAAAACCCTGCAGTTGGCTGAATTTCCATATCTGCCAACCAACACTTCATAAGCTCAGTTGTATGTGCTGACTTATAGAAGTAAAAACCCTTTAAAGACCTACTCTCTCAAGTCTATTAAAGGTGGAGGCACACTTTTCAAGTTTGACTTCGATTAAAGTTAAGACTATTTTCAAAATCTTGGAAAACGACAAGACAGTCAACATCAATCCTTACCAAGAATCTTGAGAATATCTAGACTTCACGGCCTATCCTGTCAAGGCGTGATCGAAGGACAACTCAACGTAATGCTTCATTATTGAGTATCCTTCGATCTAACCTCCGTGAGTATAAGTAGAGCTCTTTCTTCATTCAAATCTCTACTATGACAAAACTCACAAACCGCCTATAGATTACACTAGTTACAAATTGATGATTCAAAATCTCACAAATGTTACTAAATCCAAGTCCTAAGATTGGATCAAGTCAATTCCTCAACAACTGGGTATGATTTCTTCACAATCATTCAGAGTTGTTTCGATTTTATTTCTGTTACTTCACAAAGCTGATCTAAATTTCTCTCAAAAATATATTTTCAATATCATATGTAAACTGTGAAAATCATTTCCAAAATCTTTTTCAATACACAGTTTCCAAACATGAGAGAAATTGCATCAAGTCTTGTGTACCAGAAATCATTAATTATGGTTCCAAAATCTTGTTGAGAAAACAATTGATAAAGAGATCTTCTTTTGTCTCGTCCGATAATCATAGAAGTTTGCCATCATGCATGATTCATATGCTGCAAACCATGATTGTCAGAACACTTAAGAACATTCTTAGTCAATTAGTTTTAAAAGTAAGATAGAAAACCATCAATTAATGCCAGCAAAAGTGATTTCATTCTCTCTTCTAACTTTTAGCTATCAATCTCATTGATACTCTAAAATGTCTAACGATGAATCAGGGAAAATCAATTAGCACATACTCATTCCACTTTTGGAAGTGCTTGCATACGTGAACTTCACGAAAAGATCCCGAAAGAAATGTCAAATGTTTGGAAAACATTTGATATATTGCCATGTGCAACAAGTCTTCTGGTTATATGTAGGTATGCCGACCATCACCTCAAAGATGGCCGATGCAGATAATTCAGTTCTGCTGAATTAAGTAGCTAATATGGAATTGATGAGGATGACGAATCGCTAATAGTCACCACTCCCTCGTCTATCAAAGGGGATTCATGGTCAAAACAAGACATCCTCGGTGGCCATCACCCTTCGGTGCTCTCATAATGACCCGAAGAAGTGAAGATGTTCGCCTCCCGAGAGTTGGAGGAGATCAAAAAGAACACGGCCATCCTATCATCCAACTCCTTCTAAATCCTTGACCGATGACTCCTCATCTAATGTCTAGGATTAGGACCTATAGGACACAAATTTGTAACATGTATTTCTTTCGTAAATTGAATCATTATGTATCTTTCTCATGTAATCTAGTTCACTCAAAAATCCAGTTGTATTGTTCTTGTAATCACCGATCCTTGCAACACACCGTGTAAAACTACTTGGATTATTGAATACAAGCTCGCAACTTTTCTCATGCTTATCTACTTGTCGCATTCCTTTGATAGCATGAACTAATGTGTTAAGTGTGTTGATCAAACTTATTATTCTTTATTATCTCCATTTTATTCGGTGATTAAAAGAATTGTTCTTAATGAAATGATCACTCTACCGAGACACAAACTCTGCTGACATCCCATCAGCAAACCATTCTTGAACAATCTGCTTAACTTTCATCCTTAGACACCATGATAATTGCCTTTCAGAATTTAATCTTTTCACAATGAGTAAATTCAAGTTCTGCCAAAACCTATAGTCTCTTAACAAATAGGCGATGGTTTCATGACCTTCATATCAACCTATCAAGGAATCTGCTATTACTCAATCTCTATCCTTCATGATTAAAAGGTCAAGATTATTAGTAAATCTGCTTTGAACAACGGTGTCTGCTAAATCGAACCTTTCAAGACAATTCAACAGCACTTTGTGTTCTTAGTTACGACAACTACAAAATCTTGTGTACCTTATGAGATTGTAGTTATAAAGGCTTGATTAGTTGTTCCCATTATAATGGCTCAACAGCTAATTGGTATACAGATTGAATTCAAAACACTCTGCTACACCTTATCATGTGATTCTGTGTCAAAAAGGATGTAGTTAAAAATCTCTAGTAACTCGACCTATCCTCAAGATAGTCGACATTCAAGAATTCTTGGGAAGACTAATATTTTCAAATATTAAGTCCTTCCTCAGAGTGAACACCGATATGACCCCCGTATATAGGCTACGTCTCACTCTCTTCGAACAATTCAGTCTGCAGATCTCTTCTTTTGATGTAGATGACCTAGATCATTGGACGAAAGAAGAACGGACATCACTTCGTGTACACATTCAATATCTCACATACTTGGTCTATTTAATATTCTTACTAAGCTTTATTAATCTTAAATAGATTGATGTCCATTATAAATAGAGTCTATTCAATTGGTATCAGCTGTCCTTACCTTAGCTGATATTAATCACACTACCAATAAAAGACATAACAATTAATATCAGCAGTTCCTACTTTAGCAAATACCTAATACAACCTGATAGTGTCTTCACTCATTAAAAGACTCATCAAATCTCTCAAAATTGGTATCGACTTCAAAGCGGTATCGACAATCTTAAGACACATTCATCTAAAAACTTCCACATATGTGTCATGTACAACGTGCCATATGGCTTGGACAAGTTATTTTTCCCCAATTCGTCCTTAAACAACCAATGCTGTTCTATTTTTGATTAATTTACTCAAACAATCGCTTGAAGTAAAATAACAGCTCATATTATTTCTAGAAGCAGTTGTACCCATTAATACCACAATAAAGGCAATTAACTTAATCTAATTATGTATTAATTTTAAACTTCTTGTTTGAAAATAATATTAATATACATATCTTCTAGACTGCCTATGTACTAGCCATAATTACACTAAGCATGATGACATAATCCAAAATCAGACCATCATCACTGTCATTAAATGCACTCACTTCTTTAAGCCCCCAAAATGTCTTTTCCCATTCCTCTAATCAAGAAACCTCTTCATCTTCTCAAAAATTCAAAAAGGTGTATAAAATTGGTATCCGTCTTCATCTATAGCACCTGACTTCAGAATACCACAAAATTTCTCCACCATTAGAGTCATTTGCATCATGTGTTCTCCAAATCTGCCCAGTCCTCCTCATCGACCCATTTCCCACACTGAATGGCGTCATCGTATGATGGTCCTTCTTGCCGCTCCTCTCCCTCAAGTGATTCAACGACCTCGTCGAATCTCTCGTCGTGTAAGGAATCGTCTTCGAGACCCTAGGAACAGTGTATCCAATTTCATCCCTTGGATTCCCACAAGAGACAATACCGCTACTACTGCCCCTGCTCCCATCGCCTCAAATGCTCACCTTGAGCAACCATTATCTCAGGAGGAGCTTCAACCAGCAAACGCCAATTCTGCGTCAAATTCAGCGGTCAATGTTTCCTCCGATTAAAATCAGCAGACCTTCACCCTTTAACTCTACCTCATTAGGATGACTAGCTAGGTCTCTGTTTTATCAATCTAATCTTCTTTTGCTATATTAATGATAAATACGTAATGTATTTTATGTACGCCTATTGATGTACATCTGCTACTTTCTTATGAGTTATGTATTCAAAATTTGTCCTGGTACATACTCATTTATGCCTGCAGTTTACTTTCTTGATGAACTTCAGCAATACCTCGTAGGCAGACCTTACATCTCATGTTCTAGATGTATATCTCATGCATCCAACAAAAGTCAGCATAAGACTCAACCATACTTGCCTGTTTTGACTTGACCATAAGCTAAATAAGCATTTCTGTAAAGACGACATAAAGGGACAACCTTCTTTCTCATTATCTGTAGCGATATTCAATACCCAATTATTCAAACTTGTGGCCATTAAGGAGGAGAGATTGGAGAAGAAGTAATGGCCCCAAGTAATTGTAGGCCCCAAGTAAGTATAGTAAGATTGACACTATTCAGAACACTATTCATTAAGGAGGAGAGATAGGAGGAGAGATATTGTGAAGTTGTAATGGCCCCCAAGTGTGAAGTAGTAAGGAGGAGAAATAGACAACCATTAAGAAAGAGAGACTGTAATGAGATTGACATTATACATACAGATTATCATTATACATACAGAGGGGAGATTGCAACTGTTAGGTCCGAGGGTTGCTCAGTGTATAGGCTAGAGGGGGGGGTGAATAGCCTATACTTGGTGTAATAAAAATTTCATCCAAATTTAACATTTAGATTGAAGAGTAGATGAAATGATTACTACACATAGATCATCTTCCTCATACTGAATGATTAGCTGAAGATAGAGTGATCGGACATCTTAGATCAGCAGATGTAGATCATGGACATCTAGGATCGCAGATATGAAATATGCGGTTGGAAGATGTATGTTGAACTTAGGCGATGGAAATGAGTTTGAGCAGAAGAATAAACAAGATAAGTTTAACAATTTAGATTAAAGTAATCAGTAAAGATTTGATATGAGAGAGAGCTTGACAGTTGACTATAATCTGTATTAGATGCATCATTTACTTTCCTTAAACAGATTGCACAAGATAAAGCAAATTATACACGAAAGAGAAATCAAGGCTGAATGTAACAATTATATATATTATATTAAAATTCAGCAGAGGTTTGCTCAAAGGCAAACATGCTTAGTACATCAACCTAGACTCTCTAACCTAGCAATCTTTCCGGGGGAAGAAGGAAAGTGAAATGGAATACCCCGAAGACTCATGTAAGAACTCTAATCCTAGCAGTTCCTAACAACCTTGGAGGTTAGGGAAGGAAAGTGCTAGTGTTAGAGTGATGTGAGAAGAGAATATTAGGAGTTGTTCAAATAGCAAGTATTTGAACAACTGAGTGCTAAGCACTCGACCAAATATGATGACACCTTATTGCACAATCGGCACAGCTTATAATGTAGTATAAGTCTGCCGATATGAATGCAATCTGGACATGTAAGTTCTGGCTCTTCATCGGACATCTTCAAGCTTGATCTGGCTTCAACGATCTGTAAGATACTTGGTCTCTTTACTGGATGATGGAGTTGAGGCCACTGAAGAGACTGAGTTCTTCGAAGGAAGAAGAACTCAAATCAACAACAAGGTTGTTGATCGCGAGCTTCTCGCCTTTTGGATTTTCTTCTCTCTCTTTCTCACAAAGTGTTTGTTCTTACACTTGTGATTTCTCACTCTGAAGGAGTGGTTCTGGATTGAAGAAATGAAGATCAATTCCACAACCTTTCTCAAGCATAAGCATACACAGTTTGTGTGTTCTAGTGCTTGTGCTCTCTCCCTTGTGCACTTGTGCTCTTTGGAAATGAGAATAAGAGTTTTCTTATATAGCTGGAGAAGAAGAGATGACCGTTGGTGTATTGAGTAGGTTTATGCCCGTTGGTGATCTGAATCTCATAATGCAGCAGAGTACATTTTTGGATTTGTTGGGCAAAACCTTCGTTAGGTTTGAGTCTTGAAGATGATCGTGATACGCTGGACATAGATGGACGTGTCGAGCTTAGCCGGATGCGCTTGATTGATGTGGACGTATCATTGCTTTGACCGGCCGTCCTGTGCTTGGCCTTTTCTGGAAATGAAGCTTTGAAGACCGTGAACACTGTTCAGAAGAGGAAATGTCTATTGGATAAACGTGAAGGTGCAGACATCGATGCGTATCTTGGATTTGTCAGACAGATCTTGTAACGGATCTATTTTGGCTTGAAGTGCGTTGAGTAACGACCGATGTATCTCGTGATCTTACGGCTTCTCGCGGTGTTCGATGAGGATTTGGCCGATTTCGAAATCTGCTGTGACGACCCGAGTCCGAGATTCGATGTTGAACCCCAACTCGAGGCGCCAAACCGAGGAAAGACTAAATAAAGCGAGCCACAAAAGCTCGAAACCAAAACCAAAGCAGCGGAATACTAAAAATAAGGCAGCGGAACAACAAATGAACTTGAGCCTCCAACCTCGAATAGCAAAACCCCAACAAATAAAAATAACCTCCACGGCTAAACAAGCGCCGGAGAACAACAACAGCTACAACACCGCGAGTCAACGCTCGGGAAACCAATAGTAAAATACCAATGGGCACACGGCCAAAACAACTAAGAAAACTGGAATTATAACAATAGTACCACCGGCACGACTCTACGAGTCGGTACCAAATACAAGAATAGAAAATACAAGAATCTCTACCCGACATACTAAGTTTACATAACTCAGTTTAACCCACGACCTCACAAGTACATGATACAAATATAAAACACTAACTAGATACAGCTAGAGGATCTTCGAACTAGAGCCTCACTGCGCCGAAAAGTATCCTGCAACTAAGGAAAACAAATATGGAAGGGATGAGTCGAATGACCCAGTAAGCTACTAATGAAACAATATGGCATGGCATTATGCATATAAGAATAGCAGGATAATAAACAGGTTGTAGCACATAAGACAACCAACCCTATACTCACGAGAGGCTCAGTAGCCGCCAACCGTCATGCACTGGTTGGAGACCACGACCAACATTCGTTCATATAGGAAGCACATAAAGCTCAAAGTAAACACATAAAGGTGGATACGGTGGATTCGAGGTACACCTCCGAAATCCCTTGAAACACTTCCGACCTTATCGCTCCATGAAGCCGTAGTAAACGATCGTACTGCCGCTTCACGAAACTGTAAAGGATGCCTCTGCTGCTATCCAACAAGATAATGATAATAGATTCTGCGCTACGCTCCGTAAAGCCATAATAAATAATCGTGCCCGATGCCGGACACATCTCTAATACCGAACATAAAATGAGATAGATGATTGTGCTGCCGTACACAAATCACAGAGGGACCGGTGCCCGTATCCCCAAATCAAATATAGGTACCCGATCGCGTCAAGCACGATCTACAAGTACCCAACCGATAATGTACCCGACCGCGTCCCGCACGGCCTACAAGTACCCGTTGTGGACCATTTCCTGTATCCACGTCGACGTATCGCTCGATCCCCTACGACCCGAGACAATACGGCTCTAGCCACTTATAGGTATCACAAGGGACCGGTGTCCGTATCCCAATGCATACAAAACAATGTCGACAATACACGCCGCCGTTTATTCCGTTCAACCGTGGGACTAGAGAAACCCCTACCGTGGCCAACGGTAGGGCGAGGCCCAGTGTATTGGCCTTCGGCTATTACGAAGCCCCTGCTCCCGCAATAACCGAGCGTCAATACACCTCCAATGCACATATGCCAGCTGGACTCGATGCAATGCACAAGTAGATGTTTACCCATGCCAAACTAATCTAAGTGTGTTCTATTGAATCACAACTTAATAAACCAAATCATGATGTGTTCTATTGAATCACAACTCAAAGAAATCAAACCATAATGTGTTCTATTGAATCACATACCAAATCAACGAAATGTGCTTGTAAATACTAAACACACAATCAATCATCAAAGTAGGATGATTGTCCTATTGCATACTAGAACAACCACAAATACACCAAATCACTTTAGTCTGCCATTGCTAGACTTAACAATCATAATATATGTAAGCCTACACGTACATACAATCATAATTCGATACGCTACTAACACGTACAACTTAAGACCTCTACGGTATTCCACGGTCACAATACACTCCATCTCATGTATGTATATATACCATCTTATTTCCGTCGTGTGTTATACATATCACAACTCCCAACAAGCCACATAGTCCGTATTGGAACGACAACCAAGGTGCGTTATTAACTACCTAGGATATAACCAACTCATCATAAACACGTCGCTCAAGGTGTAGCGACTAAGTCGTTCCCAACGTACGTCACACGTGGCCGTACACAACTCATTAGTAACCTATATAAAGTCACAAATACCTTTAATAATTAATCGAAGCTTGGGCGTAGGGTGTAGATATATATTTATAATCCTCCAACCCAAATCAAGTAGTCGCGTGTTCAACAACGTTGACTAAGTCAGCCTAACTTAAGTTACTCGGTCAAGCCTTATCGGTGCATCATCCCACCTTGTAGGAGACTAAAATATTAATTGTCAACTCATTACACAACGTATAACCTTAACGTCCTATTCGACTCCACCGAAGTCACCACAACTAAAGTCTAGCCCATTCGTGTAATATTCGATTCACCATATCCCAACGACCACACTCGGTCTTTCAAATATTCAAAACATCGGGACAAGCCGTAGCATCATCCCTACAATCACGAGACTCAATATACCAAAAATCTATTACTCATAAAAATTCCACGAGTATACTAACGATTGAAATCTCAACAAGTTATAAATACTTGATATAACTAAAACAAGTCATCGGCGACTATACGCCGGAACCCAACTATAAACCAAACCCACGAGTCTATAGCTCGAGAAAACAACAACAACGACAATAATAATCACGACACAATCTCGAGGAGTCTCTACTACTCGGAGACAACAATCATCGCAATAACAACAACAACGTGTACACAATGAACTCCACAAGTCTCTAATATTTGGAGACCACAAGATTAACAACAATTCATCAATACCCATCATTTAACATGCTAGAGTATCACATTGAACAAGTATAACATGTAGGAGTTCATATGCACATAGATAGCACGTAAACATCGCGATACTACTCTACGATGCTCAAAATCTAAGAAGGAGATTAGTAACTTACAATACAACGCAAATCCTCCACGAAATCCAAAGGCTTCGGGTGGAAATGTACTCTTCCACGACCTCTACGCCGCTACGGAGTCCAATCGACGATCCCAAACTCGAACCAAGCTTGAATCGAACTTCCTCTCTCTCAAAACTTCACTTTCTCTCTCTAAAACGTGGGAGAAGAGATGGGTTTGTGATATACTAACAGATCGGATGATCCCTTTGGTTAGAAACGTTCCCCTCGACGCTAGCTACGCTCCGGCGAAGACGGCTCGTCGATCCGACAAGCGGAACTCAAGATATCGCGAGATCTTTCTCCTCTCTCTCTCCTCTCTCTCTTCTTGCTCTCTCTCTAAAATCTGGGTTTGGGGATGAGAATGAGGGAGAAAATAGAGTGGGTTATGATATTAATACCATGGGTAAGTGTTTGGTCCAATCCCGGGCTTGTTTGAGCATTTTAAACCACTTAAAAACACGAAAAACCGAGAAAACGCCAAAACCGGACGAACAGAGCACGGGGCTGGGCGGCCGCCTAGGCGCCCGCGCTGCCCAAACCCCAACAATCTGCCTCTTGAGCGGCCGCCTAGGCGGCCGCGCCTCCACCAGATTTTTCGACTTTTCCGATTTCGCTCCCGTTTGACCCCGAAATGTCCCGGAATGATCCTAGGTTGATCCTAACATCAAATTAAGGTCAAAACACATCTAATACACTCCTAAATCATCCCGTGACGAGGCACGAATGATAACAAACACTAGTCACAAATGCACATCGAGCTAAACAACTCTCAAACTAACCCAACTTACGGGTTAGCGACAAAGCGAACATGCTTGCCGTTAGCGAACGAATCTAAGCCAAGGTTAAGTCAACCAACCAAAGGGGAAAATGTAATGTACACGAACGTTAAACGATGTCGAGACGATGTCGAGCATAGTCTCGAACGGATAAAGAGCATAGTCTCGAACGGATAAAGGAACAAAGTGCAACTCGCCATGAGTTAAACACGCGTCGAATATGATCTCCGATCTAACACGTCACGCTTAACAAGCACGACGCCTCACTCCCCGAGGGTTTTAAAGTCAATATCGAGAGACTATGAGTGAACCCAGAATGAAGTTGGGTCGGGGTGTTACATCCTCTCCCCCTTAAAAGAATTCGACCGCGAATTCAAGGATCTAACGTTCACGGGGAAAACATACATCACAACGGGGCTATACCATAGCCTACGCAAATCACAATTCTACCAATAGAGAGTGAAAGTCCAACAAATAAAGGGAGTTGGTCCAAGTTAGAGGTCATCAACCTCAAGTATTGCTCATGCACAAGGTTCTAACGAATAGATGAAATTTCGAGATGTAAGAAATCTCGGGGTTTCGTTACGAGACTCACTACCGTCTCCAGTCAAGTCCAAGTTCAAAGTACACTACAAAGTGTCATGAAAACACCTTCAAACACGTTCCAACACCACGCTTCCGCGCGCTAACGAATCTCCACTTCCCGTGGTACAACTCTCAACAACTACTCACGAGAAATCCCGCGATCAATTAGGTCCGGGTTAACACAACCCTTAGGTTCGCAAGGTCACGCAACGACATCATAAAGTCAAGGAACAAGTTCAAACAAATGGCATATCACTGAAGGTCACACGAGTCATAGAACTCTGTCGTGAATAACGATACTACCGGCTACACCCAAAGCCGCCAAAATAAAAGGTTAACGAAATCACAAGTCGACATGCTCGCGATGTGACTACTCATGTCAATAAGTCGCAAGGTCAACATAAATAATAATAAGAGTTTCAACTCTAAATACATTCGACGAAACGGATCGGTATCATTGGACACCAATACCACGTACTATACATGCTATTCGGAACATAGAGTGTATCACACTCTTGATGTTACATTCTCAGGTCAACTACAGGATATAGTATTCTAACGAATGAGTACCCAATTAGAGTACACGAGATAGTCCAATAACAGGAAAACGAATAAATAATAGAATAAGTCACGATGAACATGACTTTTACGGGTTCAATCACAAGGCCTCACCTCTTAGCCTTGACTCGCTCGTTGGAGTCTTGGCTCAGAGGGTTCGGTGGGGTAACTTGCTCCACTCGAGGTGTCTCACCTAGGGCCACATTCAGTTGGTCCTCCAGTTCTTTCAGCCTCGTAATGCGTGTCTCGAGTTGAAATACGGCGGTGCATAACCGACATCCTTGCAGCCTTCCTAGTTCGTGCCATCCTGCTACAGGAATACAATAGAGACATTAAATCTCTAGGGGGAGTGAAACACCTTAAGTGAATCAACGAAGGCATACTCATCAACATAATGTTCTAAACTCTCAACCCAACACATATAATATACACGTAGGGTTCTAAAGATAACCACCTCACTATGCCAAAGGGCACATGCGCAAGGTGACACGATCTATTCGTATCGCAAAAGTCTATAAGGCAAGACTGAATTAATACAATGTATCCAGTCTACATCACGTCGCATACAATATAGAAATCACACGCTCACCGCCGAGGTGACAAATCAATTCGATACCCCTAAGGCGAAACAAACATATAACACACGTGACAATATACAAGTCACAAGGGCTAATAGCATACCCGAAATACTCATGTTCAACTAAGCACAACGGCTCAGACAATATCAAATCAAATCAAACCAATACACGAGAAACGATACACAATCCAAACACAAGGTGCACCACTTGTTCAAGCGTACTATTCCATTTACTTGTCCATTCCGGTTGGTAATAGGGTCAGACAATTTCTATCTATCATGCTATCAACTTAGTCTTGACGAATATCTCTTGACAACCAAATCAGGGGCCCTTCTGAAGTGGCTTCAAAAGCTACCGTCACCAGGGCGTTAGGGACAAGTGATTACAAATATGCCCTTAGAGTCGGTCTCATGCACATAAGTATCAAATACAAGCAAATGCACCTATGTGACACAATGTCTCTAGTATGTACAAATGTCGCATTCCATGATGTGATATGCAAGAATAAAGTGTCTAAGTTAGTACGGACTCATATACTCGCACTATCGTAACCCGACACTCCACGATAAACACTAGTGGGTTCGTGACCCAGAATCTCGGGTCTTCCACCTCCATTTCCTCAAATGGTCACTAATATCAAACCTAAGACGTTCCCTAAAACCTCTAGACTATACTTCTAATCAACGAGACAACCTACAATGGTCAAATCTCGCTACTAACTTATCAAGCGACTCACACTTAGTCGTCAACATTCTAGCGAGGCCTTCAAGCGCACTCACCAATTCTCCAAGAGAAACAACCGACTACAAATCGTTAGTCTCCGCTCTCATGAGCGTAAGAACTTAACAATCCACCTACATGGACCATCTCTATAAATTACCAATATCCAAGGTAAACTTAACACAAAACTCGACGTTAAACGCTCAACCCAATACCCAAATCACCTAAGCCGAGGATCCTATCCTCGGACAGCTAACTTAAGCTCGATACCAACCGTGACGACCCGAGTCCGAGATTCGATGTTGAACCCCAACTCGAGCGCCAAACCGAGGAAAGACTAAATAAAGCGAGCCACAAAAGCTCGAAACCAAAACCAAAGCAAATGGAATACTAAAAATAAGGCAAATGAACAACAAATGAACTTGAGCCTCCAAGCTCGAATAACAAAACCCCAACAAATAAAAATAACCTCCACGGCTAAACAAGCGCGGAGAACAACAACACTACAACACCGCGAGTCAACGCCGAAAACCAATAGTAAAATACCAATGGGCACACGGCCAAAACAACTAAGAAAACTGGAATTATAACAATAGTACAACGGCACGACTCACGAGTCGGCACCAAATACAAGAATAGAAAATACAAGAATCTCTACCCGACATACTAAGTTTACATAACTCGCTTAACCCACGACCTCACAAGTACATGATATAAATATAAAATACTAACTAGATACAACTAGAGGATCTTCGAACTAGAGCCTCACTGCGCCGAAAAGTATCCCGCAACTAAGGAAAACAAATATGGAAGGGATGAGTCGAATGACCCAAGAAGCTACTAATGAAACAATATGGCATGGCATTATGCACATAAGAATAGCAGATAATAAACAGTTGTAGCACATAAGACAACCAACCCTATACTCACGAGAGGCTCAAGAGCCGCCAACCGTCATGCACCGGTTGGAGACCACGACCAACATTCGTCATATAGGAAGCACATAAAGCTCAAAGTAAACACATAAAGGTGGATACGGTGGATTCGAGGTACACCTCCGAAATCCCTTGAAACACTTCCGACCTTATCGCTCCATGAAGCCGTAGTAAACGATCGTACGCCGCTCACGAAACGTAGGATGCCTCTGCCGCTATCCAACAAGATAATAATAATAATAGATTCTTGCGCTGCTCCGTAAAGCCATAATAAATAATCGTGCCGCGATGCCGGACACATCTCTCAATACCGAACATAAAAGAGATAGATGATTGTGCCGCTGCGCCGTACACAAATCACGAGGGACCGGTGCTCGTATCCCCAAATCAAATATAGGTACCCGATCGCGTCAAGCACGATCTACAAGTACCCAACCGATAATGTACCCGACCGTCCCGCACGGCCTACAAGTACCCGTTGTGGACCATTTCCGTATCCACGTCGACGTATCGCTCGATCCCCTACGACCCGAGACAATACGGCTCTAGCCACTTATAGGTATCACAAGGGACCGGTGTCCGTATCCCAATGCATACAAAACAATGTCGACAATACACCGCCGTTTATTCCGTTCAACCGTGGGACTAGAGAAACCCCTACCGTGGCCAACGGTAGGGCGAGGCCAGTGATTGGCCTTCGGCTATTACGAAGCCCCGCTCCCGCAATAACCGAGCGCCAATACACCTCCAATGCACATATGCCACCGGACTCGATGCAATGCACAAGTAGATGTTTACCCATGCCAAACTAATCTAAGTGTGTTCTATTGAATCACAACTTAATAAACCAAATCATGATGTGTTCTATTGAATCACAACCCAAAGAAATCAAACCATAATGTGTTCTATTGAATCACATACCAAATCAACAAATGTGCTTGTAAATACTAAACACACAATCAATCATCAAAGTAGGATGATTGTCCTATTGCTTACTAGAACAACCACAAATACACCAAATCACTTTAGTCCGCCATTGCTAGACTTAACAATCATAATATATGTAAGCCTACACGTACATACAATCATAATTCGATACGCTACTAACACGTACAACTTAAGACCTCTACGGTATTCCACGGTCACAATACACTCCATCTCATGTATGTATATATACCATCTTATTTCCGTCGTGTGTTATACATATCACAACTCCCAACAAGCCACATAGTCCGTATTGGAACGACAACCAAGGTGCGTTATTAACTACCTAGGATATAACCAACTCATCATAAACACGTCGCTCAAGGTGTAGCGACTAAGTCGTTCCCAACGTACGTCACACGTGGCCGTACACAACTCATTAGTAACCTATATAAAGTCACAAATACCTTTAATAATTAATCGAAGCTTGGGCGTAGGGTGTAGATATATATTTATAATCCTCCAACCCAAATCAAGTAGTCGCGTGTTCAACAACGTTGACTAAGTCAGCCTAACTTAAGTTACTCGGTCAAGCCTTATCGGTGCATCATCCCACCTTGTAGGAGACTAAAATATTAATTGTCAACTCATTACACAACGTATAACCTTAACGTCCTATTCGACTCCACTGAAGTCAGTCGCAACTAAAGTCTAGCCCATTCAGTGTAATATTCGATTCACCATATCCCAACGACCACACTCGGGTCTTTCAAATATTCAAAACATCGGGACAAGCCGTAGCATCATCCCTACAATCACGAGACTCAATATACCAAAAATCTATTACTCATAAAAATTCCACGAGTGTACCCACGATTGAAATCTCAACAAGTTATAAATACTTGATATAACTAAAACAAGTCATCGGCGACTATACGGCCGGAACCCAGCTATAAACCAAACCCACGAGTCTATAGCTCGAGAAAAACAACAACAACAACGACAATAATAATCACGACACAATCTCGAGGAGTCTCTACTACTCGGAGACAACAATCATCGCAATAACAACAACAACGTGTACACCATGAACTCCACAAGTCTCTAATATTCGGAGACCACAAGATTAACAACAATTCATCAATACCCATCATTTAACATGCTAGAGTATCACATTGAACAAGTATAACATGTAGGGAGTTCATATGCACATAGATAGCACGTAAACATCGCGATACTACTCTACGATGCTCAAAATCTAAGAAGGAGATTAGTAACTTACAATACAACGCAAATCCTCCGCGAAATCCAAAGGCTTCGGGTGGAAATGTACTCTTCCACGACCTCTACGCCGCTACGGAGTCCAATCGACGATCCCAAACTCGAACCAAGCTTGAATCGAACTTCCTCTCTCTCAAAACTTCACTTTCTCTCTCTAAAACGTGGGAGAAGAGATGGGTTTGTGATATACTAACAGATCGGATGATCCCTTTGGGTAGAAACGTTCCCCTCGACGCTAGCTACGCTCCGGCGAAGACGGCTCGTCGATCCGACAAGCGGAACTCAAGATATCGCGAGATCTTTCTCCTCTCTCTCTCCTCTCTCTCTTCTTGCTCTCTCTCTCTAAAATCTGGGTTTGGGGATGAGAATGAGGGAGAAAATAGAGTGGGTTATGATATTAATACCATGGGTAAGTGTTTGGTCCAATCCCGGGCTTGTTTGAGCATTTTAAACCACTTAAAACACGAAAACCGAGAAAACGCCAAAACCAGACGAACAGCACGGGCCGGGCGGCCGCCTAGGCGCCCGCGCCCAAACCCCAACAATCTGCTTTGAGCGCCGGCGGCGGCGCTCCACCAGATTTTTCGACTTTTCCGATTTCGCTCCCGTTTGACCCCGAAATGTCCCGGAATGATCCTAGGTTGATCCTAACATCAAATTAAGGTCAAAACACATCTAATACACTCCTAAATCATCCCGTGACGAGGCACGAATGATAACAAACACTAGTCACAAATGCACATCGAGCTAAACAACTCTCAAACTAACCCAACTTACGGGTTAGCGACAAAGCGAACATGCTTGCCGTTAGTGAACGAATCTAAGCCAAGGTTAAGTCAACCAACCAAAGGGGAAAATGTAATGTACACGAACGTTAAACGATGTCGAGACGATGTCGAGCATAGTCTCGAACGGATAAAGAGCATAGTCTCGAACGGATAAAGGAACAAAGTGCAACTCGCCATGAGTTAAACACGCGTCGAATATGATCTCCGATCTAACACGTCACGCTTAACAAGCACGACGCCTCACTCCCCGAGGGTTTTAAAGTCAATATCGAGAGACTATGAGTGAACCCAGAATGAAGTTGGGTCGGGGTGTTACACTGCCATTATAGAACTGCTGATGTAGAAACCGCTGATGGTCACGATGTTCCTCTTGAATAAATAGCTTCTCTGCAGTTGCTCTGATGAAGTGCTTTGGCGGATACGAGAGTCTGCCGATATAGAACTGCTGATGTAGAGATGGCTATTTAGGCAGTCATAGCTGAAGGGAAATGTCTGCTTGTGAGACATCTGCCGATAGTCACGTTGTTGTATGTTAGCTTAGATTTGCTTGAATCCATAACCTAAAAGTCTAAGACAAGGTGACTAATGGGCCTGCGTGTCTGTTAGAGTGGCAACTTGTACTTAGGCATAGCTTGAACAGCTTAGAGTTGCTAATTGTATAAGTCTTGAAGAAGATAGCCTATAGGACATCGGACGTCCTCTCGCACAAATAGGCAAAACTTGATTCAGCAGCCTTACTTTGATATCGGACAAGCTCGCACAAGCCAAGCTCTATCTCGCAGTTGAAGAACTCCAAGAACGTCCGATAGTCATCTCGCCGAAGATATGTCCTAACTCAAAGATCTCATTAATTGCGATACAACGTTAACCCGCAAAACGCATTTAATGAAGCTTTCCATTCTTGGCATACAATTCGGGACATTCTCCGCAAGCACAGCCTACCCATTTTTGGCAAAATGTCGTGACAGACCGGAACTTGCGTAACCACCTATCGAGCTCAACAACACCATTAGAGCATTAAATGCTCTTGAATTCAAATTGAGCAACTCATGAAGATCTCCAACGGCTCCAAGGTCACTCCTGCATATAAAAGGAGACTTCATGGCAGCATTTACAAGGCTTCTCAACTACTCCAACTACTGAATCTCTATAGTCTTCAAGTTCTTAAAAGCTTAAACGTCCTATTCGTATACCTTCATTGAAGAGCTTCATACTTAGACGTCTAGTCCATTAAAAGCTCTTCATTGATTGCAACACTTAGCTTTTCATAGCTCACGAGAATTGTATCTTATTGATATCAATTCTCCCACACAAACACTTGGTCAACAAAATTTTTGTACACAATCCATTAGAGATTTAGTTTGTAAAATATCTAGTGGATAAACTTAGTACACGATTTTCAAATCCAAAGTTGACCACTTTGGTTGTGGACGTAGCACTTATTCATAAGTGTGAACCATATTAAATACTCTGTCTACTTGTGTGTGATTGTGAATTATTTGTGTTGCTTATATTTCCAGATTTCCAAAACTGTTGAGAACTGCTGATCTTATTCTGTGAAGATCAGCCATCTTCAACTTGTCCTGTGCTTCACAAGACTTCCGCCTGCAAAATTTTTAAAACCCTAGTGAAGTAAGATTTTTGAATCAATTTCAAAAATTGGACATAGGCTATTCAACCCCCCCTTCTAGCCTATATAGAGCAACCTTGGACCTAACAATTGGTATCAGAGCTTCACTCTTTGAAAAACTTGTTTTTCCGAGATTAACCTCTTGAGAGATTAAAGATCATGGCTGCTCACCAAATGTTGGAAACTTCAAACGTGAACCATTGTCCTGTCTTGGATGAAGTTCACTTTGACATCTGGAAAGATAAAGTCAAAAGACATATGAATTCAATTGACAAACGTTTGTGGAAATGTGTCACAGATGGACCCAGAATTCCAATGAAGCCTAATACACTGGCCGCGGTAGATGCAACCGCGAACTGAAGTACCAAAGCCGAAGAGGAGTGGGATGATGAAGACCGAAAGAATGATGCTCGGATGGAAAGGCCATCAACATCATTACTAGCCGTGTCGATATAAGCACGTATCCAGATTATCAACCCGAACACAAAGAAAGGAGATGTGGGAAGCCATCCTTGAATATCTTGAAGGTGATGGTGAGACAAAAAATAACAAATTATACACCTGCATCCAGAAGTTTGACTCCTTCAAAAAGGATCCCAAAGAGTCTCTACGAAGCGCCTATGACAGATTCTATGAGGTAGTCAACTCTTGCTATTCTTTAGGAAAGAAGTATGAAAAGAAAGAAATAAACATGAGATTTCTAAATGCACTAGGCACTTTATGGCATGTTAAAATTATCGCCATGAAAGAGTCAAAAGATTTAAACAAACCGACTCTTAGAAACCTTTATGCTAGTCTTTCGCTTTATGAGCTTGAGATCCAACAAGCTCAAGAAATGGAAAAGAGTTTTAAAACTTGTCCTTACCACCATGTCTATCGAACCTTCCTGTTCAAAACCCGATGAAACACCTTCTACATCCAAAGAAGATGATGATATTCTTTCGACGAAGCCTTTGCTATGTTTGTAAAGAAATATCAACGTTTCAAAAGGTTTAATAAATCATCATCACATAGGCGCTTTCTCACAAAACTGCCGTTCCTTATAAAACAACTGCTCAACCGAAAAGTTCTGCTCCTTATAAATCAGCAGACCACCAAAAGGACAATGAGCTAGTTTGTTTTAATTGTAGGAAACCAGGCCACTTTGCGTCTCAATGTCCTAAGCCAAAGTATGAATTTTATAAGAAACGTCCCGAGTCCAAATTTCAAAAACAAAAAGGGATGGTGGCTGAAGACATTGATGAAAGCAACCTACCTACTTGGTGTGACACGACATCGATGAGGATGACTCCTGTGATTTTGCTGAAGAAGCCAACATATGCCTTATGGCCAGGGAGTCACCACATGATTCGCTGAGGTCACTACCATTTCAACAAAATGACAAGATGATGATGATGAGTTCAATGACCCATCAAAGGGAGAGCTCATCAAAGCTAACAAAGACATGCTGGAAGAATTTTCAAAATTCAAAGCTGCCTATGTAAAACTTGCCAAGAAGCATGAACTAGCTGTCTCTGAGAAATCAACCTTGATGTCTAAGATCAAAGATCTTGATAGACAAAGAAGTCGAAAGTATCAAATTGCAAAAAGAGAACAAAACTTTGACTGAAAAAGTGGACTTCCTACTTGAACACATCAAGAAGATAAATTCTGAAAAAGATGACCTTCAAAAGGTTGTCAATACTTGGAATAACTCTAAAGGAAACTTTGATACCATTCTTTCAAACCAAAAATCTTTAGATGACAAAACTGGTATCGGTTTTCAAAATGAGTTCAATGTAGGTAGTCCTTCTAGTTCTCAAAAAGATGAGACATCTGAAGTAAGTGCTCAAGAATCGGCTGTAGAAGTTTCTTATGACCAGCGCCTCCCAAAAGGCAAGGACTTGGCTTTAACAAAGTTCCTTTTGTTTATCCCAAGAACACAAAAGACAAGTCCAAAAGAAAGCACCGCCAATTATGACTCGCTAATAGGGAGTCTCGAGCAATCGAATTCGCCATTAGTCACCCTAAGGAAACAGGATGACTAATAGCAAGTCTAGGAACTCTCACTCAAACCTATTAAATTTGTCAAAGGCAAGACTGCTGATCTCAACACTGCCTATAAATGGGCAAAAGAAGTGAATTCTGCCGATAAAAAGCTTAAAGGACATGTGCTCAGAATACAAAATCTTTTGATAAGAGGTCTACTTATTGTAAACCTAACATCAACAAGAAAAGGCATTATCGCCTAAGTCCTATAGGCCAATTATCGCCAGAAGATCATTCCAAAGACCGCCGATAATAGGAAGCCTCAAAAAGAAATCATTACTCATGTTGAAGGATTTCACAAATGCTCTTTCGCAAAAACTATGGTCATGAGATTCATGAATGCCTTCGAGATTCACACCTAAATCTAGAGGATTTACTCCTCCAAAGGTTAAACAGTGTGGATCCCAAAAGGTTGCTAACCTTGAGGACCCAAAAATAAAAGGGGACCATATTCTTAAATGTCTATATTTCAGAATGCTTTATGGTGTCAATGAAGAAGAAAAAGATCTATGGTATCTAGACAAGGATGCTCAAAGCATATGACCGGTGATCCAAATCTTCTCTCAAGCATTGTTGAAGCAAAGGGTCCTCACCATATTTGGAGATAACTCAAAAGGGAAGACCATTGGTTATGGAAGTATAATCGAGGCAATCTTTCTATCAACAAAGTTTCTCTAGTTGAAGGTTTAAAGCACACCGCCGAGCATATCACAATTCCGTGATAAAGGTCTAACCGTCAATTTTCCTCTAGTCAATGTCTCATAAAGGACAATGAGACATGTTCAACTATCCCGACGGATTCAAAAGGGAATGTCTATGCCGTTGACCTAAATGCGTTGGAAGAAAATCAAATCTATGCTTGGTTGCTAGGTCATCATCCGACAACAATGGTTGTGGCACAAAAGGCTTAGTCATCTCAATTTCAAATACCTGGAGAAGCTATCAAAAGACAATCTAGTTGTTGGTTTGCCTAAAATATCAACTGAATCACACGTCTCGCAGAGCATGTCAACTAGGCAAACTACACAAATCTTCCTTCAAAAGCAAGCCTTGCCTATCAACAACTGCACTCTACGCCTTGCACATGGATCTGTTTGGACTCGTAACTACTACAAGTCTTGGTGGCAGCAAGTATACTCTTGTGGTAGTTGATGATTACTCAAGATTCACTTGGGTAGAGATGATGTCCTCCAAAGATGAAGCATATGACATCATTATGAACTCTTCGAAGACTACAAACTCGTAAGCCGGATGATATCTCTCGATGTCGATCGTACAATGGAACAGAGTTCAAAAACAATGGTGTTGCCAAATATTGTGATGACCATGGAATTGGTCACAATTTCTCTAGCTTGGCACACCTCAACAAAATGGAGTTGCTGAAAGGAAAATGAACTCTCATTGAAGCAGAAAGACAATGATTGCCGAAGCAAAACCGCCTATGTATTTCGGGAAGCCGTGAACACCGCCCGCTCACACAAAACAGTCCATCATAAACAAATTTCATAACAAAACTCCATATGAAATATGGAGAGGCAGAGCTCCCAACATTGGATTCTTTAAAATATTTGGTTGTAAATGCTATGTTCTTTACAATGGTAGAGAACATAGAGGTAAATTTGAATCCAAAAGTGATGAAGGAATTTTTCTATATGCCAAGTTTTCAAAAGCATACGAGTTTACAATAAAACTTCACTTAAAGTTGTTGAATCTGTACATGTTTCTTTTGATGAATTTGATTTCATTGGGCCACATTTGGCTCCTAAGGTTACTAATGATTCGATGAATATGAGACAGTGTAACACCAAGT
The DNA here is from genome assembly GCA_016624345.1 of Platycodon grandiflorus. NCBI lineage: Eukaryota > Viridiplantae > Streptophyta > Magnoliopsida > Asterales > Campanulaceae > Platycodon > Platycodon grandiflorus. Next base: position 33,668,319 of record CM028364.1, read on the forward strand.
CCCGATCCGCGATCCTCCTTCTTCACAAGAACTTCCAAGAGTCAACCTATTAGAATCCTCAAACGAACCAACAAATGAAAACTCAAAACCCCGAATCCACTTTGCCTTCCACACCGAAGTCATACAACCTACCTTGGAATTAACCTACCCTTTAGAAAATCAAGCTTCCACTTCTACTTCTCAAGAATCCAACTCGCCGATGCAATAGACAAATTCAACCTACGAAGTTAGGGAAGTAAAAGATCATCCTATCACTCAAATCATTGGAGATCTTAATGTTGGCGTTCAAACTAGACAAGCTTCAAGAAATGAATGCATGTATTCTACGCATTTGTATCTAACATCGAACCCAAAAGATTGATGAAGCTCGGAAGATCCAAGGGGTGGAAGCTATGCAAGAAGAGCTAAACCAATTTGATAGATGCCAAGTCTCGGTCACCGGTACCTAGGCCTAAAGAACAAACAGCTTATTGGCACAAAGTGGGTTTTCGAAACAAAATGGATGAAAACGGCAATATTATAAGAAACAAGGCAAGACTGGTAGCCCAAGGATATAGACAGGAGGAGGGTATTGACTATGATGAGACATTTGCTCCTGTTGCAAGATTAGAAGCTATCAGATTATTCTTGGCCTATGCCTCTTTCAAAGACTTCAAAGTTTATCAAATGGATGTAAAGAGTGCTTTTCTAAATGGAGAACTTCAAGAAGAAGTCTATGTAGAACAACCTCCGGATTCATAAACTATTCAAGAAGAGAAGATGTCTACAAGCCGAGGAAAGCCCTTTATGGACTTAAACAAGCTCCAAGAGCTCGGTATGAGACCCTTTCAAAGTTCTTGACATCTCAAGGCTTTGTAAGAGGTCAAATTGACACTACCCTTTTCATTTTGAAACATAAAGGTCATTCCTTACTTGTTCAAATATATGTTGATGATATTATCTTTGGTTCTACTAACGAAAATCTTTGCAAAAGGTTTGAAAAGCTTATGCAGAGTAAATTTGAGATGAGCATGATGGGAGAGCTCAATTTTTTCCTTGGTCTTCAAATTCAACAAAGTTCAAATGGTATCTTCATCAATCAAGCCAAATATGCAAAGGATGTTATCAAGAAATTTGGTCTTGAGAATGCAAACAAAGACTCCTATGGCTACTAACCGCCATCTTGACAAAGATGAGAAGGGCAAGAAAGTGGACATGACTCTCTACGAGGCATGATTGGTTCACTTTTATACTTAACGCTAGTAGGCCCGATATCATGTTTGCTGTTTGTGTTTGTGCTAGATTTCAAGCGATCCAAAGGAGTCTCACCTACAAGCAAAAAAGAATCATCGATATCCGATAGATACTCCCAATTTGGGAATCGGTATCCTAGAGATTCATCTTTTAATCTTATAGGCTACTCTGATGCTGATTTTGCTGCATGTAAAGTTGACAGGAAAAGCACAAGTGGGACTTGTCAATTCTTAGGAAATAGACTTGTCTCATGGGCCAGCAAGAAGCAAACCTCTGTCTCAACTTCAACAACCGAAGCGTAATACATAGCCGCGTAGCCGCTCACAATTGCCGTGGATCAAACAACAACTTGTTGATTATGAGATTACGATCGATAATTGTCCTATAATGTGTGACAACACGTCAAGAATCTCGATCTCAAAATCCCGTCATGCACTCCAAGACAAAGCACATTGATGTGAGATATCACTTTCTTAAAGACCATGTTGAAAAAGGTAACATCGATGCAATATGTGCCTACAGAGAATCGTAGCGTACATCACAAAACCACTTGATTCAACCAGGTTTGCATTTTTAAGAGGAGAGCTTGGTATGCTTGACCTCAATCCTTAACCTCTTTGACTAACTATTTAAATCATTTTACAAAATTGTCTAAATGGCCTGCAAATTGAAACTCGCCGAGAAATTAGACAATACCGAGTACGCCTTACATGTCCAAGTCGGGCCTTTATAAAAAGTAGGCGACCTAAGCACGTCATGAAGTCGCCATTCATCGTGTCATAAATGCGGACTTCAAAAATTATCAAATACCATTTATTAACTTGTCGAAGTACAAAAGGCAAATGATACAAGATTTCTTCACATTTTCCAAAACCGCCATTTGCCGTTTTCAAAACCTCTCGACTTCCAATCGCAATCTTCCCAAATCTTCTCAAAACTTCGAATTTCTCTTGTTCTCGAGCGAAATCATCAATGGTAATGATTTCTACACCTTCTAATTCACTTAAATCAAGTTTTATGATTTGCATTAACCTAATTTGTGCTATTTCGAACTATACTTCATTGATGAACCGCAAAATCTTGAAATTGACGTTTGAATCTTGTTTATGTAGCATAAAATTGTGACTTCGGATTTCTTTGATATTATGTCTTTAGCTTTCACAATCGTTTACTTAAAAATTGACAAAATAGGTAGATATTTTGAAACCCAGCTCATGAACTGTTCTTGTCATTCGTCATCATACGCACATATTTTGGGTTTTAATCGAACGCACTGCTTGTGTTAATATCGGCGATCACTCACATCGGCTATTTAATCATACCTTCTTATATCTATGTGCTGTTCTCATATCCACTAACCGTATAGGCAAGGACTAAATCTTCCAAGGCTACCGACACAACATCATCCTCTCGCATCTAAGCCATCTAGGGCTAAACAGCCGCAAATCTTCCACTAAGAATACTTCCAGTCAAGTTATCATCCCGGGATGACGATCGATCGAGATTCCATTATCGCACATCCGCCGGTGATGCATTGCTTAAGGATTTAATGAATGTGGGCTTCTTCCCTTGTTCCAACTTCATGATACCCACTACAAAGAATGCTTTAGCCGAGGAATTTTACACAAGGATGATTCCGCTCCTCCTCCACCAATGCCAATGAACCGGTCAACCTAAGCTACATCAAAGGTTATATCGAGGCCATTACATCAAATTGACCTATAAGGATATAGGGGCAATCCTTGAACCGCCTATTGAAGGCAAACTAGACTTAACCGATGCCGAATCGCGCTTGCTTGGGAAATGATGCGAGGATCCGCTCAACTCGAAAGGTTCTCGAGATGTCTAGAAATCTCTTCCCCGAAAATGCTTATCACATCGCCATCTCGATCGATAAGAGCATTCTCTTCAAGAATGGGGCAAGAGACATTTTTACATCTCAACAACTTCGTGGACCAAAGCCGTGATTCTTCGAAAGCACTCAACCGGGCAAAAATTGTTTTCTATGCTATCGCAAAGTGTTGCCGACGTCCAATCCAACCCTCCATGCGTACGAGTCATCAATGTCATTCTTCGCAGATTTGAAGAAATCGATGATAAAGTTATCACCGACGATCTCATCAAGGTGTCTAACACCTATGTTTTCACTGTCAACAACGTTACCCGATACCGGACGATATGGCCAAACGATCAATAGTCATTGCCGTGCCGCCGCTTCCTCCACTAGTGGCACTTCTACCCAAGCCGAAGGGTAAACGAAAGTCACGTGTTCCGAGACCGAGCCCCGCCGAGGAGGAGCCTAAACCTATAGGGCCGAGCTTCCCGAGAACTTTGATCTCAAAGACGCTTGATCATGATCCTTATGAACCTTCCGAGCCTACTTCCAAAAGGCCAAACATTCCTCCTCTCTCACCCTCCGTCTCAAGAAAAACCGCAAATCTCGCACTAGATCCGAGGTTGAAAAGGATACCTCTAATTTCAAACCCGCATCTCTCCAAACTCAATCTCAAACAGACTCTCCATTCCACGATGAATCTTTTGGTCTCCGGATGTAACATCGGCGCTCCTTCCACTCAGTGTCGCACCAACCGCTTCCTCTCCACTTTCTCCATCTCCCACCAAATCCTCTCCACTTTCTACTTCGCCTCTTCTTCACCTACACGGTCCGCTCATGGAATGCGCATTAAAAGAGTGCAAAGAAAAGAGTGCACTTCAAGAACCCGCGATATAGCCTCTTCACCACCTTCACCACCTCTACCTACTACCACTACCACCTCACCTACTTCCTCACCTCCTTCCTCTCGCTCCCATTCAAACAACCACCACACCGAACCATCTATCTCACCGCCATCATCTCTCAACCACCTTCTTCCAAACGCCCTATCTCTCCCTCGACTCGCCTATCCCCAAACGCCTCAAGACCAACCCATACAGCCATCTACACCCCGAGGTGCAGGATTTGCCGTCCTTCCGGACAACAGCCTAAGCCCAACCCCGCCGATTCGACCCTACCTTTCTACCCTTGACTACCCCAGAAAATTCCCCGCCTATGTCTGCAGTGAAATTATCTTTAAATGGGGTGCTTTCTATGAACCTCTTCCTCCCACCTGGTCCCAAGAATTCTTCTCCCACAACTCCGCGGTCCAAGATCTCATGATCTTCAACCAATGGGTTGCAATTCACAAGGACCTAGGCCTTCCTCTCCCCACGTAATCAACCGTTTCTTCTTTCCTTTCTCTAAACCTCCGCTTCACTCTTATCTCGCTATCCTTCCATCCTTCTTCACCCCGTGGTCTACAACTTCACCGATGTAGTCACCACTTACCTTGGCTTCAACCCTTTCATCTCTACTCTATACCGATCTCCTCCCCTATCTCTATCTCAACTCCTTTTCTCATTGGTCGTCTAAGGCCTCCATCCCCTCTCATCCCTCCATATTATCCATCCCTTCGTTTGACCTACCCTAGCCAATCCCAACCCTCTACCACCATATTACCATTTCCTCCTCCACCTTCTTCAACATCCTCCACCCACTCCCGCCTTCCACCAAGACTCCTCCACCCTCTCCTACCCAAGCCGCCAGAATCCTTCCCCTCGCAGGTCCATCCTCTCCTCCAATCATCCCGACTCGTCGATACCTATCCCGCCGAGGCGTTCATAAATTTTTGAAAGACTTTGAGGTCATCTCTGTTGACCTAACAAAGGCCCCGCACCGCCTCATCGCCTCACATCACCCATGTCCAGCCGATTGCATGACCCAAGTCATGGAAATTTCGAAGGGCGCCAAGGCCGCTGATGCTCGCTCCGGTCCATCTCGCCGCCAAGCCGCTCTTGCCACCGGATCACAAGATCTTCCTCCTCGACATCCGCCATCTTCAAAACCAATTGGGACAACATCGCCACTAAGATGATGCAGATAGTCGACATGATTGAAGCTTACAAGCTTATACTTCACTCTCAACGCCGCCAATCGCTCTGTTCACTCCTCCGAGAGCAACGCGCAATCTCACCTCCAAGCACTTGGCCTTCTATCGCAAAGAGCACATCACTACCTCCACCCGTCTTGCTCTCATTGATACATCGCTTGCGTCCATGAAGGAGGAGATGGCTAGACTCAACAATGATCGCGGACAAGGCTCATTGAGCATAATGCACTAATCAAACGAAAAATAGCGATCTGTCCTCCGCATTAGCCGATACAAGAGACGAGTTAGCCGAGGTCAAACGAAAAACATCGATCTCTCCTACGATTTGGCCGACGCAAAGATGAATTAGCGAAGCCAAAGAAGAAATTGCAAAACTAAAGGCGCCGCTAACTCTAGATGGACATCAAGAGGCTATGAGCCATCTTCATCGGCAGGCTATGGTCGTAGACCATCTAGGTCATCCTCTCGATCCGGCCGATAAATTTTTTTTTTTCAAAACTTTGGAATTAAACTCTATGTTTAATTCACAATGTTTATATTTTAAATATTTTCATGCTTTTTATGAACTGCTTATTATGTGAATGCATGAAAATTAAACCACCGGTTTAAATACATGTCCTATATTGTCTATTCCGCATGTTTTTAAATTCGCCTAATTACAAGTGTCTCGATGCTTAATTTCCTATTTGTGAACACTTTGTAATTCTTGAATACAATGACCTATATGTAAGTTCATCTAGGGCATGCTTATTTAATATATCAATCTTTCAAGCATGTTATTACTAGATTTGAACTTGGTCACCGATATTGTATTCGTAGGGTCATGGACTCAAGCAAATAGGAGGAGATTGTTGTATGTTAGCTTAGATTTGCTTGAATCCATAACCTAAAAGTCTAAGACAAGGTGACTAATGGGCTCGTGTCGTTAGAGTGGCAACTTGTACTTAGGCATAGCTTGAACAGCTTAGAGTTGCTAATTGTATAAGTCTTGAAGAAGATAGCCTATAGGACATCGGACGCCCTTCGCACAAATAGGCAAAACTTGATTCAGCGCTTACTTTGATATCGGACAAGCTCGTACAAGCCAAGCTCTATCTCGCAGTTGAAGAACTCCAAGAACGTCCGATAGTCATCTCGCCGAAGATATGTCCTAACTCAAAGATCTCATTAATTGCGATACAACGTTAACCCGCAAAACGCATTTAATGAAGCTTTCCATTCTTGGCATACAATTCGAAAAGGACATTCTACCCGCAAGCACGCCTACCCATTTTTGGCAAAATGTCGTGACAGATCGGAACTTGCGTAACCACCTATCGAGCTCAACAACACCATTAGAGCATTAAATGCTCTTGAATTCAAATTGAGCAACTCATGAAGATCTCCAACGGCTCCAAGGTCACTCCCGCATATAAAAGGAGACTTCATGGCAGCATTTACAAGGCTTCTCAACTACTCCAACTACGAATCTCTATAGTCTTCAAGTTCTTAAAAGCTTAAACGTCCTATCTGTATACCTTCATTGAAGAGCTTCATACTTAGACGTCTAGTCCATTAAAAGCTCTTCATTGATTGCAACACTTAGCTCTTCATAGCTCACGAGAATTGAATCTTATTGATCTCAATTCTCCCACACAAACACTTGGTCAACAAAATTTTTGTACACAATCCATTAGAGGTTTAGTTTGTAAAATATCTAGTGGATAAACTTAGTACACGATTTTCAAATCCAAAGTTGACCACTTTGGTTGTGGACGTAGCACTTATTCATAAGTGTGAACCATATTAAATACTCTGTCTACTTGTGTGTGATTGTGAATTATTTGTGTTGCTTATATTTCCAGATTTCCAAAACTGTTGAGAACTGCTGATCTTATTCTGTGAAGATCAGCCATCTTCAACTTGTCCTGTGCTTCACAAGACTTCCGCCTGCAAAATTTTTAAAACCCTAGTGAAGTAAGATTTTTGAATCAATTTCAAAAATTGGACATAGGCTATTCAACCCCCTTCTAGCCTATATAGAGCAACCTTGGACCTAACACACGTCAGCTGGCAATTTAGAAGAGCTTGATTCATATGAAGGTTTGTCATCATTCTGGTAGGACAAAGACTCGGATATGTACAAAGACTTCCTAGTCTAGTGACCTATGCATTGTTTCAACAAGCTGCCACACTAACCGGTACGCAGCCCTTTTAGCCACTTGTGAAACATGCGTTGTAATGGGAACAAGCAAATCACTGTGTTGGAATATGCATACATATATATCAGCTGATTTACAGGCATATTCCTAACAATCTCCTCCTATTTGCTTGAGACCATTACTACAATTGACTTATACATATAACTCTTTAAAGCGGTTGTTCAATCCTTAGTAATAACATGCCACTACTGAATATTCAGTTTATATCAAGGCATGCCCTAGGTTGAACTTACAAGCGATAGCGTATGTATAGTCACCTATTGCTAAGTATTTACAGACTCAATAATTCAAAGAACAAATGCGAAGCAATAATTGAAATGATTGTTTAGGCAAATGATAATATTGCCTTAAGAGTGTGTTTCTTGCATCGGATGATCGAAGAATGTTGCTCAAGCAAGAAATAGAAAGTATAATTAACTTTTTATCTAGTTCTTAATCGAATTGATTAAGCATCTTCATATAGTCGCGTATTATAACATATAGTATTTTCTTTGTATGGGTAGATACACAACCTTACAACAGTCCTACAAGTTGTCTATCTCTCCTCCTTAATATTTGTCTATCTCTTCTCCTTAATATTTGACTATCTCTCCTCCTTAATATTTGACTATCTCTCCTCCTTACTGCTTCACACTTTCGGGAGGGCATTACAACTTCACAATCTCTTCTCCTTAATGAATATTGTTCTCAATAGTGTTAATCCTACTATAATTTCTTAAGGCCTAACTTCCCTCATAATCACTTTGGGGCCATTACTACTTCACACTTGGGGGCCATTACTTCATCTCCAATCTCTTCTCTTTAATGGTTCATTGATTGTTTGCAATTTTCACAATCTCCCCTTCTTTCCTCCTTCTTCTTTCCTCCTTACTAGTTTTCTCCTCCTTCCTAGTTGGGGTTATTACTACTTCACAATTACTACACTACTTCACAATTACTTGGGGCCATTACTATTTCACAATCTCTCCTCCTTAATGGCCACAAGTTAAAGATAGATTGATAGTTATCAATGGAATTATGGAGTATTAGAAACTAAATATGAGAGAGAACATGCTTATGGTAATTCATAAGGTATGAATTTTGACAGGTAGAGGGAAGGAAGTTTGATCTTGTTAAATGCTGTCTCTTTAGAAATGCCGAAGTGATTTGCTGGAAGTGATTCTGCAGAGAATATAGACTGTATCGAGTAAATACGCTTGTCATATTTGCAGACTCTTAGTGTGCGATGGCTTAAGATACACAATTTTCATGTATGAGATATACATAATAGGATATCGAGGTTGGGAATTGTGTTTCCATTGCTTGTAAGAAGATTTTACAAGAATGTAAAGGGACAAGCTTTATTTTGTAATAGGAGTACCAAATAGGGTAAGCGTTTAATTAGTGATACCAATTGGTGAGTGGTAAAGCATTCAAAATAGTCTCCTCCTTAAGGTATATCAAGTCAAAGCAGGCAAGTATAGCTGAGTCTTATGTTGACGTTTGTTGGATGCATGAGATATACATCTAAAATATGAGATGTAAGGTCTGCCTACGAGGTATTGCTGAAGTTCATCAAGAAAGTAAACTGCAGGCATGGACGAGTATGTACCAGGACAAAGTTTGAATATTTATCTCAAAAGAAAAATGTCAAATATAGACAAGCGACGTACATAAGACTAAACACATTACATATTAATTTGATAAAACAGAGACCTAGCTAGTCATCCTAATGAGGTAGAGTTAAAGGATGAAGGTCTCGATTCTAATCGAAGGGAACATTGACCGAATTTGACGCAGAGTTGGCGTTCCGGTGAAGCTCCTCCCGAGATGATGGTTGCTCAAGGTGAGCATTTGAGGCAATGGGAGGAGCAGAGTAGCGGTATTGTCTCTTGTGGGAATCCAAGGGATGAAATTGGATACACTGTTCCTGGGGTCTCGAAGACGATTCCTTACACGACGAGAGATTCGACGAGGTCGTTGAATCACTTGTGGAGGAGGAGTGGCAAGAAGGACCATCATTCGATGACGCCATTCAGTGTGGGAGATGGGTCGATGCGGAGGACTGGGCAGATTTGGAGAACACATGATGCAAATGACTCTATTGATGGAGAGATTTTGAGGTACGCAGAAGTCAGTTTGCTGTTTTTGGAGACTGATATCAATTTTATACCACTTTTTGAATTTTTTTTTTTGAGAAGATGAAAGGGTTTCTTGATTAGAGGAATGGGAAAAGACATTTTGGGGGCTTAAAGAGGTGAGTGCATTTAATGACATAGTAATGATAGTCGATTTGAGATTATGTCATCATGCTTAGTGTAATTATGGCTAGTACATAGGCCTAGAAGATATTTATATTAATTTCAAACAAGAAGTTTAAAATTAATTTGTGACCAAATTAATTTGATTGCCTTTATTGTGATATTAATGAGTACAACTGCTTCTAGAAATAATATGAGCTGTTATTTTACTTCAAGCGAATTGTTTGAGTAAATTAATCAAAAATAGAACAGCATTGGTTGTTTAAGGACGAATTGGGGACAAAGTAACTTGTCCAAGCCATATGGCACAGTTGTACATGACACATATGTGGAGGTTTTAGATGAATGTGTCTTAAGATTGGCTGATATCAATCTTGAAGTTTGATATCAATTTTGAGAGATTTGATGAGTCTTTTAATGAATGAAGACACTATCGAGGTTGTATTAGGTATTTGCTAAAGTAGGAATTGATATCAATTGTTATGTCTATCATTGGTAGGGTGATTAATATCGGTAAAGGTAAGGACAGTGATACCGATTGAGTAGACTCTATTTATAATGGACATCAATCTATTTAAGATTAATAAAGCTTAGTAAGAATATTAAATAGATCAAGTAAGTGACATGTTAAATGTGTACCGAAGTGATGTCCGTTCTTCTTTCGTCCAGATCTAGGCATTCTATGGCAAGGGAAGAGATCTGCGACGACTTGTTACAAGAGAGTGAGACGTAGCCTATATACGCAGGGTCATATCGGTTGTTCACTCGAGGAAGGACTTAATATTTGAAAATATTAGTCTTCCCAAGAATTCTTGAATGTCGACTATCTTGAGGATAGGTCGAGTTACTAGAGATTTTTAACTACATCCTTTTTGACAAAGAATCTCATGATAAGGTGTAGCAGAGTGATTTGAATTCAATCGTATACCAATTAGCCGTTAAACCATTATAATGGGAACAACTAATCAAGCCTTTATAACTACAATCTCATAAGGTACATAAGATTTTGTAGTTGTCGTTACTAAGAACACAAAGTCTTTGTTGAATTGTATTGAAAGGTTCGATTTAGCGACACCGTTGTTCAAAGCAGATTTACTAATAATCTTGACCTTTTAATCATGAAGGATAGAGATTGAGTAATAGCGATTCCTTGATAGGTTGACATGAAGGTCATGAATACGCAGCGCCTATTTGTTAAGAGACTATAGATTTTGGCGAACTTGAATTTACTCTTTGTGAAAAGATTAAATTCGAAAGGCAATTATCATGGTGTCTAAGGATGAAAGTTAAGCGTAGTAGAAGACCATAACTTGATGTAGCGATTGTTCAAGAATGGTTTCCGATGGGATGTCGCAGAGTTTGTGTCTCGGTGGAGTGATCATTTCATTAAGAGCAATTCTTTTAATCACCGAATAAAATGGAGATAATTAAAGAATGATAGGTTTGATCAATACACTTAACACATTAGTTCATGCTATCAAAGGAATGCATACAAGTAGATAAGCATGAGTAGAAGTTGCGAGCTTGTATTCAATAATCCAAGTAGTTTTACACATTATGATGCAAGGATCGGTGATTACAAGAACAATACAACTGGATTTTTGATCGAACTGCAGATTACATGAGAAAGATACATAATGATTCAATTTACGAAAAGAAATATATGTTACAAATTTGTGTCCTAGAAATTCTAATCCTAGACTTTAGATGAGGAGTCATTGGTCAAGGATTTAGAAGGAGTTGGATGATAAGAAGATGGCCGTGTTCCTTTTTGATCTCCTCCAACTCTCGGGAGGCGAACATCTTCACTTCTTCGGGTCATTATGAGAGCACCGAAGGGTGATGGCCGTCAAAGATGTCTTGCTTGGCCCATGAATCCCCTTTGATAGATGAGGGAATTGGTGGCGACTATTAGCAGTTCATCATCCTCATCAATTCCATATTAGCTACTTAATTCAGAATCGAATTATCTCGATCGGCCATCTTTGAGGTGATGGTCGGCATACCTACATATAACCGTAAGACTTGTTGCACATGGCAATATGTTAAATGTTTTCCAAACATTTGACATTTCTTTTCAGGGATCTTTTCGTGAAGTTCAAGTATGCAAGCGACTTCCAAAAGTGGAATGAGTATGTGCTAATAGATTTTCCCGATTCATCTAGACATTTTGGAGTATCAATGAGATTGATAGCTAAAAGTTAGAAGAGAGAATGAAATCACTTTTGGCATTAATTGATGGTTTTCAATCTTACTTTTAAAACTAATTGACTAAAAGAGTTCTTAGGTGTTCGACAATCATGGTTTGCGCATATAAATCATGCTTGATGGCAAACTTCTATGATTATCGGACAAGACAAAAGAAGATCTTTTTATCAATTGTTTTCACAACAAGACTGTGGAACCATAATTAATGATTGCACACAAGACTTGATGCAATTTCTCTCATGTTTGTAAACGTGTATTGAAAAAGATTTTGGAAATAATTTTCACGCTTATGAATGATTTTGGAAATACATTATTGAGAGAAATTTAGATCAACTCTTGTGAAGTGACGAAATAAAATCGAAACAACATTGAATGAATATGAAGGAATCATACCCGTTGTTAAGGAATTGTCTTGATCCAATCTTAGGACTTGGATTTAGTAACATTTGTGAGATTTTGAATCATCGATTTGTAACTAGTGTAATCTATAGGCGGTTTGTGAGTTTTGTCATAGTAGAGATTTGAATGAAGAAGGAGCTCTACTTATACTCACGGAGGTTAGGCGAAGGATACTCAATAATGAAGCATTACTTGTTGAGTTGTCCTTCGATCACGCCATGGCAGGATAGGTGTGAAGTCTAGATATTTTCAAGATTCTTGGTAAGGATTGATGTTGACTGTCTTGTCGTTTTCCAAGATTTTGAAAATAGTCTTAACTTTAATCGAAGCGTCAAACTTGAAAAGTGTGCCTCCACCTTTAATTGACTTGAGAGAGTAGGTCATTAAAGGATTTTTACTCCTATAAGTCAGCACATAAAACTGAGCTTATGAAGTGTTGGTTGGCAGATGTAGAAATTCAGCCAACTACGGGGTTTTCAGAAAAACATTTGAAACCAGCTGATAGGAAAAATGCTGATTTGTTTTTGAAAAACCATTTGCATAAAACAAATCATACAATCAATGTATATTACTAAAAGTGCATATGACAGTTATTATGCATTGTTGTCGATGATATGTATGAGCATATTAGTTCAAGACATGAGCACGAGTCATTAGAAAGCAAATAGCTAACTTTGTTTTGTATAGGCATGAGAGAGGGTCTTTATCAACTCCTTTGGACTTATCAGCAGATTTTTCACTTTATTGTTGTAAAGTCCAGCAGGTGAGGATTTTGACCTTGAGTGAGTGAAGGACATGAGTGAATTCTCATGAGTGATCGGATCCTTCATATATCGCCATGTTACTATCTGCCGATGGAGAGAGGTGTTGCATGATTGACCTTTTCTTTCATATGAGTTCCTGCCCAAAGTACTCATAGAGAAAATTAGCAACATTTATGAGCTAAAGATAGCTCTAGTAATCCAATAATGCAAATGAGACTTAATAAGCATGATAAAAGAATAATTATTCAAAATACGCTTATAAGTGTAACCCAAAGTGTTAAGAAATTAGGAGTGGGGTTACTTCCTCATTGAACTCTTTGAACGTGTCTCATAGTCGTTGAAGCACCAATTCTAATACGAGCATAGGTTCTTTGAGTGTATTCTTGATCGGTGAGGCTCTTCATTGAAGGAAGACAAATTCATCATTGATGTCCTTAGGCCAAGAACTTACAAGTGATTTTGAAGATGACATATCTTTGATTTCCTTTGAATTTCCTTTGAAACTCTTCTTATTTCTTCGCTCTAAACTTTTATAAAAAGTTTTCTTGAGAAGGTGTTGGATTGGAACAATCGTTAGCCTTATGTCAAGAGAGCAAGTTTTTGGAAGGGATTCTAAGTTATTCATCCATCAAATATGAGTTTAACCCATTTGCCAAAGAAGATGCCAAGAATTAAGAACGATTTATTAAACATGCATAATCTTTAGCAAGTCATCTTTCACTATAATACTTCTTTTCACAATATCAATGTAATTCGATATATGATAAATTTTCTTATAGTGAACACATAGTCATCACAATATTCTTTCTCACATGTTTTTGAAAACAAAATTTATTTTGATTTGAAGATGGTTTTCAAAAGGCTTTCGGATTCTCGGTCAAAAGGTTTTTGTGGATAAAAGATTTTGAAAAGACTCCTTTGACTATGCATCTAATCGAGCACAGGATCTAAACTCTCGGTTATTAAGCCCGAAATAAGGTTTACAGTACTAGCTCGATACCAATTGTTAGGTCCGAGGGTTGCTCGGTGTATAGGCTAGAGGGGGGTGAATAGCCTATACTTGGTGTAATAAAAATTTCATCCAAATTTAACATTTAGATTGAAGAGTAGATGAAATGATTACTACACATAGATCATCTTCCTCATCTTGAATGATTAGCGAAGATAGAGTGATCGGACATCTTAGATCGCAGATGTAGATCATGGACATCTAGGATCGCAGATATGAAATATGCGGTTGGAAGATGTATGTTGAACTTAGGCGATGGAAATGAGTTTGAGCAGCGGAAGAATAAACGATAAGTTTAACAATTTAGATTAAAGTAACTGTAAAGATTTGATATGAGAGAGCTTGACATTGACTATAATCTGTATTAGATGCATCATTTACTTTCCTTAAACAGATTGCACAAGATAAAGCAAATTATACACGAAAGAGAAATCAAGGCTGAATGTAACAATTATATATATTATATTAAAATTCAGCAGAGGTTTGCTCAAAGGCAAACATGCTTAGTACATCAACCTAGACTCTCTAACCTAGCAATCTTTCCGGGGAAGAAGGAAAGTGAAATGGAATACCCGAAGACTCATGTAAGAACTCTAATCCTAGCTCCTAACAACCTTGGAGGTTAGGGAAGGAAAGTGCTAGTGTTAGAGTGATGTGAGAAGAGAATATTAGGAGTTGTTCAAATAGCAAGTATTTGAACAACGAGTGCTAAGCACTCGACCAAATATGATGACACCTTATTGCACAATCGGCACGACTTATAATGTAGTATAAGTCCGCCGATATGAATGCAACTGGACATGTAAGTTCGGCTCTTCATCGGACATCTTCAAGCTTGATCGGCTTCAACGATCGTAAGATACTTGGTCTCTTTTTGGATGATGGAGTTGAGGCCATCGAAGAGAGTTCTTCGAAGGAAGAAGAACTCAAATCAACAACAAGGTTGTTGATCAATTCTCGCTTTTGGATTTTCTTCTCTCTCTCACAAAGTGTTTGTTCTTACACTTGTGATTTCTCACTCTGGAGTGGTTCTGATTGAAGAAATGAAGATCAATACCACAACCTTTCT
This sequence comes from Platycodon grandiflorus, assembly GCA_016624345.1. NCBI lineage: Eukaryota > Viridiplantae > Streptophyta > Magnoliopsida > Asterales > Campanulaceae > Platycodon > Platycodon grandiflorus. Next base: position 33,683,368 of record CM028364.1, read on the forward strand.
CAAGCATAAGCATACACGGTGTGTTCTAGTGCTTGTGCTCTCTCCTTGTGCACTTGTGCTCTTTGGAAATGAGAATAAGAGTTTTCTTATATAGCCGGAGAAGAAGAGATGACCGTTGGTGTATTGAATAGGTTTATGCCCGTTGGTGATCGAATCTCATAATGCGCAGAGTACATTTTGGATTTGTTGGGCAAAGACCTTCGATTAGGTTTGAGTCTTGAAGATGATCCGTGACACAGCCGACATAGATGGACGTGTCGAGCTTAGCCTGGATGCGGTTGATTGATGTGGACGTATCATTGCTTTGGCCGAAGTGCGGCCCCGTGCTTGGCCTTTTCGAAATGAAGCTTTGAAGACCGCGAACACTGTTCGAAGAGGAAATGTCTATTGGATAAACGTGAAGGTGCAGACATCGATGCGTATCTTGGATTTGTCGACAGATCTTGTAACGGATCTATTTTGGCTTGAAGTGCGTTGAGTAACGACCGATGTATCTCGTGATCTTACGGTTTCGGCGGTTGTTCGATGAGGATTTGGCCGATTTCGAAATCGCCATTATAGAACTGCGATGTAGAAACCGCCGATGGTCACGATGTTCCTCTTGAATAAATAGCTTCTCTGCTTGCTCGATGAAGTGCTTTGGCGGATACGAGAGTCGATATAGAACCGCCGATGTAGAGATGGCTATTTAGGCGTCATAGCGAAGGGAAATGTCGCTTGTGAGACATCTCGCCGATAGTCACGTCACCGGCAATTTAGAAGAGCTTGATTCATATGAAGGTTTGTCATCATTCGGTAGGACAAAGACTCGGATATGTACAAAGACTTCCTAGTCTAGTGACCTATGCATTGTTTCAACAAGCTGCCACACTAACCGGCACGCCCTTTTAGCCACTTGTGAAACATGCGTTGTAATGGGAACAAGCAAATCACGTGTTGGAATATGCATACATATATATCAGCTGATTTACGGCATATTCCTAACAGCAACCATTAAGGAGGAGAGATTGTGAAGATGTAATGCCCCCCCCCCTAAAGTATGAACTATTAAGGAGGAGAGATAGACAACTTGTAAGGAGGAGAGATAGACAACTTGTAAAATTGTGTATCTACCTATACACAAAATACTATATGACTATTATAATACGCGACTAGATGAAGATGCTTAATCAATTCGATTAAGAACTAGATAACCGATTACTTATACTTTCTACTTCTTGCTTGAGCAACATTCTTCGATCATCCGATGCAAGAATCACACTCGTAAGGCAATATTATCATTTGCCTAAAACAACCATTTCATTATTGCTTCGTATTTGTTCTTTCATTTATTGAGTCGTAAATACTTAGCAAATAGGTGACTATACATACGCTATCGCTTGTAAGTTCAACCTAGGGCATGCCTTGATATAAACCGAATATTCGTAGTGGCATGTTATTACTAAGGATTGAACAACCGCTTTAAAGAGCTATATGTATAAGTCAATTGTAGTAATGGTCCCAAGCAAATAGGAGGAGATTGTTAGGAATATGCCCGTAAATCACCGATATATATGTATGCATATTCCAACACGGTGATTTGCTTGTTCCCATTACAACGCATGTTTCACAAGTGGCTAAAAGGGCGCGTCGTTAGTGTGGCAGCTTGTTGAAACAATGCATAGGTCACTAGACTAGGAAGTCTTTGTACATATCCGAGTCTTTGTCCTACCGAATGATGACAAACCTTCATATGAATTAAGCTCTTCAAATTGCCGGTGACGTGACTATCGGCGGATGTCTCACTAGCGAACATTTCCTTCGCCTATGATCGCCTAAATAGCCATCTCTACATCGCAGTTCTATATCGGCATTCTCGTATCCGCCAAAGCACTTCATCGAGCAAACTGCAGAGAAGCTATTTATTCAAAAGGAACATCGTGACCATCGCCGTTTCTACATCGCGGTTCTATAATGGCGAGATCTCGAATCGGCCAAATCCTCATCGAACAACCGCCGAGCCGTAAGATCACGAGATACATCGGTCGTTACTCAACGCACTTCAAGCCAAAATAGATCCGTTACAAGATCTGTCTGACAAATCCAAGATACGCATCGATGTCTGCGCCTTCACGATTATCCAATGGACATTTCCTCTTCTGTACAGTGTTTGCGGTCTTCAAAGCTTCATTTCCAGAAAAGGCCAAGCACTGGACGCTGCACTACAGTCAAAGCAATGATACGTCCACATCAATCAGCTGCATCCAGGCCAAGCTCGACACGTCCAACTCTGCCCATTCTGTGTCACGGACCATCTTCAAGACTTAAACCTAACTGAAGGTCTTTGCCCAACAGATCCAAAGATGTACTCTGCTACATTATGAGATTCAGATCTCCAACGGGCATAAACCTATTCAATACACCAACGATCACCTCTTCTTCTCCAGCTATATAAGAAGACTCTCATCCTCATTTCCAAACAGCACAAGAGAGAGAGCACAAGCACTAGAACACACAAACTGTGTATGCTTATGCTTGAGAAAGGTTGTGGTATTGATCTTCATTTCTTCAATCCAGAACCACTCCTTTAGAGTGAGAAATCACAAGTGTAAGAACAAACACTTTGTGAGAGAGAGAGAAGAAAATCCAAAAGGCGAGAAGCTCGCTGATCAACAACCTTGTTGTTGATTTGAGTTCTTCTTCCTTCGAAGAACTCAGTCTCTTCAGTGGCCTCAACTCCATCATCCAGTAAAGAGACCAAGTATCTTACAGATCGTTGAAGCCAGATCAAGCTTGAAGATGTCCGATGAAGAGCCAGAACTTACATGTCCAGATTGCATTCATATCGGCAGACTTATACTACATTATAAGCTGTGTCGATTGTGCAATAAGGTGTCATCATATTTGGTCGAGTGCTTAGCACTCAGTTGTTCAAATACTTGCTATTTGAACAACTCCTAATATTCTCTTCTCACATCACTCTAACACTAGCACTTTCCTTCACCGACCTCCAAGGTTGTTAGGAACCGCTAGGATTAGAGTTCTTATATGAGTCTTCGGGTATTCCATTTCACTTTCCTTCTTCCCGGAGAGATTGCTAGGATAGAGAGTCTAGGTTGATGTACTAAGCATGTTTGCCTTTGAGCAAACCTCTGCTGAATTTTAATATAATATATATATTTGTTACATTCACCTTGATTTCTCTTTCTTGTGTAATTTGCTTTATCATGTGCAATCTGTTTAAGGAAAGTAAATGATGCATCTAATTTAGATTTTAGTCAACTTAAGTTCTCTTTCATATCAAATCTTTACGTTACTTTAATCTAAAGTGTTTGACTTATCTTTTTATTCTTCCGCCGCCAAATCTTATTCTCATCGCCTAAGTTCAACATATATCTTCCAACCGCATGTTTCATATCTGCGATCCTAGATGTCCATGATCTACATCTCGCGATCTAAAATGTCCGATCACTCTATCTTCAGCTAATCAGGCAGAATGAGGAAGATGACCTATGTGTAGTAATCATTTCATCTACTCTTCAATTTAAATGTTAAAATTGAATGAAATTTTTATTACACAAAGTATAGGCTATTCACCCCCCCTCTAGCCTATACACTGAGCAACCCTCGGACCTAACAATTGGTATCAAAGCATCCACCACCACCACCATTTTAGTAAGTTTCTCTTTACTCCCCCAAGATTGACGTTGTTCCTTGAAACATTGAGGACAATGTTCATTTCAAGTGTGGGGGGGTATATCTATCTTTCTTTTACTTGTTTTTTTTTAAAATTCTCATGCTTTCTAGTATAGATTTACTTGCTTTCTAGTATAATTTTTTCTTTTTTAACTTAGTTGCATTCCCATTTCTTTTTATGCATGTATAGTATATATAAAAAAAAAAAAATTATCCCTATGATGATCCATATCATTATTTCTTATGCTTGCTATTTGCCCAAAGAATAATGCCTTTGTTTTTCCTCTCATACTTTCTATAAACTTAGAAATTAATAAAAAAGGAAATATATAGGGATATTTTTAGGAAATAAATTAAAAGCCTCATAAGTTAATATAGCAAAATATAGGGTTTTATCAAAAAAAAGCATTTGATTAGAAGGAATCTTTATTAATCATTTTATACACTTGGTTATTCTTATGAAAAATTCTTGAAAATATTTTTTTAAAATTGTACATGTTAAATTTTACTAAATATTTATTCCCTTATTAGAAGCATCCATTTTGTTTTGCACCCTTTGAATCACACCTCTTCATCAAAATTCCATCTTTCCATTTCCACTAATCGAATCAAGGTTAAGCATTTTATCTTATTACTAAAAGAGTGACTTAGTCACCAAATCTTAAAAGCAAAAAGAAACTTATTACTTCCTAAGTAACTCGGGGCACGGCGTTCGCTGCGACGATGCTTCCTTGCCAAACGGGAGTAATATCCAAAGTATTCTTGATCTAAGTATTAGGAACATGGGGTTCGCAGCCACTATGTCTCCTACTTGAAAGGATCAAAAATAACTAAGGTCTTTTGCAAAAATATAACACGTACAAAAATAAGATAAAATTGTTAATACCTTGATGAGATTTTTCCACTATTATCATCCATTTTTCACCCTTGTGATTCAAAAATGCAATACAATTCTATGGAAACTTCTAGTTTGTGAATAAGTGTTTATACTTCCCTTTGTACATTTTAAAGTAATAATTTCATTTTCTCAAAAATCACTCTAAAAAGTGAAGGCTTCTCTTTTACCAAGTGATTGATCTAAGATTTATCCTTCTAGCATGCCTTACTTGATCGAATTCTATATATGCTATATTAGGTTATTGTCTTAAAAATTATTTCTTTAAAATATCCCCTAAATGCTTCTTTCTAATAAATTCTAAAGGTATACAAAATATGATTAGAAAGATGAAGGCAATATCCAAAAGGCAATCAGGGCTTGCAAATATATTTCTGAGGGATCATTCTTATTTTTCTTTTCTTTTCTCCCTTTTTTTTTCTAAACTTGCTTGGGGACAAGCAAGAGCTTAAGTGTGGGGGAGTTTGATAAGTGACTATTATATAGTCATTTATCCTAAGTTTTTATATACTTTTACACAGTTTAATTACCATTTTCATCTCATTTTAGATACATTTTAGTTCCTTTTTCATATTTATTAGATTTTACGCTTTTTGGTATGTTTCATACATTTTAGACAGGTTTTGGAGTCTTTTTATGATCAAAGAATGCTTAGACACCTTTTGATGCAAAAGCATGGAAAAGCAACAAACAAATCAAACTCACAAACCAAAAATCAGATGGAGCGGCCGTGCAGCCAAAAGGGAGCGGCCGTGCACAAAGCCATTTTCAGGCCATTTTTGGTCTCGAAGCATGGAGTGGCCGTGTCTTGAAAGCTGATTGGCCGTGTTGACCTTCGGAGCGGCCGTGCAGCTTAGAGTGGAGCGGCCGTGCAGAATGTCCAAAGTCAAATTCAAAATTGGCGCCAAAAGAGCACGGCCGTGCAACTCCCTTGACTCGGCCGTGCAGGTCGCGTCTGCAGATTTGAAAGGCACCTTTTGGAGGCACCTTCTTGAAGAGTTTCCTCCCCATTATAAAAAGACCCATTGTACTCAGTTTAGAACATCCGAAAATAGTCAAAAAATACATCCAGAAAGGATCATATTATACTTAGAATGTATAGCAAAATACTCTAGAAATTTATACACAATGTTCAAGGTGTATCAATGATTCGTGACAAGTCTTGTATACTCTTGAAGATGGTGAATGCAATACAAGGGTTATTTTCCAGCCATTGTCTCTCTTTTTTATGAATAAGTATCTCTTTCCTTATCTCTATTTCTTACTTACTTCTTTCATTATTCCAATGGTTTGAGTAATCCTCCATTTCTCGGAGTTGGAAACTCAATTATTTATATTCATGCTTCTCTTACTTGTCATTTCAATTCTCTTCTTAGTAATCTTAACTACTTGCAATTAGGGAGACGTTCTTAATTATAGGGCCTCAGTTAATCGGGAGAAGGACCTAGCGGAGAATCTCGATTAGCGGAACTCTAAGAATTGAACTAGGTCAATAAATCACGGAAAGTGATTTAAAGACCTAGGGATGATCCTTTAGTGGAAAATACGTGAGATTGATTAACTTATTGGATTTTGATTTATACGGTACCCTCGAAAGGTGAATCGGATTTCCGCGTGACGAACGGGATTACACTAAGCCGGACCCTCGAGAGAAAGGCCGGTAAGTTTTAAAATACGTGTGCTAGTTAGCACAACTTAGCGTATCATCCTTGAACTTGGCACTTTTATCTTAAAACAATTCCTTTATATTATTCTTAAATTGCCTGCAAATATGAAGACGTTTATATTTGTGGAATCCTAGTCAATTGAGAGAAGGACCTAGCGGAGAATCTCGATTGACGGAACCATATAAAGAAACTGGGTTCCATTGATCACGAAAGTAGTTCAACGGCCTAGGGATGTTCCTTTAATGGAAAGTATGTCGACCTTCGTTCTTAATGGATTCTTACTAATTATGGTCAGCTAGAGATAAGCCGGAATGCCCGTTTGTGACAGGGCGGGAATACCATAAACGGAAATCTCAAACAGTTAGGACATAATTAGTGAAGAATACAAACGCTACTGTCTTAACCCGAAGTAGTGTAGGCCTAGCATACCATCCTTGTTATTTTGATAAAAGCCTTTATCTAAAGCATATTTATTTGTTTTCAATCCCAAGAATACTATCATTTTATGTTAGAGTAATTTCTATATCTTCCTAGTATTTTCTCTTACAAATTCTTATCTCTCCCGATCATTTTATCTATATATTTATATAAAGACAAATGTCATCCCAAAGTAAACCCTGTCTCTGTGGGATCGACTCGTACTTGCACCCGCTATATTGCAATAGCCCGTGCGCTTGCGGATATTAAATAAACCGTTAGGTTAAAAGCCCAACAGCAGTCTTCTATAAAATAGGCAAACCTAAGAGCATAATATGAATAGTCACCCTGTAAGTCATAAATGCGGATGTCAAAATTTATCAACTAGGGTTTATTGACCTGTCAGAGGTATAAAAAGGCAAATCGTACAGTAACCCATCACTTCTTCAACCGCCATTTTCAAATTTTTCAAAAACCCTCTACCTACAAATCTGTAATCGTATCAAAACGCCTTCAAATCTTCACAATCTTCACACTTTAATCTTCAAATCATCAATGGTAAGAGTTTCTGGATCTTTTCAACTCCCTCAATTCCAGTTCTACATTCTAGTATTGACCTATTTTAAGTCCGCCATCGATGAACTGTGAAATCTTGAAATTATTGTTTGAATCTTCTTCATGTAATATAAAATTGTGTTTTTAAGGTTTCCGTGATACTATGCCTACAGCTTATGCTAGTCCATTTGATTAAAAGGTGACAAAATATGTAGTCATTGTTAAACCCAGTTCATGAACTGTTCTTGCCGCTTTTTCTAATATGGTTATGTTTTGGGTTTTAATCTGAACAGTACCTGTTTGTGTTAATATCGGCTGATTACATGTGTATCGGCTGTTTTATGCATTCCTTCTTATCTCTATGTGCTGTTCTCACATCTACCAACTGTATAGGCAAGGACTAAATCTTCCAAGGCTACTGACACTACTTCATCCTCTACCTCTGCTAAGTCATCAAGGGCTGCAAAGGCTACCGATCTTCCTCTGAAAGTCCTTCCCAGGTCGAGCTATCATCCTGGAATGACAATTGACAGAGACTCTATCATCAGTTCAACTGCTGGTGATGCTCTGCTAAGGGATTTGACAGAATGTGGGCTTTTTCCTCTATTCCAACTTCATGACACTCACTACAGCAATGCATTGGCTGAAGAATTCTATACAAGGATGATCCTTCCTCCCCCTCCAGCAAATGCAAATGAGCCGGTCAATCTAAGCTACATTAAGGGCTTCATCAGAGGCCACTACATCAAGCTGACCTATAAGGATATTGGGGCAATCCTTGAACTGCCTATTGAAGGCAAACTGGACTTGACCGATGCTGAATCTGAGCTTGCTTGGGAGATGATGAGGGGATCTGCACAACCTGAAAGGTTTTCTGAGATGTCCAGGAACCTCTTCCCCGAAAATGCCTATCACATCAGTCATCTGATCGATAAGAGCATTCTTTTCAAGAATGGCGCAAGGGACATCTTTACATCTCAACAACTACTGTGGACCAAAGCTGTAATTCTCCGAAAGCAGCTTAATTGGGCCAAAATCATTTTCTCTATGCTATCCCAGAGTGTTGCTGATGTTCAAGCTAACCCCTCCATGCGACGACCCTTTGTACGAGTCATCAATGTCATTCTTCGCAGATATGAGGAAATTGATGAAAAGGTTATCAATGACGACCTCATCAAGGTGTCCAACACCTATGTTTTCACGGCCAACAACATCACCCGCTATCGGGATGATATGGCCAAACGGACAACCATTGTTGCTGCTGCTGCTGCTTCTTCTACTAGTGGCACCTCTACCCAAGCCAGCAAGGGTAAGAGAAAAGTCACTTCTTCTGAATCTGAGGCACCTGCTGAGGAGGAGCCTAAACCCATAGGGGCTGACCTTCCTGAGGACTTTGATCTCAGTAAACTCGATCATGATCCCTATGAGCCTTCTGAGCCTCCTTCCAAAAAGGCCAAACATTCCTCCACTCTCACTCTACGACTCAAGCAAAACCGCAAGTCTCGCACAAAATCTGAGGTTGAAAAGGATACCTCTACATTCAAACCCGCAGATCTATCCAAACCCAAACTCAAACAGACTCTCCAGCCCACGGATGAATCTTTTGGTCTACCCAACGTAACATCTGCTGCTCCCTCCACACCAACAGTCTCTACTCTTGCTGTTTCTCAAACAGTAGTTTCAATCCAAGCTGATCTTCTATCGGTTGTTTCTCCTCCGGTAGTTCACACTACCACCTCTTCCGCACCTACAAAGTCCACACATGGCAATCGATACAAGCAGAGTGCCAAGAAGAAGGTACATTTTGCTGGACCTACTGATCCTTCCTCTTCTCCATCCTCACCTACTCATACCCCTCCACCTTCTCCAACTCTGCCCACAAACACCTCCACTTCCCCTACTCCTTCCCCTCCACACTCTGAATCCCTCCAAACTACTCCTATCTAAAAGCCTTCCACCTCACCAACCTCTCCCACTCATCAGCCATCTTCGAAGCGTACTCTCTCTCCTTCTTCTGACCTGCCTACCCCCAAATGCATCAAGACCAATCCCTATAGCCATCTTCATCCTGAGGTTCAGGATCTGCTGTCCTTCCGAGACAGCAGACCTAAACCCAACCCTGCCGATTCTGACCCCATCCTTTCTCTCCTTGACTACCCCAAGAGAATTCCCTGTCAGTCGATGTCTGCAGGTGAAATTATCTTTCAATGGGGTGCTTTCTATGAACCCCTTCCTCCAGCCTGGTCCCAGCAATTCTTCTCCCACAACTCTGCGGTGCAAGATCTCATGATCTTCAACCAATGGGTTGCCATTCACAAGGACCTTGGCCTTCCACTTCCAACCAAATCTGACATCACTCCCTTTCTCTCTCTGCCAAACCCCCTGTCTTCACCCTAATCTGCCACCCCTCTATCCTACTTCAGCCTGTGGTCTACGACTTCATTGATGTTGTCACCACCTATCTAGGCTTTAATCCCCTTATTCCCATTCTCTTCCGCTCACCTCACCCTACCTCTATCACAACTCCTTTTTTCATTGGCCGTCTGAGAACTCGATCCCCTGCCCCTCTCGTCATTCCCACCTATCCTTCCCTTCGTCTGACCTACCCTAGCCAATACCAACCCTCTCCCAGCCATATTTCCCTATCCTCCTCCAACGACTCTCCAACATCCTCCAGCCACTCCCAGTCTTCTACCAGCCAACCTCCAGCCAGTCATCCTGACCCCTCAGCTGGTCCGTCCTCTCCTCCAGCTAGTCCTTCTGACTCTTCTGATACATACCCTGCCAAGGCGGTTCATAATTTTTTGAAAAATTTTGAAGTCATCTCTGTCGACCTAACCAAGGCCCTGCACCAACTTTCTGCCGATCAGTCTCATATCACCCATGTCCAGGCTGAATGTCTAACCGAAGTCCTGAACATCTCCAAACGTGCCGAGACTGCCTTCAATGCCTGCAGACAGTCCATCTCTGCCAGCCAAAATGCTTTAACCAGCCATATCTCTGCAACTTCCTCAGCACACACTGCTATTTTCACCGAGAATTGGGTGAATATATCCAAAGGTTTGCGTCAGATAATTGATCTTTTCGACAACGGCTTTAAGCATTTGCTTGCTTCTCAGCGCCTAGCCAATCGCTCCGTCCACACCTCTGTGCGTACAACGCGCAGGCTTACTGGGCGACACTTAGCATTCTATAGCAAAGAGCGCCACGCTACTGACCGGCGTCTGGCCTTCATTGACAAGTCGCTTGCGTCCATGAAGGAGGAGATAAGCGAATAAACAATGCTCAGCTGCTTGAATTTCACGAACGATATACACTTGTAAGGCACAAAAACGAAAATCTCTCCTCCGAATTGGAAAATACCAAGGAGGAGCTGGCAAGGGCAAAAGAAGAAATTGCAAAACTTAAGAGAGCTGTTGACTCAAAATGGACATCAAGATGGACATCAAGAGACTATGACCAACCTTCATCAGGCAAGGGCAAAGGTCAAACTTCTTCAAGGTCTTCTTCACGGACTGGCCGTTACTATTAAGACTCTTACGTTTAATATATTTGTTAAAACCTGGTGAATTAAACTTCCTGTTTAATTAGCAATGTTTTTTTAAAAAATTTACATGCTTTACTATGAACTGCTTATTATGAGAATGCATGAAGTTTAAACCACTGGTTTAAAGACATATCTTATATTGCCCATCTTGCATGTCTTTAAATCTAGTCAAATTACAAATGTCTTATGCTTAAAATTTCATACTTGTTAACACTTTGTAATTCTTGAAAACACTGACCCCTTTTGTAAAGTTCATCTAGGGCATGCTTACTTAATATAATAAATCTTACAAGCATGTTATTACTAGACTTGAACATGGTCAGCTGATATTGTTTTCATTAAGATCATGGACTCAAGCAAATAGGAGGAGATTGTTGTATTTAGTTTAGATTTGCTTGAATCCATAACCTAAGTCTAAGAACAAGGTGACTAATGGGCTGCGTGTTAGTGTGGCAACTTGATCTTAGGCATAGCTTGAAAAGCTTAGGGTTGCCTTTCTTTATAAGACTTGAAGAAAAATAGCCTATAGGACATCGGAAGTCCTCTACAGTATAGGCAGATTTTGAATCAGCAATTCTTTCTTTGGAAATCGGACAAGCTTATGCCTGTCAAGATTCATCAACAATGATTGAAGATCCAAGAACATTCGATAGAGATCTGTCGAAGATGTGCCTCAAATTAGAAGACCTCATTAAATGCAATACAACGTTAACCTGCAACTCTCATTTAATGAAGGTTTCCATTCTCGGCAAATACTCAGAAAAGGACATTTCTCCTGCAAGCACAGACCGCCTATTTTTGGCAAAAAGTCGAAGACAGGCAAGTTCTTGAACGACCTATCGAGTCAACAACCAGATTAGGGCATTAATTGCTCTTAAATTCAAAATTAAAAGATCTCCAACGGCTCCAAGCTTCCTTCTGCATATAAAAGAAGACTTCATTGCTGCATTCAATACTCTTCATCAACCTCAATTCTGAATCTTCATATTCTTCAAGTTCTTAAAAGCTTAAACGTCCTATCTGTACTTAGTCATTGAAGAGCTTCACACTTAGACTTCCAGTCCATTAAAGCTCTTCATTGATAGCAACACCTAGCTTTCATAGCTCACGAGAATTGTATCTTATAGATATCAATTCTCCCACACAAACACTTGGTCAACAAAATTTTTGTACACAATCCATTAGAGATTTAGTTTGTAAAATATCTAGTGGAAAAACATAGTACACGATTTTCAAATCCAAAGTTGACCACTTTGGTTGTGGACGTAGCACTTATTCATAAGTGTGAACCATATTAAATACTCTGTCTACTTGTGTGTGATTGCGATTATTTGTGTTGCTTAAATTTCCAGATTTTCAAATTATTGAGAACTGCTGATCTTGACCTGTGAAGATCAGCCATTCTCAACTTGTCCTATACTTCACAAGACTTCCGCCTGCAAAATTTTTAAAACCCTAGTGAAGTAAGATTTTTGAATCAATTTCAAAAATTGGAGATAGGCTATTCAACCCCCCCCCCCTTCTAGCCTATCTTGAGCAACCTTGGACCTAACAAACATGTTCAATATGGGTTTTCTCTATTCACATACATTTGAAGATGTTATGATGGTATACATGTTAATGCATTAGCATGGTATGAATACTTATGATCTCTCTTAAGTTTGAGGTAATTGTTGATAGCATTGTTACATGTTATTTAGAATGAGTTTGGGTTGTATTTCTAGCATGATTTGAAGTTGGTATCACCTTAGGGTGACTTGGGTACATTGTGGTATCATTTTGAAGTGTTTAGAAGTCACTTAGACCTGAACCAGACCCTAGGCAGCCGCATGATGCGAGCTTGCCAAATAACCAAACTTTCTGGATTATATGCGGCCGCATGAGGCGACCGCATGACTACCTATGCGCCCGCATGATGCTGGGCCAAATTCACGCATCAACATTCTGGATTGTAAGCGGCCGCGCGAGGCGACCGCATGGAACCTATGCGATCGTATGGTGCGGCCGCATAGCATCGGATTCAGCTTAAATTGTTGACTGAATTTTAAGTGAAGTTGACCCTCCCTTGTTTATCCAATGGCTGAGATTGAAGCCTGGTTTGACTTGTTGACCCATATAAATACTCTTTATCCTTGTGAGAGACATGAGACATTTTCATTTCTCTCCAAAGTCTTCCATGGTAGCTTAGAGGTGAAGTGTGGGAGACAAAGGTGTAATTGGTATGTGTGTGCATTATATCTCCATATCCAACCATCCAAATTGTGATCAAAGACCATCAAATTGTAGAGGCTGACTTGGAGACCAACATAGTAGGCTCAAAATTGTAATTTCTTGGTTTAATTTCCATTCTTCATGTAAGTTGCTAAACCCCCTTTGTATGCTTAGAAAGTATTACATGCTTGCTCTTAATCTCACATGCATGACTTGGATATATGGTGTTTCCATGTTTAAATGATATGTTGATATATATTACATGTCTAAGGGTTAAGTTGTTGAGTTGGATGATATTGCATGTTAGTTTAAAGAGCTCAACTATGGATTGTACTAAGGAACATGTTAGAAACCTTTAAAGGGTGAAAATTTGCATATAGCAATTATACCCAAATTTATGAACTTAGTGAATTGACACCAAAAGAGGATTTTTGGGAAGATTATAATTCTCCGGATCATTGGTTAAATGATAAATGTACAAAATGTCTATATTTTAGGATGTTTTTAGGCTTGTTTTCTCTTCAATAATGTGTATTTCAAAGTAAAATTAGTTGTTTTAGTTCATTTCACTATCTTTGAGCTTAATTGTGCAGACTTGGAGCATTTTGGATCAAAGTTTAAGCTTGGGTGGTGATTTAAAGCTGAAAGGAAGAGGTTCGGTGCCATCAGCATTGTTCGTGGGCAGGCTGCGATTTATTTCGCAGTGGAATTTGAAGGCATTGTTCCGTTGAAGGCGATTCGCACCGGCTGCGATTTCTTTCGCACCCGCAAATCGGCAGATTTTGGGCAGATTTACTATTTCGCCCTGTTTTAGTATCAAGTGTAATTTTGAGTCTAAATTAGGAAGAAAACTCTTGAGTTTCCCTCCCTTTTCAGTTTCGTCTCCCTCTAGATTAAAAAGGGAGCGCATTCTCTCTTTAGATACACACTCTCTCGTTCTCTACAAAAAGCTAGGATTTTTCATATCTTTTTCTACACAATTTTTAGGGTAGATTTTGGATTGTAAGTTAAAGATTGAAGACTTCATCATTTGGAATCATTTTGGAGACAAGTTCTTTCTTTTTCCCTCTCTTTAATTTTATTATTTTCATTTCGTTGTTTTATAATGTTTCCCATGATGTTCTTGTTGATTTCTTCAATCATGTGTGAGTAGTTTTCTATTTCTAGGATTAGGTGTAGCCCACGATGAATTTATGAATGAAGCTACGATCTTTCCGTTTACTATATGAATGTTACCCGTTTTGATTCGATTTTAGTTTCGTTAATAATTGCATGAATATTTGGTAGTGAAGAACCGAGAGGTGAAACTCCTATGTTTATGTGATAATCTCAATTACCAAAGCGAAGGACCGAAAGGTGAAGTGTAGGTAATGGAACCCTAAAATCGAACTAGAAATTCATGAGAACGACGGTTAATTGAGTTTCTAAAGGCTAATTGAATTGTAGGACATAATGGGTTTAGTTTAATTCATTGAGCGAGACATCGGATTTGAATTAAGCTAGGCACGGTTGAGAGTAGTTCGAGAGAATACAATCAACTATATTGATGCAATTCGCCTTCAAAACTTGACATTTATCGTAAGGGAAGATCGTTGCGGAGTTTATAAATTGTCGTTGTGGTAAACCGAAATCCTAGAAGCTTTTAATTACTGTTTTCAATCAAAAATCCAATTTTGTGTTTACTTAGTTAATTTAGTCTAATTAGTTTAATTTTAGTTCATTTCTACAAAAAAACCTTGAAATCAATTTGTCTAGATAATTTAAGTTGCGAATTTTCGGTACTTGATTCAAAGTCCCTGTGGGATCGACATCCTAAATACTATACGATAAGCCGTACGCTTGCGGTAGGATTTAGTGATTATTTGAAAATCATACATCAAGTTTTTGGCGCCGTTGCGGTTCGGTAATCAATATCGAGCCAATTTGCAATTCGATTAGACTAGACACTCTTTTATTTTGTTTTATTTTTCTTAGTTGTTTTAGTGTGCTCGGTTGTTGGCTTTTACTATTTGTTTAATTCTCTCTCTTATGCGAAAAACTCGAATTGTGACATTCTCTTTGAGTCGATCCGAAATTGAGAGAACTTTCCACAAAGGAGGAGGCTTTTTCAAAAGAGTCACAAACCGACGAGGATCTTTTGAAGCTAAGATGGCTGAAGATAATAGGACTTTGAAAGATTATGCAGTGCCAAATGCCCAAGGCTTGCAGACGGGTATTACAAGACCCAATGTTGAGGCGAACAACTTCGAACTCAAACCCTCCTTGATCTCCATGTTACAACAAAATCAGTTTGGAGGAATGCCCATGGAGGAACCTAACTTACATCTCAAAATTTTCCTCGAGTATTGTGATACACTCAAGATCAATGGAGCTTCTACAGATGCAATAAGGCTGAGATTATTCCCTTTCTCTCTAAGGGATCGAGCTAGAGCGTGGTTGCATTCTCTCCCACCAGGTTCCATCACCACTTGGGATCAATTAACTCAAGCTTTTCTTGCGAAGTACTTTCCACCTAGCAAGACGGCTCGATGAGGAACCAAATTACCGGCTTCATGCAACGATCGAAGAGTCTCTATATGAAGCATGGGAGAGATTCAAGGAGATGCTTAGGCGTGCCCCCATCATGGCCTAGAGAAGTGGTTGATTGTTCAGACTTTCTACAACGGGCTAACATATAATGATAGAACCTCTATGGACGCAGCAGGGGGTGGTGCACTTATGAACAAAAGTGTAGATAATGCCTACACTTTGATCGAAGATATGGCGACCAATCATCATCAATGGTCCAAGGATCGAGGTGCTACTTCATCGAACAAAGTGCCGGTAAGCACGAGGTTAATACTCTTGATATGCTTCTGCTAAATTTGATGCATTGAATTCAAAAATTGAAAAGATGAATGTGAGTCTTTGTGAGTAGTAATAATTTTCCTTGCGAAATTTGTGGTGTTTTGGGTCATTTAGCAATTGATGTCAAGTAGGAAATTCATTTCCTCAAATTGCACCTCAAGAACAAGTCAATGCTTTGAACAACTTCAACCAAAGGCCTCTCAATGATCCAATGTCAAACACTTACAATCCAGGTTGGAGGAATCACCCCAACTTTTCATATAGGAACAATCCCAACCCAAAGACCTCGAATAATTTTAGCCCTCCCGGCTTTCAAGCTAGACCTTTTACCCTCCCCTCGAAATCGAACTTGGAGAGTTTGTTAGAAAATTTTGTGGTCACCCAACAGAAACAAAATGAAGAGTTTAGACAACATGGTGTTAGGTCCGAGGGTTGCTCAGTGTATAGGCTAGAGGGGGGGGTGAATAGCCTATACTTTGTGTAATAAAAATTTCATTAAATTTTAACATTTAAATTGAAGAGTAGATGAAATGATTACTACACATAGGTCATCTTCCTCATTCTGACTGATTAGCTGAAGATAGAGTGATCGGACATCTTAGATCAGCAGATGTAGATCATGGACATCTAGGATCGCAGATATGAAACATGCGGTTGGAAGATATATGTTGAACTTAGGCGATGAGAATAAGATTTGGCAGCGGAAGAATAAACAGCATGAGTCAAACACTTTAGATTAAAGTAACTGTAAAGATTTGATATGAAAGAGAACTTAACAGTTGACTATAATCTGTTTTAGATGCATCATTTACTTTCCTTAAACAGATTGCACATGATAAAGCAAATTACACTAGAAAGAGAGATCAAGGCTGAATGTAACAAACATATATATTATATTAAAATTCAGCAGAGGTTTGCTCAAAGGCAAACATGCTTAGTACATCAACCTAGACTCTCTAACCTAGCAATCTCCTTAGGAAAAAGAAGGAGAAATGAAGAAAGCGAAATCAAATATATCGAAAATACATTAGAAGATGTACTTAATATTTATTAAGACATCTTCCTGTAGTTTCAACTCGATATATTTGTTGTGAGAAGAGAATATTAGGAGTTGTTCAAATAGCAAGTATTTGAACAACTGAGTGCTAAGCACTCGACCAAATATGATGACACCTTATTGCACAATCGGCATGACTTATAATGTAGTATAAGTCGCCGATATGAATGCAATCTGACATGTAAGTTCGGCTCTTCATCGGACATCTTCAAGCTTGATCCGCTTCAACGATCGTAAGATACTTGGTCTCTTTCTTGGATGATGAAGTTGAGGCCATCGAAGAGACCGAGTTCTTCAAAGGAAGAAGAACTCAAATCAACAACAAGGTTGTTGATCAAGCAGAGCTTCTCAGCTTTTGGATTTTCTTCTCTCTCTCTCTCACAAAGTGTTTGTTCTTACACTTGTGATTTCTCACTCTAAAGGAGTGGTTCTGGATTGAAGAAATGAAGATCAATACCACAACCTTTCTCAAGCATAAGCATACACAGTTTGTGTGTTCTAGTGCTTGTGCTCTCTCTCTTGTGCTTGCTGGAAATGAGGATGAGAGTCTTCTTATATAGCTGGAGAAGAAGAGGTGATCGTTGGTGTATTGAATAGGTTTATGCCCGTTGGAGATCTAAATCTCATAATGTAGCAGAGTACATCTTTGGATTTGTTGGGCAAAGACCTTCGCTTAGGTTTAAGTCTTGAAGATGGTCCGTGACACATGGCGAGAGTTGGACGTGTCGAGCTTGTCTGGATGCGGTGATTGATGTGGACGTATCATTGCTTTGACGTAGTGCGGCGTCTGCTTGGCCTTTTCGAAATGAAGCTTTGAAGACCGCAAACACACGAAGAGGAAATGTCCATTGGATAATCGTGAAGGCGCAGACATCGATGCGTATCTTGGATTTGTCAGACAGATCTTGTAACGGATCTATTTTGGCTTGAAGTGCGTTGAGTAACGACCGATGTATCTCGTGATCTTACAGTTTCTCGCGGTTGTTCGATGAGGATTTGGCCGATTCTGAGATCTGCCATTATAGAACTGCTGATGTAGAAACGGCTGATGGTCACGATGTTCCTCTTGAATAAATAGCTTCTCTGCAGTTTGCTCTGATGAAGTGCTTTGGCGGATACGAGAATCTGCCGATATAGAACTGCTGATGTAGAGATGGCTATTTAGGCAGTCATAGCTGAAGGGAAATGTCTGCTAGTGAGACATCTGCCGATAGTCACGTCAGCTGGCAATTTGAAGAGCTTAATTCATATGAAGGTTTGTCATCATTCTGGTAGGACAAAGACTCGGATATGTACAAAGACTTCCTAGTCTAGTGACCTATGCATTGTTTCAACAAGCGCCACACTAACCGCACGCCCTTTTAGCCACTTGTGAAACATGCGTTGTAATGGGAACAAGCAAATCACTGTGTTGGAATATGCATACATATATATCAGCTGATTTACAGGCATATTCCTAACAATCTCCTCCTATTTGCTTGGGACCATTACTACAATTGACTTATACATATAGCTCTTTAAAGCAGTTGTTCAATCCTTAGTAATAACATGCCACTACTGAATATTCAGTTTATATCAAGGCATGCCCTAGGTTGAACTTACAAGAGATAGCGTATGTATAGTCATCTATTGCTAAGTATTTACAGACTCAATAAATGAAAGAACAAATACGAAGCAATAACTGAAATGGTTGTTTAGGCAAATGATAATATTGCCTTAAGAGTGTGATTCTTGCATCGGATGATCTGAAGAATGTTGCTCAAGCAAGAAGTAGAAAGTATAAGTAACTGGTTATCTAGTTCTTAATCGAATTGATTAAGCATCTTCATCTAGTCAGCATATTATAATAGTCATATAGTATTTTGCTGTGTGGGTAGATACACAATCTTACAAGTTGTCTATCTCTCCTCCTTACAAGTTGTCTATCTCTCCTCCTTACAGGTTGTCTATCTCTCCTCCTTAATAGTTCACACTTTGGGGGGGGCATTACAACTTCACAATCTCTCCTCCTTAATGAATATTGTTCTCAATAGTGTTAATCCTACTATAATTTCTTGAGGCCTAACTTCCTTCATAATCACTTGGGGCTATTACTTCCTTATTACAATCTCTCCTCCTTACTAGTTCAAGCAATAGCGGAAATGGTTTTAGGCAATTTCACAATCTCTCCTCCTTAATGGTTGCAATCTCCCCTCTGTATGTATAATGATAATCTGTATGTATAATGTCATTCTCATTACAATATAATCTGTATGTATAATGTCAATCTCATTACAATCTCTCCTCCTTAATGGTCACAAGCTAAATTTCTTCTCTTTTGTATATATTTCTTTTCTTTTGTATAGAAATATCTCTCCTCCTTATAGAAATATCTCAAATTTTTCCGCCTTAATGGTCACAAGCTAGATATAGATTGACAGGTACCAAGTAAAATACTTGTATATGGACAATATTGAGTAAGTACTTCCTTATTGGGGTTCGAATCATTTGAGAGAACTAATTTATGTTAATTCATAAAGTATGAATTTAGACATGTAGAGGAAAGGAAGTTTGTTCGTATCGGCAGTATTCAAAAATATAAGCAGACTAAGTATGCTATGTGGATAAAAAATTTGAATATTGCAAGTCATTTAGTAAACTAATTTTCTTTCTCAGTATGCGAATAGTATATAATGCACAGTTTTCATGTATAAGAAATACATATCAAATGTAGAGAGTAAGATATCAAGGTGAGGAATGTTGTTTCATTGCTTGTAAAGAGGTTGTACAAGAATGTAGTGTGACAAGCTTTATTTTGTAATAGGAGTGGCAAATAGGGTAAGCTGTTTAATTAGTGATACCAATTGGTGAGTGGTAAAGCATTCAAAATAGTCTCCTCCTTAAGGTATATTAAGTCAAAGCAGGCAAGTATGGTTGAGTCTTATGTTGACTTTTGTTGGATGCATGAGATATACATCTAAAACATGAGATGTAAGGTCTGCCTACGAGGTATTGCTGAAGTCCATCAAGAAAGTAAACTGCAGGCATAAATGAGTATGCACCAGGATAAATTTTGAATACATAACTCATAAGAAAGTAGCAGATGTACATCAACAGGCGTACATAAAATACATTACGTATTTATCATTAATATAGCAAAAGAGGATTAGTTTGATAAAACAGAGACCTAGCTAGTCATCCTAATGAGGTGGAAAATTAGAGGATTAGTTTGATAAAGTTTGCTGGTTGAAGCTCCTCCTGAGATGAGGGTTGCTCAAGGTGAGCATTTGAGGCGATGGGAGCAGGGGCAGTAGAAGCGGTATTGTCTCTTGTGGGAATCCAAGGGATGAAATTGGATACACTGTTCCTGGGGTCTCGAAGACGATTCCTTACACGACGAGAGATTCGACGAGGTCGTTGAATCACTGGTGGAGGAGTGGCAAGGAGAACCATCATATGTTGACGCCATTCAGTGTGGGAAATGGGTCGATGAGGAGGACTGGGCAGATTTGGTGAACACATGATGCAAATGACTCTAATGGTGGAGAAAGTTTGAGATACGCAGAAGTCAGTTGCTGTTGTTGGAGACTGATACAAATTTTATACAATTTTTTTTTTAATTTTTGAGAAGATGAAAGGGTTTCTTGATTAGAGGAATGGGAAAAGACATTTTGGGGGCTTAAAGAAGTGAGTGCATTTAATGACAGTAATGAAAGTCTGATTTTGGATTATGTCATCATGCTTAGTGTAATTATGGCTAGTACATAGGCAGTAAGAAGATATTAATATTATTTTCAAACAGAAAGTTTAAAATTAATACATAATTAGATTAATTTGATTGCCTTTATTGTGGTATTAATGGGTACAACTGCTTCTTAGAAATAATATGAGCTGTTATTTTACTTCAAGCGAATTGTTTGAGTAAATTAATCAAAAATAGAACAGCATTGGTTGTTTAAGGACGTATTGGGGACAAAATAACTTGTCCAAGCCATATGGCACAGTTGTACATGACACATATGTGGAAGTTTTTAGATGAATGTGTCTTAAGATTGTCTGATACCAGTTTTGAAGTCTGATACCAATTTTGAGAGATTTGATGAGTCTTTTAATGAGTGAAGACACTATCGAGTTGTATTAGGTATTTGCTAAAGTAGGAACTGCGATATTAATTGTTATGTCTATTATTGGTAGTGTGATTAATATCGGCTAAGGTAAGGACAATGATACCAATTGAATAGACTCTATTTATAATGGACATCAATCTATTTAAGATTAATAAAGCTTAGTAAGAATATTAAATAGACCAAGTATGTGAGATATTGAATGTGTACCGAAGTGATGTCCGTTCTTCTTTCGTCCAACAGATCTAGGTCATCTACATCAAAAGAAGAGATCTGCAGACAATTGTTCGAAAGAGAGTGAGACGTAGCCTATATACGCGGGGGTCATATCGGTGTTCACTCGAGGAAGGACTTAATATTTGAAAATATTAGTCTTCCCAAGAATTCTTGAATGTCGACTATCTTGAGGATAGGTCGAGTTACTAGAGATTTTTAACTACATCCTTTTGACACGAATCACATGATAAGGTGTAGCAGTGTTTTGAATTCAATCGTATACCAATTAGTGTTGAGCCATTATAATGGGAACAACTAATCAAGCCTTTATAACTACAATCTCATAAGGTACACAAGATTTTGTAGTTGTCGTAACTAAGAACACAAAGTCTTTGTTGAATTGTCTTGAAAGGTTCGATTTAGCGACACCGTTGTTCAAAGCAGATTTACTAATAATCTTGACCTTTTAATCATGAAGGATAGAGATTGAGTAATAGCAGATTCCTTGATAGGTTGACATGAAGGTTATGAAACTGCTCGCCTATTTGTTAAGAGACTATAGGTTTTGCGTAACTTGAATTTACTCATTGTGAAAAGATTAAATTCGAAAGGCAATTATCATGGTGTCTAAGGATGAAAGTTAAGCAGTAGAAGACCATAACTTGATGTAGCGATTGTTCAAGAATGGTTTCCGATGGGATGTCAGAGTTTGTGTCCCTAGAGTGATCATTTCATTAAGAACAATTCTTTTAATCACCGAATAAAATGGAGATAATAAAGAATAATAAGTTTGATCAACACACTTAACACATTAGTTCATGCTATCAAAGGAATGCAGACAAGTAGATAAGCATGAGAAAAGTTGCGAGCTTGTATTCAATAATCCAAGTAGTTTTACACGTGTGTTGCAAGGATCACTGATTACAAGAACAATACAACGGATTTTTGTGACTACAGATTACATGAGAAAGATACATAATGATTCAATTTACGAAAGAAATACATGTTACAAATTTGTGTCCTATAGGTCCTAATCCTAGACATTAGATGAGGAGTCATCGGTCAAGGATTTAGAAGGAGTTGGATGATAGGAAGATGGCCGTGTTCTTTTGATCTCCTCCAACTCTAGGGGAGGCGAACATCTTCACTTCTTCGGTCATTAAAGAATCATCGAAGAGTGATGGCCGAGGATGTCTGTTTGACCATGAATCCCCTTTGATAGACGAGGGACTGGTGGCGACTATTAGCGATTCGTCATCCTCATCAATTCCATATTAGCTACTTAATTCAGCGAATTATCGCATCGGCCATCTTTGAGGTGATGGTCGGCATACCTACATATAACCAGAAGACTTGTTGCACATGGCAATATATCAAATGTTTTCCAAACATTTGACAGTTCTTTTCTGGGATCTTTTCTGTGAAGGTCACGTATGCAAGCAGACTTCCAAAAGTGGAATGAGTATGTGCTAATTGATTTTCCCAGTGATTCATCTGTTAGACATTTTTAGAGTATCAATGAGATTGATAGCTAAAGGTTAGAAAAGAGAATGAAATCACTTTTGCTGGCATTAATTGATGGTTTTCTATCTTACTTTTAAAGCTAATTGACTAAGAATGTTCTTAAGTGTTCTGACAATCATGGTTTGCAGCATATGAATCATGCATGATGGCAAACTTCTATGATTATCGGACGAGACAAAAGAAGATCTCTTTATCAATTGTTTTCTCAACAAGATTTTGGAACCATAATTAATGATTTCTGGTACACAAGACTTGATGCAATTTCTCTCATGTTTGGAAACTGTGTATTGAAAAAGATTTTGGAAATGATTTTCACAGTTTACGTATAATATTGAAAATATATTTTTGAGAGAAATTTAGATCAGCTTTTGTGAAGTAACGAAATAAAATCGAAACAACTCGAATGATTGTGAAGAAATCATACCCGTTGTTGAGGAATTGACTTGATCCAATCTTAGGACTTGGATTTAGTAACATTTGTGAGATTTTGAATCATCAATTTGTAACTAGTGTAATCTATAGGCAGTTTGTGAGTTTTGTCATAGTAGAGATTTGAATGAAGAAAGAGCTCTACTTATACTCACGGAGGTTAGGCGAAGGATACTCAATAATGAAGCATTACTTGAGTTGTCCTTCGATCACGCCTTGACAGGATAGGTGTGAAGTCTAGATATTCTCAAGATTCTTGGTAAGGATTGATGTTGACTGTCTTGTCGTTTTCCAAGATTTTGAAAATAGTCTTAACTTTAATCGAAGCTCAAACTTCGAAAAGTGTGCCTCCACCTTTAATAGACTTGAGAGAGTAGGTCTTTAAAGGGTTTTTACTTCTATAAGTCAGCACATACAAGCGAGCTTATGAAGTGTTGGTTGGCGATATGGAAATTCAAACTACGGGGTTTTAGAAAAACATTTGAAATCACCGATAAGAAAAATGCTGATTTGTTTTTGAAAAACCATTTGCATAAAACAAATCATACAATCAATATATGTTGATAAAAGTGCGTATGAGGTTATTATGCATTATTGTCGATGATATGTGTGAGCATATTAGTTCAGCAGACATGAGCACAGTCATTAGAAAGCAAATAGCTAACCTGTTTGTATAGTCATGAGAGAGGGTCTTTATCAACTCCTTTGGACTTATTAGCAGATTTTTCACTTCATTGTTATAAAGTCCAGCGGTGAGGATTTTGACCTTGAGTGAGTGAAGGACATGAGTGAATTCTCATGAGTGATCGCGATCCTTCATGAATCGGCGGCCATGTTACTATCTGCCGATGGAGAGAGGTGTTGCATGATTGACCTTTTCGTCATATGAGTTCTGCCCAAAGTACTCATAGAGAAAATTAGCAACATTTATGAGCTAAAAATAGCTCTAGAAATCCAATAATACAAATGAGACTTAATAAGCATGACAAAAGAATAATTATTCAAAATACGGCTTATAAGTGTAACCCAAAGTGTTAAGAGATTAGGAGTGGGGTTACTTCCTCATTAAACTCTTTGAACGCGTCGCTCATAGTTGTTGAAGCACCGGTTCTAATGAGCATAGGTCCTTTGAGTGTATTCTTGCTCGGTGAGGCTTTTCATTGAAGGAAGACAAATTCATCATTGATGTCCTTAGGCCAAGAACTTACAATCTCGGTGATTTTGAGGATGACATATCTTTGATTTCCTTTGAATTTCCTTTGAAACTCTTCTTATTTCTTCGCTCTAAACTTTTGTAAAAAGTTTTCTTGAGAAGGTGTTGGATTGGAACAATCGTTAGCCTTATGTCAAGAGAGCATGTTTTTGGAAGGGATTCTAAGTAATTCATCTATCAAATATGAGTTTAACCCATTTGCCAAAGAAGATACCAAGATTTAAGAAGATTTATGAAACATGCATAATCCTTAGCAAGTCAACCTCCACTATAATACTTCTCTTCACAATATCAATGTAATTCTGATATATGATAAATTTTCTTATAGTGATCACATTGTCATCACAATACTCTTTCTCACATGTTTTTGAAAACAAAATTTATTTCGATTTGAAGATGGTTTTCAAAAGGCTTTCAGGTTTCTTAGTCAAAAGGTTTTTGGTGGATAAAAGATTTTGAAAAGACTCCTTTTGACTATGCATCTAATCTGAGCAGCAGGATCTAAACTCTCAGGTTATTAATCCCGAAATAAGGTTCAGAGCGGCTCGATACCAATTGTTAGGTCCGAGGGTTGCTCAGTGTATAGGCTAGAGGGGGGGGTGAATAGCCTATACTTTGTGTAATAAAAATTTCATTAAATTTTAACATTTAAATTGAAGAGTAGATGAAATGATTACTACACATAGGTCATCTTCCTCATTCTGACTGATTAGCTGAAGATAGAGTGATCGGACATCTTAGATCAGCAGATGTAGATCATGGACATCTAGGATCAGCAGATATGAAACATGCAGTTGGAAGATATATGTTGAACTTAGCTGATGAGAATAAGATTTGGCAGCGGAAGAATAAACAGCATAAGTCAAACACTTTAGATTAAAGTAACTGTAAAGATTTGATATGAAAGAGAACTTAATTGACTATAATCTTTTAGATGCATCATTTACTTTCCTTAAACAGATTGCACATGATAAAGCAAATTACACTAGAAAGAGAAATCAAGGCTGAATGTAACAAACATATATATTATATTAAAATTCAGAGAGGTTTGCTCAAAGGCAAACATGCTTAGTACATCAACCTAGACTCTCTAACCTAGCAATCTCCTTAGGAAAAAGAAGGAGAAATGAAGAAAGCGAAATCAAATATATCGAAAATACATTAGAAGATGTACTTAATATTTATTAAGACATCTTCCTGTAGTTTCAACTCGATATATTTGTTGTGAGAAGAGAATATTAGGAGTTGTTCAAATAGCAAGTATTTGAACAACCGAGTGCTAAGCACTCGACCAAATATGATGACACCTTATTGCACAATCGGCACGACTTATAATGTAGTATAAGTCCGCCGATATGAATGCAATCTGACATGTAAGTTCGGCTCTTCATCGGACATCTTCAAGCTTGATCCGGCTTCAACGATCCGTAAGATACTTGGTCTCTTTTGGATGATGAAGTTGAGGCCATCGAAGAGACGAGTTCTTCGAAGGAAGAAGAACTCAAATCAACAACAAGGTTGTTGATCAAGCGACTTCTCGGCTTTTGGATTTTCTTCTCTCTCTCTCTCACAAAGTGTTTGTTCTTACACTTGTGATTTCTCACTCTAAAGGAGTGGTTCGGATTGAAGAAATGAAGATCAATACCACAACCTTTCTCAAGCATAAGCATACACGGTTTGTGTTCTAGTGCTTGTGCTCTCTCTCTGTGCTTCCTGGAAATGAGGATGAGAGTCTTCTTATATAGGGAGAAGAAGAGGTGATCGTTGGTGTATTGAATAGGTTTATGCCCGTTGGAGATCTGAATCTCATAATGTAGCGAGTACATCTTTGGATTTGTTGGGCAAAGACCTTCGATTAGGTTTAAGTCTTGAAGATGGTCCGTGACACAGGGCGAGAGTTGGACGTGTCGAGCTTGTCTGGATGCTGATTGATGTGGACGTATCATTGCTTTGATCAGTAGTGCGGCGTCCGTGCTTGGCCTTTTCTGGAAATGAAGCTTTGAAGACCGCAAACACTGTACAGAAGAGGAAATGTCCATTGGATAATCGTGAAGGCGCAGACATCGATGCGTATCTTGGATTTGTCAGACAGATCTTGTAACGGATCTATTTTGGCTTGAAGTGCGTTGAGTAACGACCGATGTATCTCGTGATCTTACAGTTTCTCGGCAGTTTGTTCTGATGAGGGATTTGGCCGATTCTGAGATCTGCCATTATAGAACTGCTGATGTAGAAACGGCTGATGGTCACGATGTTCCTCTTGAATAAATAGCTTCTCTGCAGTTGCTCTGATGAAGTGCTTTGGCGGATACGAGAATCTGCCGATATAGAACTGCTGATGTAGAGATGGCTATTTAGGTAGTCATAGCTGAAGGGAAATGTCTGCTAGTGAGACATCTGCCGATAGTCACGTCAGCTGGCAATTTGAAGAGCTTAATTCATATGAAGGTTTGTCATCATTCTGGTAGGACAAAGACTCGGATATGTACGAGAGACTTCCTAGTCTAGTGACCTATGCATTGTTTCAACAAGCCGCCACACTAACCGCACGCGCCCTTTTAGCCACTTGTGAAACATGCGTTGTAATGGGAACAAGCAAATCACTGTGTTGGAATATGCATACATATATATCAGCTGATTTACAGGCATATTCCTAACACATGGGCATGTCATGACTGAAGCAATTAGGAATTTAACATCTAAAGTAGATAATTTGGCTGTTCATAATAAGATGTTAGAAACCCAAATTGCTCAACAAGCTGCCTTATCTTCTAGAGCTTCAGGACAACTCCCAGGACAGCCCGAACCAAATCCTAGGGAGCATTGTAAGGCAGTGAGTTTGAGAAGTGGAAAACAACTTGAGGAACCCAAAGCTAAAGGTGATGAGAGTAAAGAGGGTGAGATTGAAAAAGCGAAAACAATGAGGCAATGCCTTCAAAAGAAAAAGAAGTTGAACAAGAGCTTGAATATGTTCCCCCTCCCCCTTATAAGCCGCCCGTGCCATTCCCTCAAAGATTGGCTAAGGCTAAGCTTGATAAGCAATTTGGGAAATTTTTAGAGGTCTTGAAAAAGCTCTACATTAATGTTCCGTTCACCGATGCACTTTCACAAATGCCTTCTTATGCGAAGTTTTTGAAAGATATTTTGTCTAATAAGAGAAAATTGGAAGACTATGAAACGTGGCTTTAAGCGAGGAGTGTAGTGCAATAATTCAAAATAAATTACCTCCTAAACTTAAAGACCCCGTAGTTTTTCAATTCCTTGTGTGATTGGCAATCTTAACATTGATCGTGCTTTGTGTGACCTTGGTGCAAGTGTAAGTTTGATGCCATTGTCTGTTTTTAAGAAAATTGATTTAGGTGAATTGAGGCCCACTAAGACTTCATTGCAATTGGCGGATCGCTCTGTCAAATTTCCAATAGGTATATTGGAAGATGTTCCAATTAAAGTGGGTAAATTTTTCATACTGTGGATTTCTTTGTTCTTGAAATGGATGAGGATTCTCATACTCCAATAATTCTCGGTAGACCTTTTCTAGCTACCGCGGGGCGGTTATTGATGTGAAAAGTGGAAAGCTCTCCTTGAATGTTGGAAGTGAGAAAGTTGAGTTTAATTTATCTAGTGCTATGAAGTGTTTTTCTTTGAGAATTCATGTTGCGGGGTTGACAGTGACATAAGCAAGTTCGTGGAAGAAGTTGATGAAAAATCAAGAGACCCCTTGGAAGTCTCTCGTAGCGATAATGCTAAAAATCATGCCATTTCAGAGGTTGTTGCATATGCAAGATTAATGGAGGAAAATGAAATTCTTCCACCCCAAGAGAAGATAGAAAAGCTTGAAATGCACTTGGATGATCAATCTTGGGAGCAAGATAAAGCCCCACAGTAGAACTCAAGCCCCTTCCTTCTACCCTCGGTATGAATTTCTTGGGCCTAATTCCACATATCCTGTCATTGTTAGTGCAGATCTAAGTAGTAAAGAAACGAAAAGTTGCTTACTTTACTTAGACATTTTCGTAAGGTCATAGGGTATACCATAGATGATATCAAGGAATTCATCCATCTTTTTGCATGCATAGGATTTTGTTAGAGGATGATCATAAACCTTCCATTGAAGGTCAGAGACGATTGAATCCTAATATGAAAGAAGTTGTGAAAAAGGAAGTGCTAAAGCTGCTTGCAGCTGGGATAATTTATCCCATCTCTGACAGTGAGTGGGTTAGTCCTACTCAAGTTGTTCCCAAGAAGGGAGGTCTCACTGTTGTCAAGAATGAAAATGATGAATTAATTCCATCTAGGGTAGTTACGGGTTGGAGAATGTGCATTGATTATAGGAAGCTAAATAAAGCAACCCGTAAAGATCATTTCCCTCCCTTTCATCGATCAATTGTTGGAAAGGTTAGCTAAGCATTCATTCTTTTGTTACTTGGATGGTTTTTCTGGGTTTTTTCAAATCCCCATACATCCTAGTGATCAAGAAAAGACCACATTCACGTGCCCATATGGCACCTTTGCTTATAGGCGAATGCCTTTTGGTCTTTGCAACGCACCAGCTACTTTTCAACGTTGTATGATGGCCATATTTTCTGATTTTATTGAGCATATCATGGAGGTTTTTATGGATGATTTTTCTGTTTATGGCACTTCGTTTGATTCATGTCTAGATAATCTTTCACGGGTTTTGCAACAATGTGAAGAAGTGAATCTTGTGCTCAACTGGGAAAAATGCCACTTCATGGTGAAAGAGGGCATAGTTCTTGGACACTTGGTGTCTGAGAGAGGTATTGAGGTTGATAGGGCCAAAATTGCAATTATTGAAAAGATGCCTCCGCCCACCTCAGTTAGAGGAGTGCGGAGCTTTTTAGGACATGCTGGCTTCTATCGTAGATTTATCAAGGATTTTTCAAAAATCTCAAAGCCTCTTACTAACTTGTTGCTTAAAGATGCTAACTTTGATTTCAATGAAGATTGTCTTGCAGCATTTAACAAGTTGAAAGAAGCGTTGATTTCGGCCCAATCATGAGGCCCCGACCGAGCTTACCATTTGAAATTATGTGCGATGCAAGTGACTACGCTGTTGGAGCTGTTTTGGGGCAAAGAAAGGATAAGAAAGTCTATGCCATCTACTATGCGAGTAGGACCCTTGATGAAGCTCAGATGAATTATGCCACAACGGAGAAGGAATTGTTGGCGGTTGTTTTTGCTTTTGAGAAGTTCCGGTCATATTTGGTGGGATCGAAAGTGATCGTGTTTACAGACCATGCTGCCATCAGATTTTTGTTAAGTAAGAAAGATGCAAAGCCAAGGTTAATCCGATGGGTGTTACTACTCCAAGAGTTTGACTTGGAGATTCGCGACAAAAAAGGGAAAGAAAATGTGGTAGCCGACCACCTGTCAAGATTACAGCAAGATGTTGGAAAAGATGAAGAAGTTGAGCTCCCAATTGATGACTCTTTCCCGGATGATCACCTGCTTGCAATCACTGTCAAAAATTCGCCGTGGTATGCCGACTACGTGAACTACTTGGCTAGTGAAGTGCTGCCTCCGGACCTGACTTATCAACAAAAGAAGAAGTTCTTTGCTGATCTGAAGTATTATTACTGGGACGAGCCATTGTTGTATAAAAGGTGTGCAGATGGTGTCTTTAGAAGATGTGTGCCCGAAGAGGAAGTAGCAGATATTCTCTATCACTGTCACTCTTCATCATACGGAGGCCATGCGAGCATGTCGAAAACTGCGGCTAAGGTGCTCCAGTGTGGATTCTATTGGCCTACTTTGTTCCAAGATGCCCGGAGGTATGTATCAGCTTGTGATAGGTGTCAAAGAGCAGGAAATATATCAAAAAGGAATGAGATGCCCTTAAACAGCATTTTAGAAGTGGAAGTATTCGATGTATGGGGTATAGATTTTATGGGTCCATTCCAATCTTCCTTCAACAACAAATACATCTTGGTCGCGGTCGATTATGTCTCCAAATGGGTTGAAGCCATTGCAGCCCCAACAAATGATGCAAGAGTGGTAGCGAAGTTCTTTAAAAGGGTTATTTTTCCAAGGTTTGGGGTACCAAGAGTGGTGATAAGTGACAAAGGCACGCACTTCATTGAAAATCAATTCGAAAGTCTTTTGAAGAAGTATGGGGTGAAGCATAAGCTTGGCTCGGGATACCATCCGCAAACAAGTGGGCAGGTAGAAATCTCTAATCGAGAGATAAAAAGCATCTTAGAGAAGACAGTCAATCGGTCAAGAAAGGATTGGTCTTTGAAACTTGATGATGCGCTATGGGCCTACCAAACTGCTTTTAAAACTCCTGTTGGGATGTCTCCGTTTTGGTTGGTTTATGGGAAGTCTTGCCATCTTCCAGTGGAGCTCGAGCACAAAGCTTTTTGGGCGATCAAAGCTCTTAATTTTGACATGAAAAGAGCGGGTGAGAGACGATTGCTTCAGCTCCATGAGCTTGATGAATTACGCCTTGATGCATATGAGAATGCCCGGATATATAAGGAACGTACGAAGAGGTGGCACGATAAGCATATTTTGCGCCGTGAATTTCATGAGGGGAAAAAGTTTTACTCTTTAATTCTAGATTGAAACTTTTTCCGGGAAGCTCAAATCTAGATGGTCTGGACCATTTGTTGTGCGCAAAGTCTATCCCTACGGAGCTGTGGATATTTGGAGTGAGTCGGGAGGTACATTCAAGGTAAATGGCCAGCGTTTGAAGCACTACGTAGTCGGAGAGCCACTGGAGAAAGAGGTCATGTACGTTGACCTTTCCCCATCATCTTCTTTGAATTGATCCTAAAGGGGTCGAGCTAATGACCTTAAACAAGCGCTTCTTGGGAGGCAACCCAAGTGTGTTTTTAGGCATTTTCCTTCGTTTTCATTTCATTTTTTTTCTCTCTTTTAATTTTTTTTTATTATTATGCTTGTAGTATTTGTTTTGTTTTAACTTTGTTTTGTAGTTTTTTGTGTTGCATCGCAAGATCAGTGTGAAGGCTTGACCTGATGAAGCCATGAGGGTAGAAAATTTATTGAGCAGGATTGGTTCATGCCCTGGTTGGGAATTTTATTTGGGGTGCAAGTTTACAACATGGGGAATTAAAGTTCTCGCAGATTTGTTCGCACCCAAGGTAGGAAAAGTTTCGTACCCATGAAGTTGAAACAGGTGGAAAATTTGAATTCTCACAGCACAGTTCGCACCCATGGTGCGAAATTTTTCGCACCTGTGAAATTGAAGTCAGGAATAAGGAAGTTGCTCCAGCTCTGTTCGCACCTAAGGTGGGAATTTTTTCACACCTATGAAAAAAAAAAAAAAAAAAGTCAATAACCCCTTGCCCAAAACTAAACGTCAGTCTCTCTCTCTTCCCACATTCAAATCCCAAATCAAGCCACGCTCTCTCATCTCCCTCTCTTGTATACCCGCCCCAATCCAAATCAAATACTTTCATTCTCCCTCCTCTCTTCATACGTTAATGCTAGGGTTTACTCCCATCTATCCATCAGTTGAGAAGATTTGGGATTTCGGATTTCCAGGGAGAATCAAGGTGTGAACAGGGGTGGAGAATTAGGGCTTTTTGCTGCTATTGCGAGAATGGCTGTCACACGGCAAAACTCAGTCACCGGGCCATCTTCAAAGTCAGCGGCCAAGTCGAAATCAAAGGTTCCTCAGGTTGAGCGTCCACCAAAGCGTACTCGAGGTAATCCATTTCAATCGAAAGTTACTTTTAAGGATGATGTACAAAGGGGTCGATATGCAACTCTTCTTAAAAGAAAAATTTTGCACACTCGATATATGGACACTAATGTGCTTCAAAGTCTTGGGATGTTCGATGATATGTTATGGATGTTCGATCAATTGGGTTGGGTGGATTTCATGGGAGGCAAGTGGCCTACCTATGAAGAGTTGACACGGGAGTTCTTAAGTTCTTTTGATGAACAAATCATTAAGGGCAAGCACTGTGCCGAGGGTAGGGTTTGGTTTCGGTTATTTGGCAGCGATTTTGAAATGACCCTAGAGCAATTTGGTGCAATCTATAAGCTGCCTTTTGCGGGAGTTCGTCGTATACCCTTGGAATTTAGGGCTACAACTTTTTGGAGACAAGTGCAACCTACAAGTGGTGATTTTTTTGATTCCCGTAGCTCAAAGTCTAACGAGTGCTGCCATCCGTGCTTTCGGTATTTTCTTCGCTTGGTTGCCAATACTCTTTTTGCCCGTGGAGAAAATGATGGGAATATTCGAAAAGATGAGCTCTATGTCCTTTGGTCTGTCTTTCACGAACCTAAGGTGCACACTGCAGCTTTTCTAGCGCGGCATTTTCACAAGGTAGCTAAGGCATCAGCTGGGAGTGTTAAAATTGGTGGGTTGGTAACGCCAATAGCAATGGCACTCGGTTTTTCCTTGGATAATCTCACTCTAGCTCCGGGGCCAACACGACTTGATTTGGGAGCTTGCATTGCTATGCGGATGTTTGTGCAAGAGGGCGATGCATACTATGTCAAAATCCCAGAGTATCAACCATTTCGTCTTCCATACTCTCCCTCTTCTACAATCAAGGACAATGCCAATTGGGAGTTTTCATCCACTGCACTTGTTGTGAGATCTGACAATCGTGAACCATCACAAGCACCGGATTCGGATGACTCTGACTCGGCTGACCCACCACTCCGTCTGCCTGAAAACAATGATATCCACACTATGGTGAGACGCATATTCGAAATGCAGTGCGAGCTCGCTACAAAAATTGAGTCAATCCAGGAAGAGCAAAAGCGCCAATCTGACATTTTAGCTGCTCTACAAGCCAACCAACAGTCTCCAGGTTCCTGCGATTCGGTCAACTTCTAATTTGGTGAGTTTGTTCCATTTCCCCTGTTGGTAATCTCTTCTGTTTCTGTACATCGAGGACAATGTGATTTTTAAGCTTGGGGGAGAGAGAGATGGTTTGGGTTTCAATTTGTGGGCATAATTTTAAAATTTTAAAACTTTGGCATTTTGAGCTTTTGAAACACCTAAGCTTCTAGTTTTGGTCATTTTGTTCTTGGAAGGTACTTGTAGAGTATGCATGTTTATTGCATTGGTGGAGTAATCTTGGAGTCATTTGCATGCTAGTTGATAGAAAGTAGCGATTCCCTTGTTAATTCTATCTTGGGCGTAATTTGTATGCTCGTGTTGTTCACAAAGTCTTAGTATTGTTCTTGGTGCTATCTAGCGAAGTATTATGTTTACCTTGTGAATATTTTAGTTGAGTTTTGATATCTTGGGATTTTTCTTAAAGTTTTTGCTTGATGATGATTGAAGCTAGGCATGGGCATTGTGGTGATAAGGACATGATTTAGGCCATTTTTTTTAGACCATTTGAGCCTTTTCTTGCCTACCCATTGCAAAGATTGTATCCCTAGTGTCCCCCTTGAGCCTAATTGAAGAATGGTGTGTGCTCGGCACACAAATGACCCCATTCGATGTTCGTTTCATTAACTTGCATTTACCTACCCATTTAGCCTAAAATACTTTATCCTACCCTTCAAGAGAGCTTTAAATGAAATCATGTGTATCGTGTGCTTTTGTCGGGTTGATGCTTCATGTGCTACGTTTATGCTATTGTGGTGGATTGAGAGAAAGAAGAAAGGGGTGTTGAAAAAATGTAAATTGGTGGGTGATTTCTCAAAAAGAAAATCAAAGAGAATCAAAGAAAAAAAAGAGAAAAATGAAGTTAGCATGCCTTGAAAAAAAATCATGAAAAAGAATCAAAAAGAATGAGAAAAAAAAAAAAAAAAGAAGAAAAAGTTATGCATGTGCTCTTCAATCTCTTACGAGGAAATAAGGGAATGTTACTGTTTGGTGGTGAGCAATTCAAGAAATTTAGTTTGGGGATTGTTGAAATTGGTGAGTGGATTGGGAAAAAGTGAAGCACTTTCTCGTGAGCAAGTTTGTATTTAACATGTTTATTTAATGCTCTCTTGCTTTGATTTATCCATTCCTTCATTTGTATCCCTCACCTTGGCCTAACGTTACAAGCTTAAATAAAGTCCTAATGATCTTGTTGCTGCCTTTGCCTGTGCCTTGTCGATTGAGTTGATAGCTTGAATGGAGAGTGTCCCTTGACCTGATAATTTCAGCTTTAATATTCATGAGGTGGCATAATCCGAGCTAGATGGGTGCTAGGCATTTCTTTGCTTAAGTGACTCATGGGTTGCATTGAGCGTTTGAGACTTTATTAGCTTGGAAATCATGAAAATCTGTTTGCTAGTGTGTTGATGGTTTTGAGTGATAATTCCATGATGTAATGCATTTGCACTCTTGAGATGGTGTCCTTTCTAGTCTTTGGTCCTGGGCTATCTTGTTTTGAAATCTATTTCTTTGCTCGGTACGATCAAAGCTTAAGCTTGGGGGAGTGATAAATGTACAAAATGTCTATATTTTAGGATGTTTTTAGGCTTGTTTTCTCTTCAATAATGTGTATTTCAAAGTAAAATTAGTTGTTTTAGTTCATTTCACTATCTTTGAGCTTAATTGTGCAGACTTGGAGCATTTTGGATCAAAGTTTAAGCTTGGGTGGTGATTTAAAGCTGAAAGGAAGAGGTTCGGTGCCATCGGCATTGTTCGTGGGCGGCTGCGATTTATTTCGCAGTGGAATTTGAAGGCATTGTTCCATTGAAGGCGGTTCGATTCGCACCCGGCTGCGATTTCTTTCGCACCCGCGAATCGGCAGATTTTGGGCAGATTTACTATTTCGCCCTGTTTTAGTATCAAGTGTAATTTTGAGTCTAAATTAGGAAGAAAACTCTTGAGTTTCCCTCCCTTTTCAGTTTCGTCTCCCTCTAGATTAAAAAGGGAGCGCATTCTCTCTTTAGATACACACTCTCTCGTTCTCTACAAAAAGCTAGGATTTTTCATATCTTTTTCTACACAATTTTTAGGGTAGATTTTGGATTGTAAGTTGAAGATTGAAGACTTCATCATTTGGAATCATTTTGGAGACAAGTTCTTTCTTTTTCCCTCTCTTTAATTTTATTATTTTCATTTCGTTGTTTTATAATGTTTCCCATGATGTTCTTGTTGATTTCTTCAATCATGTGTGAGTAGTTTTCTATTTCTAGGATTAGGTGTAGCCCACGATGAATTTATGAATGAAGCTACGATCTTTCCATTTACTATATGAATGTTACCCGTTTTGATTCGATTTTAGTTTCGTTAATAATTGCATGAATATTTGGTAGTGAAGAACCGAGAGGTGAAACTCCTATGTTTATGTGATAATCTCAATTACCAAAGCGAAGGACCGAAAGGTGAAGTGTAGGTAATGGAACCCTAAAATCGAACTAGAAATTCATGAGAACGACGGTTAATTGAGTTTCTAAAGGCTAATTGAATTGTAGGACATAATGGGTTTAGTTTAATTCATTGAGCGAGACATCGGATTTGAATTAAGCTAGGCACGGTTGAGAGTAGTTCGAGATAATACAATCAACTATATTGATGCAATTCGCCTTCAAAACTTGACATTTATCGTAAGGGAAGATCGTTGCGGAGTTTATAAATTCGTCGTTGTGGTAAACCGAAATCCTAGAAGCTTTTAATTACTGTTTTCAATCAAAAATCCAATTTTGTGTTTACTTAGTTAATTTAGTCTAATTAGTTTAATTTTAGTTCATTTCTACAAAAAAAACCTTGAAATCAATTTGTCTAGATAATTTAAGTTGCGAATTTTCGGTACTTGATTCAAAGTCCCTGTGGGATCGACATCCTAAATACTATACGATAAGCCGTACGCTTGCGGTAGGATTTAGTGATTATTTGAAAATCATACATCATTAAAGTACTACAAAAATTTGGGTCCATTTGGTATGGAATATGGTCCTTCGAGTATTTGATACTGGTATGTTAGATACTTGTAAAGTAGCTCTAAATTTGTGGTTTGTGGCTTTAAACAATATGTTTGATGATTATATGTTGTAGAAAAAAATATAATCTACTTGATGTTTGTCAAGTTCAC
This sequence comes from Platycodon grandiflorus, assembly GCA_016624345.1. Taxonomy (NCBI): domain Eukaryota; kingdom Viridiplantae; phylum Streptophyta; class Magnoliopsida; order Asterales; family Campanulaceae; genus Platycodon; species Platycodon grandiflorus. The sequence goes on from CM028364.1 coordinate 33,719,708, forward strand.
TACTTTTGAACTTGACGGTTAATTACATAAGTTGAGTAAGTTACCTACTTGTGTGAGTTGTGTAAGTCCAGCTGGCGTCGTTGTTGTTAATGTCATGGTGGGATGACCTATAGTCTTTACGAATGGGATTCGTAATCGCTATAAGTCGTCGTACCGGAGTGCACACACCCCTCTTCTGTTGGCCACAGTTGAGAAGTAGCCCCACTGTTATAGCAATACGCATGACTTTGGCTTGCTAGGTTGAACTCGACGGGATTATGTCAGGGACGTCGATACTACGCACACGAGTATCGAGGCACTATTGGTTGTTTGTGTAATGCAGGAGCTACACAAGGTTGAAGAAAGAGATATGATATCCTTCTCTAACGTGGTCTATGTACAAGCACTTATATGTTATCCAAAGTGCTATGTGAGTTGAATGATGGTATATCAAGCAAGATGATATATGTTATGTTATGGTATATAAATGTTGATACCATGTGATGTTTATTGCTTGAGCATCATGCCATGCCATTTAGTTGCATTAGTAACTTACTGTGTCATTATGACTCACCCCGTTATGTGTTTAATTGTTTTTCCTTAGATCCAAGCCAACCCGGAAGTTCTCGGTGAGGTCGAAAGTGGTTCGTTAGCTCGCGTGTCGTCTACGTTGGGAGTTCAAGGATCCCCATCTTAGTTATCTATTTTCATTTTGGTAAGGTCGATGGATATGTAAAGTTATATAAACTTTACTTGGGTATTATTGTGGTGTTGTAAACAATATTCTTTTGGTGGCCGACATATGTATGTCGTGCTCTTGTACAGTTGTGTTGTTGAGTTAGTTCCTTCCCGAGCATGTTGTAGCTCGCGCTTATGTTTTGTTCCGGCATGTTGTAGCCGATGTTTATGTTGTAGTTGTTCTCTTTTCCCGAGTTCTAACTCGCGCTCGTTGATAGTTGTTTTTCCGGCCTTGTTATCGCCGAAGATTGTTCTTATACTTGTGTTTATCAGGTTATTAGTTGTGTTCTGTCTTAAGTACGGGCGGTTACGCCATGTGCTTCTTCTGTTGTTGTGTTGTATTGGCGACCCGACCTTGGGATTTCGTATAGAGATCCGGGTCGGGGCGTCACAGTTGGTATCAGAGCTTGTGTTAGCTATTCGCCAGGATAGGTTCCATGGCCTAGGTGGGTATGGTGTGTCTTATCAAGATTTTAACGTCGAGTGTTTTATGTAGGTTGAAATGGTGCAGACTAGGTTCGGAGTGAGTGTTAGTAGGGTTGGTACTAGTGCCGGAGGGAATGATGGGAGAGATGATGATGTGAATCGACCACCGAATGTCCCTCCTGAACAGAACCAAGAGAACCCGAATACAAACATGGCAGTGATGATGGGACGAATGATGGAACTTATGAATCAGATGACTGAATGAATAAATGGGGGAGCAACGACTACTCCGGAAGTTGAAGCTCCACAACTGGAGATCGAAGTACCACAACCTGAGGCGAGGCCTAGGAATTACACTACCACACTGGAGCGTTTCTTGAAGATGAAACCACGTACATCTCTTGTGGAACCGGATGCCACAAAAGTTGAATTGTGGATCGAGCACATCATCAAGATATTTGCAGCCTTGGGTTGCAACGATGATGAGAAGATAAACCTAGCAGTGTTCAAACTTAAGGGTGCGGCTGAGCACTGGTGGCAAGTATTGCAGGGAAGCTGGGACTTACGGGGAGAAGCTCACAGTTGGCCCAATTTCTTGAGGGAATTCAAGGCGCAGTATATTCCGGAGGTGGTTCGGGAAAGAAGAGAGAGGGAGTTCTACGATTTGGAGCAGGGAAGCATGACAGTGGCACAATATTCAGCCAAGTTCACTGAGTTGGTTCGATATTGTAGTCACTTGGTTCCTACGGAGGCAAAGAAGGCCCAAAAGTTCATAAAGGGCCTGAAGACAGAATACAGGAAACAATTGTTATCCTTGCAGCTTGCTGACTATAGGAGTGCAGTGGATAGGGCTTATGGGATTGAGAGTGACATAGAGGAGCACCGTGGGAGAAATCTGAACAACCCTCCACAAGCATCGCAGAATCAGCGGAGAGGACAAGGTTCCGGTAGTCGATATAGCGGTGGGAATAACAACCGCAGGGGGAGTCAGAAGAGAGGACAATCTGAGGGGCAACAATTAGGTGGGAGGAGTAATAGTACTGCATCTGTACAAGGTCCACGGGTTACTCCACAAACTTGTAGTATTTGCTCGAGGCCGGGACACTCGGAAGATAATTGTTGGAATAGAGTAGCTGGGCAATGCTACAACTGCAAGGAAATGGGTCACATAAAGAGGAACTGTCCTAAGTTGAAGGATAGTCAAGCGGTGAGCGCAAGTGTGCAGTCTAGTGGCACAAAGAGGGACAGTGACGGTAGACCTAAGGTCCAGGGCCATGTGTTTGCGCTTGATCAGCGTGGTATGCCTGAGTCTACTTCAGTCATAGGAGGTAGCCTTTCTGTCTTCGGTAGTAAAGCTCGAGTTCTTATAGATCCCGGTTCATCACATTCGTATGTTGCATCCCATTTTGTGAACAACTTGTGTGTGTTGCCCCAGCCTTTGTCGTTTGTGCTTGAAGTGTCTACCCCGTTAGGGGAGCATATGTTGGCCTCGGATGTGTACCGAGTTTGTGATATACTTGTAGGTGATCACACTTTGCATGCTGATTTGGTAGTGTTACCCATACGTGATTTTGATGTGATACTTGGCATGGACTGGTTATGTGCATATCATGCTTTGGTAGATTGTCATAGAAAGAAGGTTACTTTTTCTATGCCGGGTGTGCCTGAATTTGTGTTTGTGGGTGATGCTGTCAAGAGTGGTTTGCATGTTATATCTGCATTAAAAGCTTGAAAATTATTATCGCATGGGTGTGCGGGTTATTTGGCATGTGTGGTTGATAGAAGTATTGCTACTCCTGTGTTAGAAGAAGTTCCTGTGGTGTGTGAATTTTCAGATGTGTTCTCTTCTGATTATGCATTGCCTCCTGATAGAGAAGTTGAGTTTTGTATCGAATTGTTGCCGGGGACTACCCCGATTTCTAAAGCCCCATATAGAATGGCACCGGAAGAATTAAAGGAATTGAAAGAACAGTTGCAAGAATTGCTTGACAGGGAGTTTATTAAACCGAATGTATCACCGTGGGGTGCACCGGTGTTGTTTGTTAGAAAGAAGGATGGTACGTTGAGATTGTGTATCGATTACAGGCAATTGAATCAGGTAACAATCAAGAATAGGTACCCTTTACCACACATCGATGATTTGTTTGATCAGTTACAAGGATCTGTGGTGTATTCCAAGCTAGACTTGAGAAGTGGCTATCACTAGTTGAATGTGCGAGCTGAAGATGTTCCCAAAACAGCTTTTCGCACAAGGTATGGTCACTATGAATTTGTGGTTATGCCATTTGGGTTAACAAATGCACCGGCGATATTCATGGACTTGATGAACCGGGTGTTCCATGAGTATTTGGACTGTTTTGTGGTAGTGTTCATTGACGACATCCTTGTGTACTCTAAATCTCAAGAGGAACATACGCAGCATTTGAGGTTGGTATTATCGGTTCTTCGGGAGAAGAAATTGTTTGCCAAGTTTAGCAAATGTGCTTTCTGGCTTGAGGAGGTTTCCTTTCTAGGGCATGTTGTTTCGAAAGACGGGATAGCGGTGGATCCGTCAAAGGTAGAAGCAGTGACGAATTGGAAGAGACCAACTTCTGTGACTGAGATCCGAAGTTCTTGGCTTTGGCAGGTTACTATCGGAGATTCATTGAGGGGTTTTCAAAGATTGCGACTCCTATGACGAATTTAACAAAGAAGACAACATTGTTTGTTTGGGATGATAAGTGCGAGAACAGTTTTCAGGAGTTAAAGCGGCGATTGACGACGGCTCCTGTGTTAACCTTACCGAACGGCGGGGATAACTTCATGATCTATAGCGATGCATCCAAGGAAGGTTTGGGATGTGTGCTTATGCAAAATGGGAAAGTTATAACGTATGCTTCGAGGAAACTAAAGGATGCGAAACGAAACTATCCTACTCATGATCTTGAATTGGCAGCAATTATGTTTGCGTTGAACAAATGGAAACATTACCTCTACGGGGCAAAGTTTGAGGTCTTCACGGATCACAAGAGTTTAAAGTACCTTTTCTCACAAAAGGAATTGAATATGAGGCAACGCTGGTGGATGGAAAAGTTAAAGGACCACAATTGCACGATTCTTTACCACCCGGGAAAGGCGAATGTAGTCGCGGATGCGTTGAGTAGGAAGGTGTACATGTCGTGCATGATGGTTCAAGAATGGAAGACATTAGAGGACTTGAGGGATTGGAATCCTAGTGAGACGGAACATGGTGTGATTTTTGCGAATGTCTGGGCTACCCCAGTTTTGTTACAACGAATTAAAGAAGCTCAGGTTAGTGACCCGGAGTTCGAGAAGTTGAGGGAACAGTTAAGTGAAGGTAAGGCACTTGACTTTACGATGAACAAGGATGGCATCTTAACCTTTAGGGGGAGATTTTGTGTTCCGTCGGATGAAACGGTAAAACGACAAGTACTTGATGAAGCTCACAGGGCTAAATATACTATACATCCAGGGAGTACAAAAATGTATAGGGATTTGAAGAAGCAATATTGGTGGAATGGTATGAAACGAGAGATAGCAGAGTATGTATCTAGATGCTTGACATGTCAACAAGTAAAGGCTGAACATCAAAGGCCTGCAGGGTTATTACAACCGTTGGAGATCCCGGAGTGGAAATGGGAGCATATTACGATGGATTTCGTAACAGGGTTGCCGCGTACTCGTCGGGGTTTTGATGCTGTTTGGGTTGTCGTGGATAGATTAACTAAATCAGCACATTTTATACCTATTGCGATGACTTACTCTTTGAATCAGTTAGCGGCGTTGTATATTCAGGAAATAGTGAGACTACACGGAGTACCAGTTAGTGTTGTATCGGATCGGGACCCAAGGTTTACATCGAGATTTTAGGGAGCATTGCAAGAGGCTATGGGGACCAAGTTAAACTTTAGCACGGCATTTCACCCTCAGTTGGATGGGCAGTCGGAGAGACTAATTCAAGTACTCGAGGATATGCTACGTGCGTGTGCGGTAGATTTTAAAGGATGTTGGGATTCACACTTACCTTTAGCGAAGTTTGCTTACAATAACAGCTTCCAGGAGAGTATCGAGATGGCACCGTACGAAGCACTTTATGGGCGGAAATGTAGGTCACCGATTTGTTGGGATGAAGTTGGTGAAGCTAAGATTTGGGGTTCAGAATTGGTGCAACAGTCGGTTGAGAATGTGAGGATAATTCGGGATAGATTACTTACCGTTCAAAGCCGACAGAAAAGTTATGCGGATAACCGAAGAAGGGACCTTGAGTTTTAGGCGGGTGACTATGTATTCCTTAAAGTATCGCCGCATAGGGGTACTAAGAGGTTTGGGAAGAAGGGTAAACTCTCACCTAGATATATAGGGCCTTTTGAGATACTTGAAAGAGTTGGCACGTTGGCTTATCGACTTGCATTGCCACCGTCTTTATCGGAAATTCATAATGTATTCCATGTGTCGATGCTTCGAAAGTATATGAAAAATGAGTCACACGTGTTGGGGTATGAGGAAATCACATTCGAGCCCGATTTGTCGTACATAAAACATCCGGTAAGGACTCTCGACGCTAAGGAGCAGATATTGAGGACCAAAAGGATTCAACTTGTAAAAGTGTTGTGGAGGAACCACGAAATCGAGGAGGCTACGTGGGAAACCGAGGTTGAGATGCGTGAGAAGTACCCTCACTTATTCAATAAACTTGGTAAGGAATTTAGGGGCTAAATTCTTTTAAGGGGAAGAGGGTGTAATAACCTGAAATTTTCATACCTTACATGTTTGCATTGTTTGTATTATTATGCTTAAAATATTTGTTTGATTTCATGTATAAACATGTTCAATATGGTTTTTCTCTATTCACATACATTTGAAGATGTTATGATGGTATACATGTTAATGCATTAGCATGGTATGAATACTTGTGACCTCTCTTAAGTTTGAGGTAATTGTTGATAGCATTGTTACATGTTATTTAGAATGAGTTTTGGTTGTATTTCTAGCATGATTTGAAGTTGGTATCACCTTAGGGTGACTTGGGTACATTGTGGTATCATTTTGAAGTGTTTAGAAGTCACTTAGACCTGAACCAGACCCTAGGCAGCCGCATGATGCGAGCTTGCCAAATAACCAAACTTTCTGGATTATATGCGGCCGCATGAGGCGACCGCATGACTACCTATATATGCACCCGCATGATGCTGGGCCAAATTCACGCATCAACATTTTGGATTGTAAGCGGCCGCGCGAGGCGACCGCATGGAACCTATGCGACCACATGGTGCGGCCGCATAGCGTCGGATTCAGCTTAAATTGTTGACTGAATTTTAAGTGAAGTTGACCCTCCCTTGTTGATCCAATGGCTGAGATTGAAGCCTGGTTTGACTTGTTGACCCATATAAATACTCTTTATCCTTGTGAGAGACATTCTTCATGTAAGTTGCTAAACCCCTTTGTATGCTTAGAAAGTATTACATGCTTGCTCTTAATCTCACATGCATGACTTGGATATATGGTGTTTCCATGTTTAAATGATATGTTGATATATATTACATGTCTAAGTGTTAAGTTGTTGAGTTGGATGATATTGCATGTTAGTTTAAAGAGCTCAACTATGGATTGTACTAAGGAACATGTTAGAAACCTTTAAAGGGTGAAAATTTGCATATAGCAATTATACCCAAATTTATGAACTTAGTGAATTGACACCAAAAATAGATTTTTGGGAAGATTATAATTCTCCGGATCATTGGTTAAAGTACTACAAAAATTTGGGTCCATTTGGTATGGAATATGGTCCTCCGAGTATTTGATACTGGTATGTTAGATACTTGTAAAGTAGCTCTAAATTTGTGGTTTGTGGCTTTAAACAATATGTTTGATGATTATATGTTGTAGAAAAAAATATAATCTACTTGATGTTTGTCAAGTTCACTACTTTTGAACTTGACGGTTAATTACATAAGTTGAGTAAGTTACCTACTTGTGTGAGTTGTGTAAGTCCAGCTGGCGTCGTTGTTGTTAATGTCATGGTGGGACGACCTATAGTCTTTACGAATGGGATTCGTAATCGCTATAAGTTGTCGTACCGGAGTGCACACACCCATCTTCTATTGGCCACAGTTGAGAAGTAGCCCCACTGTTATAGCAATACGCATGACTTTGGCTTTGTAACACCCTGACCTTACTCCCTCCCTAGTTAGCTCATAATCAATTCGTATCGACCTTGAAACCCTTGGAGGGTGAGGTGTCACGCTTGTTCAGCGTGACGTGTTGAGCTGGGAACCGTATTTAACACGTATTTAAGCTACGTTATGTCGTGCGTTGTTTTTCTCGTTCGAGACTATTCTTGACATCAATCATCATTTGTATACTTTGTGTATTTCCCCACGTTTATGTGACCTAGCCTTGGTGTAGATTTACCCTCGAATGACAAACATGTCGTTCTTGTCGTTAGACCGTAAGGTGAATCGATCCGTGGGTCATTTCGTGTATTTATCCTTGCGTACGAGTGAGACTTGTGTTGTTCATCCTTCAAGCCTCATTGGGGAATGATTTGGTTGAATTTTGAGTGTGTTTGAACCTTTGTTTGATGTTAGAATCAACCTAGGATCACTTCGGGACATTTCGGGGTCAATCGAGGTCATTTTTGGAAACTGCCCAGTTTTTAGCTCTACGCGGCCGCACTGCGAGCTCGCATAGAAAACTTAAAAATTCTGGAATCCATGCGGCCGCACTATGCATCCGCATAGCGACGGACTCTGTTCACCCGGTTTTCGTTCTTTCTCAATTTTTAACATCTTTAAGTGGTTTAAAATGCTCAAACAAGCCCGGGATTGGACCAAACACTCACCCATGGTATTAATAACAAAACCAAACCCTTTTCTCCCTCATTATTCTCTTCCCAAGCCAGATTTTAGAGAGAGAAAGAAGAGAGAGTAGAGAAAGAAATCGCGAGATCTTGAGCGTTTGAAATCGGATCGATGATCCGTCTTCGCCATAGCATAGAGGGCGACGAGGAGAACGATTCTAACCGAAAGGATCGTCCGATCTATTGAGGAATCATCACCCCATCTCTTCTCCCACGTTTTAGAGAGAGAAAGTGAAGTTTTGAGAGAGAGAAAGCTTGATTCGAGCTTGGTTCGAGCTTGGGATTGACGTTTGGACTCCGTAGCGGCGTAGAGGTCGCAGAGGAGTACGTTTCCACTCGAAGCCCCTTGGATTTTGTGAAGGATTTGCGGTAAAGGTAAGTAACTATAATGTTTTGTTTGATTATGAGATGAAATGGAAGAGTATAGCATGTAGGTGGTGTTAGTTGATCATTATTGTGCTAAACTCTTGGATGAAACATGTGATTAGTTGCTTTAACTTATGTTATGAAATATTATGTTGTTGTTTGAGGTTGCAAATATAATTGGGAGAAGACATGATAATTTTTGGAAGTCAAATGCTTAGTTTATAAAATCAGATTTGTCACAGTTTTAAGGCATGTTGTTGAATTTTCGGGGAAAAATCCGTCCATGAGAATTGCATGATTTTTGGATATGTTTTACATTGTTATGTTGTGTACCATCCTGTTAATTTTCATTGAGTTTTGATATTGGTAAGTACCTCAAATGGGTCTTGTAATATCGTTGCGCAGAATGAATCGTTGCTAGAAAATCTGAGTTGTAGTTCAATCTTTATGTGGTTGCTTATGGATGAATATAAGTCCAAATGGACTGATTCAAAATGGTAAAATGTAATTTAGGATGTCTAGTTTCTGGGTATGTAAGATTCATAATATTCAGACATGCATAGAATATTTGGTGAATTGTTGGTTACAAGTTAGAAGGAGAAATACATGAATTTCAAGTTAGTTGCAGTCCCTGTTTTGGGCTATTTTCGGGAAAATTCTGGTACTAATCTACAATTGGGAATTAGTTGAATTTTGGATATGTTATTCCTTTGTATGTTAGAAAGTTCTCTGCAAAATTTCATATATTTTAGAGGTCGGGAAGTATCTCGTTTAAGTCGTGTATTAGTGCTGCGCAGAGCAATCTGCTGTTGGAAATTTTGGGCACTAGTTCCGAATTTAAGTGGCTGATTCTTGATTATTATAAGTCCAAATGAGGTGATTCAAAGTGGTAAAATGTAGTTCCAGATGTCTAGTTTCCAAATATGGAATAATTGTAATATTTGGAGTTTCGTATAATATTTGGTGAATTTAATGGTATTAGTGCGCAGTCCTAAATATATGTTAGTGTATTGTTGTTATTGTTGTTGTTAGTCTCCAATAATTAGAGACTCGATGGAAGTGTAATTGTTGTTGTGGTTGTTGTTGTTATTAAGAAATATCAAATATTAGTAGCTCGCTGGGATTTTGTAAGAAGTTACTCGCGATAAACTTGCGAGATTTATATGGGTAGTAAATACACCAATCATGAGTATTGCTATTAATAGTTGTAGGTACGAGTAGACTTACCTATGTGGGGTTATGAGTTTGTGTACATGTGAGAAACATGTTACTTTATTTTGGGATTAGGAATGAATAGTCTATCATTGTGTTATATAGGTTCCACATTATGGACATTGTTTGACAGTTAATTTTAAGGTATAAATACCTTACATTGGGGTTTATGTATGTGTCTAGCTATCACAGACACTGTTCGGTGGTTGAATTGTACAATAGGTCTACTTTGCCTATTGTCTTATTTAGTTTACATGTTCAGTGATTCAGACATGATGTGACTGCTCTAATATGAGATAGGACAATCATCCTACTTTGATGATTGATCGTAGGACAATCATCCTACTTTGATGATTGATTGTGTGTTTAGTATTTACAAGCACATTGAGTTGATTTGGTATGTGATTCAATAGAACACATGATGATTTGTTGAGAATGACGAGTAAATATCTACTTGTGCATTGCATTAAGTCCAGCTGGCATTTGTTGTTTAATCAAGGTGGGACGACCTATAGTCTTTACGAATTTGTTTTGTAATCGCTATAAGTCACCGTACCGGTTTACACACACCCCTCACCTGTTGGCCGCAGGTGGGATGTAGCCCCACTGTTGTAGCAATACGCGCGACTTTGGTTTGCTAGTTAGAACCCGATGTGTTATTCGGGGACGTCGATACTACGTTCACGGGTATCGAGGCACATATGTTTTCTCGTGTATTGCAGGAGCAACGCGAAGTTGGAAGAAAGAGAAATAATATCCTTCATGATGTGGTTTAATTAAGTTGCACTTATGTGAACACCAAAGTGCTAAGTGATTTATGTGACTTGTATACTTTTAATATGATACATGATCATTATGGTATATAAATGTTATTACCATGGTATTCCTACTGTGAGCATCATGCTATGTCATATAGTTGCATGTGATAGCTTGTTGATTATTGGTCAAGTTAGAATAGTACCTTGACTTGCCAGTTGGTGGCTGAGATGTTAGGTAAGCCGGAAGTGCTACTTAGACTAGCTACATGTAGAGTTTTGGTTTACTGTTGCATTCATCCTAGCATACAATACATTATAGTGGCTTACGGGGTCTTGTAGACTCACTCTTATTGTGTTGATTCTTTTAGATTCATAATCGAAGGATGACAGGCTGAGGTCGGTGAGACCTGCGGTGCTGGTAGATTAATCTTTGGGTAGTTGCTTTTCGGAGCCTGTTTATACTTATATTTCTTAGTTCAGTGAGAAAGATGGTTGATGTAAAGTTATGTAAACTTTACTTATGGGTAGCATTGTTTTGTAACTCTTTTTATTGATGTATGTTTTTAGAGCCGACATTCGATGTCGAGCCGTTTATTATTGTAATTTTTCCGAGTATGTTAGCTCGTGAGTATTTAGTGTTGTTGTTTCTCCGGCTTTTGTATTTAGCTGTCGAGGTTTATTGTTGGGATTATGTTAGTATCGTTCTCAGGCTTGTATTTAGCCGTGGAGGTTTTCTAGTTATAGTTTTGTTATTTGAGTTTTTTTGAAACTCAGGTTTTATTTAGTGTGGTTTTCCGCTGCATAGTTTTGGTTTTGAGCTTGTGTAGCTCGTTCACTTCTGTGGACTTTAGTTGTTTCTTTTAATTAGGCGCACCGAGTTGGGGTTTAATACCGAATCCCGAACTTGGGGCGTCACAGGCTTGCTAGGTTGAACTCAACGGGATTGTGTCGAGGACGTCGATACTACGACGAGTATCGAGGCACTATTGGTTGTTTGTGTAATGCAGGAGCTACACAAGGTTGAAGAAAGAGATATGATATCCTTCTCTAACGTGGTCTATGTACAAGCACTTATATGTTATCCAAAGTGCTATGTGAGTTGAATGATGGTATATCAAGTAAAATGATATATGTTATGTTATGGTATATAAATGTTGATACCATGTGATGTTTATTGCTTGAGCATCATGCCATGCCATTTAGTTGCATTAGTAACTTACTGTGTCATTATGACTCACCCCGTTATGTGTTTAATTGCTTTTCCTTAGATCCAAGCCAACCCGGAAGTTCTCGGTGAGGTCGAAAGTGGTTCGTTAGCTCGCACGTCGTCTACGTTGGGAGTTCAAGGATCCCCATCTTAGTTATCTATTTTCATTTTGGTAAGGACGATGGATATGTAAAGTTATATAAACTTTACTTGGGTATTATTGTGGTGTTGTAAACAATATTCTTTTGGTGGCCGACATATGTATGTCGTGCTCTTGTACAATTGTGTTGTTGAGTTAGTTCCTTCCCGAGCATGTTGTAGCTCGCGGTTATGTTTTGTTCCGGCATGTTGTAGCCGATGTTTATGTTGTAGTTGTTCTCTTTTCCCGAGTTCTAACTCGCGGTCGTTGATAGTTGTTTTTCCGGCCTTGTTATCGCCGAAGATTGTTCTTATACTTGTGTTTATCAGGTTATTAGTTGTGTTTTGTCTTAAGTACGGGCGGTTACGCCACGTGCTTCTTCTGTTGTTGTGTTGTATTGGCGACCCGACCTTGGAATTTCGTATAGAGATCCGGGTCGGGGCGTCACAGGAAGCTTCGTCCAAACTTGGGCCAGAGAGTAAACTCTCACTTCCTCCCCTATAAATAGAGCTCTCAGCTCTCCCACAAACACATGGTTAAAACAGAAGACAAGCCCCTCAAAAGAGCTCACACACACACACACACACACACACACAACTCTCTCTCTCTCTATCAAGCCTCTTTTTGAGGAAGAAAAGAGAGAAAGAAAAGATAAAAGAGTATTGACTATCTCTCAACACACATAAAACATAAGTCTTCCTTTCCTCGATTGGTAGCAGTGGAAGCACAACGCTCAGGCTACGGGCTAGCTTGATCCAATATTACACAACGGCCTAGAACTTGGCCCGATTTCTGTAAAACGACAGAAGGTAACCCCTTCCGTTCGTTAGTCTGTTTAGATATGTAAATAACTGTAACAAATGTATGTAATTATTTTAAAATACATGTCAATATATTAAAATACATGTAAAGTGTATATTTCTGTAAATAACAAACTTGTGATAATTAAATACAAGCATGCAAATGTGTAGAGACCGAAAGGGCGAGTTGGGTGCGTAAAACATTTCTAACTCGTAACTTGGCCCCCAAACCCATAATCTAAAGTTTTTCTGCCGTTTACTTATAAACGAGAGTGGTGACTCTGTTTTCAAAGATAAGCGTGTTTTTCATCTTTATCAAAATCAAAAAGAGGAAAATCACAAGGCAAGAGCGAAAAAGGCCCGAAGGGACCAATTTCTCCAAAAGTCGGATCCGGGGCGCTCACAGCCACGCTTTCGCAGTGCTAAACAAATCTCCACTTCCCGTGGTACAACCCTCAATCAAATAGTCATGGGAAATACCGCGATCAACTAGGTCCGGGTTTATACAACCCTCAGGTTCACAAGGTTATCTGACGACATTATATCATCAAAGAAATAGGCTTGAATCAGATGGTGCAACACATGTAACACCTCGAGTTATGCGAGTTATAATGACTCTACTGTGAATAATGACATTACAAGCTACAACACAAGTCGACGAAATAAAATCTCAATGAGATCACGAGCTAACATGCTTGTTCCACGAATACTAATTTCGATAAACCACAAGGTCGACATAAACAATAACAAGAGTTTCAAACTCTAACGCGTTCGACTGTGGATCGACATCAATGGATAAATGTCAGATACTATACACGATACCCGAAACATAGGGTGTCTCACACCCATAATGATTGCATTCTGAGGTTAACTACAAGATATAATATTCTAACGAATGAGTTTTTAAGTTAGAGTACACAAGGTAGTCTAATAACGGGGAATAAATTAATAGTGAACCAGACACGATGCACATGACCATTACGGATTTCAATCACAAGGTCTCACCTTTTAACCTTGACTCGCTCTATTGGAGTCTTGGGTCGGTGCAGGAGGGTTCGGTGGGGCCACTTGCTCAACTCGAGGTGTCTCACCTAGGGCCATATTCAGTTGGTCCTAAAGTTCTCTCAGTTCTCGTAATGCGTGTCTGAGTTAAAATACTATCGGGTGTATGACTGACATCCTTGCAGTCTTCCTAATTCGTGCCATCCTGCTATAGGCAAACAATAGAAATATTAAATCTCTAAAGGGAATTGAAACACATTAAGTGATTCAACTAAAGGCAATACTTATCAACATAACATTCTTGATTCTCAACCCAACACAATTAACATGCACGTAGGGTTCTAAAGACAACAAACTCACTATGCCAATGGCATACGCACAAGGTGACACGATCTATTCGTATCACACAAATCTATAAGGCAAGACTGAATTAATATAATGTATCTAGTCTACATCACATCGCATACAATATAGCAATCACACGCTCACCACCGAGGTGGCTAATTATTAATTCGATAACTCTAAGGTTAAACAAACATATAACGCACGTGACAATATACAAGTCACAAATGGCTATCGCATGCCCCAAAATACTCATGTTTAACTAAGCACGACGGCTCACACAATATCAAATCGAACCAAACCAATACACAATCCACACACAAGATACACAACTTTTTCGAGTGGAACTATTCCATTTGCTTGTCCATTCCGTTTAGTAGTAGGGTTAGGCAATTTCTATCTATCATGCTATCAACATAGTCTCGACGAATATCTCTTGACAACCAAATCAGGGGCCCTTTTGAAGTGGCTTCAAAAGCTACTGTCACCGGGCGTTAGGGTCATGTGATTACAAATATGCCCTTAGAGTCGGTCTCATGCACATAAGTATCAAATACAAGTAAATGCACCTGTGTGACACAATGTCTTTAGTATGTACAAGTGTCGCATTCCATGATGTGATATGCAAAAATAAAGCGTCTAAATTAGTACGGACTCTTATTCTCGCACTATCGTAACTCGATACTCCACGATAAACACTAGTGGATTCGTGACCCAGAATCTCGGGTCTCCCATCTCTATTTATTCAAATGATCACCAATCTCTAGCCTAAGATGTTCCTTAAAACATCTCGGCTATACTTCTCAAAAATCAACAAGACAGCCTATAATGGTCAAATCTCACTACTAAACTTATCAAGCGACTCACACTTAGTCGCCAACATTCTAGCGAGGGCTTAAAGCGCACTCACCAATTTCTACAAGAGAAACAATAGACTACAAATCATTAGTCCCTGCTCTCATGAGCGTACGAACCCAACTAATCCAGTCCTACGTGGATAATCTTTACAACTTACCAATATCCAAGGTACACCTAAACACAAAACTTGACGTTAAACTCTCAACCCAATACCCAAACCACCTAAGCCGAGGATCTTATCCTGGCAGATAGCTAACTTAAGCTCTGATACCAACTGTGACGACCCGAGTCTGAGATTCGATGTTGAACCCTAACTTGGAGCACCAAACCAAAGAAGAACAGTTGAAAGAACTATTAAAAACGAGCCACAAAAGCTTCAAACCAAAATCAAGTAGCGGAATAACTAAATGAACATGATCTTCAAAGCTCGACTAATAGAGAGATAACAACCAAATAAAACCTCCACGGCTAAACAAGGGTCGGAGAACAACAACATCTAAAACACCACGAGACAACACGCTCGGGGAAACCAATAGTAGAATACCAACGGGCACACGACCACACTAACCATGAAGACTGAAGTTCTAAAATAGTACAACTGGCACGACTCCATAAGTCGGCACCAAACACAAGTCTACAAAATACAAATATCTCTAACCGACATACTAAGTTTACATAACTTAGTTTAACCCACAATCTCACAAATACAAGGGGTAGAAATGAATTAATAATCTAAATACAACTTCGAACCAAAGCCTCACTGCGCTGGAACGTATCCTGCAAACTAAGGAAAAACAAAGGCGTGGAATGAGCTAAGGCTCAGTAAGTTACTAATGCAGCAATATGGCATAGCATTATGCATATCAATATAACATGATAATAAATAGGTATGAGCATATAAGATCAATCAACCCTTTACGAACGAGAGGCTCAATAGCCGCGAACCATTCGTCCCGGTTGGAAACCACGACCAATATTCGCTCATATAGGAAGCACATAAGGGTGCAAGATAAACACGTAAGGATGGATACGGTGGATTCGAGGCACACCTCCAAATCCCTTTTAACACTTTCGACCTTATCGCTTCATGAATAACTCGGTAGACCACTGTGCTATTGCTTCAGAGGATCATAAGAGATGGCTTTACTGCTACTCCATAATATAAGGATAGATGAATGTACTTCTTCTCCCGAAGGCCATATAGATTCCTGTGCTTCTGCTGCTGTACACCGCTAATGGTAGATAAATGTACTTCCACTCTCGAAGTCCATAATAGATTCTGTGCTGCTACTGCTGTACACAGATCATGAAGGGACCGATGCTCGTATCCCAATGAATGTACCCGATTACATCACGCAATCTACAAGTACCCATTGTGGACCATTTTTTGTATCCACGTCGACGTACTGCTCGGTCCCCCATGACCCGAGACAACTACGGCTCTAGCTACTTACAAGTATCATAAAAGACCGGTGTCCGTATCCCAATGCATATAAAAATGTCGATAATACACAGTCGCCGTTTATTACGTTCAACTGTGGGACTAGAGAAACCCCTACCGCGGCCAACGGTAGGGCGAGGCCTAGTGTATTGGCCTTCGGCTATTACGAAGCCCAGGCTCCCGCAATAACCGAGCGTCAATACACCTCCAAATGCACATGTTCCAGCTGGACTCGATACAATGCATAAGTAGATGTTTACTCGTCATGCTAAATAAATCAAAGTGTGTTCTATTGAATCACAACCCAACAATATCAAATATGATGTGTTCTATTGAATCACATACCCCAAATCATGTCAATATGCTTGTAAATACTAAACACACAATCAATCATCGAAGTATGATGATTGTCCTATTGCTTACTAGAACAATCACATGTACACCAAACCATCCAAGTCCGCAATTGCTAGACTTCATAACTGAACAAACGTAAGCCTACTCGTGCTTACAATCACGAACCGACATACAATGAATACGCCAAACTTAGGATCCCTACGGTATCCTTTAACTGCACAATACCCTTCATCTCAGGTACATATATTCTATCTCATTTCCATCGTGTATTATGCATATCACGACTCCCTACAAGTCACATCGTCCGTATTGGAACGATAACTAAGGTGTGTCATTAACTACCTAGAATACAACCAACTCATCATCCGACGATTCTCTCATGTGAAATGTCATGCACTAAGGGGCATAACTATTTGATAACACTTATGGAAAGACTTATGTAGATAATTAACCCTTGATAAGGCATACGGTTTAAATCAACAATTCAATGTACTTCATAATCAACTAATGTTTGACTAAGTCAACCCAAGTCAAGTTCTATTGGGTCAAGATCTCATCAATTCATCATCCCACATCGTAGGATACTAAAATATAGCCTACATAGGTTTATATTACTCATTACCAGATTACGCAACGTATAATCTTTACGTCCTATTCAGCTCCACTAGCGTCAGTCGTCTACAAATTAAACCTCGGGATGAACCGTAGTATCGTCCCTAAATAACCGTATAAATCTCAATAAGTTACAAATATTCGATAGAACTAAAATAAGTCATCGACGACTTTACTGCCAGAACCCAACTATAACACAAATCCACGAGTCTACAACTCGGGAAACAACAACAATACTAATGTCTACAATATTCACAACACAACAACGAGGAGTCTCTATTACTCGGAGACAACTACTACCACAACAACAACGATGACGTGTACAACAACGATCTTCACAAGTCTCTATTATTCGGAGACCACAAAATCAAACAAATTATCAATATCCATCATTTAGCATGCTAATAAATCATCTTGAACAAGTATAGCATGTAGAGATTTCATATACAACATATGTAACACGTAAACATCACGATACTACTCTACGATGCTTGAAATCTAAGAAGAAGGGTTAGTAGCTTATAATACAATGCAAATCATCCACAAAATCAAAGGGTCATTGGGTGGAAATGCACTCCTCAAGGTCCTCTACACTTCTATGGAGCTCAAACGATGAACCCACACTCGATCCAAGCTCGAACCAAGTTTTTCTTCCTCAAAACACCGCTTTCTCTCTCTAAAATATGGGAGATGATGGGAGATTCATGATTCCTCAATATATCAGGGAATATATTTAGTTATAAACGTGCTCCTCGTCTCCCTCTATGCTACGGTGAAGACGGATCGTCGATCCGACATCCGAAACTCAAGATATCGCGATTTCTTCCTCTACTCTCTCTCTACACTCTCTCTAGAGTCTCTCTCTCTAAAATCTAGTTTGAGAATGTGATTATGGGGGGAAATAAGGTTTGGTTCTCTTATTTATTCCATGGGTGTGTGTTTGGTTCAATCTCGTGCTTGTTTGGGCATTTTAAACCACTTAAAAACACGAAAAACCGAGAAAGGATGAAAATCGGACGAACAGAGCATGGGGCTGGGCGGCCGCCCAGGTGCGCACCCTCCCTTATGCACCAACTTTCTGCCTCCTGAGCGGCCGCCCTCCTCATAAGATTTCCAATTTTTCCTATTTCGCTCCCGATTGGTCCCGAAACTTACCCGAATCATCCCGTGATGGTGCACGAATGATAACAAACATAAGTCTCACACGCACAACAAGTCAAACACGCGAAACGGCTCTCAAACTAACTCAACTTAGGGGTTAACGACAAAGCGAACGTGTTTGTCATTTGCGAACGAATCTAAGCCAAGGGTAGGATAACCAACCAAAGAGGAAATGTAACGTATACGAACGCTAATCGATGTCGGGGATAGTCTCGAATGGGTATAGGAACAAAGTGCAACTCACCATGAGTTAAACGCGTGTCAAATATGGTTCTCGACTCAACACGCACACTTAACAAGCATGACACCTCACTCTCAAAGGGTTTCAAGGGAAACAACGAGAGACTGCAATCGAATTAGGGAAAAAGTTTGGTCGAGGTGTTACAATTTAATATGTTGTTCCCCACATCATACGCTTTGTGTACATATAAACTTCTCTCAAAACAAACAACGTTTTCGTAGTTAGTCCATTTTTGGGCAAATAAATTAAGTAAACCCAAATTAAAAAGACATGTAAATGCACCTTAGTAGGTATGACGCTTCGCCTACAACCGATAAGTCATGCGTTCAAGTCACTAGGGGTCAGTGGGGAACCACTATTAATCCTCTTTAAAAATAAAAAATAAAAAAACATGTTATTTATGGCATAACAAAACGAGCAACAAGTATAATGGCTCTGATACAAGTAAGCGCAATAAGTATAATAGCATAAAAAGACAAGTAAGTGCAGCTTAGTTGGTAAGGTGCTTCACCTACAACCGATAGGTTGTGGGTTCGAGTCATAACGGGGTAAGTGGGGAACCACAATTAATTATCTTTAAAAAAAATTAAGAAAATATGTTATTTATGGCATAATAAAACGAGCAACAAGTATAATGGCTCTGATACCAATAAAGGAAAGAATTCTCTTTACTATAATAGGGTATCACAGATTATCTTGTGTGAATTCATACCCTAATGCGGAGCATAAGACTTTCGGCTTGCGATAATAACTCACGTACACTGTAAACAACATCCTGCAATTCCTTCTCGTCAGATTGATATTACGTAAAATAAATATCAATCACTGTTCCACGCCGCAAATCCAAATCTCTCGATAGTTAGACTTAGAGAGAGTATCAGGTGAGATACAATTATTAGAGTGGGAAAAATTACACAATAGCCGCGTGCTATTGTGTTGTATCGTTCGGTTTATATTTTTCCCTTTGTGGCCGGCAGTATGTTTATTACTCCCACAATAAACCTATTACTTGCAGGGTAAGTTAGATCAATCTCATATCTCTTCAAATTAAGATACTGCTTACCACTAATAATATAATAAGGACTTTACGAGTTATGTGAGCAGGTACGTTGAATCGGGCCACATACCCATTTACTAACAAGCATTAACACGATTAAAATTCATTTATTCAAAAAAAAAAATTTTTTTCTGACCCGAGGCACGGACCCGAACTATTGCTACTTTGAGAATTGAGAGTATTGACAATTTGTAGTGCGGCAAGAATGGTAGCCGTGCGAAGAAAGTGCTATAAGTAGGATTCGGAGACGTTAGAATGAAAGAAAAGCAGATTGCTATACTCATTGCCAATTCCTTTAATTAATTAACCATTGGGAGAATTACCATAAATCCCCCAATACTTACTTGAGTTGACATATAAACCTCTAACAAAAAATACCTGTCAATAAGTTCCTTAAATTTTAGTAACTTGGCACTTTATACAATTTTGTCGTAGTTCTAGCCATATATCAATAGAAGCAGAAGAATGACCGCACATAATTCACCTACAAATTTCGATGCCCAAAGTACCCACACGAATACCATTTCAAAAAATGAAAAAATGTAAAAGACTGTTTCATTGAAAATTCTTTATATGTTAAGGATATCAAATAAACATTACAGAATGAGTTTACGATTCTAATAATATAGTCACAACTCAAATTTACAACTAGGCTTAAATACCAATTTAGTCACTTTACTTTTATCTAAAATTCATTAAGCTCACCGTACTTTCTTTTTTCTCACTTTAATCACTCTACTTGGACCGTAGAATCAATAAGCTCACTCAATCAATGAGCTTATTGATTAAAAAAGTCTAAGTAGAGTGATTAAAGTGTGAAAAAAAATAGTAAAGTGAGCTTAATGAAATTTTGGTGAAAATAGAGTGACCAAATTGGTATTTAAGCCTTACAACTATTGCTTATAACTTCCTTTTCTAATATCCCAGTTTTCGTAAGTTTTAGAATAAATATGTGATTTCTATAAAATAAAAAAAATAAAAAAAGAACTTGCGAACAGTGATTCAAAATGTGTTGTAAGTGTAGTTTTTCTCCATGAATTAATTTTCCAAAAGGAAAAAAAATAACATTAATTATTTGTACACGGTTTTAACATTTGCAAGATGTTATTTTCTTACAAACCCCTCTTTATAGATAGCAGCGAATTCTACTTATTCTACCAAAACTTAACTAACTCCACTAGGAAATCGATAATTTGGAAAAATGACTAATAGCTAGTTGAGTCCACAGTTGAGAGAGAATCGTGCGCGGTGGAGCAAAAGCTCGCAGGCAGGAGACGAGTGATTGGTGGTGAGAGTAACAAATGCTTGTTAGAAATATGTCCATGTGTATGTGTTTGTTAGAAACATATATATATATATATATATATATATATATATATATATATATATATCGTGTTAAAATCGCTGGCGCTCTGGCGCGGGGCGGGCCTAGCGCAGGGGCTAAGCGAAGAAATCGGCGTAATTACACTATAGATTTATACCATACTTGCTGCAATAATATTAATAACTAAATATAACCAAATAAACTAAAAGTAATTGTCACATTACAAGATTAAAAGTTAAAAATTAAAATTTAATTCAATAATCAATACCTTCTGCAACAATAGTAAATAACTAAATATGACAAATAAACTAAAATAATGATCACATTACAAGATTAATAGTAAAAAATTAAAATCAAATTCAATAGTATAATTCCAAACTCCAAAGTTTAAACTTTAAAACAAAATAACAATACTACAACATATAAAGTATGGAAAACAAACTTACTTAACTTAGGTTTTTCTGTTTTTTTAAACCAAAACGACGCTGTTTTATGGAAAAAAAAATTTTAAAATAAAAAAAAAATGCAATTTGGCTGGGCAGCTAGGCGGCGATTTTTCTCATTGACGATTTTTTACCTGATTTGGCCCTAGGCGCGGCGTTTTGGGGGCGCCTAGGCCGATTTTTCGAACATTGATATATATATATATATATATATATATATATATAGAGAGAGAGAGAGAGAGAGAGAGAGAGAGAGAGAGAGAGAGAGAAGGCGTAGAGGTCGTCGTTGTGATTATACTTAGGCATCTTTCATGAATATACTTAAGTACGACTATTTTAGACATTGTGACAAAAAAAGATAGGTGGGACACTAGATAAGTGAGTAACGAAAATGAAGTGTTTGCACATGGTTATATTTATAAAAAGGGTAATTGTGACGCCCCGACCCGGATCTCTATAGAAAATCGCAAGGTCGAGTTGCAAAACAACACAACGACACAAACCAACGAGAAAAGTACGTGGCGTAACCACCCGTACTTATAACAAAACACAATTTATAAAACCTGATTTGATAAAGAACAAGTCTTCAGCGACACTACAGCCGGAACCCAACTAATAAAAACGACAAGTCTAAGACTTGGAAAACAACTAACAACAACACCCTCCATGGCTACAACATGCCGGAGAAACAACATAAACCACAAGCCACGATATGCTCAGGAAAAAACTGAATTAACTAAAAAGTTAATTACACAAGCACAACATACATATGTCGGCTACCAAAAGAATATAAAGTTTACAACACGAACAAATACTACCTAAGTAAAGTTTACATAACTTTACACAACTGTCATCCTTACCAAAAGAAATATTACTAACTATGTAAAAACTTCAAGAGTCCACAAACAAAGGACAACCTTCGCGTTAGACGTGATCTCACCGACCTCACCGGGATCCACTAGGCTGGCTCGGACTTAAGGAAAAATATATAAATAACAAACAGGGTGAGTCAAAACTCAATAAGTTACTAAATGCAACTATGTGACATGGCATAATGCTCAAGCTGTAATCACAACAAGATAACACCATTTATATATATGAACATGTAATCATCATCGATATACAATTCACATAAGTCATATAGCACCTTTGATATTCACATAAGTACTTGTAAATAAACCATGTTTAAAAGGATATCATTTCTCTTACTTCCAACTTCGCGTTGCTCCTACAATATACGAGAAAACAAATGTGTACCGATACTTGGGTGAGATGTATCAATCTTCAGCCGACAAAATCTGTTGGACTTATATCAAGCCAAAGTCATGCTTATTGCTACAACAATGGGGCTATTTCTCAAATGTGGCCAACAGAAGAGGGTGTGTGAATTCTAGTACAACAACTTATAGCGATCACAAACAATGGTTTGTAAAGACTATAGGTCATCCCACCTTGATTAGTCAACAAAGCCAACGGGGCTCAATGCAATGCATAAGTTGGTAAGATACTCATCTTATGCAAATAACCACCAAGTTCAAAAGTAGTGTACTTGGTAAATGTCAAATAGATCATGTGATTCTACAAAGCATTATCATCAAACATATTGTGTAAGAACTTTAAACAACCACTTTAGAGCTAATTTACAAGTCTCTAAATTCACCAGTATATCAAATACTCGGAGGGTCAAAAACCAAATCAAATGAACTCTAAATTTCGTAGGAATTTAATGTGCTGTTCAATAAATATTACTCTTACTTAAAATCAACTCCTTAGGGTCATTACTACACTTCTCAAAATTTGAGTATAATTGCTCTATGCAAAATTTTCCAACTAAAGTCTCTAACTTGTTCTTTAGTTCAATTTCATAGTTGAGTACTTGATTTCAACATGTAACATCATTCAAACCCAACATTTAACATATGAACATGTTATATATCTTAATATATCATTTAGACATGAAAATACTAAGTATACAAAACATGCATGTATAATTGATGACAAATATGTAACAATTTTTAAGCATACATAGGGGGTTTAGTAACTTACTTGGAATTGGATAATCAAACCAACAAAATCACAATCAAAGCCTTGTAAAGTGGTCTCCTAGTCCTTAGCAACACAATGGTAGTCTTAGATTGAAAATCAAGTGGTTGGATTGAGAGAACAAGAATCACACACACCAATCTCACACTATCTCCTCACACACACTCTCTAAGCTTTACTGGAGGAAAATGATGAAGAATGAGAGTGTTTGAGGTCTTCTTAGAGGTTTAGGGAGAGTATCAGGCTGGTCAAAGGTCCAAGGTACGTTTAAGTTAGGTCAACCAAGGTCAATTAGTCAAAAATGGAAAAATTACAAAATCTGCACAAAGCTGTCCGTACGGTCGCGCTAGGGCGTGTCAGGTCCAGCAATTTTGTCTGATTTTTCTCAAAAGTTCTGGTTGCTGCGCACTAGGGCACGCCTGGGGTGCACTGGGGCGCGACTTGGGATTTCAAAATTGTTCTAAAATGTTTCCAAAGTATTCCCAATCAATCCTAACATGATTCTAACCTCCATCAATATTTAAAATACATCAAAACTCATTCAAGTTCACACATAACAAGGCTAGAATGTTATACAACACAAGTATGAATGATTAAATCACAAACTAATCATACTAAACACATAAAATCATGGTATAAACTACTCGACATGCTATTCAAATGAACCTAATACATATGTCTATCATGGCAACCATGCTATCAAGTAAACACATTGAACATATTAAGGACTTAGGGTATTATAGCAATAGATCATAGATACAAATAAAAAGTTATTTTCGTCTTTTAAATAGCTCTGTTAACTTTGTATGACCAAGAATCCAGGCCAATAGTTTGAGATGGTTTATTATCGAGTAGATTTTTGTAAGGGGCAATTTGTGAGACCGTATTAGTTTGAGGGTGTTTATGCTAATTTCACCTTAATCTTTAGGTAATCAACTAATAAGGTAATTTAATTAAAGCAATGGAATCTCCCATTTAAAATAGACAGTGATGGATCTATCCATAATCACACGTACGCTGAAACCTAGAGAGACAAACAGCTTGTTTTAGAGAGAGAAACAAACAAACGGACAAACTTTTATCTATCTATACATATGCATACATGTATGTATATACATTAATTTTTTATTAAAACAAAATTGCTATTTAGATAAACCTTTCCAAAGAAAAAAATAATTTGAATAATATTATCGAGTTTGAAAAAGTATTTAGGCTTAGCTTGATTAATCCTCAAGTGTTTTCAAACAAAAATTGACATCGTGTCTGAGTTCGAGTAATTTTTTTTTAGTTTTTCAAGATATCCTCAAGCTCGAAGACCCAAGACTAATCTCTATGCAGAGTAAAATAATAAGGCAATAAAACTCGCCCTACCAAATTTTATCGGATCAAGTTTAATAACTTAATAAGCTAAAAATTAATTCAACTTTAACTTGAAAGTCTCACAAACTCAATCTCAAATGAGTTTCTATCGCATCAAACTTGAGTAGCTTGATTTATTATATAATTTTATTACAAAATCACATAAAAATTTAACTATTAAAATAAATTATTTAACAAAACTCAATCGTATTGAGGAGGTGAGTAGTGAATACTTCACATAATGTATATAAATAAAAAATGATAGGATATAAACATTTTTGTATGCGTAATGTTATATACAAATAATTTATCTAAAGATTTTTATTGACATCTAATTTTTAAATTTTGTACTTTCTAACCGGTATACAAAACCGTAAAACTAATTGTATATAAATATCAGTAGATAAATTTTATAAATTTATCATTATTTCCTTTTTATATAAAAATTAAAAGGCGATATTACAAGCTATTCAAATATCTAATTAATTACATACTTGCTACTAACATCGAGACCAAAAAATTATACTTCATCCCTTATTAAATAATTGTTTTACTTTCATTTTTTGTCAGTTTGAAAAAAATTCTTATGTTTCTAATTTTTTTAAAAATAATACTTTTACCACTTTTTTTATTTTAATTATAACCACATAAAAAATACAACAATTTTTAAAAAAAACTATATATTATATTAATATTTCTAATAAAATTAATTAAGTTTTTTAATTTGTATGTCAATCGATTATTTAGAAAGAGAGAGTATAAAAATAAAAATAAAAAAAAACTTACACCAATCAGTACCCATACAAAAATAGTTAAATTACAGAGATTGAGGAGATGGGTCACATGGCATGTGACCAACAGCTGTGTCCACTGCCTCTCTCCTTCCTTCCTTTACTCACCCCGCCCCCCACCCCCCACCCCCCACCCGAAATATATACTCATCATACGCTTCCTTGTTCTGTCTTTTGACTCTCCCTCCCTCCTCACTTTCTCTCTCTAACACTTGCACCAAAGCCCCCACTCCAATGGCAGAAACTCTCACACTAATAATATCCTGAAAAGAGCCGCAAAAACCCCCCATCAGCAAATCCATACTTTTTTCAAAGATGAAATCTCTTCTTTCTTTATCACTTGTTCTTCTCCTTCTCACCTTTCTCTCTCCTCCTACTCATCTTCAAGCTTCAGCTTCCTCCATTAATGGCGACACCCAAAAGCTCTTATCCTTCAAATCCTCCCTCTCGAACCCAAACCAACTCCCCTTCCGAAACTGGCTCCCTAACAACAACCCCTGCACCTTCACCGGCGTCACCTGCAACAACTCATCCCGAGTTTCCTCCATAGATCTCAGCAACACTTACTTGTCCGTTGATTTTGTTTCAATCTCTTCCATCCTATTATCTCTTCCAAATTTACATTCCCTTTATCTCAAAAACTCCAACCTCACCGGAACTGTTACTTCGGCGGCGAGATCTGAATGTAGTCCTCTTCTCACTTACGTAGATCTGGCTGAGAATCAACTCTCCGGTCTGATTTCCGACCTCTCGAGCTTCAGAGTTTGCCCCAGCTTGAACTCGCTCAACCTGTCCCACAACTTATTCGAATTCGCTCCAGTTAATGATTCTAGAGGGATACACCTTAGTTTACAGCTACTTGATCTTTCCTATAACAGAATTTCCGGCGCTAACGTGGTTCCCTGGTTATTATCCAATGGCTGCGCTCAGCTGAACTACTTGTCATTGAAGGGTAATAGAGTCGCCGGAGCTTTGCCGGCGTTCGACTGCCCCAGCTTGGAGTACTTGGATCTCTCAGCAAATAATTTCTCAACTGGGTTTCCTTCATTTACCGATTGCTCTCATCTTCACCACCTCGATTTTTCGTCGAACAAGTTGTATGGAGATATAAGCGTTTCTCTCTCTAATTGTAAGATACTCACTTTTCTCAACCTCACCCGGAACCAGTTGTCCGGGGGGTTACCGTCTTTGCCAGCAGGTGGCACTCTCCAGTTCCTTTATCTGTCACACAATGATTATAGTGGCGAGATTCCTCCTCGTTTCCTGGATGATTTATGCTCGACACTTGTTGACTTGGATCTTTCCTCCAATAATTTGTCCGGTACGGTTCCTGAAAGCCTTGGTTTATGCACTTCTTTACAACTTCTTGACATATCTAGTAATGATTTCTCCGGTGAGTTACCGATTGATATCATTCTCAAGTTAAGCAGCTTGAAGGATTTAGTATTGTCTTTCAATAATTTTGTTGGTGGTTTGCCTGAATCTTTGTACAAATTGACCAATTTGGAGACATTAGATTTGAGTTCTAATAACATCACTGGTTTGATTCCTTTGGGGCTGTGTCAAGATCCTAGAAACAGCTTCAAAGTGTTGTACCTTCAGAATAATATGTTGACCGGTCCGATGCCTGACAGTCTTGGTAACTGTTCTCAGTTGGTTTCTCTTGATCTCAGTTTTAATTACCTTACTGGTACTATCCCTTCCAGTTTGGGGTCACTTTCCAAGCTTCGGGATTTGATTGTTTGGTTGAATCAGCTTCATGGGGAAATCCCACAAGAGTTGATGTACATTAAAACGCTCGAGAACTTGATTCTTGACTTCAATGACTTCACCGGGTCGATCCCAGCTAGTTTGAGCAATTGCACTAATTTGAATTGGATTTCGTTGTCGAATAATATGTTGAGTGGTGAGATACCCGCATCTCTTGGTAGTTTGGCTAATCTTGCCATTCTTAAGCTTGGGAACAACTCTTTCTCTGGGAACATACCCCCGGAGCTTGGGGATTGTCGTAGCTTGATATGGTTGGATCTGAATACCAATTTCTTGAATGGGACCATCCCACCTGCTTTGTTCAAGCAATCTGGTAATATCGCGGCGGCATATCTTACGGGGAAGCCGTATGTATATATCAAGAATGACGGGAGTAAGCAATGTCACGGGGCAGGGAATTTGCTTGAATTTGGTGGAATCAGGCAGGAACAGTTGGACAGGATCTCGACAAGGCACCCTTGTAATTTTACTAGAGTTTATAGAGGCATCACCCAGCCAACTTTCAACCATAATGGGTCGATGATTTTTCTGGATCTTTCTTACAATAAGTTGGAGGGAGGCATTCCGAAGGAGCTTGGCTCCATGTTTTATCTCTCTATTTTGATCTTGGGTCATAATGATCTCGCAGGCCCACTTCCTGATGAGCTTGGGGGTCTGAAGAATGTGGCGATTCTTGATCTATCGCATAATAGATTCAATGGCTCGATCCCACATGCCATGACCAGCCTTACTTTGCTTGGTGAGGTTGATTTGTCTAACAATAATTTGTCCGGACCGATTCCCGAGTCAGCTCCATTTGATACGTTTCCTGAAGATAGATTCTTGAATAATTCTGGACTTTGCAACTACCCTCTTCCGTCTTGTTTGGATTCAAGTGCAAGATCAAGCGGATCACATCAGAAGTCTCATCGCAGACAAGCATCCTTAGCAGGCAGTGTGGCAATGGGTTTGTTGTTTTCGCTTTTCTGCATCATTGGGTTGATTATAATTGCAGTAGAGGCGAGGAAAAGGAGGAAAAAGAAGGAGGCTGCCCTTGAAGCTTATGTGGAAGCTGGTAATTCGCATTCTGGTCATGGTAATAGTGCTTGGAAGTTAACTAGTGCTCGTGAGGCATTGAGCATAAACCTTGCAGCATTCGAAAAGCCTCTTCGGAAGCTCACTTTTGCAGATCTTCTCGAGGCCACCAATGGCTTCCACAATGACAGCCTTGTAGGGTCTGGTGGCTTTGGTGATGTGTACAGAGCCCAGTTGAAGGATGGAAGCACTGTTGCCATCAAGAAACTAATACATGTCAGTGGGCAAGGTGACCGTGAATTTACTGCTGAAATGGAAACGATTGGGAAAATCAAGCACAGAAACCTCGTCCCCCTCTTGGGCTACTGTAAGGTTGGAGAAGAAAGGCTTTTAGTTTACGAGTACATGAAGTTTGGAAGCCTAGAAGATGTTTTGCACAATCGTAAGAAAATTGGAATTAGACTAAATTGGGCCGCAAGGAGAAAGATTGCAATTGGGGCTGCGAGGGGATTGGCTTTTCTTCACCATAACTGCATTCCCCACATTATTCACCGGGATATGAAATCGAGCAATGTGTTGCTAGACGAGAATTTGGAAGCAAGGGTCTCCGATTTTGGAATGGCTAGGCTGATGAGCGCAATGGACACACATTTGAGTGTTAGCACATTAGCGGGCACCCCAGGTTATGTCCCTCCTGAATACTACCAGAGCTTTAGGTGTTCAACAAAAGGTGACGTCTATAGCTACGGTGTAGTTTTGCTCGAGCTCCTGACAGGTAGACAGCCCACAGATTCAGCAGATTTTGGTGATAATAATCTCGTGGGTTGGGTGAAGCAGCACGCCAAGTTGAGAATAAGCGATGTTTTTGATCCAGAGCTGTTGAACGAGGACCCGAGCTTAGAGATGGAGCTTCTACAACACTTGAGGGTAGCTTGTGATTGCTTGGATGATCGACATTTGAGACGTCCCACGATGATTCAAGTCATGGCAATGTTCAAAGAAATCCAAGCAGGGTCCGGTCTCGATTCCACGTCCACGATCGCCGGCGATGACAGCAGTTTTAGTGCAGTTGAAGGGGTAGAGATGACCATAAAAGAAGACCATGAGCTGGGCAAGCAGAATTGAAATTTTTTTTTTCTTCCCAAAATGTCATGTTATACTTCAACCGGTATAAAACTGCCTCTCCCTGTATCTGTAGCATTTAATGTATGTATGTATGTATTTTTAGTTATCTCCTGAGAAAAAAAAATCTTCTTATTATACATAAAAAAGTGTTGATAATATTTTCAAAGTACTCCCTCCGTTTCGAAAAGATTGACGTTTTAGAGTTGTGCACGTATATTAAGAAATTTTATAAGTCGACAAATATATTTTCATTAAATATCTTTAATTTTTGTGTTAGGAGTAGTGGAAAAGATAAATTAAAAGGAGATAGCTATTGGGAGAAGATAAAGTATTTAATGAAGAGATGATCAATTATTGGAACTTGTGAGAAGATAAGGGTAAATTAGGCAAAAATGCATTGGAAACTTGAAATGATAATATTTTTAAAACAAATTTTTAGAGCTAAAACGATAAATATTTTGAAACAGAAGGAGTAATACTAATACTGTACATAAATAGGTGAGAGTTTGTTATGGCTTTGTTTTAGCAAATTGGTATGTTTTTCAGTGGTGGAACAGAACATTGAATTTCAGATCTAATCCATAAAAACGGTCTGTTGGATCTATGACCTCATTGATGGTGACTAAGTGAGGGGGCTCCTTTTGGCTTTTTCTCCAGGCTATACTTCTCTTTTCTTTCATCAAGAATTCCTTACTTTTAGGCCAAAATATAAATTTTTTTAAAGTATCCCCAAATTTCACTTTGCATCATAATTTAAAAATTGTGTCTAATTAATACTTCACGTTTAAATTTGTCTCACTTTGCACTCTACCCTAACGGCCGTGACAATGCTAACAGATAATGACATGCGCAGGTCACATGCGGGGGTATTTTGATCGTTTCAATTTGCAAAACATAAAAGCACCCACCCCTTCCCCTCCGCCGCTTGGGTTGAAGCAGTACCGCTGCTTGCTTCTCCCAAACATTATTATAACTTTAAAAAACTCTAAAGACTCACTTGACATCTCCATTATTTTACGTCAGCTCTCTCTCTCTCTCTCTCTCTCTCTCTCTCTCTCTCTCTCTCTCTCTCTCTCTCTCTCTCTCGGCATTATTTGAGTCCATTTGCCACCGATCAAAGACAATACCTGACATTGGCCACCATCTTTTTCTTCTTTGTTGTTTTTATAGGCTCTTTTCTGCCGGATAGTTTGAATTCTATTCAAACATCGAAGGTCAAAGGTGTGTAGCTTGTTCCCGAGTCTTTACGAAGAGGGATGGAGTAAAATCGAGAAAAGCTTGCTAACTTGGTTTCTCCATCTCTCTGTCACTCTATCTCTGTGTCCCTGTCTCTCACTCGGTTTGCATCTCGATAAAACCCTAACTTTGTTTTCAAACGACGATTGAGAATGGTGGTGAATCTCGCATCTTGATGAAACCCTAGCTTATAATTATGTGATGGCAATTGAGAATGGTAGTGAACAGATAATGTTTGAATGCAAATCTTGATATATGATTTAAATCAATATTGCTGAGGAGAGAAAGACTTGGTATTTGATTATTAATTAGATTTAGTTAATGCATTAAATCTCAACCTTTAATTTTTGATCCAATGGTTGATAATGAGAGTAACCATTAATGGTTAAATAAAAAAGTAACCATTAAATACTCCCCCATATATATATATATATTTATATATATATATTTATTTATTTATTATTATTATTATTATTATTATTATTATTTTTCATTAGTATTTTACAGAAGCAGAAATGGTGGTAGCCATACCCATCATCACAATTAATCGACCCTCCATCGCCATTGAGTACATCGAATCCCTCGGTAAACCTATCATCGCGCCCCACGAGTGTGATGAAGACCAAATCAATGAAACCCAAATTAGATTTGAAGTGGGCTTCAGATGGGTTTGGAGAGAGAAAATGCGACCGAGATGGTATTTAAAGAGATGGAGAAGGAGAGGGCACTATTTGCAGGGAGAGAGCTGAATGTGTACAACGAGAAAGAGGGGTGATCACAGTGGTGGTGGTGGTGGTGGTGACCCTATGCTAGGAAAACCAAAGGAGAGAGAAAAAAGAAAGAGAGATAAAAAAGAAAGAAAGTGAAAAAAAAAAAAAAAAAGAAAACAATGGCCAAAAGAACGATTAGTTTAACCCCGTCGGAAATGACCAAGATGGCTCTCACGTGACTCTCAGTGACTAATTGACGTCAAGATTGTAACGGCCATTTGGGGTAGGGGGCAAAGTGAGACAAATTCGAATGTGCAAAGTGTAAATTGGTGTATATTTTGAGGGGTTATTTTATTTATTTATTTTTTACAATTTTTTTTTTTGTATATTTAAGCCTTACTTTTATCTCTATTTCATTTCACATAATATAATTATTACTCCTCAGTCACTTACTCCTCCGTCCCTAAATTATTGTCCTTCTTTTCTTTTTTATCCGTTTTATAATAAATGTCTTGTTTGAAAACTTTATTTTTAGGACATCATTTTTACCATTTTTATCCTTATTTTTTCCCCTACTTTAATTATGGACCACATACACATGGTTATTAAAGAAAATTATACATTATACAATATTAATAATCAAGTCAATTATTATTTCTTAATCCGTGTATCGGATCAAACAAGATAATAATTAAGGGACGGAGGGAGTATTTCTTTTTGTGATCTTTCAAAATAATTATTTTTTTCTTTTTGATTTTTTTTTAAAATTAATTGTCTATTTGTATCATTTTTGTAATTTGTTTATTAAATAATAACGAAGTAAACTTTATTGATTTTACATCACTAATAATAAATTGAAGGCATTAAAGAAAAACTAATACTCCATTCATTTCTAAATAATTGCCTTGTTTATATATATATATATATATATATATATATATATTTTAAAGAGGATTAATAGTGGTTCCCCACTTACTCCCTGGTGACTCGAACTCACGACCTATCGGTTGTAGGTAGAGCATCTTACCAACTAAGCTGCACTTGTTTGACTGAACATACGGATTAAAAATAATTAATTGATCTAGTATAAACATTTGTATAATATATAATTTTCTTTAAAATTTATATGCATGTATAATTATAATTAAAATAGTAAAGGAAGTAAGGATAAATTATTAAAAATATATATTTCGTAGTATATTTTTAAAACTGTTTGTATACAGTTCTTGTGATGGAGAGTATAAATTTCTTAATGTCAAAATATGACACACCCTTATCATTAAGAACTACATTTCTAGTTCTACTTAAAGTCCGTTTGGTCAAGCGTTTTTGTTAAAATACAGGGATAAAACGCTCCTTATTTATAAAAAATGTGTTTCAATACTGCGGCAAAAAACGCAGCTGCGTTTTAAAACGCTGGAATTCCTAAATTTTTTCCAAAACGCAGGTTTTAAAACGATCGGAAAAAAAAAAGCTGCGTATTGAAGTGATATCCCAAACGTATTTATAAGGAAAGACCTCCGTTTTTAAAACACTGCGTTTTTTAAAATGCTGCATTTTTAAAACACTGCGTTTTATAAATACTGTACCAAACGGGCCCTTATTAGGTCTTTTTCGAAACCTTTGCTTTGCGAAATTTTATGTTTCTCTTTTCATAATTGATTGAGAAAGGTCCGTGATAAGCGCTTTTAAGAAAAAGAAAAAAAAATAAATGAGAAAAAAAGAAGAATATACCAAGAGTCTTTTTTAATTTATTGATCTGTGATCGTGTGATACTGAAAGTCATTTTTAAAGCTTACAATAAATGAGTTTGATTTTTAAGTTTACATTGTTGTTACACACACTAACCTTTTAATACGTAAAATAGAATAATATTTAAAAACAAAATAGCCCACAGTTATGGATGTAGTAATTTGTTACGTGTGCAAATTACTTTTTAAGACTGAGCATGATTGACTAAAGCTTACATTTAAAAAGCAATTTCCACACGTATCAAACTACTACCTCCATAATTGTGGGCTATTTTTTTTTTAAGTATTATTCTGTTTTACGTATTAAAAAATTTGTGTGTGTGTATGACAACAATGCATTAAAGTACTTCTTTATTTCTTAAATATTACGGAATAATTGTTATGTTTGATTGGACACACAAATTAAAATAAACTAATTTTATTATAAATATTAATACTCCTTTCGTTCATAAATAATTGTCTTCCTTTCATTTTTTATCCGTTCCAAAATAATTTTCTTGTTTCTAATACGACAATTATTTTGGGACGGAGGTAGTAGTTTGTTACGTGTTTCCTTTTAGAGAGTAATTAATTTTTACTTATTGTTTTTCTATTTTTATTTTTTAGAATAAATATATTTAGTCAATCATGCTCATAACTCGCATCTCGTGTTCCATTATAAGAAAATAATATTATTAAGGCATTTGTCTACTAAAATTTTAGAAAATATTAGATATTTTATTAAAAAATAAAAAATTCAATTAATTTAAATAATAATATTTTAAAATATCAATTCAATAATATATAGCAATGTGGTTGATATTGAATTGATTATAACTGGTTTCAATAAACTCAATATTAACTTTTTATTTCAATAATCAAAGATCATGATTTATTATGAAAAGATATTAAAGAAATTATCAGGGTTTATTTTAAAAATATATTAATTGTACAAGGTTCTTTTTAAAATACTTTTTTGAAAATTTGTTAACAACCAAGGTTTTTTTCTAAATCATAAAATAGTACAAGGTTTTTTTTGGAATAATTTCCCCACTATTTCCACATCAGAGCCACGTGGATGCCAAGTCATCCTTCCGTCAGTTGATCTAACAGCAACTTAACGGATGATTTTGATTAAAATAAAAAATTTAGGTGAAGGTTCAATTTGCAAAAAATAAAAACACATGGTTTAAATTGAAATCTCGAAACTAGTACAAGGTTTATTTTGCAATCATCTCTAATTTTACTTAAAACTCATCATAATCATGTTCGTAAAAGTTAAAAAATCTAGTTAAGTAGTTATGCACGCCACAAATTCACCAAATATTAAATAATTAAGTGTGAATGAAGGACTAAGTGCACTGAGCGTCTGATTCACATAACTGAGAAGATGTTTTAATTTTAATACTTTAAATCTAACATAAATATACTTAAGTTATATGGTAAATAATACTTGTATGAATAGGGGTAAAATTATATTAGTACTAAATAAACGGTTCGGTAACAGTTTGGGGAATTGGGCGGGTAATGGAGCGGGTACTATTATTACCAAAACCAAACCGTTCCCCAATTTTTCATTCGGTTAATCCCCATTATCCGTCCCATATCCAGTCAAACCAGTTAATAACCGTCAACTTCGGTTCAGTTCAGTTCGGGTATCCATAGTTCGGTTCAAAGTTGTCATCCCTAAAGGCTGCCTAGGAGTGGCGGACCTTGTCTAATTTTTATTATTTTTTTTTGCATTTACAACACAAATAATATTAACAATAAAATTATATTAGTTGTGTATAAAATTTACACCAAATAACATGGGCAAAATAGTATTTTTGCCTGGGGGTGCTGTATTTAGCGCATTGGGGTGTTGTATTTAGTGCCACCCAATAATTATTGTTATGAGATTTCAAAAAATATTTGGCCATTTCTACCAAAATTGTCCTCATTTCTTACTCTTATTAAAGAGGGTTGTTAAGTGGAATGAAAATAAATACTCATACAACTTATTTACATCAAATAAACTTAAATGAAGGGTGATCAGTTCCTAAGGATGCTTTTTTAATCTATGTGCAAATTACTAAAAGAACAATTATTTTGAGACGGAGATAGTATGAAAGAAAGAAAACTAGGTTTTTGAAAAGAAAAATGCTAATAAATATCTTTATGATATCAAGAATTCAAATTTGGAAATATTTTGCATTAAAATTCTTCTTATCTGAAGTTTTTTGATGCCACTATAGTTAATTTCCGGAAAAAATTTCTAAATCTTGAGCATTTAAAGAGAATTATAAGCAAAATTGGTAGAATATTTTTCAAAAAAATGGACATTCAAAAATCAATGTCAATTCATCTAATCAAGAATATTCAAATTTATTTAATCAGCCTTCAATGAATTTAAATTTTTTCAAATTAGCCAATCAAAAATTAACACGTAAGATTGAAACTTTTTGTTTAGAATACATTAATTGAAGCTTTTATATTATTCAAAATGAATATAGCAAGAATTATGCCCAAACCATTATTTAATGGACACCGAGTTTCTCCACCTTTACATTAGGATAGCGCAGCCTTACATTTGACCAATTAATCCATGGACTCTCTTTGCTTACATTGACCAAATTGCACTAACAGCTTCTCTTCCTCAATAATGCTTGTCGGTCCTTTCATGATTTACTTAAATTTATTTACTTGCTTTACGTCTACTTTATATATAAGTCACTGACTTCAACTTTGAAGTCAACTTTTAGCATCCAACTGATGATAACTTAAACATTTTCAAGTCAGACTGATAGCAAATATAGGATATATTGAATATTTTTCTTTAAGTCAATCAATTGATTGGTATGAAAACTTCCTTATAAAGTTTCTTTTGAATTTTGAAATATGTCAGTAACTTTAGTGCCTATTTCTTTAACAAAACAAACGTGTTTTTTGTTTTTTGTTTACTGACAATTTCCTTTTTGAGCTTTGCTGTCTTTTTCAGAAAATCAGTCTTAGCATTTATGCTTTCTTCATTGTTTGACTTGGACTTCAGTTGTATCCCTCTAGATCATTTATTACTTGGTGAATCGTGCCAGCTTAGGTAAGAAAGCTTCCAATGACTAAAAGCTTATATCACCCTATTTAAAGCAATGGAAGTCATAAGAAGAAGACACTGAAGCATTCAAGCATACAAAGCAAACTCAAATACTTCAAAAATACTTGTGCCTCAACATTCAAGAACCTTCTACTAAGAGTCGTTACTGCTTTATTCTATTCTCTTTGTTCTTTATTGTTCAATCATTGTAGAGTTATCCCTCTCAACTACTTAGTACTTGAGGGATCGTTGATTGTAACACACGAGATTGACTTGTTCACAGTTGACAATTCAATCTCCATAAACACATGTCTTGTTTGTACACTGATCCATTAGTTATCATTTAAATTATTAGTGCACTTCAAAATCCATGTCTGACTAACTTGGTAGTGGACGTAGCAGTTTAATCTGTGAACCACTTTATATCATGTGTCTTTTCCTTATTTGCCTTATTCAGTTTATCTCCCTTGTCTGAATGACTAAAGCTTAAGTAACCTTAGTTTACTTAAACTTCAGCCACTCTCCAACTTCATCAGCCACTTTGCTTTGGCTGATCATTTATATTGTGACTTTAGCTCACAACTTATATCCTAAGTTATCCAAGCTAATCTTTACTATTTTAATTGAACATTATTATTGACTAATCTTCTTAACAAATCAGTCAACTGATAATCATTATCAATTTTGCTGTTATTTTACTAACTGTTTTACAATTCTTAAAAAGTTTTTAAATGCTATTCACCCCCCCTCTAGCCTTAATTGCTGCTAAGTCGACCAAAAATTGGTATCAGAACCAAACTTTTTGAAAAGTATTTTTCCAAGTTTAACCACTTGAAAGCCTGATCCATGGCAGCCAACAAAGCTTTTCAAAATCTAAACATGACTCAAGTTCCAATGTTTGATGAGGATAACTTTGATATCTGGAAAGAGAGAATCACAAGATACATGAACAACATAGATAAAAGACTGATGGAATGTGTCTTAGGTTGGCCCCATTTATCCTATGAAAGTCAATACTAAAACTGTTGTTGAAAAATCTAATGATGCAGATGACACTAAAAATTCAAAGATCACAACTATTGATGAATATTTCATCAAGCCAAGAGCTGAATGGACTGAAGATGACAAGGCTACTGATGCCTTGGATGCAAGAGCGGTGCACATCCTATCAAGTGCCTTAGACAACAATGTCTACAAACAAATTCATAACTATATCACTTCACAAGAAATATGGGATGCCTTCACTCAATACATTGGTGGAGATTATATTACTAAGGAAAATAAACTATATGATTGCATTCGAGAGTTCGAAGCATTCAAGAAGGACCCAAAAGAATCTCTAAGAGATGCATATGATCGATTCTATCAGGTTATCAACGCTTGTGCCTCTTTATAGCATGAAAGACTTAAACATGCGTTTTCTAAGCAGTTTGGGTAGTGGTTGGCATGTAAATATTACTGCCATAAAGGAAGCCAGAGATTTGAACAGGACTCACATACGTAGTCTTGTAGCAAGTCTTAAGATTTATGAAAAGGAAGTAGTCACGTGTCAAGACCTTAAGAAAAGTTTTAGCGGTATGTCTTTATCTGTTTAGGAAGAAAAGACAAAAATCAGTCCTTCTTCATGTAACGACCCGAAGTCACCACCTTATTTCTCAATACATCCAAATTAACTCTAATTAGCAGCGGAAAGAATTAACAAGAGTGTCTCCTTAAAAATTCTAATTCTTATATGTCACAAAATCTGATACAACTCAATTAAAGCCCAAATATTACAACAATCACTTCTATCAACCAATCACTAGGCTCGCTCTTTACCCCACTTCGCAGCTAGCCATGCTTCCGCTGCGCACTTTGATCAAATCAAACCTGCAAAATTCAAATAACTGGTGGGGGGTGAGCTTGTGAGCCCAGCAAGGGAGGAGATATACAATACCATAGAATATAACGGAGACGTACGATTCAAATATCACTATAATTTGTCCATGAAGTTAAACTATGGACAAAAACTCATAAATCAATAAAATCATGCTTTTGACAAATCAATGTTCAAAGAACAAAACACGGTATACACACTCGAAGCATCAAAACATACTGCTCAATCATATATCACAGTCTAGTATACTATCGGGTTCGGGTTCAGTGGTAAAATAATAATCAAATTAACGATTGGCGCC
The DNA here is from genome assembly GCA_016624345.1 of Platycodon grandiflorus. Lineage (NCBI taxonomy): Eukaryota > Viridiplantae > Streptophyta > Magnoliopsida > Asterales > Campanulaceae > Platycodon > Platycodon grandiflorus. The sequence continues at coordinate 33,758,052 of CM028364.1, forward strand.
CAATCATTTGAGCCCACCAACTCATAAACAACACAATAACAGGCTTACTGAGACCGACACATCGACTAATATCACTAAACTATTCTACATAATCATGCCATTAACCAAAACACGATAAACACAATAAACACATCTCTTTTTAAATCCATTTTTGATAAACAAAATGTAACAATAACAAGTAGCAACAAATCATATTTCAAGATACGAAATATTTTAGAAATGAAAACGTGATCAAAATGACACGAAATCAGTACTGCATAGTCTCCTTTACCTCAATTTGAGATAAAATCCAATACTGAAAATCATTGGTGCAACATCATGTTTTTCGATAGAATCGATCTACACCTCGAGCATGTTGACCTTACAAAGCCAGTTTGTCAAAACCCCAAAGCATCGTGAACTAAATCGATCACGTACATGAAATACTAAGTACGACTTGAGAGGGACGGAGGGAGGAAATATAAACTATTTGTAAAAGTTAACTAATGAAAACTTGAAGTTCCAGCTTTAAATAGTTCCTCCTAGGTCGGCAAAACAAAGGAGAAAGATTAGAATGAAACTTTCATGTGGGCCCCATTCATAATCATATAAAGTAGGGTGAATTACAGACCGGTCCCTTTTTCAACATTTGTAATCGCTCCAGTCCACTCATCTTTTTTTTAAATCGTAAAAAGGCATTTTTTGGGCGAAAAGATGATTATGCCATTAATGAAAGAAAAACACGCGCACATCAGTAACACAAGGCATCGCGATGAGTAATCCAAGTCATCGCGTGGGTTAATCATCTCGATGAGCCACCAAGGCATCGCGATGAGCAACAAAGGCATCGCGGTGAGTAACCAAGACATCGTGATGAGCAACCAAGACATCACGATGAGCAACAAAGGCATCGCGATGAGTAACCAATGCATCGTGATGAGCAACCAATGCATCGCAATGAGCAACAAAGGCATCCCGATGAGTAACCAAGGCATCGCGATGAACAACCAAGGCATCGCAATGAACAACAAAGGCATCCCGATAAGTAACCAAGGCATCGTGATGAGCAGCCAAGGCATCGCGATGAGCAACAAAGGCATTGCGATGAGTAACCAAGGCATCGCGATGAGCAACCAAGGCATTGTTTAAATTTCAACCGCTGAAAGGGACTTGATTTTCGATTACCTTTTGGGGGCATTGGGGGACGCTGTCCCCTCGACCCTGCAACCTGACAGGGTAGATCGATCCTCGTTGTGTTGCCCAACATATTTTGATTGGCGAATTAAAGGCATCCCAATACCCAATTTAAGGTATTTCGATGCCCAATTTAAGGCATCCCGATGCCTAATTTAATATAATATCAAAATCGATCAAAATGGTTGTTTTTGGTTGGGAAATTTACATAAAAACATGGTATTGAATTCCTATAACAGACTAACAGTATGGTATTGATATTATACAAAATTCAAACTCAAATCATTGATTAAAGTCCTAAAATCAGTCTAAGAACATCTCCCTCTATTTTCGGATAGCAACTGCCAAGCTCGATTTGGAGCTCGAAAATAGTATTTTTTGGTAGAAAAATTGTGTACAAATGTAGTACTAAGTTAGGATAACAATATAGGATTGATTTTAAACAAATTCAAAGCTTAAAACATAGATTAAAGTGGCCAAACAGCCCAAGAACAAAGAAAAATGGGATGAGCTCGAAAAATTCGAATTTGATCAAATTGTATCAAATTCGTGTTCTATGCATGGAAATTGATACCCAAACATGAGGGAAGACTATATTAACAACATGAAATCATTTATACATTAATTCGAACCTCAAATCTGAAGCAACGATGTTGTTGAGGGCATTTTAGGAAGAAAATTCTCAAAGTGTCTTTTAGCAGTTAAAAAAAAGGGTGGACTGGAGAGAAAAAAAGTTTCAGAAAGTGGACCAGCTAGCAATTTCCTGAATAAAGTTTTAATATAGCCCACTTCAATTCTTAAACAACTAAGCATCCTCCCATTTTTTTTTTCTGTACAAAAACTAACCAAATTACTAACCAAATAATATGATAACTTTTATTACTAAAATAATATATGTACTAGGATATTATTAAAATAAGTATATTAATCATCAACTTTGACTTGGTCAAATAAATTAAAATCACTATTATTTTACTATTTAAAATAATATAGATAAATAAAAAGTCAACAAAATATTTCCAAGTCAAATTAAATTCGTTTATATTTTTAAAAATCAAAATAGATAAATTTTTGAGGTCTCACACCCTCTCCTCCTTAAAATGATTTCGTCTTTGAATTCAACTTAATTCTATCTCTCAAACAAAATCCTCACTTAATACTATATCATCAAATTCCCAAATCAATATCCCGGGCGATGTGCCACAGCACACTTCCGGCCGGGCCATACTCTGATACCAACTGTAACAACCCGAAGTCACCACCTTGTTTCTTAATACATCCAAATCAACTCTAATTAGTAGCGGAAAGAATTAACAAGAGTGTTTTCTTAAAAATTATAATTCTCATATATCACAAAATCTAATACAACTCAATTAAAACCTAAGTATTACAACAATCACTTCTATCAACCAATCATTAGGCTCGCTCTCTACCCCACCTCGCAGCTAGCCACGCTTCCACTGCGCACTTTGATCATATCAAACCTGAAAAACTCAAATAATTGGTGGGGGGTGAGCTTGTGAGCCCAGCAAGGGAGGGGATATACAATACCACAGAATAGAACAGATACATACGATTCAAACGAGTTCTTATTAATCCTGGCTCATCACATTCGTATGTTGCATCTCACTTTGTGAACAACTTGTGTGTATTGCCCCAATCTTTATCTTTTGTGCTCGAGGTGTCTACCCCGTTGGGGGAGTATATGTACCGAGCTTGGGATATACAAATAGGTGATCACACTTTGCATGCGGATTTAGTTGTGTTACCTATTCGTGACTTTGATGTGATATTTGACATGGATTGGTTATGTGCATAACATGCCTTAGTAGATTGTCATAGTAAGAAAGTTACTTTTGCTATGCTAGGTATTCTTGAATTTATATTTGTGGGTGATCATGCCAAGTGTGGTCTACGTATTATTTCTGCTTTGAGAGCTAAAAAATTATTATCGCATGGTTGTACGGGTTACTTAGCTTGTGTGGTTGACAAGAGTGTGGCTACACCAAAATTTGAAGAAGTTCCCGTGGTTTGTCAATTCCCAGATGTGTTTTCTACTGATTATGATATGCCTCCTGATAGAGAAGTTGAGTTCTGTATTGAGTTATTGCCAGGGACTGCTCCTATTTTTAAAGCTCCATATAGAATGGCACCCCGCAGAATTGAAAGAATTGAAGGCACAGTTGCAAGAACTTCTTGAAAGGGGATTTATCAAACCAAGTGTATTGCCCTGGGGTGCACCAGTGTTATTCGTGCAGAAAAAGGATGGTAAGTTGAGGTTGTGTATTAATTACCGGCAATTGAATCAGGTAACAATCAAGAACAAGCATCCTTGACGTCACATTGATGATTTGTTCGATCAGTTGTGTATTCCAAGTTAGATTGAAGGAGTGGTTATCATTAGTTGAAGGTTCGAGTGGAAGATATTCCTGAGATAGCCTTTCGCACGAGGTATGGACACTATGAATGTAACACCCACACCTTTCGTATCATTGCATGTACCTTGGTTGTCAATCTCATTTGGTGTTGTTCACATTTCATAAGCATACTTCATTTGAACGTGTTTACATTTGAGTTGAATTCATGTAAGAATAATTTTTTTTTTTTTTTAAGAAACAGGGGCGGCACCCTGGGAGATTTTATTAATAATTAAAAAAGATACAAACATGAGGGGGACAACAGGCCTTGCCGTTATAAATGGGAGGACGGAGGAACCTTACCTCGAAAGGAAAATACAAAAGGAACTATTTCCTATAACTATAGAAACCCAAAAAGTCCTGCCTGAAGGCTACCAAAACCTCTCTAGGAAGATCGTCTTGATTCGAAAAAAATTGCATACCCCTATGACTGTGAGCATTTGCAGCAAGTCTATCAGCTGTATGATTTTGTTGGCGAAAGACATGCACAATATCATAACTATCCAAGAGCTCTCGACAACGTCGAAGGTCATATACATACCTCCAAGGGGGAACTTGCTTATTTTTGATAACCATAACTGCAACTGAAGAATCCGATTCAACCAAGACTGACTGCAACTGAAGAGATCTACACATAAACAAACCATCTCGAAGCGCTAAAATTTCAGCCCGCATATTACTCCCTTGCCCATAAAAGGAAGAAAAGGCCCAAACAAAACCGCCCTCACAATCCCGAATAATACCGCCTCCCGAACATACTCTATCAATTGAAGAACCGTCAGTATTAAGCGTAAACTGATGAGATGTGGACGGCTTCCACCTCAACCAACGGCCAATCCTCGGGATATAAGGGACAATCGGCAACTGAAGAATTTCCAAACCAATTTGAGCCATCCTATTAATGGAAGATTTAGGATGAAAGACCAACAACATGCCCTGTAAATCTCTAAGGATGCTTCGAGTAATCTTGCCTAAATTCATCGGAACACTGTCAAAGATCGTAGCACATCTAGCCTTCCATATCTCCCAGCACCCAAACAGAAAAATACCAAGGAATACCGCACCCAATTGGTTAGAGACAGGAAAGTTACCAACCCAGCTGTCGAATAGATGTTGCATATTAACAAAGTGATGAATTTTACCAAAAGGAATAGCAAACTTTTCCCAAATCCCTTTTGCTATATCCGAATGCAAAAATAAATGAGTGAGAGACTCACAAGCTAGGATATGCACACAGCAAACACATTTAGAAACAATATAAACACCTTTCTTATGCAACGCAAGATCAACCGGCACTGCTCCATGAAATAGCTTCCATGCAAAGCCACTAACCTTAGTAGGAATCCACGGTTGCCAAACAGATTTTGCCCAACCTAAAGCCGGCCACCTGCTGCGAATTAACCTCCAATAAGCTGCTGCAGAAAATTCTCCCGAATTGGTAAGCGTACAAATTACCTTGTCCTTCTGATCTATGCAAGAAGCAGCTTGAAAAACCGGATGAAACTGCTGCGGCAGAAGCTCCAAAAACTGTTCAGAATGATCCAATGCAGTGCGTACCGTGAGCCCAACATCGATTGGTCGAGGACCTCCCAACACCGTACCACACCAATTCTCACCCCAAAAAGAAATCTCTCCTCTCCCAATAATCCATCTAGAATTCTCCAGGACAGTGGACATTTGTTTCATAACAGCCCGCCAGCTTCGAGAAGCCGAAATAGGCAAATAAAAACCATCAACCTGCTTATATTTACTAGTAACGAATCTGGCCCAAAGACTTTGCCCCTGAATCGCACTCCAAGCTAACTTGGCGTGAAGCGAATCCATAACCTGAGATAGCGATCTAATACCCAATCCTCCTTCTTGTAAAGGACGACAAACCACTTCTCAGCTCACCCAATGAGACCTACTACAACCATTTATGCTCCATAAAAAATTAGCCAGCATCCTCTCAATTCTTTGAAGAATTACCTTAGGAACCGCAATCGCCGCAAGAGTATAAATCGGAATGCTACTAAGAACAGATTTAAGCAACACAATCCTCGCACCGAAAGATAACAATCTGGATTTCCACCCATTAACACGATTAAGGATTCTGTGTTCCACATCTTCAAAATATGTTCTTTTAATGCGCCCTTTAAAAAGAGGGATCCCCAAGTATTTCATTGGGAAATGACGTTGAATACATCCTGACCATCGCGATATAAGCTAAACCTTGCTACGAGAACACCTGTCTGAAACATAGAAACCACTCTTCTCCAAATTGATCAGCTGTCCCGAAGCCTCCTCATATTCCTTAAAAACCTTTCGCAACCCCAAGATGGACGACTTACTAGCATTGCTAAAAAGTAACATATCATCAGCATAGAGTAAATGAGAGATAACCAAACCCCTTCTGCCATGATTATACGGACAAATAGCTCGATCACTTATAGCCTTCTTAAGGTTGAGAGATAGAATTTCCTGTGCTATAATGAACAGTAGAGGGGACAAAGGATCACCTTGACGAACCCCTCGAGTAGATTTAAAGAAACCAAAGCTGTCCCCATTTATACGAAAGGAGTACCATACATTACTCAGTAATCTTTCAATCAAATCACAATTGCCCGCATTAAAACCAAAGGCTTGGAGAGCCTTTAGAAGGAAATCCCACTCTATCCTGTCATAGGCCTTAGACATATCGAACTTAAAAACAACATTCCTGATAAGTGACTATTATATAGTCATTTATCCTAAGTTTTTATATACTTTTACACAGTTAAATTACCATTTTCATCTCATTTTAAATACATTTTAGTTCCTTTTTCATATTTATTAGATTTTACGCTTTTTGGTATGTTTCATACATTTTTAGACAGGATTTGGAGTCTTTTTATGATCAAAGAATGCTTAGACACCTTTTGATGCAAAAGCATGGAAGAGCAACAAACAAATCAAACTCACAAACCAAAAATCAGATGGAGCGGCCGTGCAGCCAAAAGTGAGCGGCCGTGCACAAAGCCATTTTCAGGCCATTTTTGGTCTCAGAGCATGGAGCGGCCGTGCAGCTTAGAGTGGAGCGGCCGTGCAAGATGTCCAAAATCAAATTCAAAATTGGCGCCAATATAGCACGGCCGTGCAACTCCCTTGACTCGGCCGTGCAGGTCGCGTCTGCAGATTTGAAAGGCACCTTTTGGAGGCACCTTCTTGAAGAGTTTCCTCCCCATTATAAAAAGACCCATTGTACCCAGTGTAGATCATCCGAAAATAGTCATAAATACATCTAGAAGGATTAAATCATACTTAGAATAAGTAGCAAAAATACTCTAGCAATCTATACACAATGTTCAAGGTGTATCAATGATTCGTGACAAATCTTGTATACTCTTGAAGATGGTGAATGCAATACAAGGGTTATTTTCCAGCCATTGTCTCTCTTTTTTATGAATAAGTATCTCTTTCCTTATCTCTATTTCTTACTTACTTCTTTCATTATTTCAATGGTTTGAGTAATCCTCCATTTCTCGGAGTTGGAAACTCAATTATTTATATTCATGCTTCTCTTACTTGTCATTTCAATTCTCTTCTTAGTAATCTTAACTACTTGCAATTAGGGAGACGTTCTTAATTGTAGGGCCTCAGTTAATCGAGAGAAGGACCTAGCGGAGAATCTTGATTAGCGGAACTCTAAGAATTGAACTAGGTCAATAAATCACGGAAAGTGATTTAAAGACCTAGGGATGATCCTTTAGTGGAAAATACGTGAGATTGATTAACTTATTGGATTTTGATTTATACGGTACCCTCGAAAGGTGAATCGGATTTCCGCGTGACGAACGGGATTACACTAAGCCGGACCCTCGAGAGAAAGGCCGTAAGTTTTAAAATACGTGTGCTAGTTAGCACAACTTAGCGTATCATCCTTGAACTTGGCACTTTTATCTTAAAACAATTCCTTTATATTATTCTTAAATTGCCTGCAAATATGAAGACGTTTATATTTGTGGAATCCTAGTTAATTGAGAGAAGGACCTAGCGGAGAATGTCGATTGACGAGAACCATATAAAGAAACTGGGTTCCATTGATCACGAAAGTAGTTCAACGGCCTAGGGATGTTCCTTTAATGGAAAGTATGTCGACTTTTGTTCTTAATGGATTCTTACTAATTATGGTCAGCTAGAGATAAGCCGGAATGCCCGTTTGTGACGGGCGGGAGTACCATAAACGGAAATCTCAAACAGTTAGGACATAATTAGTGAAGAATACAAACGCTCTTGTCTTAACCCGAAGTAGTGTAGGCCTAGCATACCATCCTTGTTATTTTGATAAAAGCCTTTATCTAAAGCATATTTATTGTTTTCAATCCCAAGAATACTATCATTATATGTTAGAGTAATTTCTATATCTTCCTAGTATTTTCTCTTACAAATTCTTATCTCCCCAATCATTTTATCTATATATTTATATAAAGACAAATATCATCCCAAAGTAAACCCGTCTCGTGGGATCGACTCGTACTTGCACCCGCTATATTGCAATAGCCCGTGCGCTTGCGGATATTAAATAAACCGTTAGGTTAAAAACCTACCGACAACAAGTTTTGCCGTTGCGGGACAACGGTTTACTTTTGATATTTGTCTTTATCATTTATTTTTATGTTTATATTTTATATATTATTATTGTATTATTTTCTAACTCGTTTTGTAGGAATATAAAAATATATATAATGAACGTGTTGGAGCGGCGTGTACCAAATATTGGAGCGGCCGTGCATTCGGAGCGGATGAACTAAATTGAATCAACCAAGTGGAGCGGCCGCACACTTCTGTTGGTTCGACCGTGCATTTCTTCATGAATGGATGCGTTGTTTCAATTCAAAAAAAAAAAAATTGATGAACAGTGGTTAGCACGGCCGTGCTTTATGACATGGAGCGGCCGTGCAGTTCATATCGAGTCAGAATGAGTTAACTCAGCAAGGGGGAGCGGCCGTGCAATTTCCTTAACACGGCCGTGCAAAACGCCTGGGGAGTTGCGTCGTTCCAGTCAAAAGACGCGTCTCTCCCTCCCTCATTCACTTCATCTTCTTCATCACTCTCTCTATACCTCCGCCCCATACACCTTAAATACCCCCATATCCTCCACTTTTACCAGCAATTCAACCAAATGGCCCTCCAACAAACCCAAATCCTTCAGCAACTCATCCACTTAAATCAAAACTTCAATCAATTCCAAGAGAATATTGAAGGGCGGGTACAACATGTTCAAGGAAGGGTTGATTACATCTACGATTATGGAGTAAGGCATTGGGACAACTTTCCTCCACCACCACCATTTTAGTAAGTTTCTCTTTACTCCCCCAAGATTGACGTTGTTCCTTGAAACATTGAGGACAATGTTCATTTCAAGTGTGGGGGGGTATATCTATCTTTCTTTATTTTACTTGTTTCTGAGTTTAGATTTACTTGCTTTCTAGTATAATTTTTTCCTTTTTTTAACTTAGTTGCATTCTCATTTCTTTTTATGCATGTATAGTATATAAAAATAAAAAAAAATCCCTATAATGATCCATATCATTATTTCTTATGCTTGCCATTTGCCCAAGAATAATGCCTTTGTCTTTCCTCTCATACTTTCTATAAACTTAGAAATTAATAAAAAATATATATATAGGGATATTTTTAGGAAATAAATTAAAAGCCTCATAAGTTAATATAGCAAAATATAGGGTTTTATCAAGAAAAAGCATTTGATTAGAAGGAATCTTTATTAATCATTTTATACACTTGGTTATTCTTATGAAAAATTCTTGAAAATATTTCTTTAAAATTGTACATGTTAAATTTTATTAAATATTTATTCCCTTATTAGAAGCATCCATTTTGTTTTGCACCCCTTGAATCACACCTCTTCATCAAAATCCCATCTTTCCATTTCCACTAAATCGAATCAAGGCTAAGCATTTTATCTTATTGCTAAAAGAGTGACTTAGTCACCAAAATCTTAAAAGCAAAAACTTATTACTTCCTAAGTAACTCGGGGCACGGCGTTCATGCGACGATGCTTCCTTGCCAAATGGGAGTAATATCCAAAGGTATTCTTGATCTAAGTATTAGGAACATGGGGTTCGCAGCCACAATGTCTCCTACTTGAAAGGATCAAAAATAACTAAGGTCTTTTGCAAAAATATAACACGTACAAAAATAAGATAAAATTGTTAATACCTTGATGAGATTTTTCCACTATCATCATCCATTTTTTGCCCTTGTGATTCAAAAATGCAATACAATTCTATGGAAACTTCTAGTTTATGAATAAGTGTTTATACTTCCCTTTGTACATTTTAAAGTAATAATTTCATTTTCTCAAAAATCACTCTAAAAAGTGAAGGCTTCTCTTTTACCAAGTGATTGATCTAAGATTTATCCTTCTAGCATGCTTTACTTGATCAAATTCTATATATGCTATATTAGGTTATTGTCTTAAAAATTATTTCTTTAAAATATCCCCTAAATGCTTCTTTCTAATAAATTCTAAAGGTATACAAAATATGATTAGAAAGATGAAGGCAATATCCAAAAGGCAATCAGGGCTTGCTACTATATTTCTGAGGGATCATTCTTATTTTTCTTTTCTTTTCTCCCTCTTTTTTTAAACTTGCTTGGGGACAAGCAAGAGCTTAAGTGTGGGGGAGTTTGATAAGTGACTATTATATAGTCATTTATCCTAAGTTTTTATATACTTTTACACAGTTAAATTACCATTTTCATCTCATTTTAAATACATTTTAGTTCATTTTTCATATTTATTAGATTTTACGCTTTTTGGTATGTTTCATACATTTTTAGACAGGATTTGGAGTCTTTTTATGATCAAAGAATGCTTAGACACCTTTTGATGCAAAAGCATGGAAGAGCAACAAACAAATCAAACTCACAAACCAAAAATCAGATGGAGCGGCCGTGCACAAAGCCATTTTCAGGCCATTTTTGGTCTCAGAGCATGGAGCGGCCGTGCAGCTTAGAGTGGAGCGGCCGTGCAAGATGTCCAAAATCAAATTCAAAATTGGCGCCAATATAGCACGGCCGTGCAACTCCCTTGACTCGGCCGTGCGCGTCGCAGATTTGAAAGGCACCTTTGGAGGCACCTTCTTGAAGAGTTTCCTCCCCATTATAAAAGACCCATTGTACCCAGTGTAGATCATCCGAAAATAGTCATAAATACATCTAGAAGGATCAAATCATACTTAGAATAAGTAGCAAAAATACTCTAGCAATCTATACACAATGTTCAAGGTGTATCAATGATTCGTGACAAATCTTGTATACTCTTGAAGATGGTGAATGCAATACAAGGGTTATTTTCCAGCCATTGTCTCTCTTTTTTATGAATAAGTATCTCTTTCCTTATCTCTATTTCTTACTTACTTCTTTCATTATTTCAATGGTTTGAGTAATCCTCCATTTCTCGGAGTTGGAAACTCAATTATTTATATTCATGCTTCTCTTACTTGTCATTTCAATTCTCTTCTTAGTAATCTTAACTACTTGCAATTAGGGAGACGTTCTTAATTGTAGGGCCTCAGTTAATCGAGAGAAGGACCTAGCGGAGAATCTTGATTAGCGGAACTCTAAGAATTGAACTAGGTCAATAAATCACGGAAAGTGATTTAAAGACCTAGGGATGATCCTTTAGTGGAAAATACGTGAGATTGATTAACTTATTGGATTTTGATTTATACGGTACCCTCGAAAGGTGAATCGGATTTCCCGCGTGACGAACGGGATTACACTAAGCCGGACCCTCGAGAGAAAGGCCGGTAAGTTTTAAAATACGTGTGCTAGTTAGCACAACTTAGCGTATCATCCTTGAACTTGGCACTTTTATCTTAAAACAATTCCTTTATATTATTCTTAAATTGCCCAAATATGAAGACGTTTATATTTGTGGAATCCTAGTTAATTGAGAGAAGGACCTAGCGGAGAATCTCGATTGACGAGAACCATATAAAGAAACTGGGTTCCATTGATCACGAAAGTAGTTCAACGGCCTAGGGATGTTCCTTTAATGGAAAGTATGTCGACTTTCGTTCTTAATGGATTCTTACTAATTATGGTCAGCTAGAGATAAGCCGGAATGCCCGTTTGTGACAGGGCGGGAGTACCATAAACGGAAATCTCAAACAGTTAGGACATAATTAGTGATGAATACAAACGCTACTGTCTTAACCCGAAGTAGTGTAGGCCTAGCATACCATCCTTGTTATTTTGATAAAAGCCTTTATCTAAAGCATATTTATTGTTTTCAATCCCAAGAATACTATCATTATATGTTAGAGTAATTTCTATATCTTCCTAGTATTTTCTCTTACAAATTCTTATCTCCCCCAATCATTTTATCTATATATTTATATAAAGACAAATATCATCCCAAAGTAAACCCTGTCTCTATGGGATCGACTCGTACTTGCACCCGCTATATTGCAATAGCCCGTGCGCTTGCGGATATTAAATAAACCGTTAGGTTAAAAACCTACCGAAAATGCTTTCTAGTATAGATTTACTTGTTTTCTAGTATAATTTTTTCTTTTCTCATTTCTTTTTATGCATGTATAGTATATAAAAAAAAAAAAATCCCTATGATGATCCATATCATTATTTCTTATGCTTGCTATTTGCCCAAGAATAATGCCCTTGTCTTTCCTCTCATTCTTTCTATAAACTTAGAAATTAATAAAAAGAAAAATATAGGGATATTTTTAGGAAATAAATTAAAAGCCTCATAAGTTAATATAGCAAACTATAGGGTTTTATCAAAGGAAAAGCATTTGATTTGAAGGAATCCTTATTTTTATACACTTGATTATTCTTATGAAAAATTCTTGAAAATATTTCTTTAAAATTGTACATGTTAAATTTTATTTAATATTTATTCCCTTATTAGAAGCATCTATATTGTTCTGCACCCTTGAATCACACCCCTTCATCAAAATCCCATCTTTCCATTTCCACTAAATCGAATCAAGGTTAAGCATTTTATCTTATTGCTAAAAGAGTGACTTAGTCACCAAATCTTAAAAGGCAAAAAGAAACTTATTACTTCCTAAGTAACTCGGGGCACGGCGTTCGCTGCGACGATGCTTCCTTGCCAAACGGGAGTAATATCCAAAGTATTCTTGATCTAAGTATTAGGAACATGGGGTTCGCAGCCACTATGCCTCCTACTTGAAAGGATCAAAAATAACTAAGGCCTTTTGCAAAAATATAACACGTACAAAAATAAGATAAAATTGTTAATACCTTGATAAGATTTTTCCACTATCATCATCCATTTTTCCGCCCTTGTGATTCAAAAATGCAATTCAATCCTATGAAAACTTCTAGTTTGTGAATAAGTGTTTATACTTCCCTTTGTACATTTTAAAGTAATAGATTCATTCTTCTCAAAAATCACTCTAAAGAGTGAAAGCTTCTCTTTTACCAAGTGATTGATCTAAAGATTTATCCTTCTAAGCATGCTTTACTTGATCAAATTCTATATATGCTATATTAGGTTATAGTCTTAAAAGTTATTTCTTTAAAATATCCCCTAAATGCTTCTTTTTAATAAATTCTAAAGGTATACAAAAATATGACTAGAAAGATAAAAGGCAAATATCCAAAAGGCAATTAGAGCTTGCTACTATATTTCTGAGGGATCATTCTTGTTTTTCCTTTCTTTCTTCCTCTTTTTATCCTAAACTTGCTTGGGGACAAGCAAGAGCTTAAGTGTGGGGGAGTTTGATAAGTGACTATTATATAGTCATTTATCCTTACTTTTTATATACTTTTACACAGTTTAATTACCATTTTCATCTCATTTTAGATACATTTTAGTTCCTTTTTCATATTTATCAGATTTTACGCTTTTTGGTATGTTTTATACATTTTAGACAGGTTTTGGAGTCTTTTTATGATCAAAGAATGCTTAGACAACTTTTGATGCAAAGGCATGGCAGAGCAACAAACAAATCAAACTCACAAATCCAGAAATCAGATGGCACGGCCGTGCAGCTTAGAGTGGAGCGGCCGTGCAAGATGTCCAAAATCAAATTCAAAATTGGCGCCAGAAGAGCACGGCCGTGCAACCCCCTTGACTCGGCCGTGCAGGTCGCATCTGCAGATTTAAAAGGCACCTTTTGGAGGCACCTTCTTGAAGAGTTTCCTCCCCATTATAAAAAGACCCCTTGTACTCAGTCTTAGACACGAAATATATACAGAATTTTCATCAGAAATTGTTAGAGATTAGACAAAAACACTTATTATATTGAGTTCCAAAGATCTTTGAGGATTGAAGTCCATATTTGTTCTTGAAGATTCCCTTGGAAAGCAAGCAATAAAAGTGAAGTATTATTCCAGCCATTCATCTCTTATTTTATCATAAGTCTCTCTTACTCTATCCTTTATATTATTGCTTATTTATTTTACATGGCTAGTGAGTAATCCCCCTTGTTCTTGGGGTTGGAAACTCAAAACATAAAGTGTTCATCTTAAAATGTGAAAGACTTGTCTTCTATCTTCATCTAAACAATTTCTTTATATCAATCTCTAAATGACTTACATTTTGGAGACGTCCAACTTGTATGATTCAGTCAATTGAGAGAAGGACCTAGCGGTGAATCTCGGTTGACGGAACCATATAAAGAAACTAGGCTCCATTGATCACGAAAGTAGTTCAACGGCCTAGGGATGTTCCTTGAATGGAAAGTATGTTGACTCTTGTTCTTAATGGATTCTTACTAATTATGGTCAGCTAGAGATAAGCCGAAATGCCCGTTTGTGACAGGGCGGGGGTACCGTAAACGGAAATCTCAAACAGTTAGGACATAATTAGTGAAGAATACAAACGCTATTGTCTTAACCCGAAGTAGTGTAGGCTTAGCATACCATCCTTGATTTTTATGAAAACCTTTATTTTTAAAGACAACGACCATTTGATGAACAAATTATGTGTATGATTTCCAATCCCGAGAATGTTTCGTTATATTAAGTTTCATTTAAAGTATTTGTTGTATATGTTTCTTTCCATTTCCAAAACCAATCTTAATCTCCCCCAATCTATTCTATAATTCTAAAGACAAAAAACAATTCCTAAGTAAACCCTGTCTCTGTGGGATCGACTCGTACTTGCACCCGCTATATTGCAATAGCCCGTGCACTTGCGGATATTAAATAAACCGTTAGGTTAAACCAACCTAAACGACAACAATTCCCACCACGAACTTTCCTATCAATCTGAGAAACCAACTCATGCGCTAGAATGATATTCTCCTGAATGTTTCTTCCTTTAACGAACCCCGACTGCTCTAGAGAAATAATGTCAGGTAAAAACAAAGCAATACGTGAGGCAATAATACGAGATATGATCTTACAAACAAAGTTGCACAAACTGATCGGTCTTAAGTCTCCAAGGCCTGTCGGACGATCTATTTTTGGAATCAACACTACAGCTGTAGCCGACAATCCCCTTTATATGTCCCTTCCTGAAAAGAATTATTGAACAGCCGCAATAACTTCCATCTTAATGATATCCCAACAACCCTGAAAAAACCATCCTGTAAAACCATCAGTGCCAGGAGCACTATTAGGATTCAAGTTCGTAACGGCTTCCCAGATCTCTCCCTCCTATGGAATTTGTGAAAGCATATAATTATTCTGATCCCCTATCCTTGCCTCAACATTAGCAAACAAAGACTCATCCACCGCTGGATTCCCGAAGAAAGTAAAAAATGTCGAACAACTAAATCTCCAATCGCTTATTATCATCACACCAAGAGCCATCCAAATCGGATCCGAACCTTATTCAAGCTCTGTCTCTAATACTCGCATGGAAAAAGGTGTATTACGCTCTCCATCGTTAAGCCATAGAACTCTAGATTGCCGTTGACTCATTTCCTCATCCCATTTAATAAGTTTGACTTGACGCTTGATATCCTCCAACTGAGTAGCCACTCCATCACTCCAATTCTCGTAACTCGAACTCTAATCTCAACACACTATCTTGATAAAAAAGCAAGTTTGCGCCGCACATGACCAAAAACATTCCAATTCCAATGTTTTGACTCCTTTGTAAAAGCCGCAACTTCTTGAACAGTCTCCATGCGAACCAAGAACGGTTTAACCCACCGAGTTTTTACAAAATCTTTAAAATCCGGGTGATCCAACCACGCGCGAAAACGAAAAAAGCCCCTCGGTTAGTATCATCGAAAGATCAACTAGCAATGGAGAGTGATCCGAGCAAATTGTACTGATGCCGAACCTTCAAATTTGGGTACAAAGCTTTATATCGCCATTAATAAGAACCCTATCCAGACGTTCCCAAATCCCGTCAATCCCATCTTGATTATTACACCAAGTATACGCACGCTTCAAATCCGATCACCAAACTGCTGTTGAATAAAACTATTAAAATCTTGCATGCTATGACCATCATATAGATTCCCCTAACTTTTCAGAGAGAGAAATCGTATTAAATCTCCCCAATAATCCAAGGGTCACCATTATTCTCGAAAACTCTAGAAGATCAGTCCATAAATCCATCCGTCTTCACGAGTACATTTAGCATAGATAAAAGAAGCAACCGTAATAAAATCTCCCCATATTGCAACCGTCCGTAATATATTGGTTAGAAGCCGCCATAAGCGAAACATGAATACTATCATCCCGAATAACCATATATGCATATTAACAGATTAGAATGCAAAAAATTCTTAAACTTTAATTCCGAGCAACCTTACTAATACGATCACCTTGAAGTTTAGGCTCAAGAATCACACATAGCATGGGATTATACGCTTCATCATATTTCTAAGATAATCCACCGTATCTTTATTCCCCACCTCTAGCATTCCAAATCATAATCGACATTAAAAACGTTTGCGAAATAACTGGGCCTACAACTGCCCTAGTGACCCGTTTATGCAATTTCAACCTCGCAGCAGATGTTTCTTTTTTATAAATTTCTGAAAATCAGGTTTAATTGAAACCTTACCCAGCGCTAATATCGAAGATGATTGCTCCAAAGTGCCTGAAGTTTCGAGCTTGATCCCATCCAAAGATTGAGCCTTGCCTTTTTAACTCATGTTATTCTGCACCAAACCTTCCCAAACACGTGGAATAACATCCTGAATATCATCCTCGAGGTTCTCCAGAACAACAAATGAATTGGATATAGTCGGCCTACCAACCCCCTTCGCGATAACAGGTTACTGCGTTTGTGGTCCAGCAGCAGTTTGCACACCCTACCCAGCATCTTCTTAAACACTATTGCCAACATCGTCTTGCATGTTCTCGTCATAGCCGTCCAAGAGCCGCCATATTGAATTGCTCATCCCCACCTGCAGCAACAGTAAGATTGACATCCTTGTCCTCGTGGCCGCATAACCCGCATCATTACCAACAAACGTTGGACCAGTTGCAACATTATCCTTGTTGTGGCCCTCGTGTGACTCCAAACTTCCCTCATCAGTAATATCAATTACCTCCGTATCTATGACATTACCCATATCATCCTTAGCTTTCGATGTCGTGCCGACATTATTCTCCTTAACCACTTTATGTTTGTTGCATCTTAGCCTAGATTTGCTTGAATCCATAACCTAAGTCTAAGTCAAGGTGACTAATGGGCTGCGTGTCCGTTAGAGTGGCAACTTGAACTTAGGCATAGCTTGAATAGCCTAGGATTGCTTATTGTAAGTAGCCTTGAAGAAGATAGCCTATAGGACATCGGACGCCCTTCGCACAATAGGCAAACAATGCATCGCCAGTCTTTCGTTTGAATATCGGACAAGCTCATATCGGCCAAGCTTCATCAAGAATGTTGAAGAACCTCAAGATAAGAGAACCGCCGAAGACATGTCCTAATTAAGACCTCATTGACTTCGATGCAACGTTAACTCCGCAAATCACATTCAATGAAGGTTTCCATTCTTGGCATACACTCGAAAAGGACATTCCTCCCGCAAGCACTGCACCGCCTATTTTTAGCAAAGTGTCGAGACAGATCGCAAGCCAGCCGCCCTATCGAGTCAACAACCGATTAGAGCATTAATTGCTCTTAAATTCAAATTAGAAGACCTCCAACGGCTCCAAGCTTCCTCCCGCATATAAAAGGAGACTCCATTGCTGCATTCATACATCTCAACAACTACAACTCGAATCTTCTTCATCTTCTTCAAGTGCATTAAAGCTTAAACGCCCTATTCGTACATCCTTCTTTGAAGAGCTTCATACTTAGACTTCTAGTCCATTAAAGCTCTTCATTGATTGCAACACCTAGCTTTTCATAGCTCACGAGAATTGTATCTTATTGATATCAATTCTCCCACACAAACACTTGGTCAACAAAATTTTTGTACACAATCCATTAGAGATTTAGTTTGTAAAATATCTAGTGGAAAAACTTAGTACACGATTTTCAAATCCAAAGTTGACCACTTTGGTTGTGGACGTAGCACTTATTTATAAGTGTGAACCATATTAAATATTCTGTCTATTTGTGTGTGATTGTGATTTGATTGTGTTGCTTTAAATTTCCGATTTCCAATGTTAAGAACTGATCTTGTCCCGCCAAGATCGCCATTCTCAACTTGTCCCGTGCTTCACAAGTCTTCCGCCCGCAAAATTTATAAAACCCTAGTGAAGTAAGATTTTTGAATCAATTTCAAAAATTGGACATAGGCTATTCAACCCCCCTTCTAGCCTATATAGAGCAACCTTGGACCTAACAATTGGTATCGAGCTTAACTCTTTGAAAACTAGTTTTTCCGAGATTAACCTCTTGAGAGATTAAAGATCATGGCTGCTCACCAAATGTTGGAAACCTCAAACGTGAACCATTGTCCTGTCTTGGATGAAGTTCACTTTGACATCTGGAAAGATAAAGTCAAAAGACATATGAACTCAATTGACAAACGTTTGTGGAAATGTGTCACGATGGACCCGTAATTCCAATGAAGCCTAATACACCGGCCGCGGTAGATCCAAGCTGCACCCGAAGTACCAAAGCCGAAGAAGAGTGGGATGATGAAGACAGAAAGAATGATGCTCGATGGAAAGGCCATCAACATCATTACCACTGTGTTGATATAAGCACTTATCGCAGATTATCAACTTGGACACAAAGAAAGGAGATGTGGGAAGCCATCCTTGAATATCTTGAAGGTGATGGCGAGACAAAGAACAACAAATTATATACTGCATCCGTAAGTTTGACTCCTTCAAAAGGATCCCAAAGAGTCTCTCGCGGTGCCTATGACAGATTCTATGAGGTAGTCAACTCTTGCTATTCATTAGGAAAGAAGTATGAAAAGAAAGAAATAAACATGAGATTTCTAAATGCACTAGGCGCCTATGGCATGTTAAGATCATCGCCATGAAAGAGTCAAAAGATTTAAACAAATTGACTCTTAGAAACCTTTATGCTAGTCTTTCGCTTTATGAGCTTGAAATCCAACAAGCTCAAGAAATGGAAAAGAGTTTTAAAAACTTGTCCTTACCACCATGTCCGCGAACCTTCCTGTTCAAAACCCGATGAAACACCTTCTACTTCCAGTGAAGATGATGATATTCTTTCGACGAAGCCTTTGCTATGTTTGTAAAGAAATATCAACGTTTCAAAAGGTTTAATAAACCATCATCACATAGGCGTCTTCACAAACCGCTGTCCTTATAAAACAATCGCTCAACCAAAACATTCGCTCCTTATAAATCGCAGACCATCAAAAGGATAATGAGCTAGTTTGTTTTAATCGTAGGAAACCAGGCCATTTTGCCTCTAAATGTCCAAAGCCAAAGTATGAATTTTATAAGAAACGTCCCGAAACTAAATTTCAAAAACAAAAAGGGATGGTGGTCAAGACATTGATGAAAGCACCGCCTACATGGTGTGACACCGACACCGATGAGGATGACTCTTGTGACTTTGCCGAAGAAGCCAACATATGCCTTATGGCCAGGAGTCACCACATGATTCAGTGAGGTCACTACCATTTCAACAAGATGACAGTGATGATGATGATGAGCTTAATGAACCTTCAAAGGGAGAGCTCATCAAAGCTAACAAAGACATGCGGAAGAATTTTCAAAATTCAAAGCCGCCTATGTGAAATTAGCCAAGAAGCATGAACTAGCGTCTCGAGAAATCAACCTTGATGTCTAAGATCAAAGATCTTGATAGACAGCAAGTGAAAGTATCAAATTGCAAAAAGAGAACAAAGCTTTGATCGAAAAAGTGGATTTCCTACTTGAACACATCAAGAAGATAAATTCGAGAAAGATGACCTTCAAAAGGTTGTCAATACTTGAATAACTCTAAAGGAAACTTTGATGCCATTCTTTCAAACCGTAAAACTTTAGATGACAAACCGGCATTGGTTTCCAAAGTGAGTTCAAAGTAGGTAGTTCTTCTAGTTCTCAAAAGGATGAGACATCCAAGTGATTGCCAAGAATTGGTGAAGTTCCTTATGACCAGCAGCCTCCCAAAAGGCAAGGACTTGGCTTTAACAAAGTTCCTTTTGTTTATCCCAAGAACACAAAAGACAAGTCCAAAAGAAAGCACCGCAAAGAATGACTTTGCTAATAGTGAGTCGAGCAACTAAAACCCGCCATTAGTCACCCTAAGAAAACAGGATGACTAATAGCAAGTCTAGGAATTCTCACTCAAACCTATTAAATTTGTCAAAGGCAAGACCGCCGATCCCAACACCGCCTATAAAAGGGTAAAAGAAGTGAATTTCGAGATAAAAGCTTAAAGGACATGTGCTGTAAATACAAAATCTTTTGATAAAAGGTCTACCTATGGTAAACCTAACATCAACAAGAAAAGGCATTTTCACCTAAGTCCTATAGGCCAATTATCGCCAAAGATCATTCCAAAGACGCCGATATTAAGAAGCCTCAAAAGAAATCATTACTCATGTTGAAGGATTTCACAAATGCTCTTTCGCAAATGCCATGGTCATGAGATTCATGAATGCCTTCGAGATTCACACCTAAATCTAGAGGATTTACTCCTCCAAAGGTTAAACAAGTGTGGATCCCAAAAGGTTGCTAACCTTGAGGACCCAAAAATAAAAGGGGACCATATTCTTAAATGTCTATATTTCAGAATGCTTCATGGTGTAATGAAGAAGAGAAAGATCTATGGTATCTAGACAAGGATGCTCAAAGCATATGACCGGTGATCCAAATCTTCTCTCAAGCATTGTTGAAGCAAAGGGTCCTCACCATATTTGGAGATAACTCAAAAGGGAAGACCATTGGTTATGGAAGTATAATCGAGGCAATCTCTCCATCAACAAAGTCTCTCTAGTTGAAGGTTTAAAGCACACCGCTAAGCATATCACAATTCGTGATAAAGGGCTAACATGTCGCTTTCCTCAAGTCAATGTCTCATAAAGGACAATGAGACATGTTCAACTATCCCGACGGATTCGTAAAAGGAATGTCTATGCCGTTGACCTAAATGCCGTTGGAAGAAAATCAAATCTTTGCTTGGTTGCTAGGTCATCAACCGACAACAGGTTGTGGCACAAAAGGCTTAGTCATCTCAATTTCAAATACCTGGAGAAGCTATCAAAAGACAATCTAGTTGTTGGTTTGCCTAAAATATCACCGAATCACACGCCTCGCAGAGCATGTCAACTAGGCAAACTACACAAATCTTCTTTCAAAAGCAAGCCTTGCCTATCAACAACTGCACTCTACAGCTCTCTTGCACATGGATCTGTTTGGACCGTAACTACTACAAGTCTTGGTGGCGCAAGTATACTCGTAGTAGTTGATGATTACTCAAGATTTACTTGGGTAGAAATGATGTCCTCCAAAGATGAAGCATATGACATCATTACTGAACTCTTCGAAGACTACGCACTGGCCGGATGATATCTCCGATGTCGATCGTACAATGGAACAGAGTTCAAGAACAATGGTGTGCCAAATATTGTGATGACCATGGAATTGGTCACAATTTCTCTAGCTGGCACACCTCAACAAAATGGAGTTGCTGAAAGGAAAACAGAACTCTCATTGAAGCAGAAAGACAATGATTGCCAAGCCAAACCGCCTATGTATTTCGGGCAGGCCGTGAACACCGCTCGCTTCACACAAAACAGTCCATCATAAATAAATTTCATAACAAAACTCCATATGAAATATGGAGAGGCAGAGCTCCCAACATTGGATTCTTTAAAATATTTGGTTGTAAATGCTATGTTCTTTACAATGGTAGAGAACATAGAGGTAAGTTTGAATCCAAAAGTGATGAAGGAATTTTTCTGATATGCCAAGTTTTCAAAAGCATACGAGTTTACAATAAAACTTCACTTAAAGTTGTTGAATCAGTACATGTTTCTTTTGATGAATTTGATTTCATTGGGCCACATTTGGCTCCTAAGGTTACTAATGATTCGATGAATATGAGACAGTACGAACACTAATCCTAGATCCGCCGATCCTCCTTCTTCACAAGATCTTCCAAGAGTCAACCTGTTAGAATCCTCAAACGAACCATCAAATGAACACTCTGAAAATCCTGAATCCCCTTTGCCTTCCACACCAGAAGTCATACAACCTACCTTGGAATTAACCTACCCTTTAGAAAACCAAGCTTCATTACTTCTACTTCTCAAGAATCCAACTCGCCGATGCAATGGACAAGTTCAACTCGAAGTTAGAAGTAAAAGATCATCCTATCACTCAAATCATTGGAGATCTTAATGCCGGTGTTCAAACTAGACAAGCTTCAAGAAATGAATGCATGTATTCTACCGCATTTGTATCTAACATTGAACCCAAAAGATTGATGAAGCTCGAAGATCCAAGTCGGGTGGAAGCTATGCAAGAAGAGCTAAACCAATTTGACAGATGCCAAGTCCGTCACTAGTCCCTAGGCCTAAAGGACAAGCAATATTGGCACAAAGTGGGTTTTCAAACAAAATGGATGAAAACGGCAACATTACAAGAAACAAGGCAAGACGGTAGCCCAAGGATACAGACAGAGGAGGGTATTGACTATGATGAGACATTTGCCCCGTTGCAAGATTAGAGGCTATCGATTATTCTTGGCCTATGCCTCTTACAAAGACTTCAAAGTTTATCAAATGGATGTAAAGAGTGCATTTCGAATGGAGAACTTCAAGAAGAAGTCTATGTTGAGCAACCACCGGGTTCATAGACTGCTCAAGGAGAGAGATGTCTACAAGCTAAGGAAAGCCCTTTATGGACTCAAACAAGCTCCAAGAGCCTGGTATGAGACCCTTTCAAAGTTCTTGATATCTCAAGGCTTTGTAAGAGGTCAAATTGACACTACTCTTTTCATTATGAAGCATAAAGGTCATTCCTTACTTGTTCAAATATATGTTGATGATATTATATTTGGTTCTACTAATGAAAATCTTTGCAAAAGGTTTGAAAAGCTTATGCAGAGTAAATTTGAGATGAGCATGATGGGAGAGCTCAATTTTTCCTTGGTCTTCAAATTCAACAAAGTTCAAATGGTATCTTCATCAATCAAGCCAAATATGCAAAGGATGTCATCAAGAAATTTGGTCTTGAGAATGCAAACTTCAAGACTCCTATGGCTACTAACCGCCATCTTGACAAAGATGAGAAGGGCAAGAAAGTGGACATGACTCTCTACGAGGCATGATTGGTTCACTTTTATACTTAACCGCTAGTAGGCCCGATATCATGTTTGCTGTTTGTGTTTGTGCTAGGTTTCAAGCTGATCCAAAGGAGTCTCACCTACAAGCAAATAAAAGAATCATCGATATCGATAGATACTCCCAATTTGGGAATCGGTATCCTAGAGATTCATCTTTTAATCTTATAGGCTATTCTCCTGATTTTGCCGCATGTAAAGTTGACAGAAAAGCACAAGTGGGACATGTCAATTCTTAGGAAATAGACTTGTCTCATGGGCCAAGAAGAAACAAACTGTTTCAACTTCAACAATCAAGCGTATACATAGCCGCGGTAGCCGCCGCTCACAACCGCTGTGGATCAAACAAAGAACTAGTGGACTATGAGATAAAACCGATGATTGTCCTATAATGTGTGATAACACATCAGCAATTTCGCCTCTCAAAATCTGTCATGCACTCCAAAACAAAGCACATTGATGTGAGATATCACTTTCTTAAAGATCATGTTGAAAAAGGTAACATCGCATGCAATATGTGCCTACAGAGAATCGTGTAGCGACATCTTCACAAAACCACTTGATTCAACCAGGTTTGCATATTTAAGAGGAGAGCTTGGTATGCTTGACCTCAATCCTTAATCCTTTCTAGAAAATTCTTTAAGTCATTTTATAAACTAGGCGTATCTATATTCATATCGGCACCCTCTATTAAATAGGCAGACTTTGATAAAATAGGCGGACCTTGATGAAATAAGGACTTAAGGGCGCCATACGTACAACTCATCGTGTAATAAATGCGGACTTCAAATTTTATCAAATTCCATTTAGTGGCCTGTCGAGGTATAAAAGGTAAAATGTACAGAACTCTTCACAATTCTCAACAACCGCCATTTTCTAACTTTCAAAACCTTCCGTCTTCCAATCTGAAATCCCTCCAAAAGCCTTCAAATCTTCAAAATCTCTAAGTTTTCAGCTTAAAATCATCAATGGTAAGAGTTTCCACACCTTTTCAATTCGTTTAAATCCGGTTTGTGGTCTTGTCTTGACCTAATGTGCGTCTTTAAACTGTCCGCCATTGATGAATATCGGATTCTTGCGATTGTTGCTTGAATCTTGTTTGTTTGGGTGTGAATGTGTTTTGAGCTTTATGTGATACTTTGTTTTCGTTTTATACCACTTTGTTGGTTCAAAATGACAAACTCAAGATATTTTGAAACCCGATAATGAACTGTTCTTATATTTTGGTTCAATTTGTCTATATTTTGGGTTTTGATCTCGAATGCACTGTTTATGTTATTATCTCCGATTGCATGATTATCTCTTGTTTTTGCATATCTCGCCGATTCCTATATGCCGTTCTCACATCCGCCGATTATGTAGGGAAAGTCTAAATCCACAAAGGCTGCTGCCACCTCTTCATCCTCTGCCTCTGCAAAGCCAACCAGGGCTGCATTGGCTGCTGAACTCCCTATAAGGACCCTTCCCAGGTCAAGCTATCACCCAGGGATGACTATCGACATAGACTCAATCATTTGCACATCCGCTAGTGATGCCTTGCTAAGAGATCTAGCTGAGTGTGGACTCCTCCCCCTGTTCCAACTCAACGACACCCACTACAGCACCTATCTAGCTGAGGAATTCTACACAAGGATGATTCTGCCTCCTCCTCCAGCTAATGCCTCTGAGCCTGTCAATTTGAGCTACATCAAGGGCTACATCAGGGGTCACTATATCAAGTTGACCTACAAGGATATTGGAGAAATCCTTGGACTGCCTGTTGAAGGCAAATTGGACTTGACCGATGCCGAATCGGCACTTGCCTGGGAAATGATGAGGGGGTCTGCCCAACCAGAGAGGTTCTCCGAGATGTCTAGGAACCTCTTCCCAGAAAACCCCTATCACATCAGCCATTTGCTCGACAAGAGCATTTTATTCAAGAATGGCTCGAGGGACATCTTCACCTCCCAACAGCTGATGTGGACCAAGGCTGTGGTCCTTCGCAAGCAACTCAACTGGGCAAAGATCATCTTTTCAATGCTGTCCCGAGTGTTGAAGTCCAAGCTCACCCGTCCATGAAGAGGCCCTTTGTCGTGGTTATCAATGTCATCCTCCGCCGTTATGAGGAGATTGATGAGCTGGTCGCTTCGACGACCTCATCAAGGTGTCCAACACCTACGTCTTCACGGCCAACAACATCACCCGCTATAGGGATGATATGGCCAAAGGACAACCAACGCACTGGTGCGCCGCCGCTGCTGCTATCGCACCAGGCCGCCGCCGCACTGCCGCCGCTGCTATCGCACCGGTGGCCCTCTACCTGCCAAAAGGGTAAGAGGAAAGTCACCTATACGCGCCGGGTTAGGAGGAGGAGCCTACACCCATTGGGGCCGAGCCGCCGAACATTTGACCTCGCAGCTGGATCATGACCCATATGAGCCTCGCCGAGCCTCCTACCAAAAAGCCTAAACACTCTCCCTCTCTCACCCCAAACTCAAACAAACCAGAAACTCGCCCGCTCAAGGACCGCTTGAGAAGGACACATCATCCTTCCAACCACTGACCTCTCCAAACCCTCTCAACCTACCTCCCAATCCTCCAAACCCAAAACCAAACAAACCCTCCTACCCACGACGAATCTTTGGCCTTCCTAAGGTCTCATCCACACCACTGCTCCTCCATCTTGCTCCTCCACCAGCTCCCACCACAACATCTCAATCACCAACTTCGCCTCTTCCACTCCTACTAAGTCCAAGCATGGCAAACGTTTTAAAAGAGTGCAAAGAAGAAGGTACATTTTGTGGGAACCGCCGATGAACCCTCTTCTCTCCACCTTCTCCACCTTCACCACCTATGCCTACTTCCCTACCACCTCACCTACTTCCTCACCTCCTCCATCTCTCCCATCCAAACAACCACCACACAAGAGCCATCTTTCTCACTCGCCACCTCTTCTCACCCACCATCCTCCAAACGACCTATCTCTCCTTCCGACCCGCCTCCTCCCAAACGCCTCAAACCAACCCCTATGCCAACCTACACCCCGAGGTTCAGTGCTCGCTGTCCTTCGAGACAGCAGCCTACCCAACCCCGCCGACTCGACCCCTTCTTGGCCACCCTTGATTACCCCAAGAGATTTCCGCCCTATGTCTGGTGAAATCATCTTTCAATGGGGTGCCTACTATGACCCTCTTCCTCCCGCCCGGTCACAACTCTTCTTCTCCCACAACTCGCCGGTTCAAGATCTTATGATCTTCAACCAATGGGTTGCAATCCATAAGGACCTAGGCCTTCCCTTCCCACCAAATCGGACATCTCCCCTTTCTCTCTCGCCTAAACCCCCGCCTTCACCATTATCGGCCATCCTTCCATCCTTTTTCACCCCGTGGTCTACAGCATTGATGTAGTCACAACCTTTCTTGGCTTCAACCCTCTCATCCCTCTTCTCTTCCTTTCTCCTAGCCTTTCCCTTTCTTTTCTCCTCCCCTTTCTTCATTCACCCCTTTCCTATGTCATCTACATAGAAAGGCTCTTCCCTTCCTCGCATCTTTCTAGCCTTCCTTCTCCCTCTATTGAAATCTCCTCCACCATCCATTCTCCCTCATCCTCTAGCCAATCCCCGTCTCCCACCACCCATCCTCCACCCTCACCTACCCAAGCCACCACCATCCTTCCTCACAGACCATCGCCTAGTCATCCCGACTGCTCGATACTATCCCGCCGAGGCTATACACAAATTTTTGAAAGATTTTGAGGTCATCTCGTTGACTCGACCAAGGCCCCGCACCAACTCTCGAGATCGCCTCACATCACCCATGTGCAGCCGATCGCATGACCCAAGTGATGGAGATTTCAAAGGTGCAAAGGCCGCTGATGCCCGCCACGATCCATCTCAACCACCAAGCCGCCCTTGCCACCGGATCTCACCACTTCATCCAGACGTCCGCCATCTTCGAAACCAACTGGGACAACATAGCAACTAAGGATGCAGTCGTCGACATGGTTGAAGCCGGCTACAAGCTTGTGCTTCACTCTCAACGCCAGCAAATCGCTCTGTTCACTCCTCCGTGCGAGCAACGCGTAATCTCACGGCCAAGCACTTGGCTTACTACCGCAAGGAGCGCAGAACTACCGAGCACCGCCTCGGCTTTATTGATGCCTCGCTTGCGTCCCATGAAGGAGGAGATGGCCGACTCAACAATGATCGCAGACCAAGCTCATTGAGCATAATGCTCGCTCGCGTAAGAACAAAGAGCTCTCCTCCGAATTGGCCGACACTAAAGAAGAGCTAGCAAGAAGAAACGAAGAAATTGCAAGACTTAAGGCCGTTGACTCTAAATGGGCATCAAGGGCATATGGGCAATCTTCATCGTGCAAAGGCAAAGGTCGTGCATCATCTCGGTCATCCTCTAGAACCACCGATAATATTTTGTATAATCTTTTACTAAACTTTGTAATTAAACAACTTGTTTAATTAACAATGTCTATGTTTTAAAACTTTCATGTTTATTATGAACCGCTTATTATGTGATTGCATGAAATTTAAACCACCGGTTTAAAGACATGTCCTATATTGCCTATTCTCGCTATCTCGCATGTCTTTAAATTCGCCTAATTACAAGTGTCTGTGCTTAATTTCCTTTTGTAAACACTTTGTAATTCTTGAATACAATGACCTTTATGTAAGTTCATCTAGGGCATGCTTATTTAATATATCAATCTTACAAGCATGTTATTACTAGACTTGAACATGGTCACCGATATTGTATTCGTAAGGTCATGGACTCAAGCAAATAGGAGGAGATTGTTGCATCTTAGCCTAGATTTGCTTGAATCCATAACCTAAGTCTAAGTCAAGGTGACTAATGGGCCTCGTGTCTGTTAGAGTGGCAACTTGAACTTAGGCATAGCTTGAATAGCCTAGGATTGCTTATTGTAAGTAGCCTTGAAGAAGATAGCCTATAGGACATCGGACGCCCTTCGCACAATAGGCAAACAATGCATCGCAGCTTTTCGTTTGAATATCGGACAAGCTCATATCGCCAAGCTTCATCGCAATGTTGAAGAACCTCAAGAACGCCGATAAGAGAACCGCCGAAGACATGTCCTAATCAAGACCTCATTGACTTCGATGCAACGTTAACCCGCAAATCACATTCAATGAAGGTTTCCATTCTTAGCATACACTCGTAAAAGGACATTCCTCCCGCAAGCACGCACGCCTATTTTTAGCAAAGTGTCGAGACAGACGCAAGCCGCAGCCGCCTATCGAGTCAACAACCGATTAGAGCATTAATTGCTCTTAAATTCAAATTAGAAGACCTCCAACGGCTCCTAGCTTCCTCCTGCATATAAAAGGAGAATCCATTGCTGCATTCATGACATCTCAACAACTACAACTCTGAATCTTCTTCATCTTCTTCAAGTGCATTAAAGCTTAAACGTCCTATCTGTACATCCTTCTTTGAAGAGCTTCATACTTAGACTTCTAGTCCATCAAAAGCTCTTCATTGATTGCAACACCTAGCTTTTCATAGCTCACGAGAATTGTATCTTATTGATATCAATTCTCCCACACAAACACTTGGTCAACAAAATTTTTGTACACAATCCATTAGAGATTTAGTTTGTAAAATATCTAGTGGAAAAACTTAGTACACGATTTTCAAATCCAAAGTTGACCACTTTGGTTGTGGACGTAGCACTTATTTACAAGTGTGAACCATATTAAATATTCTGTCTATTTGTGTGTGATTGTAATTTGATTGTGTTGCTTTAAATTTCCAGATTTCCAATCTGTTAAGAACTGCTGATCTTGTCCTGCCAAGATCAGCCATTCTTAACTTGTCCTGTGCTTCACAAGTCTTCCGCCTGCAAAATTTATAAAACCCTAGTGAAGTAAGATTTTTGAATCATTTTCAAAAATTGGACATAGGCTATTCAACCCCCCCCCTTCTAGCCTATATAGAGCAACCTTGGACCTAACAATGTTGTACCTATTGCTGCTCCAAAACTTTCAATTTCGGCTTGCTCACAGGTTTCCCCAACTCCTCTCTAACTCGCAACCCTTCAGGCCCATGATCCATATGCTCAAGAGGACGCTCCACCTGTTTTAGCAGTTTACCATGACCACGCCGCTTCTTCCGACAATCATCCTCAATATGCCCAAGCAAACCACAACCTTCGCAATAAGCAATATTTCCTTCAAACACCAAAGGTTGCCAAAGCCCACATTCCCTAGAAGTGCCAATCCAAATATTCTCCGGTAATGCAACAGACACATCCACTTCTACACACATACGTGCATGCATTGGTTGAGACAGCTCCAAAGTTCGATCATCCGCACGCAAGAAACGACTGAAAGAGTTACCAATACGCTGTAAGTAGGCTGGATGGAAATAAGGAAGAAGCAGATGAGGGAGCCTAACCCACACAGAAACCATTGGACAATCTTTTCGGAATGTAAAATCTGATGACCATCGAAACGATCGAAACATGCAATTCTCAATCATGTGAGATTCCTTAGAAAGAGCTCTAACCATATCCTCGTTAGACGACAAGTGCACCATCACATGGCGAGGGTCTAAAAGTCTCGCGACAAAGTGTCTTGTTAGTTGCCAATACTTAGCAATATGGGCCTTAATAGCTTGTAAAGGAGGCCGACCAACAGAGAATTTTAATACAATCGTGTTAACAAAAGATTTCTCAGCAGCCTCGAGTTCTATGGCAGTAAACAAGCAGCCTGGTTTGTTATCAATAGTCACCGGAGATCGAGGTGGAAGAGGAAGATCTCGCAGTGCCACCAGTCGAGAACGGTTAACACAGGCCGTAGCTTTGCCAATCTGTGAGACCACCGCAGCATAAGATACTTTAGGAGGAGAGTCTGGTCTGCCATTGGGGCCGGAGGAGGTAACCTTGTCCTGAGTATTGTGCCCCGGCGGAGGCTCACACGACGGCTGGTGGTCGGACGGCACAGCCACCAAACCCTACAAAACCCTAGGGCGAAGAAACCCTAGGTAGTGCACGAAGAAAATTGTTTAGAGAGAGAATTTTAGAGAGAGATAATTTTTATAACAATAATAAAACATAAAGAAGAAAAACAAATAGTAAGAATACTTACTTGTGTTGTGTAAGTCCAGCTGACGTCGTTGTTGTTCATGTTATGGTGGGACGACCTATAGTCTTCACAAATCAATGTTTGTGATCGCTATAAGTCACCGTATTGGAGTTCACACACCCCTCTTCTGTTGGCCACAGTTGAGAAGTAGCCCCACCGTTGTAGCAATACGCATGACTTTGGCTTGCTAGTAAAACTCGATAGGTTTATCGGGGACGTCGATACTACGTACACGCGTATCGAGGACACATGGTTATTTTGTATATTACAGGAGCAACCCAAAGACGAAGAAAGAGAAATGATATCCTTTGATAGCATGGTTTGTTTACGAGTACTTATGTGAATGTCAAGGTTCTATGTGAGATATGTTATTTGTATATCCAAGGTGATGATACATGTTCAGTTGTGGTATATAAATGTTATTACCATGTTATGTTTCTTACTTGAGCATTATGTCATGTCATGTAGTTGCATTTAGTAACTTATTGAGTTTCGACTCACCCCGTTTGTTGTTTAAATATTTTTCCTTAGATCTAAGCCAGGCCCGAAAGTTCACGGTGAGATCGAGAAGGGTTCACATTAGCTTGCAGGTCGTCCGCGTCGGTAGCTCGAGAATCCTATTTCTAGATAGTTGTTTTCTTTTGGTAAGGACGAACGGTTTGTGAAGTTATGTAAACTTTACTAAGGGTATTACTTTGGTGTTGTTTTGTATATTCTTTTGGTGGCCGACATATGTATGTCGTGCTCTTGTATAATTTTTTTGTTAAAATAGTTTCCATCCCAAGCAAGTTGTAGCTCGTGGTTTATGTTTGTTATTCCGGCATGTTGTGGCCGATGTTGTTGTGGTCTTAGTTGTTGGGTTCCAGCTGTAGTTTTGCCGAAGACTCGTTTGTATTAAATCAGGTTTGTCAGTTGTGTTTTGACGTAAGTACGGGTGGTTACGCCACGTGCTCTTCTTATTTGGTTGTGTTGTTATGTTGTTTTGACGACCCGACCTTGGGATTTCGTATAGAGATCCGGGTCAGGGCGTTACACTCTCCCCCTTAAAAGAATTCGACCGGTTGAAGTCTAACGACTAGGGCGAGTTGGTACATACATTACAACCATGCTTTACCAAAGCACACACCAAGGAAACCCACTATCAATAGCGAGTTGAAGTCTAACGACTAGGGCAAGTTGGTACAAATTAGACGTCATCAACCACAAGTAGTGCTCACGCGCAAGGTTTTTAACGGATAGGTGTAATTTTGAGACGTGATAGATCTCGGGGTTTCTTTACACGACTAACTACCATCCCTAGTCAAGTCCAAATTTAGAGTACATCTCATAAAGTCATACAAAGTCATCTCAAACACATCCCAATGCCACGCTTCTGCGGCGCTAATCTCATATCCCATTTCCGTGGTACGACTCTCAACAAATAGTCACAAAAAATCTCGTGATAAACTAGGTCTAGGTTTACACAACCCTTAGGTTTCCAAGGTTACTTGGCAACGTACCTATCATCAAAGAGTCGAGTTCGAACAAACGGACCTATACCAAAGATCACGCAAGTTATACGGACTCTACCATGAATAACAACATTGCCGACTACCAAACAAGCCGACTAAATAAAAGGTCAATAGAACGACAAGCTAACATGTTCGTGCTACAAATACTAACTTTGATAAATCACAAGGTTAACATAAATAGTAACAAGAGTTCAAAACTCTAAACACGTTCGGCGGTATGGATCGGTACTATTGAACACTAATGTTGGATACTATATAGGCTACACGATACATAGTGTATCGCACTTTCAGTTCTCGTGATACATGTCTGAGTTAAAATAAGGTAGGGTGTATGACTAACATCCTTGCAGTCTTCCTAGTTCGTGTCATCCTGCTACAAGTATACAATAGAGATGTTAGATCTCTATAGGAAAATGAAACACATTAAGTGATTCGACTAAAGGCATACATACCAACGAAAATTTCTCAATTCTCAACCCAACACATTTAACACATACGCAGGGTTCTAACATAAACCATCTCACTATGCCAAGCGGCATACACGAAAGGTTATACGACTTATCCATATCGTACCATCTATAAAGTCTGACTGAATTAGCGTATTAAATCCAGTTTACAACACATCGTACAAAGTAAGTATTTCATGCTCACTATCGGGGTGACTGACTCAAATCTAAAATCTCTACGGTCAAGCTAATATACTACGCACATGACAAGTTACAAGTCACAAATGGCTAATCACAAGCCTACAACAATTCATGTTCAACCGAAGCACGATGACTCACAAAATACCAATACACATCAAACCATTACACACGACATGATACACAATCCACACAAAATGCACAAACATGTCCAAGCGCATCAATTCCATTTACTTGTCCGTTCCATTTGGTAACATGGTTAGGCAATTTATATCTTAACATGCTATCAACTTAGTCTCGATGAATATCTCTTGACAACCAAATCAGGGGCCCTTCTGAAGTTGCTTCAAAAGCTTTCGTCGCAGGGCGTTAGGGATAAGTGGTTACAAATATGCCCTTTAGAATAAGTCTCATGCACATAAGTATCAAATACTAGCAAATGTACATGTGTGTCACATGTCTCTAGTATATACAAATTTCGCATTCCATGATGTGATATGCAAGAATGAAGCGTCTAATTTTAGTACGGACTCATATACTCGCACTGCCGTCACTCGACATTCACATTAAGCACTAGTGGACTCGTGACCCTAAAACTCGGTCTTCCACATCTATCTCTTCAACGATCACTAAACACAACAGACGTACCTTAAAGCATCCCGGTTATACGTCCCTACAATTAACAAGACCAACTAGGTTGGTCGAATCTCATTACTAAACTTTCTAAGTGGCTCACACTAGTCGTCAACATTCTAGAGAGAACCTGAAGCGCATTCACTATTCTCCACAAGAGAAATAACTGTCTACAAATACTAGTTCCCGCTCTCGTAAGTGCAAGAACTCATCTATTCTAGTCCTAAATGAACTAACTCCAAGAATTCACCTATAACAATCCAACACTTATACTCAAACACACGACGTTAATCACTCACACTCTGTAATGTTTCATGCTTCCAATAAAATCTAGCAGGGTGCCTGTAACACCCGCATCATTCATAACATTTGTGTGCATCGTGTTTGTTTACTTTATTAACTATCATGGTCATTTCATGTATCATCTTCATCCTAGTGTGTTTGCATTTGAGTCAATTTCATACTTCTCATATGTATTGTTGGGTGTTTAAATCTTGCACTTATCCGTTCTTGATTTGGATTTGTATTCTCAACCTGGTTAGAGGTTGTTTTGTTGGGTTTCTTTTATGTCTTGGACATGGTTTGAACTTAGAATCACTTTGGAACATTTTGGGACACTTTGGTATGCAAAAATTCCGAGCCGCGCCTTAGCGCCATTTTAGCGCCTTAGCGCAACATTCGATTTTGGGACGAGGTATAGCGCCTTAGCGCTAGCGCCGTGGCGCGCAGCGCTGCAGCCGCTAGCGCCTAACCTTCGGAAATTTTAAAATCCGGCGTAGCGCCTTAGCGCCTAGCGCCGTAGCGCCGCGCCTTAGCAGCGCCTTAGCGCCACTACGTTGTCGCTTACGAGATTTTAAGTTTTGACCGTTTGACTCCAAATCAATGGCTAGGATTGAGCCACGACCTCCACCCCTTGACCAGACCTTGTAGGCCCTTAAAACACCATGGGAGACCTGAACTTCCCTCCATTTCACCATTGTCATCTTCAACACTTAGAGAAAAGATTGAGAGAATTCTTGAGAGAGAAAGTGAGCTAGTTTGCTCAATTCTTGTCCAAATCACAATCCAACTTCACCATTGTGGAGCTATCAACTAGGAGAACACAATCCTTGGCTTGCATGTGGGTTTCTTAGAGATTTTTCTTGGTTGAAATTCTTCAAGAGGTAAGCTACTACCCCTCTCCTTCTCTAATTATGTCTTGTATGACATCTTAGCCTTGTAAAATGGCACTTGTATGTTGAAATCAACATGATAGAGTATGTTTTGTTGTTGAGCCATGTGGAATTCGTGGATGACATATTTTGCATGTTAAAAGACTTGTTTTGTCTTGGTTGATACACATAGAAATGGTATCATGTGTTAATATTGAAGTATAAATGACTTCTCTTCGATTCGAACTCATTAGAAACAAATAAAGACTCTAACGGAGTCAAATAGGTTTTCATAATTGATGAGACCACGTGTGTGAATTGGGGATTCCGTTGTGATACGAGAGCTTTGTCGGGAAAAATTAGTTACCCGAAATTATGCATAATGTTGTTGTTTAATTCTCGTAAATACTATGAGATGATTGATTATGTGAGTAGGATTATTATAACCTACTTGAGACATTTATGTTAAATATTGTTGTGCTCCACATTTTGGGAGTTTGATTTGTTGTTGAGAATGTCAAGTAAACATCTACTTGTACATTTGTATGTCCATGGATTATTTGTTGGCGGTGTATTGACGCTCGATTATTGCGGGAGCCGGGCTACGTAATAGTTGAAGGCCAATATCGGGCCTCGCCTTACCGTTGGCCGCGTAGGGGCATAGCGCCATTTGTTGTATGGAATAAACGCAACCTTGGTAAGCTATTCCGTGGTTGATTCTTGGGTTGTAGGGACTAAGATCACCCGTCGACGTGAATACGAAAATGGTTCACACAAGATTGGTTATTGAGTATTGGTTAACGGTTTTGATTCGTCGATCGAGCACGTCAACAACGGCTCCTACATTGGTATATTATATGTTGGTTGGTTGGAAGTATTGGGTATATTGGAGGTGTACCTCAATACTGTATCCTTTTAGAATGTGTTTACTTATCGCACTTATATGGTTCCTACATATGCGAATGTTGGTCATGGTTTCCAACTGGTATGGGTCGGTTGGCGATCGTTGAGCCTCTCGTGTAGTGTAGGGTAACGTGTTGTTTTGAGATGCTTATATTGCTATGCATGAAGATTGATGTAATCTTGTTATAGCCTGTATTACATGTTCTTATTATTGTCTTGCATCTCGTATGACATATTGTTGCATTAGTAGCTTATTGAGTTTTAAACTCACCCCGTTCAATGTTTATTTGTTTTCCTTAGATCACGGTCCGGCGAGGAACCCTTAGTTGAGTCTTGGCTTCGTCTCGGCGTTTTCGTGTTGTTCTTTTGAGCATTGGTATTTATTTTGGTGAGGCCGAGGAATACAATGTTACTTAAACTTTGTAATGTTGGGTAGTGTGTGGTCTTTATGACCGTAATATTCTTTTGTTTGTGCCGACACGGTTGTCGTGCGTGATGTATTTATTAACATTCGTTACTTCCGCATACTCGATTTGTAGTTGTTATGGTTCTCCGAGCTTGTTGCTCGTGGAGGTTTATGTTATATGTTTGATTTTAAATTCAAACCAAGTTTTAAATCGCCCGTTCCGCTTGTTATTAATGCCGATGATGTGTTGACATGGTTTTCAAAGAAAAGTATCGCACGTGCATTACAGGTTTTGTGCATATGCTTCATACTTGCATCTTCGCACATGGAATTTTATTAGGCGTATTTCATGAGTCCCGCCGCGGTCCGACTCGGGATTCCACGTAGGAGTCCGGGTGCGGGTTGCGGCAGCTGGTATCGAGCATAAGTTAGATAACCTGGAATGGATTCTTGGTTTAGGAGGGTGGGTTGTGTGTTTGAGTCGTTAACGTCGAGTGTTTGTTGCAGTATTTTACAATGGTAGAGACACGTCATGGTACCAACACGGATGGGGTTAGCACAAGTCATGTTGGGAATGCCGAGGTGAAAGCCATGCTTCACCACCTAGACCACCTCCTAATCAACCGGAGTTCGACACAGGCAAGAATGCACCACCCGAGGCACTGTGAATCCGACCGAGGCTTTTATGCAAACTATGCAGGGTTTATGCACAATGATGGAAATGAACCGACAAACTCGGATTTGCACAGGCAATGGCAGGACAGGGCAAGCTAGGGAAACCGAGGGATCAACCACTGGGAAATGGAGACTATGATCGTAGGTTGGGAGGTTCTTGAAGATGAAACCTCGCAGTTATGATGGGGAGCCAGACCGATGAAGGCAGAAAGGTGGATTGAGTCTTTGGAGAAGATTTTTGTGGCAATAGAGTGCACCGAGGAAGACAAAGTCAAGTTTGCAGCGTTTAAATTAGAGGATGCAGCGGAACACTGGTGGAAGGTGCTAGAGGCAAGTTGGGTGCAGGATCGAGTGGATCGCACATGGGAATTGTTTTTGAGGGAGTTTAGGAATCACTTTGTTCCGGATGTGGTTCAGGCCAAGAAGGAGGTCGAATTTCTTAGTCTTGACCAGGGGACGATGACAGTGGCTCAGTACTCCGCCAAGTATACCGAGTTGGCGAGGTATTGTGTTCACTTGATCCCAACAACGGAGAAGAAAATTTACCGCTTTGTGAAAGGATTGAGGACAGAATACGTAAGCAACTCTTGCCACTAGAGTTGCCGAGTTATCAAAGTGCGTGGACAAGGCTTATAAGATCGAGCATGATATAGAGGAGCACCGAGGCAAGCCGGGTAGTACAAGTGGGAACTCGCAGCATCGCCGCAATGGAAGAGATCAAGCTCAAGTGGGACCAATAGGGGAGCAACACCGGTCGACAGGAGGACAATTTCGACAACAAACGGGAATCAAGGAAATACGGGTCGTGGACGCGTGATGCTAGAGTTACTTGTGGGTATTGTAAGAAGAGTGGGCATAATGAAGAAAAGTGTTGGTTGAAGAATGGGAAGTGTTTGGTGTGTGGTGATGGCACACACTTTCAGGAATTGTCCTAAGAACAAGGGGACACAACCGGGAGGTGTGCAACAAAATGCCGGGTTAAAAGAGATAACGAGGGTCGCCCTAGAGTGCAAGGTAGAGTCTTTGCCTTAGACCAAAAGGGAGTCCCCGAGGCCCCTAATGTCATAGGAGGTACTTTAGCCATCTCTAGTGAGAAAGCCCGAGTGTTAATAGACCCAGGGTCATCTCATTCTTATATTGCATCACATTTTGCTCATCATTTGCATGCTATACCTGAATTGTTACCGTATGTGTTGGAGGTGTCTACCCCGTTGGGGGAGTGCCATGTTGCTTTGGATGTCTATCGTGCTTGTGATGTGGTTGTTGATGACCATCACTTACCTGCGGATTTGGTTATATTGCCCATTCGGGATTTCGATGTTATTCGGGATGGATTGGCTACATGCTCATCATGCTATTGTTGATTGTCGTAGGAAGTTGGTTACTTTTGAATTGCCAAATGTTCCTTCATTTGTATTTTTGGGTGATAAGATAATGGGTGGAATTCAGCTCATTTCGGCTTTGAAGGCTCGAAAGTTGTTGTCTCATGGATGTTTGGGGTATTTGGCGTGTGTTGTGGATAGATCACAAAAGGGTGTTGTGTTGGAGGATGTTCCTATTGTTCGTGAATTCCGGATGTATTCGCTGATTATGATTTGCCTCCGGACCGGGAGTTGGAGTTTTGTATTGAATTGTTACCAGGGACTACACCGATCTCAAAGGCACCTTATCGCATGGCACCAGCTGAATTGAAAGAATTGAAGGTACAATTGGAAGAGTTACTTGATCGAGGTTTTATTAAACCGAGTGTATCGCCGTGGGGTGCACCGGTGTTGTTTGTGAGAAAGAAGGACGGATCTTTGAGGTTATGCATTGATTATAGGGAATTGAATCAAGTGACCATTAAGAATAAGTATCCTCTTCCGCATATTGATGATTTGTTTGATCAACTTCAAGGTTCCGTAGTGTATTCTAAGTTTGATCTTAGGAGCGGTTACCATCGCTGAAGGTTCGAGCGGAGGATATTCCTAAAACAGCTTTTCGGACTCGTTACGGGCACTTTGAATTTGTGGTCATGCCTTTTGGATTAACCAACGCTCCAGTGTGTTTATGGATTTAATGAATAGAGTATTCTGCCCTATCTTGATTGCTTTGTGGTCGTGTTCATTGATGACATTTTGGTTTATTCTAAGTCCCGGAAGAGCATGAAAATCACTTGAGGTTAGTTTTGACGGTGCTAAGAGAAAAGAAGCTATTTGCTAAGTTTAGCAAGTGTGCCTTTGGCTTGAGGAAGTGGCTTTTCCGGGCCACATTGTGTCAAAGGATGGTATAGCGGTTGACCCGACTAAGATTGAAGCAGTTGTGAGTTGGAAGAGACCAAACCGTAACGGAAGTTCGTAGCTTTTTGGGTTTAGCGGGTACTATCGGAGGTTCATAGAAGGGTTTTCTAAGATTGCAACCCCGTTGACTTCATTGACACAAAAGAATAAGGCTTTTGTTTGGAACGATAAGTGTGAAGTGAGCTTCCAAGAGTTGAAGAAGAAATTGACTACCGCGCGCTTTAGCCTTGCCGAACGGTCATGATGGGTTGCTTATATACGTGATGCTTCAAAGGAAGGTTTGGGATGTGTGTTGATGCGAACGGAAGGGTTATAGCTTATGCTTCTCGAAAACCGACTCCGTGTGAACAAAACTATCCGACTCATGACATGGAGCTAGCACGATCATTTTTGCACTTCACAAGTGGAAGCATTATCTCTATGGGGCCAAATTTGAGGTATATACTGATCATAAGAGCCTTAAGTACTTGTTTTCTCAAAAGGAGTTGAATAATAGGCAAAGGAGATGGATGGAAAGGTTAAAGGACCATGATTGCACCATTTTATACCATCCGGGAAGGCCAATGTGGTGGCCGATGCTCTTAGTAGAAAGGCTTATGTTTCTTGTTTGATGGCCCGGAATGGAGAATGCTTGAGGATGTTCGGGATTGGGGTCCTTGTATGTCTAGCCATGGGGTGATATTTGCCAATATTCGAGCTACTCCGATTTTACTTCAACGAATTAAAGAGACTCAGAGAGTGATCCGGATTTGAAAAAGTTGATTGAGGGTTTAGATGGGGATAAGGCGGTGGATTTTTCTCGGAATAGTGATGGTGTTCTTTTGTTTCGAGGAAGAGTTTGTGTGCCGGATATTGAGGATGTTAAACGACAAGTATTGGATGAGGCACATAAGTCTAGGTATACTATTCATCCCGGGAGTACAAAGATGTATAGGGACTTAAAGAAGAACTTTTGGTGGAATGGAATGAAGAGAGAGATAGCTGAATTTGTTTCGAGGTGTTTGACTTGCCAAAGGGTAAAGGCGGAGCATCAACGACCAGCGGGATTGTTGCAACCGTTGGAGATTCCGAATGGAAATGGGAGAACATCGCCATGGATTTTGTGACTGGGTTACCACGGACTCGACAAGGTCATGATTCGTTTGGGTTATTGTTGATCGATTGACCAAGTCAGCCCATTTTCTCCCAATGGCAATGACTTATTCTATGGAGAGGCTTGCTACTTTGTATATCCAAGAAATTGTAAGGCTTCATGGGGTTCTGTTAGCATTGTGTCGGATAGAGATCCTCGATTTACATCACGGTTTTGGCGTACGCTTGAATGCATTGGGTTCGAGGTTAACACTTAGTACAAGATTTCACCCACGACATGGACATCCGAGAGAACTATTCAAACGCTTGAGGACATGTTAAGGGCTTGTTCTATGGACTTTAAAGGCAATTGGGATTCACATGTACCGTTGATAGAGTTTGCCTACAACAACAGCTACCATTCGAGCATTGGTATGGCACCTTATGAGGCACTCTATGGAAGGAGGTGTCGTTCCCGATCCGTTGGGACGAAGTTGGAGAAGCGAGGTTGTGGGGACCCGATATGGTTCGCGAGTCGGCCGAGAATGTGAAGATTATTCGGGAGAGGTTAAGAACAGCCCAAAGTAGACGAAGAGCTACGCGGATAATAGGCGACGAGACCTTGAGTTTGAGGTTGGGGATCGTGTGTTCTTGAAGGTGTCGCCTCGGATTGGGGTTAAAAGATTTGGGAAGAAAGGAAAATTGACACCGAGGTTTATTGGACCTTTTGAGATTTTGGAAAGAATTGGGAATTTAGCGTATAGGCTTGCATTGCCACCTTGGATGTCGGGTATTCATGCCGTGTTTCATGTCTCAATGTTGAGGAAATACTTGTCGGACGCATCGCATATTTTGGAGTACGAACCGGTAGATTTGTCGACCGACCTCTCCTATGTTGAAGAACCTGTGAGGATACTTGACAAGAAAGAGCACATTTTGAGGACCAAGACTATCCATCTTGTGAAGGTTTTGTGGAGAAGTCACAACGTTGAGGAAGCTACATGGGAATTGGAACAAGAGATGCGTGAGAAGTATCCATCTTTGTTCGAGGAGATTGGTAAGTAAATTCGTGGCGAATTTATTCTAAGGGTGAGAATGTAACACCCGCATCATTCATAACATTTGTGTGCATCGTGTTTGTTTACTTTATTAACTATCATGGTCATTTCATGTATCATCTTCATCCTAGTGTGTTTGCATTTGAG
This sequence comes from Platycodon grandiflorus, assembly GCA_016624345.1. Lineage (NCBI taxonomy): Eukaryota > Viridiplantae > Streptophyta > Magnoliopsida > Asterales > Campanulaceae > Platycodon > Platycodon grandiflorus. The sequence goes on from CM028364.1 coordinate 33,798,888, forward strand.
TCAATTTCATACTTCTCATATGTATTGTTGGGTGTTTAAATCTTGCACTTATCCGTTCTTGATTTGGATTTGTATTCTCAACCTGGTTAGAGGTTGTTTTGTTGGGTTTCTTTTATGTCTTGGACATGGTTTGAACTTAGAATCACTTTGGAACATTTTGGGACACTTTGGTATGCAAAAATTCTTCCTGAGCCGCGCCTTAGCGCCATTTTTAGCGCCTTAGCGCGCAACATTCTGATTTTGGGACAGGAGGCATAGCGCCTTAGCGCCTAGCGCCGTGGCGCGCAGCGCCTTAGCAGCGCCCTAGCGCCTAACCTTCTGGAAATTTTAAAATCCGGCGTAGCGCCTTAGCGCCTAGCGCCGTAGCGCGCCTTAGCAGCCTTAGCGCCACTACGTTGTCGCCACGAGATTTTAAGTTTTGACCGCTTTGACTCCAAATCAATGGCTAGGATTGAGCCACGACCTCCACCCCTTTGACCAGACCTTGTAGGCCCTTAAAACACCATGGGAGACCTGAACTTCCTCCATTTCACCATTGTCATCTTCAACACTTAGAGAAAGATTGAGAGAATTCTTGAGAGAGAAAGTGAGCTAGTTTGCTCAATTCTTGTCCAAATCACAATCCAACTTCACCATTGTGGAGCTATCAACTAGGAGAACACAATCCTTGGCTTGCATGTGGGTTTCTTAGAGATTTTTCTTGGTTGAAATTCTTCAAGAGGTAAGCTACTACCCCTCTCCTTCTCTAATTATGTCTTGTATGACATCTTAGCCTTGTAAAATGGCACTTGTATGTTGAAATCAACATGATAGAGTATGTTTTGTTGTTGAGCCATGTGGAATTCGTGGATGACATATTTTGCATGTTAAAAGACTTGTTTTGTCTTGGTTGATACACATAGAAATGGTATCATGTGTTAATATTGAAGTATAAATGACTTCTCTTCGATTCGAACTCATTAGAAACAAATAAAGACTCTAACGGAGTCAAATAGGTTTTCATAATTGATGAGACCACGTGTGTGAATTGGGGATTCCGTTGTGATACGAGAGCTTTGTCGGGAAAATTAGTTACCCGAAATTATGCATGATGTTGTTGTTTAATTCTCGTAAATACTATGAGATGATTGATTATGTGAGTAGGATTATTATAACCTACTTGAGACATTTATGTTAAATATTGTTGTGCTCCACATTTTGGGAGTTTGATTTGTTGTTGAGAATGTCAAGTAAACATCTACTTGTACATTTGTTATGTCCATGGATTATTTGTTGGCGGTGTATTGACGCCGATTATTGCGGGAGCCGGGCTACGTAATAGTTGAAGGCCAATACATCGGGCCTCGCCTACCGTTGGCCGCGGTAGGGGCATAGCGCCATTTGTTGTATGGAATAAACGCAACCTTGGTAAGCTATTCCGTGGTTGATTCTTGGGTTGTAGGGACTAAGATCACCCGTCGACGTGAATACGTAAAATGGTTCACACAAGATTGGTTATTGAGTATTGGTTAACGGTTTTGATTCGTCGATCGAGCACGTCAACAACGGCTCCTACATTGGTATATTATATGTTGGTTGGTTGGAAGTATTGGGTATATTGGAGGTGTACCTCAATACCGTATCCTTTTAGAATGTGTTTACTTATCGCACTTATATGGTTCCTACATATGCGAATGTTGGTCATGGTTTCCAACCGGTATGGGTCGGTTGGCGATCGTTGAGCCTCTCGTGTAGTGTAGGGTAACGTGTTGTTATGAGATGCTTATATTGCTATGCATGAAGATTGATGTAATCTTGTTATAGCCTGTATTACTTGTTCTTATTATTGTCTTGCATCTCGTATGACATATTGTTGCATTAGTAGCTTATTGAGTTTTAAACTCACCCCGTTCAATGTTTATTTGTTTTCCTTAGATCACGGTCCGGCGAGGAACCCTTAGTTGAGTCTTGGCTTCGTCTCGGCTTTCGCAGTTGTTCTTTTGAGCATTGGTATTTATTTTGGTGAGGCCGAGGAATACAATGTTACTTAAACTTTGTAATGTTGGGTAGTGTGTGGTCTTTATGACGTAATATTCTTTTGTTTGTGCCGACACGGTTGTCGTGCGTGATGTATTTATTAACATTCGTTACTTCCGCATACTCGATTTGTAGTTGTTATGGTTCTCCGAGCTTGTTGCTCGTGGAGGTTTATGTTATATGTTTGATTTTAAATTCAAACCAAGTTTTAAATCGCTCAGCCCTTGTTATTAATGCCGATGATGTGTTGACATGGTTTTCAAAGAAAAGTATCGCACGTGCATTACAGGTTTTGTGCATATGCTTCATACTTGCATCTTTGCACATGGAATTTTATTAGGCGTATTTCATGAGTCCCGCCGCGGTCCGACTCGGGATTCCACGTAGGAGTCCGGGTGCGGGTCGCGACGCTGGTATCGAGCATAAGTTAGATAACCTGGAATGGATTCTTGGTTTAGGAGGGTGGGTTGTGTGTTTGAGTCGTTAACGTCGAGTGTTTGTTGCAGTATTTTACAATGGTAGAGACACGTCATGGTACCAACACGGATGGGGTTAGCACAAGTCATGTTGGGAATGCCGGGAAAGCCATGCTTCACCACCTAGACCACCTCCTAATCAACCGGAGTTCGCCAGGCAACAATGCACCACCCGAGGCACCCGTGAATCCGACCGAGGCTTTTATGCAAACTATGCAGGGTTTATGCACAATGATGGAAATGAACCGACAAACTCGGATTTGCACAGCAAGCAATGGCAGACAGGCAAGCTAGGGAAACCGAGGATCAACCACTGGGAAATGGAGACTATGATCGTAGGTTGGGGAGGTTCTTGAAGATGAAACCTCGCAGCTTATGATGGGGAGCCGACCCGATGAAGGCGTAAAGGTGGATTGAGTCTTTGGAGAAGATTTTTGTGGCAATAGAGTGCACCGAGGAAGACAAAGTCAAGTTTGTTTAAATTAGAGGATGCAAACACCGGTGGAAGGTGCTAGAGGCAAGTTGGGTGCAGGATCGAGTGGATCGCACATGGGAATTGTTTTTGAGGGAGTTTAGGAATCACTTTGTTCCGGATGTGGTTCAAGCCAAGAAGGAGGTCGAATTTCTTAGTCTTGACCAGGGACGATGACAAGTGGCTCAAGATCGCCAAGTATACCGAGTTGGCGAGGTATTGTGTTCACTTGATCCCAACAACGGAGAAGAAAATTTACCGCTTTGTGAAAGGATTGAGGACAGAATACCGTAAGCAACTCTTGCCACTAGAGTTGCCGAGTTATCAAAGTGCGTGGACAAGGCTTATAAGATCGAGCATGATATGAGGAGCACCGAGGCAAGCCGGGTAGTACAAGTGGAACTCGCAGCATCGCGCAATGGAAGAGATCAAGCTCAAGTGGGACCAATAGGGGAGCAACACCACCGACAGGGAGGACAATTTCGACAACAAACCGGAATCAAGGAAATACGGGTCGTGGACAGCGTGATGCTAGAGTTACTTGTGGGTATTGTAAGAAGAGTGGGCATAATGAAGAAAAGTGTTGGTTGAAGAATGGGAAGTGTTTGGTGTGTGGTGATGGCACACACTTTCAGGAATTGTCCTAAGAACAAGGGGACACAACCGGGAGGTGTGCAACAAAATGCCGGGGTTAAAAGAGATAACGAGGGTCGCCCTAGAGTGCAAGGTAGAGTCTTTGCCTTAGACCAAAAGGGAGTCCCCGAGGCCCCTAATGTCATAGGAGGTACTTTAGCCATCTCTAGTGAGAAAGCCCGAGTGTTAATAGACCCGTCATCTCATTCTTATATTGCATCACATTTTGCTCATCATTTGCATGCTATACCCGAATTGTTACCGTATGTGTTGGAGGTGTCTACCCCGCTGGGGAGTGCCATGTTGCTTTGGATGTCTATCGTGCTTGTGATGTGGTTGTTGATGACCATCACTTACCCGCGGATTTGGTTATATTGCCCATTCGGGATTTCGATGTTATTCGGGGATGGATTGGCTACATGCTCATCATGCTATTGTTGATTGTCGTAGGAAGTTGGTTACTTTTGAATTGCCAAATGTTCCTTCATTTGTATTTTTGGGTGATAAGATAATGGGTGGAATTCACTCATTTCGGCTTTGAAGGCTCGAAAGTTGTTGTCTCATGGATGTTTGGGGTATTTGGCGTGTGTTGTGGATAGATCACAAAAGGGTGTTGTGTTGGAGGATGTTCCTATTGTTCGTGAATTCCGGATGTATTCGCAGCTGATTATGATTTGCCTCCGGACCGGAGTTGGAGTTTTGTATTGAATTGTTACCAGGGACTACACCGATCTCAAAGGCACCTTATCGCATGGCACCACTGAATTGAAAGAATTGAAGGTACAATTGGAAGAGTTACTTGATCGAGGTTTTATTAAACCGAGTGTATCGCCGTGGGTGTGTTGTTTGTGAGAAAGAAGGACGGATCTTTGAGGTTATGCATTGATTATAGGGAATTGAATCAAGTGACCATTAAGAATAAGTATCCTCTTCCGCATATTGATGATTTGTTTGATCAACTTCAAGGTTCCGTAGTGTATTCTAAGTTTGATCTTAGGAGCGGTTACCATCGCTGAAGGTTCGAGCGGAGGATATTCCTAAAACAGCTTTTCGGACTCGTTACGGGCACTTTGAATTTGTGGTCATGCCTTTTGGATTAACCAACGCTCCAGCTGTGTTTATGGATTTGATGAATAGAGTATTCCTGCCCTATCTTGATTGCTTTGTGGTCGTGTTCATTGATGACATTTTGGTTTATTCTAAGTCCCGGAAGAGCATGAAAATCACTTGAGGTTAGTTTTGACGGTGCTAAGAGAAAAGAAGCTATTTGCTAAGTTTAGCAAGTGTGCCTTTGGCTTGAGGAAGTGGCTTTTCGGGCCACATTGTGTCAAAGGATGGTATAGCGGTTGACCCGACTAAGATTGAAGCAGTTGTGAGTTGGAAGAGACCAAACGTAACGGAAGTTCGTAGCTTTTGGGTTTAGCGGGTACTATCGGAGGTTCATAGAAGGGTTTTCTAAGATTGCAACCCCGTTGACTTCATTGACACAAAAGAATAAGGCTTTTGTTTGGAACGATAAGTGTGAAGTGAGCTTCCAAGAGTTGAAGAAGAAATTGACTACCGCGCCGCTTTAGCCTTGCCGAACGGTCATGATGGGTTGCTTATATACGGTGATGCTTCAAAGGAAGGTTTGGGATGTGTGTTGATGCAGAACGGAAGGGTTATAGCTTATGCTTCTAAAACCGACTCGTGTGAACAAAACTATCCGACTCATGACATGGAGCTAGCACGATCATTTTTGCACTTCACAAGTGGAAGCATTATCTCTATGGGGCCAAATTTGAGGTATATACTGATCATAAGAGCCTTAAGTACTTGTTTTCTCAAAAGGAGTTGAATAATAGGCAAAGGAGATGGATGGAAAGGTTAAAGGACCATGATTGCACCATTTTATACCATCCGGGAAGGCCAATGTGGTGGCCGATGCTCTTAGTAGAAAGGCTTATGTTTCTTGTTTGATGGCCCGGAATGGAGAATGCTTGAGGATGTTCGGGATTGGGGTCCTTGTATGTCTAGCCATGGGGTGATATTTGCCAATATTCGAGCTACTCCGATTTTACTTCAACGAATTAAAGAGACTCAGGAGAGTGATCCGGATTTGAAAAAGTTGATTGAGGGTTTAGATGGGGATAAGGCGGTGGATTTTTCTCGGAATAGTGATGGTGTTCTTTTGTTTCGAGGAAGAGTTTGTGTGCCGGATATTGAGGATGTTAAACGACAAGTTTTGGATGAGGCACATAAGTCTAGGTATACTATTCATCCCGGAGTACAAAGATGTATAGGGACTTAAAGAAGAACTTTTGGTGGAATGGAATGAAGAGAGAGATAGCTGAATTTGTTTCGAGGTGTTTGACTTGCCAAAGGGTAAAGGCGGAGCATCAACGACCAGCGGGATTGTTGCAACCGTTGGAGATTCCGGAATGGAAATGGGAGAACATCGCCATGGATTTTGTGACTGGGTTACCACGGACTCGACAAGGTCATGATTCTGTTTGGGTTATTGTTGATCGATTGACCAAGTCAGCCCATTTTCTCCCAATGGCAATGACTTATTCTATGGAGAGGCTTGCTACTTTGTATATCCAAGAAATTGTAAGGCTTCATGGGGTTCCTGTTAGCATTGTGTCGGATAGAGATCCTCGATTTACATCACGGTTTTGCGCACGCTTAATGCATTGGGTTCGAGGTTAACACTTAGTACAAAGATTTCACCCACGCAGATGGACGGTCCGAGAGAACTATTCAAACGCTTGAGGACATGTTAAGGGCTTGTTCTATGGACTTTAAAGGCAATTGGGATTCACATGTACCGTTGATAGAGTTTGCCTACAACAACGCTACCATTCGAGCATTGGTATGGCACCTTATGAGGCACTCTATGGAAGGAGGTGTCGTTCCCGATCTGTTGGGACGAAGTTGGAGAAGCGAGGTTGTGGGGACCCGATATGGTTCGCGAGTCGGCCGAGAATGTGAAGATTATTCGGGAGAGGTTAAGAACAGCCCAAAGTAGACGAAGAGCTACGCGGATAATAGGCGACGAGACCTTGAGTTTGAGGTTGGGGATCGTGTGTTCTTGAAGGTGTCGCCTCGGATTGGGGTTAAAAGATTTGGGAAGAAAGGAAAATTGACACCGAGGTTTATTGGACCTTTTGAGATTTTGGAAAGAATTGGGAATTTAGCGTATAGGCTTGCATTGCCACCTTGGATGTCGGGTATTCATGCCGTGTTTCATGTCTCAATGTTGAGGAAATACTTGTCGGACGCATCGCATATTTTGGAGTACGAACCGGTAGATTTGTCGACCGACCTCCTATGTTGAAGAACCCGTGAGGATACTTGACAAGAAAGAGCACATTTTGAGGACCAAGACTATCCATCTTGTGAAGGTTTTGTGGAGAAGTCACAACGTTGAGGAAGCTACATGGGAATTGGAACAAGAGATGCGTGAGAAGTATCCATCTTTGTTCGAGGAGATTGGTAAGTAAATTCGTGGGCGAATTTATTCTAAGGGGTGAGAATGTAACACCCGCATCATTCATAACATTTGTGTGCATCGTGTTTGTTTACTTTATTAACTATCATGGTCATTTCATGTATCATCTTCATCCTAGTGTGTTTGCATTTGAGTCAATTTCATACTTCTCATATGTATTGTTGGGTGTTTAAATCTTGCACTTATCCGTTCTTGATTTGGATTTGTATTCTCAACCTGGTTAGAGGTTGTTTTGTTGGGTTTCTTTTATGTCTTGGACATGGTTTGAACTTAGAATCACTTTGGAACATTTTGGGACACTTTGGTATGCAAAAATTCTTCCCGAGCCGCGCCTTAGCGCCATTTTAGCGCCTTAGCGCGCAACATTCCGATTTTGGGACAGTAGGTAGCGCCTTAGCGCCTAGCGCCGTGGCGCGCAGCGCCTTAGCAGCGCCCTAGCGCCTAACCTTCTGGAAATTTTAAAATCCGGCGTAGCGCCTTAGCGCCTAGCGCCTTAGCAGCGCCTTAGCGCCACTACGTTGTCAGCTTACGAGATTTTAAGTTTTGACCAGTTTGACTCCAAATCAATGGCTAGGATTGAGCCACGACCTCCACCCCTTTGACCAGACCTTGTAGGCCCTTAAAACACCATGGGAGACCTGAACTTCCCTCCATTTCACCATTGTCATCTTCAACACTTAGAGAAAAGATTGAGAGAATTCTTGAGAGAGAAAGTGAGCTAGTTTGCTCAATTCTTGTCCAAATCACAATCCAACTTCACCATTGTGGAGCTATCAACTAGGAGAACACAATCCTTGGCTTGCATGTGGGTTTCTTAGAGATTTTTCTTGGTTGAAATTCTTCAAGAGGTAAGCTACTACCCCTCTCCTTCTCTAATTATGTCTTGTATGACATCTTAGCCTTGTAAAATGGCACTTGTATGTTGAAATCAACATGATAGAGTATGTTTTGTTGTTGAGCCATGTGGAATTCGTGGATGACATATTTTGCATGTTAAAAGACTTGTTTTGTCTTGGTTGATACACATAGAAATGGTATCATGTGTTAATATTGAAGTATAAATGACTTCTCTTCGATTCGAACTCATTAGAAACAAATAAAGACTCTAACGGAGTCAAATAGGTTTTCATAATTGATGAGACCACGTGTGTGAATTGGGGATTCCGTTGTGATACGAGAGCTTTGTCGGGAAAAATTAGTTACCCGAAATTATGCATAATGTTGTTGTTTAATTCTCGTAAATACTATGAGATGATTGATTATGTGAGTAGGATTATTATAACCTACTTGAGACATTTATGTTAAATATTGTTGTGCTCCACATTTTGGGAGTTTGATTTGTTGTTGAGAATGTCAAGTAAACATCTACTTGTACATTTGTATGTCCATGGATTATTTGTTGGCGGTGTATTGACGCCGATTATTGCGGAGCCGGGGCTACGTAATAGTTGAAGGCCAATATACGGGCCTCGCCTTACCGTTGGCCGCGGTAGGGGCATAGCGCCATTTGTTGTATGGAATAAACGCAACCTTGGTAAGCTATTCCGTGGTTGATTCTTGGGTTGTAGGGACTAAGATCACCCGTCGACGTGAATACAGAAAATGGTTCACACAGTACTGGTTATTGAGTATTGGTTAACGGTTTTGATTCGTCGATCGAGCACGTCAACAACGGCTCCTACATTGGTATATTATATGTTGGTTGGTTGGAAGTATTGGGTATATTGGAGGTGTACCTCAATACCGTATCCTTTTAGAATGTGTTTACTTATCGCACTTATATGGTTCCTACATATGCGAATGTTGGTCATGGTTTCCAACTGGTATGGGTCGGTTGGCGATCGTTGAGCCTCTCGTGTAGTGTAGGGTAACGTGTTGTTTTGAGATGCTTATATTGCTATGCATGAAGATTGATGTAATCTTGTTATAGCCTCGTATTACTTGTTCTTATTATTGTCTTGCATCTCGTATGACATATTGTTGCATTAGTAGCTTATTGAGTTTTAAACTCACCCCGTTCAATGTTTATTTGTTTTCCTTAGATCACGGTCCGGCGAGGAACCCTTAGTTGAGTCTTGGCTTCGTCTCGGCGTTTTCGCAGTTGTTCTTTTGAGCATTGGTATTTATTTTGGTGAGGCCGAGGGAATACAATGTTACTTAAACTTTGTAATGTTGGGTAGTGTGTGGTCTTTATGACTGTAATATTCTTTTGTTTGTGCCGACACGGTTGTCGTGCGTGATGTATTTATTAACATTCGTTACTTCCGCATACTCGATTTGCAGTTGTTATGGTTCTCCGAGCTTGTTGCTCGTGGAGGTTTATGTTATATGTTTGATTTTAAATTCAAACCAAGTTTTAAATCAGTTCAGTTCCGGCTTGTTATTAATGTCGATGATGTGTTGACATGGCTTTCAAAGAAAAGTATCGCACGTGCATTACAGGGTTTTGTGCATATGCTTCATACTTGCATCTTCTGCACATGGAATTTCATTAGGCGTATTTCATGAGTCCCGCTCGCGGTCCGACTCGGGATTCCACGTAGGAGTCCGGGTGCGGGTTGCGACAGTGCCGCCCCTATTTCCCCAAAAAAAAAAAAAAAAAAAAAAATAATAATAATAATAATAATAATAATAATAATAATAATAATCAAAATCAAAATCACTCACCCAATACCCAAACCACCTAAGCTATGGATCCTATCCTTGCAAATAGCCAACTAAAGCTTTGATACCAATTGTAACGCCCTCCGAGATCCGATGTTGAACCCCAAGTCGGTGCTCCAAACTAAAAGGAAAAACTAAAGTCCACAGATGTGAACGAGCTACACAAGCTTAAATCCAAAACTATGCAGTCAAATACAAGAAAAAATGTGAGTTTCAAAAACTCGAACAACAACCACAACTAAATAAACCTCAACTGCTAAACATGCACCAGAGAACAATGCTAAGATAAACCCAACTATAAGAACCTCGACGGCTAAATACACGAGCCGGTGAAACAACAATACTAAAAGACCACGAGAAAACACGCTTTGGAAAAGTACTAATAAAATATCAACGGGCACAAGGCCACACCAAATCATGAGTCTGTAATCTAAAATTATAAAGTGCTACAACCGGCCCGACCTCGCGAGTCGGCCTCAAAAATACAAATCTAAAGAATACAAATATTTCTACCCAACATACTAAGTATACTTAACTTAGTTAAACCCACGATCTCACAATATAAGAAACAATAGGAAATGAAGATATGAATACAACTTGCTAACTCCAAGTCTCAGGTCTCACTGTGCTGGAACTTACAACCTACAAACTGAGGAAAATGTTTGGTGAGTCTAAAAGACCCCGTAAGTCACTATAATGTATTGAATGCTATGAATATTAATGCAACAGTAAACCAAGACCCTAAATATCACTAGTCTAGGGAGCAATTCTAGCTTACCTAACATCTCAACTATAAACCAGTAAGTCTAGGTATTAATTCCAACTTAACCATTAATCGACAAGTTGCTAAATGGGACTATATGGCTTGGAATTATGCACAACAATATAATAGGAAAATAAACATGTAATAGCACATAAGAGCAACCAACCCTATACTAACAAGAGGCTCAGTAGCCGCCTACCGTCCCATACCAGTTGGAGACCAAGACCAACAGTCGCTCATATAGGAAGCACATAAAGAGCGTAAAGTAACAAATAAAGGTGGATATGGTGGATTCGAGGTACACCTCCGAATCCCTTGTAACACTTCCGACCTTATGGCTCCATGAAGCCATAGCGGATGATTATGCTGCTGCTGTAGTACACCAATAACAAGGATAGACCAAAGAAATAGTAGTAGAAGATTGTGTTGCCGCTGCTGTACACAAATCACAAGGGACTGATGCTAGTATCCTAAAACAAAATAAATGTACCTGATCACGTCAAGCACGATCTACAAGTACTCATTGTGAACCATCTTTCGTATTCACATTGACGTATCGCTCAGTCCCCTACGACCTGAGACACATACAGATCTAGCTACTTATAAAGACTAAAGGACCAATGTTCGTATCCCAATGATCAATAAAAATGTCGACACATACACAATCGCCTTTATTCCGTACAACTATAGGGATAGAGAAACCTCTACCGTGGCCAATGGTAGGACGAGGCCCAGTATATTGGCCTTCAGCTATTACATAGCCCTAACTCCACAATAACCGAGCGTCAATACACCTCCAAAATACATATTCCAGTTGGACTCAATGCAATGCATAAGTAGATGTTTACTTGACATGTTAAACAATTCAAGGTGTGTTCTATTGAATAACATACCCAAATCAACTCAATGTGCTTCTAAATACAAAACACATAATCAATCATCAAAGTAGGATGATTGTCCTATCACATACTAAAACAATCACATCATGTTCATTATCACCGAACATGTAAACTAAACAAGACAATAGGCAAAGTAGGCCTATTGTACAACTCAACCAAATTATCTAAGTCTGCTAATGCTAGACTTCACAATTGCAACATATGTAAGTCTAATCATACTTACAATCATAAATTAACACACAATGAATATGTTAAACTTAGGATCTCTATGGTATCCTATAACTAAACAATCCACTCGATCTATGCTTATTATAATCTATTGTATTCCAATCACTTCACGAGTTAAGTCCATAACAACTCAACTCTAGTTCCCTTACCCTTATTGGGCGATAGATGGAGTAGCTCACATTATCAACTTGAAAATAGTACGTCATTGCCCATATGGTGACTAAATCACTCACGTCGTACGTCACACACATCGTACACAACTCATTGGTAACTTATGTGAAGTTACGAGTACATTTATAATCAATCAAAGCTTAGACGTAGGGTGTATATATAATCATCCAACCCGGTTCAAGTCGTTACGTGATCGATGAATATTGACTAGGTCAATTTAGGTCCACGTTCTCTAGATTCATAACCTCACTGATTAGTCATCCCACATCATAATGGAATAAACTACAACTTGTAGTGATTATACTACCCATTACTCAACTCTCTTTTTTTTTTTTTGGGAAACAGGGATGGCACCCTGCTAGATTTTATTGAATAGAAAGAAAAGATACAAACTTAAGAGGGACAATCAGCCTAGACTCAATTATACCCATTAATAAGTTAATCATTTTATTCGACGTGTACTTGCTATGTCCTATTTGACTCGCCAGAGTCAATCACGACTAGTGTCTAGTTCATATACTGTTTAATACTGTTCATTATATCCTATTGACTCCGTTAGAGTCTTTACCAATATTCAAAACATCGGGACAAGCCATAGTACCGTCCCTACATACCCATATCAATCACAATACTCAATATATAGAATGTCTATTACTCATAACAATCCCGTGAATTAAACGTGAGTTTATAAACGACAATTACCCCAATAATTTGATATATCCAAAGCCTAAGAATAAAGACCACAATGATTACAATAACTCTCAACGAGTCTATGCACTCGGAGACGATAACAATGACAACGACATTCACAATACAATTTCAATGAGTCTCTAACACTAGGAGACAACAGCTATAACATATAGAACAACAAGGTGTACTACAACAACTTCCACAAGTCCCTAATACTCAGAGACTACGAAATCAACAACAAATCATCAATTCTTTCCCCAATCATTATCCGAATTAAGTAAGCAATGTAGTATAACTTGACATCATTTGTAGGAACTAATCAAATATTTCTTCCAAGAAAATAACACAAAGATCATCAACTAGCACAACCTACATGTTTTACTCTTCCAATTTAACTCATAAACACAAAACATTATAGTTACTTACCTTAATGTCATAAATCCTTCAAGAAATTAAGATGGACTCAAATGTAAATGCATATCTTGATGACCTCTACACTGCTATGGAGCCCAATCGACGAGTCCACACTCGATTTAAGCTCGGACCAAGCTTTTCTTCCTCAAAACATTATTTTCTCTCTTAAAACGTGGGAGATGATGAGTGATTCGTGATTCCTCAATAGATTCGGGAATCTCTTCATCTAGAAATGTTCTCCTCATTGCCCTCTATGCTACGGCGAAATTGAATCATCGATCCGACATCCGAAGCTCAAGATATCGTGATTTCTTCCTCTTCTCTCTCTTTTTTCTCTCTCTAGAGTCTCTCTCTCTAATTTCTGGTTTGAGAACGAATTATAAGGGGAAATAAAGTTGTGTTCTCTAATTTAATCCATGGGTATGTGTTTGGTTCAATCCCGGGCTTGTTTGGACGTTTTAAACCACTTAAAAATATAAAAAATTGAGAAAATACGAAAACTGGGAAAACAGAGCTCGAGGTTGCGCGGTTGCCCTAGCGTATGTGGTCACCCAGGTGGTCGTCCAAGGCCCAAAATTTTTGATTTTCCAAAAATGCCTCCGTTTGATCCCGAAATGTCCCAAAATGATCCTAGGTTGATTCTAACATCAAATCAAGGTCAAGGCACACTCCGAACACACTGTATCATCCCGCATTGATGCTCGAATGATGAAAAACTTAAGTCATGAGTGTACACAAAGGTGAACATGGAGAACAACACCCAAATCGACTCGACGTACTGGTTAATGATAAGATTGACATGCTCATCAATCGTGAGTGATTCTAAACTAAGTTAGGTCACTTAAACGTGGGGAATATGCCAAGTATACAAACGCTAATCGATGTCGAGAATAGTCTTGAACAAATACAGAGTGCCCCCTAAACATAGATTAAATCACATGTCGAACACGGACTACAACTTAACACATCACGCTTTGCAAGCTTGACAACTAATATTTTGAGGGTTTCAAGGTCGATACGAAGTGGCTATAAGTGAACTAGGATGGAAGTAGGGTCGGGGCCTTACACTTTCCATTGCTTCTCGCTTGTTTCCCATTGGCTAGACGAAACACAACCATCGTCGGTGAAAAACCCAGCCTATCCCGACCATTTACCCACCGCACGATAGACCAACGTAATGATAGCTTCACACAACTGTATCGAGTTCTCGCCTCGAGTCGCCATTTCAAGTTGTCGTTTGGTGTTCGCCGGGATTGAAGATGGATTCGATGGGATGATGTTTTCACCGGGATCGCCGTTTGGTGTTCTTCAAAAATTAGGGTTGGGACTCTGGGTTTATGAAAATAAGGGGAATGTAAAAAGGGTTTTAAATTAATTCGATGGTGGGGATGGGTTGTCAACGTCAATAGGCTTTGATTGTCCACCGTATCAATCTTCATCTCTTTCATTGTTTTTGCACAGCGTAATCTTTCATCTCTCACATCGTTTCAATACAGCCCATATTATGTAATTGATTCGTCATCTATTCCTCTCTCTCTCTCTCTGATTCACTATCTCCAAGATCTGTTCAATTAATTTATATACAAACATTTTGAATTTTCCTTAAATAAATTATGCAATTGTGTCTTGCTAAATGGGTTGGTTTCGAAATGGAGTTCAAAATGGGTGTCTTGGGAAGAGCAAGATTTATGCCAAGAAAAGGAAACGGAGAGGGAGCAGGGATTTTGGGTTTAAAGGAGTGTTTTGGTGTAGGAATCCAGAGTGGAAAAGGTTGTGGCTAAGCAAATCTCAGCCACCATTGAAGAAAGCTCCAAGCTCTGTTCTCTGCCTATGGATTATCTTCAACCTTAGAAACCCAGTTGTGTCTTTCTCTGCCTATGGATTTTGGTGAGTGTGTGTATGTGAGAGAGAGAGAGAGAGAGAGAGAGAGAGAGAGAGAGAGAGAGAGAGAAAGAGTCAATGTTATCTTCAGACGCTACTCCCTTCACCCAACAAACCCTCCCCAATATCCCACCTGCCTACAATAGTCTCACACCACCCCAACCCACATACTCACTCAGTCACCACCACCACCACCACATTATAGTGAGAGAAACGTAACACAAATCAACCCCATGTGTGTCTTTTTCTTCCATTGCAACACAGGTGTGTATTTAATTTGTCCAATCATTCCATTGGAAATGCATTATACATGAATGATACATAAATGCACAATTGCCCAAGTGTGCACCATCGTGGAAGAATCGTTAAACTCGCTGTCAGGATGCACATGAACTAAGATAACATTGACTCTCACTTTTTCTTCCATTGGAATTAACTCAAACGTAGCCCAAATCAACCCACACCACTTTTTCTTGTTACATGGAATCTTTTTCTTCCATTCCAACCCAGGTGTCTTTCTCTGCCAGTGTATTTCGAGCATATTGAAAAATAATAGACGGAACCTTTAACGGCAGCAGGAGGGGGGAATCTAACCAAGAAATGCAACATGTAGGACCAAATGAATATGTTTTAAGGAGGTAGGATCAAACGAATAGTTGGGTCAAGTCGAGGGACCAAAAAATATTTTAATTCTACTATATATACACATGACTAGCAAAAGAACAACAATCCTTATAATTGCTATGTCTGAATTCCACGTATGGTAACCTGGCATCACTAACTAAGCATTTTCAGTTCCCGCAAATTAAATAAAAAATAAGGAAAGAGGTAAGTCAAAGACTTAGTAAGTTACCACTATGCAACTACTTGACATGCTGGCATACATAACTACATTATACATTACGTGATGAATAATAATCTCAATAGCACGCCACTGTATAACAACACAGTCATGATAGCATGCCACTCTACACAAGCAACATATATGGGGTTTCTTCACAAATGGCCCGGTCAAACATTACAATATCTTATTTGGCCTAACTTATTCCAAAACAACTTATATGACCTCTTTTTATTTGAAAATCCCAAAATACCCTTTTTTTAATGACTCAAACATAGTTTAAACGATTCACGGAGTCGTTTAAACGATAAACGGATTCGTTTAAACAATTAGCAGATTCGTTTAAACGATTCATGGATTCGTTTAAACGATTAACGGATTCGTTTAAACGATTCACGGATTCGTTTAAACGATTAACGGATTCTTTTAAACGATTCATAGGATTGTTTAACCGATTCAAAGGGAGATGATGAGAGGAAGACGGAGGAAGACAAAGATAGGGTTTCATGGTAGTAGATGGGAGGAAGACGGAGGAAGACTTACAAGATCCATGGCAGTAGAGGGAGACGATGTGGTCGGAGACAGAGGAAGACGGCGACGATGTCGTTAGAGATGGGAGGGGGAGACGGAGGAAGACGACGATGATGGGAGGAAGACGGCTGTAGTTTGGAGATTTGAGAGAGAGTGAGACTGAGTTAGGTTTTAAGGGCTTTGGGGTATTATAGGAAGTTTGTGTTAACTTTTAGTCAAAGGCCATATAAGTTGTTTTATCGTTTCAAAAGGTTGTACTTGATATATACCATCAACATATATTCATACTCTATATGAACAATTGGATAACTAGATCACAAGATAACTAGATCACTAGATAACTAGAGTAGATAACTAGATCACTAGATAACAGTTTATTAAAAATATGTAATGTGATTAGTATCAAATTTTCTCAATACATGTTTTTCCGTTTACGAGAAAGATTTTACATGACATATATGAGATCAATATATTTACATTATTTAGAGCCCGTTTGGTCGAGCGTTTTGGCCAAAACGTAGGGATAAAACGCAGCTTATTTACAAAAAATGTGTTTCAATATCGCGGCAAAAACGCAGCAAAAATGCACGCGTTTTAAAACTGAATTCCCAGCTTTTTCCCAAAATGCAGGTTTTAAAACGCTCCTAGGAAAAAAAAGCTGCGGATTGAAGTGATATCCCAAACGTATTTATAAGGAAAGACCTCCGTTTTTAAAACATTAAAATGCTGCGTTTTTAAAACACTGTATTTTGTAAACGCTGTACCAAACGGGCCCTTAATCTTAAATGTCATAAAATATAAGTTGCTCCCTTTTCTTCTTCATTGAGAAACTCAAAAATAAATTACAAGATTTTATTGTCTTAGCTTTAAAAAATTTACAAAATTTTATACTTAAACCATTAAAACGAAAGAATTATAGAGGGAAAAGCAAGTAACTCTAGTATTAAATAATAAAAAATGTAGTTTTCATAATATAATTTTTTGTTCAAGAAAAAATGATATGGAGGAAACAGAAAAAAAAATTGTAAAATAACGTTCATTAATGCTAAAAACTTTAAATATTAGTTTACAGAAATAAAAAGACAAAATTATCTTTGAAAAATTGAACAAGTGCCAATCGATCACTTGATTATTTAATGTAGACAAAACACACGATCGGGCCACTATAATTTGGGAAATATTGTAATTCGGTCACTGATTGTTTAAAAATATTATTTGGGCCACTGTACTTTAATTATTTTGCAAGCGAGCCCACCAGAACATAAATTTTAAATGAAATCCTTATTTTACCCCTATCTTCGTTCTCATCTCCCTTAATGAAGACATGGGTAAAATAGAGATTTCATATAAAATTAACTTGCTGGTGGGCTCGCTTGCAAGATAACTGAAGATAAATAACCAAATAATTTTTCAAACAATTAATGGCCGAATTGCAACCTTCCCTAAAGTACAGTGACCCGATTATGTATTTTGTCTTTAATGTACATCATAATAAAAGATGGATGGAAGGACAATCTGATTTTAAAAAAAATCTAATTAATAATATTGGTCAAATAATGGAGTTTGATTATTTTTTTGGTCAACGGATTAAACTTCGAAATTATCACCAGGGTAGGGGCCATTTTTGAAATTTTCTAAAAAGTTAATTAAATTAAACGAAAGGAAAATGGATAAGAAAAAGAAAAAGAAAAAGAAATTGCCTATTGGTGGTCCTTGAATGTGTCTCGTGTAGTGAGTGTATGCGCACGTGCACGAGCATGGAGACTGCATACTCTCTTGAACCAAAAGAAAGTGATATCTGGTAACTACCAATTTGTTAGACAGATTGGACCAAATGCAGAGATCTTCGAGCCCCAAAAATCCTACTACCTCCATTTCTAAATAATCGTTTTTTTCTATTTTTTTTGTCAAATACTCTTTCCATCACTAAATTATTTTCTAGTTTGACCCGGTACACCAATTAAAAAAAAGTAATTGACTTGATTATTAATATTGATATAGCGTGTAGTTTCTTTTAGGGCAAACTACACAATTGGTCCCTGTAGTTTATGAGTTTTTTACTTTTCGTCCTTACACCTCGCAAATGATCCCTAAACTAAGGACCTTTTACACAAATGGTCCTTCTGTTAATTTTTAGCCGTTAAGTGGGTACATATGCCTCGCACGTGCAATTGAGAAAGGGTAAAATAGTCATTTTATCTTAAAAGTACAGGGACCAATCTTGAAATAAAAATTATGTGTTTGCTTTTATTGTTTCACTAGGTTTGAAAAAAAAATTTTGGCCATGGTTGTGAGTTGTAGTATATATTCTTCTTCACTATTTAACTGGTTGATCTGTGATTTAAAATTTTTTTTTTAAATTTATTTGGTTAAACTTCCCTCTTTTTTTTTGGCACAAATTTTACAACTTTACCATTCATGGTTAATCAATGATTTTTAAATTAAAAAATATATATTTTAATTTATTTAGTAGGGTGAACATTTAATTTGAAGACTATTTGAAATAACCTTGCAACTGATACCTAATAGTCAACACATGCCTGTTTGTGTGGTTTTTAATTATCACGATTTCTGCATGTTTGATCTGCTTCATGAAGTTCCTCTGCCCATTTCATTTGTATATGTCCTTGAGTGAAGTATAAGTAGAATGGGTAATTGTTATTATATTTCCCAGCTAGATAAAGGTCTCAGTTTGGATTGTAACTTGTCAAGCAATTTTAAAGTATTGAAATTGAGATTCACCCTCCTACTTGCCAGAAAGTATGGGAGAGGAAGAATAGTGATTTACAATGAGCTTCCATTAAAGCTCTACCTCCAAGAACGGTGAACACCCCCACTTGACTCTGTGTTTCCAAAGGAGTAAAAGACGGTGATTTACAAGTTGCCATTATGAAAACCCAAGTCCCAGATCAAATTGCCGCCACTAAATAAATAATCCAATTCACTATTCCGATACATGTTATCAAAGAATCACAAAAACCAGAACATACCCATACCGACCTCGCCGCCGAAAGGGACAACCTCCTCTGCCTCGTCCCCACCGCCGCGTTTGCACTCGTTTTTGGAACCAATTAAACCCTTCACCATGTTCATAGGCAGATGTTACCTCGCGACAACGAAGGTGAGAAATCAAATGGAGTATGGAGCAGATCTAAGGAGCACCGGCGATGGCGAGAAATCAAACGATTTGAGAAGATCTGGGTTTTAATTTGGAACTAGGTTCAATTTTTGATTTGGTGTTTGACTTGGGTTGATTTGTAAGCATCAGTTGTCTGTGTAAGCGAGAGAGAGAGAGAGAGAGAGAGGGAGAAAGAATGTGGAGAGTACAAATTTATTGTTTTAATTTTTATATTAAAATGACAATGGCATGAGGAAGATTTTTAAAGTTTAAGTAGGTTTTATCTTTTGAGTTTAATTTTTTTTTTTACAAGTGGTCCTTGTACTTTTTATATTAAAATGACAGTTTTACCCTTGTTAAAGATCACGTGAAAAGCACATGCCTTGATTTAACGACAAAAAACTAACGGAACTCGACGGAAGGAACGATTGCGTTCAATTTGGTGGTACAAGGACGACTGGCAAAAAATTTTTTGTACAGGGATGAAATGCAAAAAACCCTAAAACTACAGGGACCATTAGTGTAGTTTGCCCTTTCTTTTAATACTCATATGTATGTAGCACATAATTAATGTATGAAGAAAAAGTAAGGATAAAATAGTAAAAGTGTTGTTCTAAAAAAAACTTTCACACAAGACAATTATTTTAGGACCGACAAAAAAGAAAAGTAAGACAATAATTTTGGGACGGAGGGAGTACAATGTTATTCAAATACAAAATTGACATATATCTATTTATTTTTTCAAAATCATAAAAAACATTTTTCATAGTATTTTTAAAATACTACGAATTCCGTGTTTTGTAATTTTGAAATAAATAAAAAATACACAATAAATTTGCGTTTAAAAAATATCATGGTTAACCAAAAAAGTCAAACATGTCGATAATTAGGAACTAAGAAAAACTTTTAAAAACATTATATATGGTATATTTTTGGTTTCAAAATAAGTATTTTTTATATTATTTTGGGGCTTTTGAAATGAGTGTGCTATTTTTTATTATTAAGAAAGTATCTTAAACAAATACTCCCTCCGTCCCTTAATTATTATCTTGTTTCCACCCGAAACACGGATTAAGAAAAAATAATTGACTTGATTGTTAATATTGGTATAATGTGTAATTTTCTTTAATGTTCATGTGTATGTAGTCCATAAATAAAGTAAGGGTAAAATGGTAAAAGTGATGTCCTAAAAAGAAAAATTTTTAAATAAGACAATTATGCTGAGACGGATAAAAAAAAAAGACAATAATTTAGAGATGGAGGGAGTAATTCATATATTTATTATTAATTATGAGATGAAAAAATAAGAAAGATACATTAATTTGACACAAATAAAAAATACTTTAAAGGTATTAAAGGAAAATTAGATAGAGTCGAAAAAGTATTCAATGTCCCTATAACATGATATAGCATACATGTGGTGCACTATACCACATAATCATAGCATGTTCCGAAACCATAAAATATTTTCTGGATAAAGTTAAGGGCAAACTACACAAATGGTCCCTGTAATTTTAGTATTTTTTGCATTTCATCCTTACACCTCGAAAATGGTCCTGAACCGTGACTTTTTACACAATTGGTCCTTCCGTCCACTTCTGTTAGTTTTTGGCCGTTAAGTATGTACATGTGCTCTGCATTTGCATTTGAGAAAGGGTAAAATAGTCATTTTATTTTGAAAAGTACAGGGACCAATTTTGAAATAATTAAAGCCAAAGAAATCAATGACATTGCCCAGGACACCATACAATAAATAAATTAATAAACTAATTATAAAAGAATAAATACTTACTCCGTTTCTAAATAATTGTTCTGTTTGACTAGCTATACAATTTTTTGTAAAAAAATTTAATTGATTCTATTATAAATATAGATATAATATGTAAATTTTTTTAAAGCTCATATATATGTAAAACATAAATAAAGTATGAAGAAAAAATAATTATAAAATACCCACATTTTTTTAAAGAACAAGTAAATTACTCTAAATATCCACATTTTAAAACAGATTATAAAAGGCAAATTTTCACTCTACAAACCAAATAAAGAAAAAAGAAAAGAGCAAAGAGAAAACCAGATAATACTTTCATTACTCTATGAAAAAAAGTGAAAAAAAGTGTAAATAATAATTTCATCACTCCAAATACCCACGGTTTTTCATCATCATCTATCTTAGCTTCCATATACTCACTCCAATGTGCCGGTTCCAGCGCCGAACCCCCCGCCACGCTGGGCGAGTTCACCATCAACGGCGACCAGGGTCTTGACTTTTATGACGTTAGCCTCATCGACGGCTACAATCTCCCGATGCTGGTGGTGGCGAAAGGCGGTAAGGCGGCCAACTGGGTGTCGGTGGACTTGAACGGGCGTGTCCGGCGGGGTTGAGGGTGGCGCTTGAGAATACTAGTCGGAGTGTGGCGTGTAAGAGTGCGTGTGAGGCATTTGGGGATCCGAGATTTTGCTGTAGTGAGGCGTTTAATACGTCGGACACGTGCCCGCCGTCGGAATACTCGCATTTCTTCAAGCACGCTTGTCCGCGTTCTCAATATGATCCAACTCCCATTCTGTTTCCTTAAACCTAACTTGGGATTCTTTTGCTGCTTTGTCTACAATAGGGTCCCACAACTCCAGAAAACGTAATGCATACCGATCAATTGGACGTAGCTAACTCTCAAAAGACAAGATCGTCTGCCTGCTCCTGCTGCCGCTGCAGCCATCTGCTTGACATCAGCATCATGTCAACATTATCCTCTTTACCAGCAATAATGATAGCTTTTTCTTCATTGGGATCACTCACATTTAAAATTTACCCATTCTCTTCGATTAATGCTGTAATCAAGCCACAATGATCAATGCATTCATCAACTTTCATGTCTTCATCATTAACAAGCTCGTCATCTTCCGGCCTCACTATGGCTTCTTCAGTAAACTCTTGATTGTCCATAGCCTCCTCCTACTAAACTTTCTTGAGTGAAGTTTTATACGGAATGACTGCTGGTGAGTGAAGTTTTATACGGAGCTTGGTGAATGAAGTTAAATACTCTGTATTTCTTTTTCAGTCGTGGTCACCATTGCCGGAGAAGAATACCAGCCCAAATTTCACGGTTGGTCCCTGTACTTTCATAGGTAAAATGACAATTTTGTCCTTGTTCAAATTCACGTGGGGAGCACATGTCAACATTTAACGGAAAAAAATTAACGGAGTTGGACGGAAGGACCAATTGCGTTCAATTGGTTGGTACAAGGACGACTAGCAAAAATTTTTTTTATACAAGGACGAAATGCAAAAAACACTAAAACTACAAGGACCATTTGTGTAGTTTGCCCTAAAGTTAACCACTATTTTAAAACTCCAACATCCATTTCAGAAGGAGGAAGAGAGTAAAAGATTACTTTAAAAAGTAGCTCATCTTGGACCATCTCTCTCAGCTTAATATTTAATTTTTCCAAGTAAACTAGTCAAATTCCAAGACAGGACCATATGTTTTAAGGCAAAAATTTATATTCTCAATGCATATGTAAACGGGAAATTTGGATCTTATTAATGTCCCAATACTTTGGATTCAACACTTTTACGAAATACTATAATCGAAATCTGTCTTTTAGTCATAAATAATGACCCTCAATTCTAAGGCCCCATGTATACCGTTTCTAGCTTTAAAAAGGTGAATATTGCCTTTGTTTGGTGGCATGCGGACAATTTAAAGTGTTGATTTTGATTAACGGAAAATACATGTATACTCTCAGGGGTATGCTAAACAACGCACCCAAAAGTGCTAAACAACGCACCCTTATTTATAAAATTACCAAGCTACCCTTAAACTTAAAAAAATTTTAAAAAACAAAAACTAACTTAACCCCCCTCCCCCACCCCTCATTTAAACTTTCTCTCATTCTATCTTCACTTTTTCTCTTCACTTTCTCTTACTTTCTCTCACTTTCTCTCATTCTCTCCACTTTTCTAACAAAAATCCTATATTCCTTCAACATTTACTCAAAGAAAAAAGGTACGTTTCTTTATAATTTTTGTAATCTTTTATTAAATGTATTAGTTTGAACTAAATGAACTGAAAAAAAAAAAGAAATAAAAAATCGAATTTTAGAGGGCCGGACCGGCTATGCAGGAAAAGAACCGGGCCGGCTATGGAAAATGAGCACCGGGCCGGCTATATTTAAATAAGGCCGGACCGGCTATATTTAAATATAACCGGCCGGCTATATTTAAATATAACCAGCCGGCTTCCTTTTTTTTTTTTTTGAAATAATAATGATGTTCCTATTCCATTATTTTTGCTATATTTTTGTTAGATTAAATTGCTTTATTATTAACTTTTTAAATTGCTATATTTTTGTTAGATTAAACTTTATAAAACATAAATTTAAAACATAAATAAAAACATAAATTGCTATATTACATTATTGATTATTTAAACATAAATTTAAACTTTTAAATTGTTAGCTATATTTAAACATAAATAAGAACATAAATTGCTATATTTAAACATAAATAAAAACATAACTTTTTTTATCGATTATATAAAACATAAATTGATATATGTTTGTTGTTAGATTAAATTTTTGTTTTACGTAAATTTTATAATTCGCTAATTGTTATTGTCATTTATTTATTTTATAATTTTGTTTTACGTAAATTTTGTTAGCTTATTAACTTGTTATTGTTAATTTTAGATGTCGAGTTGGTGGCGGGCGATGGTGACCAATCGGACAGAGCTTATAGCGGAGGTCAAGGATCGCATAGTAGCTGCATCCGCCCGAGCCAAAGCAAGTAAGAGGCGAGGCGGGATAGTCGCAGCCTCCACCGATAGTTCATCATCCAACTAGTGTCACTCGTGAGCGGACTCCACCGGCCTTTTCGACGGTCATGGATCATTTCATTCTGGTGGTCCTTCGCCAATGGCCGAGAGTGATTTGGCGCCGAACGTGAATTAGAGGTAATTGGACCTCAACTGCGCCGGGTCCTTCGCTAGTAGTCGCGACAGTTCGAGCATGAGGCCCGGAAGGGAAAGGGTGTGATGAGTGCTTCGCATTTTCGCAGTTGCATCGCACCTATCGATGCGATGGGAGACACCGACGATGACTCGATGATGATGATGACGACGATGACGACGACGACGATGACGACGAGAATGTTGCTATTGGTCGAGGAGGTCGAGGTCGTGGGCGTGGGCGTGGCGTGGTCGTGGACGGGACGAGGAGTTGATACCGATGATGATGAGTGGATGTTATTCGATTCACATCCGGGGGCCCGCCACGCCGACCGTGCTTTTCTTGGCCATATTGCGCATGCAATATGGAATGGCGAGGTAAAATAAATTATTTTCACGCATAATTTTGATTATTGTTATCAATATATTTTGTATGAGATTGGTAATGATAATTATTAAATGGGTGATATTTTTTTTAACAGAGCGGCAAGTGTTGATTTGTCATAATGCCGATCGCCTTACTAAATGGGTGATATTGTGCCGACGCACGAACGACCTTATTAACGGTCCGGGCTAGGACACTTGAGGCGTGCATGTTTCAAAGACCTAAACATGCCTTTGATTTCTGCGTTTGTCGAGCGATGGCACCGGAAACGAACAGTTTCCATCCGCCATTTGGTGAGATGTCTATCACTCGCACGATGTGCATTACATTCTACGGATTCCTTGCAGGAATATTTTCATCCCGAACACATCAATCTCGGGAATCAAGGGTCACTGTCGGCCCTATTAGGAATGACAATGTCGAGATCGCCCAGAAGTCGAGCGGCATTAAGTTCAACTTGTTGATGGAACGTCTAAGCCCGTAAGTAGTTAGTCCAAGAAATAGGGCGATGGGTTATATCATGTGGTCACCGGGTGCAACATTATTTTTGGACAAGACCCGAACCGATTGATCGGCATTATTTGCCCTTGTTGGCGAGCTTAGCCGACGTTTCTGGTTATGCGTGGGGTGCAGCTACCTTAGCATATTTATACCGCCAGCTGGGAATTGCTTCTATGGCGAATACCGCCCAAATTGCAGGGTGTTTGACGTTATTGCAGGTGTATAATTAATTATTGAAATTTAATTATGTAATTTTTTTGTAACATATTTAATTGACACTTGTTTTTAACACATTTAATTGGCACTTTTTTCAGACTTGGATCTACGAGTACTTTCCTGCATTTAGACCGAGCAGGAGGCAAGGATGGACGCCGAACTTGCCGTGTTCGTTGAGATGGGCCCCCACCGCGACACCTAGGACGTCACGCAACGCTAGAGTATAGACGTGCACTAGATCGCTTATCTGCTGACTTGGTACGTATTTTATTTATTTTCGTAAGCATTTAATAGAATATTTTATTAATGATGTTTAATTATTTTATAATACAGGTGACGTGGACCCCATTCCATGTGAATCCGACCGCGGAAGTCCCAATTAGTCTTTTCTCGGGCATAATTCATTCCAAGGATATTACCGAGTCGTACATGCCCGATCGATGCCTACGACAGTTTGTGCCTCTCAAATTTCGATCCGCTTCGTCCAACTCTCCGTCATATTTGTAAACCCCACCCCTCTCACATCCAAACCACAACCTTTTACATCCGTTCGCTCTTGTTTTCTGCCTTGAATTCTTTAGGTGCATATTATGTTCTTTTCCTACTGCTCGAATCCAAGCTTCAACTTCTTCTCGACTGGCAAACACATCATCAGTCGCAAAAAAATGTGACACGTCAGGGAAATCTTCCGTATCATCATTAACGATATGAATACCCTGCAAATAAACATAATGTAACATTAAAAAAAAAATAATTATCCATGTATTGAATTAAAGTATGTTACTTCATTTGTATATCACTTATTTGTATATAGTGTAATTATATAAAACATAAAAAATAAACATAAAATAAAATAAAAATAACCAAGACTTTAATTTACAAAAAAAAAACAAATAAAAACATCAAGCCAACACACTTTAATTAAAGTATGTTATTTTATTTGTATATATAGTGTAATTATATTTATAGTTATATTTAACATATTTAACATAAAAAAACAAACATTAAATCATAAAATATAAATAACCAAGACTATTTAATTTACAAATAATAATAAAAAAAAACCAATACACTTTAATTAAAGTATGTTTTGTATATATAGTGTAATTATATTTATAGTTATATTTAACATATAAAACAAAAAAAAAAAAACAAAACAACACAATTTTATTTACAAAAAAAAAAAATAAAAATAGACAAGGTGGGCCGGGCCGGTTTTATTCAATATGGCCGGACCGGCTATATAACAAATGGGCCGGGCTGGCTTATTTGTTATATAGCCGGGCCGACTATAATGAATAGGGCCGGACCGGTTGTCTTTAATTAGGGCCGTTCCGGCTATTTTTAAATAGAGCCGGACCGGCTATGAATTCCAAAAAAAAAAAACCCTAATTTAAATGAAAAATATTAAATTAAATTGAAAAACGTACCGTAAAATAGCTATCTGCGGTAAAATTGACATTATTGTTGTAATCCATATCTCCGTATATCAAGATTTAGATTGAAAAGAGGGAGAAAGTGAGAGATAAAGTGAGAGTGAGAGTGAGAGTGAATGTGAGAGTGTGAGAGTTAAAGTGAAAGTGAGAGTGAAAGGTGAGAAAAACTATTTATACTTGTTTTACCTTAGTTTGTTTTTGTAAACAGTACATTAAGAAACAGTACATTAGATAAATAGTTTATTAAATTTGTCCGAACAAATAAAATCTAATTGCACTAATATATATTAATTAAGATCCTTAATCATTTTTATCTTTCATACTAATCAAGGGCGTTTTTGTCATATTTTAAAAAATTCATTAAAAAGGGTGCGTCGCTTAGCACTATCGGGTGCGTCGTTTAGCGCCCATGTACTCAAATCTTGATTACCTCCCCCCCCCCAAGCTATGATCCAGAATCAAATTCATTCGTTATCGGTTATAAGAAGGTAAAACACATAATCGGATTACTATACTTTGAGTATGGTTGCAATTCGACCACTGATTGTTTGAATATATTATTCGGGCCACTGTACTTCAGTTATCTTGCAAACGAACCCACCAGAACGTTAATTTTAAATAAAATTATTATTTTACCCCTGTCTTCGTTCCCATCTCCCTTAATGAAGACAGGGGTAAAATAGAAATTTTATTGAAAATTTATGTGCTAGTGGGCTTGCTTGCAAGATAACTGAAGTACAGTGACCCAAATAACATTTTCAAACAATCAGTGACCGAATTACAATCTTCCCCAAAATACAGTGGCCCGAAGAAATGACCCTCAAAATCACTTGACCAAAGGCCAATTGGTTAAATATTGATTTTTTTCTTACTTCGATATGAGCATTGTTACGACTTTGTATTTAGAACAAGGTTTTGATGCTGCTAAACAGGATAATTTATTCTCCAAAAATTATTAGGACTTTTGTAAAAAAAGTTTTGTCAACAGAAAATCTCAACACATAAACGGTTATTACATAACCGTTTGATTTACACTCCATAATCAAGCTTCAAAGAAGATCAGACTTGCTGTAAAAGAGCTAATAGAAGTTAGTTGTATCGTTCCATTTAAACAACTTAACACACAAACTGTTAAAATGCTTCAAACAACAATCTATAGAAACAACAATCCATATCAACAACTATCAAAACGAACATCTAATCAGTAAACACCTATTTATGCAGAATGACAAAGTTGTTTCTAAGCTATTTATCAGAATGACAAAACTGTTTCAAAGTCAAAAACAATTATCTCTTTGAAATAGCTAACGCAAAAACATCTAAGAGTCCGTTTGGTGCAACGCTTTTAAAACGCAGCATTTTCAAAACGTAGCGGTTTAAAAAACACAGCGTTTTTAAAACACAGTTTTTTTTCTTATAAATGTATTTGAGATATTACTTCAAAACACATTTTTTTTTCTTAGAAGCGTTTTGGGAAAAAGCTGGGAATTCTAGCGTTTTAAAACGTAGATGCTTTTTGAAAACGCAGCTTTTTCTGCAGCAACATTGAAACACAATTTTTTTTAAATAATCTGTATTTTATCCCTGCGTTTTGGCCAAAATGCACGACCAAACGAACTATAAGTCTCTAACAACCACGTTTGCACAAATCATTCAGAAGAATCATTGCTACTTAAAGACTCAATCATTGGAAGGAATGAAGTCGTTGTGAAGACTTAACTACAAGATAAATAGCAAGTTGAAAAAGCAAGTCAACTGACACCCAACAAGTTCTTATCACAAGTTGCGAGACAAGTTGCATATTCTAGCCGTTATCCACCGACTATAAGGACAAAGATTTCTTCACAAAACAAGTAAGAGAGGTATATTGAAAGAAAGGCTACTAACAACATAGAAATTCTTGTATTTGATAAAATAAGAAGACTATAAATGAAAATATACAAGCAGCAAAACCAAGTTAAATGTTCATCAAGGAAAAATTATATCAAAGTTATACATCATCAATATTGCCTCTACATCATTCATCTCAAGAGATCTCAAGAAATCACTAAAGAAACAAGTCTAGAGAAGAAAGACTTATAAATACTGTCAAGAAGAGATAATTGTTTCAATAGAGTTATCCCATTTAGAGTAAGGAAAGAGAAGAGATCTACATTAGAGATTCTATCTAACTATCAAGAGTCACTCAAAGAAAGTACAACCAACCAACTTTGTGTACTTTGTAAGTTATTGTTAGGATCTTACATTTATTAAGTTTTGATGTTATAAAACTAAGTTAGTATAATTTCCCATAAAATAGTTTATTAGGCTAAATGTAGAAAAAGCTATTGTCCAAAGAGAACAAACAAGTAAGATGAAGCTCGCATGAAGCATGAACAACTAAGATCTACAAAGGAACAAAATAGTTATGACTCAGTAGTGAACAAAACTCAGCAACATGCTACGTACTGAACATTCATTGGATAGATTGCTAGTGAGTCAAAGTCTAAAAGAATAATCGAGAACCCTGAAGGAATAATATTACCGCAAATGGACAGCAAGTTTCATGACACACAAACTGCACTATTAGCTGGAAATTGATCATCTAGACGTTATACAAAATTTGGATTTAAACAAAAACTTTCCAAGGAATGCCTATATTAAGGAAAGTCTCTCACTAAACTGTTCCTGATGAACCATTTTGGGTATTAGCTTTTTCTCTCTTAGGGTTTTCCTTTCTTTTTCCTAGTCTGGCAATGCCACCGGACGGTGATGTCAAGGGGGATCCACTTCCATCATCTTCCTCTATACCTAACATAGGTAATCATGGAGTTTCACAATCCAATCCACAACGTGTTCAGGGTGGACACTCTTATGCGGCTATTCTTGGGCAGTGTATCCAGTCGATACACCTTAAACCTAATCATGTTCTTGTTATAAGAGATATCCCCTTGGCCCCAAGACAATCAATTTCTATTGACAATAAACCAAGTAGTCTTTTCTCCACCCTTGAGATTCAAATTGCTGAAAAACAATTTATGAATACCTTAATCATGAAGTTTTCTTTTGGCAGACCCCCGGTCCATGATATTCAAGAACATATTGCCAAGAATTGGAAACTTAATGGTCCATTCGTTGTCGGATTGCTTGATCCAAGACATATCATGATTCATTTATCAAAGTTTGATGATATCGTGATGGCTTTTTCGAAGGAATCGAGAATGATAAACACATGCATGTATAGGTTATTTCGATGGTCATCAGATTTGACATTTAAGAAGGATAATCCCTTCATAGTGCGGCTTCACTCGATGCCCGTTGACTTTTAATTGCTCCCCCGTTTTTAACTTTTTAAGCTCAACTGCCCCATGTGGAAAAACATGAACCACCGCGAATGATCTGGTCCATTTGGATTGTAGCTTTCTGGGGAACAATTTCAACCGAGAGTTGAATAACAACACTTTCATCCCTAGACAGATGAACTTGGGCTCGATCTTTTTTGTCGTGATACCTCTTTGTGCGTTCCTTGTAAATTTTCGCAATCTCATAGGCATCTTGACGTAACTCCTTTAACTCATTCAAGGCCAACATTCTTTTCTTGCCTGCTAATGTCAAATCCATGTTGAGTTCTTTGATTGCCTAAAAAGCTTTATGTTCTAGCTCAAAAGGGAGATGGCTTCCTTTCCCAAAGACAATCCGGTACGGGCTTATTCCGATTGGGGTCTTATAAGCCGTACAATAAGCCCAAAGTGTATCAGTTAGCTTCAAAGCCCAATCTTTCCTTGTGGGCAAACCGTTTTCTCGAGTATCCCTTTAATTTGGCGATTGCTTACTTCAACTTGGTTGGATGTTTGAGGATGGTATGGGGTTGCCAACTTATGCACCACCCTATACTTTTTTAAAGGAGAGTTAAAAAACTAGCTCTGAAATGAGTCCCTTGATCACTAATGATAGCCCTTGGTATGCCATACCTGCAAAACATAACATTACAGAGAAACTTGATAACAGTGTTAGCATCATTAGTACTGTGACGCCCCGACCCGGATCTCTATACAAAATCCCAAGGTCGGGTCGCCAAACAACACAACCAACAAAAAAAGCACGTGGCGTAACCACCCATACTTACAATAAAACACAATAAATAACCTAAAACCTGTTGTAATAAACAAGTCTTCGGCGACATAACAACCGAAACCCAACTAATAAAACCATAAGTCTAACACTTGAAAAAAAATAACTAACAATAACAACCTCCACGACCACAACATGCCGGAGAAACAACAAAATCCACGAGCTACAACATGCTCGGGAAAGAGACTAAATTAACTACAAAGTTATACACAAGCACGACATACATATGTTGGTTACCAAAAGAATATAAGGTTTACATCACATATAAACACTACCCAAGTAAAGTTTACATAACTTTACACAACCATCGTCCTCACCAAAATAAATACTTCTAAATAACAACAAGCACCAAGAGCTACTAAAGCAAAATACAACCTTCGAGCTAGACGGAGTCTCACCGACCTCACCGGGAACCGCTAGGCTGGCTCAGATCTAATGAAAAATATAAAAATAGTAAACGGGGTGAGTCGAAACACAATAAGTCACTAAATGCAACTACGTGACATCGCATAATGCTCAAGCGATAAACATAGCAGGGTAATAACATTTATATACCACAACAGAACATATACCATCATCACTGATATACACATCACATATCTCACATAACACCTTGAATATCCACATAAGTGCTTGTAAATAAACCACATTATAAAGGATATAATTTTCCTTTCACTAACTTTGCGTTACTCCTGCAATATACAAAATAATCAACTATCTCTCGATACCCATGTCTGTAGTACCAACGTCACCGGTATCACTCTTCGGTTATTGACGTCCCTA
Source organism: Platycodon grandiflorus (assembly GCA_016624345.1). NCBI lineage: Eukaryota > Viridiplantae > Streptophyta > Magnoliopsida > Asterales > Campanulaceae > Platycodon > Platycodon grandiflorus. The sequence continues at coordinate 33,830,555 of CM028364.1, forward strand.
GAATCACTCATCGGGTTCCCAGAATCACTCTTCGGGTTACTAGCAAACCAAAGGCATGTGTACTGCTACAACAGTGGGGCTATTTCCCACCTTTGGCCAACATGTGAGGTTGTATGAACTCCAGTACGACGACTCATAGTGATTCCAAACATTGATTTGTAAAGGCTATACGTCGTCCTACCTTGAATAAACAACAATGCCAGCTGGACTCAATGTAATGCACAAGTTGGTATAATACTCAAACTTGTTCAAATAACCACCAAGTTCAAAAGTAGAGAACTTGATAAATGTCAAGTAGATTATATTATTCTACCAAGAATTTTCATCAATCATATTGTTTTAAAACCTTTAAACAACCACTTTAGAGCTAATCACATCTCTAATTTACTAGTATTATTTATTCGGAGGACCAAAATCCATATCAACTGAACTCTAAAACTCGTAAGATTTTAACATGGTCTTCGGTAATTGTTACTCTAACTTAATATCAACTTCTTAGAGTCATTACTACACTTATCAAAATTTGGGTATAACTACTATATGCAAGATTTCCCATTTTAAGTCTTTAACTTGTTCTTTAGTTAAATTCCATAGTTGAGAACTTAAATTTAACATGCAATTAACATCATCCAAACCCATCACTTAGGACATGAACATGTTATACATCTTAACACATGATGGAGATCAAGGACCAAGACCCAATATTCAAAGAGATCCGATGACGATAACCGGAGGCCCAATGACAAGAGCGCGAATCAAGAAAGTTCGGGAAGCTCTCATGACGCTTGTGCACTCAATCAAGGCCAACACGACTCAAAACAGTGAAGGACGGATCGTATGTGTGTTGGAGGGTCGTTTGTATGAAGGATGAAGTTTCTGGCCACAGAGCAATCGCTCTGTCTCTTTTAAAGCGATCGCCTTGGATTCTGCCTAACAAGTAATCGCCTTGTCTCAAGAGGAAGTGATCGCCCTGGACATTGCTTGGAAGGCGATCGCCCTGAATCGCTGCAAAGTGATCACCCTGTGTACTGCCTGAAGAGCGATCGCCCTGAGTCGCTGCAAGGCGATCGCCTTGTGACCAGTTTGTCTGGAACGCGATTGTTTGACATATTTTCATCAGTTTTGGTAACTTTAGGATATTTTAGGTATTTTTTATTTCCTAATAAATGTTTCCTAGGTTTAGTTGGATTGTTAGGCCTATATAAAGGCTTCTTTTTCATTGTAAAACATTAAATTGATGATTATTAAAATTGATTTGAGTTTTCACAATATTGTGAGCTTTTGAGAGATTTCTTGGATTAGAATTCTCAACCCCTGAACTTATCAAGTTTGTTGAGCTGCAGGCTTGTGGCGTTCCGTGATCTTGGTTCCTAATCAATTGCGATTAGTGGGTTAAGGTTGCACCCCAAGGTTCTAGGGATTAAATCTGCCCTAGGGTTGAGGGAAGCTCCCTATCTTCGTTTCAATTCGTTGCTTTCTATTTTTAATCCGCGTTTTTTGGTTGGTTCCGCTTTGTCACGATCTTGGAATCACATCAATTGGTATCGGAGCAACAAAGAGGTAGCCAACGTTTTCGTTCTAGCGTTCTTCATAAACTTTGTTTTCATCTTTCCTATATTTTGTTGGATTCATAGTTTTCTTCTTTCCTTCAAAAATTTCCCGCAGTCTTATATCTTTTTATTTCTTTCCAAACCCTAGTTACAAAATTTTTTTTTTTTTTTTAAGGAGCCGAAATTGTGGCCAAAAATTAGAGTTTTGGGAAATTGCTTCCAAGTTATCACTTGCACTAAAGTAGTAGTGCTAGAAATACTTTCATACATCCATCTTGTCCATCAAATCTTTCTAACATCCATTAAATATCATTCTTTTCTTGCTTTCATTGTGAAATCGCATCTCACTTTGAAATTTTTGCCAAAAAAAATCAAAACCCTAGATTGCATTGTTTTCGTTCCAACTCGTAACGTTTTCAAAACTTGCTCTCCATATTGATAACTTCGTGGGTAAAAGAATTTATCCAAGAAATTAGAGTGTGTGAGTGAGTCAAGAGTGATACACGAGGGAATTGTGAGTCGAGTGTTATCTCAAACATGTCTCAAGAAGATAGTGAAGCAACTAGGGAAGGTCAGGAAAACCCAATTGATCGGCTTGTCCGATTAATGGAAACTCAACAATTGGAATCCCGTTAATTGATGGAGGATATTACTCAGCGGTTGGCTAGATTGGAAGAAAGAGGGGAAGCACAACCTCAAGGGAATCCACCTCGATTTCAACCAAGGCGGGGGCGGTATGTAGAGGAAGAGGATGAGTGGGTAGAGAGAGAGTATGAGGAAGATAGGAGGCGAGATAGGATGGGAGGAGAAAGGATGAATAATCCACGACAAGAAAGAGGAATTTCAAACATAAAAATGAAAGTTCCTCCTTTCAAGGGCAAAGCTGATCCAGAGGAGTATTTGGAGTGGGTTAGGAAAGTTAAGGTGTTATTCGGTTGTAATAATTATACGGAAGCTCAAAAAGTCAAACTTGCCTCTTTGGAGTTTACCGAATATGCTAGTGTGTGGTGGGAACAGTTAGTAATCAACCGTAGGAGGATTGGTGAGGGCCGCATTAACACGTGGGAAGAAATGAAACGTGTTATGCATAAGAGGTTTGTCCCAAGCTACCACCATCGAGATTTGTTGAGGAATGTTCAAAACTTAACCCAAGGGAGCAAATCGGTGGAAGAATATCATAGGGAGATGGAGATGGCTCTCACTCAAGCCAACATTGTTGAGGATGATGAAGCAATGATCTCTAGGTTCATCAATGGCCTAAATAGAGAAATTACGAATATAGTCGAGTTGAGGGAGTATGAGGAGATGGAAGAAGTCGTCCATGCCGCCGTCAAGGTAGAACGACAACTTAAGAGGAGTGGTACCTTTACTCGAGGTTATAATTCTTCTTCAACGTTTCAAGCCCCTAACAAACCCAAGGTTGAAGGCAACAAGAACCCAATTGTTACACCGGCCAATGCTTATGGGGAGACTTCAAGGGGTAATGAGGTTGACAAAGGAAAAGGAGTAGAAACCAATACCCCCAAATCAAGGGAGATTGTCTATTTTAGATGCAATGGGAGGGGTCACATAGTATTTTAATGTCCCAACAAACGAGTGGTCTACATTCACAATGGGCAGTATTATTCAGAGGATGACAAAGAAGAAGAAGAAGAAGAAGAAGAAGAAGAAGAAGAAGAAGAGAAAGAAGATGGTGAGGAAGATGAAGTGACCGAAGCCGCATGTGGAGAGGCCCTTGTGATTAAAAAGGTGCTTAACATGCAAGTGAAGGAAGAATGTGACCAACAGAGAGAGCATATCTTTTATTCTCGTTGTTTCATCCAAGGGAAGGTATGTCATCTTATTATTGACAGTGGTAGTTGCACCAATATTGTTAGCACTGAGGTAATTGAAAAATTGAAAATTCCTGTTATAAGACATCCTCAACCTTATAGACTACAATGGCTTAATGACTGTGGGGAACTCAAAGTAACAAAGCAAGCCTTGATCACTTTCTCTATTGGGAGATATAAGGATGAAGTGATGTGTGATGTAGTCCCTATGCAAGTGGGACATGACCTTTTGGGAAGGCCGTGGCAGTTTGATAGGCATGTTATGCATGATGGTTTCCTCAACCAATACGTAGTGAAGCACAATGGCAAAACGACTATACTTGTTTCGTTGACTCCTCAACAAGTATATGAGTTTAAGGTACAACAAGCTAAGAAGCGTGAGGATAGTGAGGTTGAGAGGAAAAACAAAGAGAGTGGTGGAAAGGAAGTGAGAGAAAATCCGAGTGGAGAGAAAAAAAAGTGAGAGTGGTAAAAGCACGAGGGTAGATACACGAGTGTTTGAGGAAGAAAAAGAAATAGTCAAAAAGCCGAGGGGCAAAGATAGAGTGAGACAAAAATTTTATGCCAAACCCAGTGAGATTGTGAGGGAGTGGGGGAATAAACAAAGTGTGATAGTTCTTGTGTATAAGGAGAGTTACCTTGCTACTGACGAATTATCCAAAACTGTATCTCCTTCTGTTTTGTCTCTTCTACAGGAATATGAAGATGTCTTTCCCAACGAGGAACCAAGTGGCTTGCCACCTTTCCGAGGGATCAAACATCAAATTGATTTCATGCCCGGCGCCACTTTGCCAAATAGGCCAGCCTATAGGGCTAATCCGGAGGAAACAAAGGAAATCCAAAGACAAGTGGAAGAACTCCTCAAAAATGGTAAGGTAAGAGAATCTCTAAGTCCTTGTACAGTTCCTGTAATCGTGGTACCAAAGAAAAGTGGTGAGTGGAGGATGTGTACGGATTGTAGGGTCATTAATCAAATTACAATCAAGTATCGTTATCCTATCCCTAGATTAGATGAGATGCTTGATGAATTACATGGTGTTATAATTTTTACAAAAATTGACTTTAAAAGTGGGTATCACCAAATTAGGATTAGAGAAGGAGATGAGTGGAAAACTACTTTTAAAACCAAGTTTGGACTGTATGAGTGGTTGGTGATGCCATTTGGTTTAACCAATGCACCTAGCACATTTATGAGATTAATGAATCATGTTCTTAGGGAATTCATTGGAAAGTTTGTTGTTGTCTACTTTGATGACATCTTAATTTATAGTAGGAACATGGATGAACATTTAGTGCATCTACGTGCTGTATTAGATACTTTACGTGAGCACTCATTATATGCTAATCTCAAAAAGTGTAATTTTTGCTTGGATAGAGTTGTTTTTCTTGGTTTTGTGGTAAGTGTTGCAGGTGTTGAAGTTGATGAAGAAAAGGTCAAGGCAATCAAGGATTGGCCGAATCCTACCAATGCTAGTAAAGTGCAGAGTTTTCATGGGTTGGCCAGTTTTTATCGAAGGTTCATCAAGGATTTCAGCACTATAGCCGCACCTTTGAATGAGTTAGTGAAAAAGGAGGTAAAGTTTCATTGGGGCGAACAACAACAAGTCGCCTTTGATCTGTTAAAGGAAAAATTAATTTCTGCTCCTATTCTTGCTCTACCAAACTTTGATAAAACTTTTGAGTTAGAATGTGATGCTTCAGGGGTGGGAACTGGTGGTGTGTTGAACCAAGAGGGTCGACCAATTGCATACTTTATTGAAAAATTAAATGGTGCATCATTGAACTATTCTACATATGATAAGGAGTTATATGCATTGGTGAGGTCCCTACGGACTTGGGAACATTATCTTAGGCCTCGAGAGTTTGTGATACGTACGGATCATGAATCCATCAAGTACTTGAAAGGCCAAGGTAAATTGAATAAAAGGCATGTTAGGTGGGTAGAATTCATTGAGTCTTTTCCGTATGTGATTAAGTATAAGAAGGGTAAGGATAATATAGTGGCTGATGCTTTGTCTCGTAGACATTCTTTAATCACTACCTTGCACTCTCGATTACTTGGTTTTGCTCTCATCAAGGAATTGTATGCTAATGATCCTGATTTTGTCTCTATATTCAGAGATTGTGAGACAAGTGTTTATGGGATGTTTTATAGACATAAAGGGTATCTATTTAAAGAAAACAAGCTTTGTATCCTGTTAGGAATATGCCTGTGAATCAGCTGATATAAATGTATGCATATTCCAACACAGTGATTTGCTTGTTCCCATTACAACGCATGTTTCACAAGTGGCTAAAAGGGCTGCGTACCGGTTAGTGTGGCAGCTTGTTGAAACAATGCATAGGTCATTAGACTAGGAAGTCTTTGTACATATCCGAGTCTTTGTCCTACCAGATTGATGACAAACTTTCATATGGATTAGCTCTTCAATTGCCAGCTGACGTGACTATAGGCAAATGTCTCACCAGCAGACATTTCCTTTATCTATGACTGCCCATTAGCTATCTCTACAATCAGCAGTTTTATATCGGCAGATCTCAGCATCCGCCAAAGTCCTTATCAGAACAACTGCAGAGAAGCTAATTATTCAAGAGGAACATCGTGACCATCGTTTTACACCGCCAGCTTCGTAATGGCGATCCTGAATCGGCCAAATCCCTCATCAGAGCAACTGCCGAGAAACTGTAAGATCACGAGAAACATCGGTCGTTACTCAACGCGCTACAAGTCAAAATAGATTCGTTGTAAGATTTGTCTGACAAATCCTAGATATGCATCGATGTCTGCGCCTTCACGTTTATCCAGTAGACATTTCCTCTTTTGAACAGTGTTTGCGGTCTTCAAAGATTCATTTCCGTAAAAGGACAAGCACAGGACGCTGCACTCAAGTCAAAGCAATGATACGTCCAAATCAGTCAGCTGCATCCAGGCAAAGCTCGACACGTCCAAATCCTGTCCAGCCTGTTTCACGGACCATCTTCAAGACACAAACCTAACTTAAGGTCTTTGCCCAACAGATCCAAAAATGTACTCTGCTGCATTATGAGATTCAGATCTCCAACGGGCTTAAACCTATTCAATACACCAACGGTCACCTCTTCTTCTCCAGCCTATATATGAAGACTCTCATTCTCATTTCCTAGGAGACATACACACAGAGAGAGGGAGAACAAGCACTGTATGCTTATGCTTGAGAAAGGTTGTGGTATTGATCTTCAATTTTTCAATCCAAAACCACTCCTTTAAGAGTGAGAAATCACAAGTGTAAGAACAAACACTTTGTGAGAGAGAGAGAAGAAATTCCAAAGGCTGAGAAGCTCTGCTTGATCAATAACTTCGTTTTTGATTTGAGTCCTTCTTCCTTCGAAGAACTCAGTCTCTTCAGTGGCCTCAACTCCATTATCCAGTAAAGAGACCAAGCATCTTACAGATCGTTGAAGCCAGATCAACCTTGAAGATGTCCGATGAAGAGCCAGAACTTAAAAGTCCAGATTGCATTCATATCGGCAGACTTATATTGTATTATAAGCTGTGCCAATTGTGCAACAAGTTGTCATCATTTTTGGCCGAGTGCTTAGCACTCAGTTGTTCAAATACTTGCTATTTGAACAACTCCTAATATTCTCTTCTCACATCACTCTAACACTAGCACTTTCCTTCCCTGACCTCCAAGGTTGTTAGGAACTGCTAGGATTAGAGTTCTAATATAAGTCTTCCCGGTATCCCATCTCACTTTCCTTCTACCTCCGGGGAGATTGCTAGGATAGAGAGTCTAGGTTGATGTACTAAGCATGTTTGCCTTTGAGTAAACCTCTGCTGAATTTTAATATAATATATATGTTTGTTACATTCAGCCTTGATTTCTCTTTCTTGTATAATTTGTCTTATCATGTGCAATCTGTTTAAGGAAAGCAAATGATGCATCTAATACAGATTTTAGTCAACTGTTGAGCTCTATTTTAAACCAAATCTTTACAGTTACTTTAATCTAAATTGTTTGACTTACGCTGTTTATTCTTCCGCTGCTCAAACTTATTTTCATCAGCTAAGTTCAACAAACATCTTCCGACTGCACTCTTCACATCTGCTGATCCATGATGTCCTAAGTATACATCTGCTGATCTAGGATGTCCTATCTCTCTAACTTCGGATAAGCAGTCAGAATTAGGAAGATGAACTCATTGTATTATTCATTTCATCTATTCTTCTGATTATATGTAAAAATTGGATGAAATTTTTAATACATCAAGTATAGGCTATTCACCCCCCCCTCTAGCCTATACACTGAGCAACCCTTGGACCTAACAATTGGTATCAGAGCGAGTACTCTGTAAACTTTATTCCAGGCTTAACAACCTGAGAGTTTAGATCCTGCTGCTCAGATTAGATGCATAGTCAAAAAGAGTCCTTTTCCAAAATCTTTTATTTACAAAAACCTTTTTGACTGAGAAACCTGGAAGCCTTTTGAAAAACATTCTCCAAATCAAAATAAATTTTGTTTTCAAAAACATGTGAGAAAGAATATTGTGATGACTATGTGATCACTATAAGAAAATCTATCATATATCAGAATTACATTGATATCATGAAGAGAAGTATTATAGTGGAGATTGACTTGCTAAGGATTATGCATGCCTCATAAATCTATCTTTTAAACCTTGGTATATCCTATAGCAAATGGGTTAAACTCATACATGATGGATGAATTATTTAGATTGACTTCTAAAAATTTGCTTTCTTGACATAAGGCTAACGATTGCTTCAATCCAACACCTTCTCGAGAAAACTTTTTATAAAAGTTTAGAGCAATTAGAATAAGAAGAGTTTCAAAGGAAATTCAAAGGAAATCAAAGTTATGTCATCTCAAAAATCACTGAAATTATAAGTTCTTGGCCTAAGGACATCAATGATGAAATTGTCTTCCTTCAATGAAAAGCTTCAGCCGGGCAAGAATATACTCAAAGAACCCATGCTCAACATTAGAACTGGTGCTTCAACAACTATGAGCAGACGCGTTCAAAGAGTTTAATGAGGAAGTAACCCCAGCTCCTAATCTCTTAACTTTTTGGGTTACACTTATAAGCTGTATTTTGAATGATTATTCATTTGTCATGCTTATTAAGTCTCATTTGTATTATTGGATTTCTAGAGCTATTTTTTCGGATCATAAATGTTGCTAACAATTTCTCTATGAGTACTTTAGGCAGGAACTCATATGACAGAAAGGGTCAAACATGCAACATCACTCTCCATCGGCAGATAGCATCATTGCTGCTAATTCATGAAGGACTGCTGATCGCTCATGAGAATTCACTCATGTCCTTCACTCACTCAAGGACAAATCCTCACCTGCTGGACTTCAAAACTACTATGCAAAAAATCTGCTGATAAGTCCAAAGGAGTTGATAAAGACCTTCTCTCCTGCATACACAGGTCAGCTATTTGCTTTCCATTGACCTGTGCTCATGTCTGCCGAATCGATATGCTCATACATATTATCAGACATAATACATAATAACCTGTCATACTGCACTTCTATTGACATATCTGTATTGATTGTATGACTTGCCTTATGCAAATGGTTTTTAAAAACTCATCAGCACTTTTCTTATCAGCTGATTTCAAACGTTTTTAAAACCCTGCAGTTGGCTGAATTTCCATATCTGCCAACCAACACTTCATAAGCTCAGTTTTATGTGCTGACTTATAGGAGTAAAAATCCTTTAATGACCAACTCTCTCCAGTCTATTAAAGGCAGAGGCACACTTTTCGAAGTTTGACTGCTTCGATTAAAGTTATGACTATTTTCAAAATCTTGGAAAATGACAATACAGTCATTATCAATCCTTTCAAAGAATCTTGAGAATATCTAGACTTCACAGCCTATCCCTGCCAAGGCGTGATCAGAAGGACAACTCAATAGTAAAACTCCATTATTGAAAACCCTTCAGTCTAACCTCCTTGAGTATAAGTAGAGATCCTTCTTCATCCAATCTCTACCATGAATAAACTCACAAACTGCAAATCGATTACACCAGATACCAATCAATGATTCAAAATCTCTCAAAATGTTACTAAGTTTAAGTCCTAGGAATCGATCAAGTCAATTCCTCAACAACGGGGTATGATTTCTTCATATTCATTCAGAGTTGTTTCGATTTTATTTCTGTTACTTCACAAAAGTTGATCTTAACTTCTCTCAATAATGTATTTCCAAAAACCATTCATAAACTGTGAAAATCATTTTCAAAATCTTTTCTAATACACAGTTACCAAACATGAGAGAAATTGCATCAATTCTTGTGTATCAGAAATCATTAATTATGGTTCCACAATCTTGTTGAGAAAACAATTGATAAAGAAATCTTCTTTTGTCTTGTCCGATAATCATAGAAGTTTGCTAACAAGCATGACATATGTGCTGCAAACCATGATTGTCAGAACACTTAAGAATACTCTTTGTCAAATCAGTTTAAAAGGTAAGATGGAAAGCCATTAATTAATGCCAGTAAGAGTGATTTCATTCTCTCTTCTAACTTTTAGTTATCAATCCCATTGATACTCTAAAATGTTTACAGATGAATCACTGTGAAAATCAATTAGCACATACTTATTCCACCTTTGGAAGTCTGCCTGCATACGTGAACTTTACAGAGAAGATTCCAGAAAAGAAGTGTCAAATGTTTGGAAAGCATTTGATATACTGCCATGTGCAACAAGTCTTCTGGTTATATGTAGGTATGCCGACCATCACCTCAAAGATGGCCGATGCAGATAATTCAGTTCTGCTGAATTAAGTAGCTAATATGGAATTGATGAGGATGACGAACTGTTAACCACCACCATCCATCCCTGAGTTTATCAAAGGGGATTCATGGTCAAAGCAGTACATCCTCAGTGGCTATTACTCTTCGGTTCTTTCATTATGACCCGAAGAAGTGAATATGTTCTGCCTCCCCCGAGAGTTGGAGGAAATCAAAAAGAACACCGCCATCTTGATCTCCTCCAGAATCCTTGACTGATGACTCCTCATCTAATGTCCAGGATAAGGATTTCTAGGACACAACCATGTAACATGTATCTCATACTGTAAATTGAATCATTATGTATCTTTCTTATGTAATCTGCAGTTCAGTCAAAATCCCAGTTGCATTGTTCTTGTAATCAGCTGATCCCTGCAACATACTGTGTAAAACTACTTGGATTATTGAATACAAGTTCTGCAACTTTCTCTCATGCTTATCTCCTTGTCTGCATTCCTTTGATAGCATGAATTGATGTGTTTTAAGCATGTTGATCAAATTTACTTGTAATTCTTTGTAATCTCTATACTCTTCTGATGATCAAAGAATTGACCTTAATGAAATGATCTCACTGCCTAGACACAAACTCTGCTGATACCCCATCAGCAAACCATTCTTGAACAACTACTATATCGAGTTATGGTTTCTTACTACTGCTTAAACTTTCATCCTTAGACTCCCTGATAATTGCCTTTCTGAATTTAATTATTTCACAATGATTAAATTCAAGAGCTGCCGATACCTATAGTCACTCAACATAGGCATACTGCAGTTTCATGACCTTCATGTTAACCTATCAAGAAATCTGCTATTACTCAATCTCTATCTATGAGAATGTAATAATAAAGGCATGATTAGTTGTTCCCATTATAATGACCAACAACTAATTGGTAAACAGAATGAATTCAAAATTCTGTTCACTTTATCATGTGCTTCTTTGTCAAAAAGGATGGTGTTAAATTTGCTAGTAACTCGACCTATTCTCAAGATAGCTAGAAATTCAAGAATTCTTAGGAAGACTGATATTTTCAAATATTAAGTCCTTTCTCAGGAGTGAATGGCTGATATAACCCCTGCTGTATATAATCTATGCCTTACTCTCTTTAACAAGTCTTCTCAAAATACTCTTTAGCATAACTTTTCTCATGCTAAGAAATTACAAGACTTGTCACAAAGATAGAAGCTCGAACATCACATCAGGTACACATTCTATGTCTCACTTGCCTGATCTACTTTATGTTATTACAAATTATTCCTAGCAGATCCTTGCTTCTTAGAAGTTTTATTATCTGCTAAAGCTTTTCACTTAATCTATGTGGACATTGAACTTATAACCAATCAAACCCAATTGGTATCAGACGACCCTATTATCAGCAGTTCCTACATCAGCAGACGCCAAATACAAACTGCTGATGATAACCACATTCTTAAAATCCCATCAAAACTCTCAATTCCTATACAAAATCTTATTGGGATCAAATTTTTAACAATTAGAGACATATTTTTTATGTGTGTCTCGTACAAACTGTGACCTATGACTCAGGGCAAGATATTTAAATCTTCAACGCAGCAGTTGTACCCTGCAGTATCTCAAATAAAGGCATACAAATATTTTAAACTTCTTGTTTAAAAATAATGATTTCTAGACATCTCTCCTAAACTGCCTAAATCTTAGCCTCAACCACACTCAGCATGATGACATAATCCTAAATCAGAACATCATCACTATGTCATTAAATGCACTTACATCATTAAGCCACCAAAACGTCCAATCTCATTCCTCTAATCAATAAACCCCTTCATCTTCTCAAATCTATCTTAATGAATTCATCATCTCTTCTTCATCTTCCTGTCCAACTACAGCGCCTGACTCCTGCTTACCTCAAAATTTTTCCACCATTACAGTCATATGCTTCATGTGTTCACCAAATTTGCCTAGTCCTCCTCATCGACCCATTTCCCACACTGAATGGCGTCAACGTATGATGATTCTTCTTGCCACTCCTCCTCCAGTGATTCAACGACCTCGTCGAATCACTCGACGTGTAAGAAATTGTCTTCGCGATCCCAGGAATGAAGTATCCAATTTCATCCCATGGATTCCCACAAGAAACCTTACCACAACTACAGCGCCTGACACTCTCTCTGCTCCCATCGCCTCAAATGCTCAACTTGAGCAAACTCAGATTCAGGAGGAGCATCAAATCGCTAATGAAAATTCTGCGCCAAATTCAGCGGTCAATGTCCTCCCCCAATTTGAACAATAGACCTTCATCTTCTAACTCTACTTCGTTAGGATGACTAGCTAGATTTCTGCTTTATCAAACAAATGTTCTTTTGCTATATTTGTGTTATATGTGTAATTCATTTTGCATGCTCTTGTTCAGCTCCATTTGCTGATTTATTTTGCTTCAATTATCGTAATCTGTCCTCATGCATACTCCTTCATGCTTACAATTTAATCTCTTTTAAACTCATCCCGTTATACTTACTTTCTTGTCAAAATATCTTTTGATAACTCCCTTATGTTCATAAAGAAAATTTGCACTAGCATCTACTTTTCGGAGGAAACTATTTTGAACATTTTACAGATTATCTTATTTGTCTCTCCTATTTCAGAATAAAACCTGACCGATTACATTCTTGTAAAACTTCTTTACAAGCAATGGCACAAATTTCCTCACAGTGATATCTTACTCTCTCCATTTGATATGTATTTCTTATACTTGAAAAATGTGCATTTTAAACTTTTCGCATATTGAGCAAGAAAATTAATTTGATAAATGACTTGCTTCAGCCGAAAATTTGTATTCACATCGCACATTTAGTCCGCCCATTTTTTTAACTGCCGATATGACCAATAGAAGTATTTACTCAATACTGTCTGTATTCTCGGCAGAATTGCAATTTGCTGATGCCATAAGCATCTCTATAAAGCCAGTATTTAAAGGCACAAACAACCTTCCCTCTACTTGTCGAAATTCATATCTTATGAATTAACATAAGTCAGTTCTCTCCACTCGTTCAAACTCCAATAAGGCAGTTCTTACTCAATACTGTCCATATACAAGTTTTTTTTTACTCTATATATCGCTCGTGACCATTAAGGAGGAGAGATTTAGTATGATTGACATTATACATACAGAAGACATCAATTTTTGAGTCTCGCAATTATTAAGGAGGAGAGATTAAAGATTAAGAAGGAAAGAATAATAAAGCTTAAGAAGGAGAGAATATCATTAAGGAGGAGAGATTAAAGATTAAGGAGGAAAGAATACCATTAAGGAAGAAAGTTTAACAGATTGAAGTTAAACAGTTTGACATGATCCATTAATATCATTAAGAAGGAGAGATTAAAGATCAAGGAGGAAAGAATACCATTAAGGAAGAAAGTTTAACAGATTGAAGTTAAACAGTTTGACATGATCCATTGACATCATTAAGGAGGAGAAAGTAGTAAATAAGTAAGGAGGAGGATTCGACTCTCTCTAAAATTTCCTCCTACGCTCCCACGCTAACTGATCAGCCGGCCCTTCTAGGGTTTCATCCTGGCGGCTGGCTGCCATGGCTGCGCAACCTGTTCCGCCACCGCCTGACCCGCCCAAATCTTTTGCAGAAGCTCTTTCTTCCTCCAAACCCGTTCACCCCATAGATTTTCTTATCCATCCAGCTACTCATAAGGGCGAGCCAGCCCTCAAACTTTCTGATGATGTTGTCAATAAGTTGGCTCAGCCGTTTCAGCACACCTTGGTGGGGAAGTTTTCTCATGGTAGGCCATCGATGGAAGCTACGAGAAAATCATTCCATACTTTTGGTCTTAAGGCTGATTTCAAGTTGGGTCATCTTGACGCCAAACATATCTTAATCCAAGTAAACCATGATGAAGATTACCAGCGGCTATGGATTAAAGATCAATGGTACCTCGGTCGCTTCCCTATGCGGGTGTTTAAATGGACTCCGGACTTTCGGCCTGATGTAGAGAGTTCTTTAGTCCCTATTTGGTTCGCTCTCCCTAATCGTCCTATCCATCTGTTTCATAAGGCCACAATGTTTGCCATTGCAAACCTTTTTGGCAAACCATTGATGTTGGACCAAGCCACCAAGAACCTATCCCGCCCAAGTGTTGCTCGTATCTGTGTTGAAGTGGATCTCCTAAAGCCGGTTCCAAAGAGGATTTGGATTGAATGCGGTTCTCAATTTCAGGGTTTTTGGCAAACTCTAGAAGTCGAAAATCTGATGCGCTATTGTTCTCATTGTCGTCGCCAAGGCCACTCCGAGGAATTCTGTAAAATCAAACATTCTATGGCTGGCACCTCCTCAAACCCTACTCTGACAGCGCCAAACCCTCCTCTCTCAAACCTTAATTCACAGCCTAAACCCTCCTCACGTTGGACTCCGAAGAAGGTTGACAAAGGGAAAAGTGTTATTATTGACTCATCTCCAAACCCTATAGTGATTGAACATGGTTTTGTAGAAGAAAATCAAACCGTGAACTGTCATATTTCTCCTTCTGATACCCAGCATAATGCTTCGAATAAAACTACTGATGTCACAACAGTTGCTGTCCAAGATGATATTAAGACCCATGCGCAGTCTGTTCCTCAATCCACTGGTGACGCCCAAGGTATATTGGATGATGTTCATGGCCAAGGTGATGTGGTTGGTGCTCAGGATGAGCTGGTCGTGCTTCCCAAGGCTGTGCATGCCTTGGAAGAGGATATTTTGCATGGGACTTTGGCTGTCTCGTGCGCAGTTGGTGATGATGATGTGGCCACGAGCAACTTTGTTAATGAAGAGGAAAAGGCCCTTTCTCCAAACCGTTATGCTGTTCTGGAAACTTTAGAAGATTTGGAACCTGAAATTAATGACCTTGCTGCATTAAACTTGGAGATTCGTCATTCGGTTAAGAGCAATGCCAATGTTCCCAAAACTGATCGGCTCACCCGTCGTCAAAAAGCCAAGCTCTCTACTTTGTCTCTCCCGACAGTTATTAATGGAACTTAAAGCTTTATTTTGGAATATTCGAGGAATTGGTAACGACCCTTCCATTGCAAGGTTAAAGTATCTCGCTCGTACTCATAGTATTTCCATTATTTCTATTTTTGAACCCATGATAGATCCTGACAGAATTGATTTTATTACTCGTCGTCTCAAGTTTAAATATTGCTTTAAGAATTCTAATGGTTCCGTTTGGGTGTTTTTCAAGGCCAATTTTAGCTGCCAAGTTGTTCACAGCTCTTCTCAACAGATCACTATTCGAGTACAGCACTACTCTTAGCCTGGGTGTTCTTATTTCACTTGTGTTTATGCCAAATGTGATTTAGAGGAACGTCGTCTATTATGGGCTGATTTAATTGATATTGGAGCTCAGGGTCAGGATTCTCCTTGGCTTGTCGGGGGAGACTTCAATATTATTCTTCATCCTTCTGAAAAATCCAGAGGTAATGGTTGGGACCGAAGTGGTGCTTTGGATTTTCATGCCTGTTTAGCGGCTTCTGGGTTGGTTGATCTCGGATACTCTGGTTCTGATTACACTTGGTGGAATAAAAGAGAGGGAGCCCGTACTATCCATCAGCGCATTGACAGACTCCTTGGCAATCCCGGTTGGCTGATTTGCCTCTTCTTCGTTCTTCATCTTCCTCGTACTTGCTCGATCACTCTCCTTTCGCTCTCTTATAGTTGGGCCTCGTCTGTTCACGTGGCCTCTTTTAGATTTCTCAATGTGTGGGCCAGTCATAACACTTTTTTGGATGTTGTTAAATCTGCCTGGGATCTTCCTGTCTCTGGCCAGCCCCTTTTTGCTTTTTCATGCAAACTCCGAAACGTCAAAGTTGCTCTAAAGCAGTGGAATAAAGAGACTTTTGGGAATATTTTTTCTTCTTTAAAGGACATGGAAGAGGATGTCCTTGAAAATGAGCTTCTTTTTGAGCTTAACCCTTCTGATTCTAATCGGGCTTCGTTGCTTGAATCTCAAGCTACTCATCGTCTTATGCTTCGGAGGGAAGAAGCTTATTGGTCCCAGAAATCTCGTATCTCCTGGTTAAAGGAAGGCCAAGGCAACACTAAACTTTTTCATGCCTCTGTTCGTCAGGCTCGTCGCAAGCTTCATATCCATTCTATCATGAAAGAGGATGGATCTTTGCTCACTTCTGAGGACTCTATTAAGCAAGAGGGCATTTCTTATTTTCAATCTCAGTTGTCGGCTGATGGCTTGTGTGATGACTCTCTTCTTGATGTTATTCCGCAGCTGGTGACCCCTGAATGGAACTCCGAGCTTGTTGCTTTCCCCACCATTGAGGAGATAAAGGGAACAGTTTTTGCTATGAGTAGTGATAGTGCTTCAGGACCAGATGGTTTCTCTGGTAAATTTTACACCACATGTTGGGATATTATTGGCCATGACTTGTTTCTTGCCATCTCAGATTTCTTCGCCGGTTCTTCCTTTCCCCGATCCTGGTCTAGTACTTTAATTGCTCTTATTCCTAAAGTGGAAAATCCAAGCTCTTTTAAGGACTTTCGGCCTATTAGTCTCTGCAATTTTTGTAATAAGGTTCTTTCGAAGCTCTTGGCCTCCCGGTTGGCAAGGATTCTCCCCTATATTATTTCCCCGAATCAAAGTGCTTTTACTAAAGGCCGTGACATCCATGATAATATTCTTCTTGCCCAAGAACTTATGAGTTATCTGAAGAAGAAAGTTGCGGGCTCCAACATGGTGATTAAGCTTGATATGGCCAAGGCTTTTGACAGGGTTTCTTGGTTCTTTTTGATTAAAGTTCTTCGTCGGTTTGGATTTGATGAGGTTTTCATCGACTTTGTTTGGCGTATTATCTCTGACAATTGGTTCTCTATTCTGTTTAATGGTGCGCCTACGGGGTTTTTCTCTTCGTCTCGAGGCCTCCGTCAGGGAGATCCATTATCTCCGAGTCTTTTCATTATTGCGGCTGAAGTATTGAGTCGTAGTCTGATTAAACTTCATCGCGAAGACCCGTTGACTATTTTTTCTACTTCTAGTGGCTGCCCTATTATTTCCCATCTTGCTTTCGCTGACGATGTTGTTATTTTCTGCAACGGGCATTCTCGTTCTCTCCAAAAGCATGTTAAGCTTCTATCCGACTATGAAAAAACTTCAGGTCAGCTTATTAATGGTTCTAAAAGTAGTTTCTTTGTTGATCCTTCCATGGATGATAACAGGGTGAATGCCATTGCTTCTCTATTGGGTTATCGTATTGGAGCTCTTCCTATTATTTATTTGGGCTGTCCGTTATATATGGGTCGGAAAAAAAAACAGTACTTTGATTCTATTGTTGCTAAGATGAAGGACATAATAGGCACTTGGATGGGTTCCTTCCTCACTCACTCAGGCAGGATTATTCTCATTAAGCATGTCCTCCACTCAATGGCTTCCTATCTTCTTGCCGCTTTGGATCCGCCAATATCTATTTTAAACCATATTGATAGATTGCTCGCTAACTTCTTTTGGGGATCTATAGACGGTAAACATAAAGTTCACTGGATTTCTTGGTCTACCTGTTGCCGTCCTGTTCTTGAGGGCGGTATTGGCATTCCTTCCATCTCTAATTTGGTGAAAGCCTTTTCCATTAAGCTTTGGTGGAGATTTCGTACTCAAAAGAGTATATGGGTGTCTTTTTTGCGTGCTAGATATTGCTCATCTTCACATCCCAAGGTGGCCTCTAGTAAAGGATCGCATGTTTGGCAAAGGCTTCTGAAAGCTCGTTCTATTGCGGAGCCTTTTATCCAATGGAATATTCGTCGAGGTGATTGCTTGATTCGGTATGACAAATGGCTTCCTGTTTTTCCTATTCTGTCTCAAGATTCTTCGCATTTTGACGCGGCCAAGGACCTTTTTCAGTCCGCTTCAGCTCTCTCTCGTCATGCCAAGACTGTGCTGTCTCCTAGCGCAGTTTCCAGCATCATTGACCTCCAGATTCAGCTGCAAGATAAGGACGACATTCCCTGTTGGACTGCGACTTCTACTGGCCAGTTTTCCCTCAAGTCTGCTGCTGCGATAACTCGTGATCCCGGGCCTTCTCTCCTGTCCTCTAAATTTATTTGGCAGTGCATCATTCCCAGAAATATAAGCGTCTTCATGTGGCGCCTTCTCCCTTCCCGTCTTCCTATAGATGAAGCTGTCTCTAGGCGTGGGATTAGTATGGTTTCGAGATGCAGTTGCTGCCCTTCCAGCCCAGAGGTTGAAACTTTCGTGCATGTTTTTCTGTCCAGCAGCCTTGCTAGCTCAGTTTGGAGGTTTTTTCATCAGTCTCTTGGTATGGGTGCTTCTACATATTATTCTATACAGCAGCTTTGCATGTCTTGGTGGTCTCGAGCCGGCTCATTGCTATTTATAATTATCCCATCAGTGGTTCTTTGGCATCTTTGGAAAGCTCGTAATAAGGCTAATTTTGAGGGATCTCACTCTTCCCCTCGTAGTATAATTCTTGCTGTGCAAAGTGAAATTAATTTTATTCTTAAGGCCGCTAATTACTCGATCGTTGATTGGTCTCATCTCAACCTCAAGGTTCGCCGTCCGAAGACTATTACTATTCGAGCAGTTTCTTGGCTCAAGCCTCCTTTGGGAATAGTTAAACTTAACACAGATGGAGGTAGCAGAGGCAACCCTGGTTTAGGAGGAGGTGGGGGCGTAATCAGAGACTCAACGGGTCGTTTTATATATGGTTACTCTTCCTTTTATGGAGATTGCTCCAACTCAGTCGCTGAATTCCGAGCTCTTTTTCAGGGGGTGAGCTGGCTTGTTTCTCAAGGATTCGATAATTCTGTTGTTGAACTGGACTCAAATTTTCTTCTTGGTTGCATTACAAAGGGTCATTCCCCTCCTTGGCCTCTCTTTTATTATGTCAGTGCCATTATCTGTATGCAACATTTGGGGAACTATTTCTTCCGTCATTGCTATCGGGAGGCTAACTCTGTTGCTGATGGTCTTGCGAATCTCGCTATGGATTCTAAGTTGGATGCCTCTTTTAGCTCCTTCTCCCAGCTCCCTATTTCTATTAGAGGTGATCTCCGCATGGACGCTCAAGGGATTTCCCGAGTTCGTATTTCTTAGTTTTTCTAGTCTATCTTTTGCAGAAAAAAAAAAAAAAATTAGGGTCTTTTATTCTTAATGCTAGGATTTCGCCATATGTTAGGTTTTATTAATTGTATTTCCTTTTCGAGGTTAGGCTCCTTTGTCCTCCCATTTATAAGGGCAAGGCTGGTTGTCCCCCTCAAGTTTGTACTTTTTTTTCTTATTAATAAAATCTAGCAGGGTTCCGTCCCTGTTTCTCAAAAAAAAAAAAAAAAAAAGTAAGGAGGAGAGACTGTGAAATGTGCATATAAATCTGCACATACAGCGAAAAAGTATACTATATGACTATTATAGTACGATGATTATTATGCTACTCTACCTACTATCAACTTTTAAAATCATCAAAAATATTCTTAAGGCAGAACCATCAATTATATCTCATAATTGCCTAAAAATGTTTCAGTTATTGCTTCGTATCTGCTCTTTCATTTATTGAGTCTGTAAATACTTAGCAATAGGTGACTATACATACGCTATCGCTTGTAAGTTCAACCTAGGGCATGCCTTGATATAAAATGAATATTCAGTAGTGGCATGTTATTACTAAGGATTGAACAAATGCTTTAAGAGCTGTATGTATAAGTCAATTGTAGTAATGGTCCCAAGCAAATAGGAGGAGATTGTTAGGAATATGCCTGTGAATCAGCTGATATAAATGTATGCATATTCCAACACAGTGATTTGCTTGTTCCCATTACAACGCATGTTTCACAAGTGGCTAAAAGGGCTGCGTACCGGTTAGTGTGGCAGCTTGTTGAAACAATGCATAGGTCATTAGACTAGGAAGTCTTTGTACATATCCGAGTCTTTGTCCTACCAGATTGATGACAAACTTTCATATGGATTAGCTCTTCAATTGCCAGCTGACGTGACTATCGGCAAATGTCTCACCAGCAGACATTTCCTTTATCTATGACTGCCCATTAGCTATCTCTACAATCAGCAGTTTTATATCGGCAGATCTCAGCATCCGCCAAAGTCCTTATCAGAACAACTGCAGAGAAGCTAATTATTCAAGAGGAACATCGTGACCATCAGCGGTTTTTACACCAGCAGTTCTGTAATGGCAGATCCCAGAATCGGCCAAATCCCTCATCAGAGCAACTGCCGAGAAACTGTAAGATCATGAGAAACATCGGTCGTTACTCAACGCGCTACAAGTCAAAATAGATCCGTTGTAAGATTTGTCTGACAAATCCTAGATACGCATCGATGTCTGCGCCTTCACGTTTATCCAGTAGACATTTCCTCTTTTAAACAGTGTTTGCGGTCTTCAAAGATTCATTTCCGTAAAAGGACAAGCACAGGACGCTGCACTCAAGTCAAAGCAATGATACGTCCAAATCAGTCAGCTGCATCCAGGCAAAGCTCGACACGTCCAAATCTGTCCAGCCTGTTTCACGGACCATCTTCAAGACACAAACCTAACTGAAGGTCTTTGCCCAACAGATCCAAAAATGTACTCTGCTGCATTATGAGATTCAGATCTCCAACGGGCTTAAACCTATTCAATACACCAACGGTCACCTCTTCTTCTCCAGCCTATATATGAAGACTCTCATTATCATTTCCTAGGAGACATACACACAGAGAGAGGGAGAACAAGCAGTGTATGCTTATGCTTGAGAAAGGTTGTGGTATTGATCTTCAATTTTTCAATCCAAAACCACTCCTTTAAGAGTGAGAACTCACAAGTGCAAGAACAAACACTTTGTGAGAGAGAGAGAAAAAATTCCAAAGGCTGAGAAGCTCTGCTTGATCAATAACTTCGTTTTTGATTTGAGTCCTTCTTCCTTCGAAGAACTCAGTCTCTTCAGTGGCCTCAACTCCATTATCCAGTAAAGAGACCAAGCATCTTACAGATCGTTGAAGCCAGATAAACCTTGAAGATGTCCGATGAAGAGCCAAAACTTAAAAGTCCAGATTGCATTCATATCGACAGACTTATATTGTATTATAAGCTGTGCCGATTATGCAACAAGTTGTCATCATTTTTGGCCGAGTGCTTAGCACTCAGTTGTTCAAATACTTGCTATTTGAACAACTCCTAATATTCTCTTCTCACATCACTCTAACACTAGCACTTTCCTTCCTTGACCTCCAAGGTTGTTAGGAACTGCTAGGATTAGAGTTCTAATATAAGTCTTCCCGGTATCCCATCTCACTTTCCTTCTACCTCTGGGGAGATTGCTAGGATAGAGAGTCTAGGTTGATGTACTAAGCATGTTTGCCTTTGAGTAAACCTCTGCTGAATTTTAATATAATATATATGTTTGTTACATTCAGCCTTGATTTCTCTTTCTTGTATAATTTGTCTTATCATGTGCAATCTGTTTAAGGAAAGCAAATGATGCATCTAATACAGATTTTAGTCAACTGTTGAGCTTTATTTTAAACCAAATCTTTACAGTTACTTTAATCTAAATTGTTTGACTTACGCTGTTTATTCTTCCGCTACTCAAACTTATTTTCATTAGCTAAGTTCAACAAACATCTTCCGACTGCACTCTTCACATCTACTGATCCATGATGTCCTAAGTATACATCTGCTGATCTAGGATGTCCTATCTCTCTAACTTTGGATAAGCAGTCAGAATTAGGAAGATGAACTCATTGTATTATTCATTTCATCTATTCTTCTGATTATATGTAAAAATTGGATGAAATTTTTAATACATCAAGTATAGGCTATTCACCCCCCCTCTAGCCTATACACTGAGCAACCCTTGGACCTAACAATCCCTTGATGTTCTATACGTGAATTGCTTGTTCGTGAGGCTCATGGTGGAGGTCTCATGGGGCATTTTAGTGTGCTTAAAACCTTGGAAACTTTGAAAGAACACTTCTTTTGGCCTAAAATGAAATCTGATGTTATTTCTATTTGTGCCAAATGCATAACCTGTAAGCATGCTAAATCTCGAGTGGAACCTCATGGGTTGTACACTCCTTTGTCTACTCCTGATTTTCCTTGGACCAACATCTCTATGGACTTTGTACTTGGATTGCCTAGATCTAATCATGGGCATGATTCTGTGTTTGTGGTAGTTGATAGGTTTTCAAAAATGGCACATTTTATTGCTTGTCATAAAATTGATGATGCTAGTTACATAGCAGATTTGTTTTTCAAGGAAATAGTGCGTCTACATGGTATGCCACGAACCATTGTTAGTGATAGAGATGCTAAGTTTGTGAGTCATTTTTGGCGTGTGTTATGGAATAAATTGGGAACAAAACTCTTATTTTCAACTTCTTATCACCCACAGACCGATGGTCAAACTAAGGTGGTCAATCGAGTTTTGTCTCAATTGTTGAGGGCTGTGTTGCATAAAAATCTTAAATCTTGGGAAGAAAGTTTGCCCTTTGTTGAATTTGCTTACAATCATTCTGTGCATACTGCTACTAACTATTCTCCTTTTGAAGTGGTATATGGACTCAATCCTTTAAGTCCACTTGATCTTCTTCCTATACAAGTTGAGGAACGTGCTAGTATGGATGGTAAGCACAAAGCGGGGGTCATTCAGAAATTGCATGAGCAAGTAAAGATGAACATTGAAAGATGTACTGCTCAATATGTGAAGGAAGCCAACAAAGGACGGAAACAAGTTGTCTTTGAACCCGGTGATTGGGTGTGGCTACACTTGAGGAAGGAACGGTTTCCCATGAAGCGTCGATCCAAATTGCATCCTAGGGGAGATGGTCCTTTTCAAGTTCTTGAAAGGCTCAATGACAACGCATACAAGCTTGACCTACCAGGTGAGTATAGTGTCCATGCCACTTTCAATGTCACTGATATTTCTCCTTTTGATATAGGTGATGATTCGAGGACGAATCCTTTTGAGGAGGGAGGGAATGATGGAGATCAAGGACCAAGACCCAATATTCAAAGATATCCGATGACGATAACCAGAGGCCCAATGACAAGAGCGCGAATCAAGAAAGTTTGGGAAGCTCTCATGACGCTTGTGCACTCAATCAAGGCCAACACGACTCAAAACAGTGAAGGACGGATCGTATGTGTGTTGGAGGGTCGTTTGTATGAAGGATGAAGTTTCTGGCCACATAGCGATCGCTCTGTCTCTTTTAAAGCGATCACCTTGGATTCTCCCTAACAAGCGATCGCCCTGTCTCAAGAGGAAGCGATCGCCCTGGACACTGCTTGGAAGGCGATCGCCCTGTGTACTGCCTGAAGAGCGATCGCCTTGAGTCGCTGCAAGGCGATCGCTTTGTGACCAGTTTGTCTGGAACGTGATTGTTTGACGTATTTTCATCAGTTTTGGTAACTTTAGGATATTTTAGGTATTTTTTATTTCCTAATAAACGTTTCCTAGGTTTAGTTGGATTGTTAGGCCTATATAAAGGCTTCTTTTTCATTGTAAAACCTTAACATTGATGATTATTAAAATTGATTTGAGTTTTCACAATATTGTGAGCTTTTGAGAGATTTCTTGATTAGAATTCTCAACCCTTGAACTTATCAAGTTTGTTGAACTGAAGGCTTGTGGCGTTCTGTGATCTTGGTTCCTAATCAATTGCGATTAGTGGGTTAAGGTTGCACCCCAAGGTTCTTGGGATTAAATTTGCCCTAGGGTTGAGGGAAGCTCCCTATCTTCGTTTCAATTCGTTGATTTCTGTTTTTAATCCGCGTTTTTTGGTTGGTTCGCTTTGTCACGATCTTGGAATCACATCAACATATAATTTAGACATGAAAATACCAAGTATACAAGTCATGCATGTATAATTGAAGAACAAATATGCAATAGTTTCTAAGCATACAAAAGGAGGTTAGTAAATTACATTAAAATGCTCAATCAAACCAAGGAAATCAAGATCAAAGCCTTCTATCTTGGTCTCCTAGTCCTTAGCAACTCAATGGTGGTCTTGCATGGAAGATCCAATGGTTGGATGATGAAGAATCGAAACACACACTAATCTCATACTCTTTCTCCCACACAAGCTCTCTAAGTTTCCATGGATGTTTTGATTGATTTCAAGAGAGTTAAGGGTCTTTCCCAAGTGTTAAGTCAGTAAATGTTGAGAGTCAAACACCCTTAGGAAGTTTTAAAATGGTCAAGGGGCTTATGTGTAAAAATTGGAAAAGAATGCAAAAATTCGTACGAACTTTCTACTCACAGGGCGATCGCTCTGGTCCTTGCCAATGCCATCGCTTTGTGGCCAGATTATCTATCTTGATTTCTTGCTACAAGGGGATCACCTAGGCACCTGCTGGAGCGATCGCATTGCCACCAGATTCTCTGATTCTTGGTAAAATTCTCCAATTTGACTCCAAAATGCAACTAAATGATTCCCAAGTGATTCCAACAAGTACTCAAGGTCAAAACACTCTACCAAGGCTCCCAAATAGTCCAAGAACATTGATAGAATATAACACAACGATTATAAAATTATAACACAACCCATACACGGCAATTTAGCATCGTACAACGTTATAAATACAAATGCAATACAGTTTCAACACAATCAAGGCATACAACTATGAAGGACAATAAATATACTAAAACATGCATTAATAATATGCCATTCTAATGAGTCCAACAAGTGTAGCAAATCACAGGGTATTACATCCTCTCCCCTTTAAGAGAATTTAGTCCCTAAACTTAGTCCAGAATCATCGACGAACTAAGGGTATTACCCTGATAATCATACTCGGTTTCCCAAATTACCTCCTCGGTTGCATGAAGTCTCCTAGAAGAATTTCATCGAACAATTTTGTGGCTATACCTTACTAAGACAATTTCTCAAGAATATCCATTACAATAATGTAAATGTTTACCACCGATTTAGAGTTGTTTAGTAATCATTCCCAAGTAGATTTCGCCCTTGTTTAATCGACTATTGAATTATCATAAGATCTTAAATCTTGGCTTCCCCGACTTCATTACTGTGTTGTGATAAGTCATTTTGTCTTCCCGTATCAGTCTCAATCAACATTGTTTCAACACTCCGATGACAATCGTTGTGGTGAGTAACTATTCTCTAAAATCCATCACATGTATTTAAGTATTCCCCGGATGTCATAACCGTTTTTTCAACTGAAAGAAGATCTAAAGATAAGATATATGTACTCGAAGTAATTCTAGGATTCTTTACCGATCACACTACTAACTGTGTTCAATGTAGTTCCCTGATATCTCATTTCTTGCAAGGGTGTTAATTTATTTGATGTGCATATCCTCATCATTTCTAGTACATAATCACTTGTTCAATTAATCCATCATAGTCCATAATTTATAATAATCTCAACATATACAAGAAAACCTCGTTATAATTGGTAAGTCTTTAATCTTCAATACCTCAATTACCATGTTAAACTCCATTGAATCATAATAAGTACATAGTTAAGATCTTTAAGTCTTTCTGCTCATTGACAATGTCTCATATTCCGTTCATATTGTGAGAATATAAACTTCAAATATTTGAATCCATACATAACGTAATCTTAGCTTCATAATAGTAGTATTTCAACACAGGTAACGTCAATACTAACGCAAGAAAATTCAAGTCAGTGAAAAGATTAATCCTACTCATGCAGTACAAATTTCCTTGATTGAGAAACTATCGTTTTCCATCCTGATTTAAGGTCATAAATTCTTCTTTTACGGTTCACGTTCGTCTTAAGACTAAATGTGAATATGGAAATCATCAATGATACTATTAAAACATTTCAAGCATGACTTACACATATAGTTTAAGAAATACGTCAATTACTAATTCAATTCATGGTGATCCTTTAGGTTCATTGATTCCTTGGTATCAACTCAATACACATTCAAATCCCCGTGCAGGTGACATATAATAATTTGTAGTGGACATTTCTGGACACCCACAAAGTTGAGAAATCCACTAACTCTAGTGTAGCTTCACTCACACCCATAACATGAACAGAAATACCCAACATGATCATATGGTAACAGTACACTAACTGAACAGAAATGATATGCATGCTAATAACAGTCATATCCAAAGATCCCAATCATATTCGTCACAGGGAAGAATATAATTTCCTAATGATGGTACACAACCAATTCATGGCATGCACACAATAGCAATCTATATCATGTATTTTATAAATATCATGAATAGTCATAACCACAAAGTTGACATACATCGTAGAGTTACTAACTCATGTACCACAACTTCTTAAATATTAAAGCCATGTATATGTAAAACAAAACAACTACCATGCAATATGTGATTACTTATTGGTCTATCACAACCTCATCATATCAATAACAACAATTCACTTCTTTATCAGGGTATCTCCCCCAATCATAAGATCAAACTTGGGAAATTCATGCGGCAGTTCTTGATAAAATAAAGTCTTCGTGTATTAATTTCTTTTGGGGAGGAAGGCCTGCTCGTATTGCTTGGGATAAAATTTGCACCCCTAAAGATGAAGGAGGGCTCGGTCTTATGGATATCAAGGTTTGGAACCTTGCTTTGCTTGCTCGATCTCTTTGGCTTTTTCACTCGAATGCGGATTCCATTTGGGTTAAGCTAGTAAGGGATTTTTATCTTCGAGATACTTCTTTTTGGGATTATGTATCTCGTGATAGAGACTCTTTTCTCATTAAGAAGCTTTGTGGTATTCGGGATAGTCTTTTTGGCATTTTTGGTGGTCGTGATGCTACTATCTTTGGCCTTCAAAGGTGTTGTGTGGGTAATAAGTTGGATTCTTCTTTGGTTTATGATATCTTGCGGTCTCATCATGTTAAGCGCCCGTGGATGAAGCTTATTTGGAAATCTTATGTTCCTCCTAAGTTCTCATTTATTGTGTGGCTTTCTTGTTGGAACCGTTTGGCGACTAGAGACACTCTTGCTTTCATGAACTTGGAGAATGTTTTGTGTGTTTTTTGCAACAGGGAGGCGGAATCTCATGATCATTTGTTTTTTACTTGCCCTTTTACCATGGTTGTTTGGGATTCTATCCAGGCTTGGCTTGGTATTCGGAGGCAAATGTCTACTTTGGAGAGTTGCATTAAATGGATTAAGAAGGAGCATGGTGGAAAGTCTTTGAGATCAAAGGCTGTTTTGCTTGCTTTTTCTGTGGTGGTTAATGATATTTGGAAGGCCCGTAATAGTATTGCTTTTGATGGTGTTGTAGTTAACTCTAGGGACATCATTTCTAGAGTTAAGCTATCGGTTTACCGTATTTTATTTACGTTGTATCCTTCTTATAGGATCGAGTTCTAGAGTTTGTTTTTCTCTTTGAGTTCATCCCGAGGTATGCCTCGTAGACTTCTTGTATTCTTTTTGATTTATCGATTTTGATTCCTCGAAAAAAAAAAAAAAAACTTGGGAAACATAATACACTAGTTTCCAACCACACAATGCAACATATGAATGCAATATTCATGAGCTACCTTAATACGTGCACTCATAATAATATAGATAGAATACCTCCTAACGCTGACGTAGACTCTGGCACTCAGCACTGATCAAGCGCAAACACACGACCCTGGACCTTAGGTCTACCATCACTATCTCTCTTGGTCCCACTCGATTGTTGATTGATACTTTTTGATTGACTACCCATCAGTTTAGGACAATTCCACTTCAGGTGACCGGTCTCTCTACAATAGTAACATTGTCCCGGCTTGATTCCTAGCTTACTTCCACAATTATCTTCAGAATGCCCATACTTTAAACAATAGTTACATACTAATGAATCACTTCGCCAACCTTGATCATGAGTAACATCATCACTTTGTCCACTAGATTATTGTCTTGGTTGCCTCTCAATCTGTGATCTATTCTGATTCCCTCTGCGGTTGTTTTTATTGTTGTAGTCACCATTGTTACTAGAATTTTGTACTCGCACATGATATTGTGAAGATCGCTAAGAATTGCCCATGTTTTCTCTTCCCTTATGTTCCTCAACGTCCTCTTCTATCGCGTAAGCGCGATCCACTGCTCTACGGTAATCGACAAGCTGTAGAGAAAGCAACTATTTTCGGTACTCGGTCTTCAATCATTTTACAAACTTCTGTGCCTTCCTCGCTTCATTAGGAACTAAGTAACTATAGTAACGAGCCAATTCTATGAACTTGGCCGAATACTATGCCACTGATATACTACCTTTCTCCAAATCGTAGAACTCTCATTCTCTCTTCTCGCAAACCACTTCTAGAACATCATGTGCTTTGAACTCTCTTAAAAAGTTAGGCCAGCTGTGTGGTACTCCCTATAATTCCCAACTTCCTTGTAATACTTGCCACCCATGTTCCGCTTCTCCTTCAAGCTTGAACACCGCTAAGATCAATTTCTCATCATCACTGCAACCCAAAGCTGCAAAGATCTTGATTATGTGCTCGATCCATAACTCAGCCCTAGTAGCATCCGGTTCCCGTAGAAAAGTACGTGGTTTCATCTTTAAAAATTTCTCAAACATACTGGTATGGTTCCCCTATCTCATCTCAGGCCACAGTGCTACAACGTCTAGTTGTGGTACTCTTACCTCAGGTTGTGGTACTATTCCTGAATTCATCCGCTGAGTCATCTCGTTCATCATTTCCATCATTCTCCCATACATGTTCATAAGATCCTCATTTTGATTAATCAGGTTTGGTTAAGAAGGAACATTACGTTGAGTGTTAACATTCTCATCTCTCTCTTCGTTTCAACCTGCAGTTACACTAATTCTACTCGTACTCGCTCAATTCCTAGTTTCCACCATCTTAACCTACACACAACACTCGACGTTAAGATTTCAACAATAACACCATACCCACTTAGGCCATGGAATCTATCCTGGCGACAACAAAACTATTGCTCTAATACCAACTGTGACGCCCTGACCCGGATCTCTATACAAAATCCCAAGGTCAGGTCGCCAAACAACACAACCAACAAGAAACGCACGTCGTGTAACCACCTGTACTTACAATAAAACACAATAAATAACCTAAAACATGTTGTATTAATAAATAAGTCTTCGGCAACATAACAGCTGGAACCCAACTAACAAAACCATAAGTCTAAGACTTGAAAAAAAAAACAACTAACAACAACAACCTCCACGGCCACAACATGTCGGAGAAACAACAAAATCCACGAGCTACAACATGCTAGGGAAAGAAACTAAATTAACTACGAAGTTATACACAAGCCCGATATACATATGTCGGCTACCAAAAAATATAAGGTTTACAACACATATAAATACTACCCAAGTAAATATTGCATAACTTTACACAACCATCGTCCTCACCAAAAGAAATACTTCTAAACAACAACAAGCACCAAGAGCTACTCAAGAAAAATACAACCTTCGAGCTAGACGGAGTCTTACTGTGACGCCCCGACCCGGATCTCTATACGAAATCCCAAGGTCGGGTCGCCAATATAACATAACAACAAGAAAAGCACGTGGCGTAACCACCCGTACTTACGACAAAACATAACTGAAAACCTGATTAACACAAGTATGAACAATCTTCGACAATAGCAAAGCCTGAAACAACTGATAACAACCACGAGTTTACAACTGGGAAAGATAACTACTACAAAACCTCGGCCACAACATGTCGGAATAAAACATAACCACGAGCTACGACATGCTCGGGAAAGAAACTAACTCAACAACGAAACCATACAAGAGCACGACATACATATGTCGGCTTACCAAAAGAATATACAATTTACACCAAGTACTACCCTTAGTAAAGTTTACATAACTTCACTACCATCGTCCTTACCAAAATACAACAACGAACTAAGGAAAAGTTCCTTGATCTAACAACGTAGACAAACTGCAAGCTAGCGTGATCCTTCCGATCTCACCGTGAACTCCCGGGTTGGCTGGGATCTAAGGAAAACAAATAAACACATAACGGGGTGAGTCATAATGACGCAGTAAGTTACTAATGCAACTACATGGCATGGCATGATGCTCAAGAAATAAACATAACATGGTATTAACATTTATATATCATAACTAAACATGTATCATCATACTTGACATACAATCATTCAACTCACATAGCACTTTGGTTAACACATAAGTGCTCATAAATATACCATGTTAGAGAAGGATATCATATCTCTTTCTTCAACTTTGTGTCGCTCCTGCAATACACAAACAACCAAACGTGCCTCGATACCCGTGTGTGTGGTATCGACGTCCCCGATCCCATCGAGTTCTACTAGCAAGCCAAAGTCATGCGTATTGCTATAACAGTGGGGCTACTTCTCAACTGTGGCCAACAGAAGAGGGGTGTGTGCACTCCGATACGGTGACTTATAGCGATTACGAATCCCATTCGTAAAGACTATAGGTCGTCCCACCATGACATTAACAACAACGACGCCAGCTGGACTTACACAACACACAAGTAGGTAAACTTACTCAACTTATGCAAATAACCGTCAAGTTCAAAAGTAGTGAACTTGACAAACATCAGGTAGATTATATTTTTCTACAACATATAATCATCAAACATATTGTTTAAAGCCACAAACCACAAATTTAGAGCTACTTTACAAGTCTCTAATATATCAGTATCAAATACGCGGAGGACTAAAAATCATATCAAATGTACTCTAATTTTCGTAGTAATTTAACTAGTGATTCGGAGAATTATAATCTTCCCAAAAATCCACTTTTGGTATTTATTCATTAAGTTCATAAAACTTGGTATGATTGCTATATGCAATCTTCACCATTTAAGGTCTTTAACATGTTCTTGAACTCACTACTTTGGTGATTATCAATCTCTACACAATTTAAACCAACTAAACTATGTCTTTCACATTATAACATGTAATTTTCATCAATATAACATTTTCACATGAATCCAACTACAATTCAAGTCTTGCATGTTTGCTAACATTCATACATGTAACAAATTCTAACATACATAGGGGGTTTAGTAACTTACCTTCAAAGCATGAAATTAAGCCACCAAATTCACAAATAAAGTCTCTAAGGTTGCTCCCCTAACCAGCCACAACACATGCAAGGCCTTGGATCAAAGTTTCAATGGTTGGATGATGAGATGTAAAACACACACACTATTCTCACCTTTGTCTCCCACACAACATAAGCTACCATGGATGATAAATGAAGAGGTGATATTGTAGTGTGTTTACTTGGTGGTTTTAGGACAGAAAAGGGGTGGTCAAAGGCCTTTAGTACGTTCAAGTTGGTCAAGGGGCGAATTGGTCCAACTTAAAAGGTCAAGAAACAGGGCACCAAGTTTCTGCCTGCGGTGCGGCCGCCTAGGCGCCCGCTTAGGCACGCGCGCGTCCTCCAGAATGCCAAAACTCAAGTTTCTATCAAATGAGCGCTCGCCCAGGCACTTGCCCATCTTCTAGTGTACCCAAATTCATGCAATGTGCTCTAGAAAAGTCCCAAAATGATGCCCAATGGTCCCAAGATGGTTCTAACACTTAAGTGAAGTTAAAACACTAAGCAAAGGTCTCCGAAAAGTCCTAAAAACCCATGTTAAACAAGTAACACTTAAACAACATGGAATTAACAAGAATTACAACAACTAATGCGTGGCAAATAGGTGCCACAAAGGTTAAGACTTGTATCAAGAATTATGGCATAACTAAACTAACATGTTATTCAAGCAATTAAACATATATTATGCATGTAAAATTCAGGGTATTACACCCTCTCCCCCTTAAAAGAATTTAGCCCCTAAATTCCTTACCAAGGCTATCAAATAACTGGGGGTATTTCTCTCGCATCTCAACCTCGGTCTCCCACGTAGCTTCTTCAATCTCATGGTTCCTCCACAACACCTTAACAAGCGGAATCCGTTTGGTTCGCAATATTTGCTCCTTAGTGTCGAGAACCCTCACCGGTTGTTCTTCGTATGACAAATTGGGCTCAAAGGTGATCTCTTCGTACTCTAACACATGTGACTCATCTTTTATGTACTTCCGAAGCATTGACACGTGAAACACATTATGAACCTCAGATAAAGAAGGGGGCAAAGCGATTCTATATGCTAAAGTCCCAACCTTCTCCAGTATCTCGAAAGGTCCAATGAACCTCGGTGATAACTTTCCCTTTTTCCCAAACCTCTTAGTGCCCTTCCGCGGTTACACCTTCAAAAAGACATAGTCTCCAACTTGGAACTCGAGATCTCTACGTCGATGATCGGCGTAACTCTTCTGTCGGCTCTGAGCTGTAAGTAGCCTATCTCGAATTATTCTCACACTTTCCGCCGATTGTTGTACCATATCGGAACCCCATATCTTTGCTTCACCAACCTCATCCCAGCAAATTGGTGACCGACATTTCCGCCCATACAAGGCCTCATAAGGAGCCATCCCAATACTTGATTGAAAACTGTTGTTATATGCGAACTCAGCTAGAGGCAAATTCAAATCCCAACTTCCTTTGAAATCTATTGTACACGCCCGTAGCATATCTTCAAGTATCTGAATTAATCTCTCCGACTGTCCGTCAGACTGAGGGTGAAACGCAGTACTCAAATTCAACTTCGTACCTATTGCATCTTGTAAAGCTTGCCAAAATCTTGATGTAAACCTCGGATCCCGGTCTGAAACAATACTCACTGGAACCCCGTGTAACCTCACAATTTCCTGAATGTATAAGGCTGCCAACTGACTCAACGAGTATGCCATCGAAATGGGAATAAAGTGAGTTGATTTTGTCAATCGATCAACCACAACCCAAACAGCATCAAACCCTCATCGAGTGCGCGGTAATCCTGTCACGAAATCCATGGTGATATGCTCCCACTTCCACTCCGGTATCTCAAGTGGATGTAACAAACCTGTAGGCCTTTGATGTTCAGCTTTGACTTGTTGACAAGTTAAACATTTCGACACATATTCTGCTATCTCATGTTTCATTCCGCTCCACCAAAATTGCTTCTTTAAGTCCCGATACATTTTGGTACTTCCTGGATGTATAGTATATCTAGTCTTGTGGGCTTCATCAAGAACTTGTCGCTTAATCGTTTCATCCGACGGAACACAAACTCTCCCCCTAAAGGTTAAGATGCCATCCTTGTTCATCGCAAAGTCAAGTGCCTTACCTTCATTCAACTGTCCCCTCAACTTCTCGAGTTCTGGGTCACTAACCTGAGCTTCCTTAATTTGTTGCAACAAAACTGGAGTAGCCCGGACATTCGCAAAAATCACACCATGTTCCGTCTCACTAGGACTCCAACCCCTCAAGTCCTCTAATGTCTTCCATTCTTGAATCATCATGCACGACATGTACACCTTCCTACTCAACGCATCCGCGACTACATTCGCCTTTCCCGGGTGGTAAAGAATCGTGCAATTGTGGTCCTTTAACTTTTCCATCCATCGGCACTGTCTCATGTTCAACTCCTTTTGCGAGAAAAGGTACTTTAAGCTCTTGTGATCCGTGAAGACCTCAAATTTCGTCCCGTAAAGGTAATGTTTTCATTTGTTCAACGCAAACATAATTACCGCCAAATCTAGATCATGGGTGGGGTAGTTCCATTCCGCATCCTTTAATTTCCTCAAAGCATATGCAATCACCTTCCCATTTTGCATAAGTACACAGCCCAAACCTTCCTTAGATGCATCGCTGTAAATCATGAAGTTGCTGTCACCACAAGGCAATGCCAATACATGAGCTGTTGTCAGTCGTCGCTTCAACTCTTGGAAGCTGTTCTCGCATCTATCATCCCAAACAAACGGTGTTGTCTTCTTTGTTAAGTTTGTCATAGGAGTAGCAATCTTTGAAAACCCCTCAATGAACCTCCGATAGTAACCTGCCAAACCCAGGAAACTTCGGATCTCAGTCACGGAAGTTGGTCTCTTCCAATTCGTCACTGCTTCTACCTTTGACGGATCCACCGCTATCTCGTCTTTCGAGACAACATGCCCCAGAAAAGATACTTCTTCGACCCAAAAAGCACATTTGCTAAACTTGGCAAACAATTTCTTCTCCCGAAGGACCGATAATACCAACCTCAAATGCTGCGCATGTTCTTCCTGAGATCTAGTGTAATACCCTGAATTTTTGCATGCATTATATATGTCTACTTGCTTGAATAACATGTTAGTTTAGTTAGCCACAATTCTTGATATAAGTTTTTAATCCTTGTTACTCCTAATTTCAATACATTAGTTATTGTAGTTCTTGTAATTCCATGTTGTTTATGAGTTACTTGTATAGCATGAGTTAAAAAAAAAAAGATGACATGTTAGTGATAGGAGTTTGACTTTGTAGCATGTTGAATATTAGATCTAGTACACTTGTGTTGATTGCCTAAGAAATAGAGTATTTAACACTTCTTCAGTCTAGAAGGCTTCGCACGACCGTGCATCTTATATGGCACGACCGTGCGAGAGGGAATAGAATGTTGGGTTTGGAATTTTGGGCTTGGCACGACCGTGCGCCTTATAGGGCACGACCGTGCGAGGCTGAACAGAAAGTCTAGAATTTGGCTGTAACATTGGCACGACCGTGCGCCTATTTGTGGCACGGCCGTGCCAAGCTGTACGGACAGCACATAAGTGACCTGTAAATTTTGGCTTTTGACCCTTGGACCCTTGGCTGAATGTGTTGTACATTGGCTTGACCCTTTGACCATATATAAGCCATTTGAAGACTCAAACACATCATCTCCTCCATAGCTCTACCTTGGAGCCCTAGAAAGCTTGTGTGGGAGATTTAAAGTGAGACTAGTGTGTGTGTTCCATCCTTCACCATCCAACCATTGGATCATCCATGCAAAGCTACCAAAACATAGCTTGGGACTAGGGGACTTCATAATCAAGCTTTGATTTTGAATTTGTTGGTTTAAATTTCTACTTTGGAGGTAAGTTGCTAAACCCCCTTGTATGCTTAGAAAATATTATGTGCTTGCTCTTAATCTCACATGCATGACTTGAATACATGGTGTTTCCATGTTTAAATGAGATGATGATATATGTAACTTATCTAAGTGTTAAATTGTTGAGTTGGATGATGTTGCATGTTAGTTTAAAAGAGCTCAACTATGGATTGTACTAAAGAACATGTTAGAAACCTTTAAAGGGTGAAAATTGCATATAGCAATTATACCTGAATTTATGAACTTTATGAATTAACACTAAAAGTGGATTTTTGGGAGGATTATAATTCTCCGAATCAATTGTTAAAGTACTACAAAAATTTGGGTTCATTTGGTATGGAATAAGGTCCTCCGAGTATTTGATACTGGTATGTTAGAGACTCGTAAAATAGCTCTAAATTTGTGGTTTGTGGCTTTAAACAATATGTTTGATGAATATATGTTGTAGAAAAAAATATAATCTACTTGATGTTTGTCAAGTTCACTACTTTTGGACTTGACGGTTAATTGCATAAGTTGAGTAAGTTACCTACTTGTGTGAGTTGTGTAAGTCCAGCTGGCGTCGTTGTTGTCATTGTCATGGTGGGACGACCTATAGTCTTTACGAATGGGATTCGTAATCGCTATAAGTCGCCGTACCGGAGTGCACACACCCCTCTTCTGTTGGCCACAGTTGAGAAGTAGCCCCACTGTTATAGCAATACGCATGACTTTGGCTTGCTAGGTTGAACCCGACGGGATTGTGTCGGGGACGTCGATACTACGCACACGAGTATCGAGGCACTATTGGTTGTTTGTGTAATGCAGGAGCTACACAAGGTTGAAGAAAGAGATATGATATCCTTCTCTAACGTGGGTTATGTACAAACGCTTATATGTTATTCAAAGTACTATATGAGTTGAATGAGGGTATATCAAGTAAGATGGTATTTGTTATGTTATGGTATATAAATGTTGATACCATGTTATGTTTATCGCTTGAGCATCATGCCATGTCATTTAGTTGCATTAGTAACTTACTGTGTCATTATGACTCACTCCGTTATATGTTTAATTGTTTTTTTCCTTAGATCCAAGTCAACCCGGAAGTTCTCGGTGAGGCCGAAAGTGGTTCGCTAGCTTGCGCGTCGCCTACGTTGTGTGTTTGAGGATCCCCGTCTTAGTTATCCTTTTTCATTTTGGTAAGGTCGATGGATATGTAAAGTTATATAAACTTTACTTGGGCTTCTATTGTGGTATTGTAAACTTATTCTTTTGGTAGCCGACATATGTATGTCGTGCTCTTGTACAACTGTGTTGTTAAGTTAGTTCTTTCCCGAGCATGTTGTAGCTCGCAGGTTATGTTTTGTTCCGGCATGTTGTGGCCGATGTTTGTGTAGCAGTTGTCCTCTTTTCCCGAGTTATAACTCGTGGTTGTTGATAGTTGTTTTCCGGCCTTGTTATCGCCGAAGATTGTTCTTATACTTATGTCTATCAGGTGATTAGTGGTATTCTGTCTTAAGTACGAGTTGTTACGCCACATACTTTTCTTGTTGTTATGTTGTTTTGGCGACTCAACCTTGGGATTTCGTATAGAGATCCGGGTCGGGGCGTCACAGTTGGTATCAGAGCTTGTGTTAGCTATTTGCCAGGATAGGTTCCATGGCCTAGGTGGGTATGGTGTGTGTTATCGAGATTTTAACGTCGAGTGTTTTATGTAGGTTGAAATGGTGCGGATTAGGTTCGGAGCGAGTGCCAGTAGGGTTGGTACTAGTACCGGAGGGAATGATGGGAGAGATGATGACGTGAATCGACCACCGGATGTCCCTCCTGAACAGGACCAAGAGAACCCGAATACAAACATGGCAGTAATGATGGGACGGATGATGGAACTCATGAATCAAATGACGGAAAGAATGAATGGGGGAGCAACGACTACTCCGGAAGTTGAAGCTCAATAACCAGAGATTGAAGTACCACAACCTGAGGCGAGGCCTAGGAATTATACTACCACACTTGAGCGTTTCTTGAAGATGAAACCGCGTACATTTCTTGGAGAACCGGATGCCACAAAAGCTGAATTGTGGGTCGAGCACATCATCAAGATATTTGCAGCCTTGGGTTGCAACGATGATGAGAAGGTGAACCTGGCAGTGTTCAAACTTGAAGGAGCAGCTGAGCACTGGTGGCGTGCTCGGGAAGCTGGAATCTACGGGAAGCTCACAGTTGGCCCAACTTCTTGAGGGAGTTTAAGGCGCAGTATATCCAGGAGGTGGTTCGGGAAAGAAGAGAGAGAGAGTTCTACGATTTAGAGCAGGGTGGCATGACAGTGGCACAATATTCAGCCAAGTTCACTGAGTTGGCTCGATATTGTAGTCACTTGGTTCCTACGGAGGCAAAGAAGGCCCAGAAGTTCATAAAGGGCCTGAAGACTGAGTACAGGAAGCAATTGCTATCCTTGCAGCTTGCTGACTATAGAAGTGCGGTGGATAGGGCCTATGGGATTGAGAGTGATATAGAGGAGCACCGAGGGAGAAATGTGAACAACCCTCCACAGGCATCACAGAATCAGGGAAGGGGACAAGGTTCCGGCAGTCGTTATAGCGGTGGGAACAACAACCGCAGGGGGAATCAAAGGAGAGGACAATCTGAGGGGCAGCAATCTGGTGGGCGGAGTGTTAGTATCGCATCTATACAAGGTCCACGAGGTACTCCACAAACTTGTAGTATTTGCTCGAGGCCGGGACACTCGGAAGATAAGTGTTGGAATAGAGTAGCTGGGTAATGCTACAATTGCAAGGAAATGGGTCACATAAAGAGGAACTGTCCTAAGTTGAAGGATAGTCAAGCAGTGAGCGCGAGTGTGCAGTCCAGTGGGACGAAGAGGGACAGTGACGGTAGGCCTAAGGTCCAGGGCCGTGTGTTCGCACTTGATCAGCGCGGTGTACCGGAGTCTACTTCAGTCATAGGAGGTAGCCTTTCTGTCTTCGGTAGTAGAGCTCGAGTTCTTATAGATCCTGGCTCGTCGCATTCATATGTTGCATCCCATTTCGTGAACAATTTGTGTGTGTTGCCCCAGCCCTTGTCATTTGTGCTTGAGGTGTCTACCCCGTTGGGGGAGCATATGTTGGCCTCGGATGTGTACCGAGCTTGTGATATACTTATAGGTGATCACACTTTGCATGCTGATTTGGTGGTGTTACCCATACGTGATTTTGATGTGATACTTGGCATGGATTGGTTATGTGCATATCATGCTTTGGTAGATTGTCATAGAAAGAAGGTTACTTTTTCTATGCCGGGTGTGCCTGAATTTGTGTTTGTGGGTGATGCTGTCATAAGTGGTTTGCATGTTATTTCTGCATTAAAAGCTAGAAAATTATTATCGCATGGGTGTGCGGGTTATTTAGCATGTGTGGTTGATAGAAGTATAGCTACTCCTGTGTTAGAAGAAGTTCCTGTGGTGTGTGAATTTGCAGATGTGTTCTCTTCTGATTATGCATTACCTCTTGAGAGGGAAATTGAGTTTTGTATTGAATTGTTGCCGGGGACTACCCCGATTTCTAAAGCCCCATATAGAATGGCACCGGTAGAATTAAGGGAATTGAAAGAACAGTTGCAAGAATTGCTTGACAGGGAGTTTATTAAACCGAGTGTATCGCCGTGGGGTGCACCGGTGTTGTTTGTTAGAAAGAAGGATGGTACATTGAGATTGTGTATCGATTACAGGCAATTGAATCAGGTAACAATTAAGAATAGATACCCTTTACCACACATCGATGATTTGTTTAATCAGTTACAAGGATCTGTGGTGTATTCCAAACTAGACTTGAGAAGTGGCTATCACCAGTTGAAGGTGCGAGCTGAAGATGTTCCCAAAACAGCTTTTCGCACAAGGTATGGTCACTATGAATTTGTGGTTATGCCATTTGGGTTAACAAATGCACCGGCAGTATTCATGGACTTAATGAATCGGGTGTTCCATGAGTACTTGGATTGTTTTGTGGTAGTGTTCATTGACGACATCCTTGTGTACTCTAAGTCTCGAGAGGAGCATGCGCGGCATTTAAGGTGGGTATTATCAGTTCTTCGGGAGAAGAAATTGTTTGCCAAGTTTAGCAAATGTGCTTTTTGGCTGGAGGAGGTTTCCTTTCTAGGACATGTTGTTTCGAAAGATGGGATAGCGGTAGACCCGTCAAAGGTAGAAGCCGTGACGAATTGGAAGAGACCAACTTCAGTGACTGAGATCCGAAGTTTCTTGGGCTTGGCAGGGTACTATCGGAGATTCATTGAGGGGTTTTCAAAGATTGCGACTCCTATGACGAATCTAACAAAGAAAACAACACCGTTTGTTTGGGATGATAAGTGCGAGAACAGCTGAGTTAAAGTAAACGGCCCAACACGATGATTTATAGCGATGTGTTCCCATTACAACGCATGCATTTTCACAAGTGGCTAAAAGGGTCGCGGTTAGTGTGGCAGCTTGTTGAAACAATGCTTAGGTCATTAGACTAGGAAGTCTTTGTACATATCCGAGTCTTTGTCCTACCGAATGATGACAAACCTTCATATGAATCAAGCTCTTCAAATTGCCGGTGACGTGACTATCGGCAGATGTCTCACTAGCAGACATTTTCCTTCGGTATGATCGCCTAAATAGCCATCTCTAAATCGCCAGTTCTATATCGGCAGATTCTCGTATCCGCCAAAGCACTTCATCGAGCAACCGCAGAGAAGCTATTTATTCAAGAGGAACATCGTGACCATCGCGGTTTCTACATCGCGGTTCTATAATGGCGATCTCGAAATCGGCCAAATCCCTCATCGAACAACCGCCGAGAAACCGTAAGATCACGAGAGACATCGGTCGTTACTCAATGCACTTCAAGCCAAAATAGATCCGTTACAAGATTTGTCGACAAATCCAAGATACGCATCGATGTCCGCACCTTCACGTTTATCCAATAGACATTTCCTTTTCGAACAGTGTTCGCGGTCTTCAAAGCTTCATTTCGAAAAGGCCAAGCACGGACGCCGCACTACGCCAAAGCAATGAAACGTCCACATCAATCACCGCATCCTAAGCTCGACACGTCCAACTATGTCCACTGTGTCCCGGATCATCTTCAAGACTCAAACCTAATCGAAGGTCTTTGCCCAACAAATCCAAAGATGTACTCGCTACATCACGAGATTCGATCACCAACGGGCATAAACCTATTCAATACACCAACGGTCACCTCTTCTTCTCCACTATATAAGAAGACTCTCATCCTCATCTCTATATAGCACAAGAAAACAAGAGAGAGCACAAGCACTCTAACACACAAATTGTGTATGCTTATGCTTGAGAAAGGTTGTGGTATTGATCTTCATTTCTTCAATCCGAACCACTCCTTGAGTGAGAAATCACAAGTGTAAGAACAAACACTTTGTGAGAGAGAGAGAAGAAAATCCAAAAGCCGAGAAGCTCGCTTGATCAACAACCTTGTTGTTGATTTGAGTTCTTCTTCCTTCGAAGAACTCGGTCTCTTCGATGGCCTCAACTTCATCATCCAAGAAAGAGACCAAGTATCTTACATCGTTGAAGCCGGATCAAGCTTGAAGATGTCCGATGAAGAGCCGAACTTACATGTCCAGATGCATTCATATCGGCGGACTTATACTACATTATAAGCGTG
Source organism: Platycodon grandiflorus (assembly GCA_016624345.1). Classification (NCBI taxonomy): domain Eukaryota; kingdom Viridiplantae; phylum Streptophyta; class Magnoliopsida; order Asterales; family Campanulaceae; genus Platycodon; species Platycodon grandiflorus. Next base: position 33,871,319 of record CM028364.1, read on the forward strand.
CCGATTGTGCAATAAGGTGTCATCATATTTGGTCGAGTGCTTAGCACTCGGTTGTTCAAATACTTGCTATTTGAACAACTCCTAATATTCTCTTCTCACAACTAATATATCGAGTTGAAACTACGGAAGATGTCTTAATAAATATTAAGTACATCTTCTAATGTATTTTCGATATATTTGATTTCGCTTTCTTCATTTCTCCTTCTTTTTCCTAAGGAGATTGCTAGGTTAGAGAGTCTAGGTTGATGTACTAAGCATGTTTGCCTTTGAGCAAACCTCTGCTGAATTTTAATATAATATATATATTTGTTACATTCAGCCTTGATTTCTCTTTCTTGTATAATTTGCTTTATCATGTGCAACTGTTTAAGGAAAGTAAATGATGCATCTAATACGATTATAGTCAACTGTCAAGTTCTCTTTCATATCAAATCTATATAGTTACTTTAATCTAAATTGTTAAACTTATGTTTGTTTATTCTTCCGCCGCTCAAACTCATTTCCATCGCCTAAGTTCAACATATATCTTCCAACCGCTTGTTTCATATCTCGATTCGAATGTCCATGATCTAAATCTGCGATCAAGGATGTCCTATGTTTCTAACTTCGCTAAGCTTACTATCAGGAAGATGATAAACTTGTATTAATCATTTCATCTACTCCTCAATTTTTAAATGTAAAAATTGGATGAAATTTTATTACATAGTATAGGCTATTCACCCCCTCTAGCCTATACACCGAGCAACCCTGACCTAACAATTGGTATCGAGCCGCACTCAGTAAACCTTATTTCAGCTTAATAACCCGAGAGTTTAGATCCTGCCGCTCGATTAGATGCATAGTCAAAAGGAGTCTTTTCAAAATCTTTTATCCACAAAAACCTTTTGACCGAGAATCCCGAAAGCCTTTTGAAAACCATCTTCAAATCAAAATAAATTTTGTTTTCAAAAACATGTGAGAAAGAGTATTGTGATGACAATGTGTTCACTATAAGAAAATTTATCATATATCGAATTACATTGATATTGTGAAGAGAAGTATTATAGTGGAGGTTGACTTGCTAAGGATTATGCATGTTTCATAAATCTGTTCTTAAATCTTGGTATCTTCTTTGGCAAATGGGTTAAACTCATATTTGATAGATGAATTACTTAGAATCCCTTCCAAAAACATGCTCTCTTGACATAAGGCTAACGATTGTTCCAATCCAACACCTTCTCAAGAAAACTTTTTATAAAAGTTTAGAGCGAGGAAATAAGAAGAGTTTCAAAGGAAATTCAAAGGAAATCAAAGATATGTCATCTTCAAAATCACCGAGATTGTAAGTTCTTGGCCTAAGGACATCAATGATGAATTTGTCTTCCTTCAATGAAAAGCCTCAGCCGAGCAAGAATACACTCAAAGAACCTATGCTCAGTATTAGAACTGGTGCTTCAACGACTATGAGCAGACGCGTTCAAAGAGTTTAATGAGGAAGTAACCCGACTTCTAATTTCTTAACACTTTGGGTTACACTTATAAGCCGTATTTTGAATAATTATTCTTTTGTCATGCTTATTAAGTCTCATTTGTATTATTGGATTACTAGAGCTATCTTTAGCTCATAAATGTTGCTAATTTTCTCTATGAGTACTTTGGGCAGGAACTCATATGACAGAAAAGGTCAATCATGCAACATCTCTCTCCATCGGCAGATAGTAACATGGCCGCGATTCATGAAGGATCGATCACTCATGAGAATTCACTCATGTCCTTCACTCACTCAAGGTCAAAATCTTCACCGCTGGACTTTACAACAATGAAGTGAAAAATCTGCGATAAGTCCAAAGGAGTTGATAAAGACCCTCTCTCATGCCTATACAAAACAAAGTTAGCTATTTGCTTTCTAATGACTGTGCTCATGTCTCGCGAACTAATATGCTCATACATATCATCAGACAACAATGCATAATAACCTGTCATACTGCACTTTTATTAATATACATTGATTGTATGATTTGTTTTATGCAAATGGTTTTTCAAAAACAAATCAGCATTTTTCTTATCAGCTGGTTTCAAATGTTTTTCGAAAACCCGTAGTTGGTGAATTTCCACATCGCCAACCAACACTTCATAAGCTCGTTGTATGTGCTGACTTATAGAAGTAAAAACCCTTTAAAGACCTACTCTCTCAAGTCTATTAAAGGTGGAGGCACACTTTTCAAGTTTGACGCTTCGATTAAAGTTAAGACTATTTTCAAAATCTTGGAAAACGACAAGACAGTCAACATCAATCCTTACCAAGAATCTTGAGAATATCTAGACTTCACACCTATCCCCAAGGCGTGATCGAAGGACAACTCAACAGTAATGCTTCATTATTGAGTATCCTTCGCCTAACCTCCGTGAGTATAAGTAGAGCTCCTTCTTCATTCAAATCTCTACTATGACAAAACTCACAAACCGCCTATAGATTACACTAGTTACAAATCGATGATTCAAAATCTCACAAATGTTACTAAATCCAAGTCCTAAGATTGGATCAAGACAATTCCTCAACAACTGGGTATGATTTCTTCATATTCATTCAGAGTTGTTTCGATTTTATTTCGTTATTTCACAAGAGCTAATCTAAATTTCTCTCAATAATGTATTTCCAAACATCCGTGAAAATCATTTTCTAAAAATCCTTTCTTATTCACAGTTATCAAGCATGAGAGAAATTGCATCAAGTCTTGTGTATCGAAATCATTAATTATGGTTCCACAGCTTTGTTGAGAAAACAATTGATAAAAAGATCTTCTTTTGTCTCGTCCGATAATCATAGAAGTTTGCCATCAAGCATGATTTATATGCCGCAAACCATGATTGTCGAACACTTAAGAACTCTTTTAGTCAATTAGTTTTAAAAGTAAGATAGAAAACCATCAATTAATGCCGTAAAAGTGATTTCATTCTCTCTTCTAACTTTTAGCTATCAATCTCATTGATACTCTAAAATGTCTACGAGATGAATCACTGGGAAAATCAATTAGCACATACTCATTCCACTTTTGGAAGTCTCGCTTGCATACTTGAACTTCACGAAAAGATCCCGAAAGAAATGTCAAATGTTTGGAAAACATTTAACATATTGCCATGTGCAACAAGTCTTACGTTATATGTAGGTATGCCGACCATCACCTCAAAGATGGCCGATGCAGATAATTCCTGAATTAAGTAGCTAATATGGAATTGACAAAGATGACGAACTGCTAACAACGACCATAAGTCCGTGAATATCAAAGGGGATTCATGGGCCAAGCAAGACATCTTTGACGGCCATCACCCTTCGGTGCTCTCATAATGACCCGAAGAAGTGAAGATGTTCTGCCTCCCCCGAGAGTTGGAGGAAATCAAAAAGGGAACATGGCCATCTTCCTATCATCCAACTCCTTCTAAATCCTTGACCAATGACTTCTCATCTAATGTCTAGGATTAGAATTTCTAGGACACAAATTTGTAACATGTATTTCTTTCGTAAATTGAATCATTATGTATCTTTCTCATGTAATCTAGTTCAGTCAAAAATCGTTGTATTGTTCTTGTAATCACCGATCCTTGCAACATAATGTGTAAAACTACTTGGATTATTGAATACAAGCTCGCAACTTCTACTCATGCCTATCTACTTGTCTGCATTCCTTTGATAGCATGAACTAATGTGTTAAGTGTGTTGATCAAACTTATTATTCTTTATTATCTCCATTTTATTTTGGTGATTAAAAGAATTGCTCTTAATGAAATGGTCACTCTACCGAGACACAAACTCGCGACATCCCATCGCAAACCATTCTTGAACAATCGCTACATCAAGTTATGGTCTTCTACTACCGCTTAACTTTCATCCTTAGACACCATGATAATTGCCTTTCGAATTTAATCTTTTCACAATGAGTAAATTCAAGTTCAAAACCTATAGTCTCTTAACAAATAGGCAGCGTATTCATGACCTTCATGTCAACCTATCAAGGAATCTGCTATTACTCAATCTCTATCCTTCATGATTAAAAGGTCAAGATTATTAGTAAATCTGCTTTGAACAACGGTGTCCTAAATCGAACCTTTCAAGACAATTCAACAAAGACTTTGTGTTCTTAGTAACGACAACTACAAAATCTTATGTACCTTATGAGATTGTAGTTATAAAGGCTTGATTAGTTGTTCCCATTATAATGGCTCAACACTAATTGGTATACGATTGAATTCAAAACACTCGCTACACCTTATCATGAGATTCTTTGTCAAAAGGATGTAGTTAAAAATCTCTAGTAACTCGACCTATCCTCAAGATAGTCGACATTCAAGAATTCTTGGGAAGACTAATATTTTCAAATATTAAGTCCTTCCTCAGGAGTGAACAGCCGATATGACCCCTGCTGTATATAGGCTACGTCTCACTCTCTTCAGATCAATTCTAGTCTGCAGATCTATTCTTTTGATGTAAATGACCTAGATCTGTTGGACAGAAAGAAGAACGGACATCACTTCAGGTACACATTCCATATCTCACATACTTGGTCTATTTAATGTTCTTACTAAGCTTTATTAATCTTAAATAGATTGATGTCCATTATAAATAGAGTCTATTCAATTGGTATCACCTTACCTTAGCCGATATTAATCACACTACCAATAATAGACATAACAATTAATATCGCAGCCTACTTTAGCAAATATCCAATACAACCGCCGATAGTGTCTTCATCCATTAAAAGACTCATCAAATCTCTCAAAATTGGTATCAGACTTCAAGATTGATATCAGACAATCTTAAGACACATTCATCTAAAAACTTCCACATATGTGTCATGTACAACTGTGTCATATGGCTTGGTCAAGTTGTTTTGTCCCCAATTCGTCCTTAAACAACCAATACCGTTCTATTTTTGATTAATTTACTCAAACAACTCGCTTGAAGTAAAATAACAGCTCATAATATCTCTAGAAGCAGTTGTACCCATTAATACCACAATAAAGGCAATTAAATTAATCTGATTATATTTTTAAACTTTCTGTTTGAAAATAATATTAATATCCTCTAGACTGCCTATGTACTAGCCATAATTACACTAAGCATGATGACATAATCCCAAATCAGACTATCATTACTATGTCATTAAATGCACTCACTTCTTTAAGCCCCCAAAATGTCTTTTCCCATTCCTCTAATCAAGAAACCCTTTCATCTCCTCAAAAATTCAAAAAGTTGTATAAAATTGTATCAATCTCCAAAAACAAAGAACCGACTTGCGTACCTCAAAATTTCTCCACCAATAGAGTCATTTGCATCATGTGTTCTCCAAATCTGCCCGTCCTCCTCATCGACCCATCTCCCACACCGAATGGCGTCATCGTATGATGGTCCTTCTTGCCACTCCTCTTCCTCAAGTGATTCAACGACCTCGTCGAATCTCTCGTCGTGTAAGGAATCGTCTTCGAGACCCCAGAACAATGTATCCAATTTCATCCCTTGGATTCCCACAAGAGACAATACCGCTACTACGCCCCGCTCCCATCGCCTCAAATGCTCACCTTGAGCAACCCTCATCTCGGAGGAGCTTCAACCAAGAACGCCCATTCTCGTCAAATTCGGCGGTCAATGTTCCCTTCGATTAGAATCGCAGACCTTCATCCTTTAACTCTACCTCATTAGGATGACTAGCTAGGTCTCTGTTTTATCAAACTAATCCTCTTTTGTTTTATTATGATAAATAGGTAACGTGTTTAATCTTGTGAACATCTGTTTATCTACTTTTGCCATTTTCTTTTGAGTTAAGTATTCAAAATTTGTCCGGTACATACTCGTTTATGCCTGCAGCTTACTTTCTTAATAAACTTCAAGAATGCCTCGTAGGCAAATCTTACACCTCATGTTTTAGATGAATATCTCATGCATCCAACAAAAGTCAACATAAGACTCAACCATACTTGCCTGTTTTGACTTGATATACCTTAAGGAGGAGACTATTTTGAATGATTTACTACTCATAAATTGGTATCACTAATTAAACAACTTACCCTATTTGATACTCCTATTACAAAATAAAGCTTGTCACTCTACATTCTTGTAAAATCTTCTTACAAGCAATGGAAACACAATTCCTAACCTCGATATCCTATTATGTATGTCTCATACATGAAAATTGTGTATCATAAGCTATCGCACACTAAGAGTCTAAATATGACAAGTAACCGTATTTACTCGATACGGTCTATACTCTCTGAATTACTTCCAAAGACATCACTTCGGCATTTCTAAAGAGACAAAGATTTAACAAGACCAAACTTACTTCCTCTACCGTCAAAATTCATACCTTATGAATTACCATAAGCATGTTCTCTCTCATATTTAGTTTCTAATACTCCATAATTCAATTGATAACTATCAATCTATCTTTAACTTGTGGCCATTAAGGAGGAGAGATTGTGAAGTAGTAATGACCCCAAGTAATTGTGAAGTAGTAATGTGTAAAGTAGTAATAACCCCAACTGATAAGGAGGAAAGAACTAGTAAGGAAGAAAGAACTAGTAAGGAGGAAAGAAGGAGAGATTGTGAAAATTGCAAAATAATCAATGAACCATTAAGGAGGAGAGATTATAATAAGGAAGTAATAGCCCCAAGTGATTATAAAGGAAGTTAGGCCTTAAGAAATTATAGTAGGATTAACACTATTGAGAACAATATTCATTAAGGAGGAGAGATTGTGAAGTTGTAATGCCCTCCCGAAAGTGTGAAGTAGTAAGGAGGAGAGATAAGCAAATAAGAGGAGAGATAAACAAATATTAAGGAGGAGAGATAAACAAATATTAAGGAGGAGAGATAGACAACTTGTAGGACTGTTGTAAGATTGTGTATCTACCCATACAGCTTAATACTATATGACTATTATAATACGCTGACTAGATGAAGATGCTTAATCAATTCGATTAAGAACTAGATAACAAGTTACTTATACTTTCTACTTCTTGCTTGAGCAACATTCTTCGATCATCCGATGCAAGAAACACACTCTTAAGGCAATATTATCATTTGCCTAACAATCATTTCATTATTGCTTCGTATTTGTTCTTTCATTTATTGAGTCTCAAATACTTAGCAATAGGTGACTATACATACGCTATCGCTTGTAAGTTCAACCTAGGGCATGCCTTGATATAAACCGAATATTCGTAGTGGCATGTTATTACTAAGGATTGAACAACCGCTTTAAAGAGCTATATGTATAAGTCAATTGTAGTAATGGTCCCAAGCAAATAGGAGGAGATTGTTAGGAATATGCCTGTAAATCACCGATATATATGTATGCATATTCCAACACATGATTTGCTTGTTCCCATTACAACGCATGTTTCACAAGTGGCTAAAAGGGCTGCGCACGGTTAGTGTGGCACTTGTTGAAACAATGCATAGGTCATTAGACTAGGAAGTCTTTGTACATATCCGAGTCTTTGTCCTACCGTAATGATGACAAACCTTCATATGAATCAAGCTCTTCAAATTGCCACCGACGTGACTATCGGCAGATGTCTCACTAGCGACATTTTCCTTCGCTATGACGCCTAAATAGCCATCTCTACATCGCAGCTCTATATCGGCAGATTCTCGTATCCGCCAAAGCACTTCATCGAGCAACCGCAGAGAAGCTATTTATTCAAGAGGAACATCGTGACCATCGGCGGTTTCTACATCGCAGCTTCTATAATGGCAGATCTCGAAATCGGCCAAATCCTCATCGAACAACTGCCGAGAAACTGTAAGATCACGAGATACATCGGTCGTTACTCAACGCACTTCAAGCCAAAATAGATCCGTTACAAGATCTGTCTGACAAATCCAAGATACGCATCGATGTCTGCACCTTCACGTTTATCCAATAGACATTTCCTCTTCGAACGTGTTCGCGGTCTTCAAAGCTTCATTTCCAAAAGGCCAAGCAGACGCCGCACTACGGTCAAAGCAATGAAACGTCCACATCAATCACCGCATCCAGGCTAAGCTCGACACGTCCAACTATGTCCACTGTGTCCCGGATCATCTTCAAGACTCAAACCTAACGAAGGTCTTTGCCCAACAAATCCAAAGATGTACTCGCTACATCACGAGATTCGATCACCAACGGGCATAAACCTATTCAATACACCAACGGTCACCTCTTCTTCTCCACTATATAAGAAGACTCTCATCCTCATCTCTATATAGCACAAGAAAACAAGAGAGAGAGCACAAGCACTCTAACACACAAATTGTGTATGCTTATGCTTGAGAAAGGTTGTGGTATTGATCTTCATTTCTTCAATCCAGAACCACTCCTTCAGAGTGAGAAATCACAAGTGTAAGAACAAACACTTTGTGAGAGAGAGAGAAGAAAATCCAAAAGCTGAGAAGCTCTGCTTGATCAACAACCTTGTTGTTGATTTGAGTTCTTCTTCCTTCGAAGAACTCGCCTTCTTGGCCTCAACTTCATCATCCAAGAAAGAGACCAAGTATCTTACGATCGTTGAAGTCGATCAAGCTTGAAGATGTCCGATGAAGAGCCGAACTTACATGTCCAGATTGCATTCATATCGGCGGACTTATACTACATTATAAGTCGTGCCGATTGTGCAATAAGGTGTCATCATATTTGGTCGAGTGCTTAGCACTCGCTGTTCAAATACTTGCTATTTGAACAACTCCTAATATTCTCTTCTCACAACTAATATATCGAGTTGAAACTACAGGAAGATGTCTTAATAAATATTAAGTGCATCTTCTAATGTATTTTCGATATATTTGATTTCGCTTTCTTCATTTCTCCTTCTTTTTCCTAAGGAGATTGCTAGGTTAGAGAGTCTAGGTTGATGTACTAAGCATGTTTGCCTTTGAGCAAACCTCTCGAATTTTAATATAATATATATATTTGTTACATTCAGCCTTGATTTCTCTTTCTTGTATAATTTGCTTTATCATGTGCAACTGTTTAAGGAAAGTAAATGATGCATCTAATACGATTATAGTCAACTGTCAAGTTCTCTTTCATATCAAATCTATATAGTTACTTTAATCTAAATTGTTAAACTTATGCCGTTTATTCTTCCGCCGCTCAAACTCATTTCCATCGCCTAAGTTAAACATATATCTTCCAACCGCTTGTTTCATATCTCGATTCGAATGTCCATGATCTAAATCTGCGATCAAGGATGTCCTATGTTTCTAACTTCGGCTAAGCAGTTACTATCAGGAAGATGATAAACTTGTATTAATCATTTCATCTACTCCTCAATTTTTAAATAATAAAAATTGGATGAAATTTTTATTACATACTGTATAGGCTATTCACCCCCCCCTCTAGCCTATACACTGAGCAACCCTCGGACCTAACACGATGCATCCAAGGAAGGTTTGGGATGTGTGCTGATGCAAAATGGCAAGGTCATAGCGTATGCCTCGAGGAAACTAAAGGACGCGGAACGAAACTATCCTTCTCATGATCTGGAATTGGCGGCAATTATGTTTGCGTTGAACAAATGGAAACATTACCTTTATGGAGCAAAGTTTGAGGTCTTCACGGATCACAAGAGTTTGAAGTACCTCTTCTCACAAAAGGAGTTAAATATGAGACAACGCCGGTGGATGGAGAAGTTAAAGGACCACAATTGCACGATTCTTTACCACCCGGGAAAGGCAAATGTAGTCGCGGATGCGTTAAGTAGGAAGGTGTACATTTCGTGCATGATGGTTCGAGAATGGAAGACGTTAGAGTACTTGAGGGATTGGAGTCCTAGTGAGACTGAAAATGGTGTGATTTTTGCAAATGTCCGGGCTACTCCAGTTTTGCTACAACGAATTAAGGAAGATCAGGTTAGTGACCCAGAGTTCGAGAAGTTGAGGGGACAGTTGAATGAAAATAAGACACTTGATTTCGCGATGAACAAGGATGGCATCTTGACCTTTAGGGGGAGAGTTTGTGTTCCGTCGGATGAAACAGTAAAACGGCAAGTGCTTGATGAAGCTCATAAGGCTAAGTACACTATACACCCGGGGAGTACGAAAATGTATAGGGATTTGAAGAAGCAATTTTGGTGGAATGGTATGAAACGGGAGATAGCGGAGTATGTATCTAGATGCCTGACATGTCAACAAGTGAAAGCTGAACATCAAAGGCCCGCAGGGTTATTACAACCGTTAGACATCCCGGAGTGGAAATGGGAACATATTATGATGGATTTCGTGACAGGGTTGCCGCGTACTCGTCGGGGTTTTGACGCTGTTTGGGTTGTTGTGGATAGGTTAACAAAATCAGCTCACTTTATACCTATTGCGATGACCTACTCTTTGAACCAATTGGCGGCATTGTATATTCAAGAAATAGTGAGGCTACATGGAGTACTGGTTAGTGTTGTATCAGATCGGGACCCAAGATTTACATCGAGATTTTGGGGAGCATTGCAAGAAGCTATGGGGACCAAGTTAAACTTTAGCACGGCTTTTCACCCTCAGTCGGATGGGCAGTCGGAAAGATTAATCCAAGTACTTGAAGATATGCTACGTGCGTGTGCGGTAGATTTCAAGGAAAGTTGGGATTCACATTTACCTTTAGCGGAGTTTGCTTACAATAACAGCTTCCAGGCGAGTATCGAGATGGCACCGTACGAAGCATTATATGGGCGGAAATGTAGATCACCGATTTGTTGGGATGAAGTCGGTGAGGCTAAGATTTGGGGTTCGGAATTGGTGCAACAGTCGGTTGAGAGTGTGAGAGTGATTCGGGATAGATTACTTACCGCTCAAAGCCGACAGAAAAGTTATGCGGATAATCGAAGAAGGGACCTTGAGTTTCAGGCGGGTGACTATGTATTCCTTAAGGTATCGCCGCGTAAGGGTACTAGGAGGTTTGGGGAGAAGGGTAAACTCTCACCTAGATACATAGGGCCTTTTGAGATACTTGAAAGAGTTGGCACATTGGCTTATCGACTTGCGTTGCCACTGTCCTTGTCGGAGATTCACAATGTATTCCATGTGTCGATGCTACGGAAGTACATGAAAGATGAGTCACATGTATTGGAGTATGAGGAGATCACCTTTGAGCCTGATTTGTCTTACGTAGAACAACCGGTAAGAATTCTCGACACCAAGGAACAAATATTGCGAACCAAGCGGATTCCGCTTGTTAAAGTATTATGGAGAAATCACGAGATTGAAGAGGCTACGTGGGAGACCGAGGTTGAGATGCGAGAGAAATACCCCCAGTTATTTGATAGTCTTGGTAAGGAATTTAGGGGCTAAATTCTTTTAAGGGGGAGTGGGTGTAATACCCTGAATTTTTGCATGCATTATATATGTCTACTTGCTTGAATAACATGTTAGTTTAGTTATGCCACAATTCTTGATATAAGTTTTTAATCCTTGTTACTCCTAATTTCAATACATTAGTTATTGTAGTTCTTGTAATTCCATGTTGTTTATGAGTTACTTGTATAGCATGAGTTAAAAAAAAAGATGACATGTTAGTGATAGGAGTTTGACTTTGTAGCATGTTGAGTATTAGATCTAGTACACTTGTGTTGATTGCCTAAGAAATAGAGTATTTAACACTTCTTCAGTCTGGAAGGCTTCGCACGACCGTGCACCTTATATGGCACGACCGTGCGAGAGGGAACAGAATGTTGGGTTTGGATTTTTGGGCTTGGCACGACCGTGCGCCTTATAGGGCACGACCGTGCGAGGCTGAACAGAAAGTCTAGAATTTGGCTGTAACATTGGCACGACCGTGCACCTATTTGTGGCACGGCCGTGCCAAGTACGGACAAAGACATAAGTGACCTGTAAATTTTGGCTTTTGACCCTTGGACCCTTGGCTGAATGTGTTGTACATTGGCTTGACCCTTTGACCATATATAAGCCATTTGAAGACTCAAACACATCATCTCCTCCATAGCTCTACCTTGGAGCCCTAGAAAGCTTGTGTGGGAGATTTAAAGTGAGACTAGTGTGTGTGTTCCATCCTTCACCATCCAACCATTGGATCATCCATGCAAAGCTACCAAAACATAGCTTGGGACTAGGGGACTTCATAATCAAGCTTTGATTTTGAATTTGTTGGTTTAAATTTCTACTTTGGAGGTAAGTTGCTAAACCCCCTTGTATGCTTAGAAAATATTATGTGCTTGCTCTTAATCTCACATGCATGACTTGAATACATGGTGTTTCCATGTTTAAATGAGATGATGATATATGTAACTTATCTAAGTGTTAAATTGTTGAGTTGGATGATGTTGCATGTTGGTTTAAAAGAGCTCAACTATGGATTGTACTAAAGAACATGTTAGAAACCTTTAAAGGGTGAAAATTGCATATAGCAATTATACCCGAATTTATGAACTTTATGAATTAACACTAAAAGTGGATTTTTGGGAGGATTATAATTCTCCGAATCAATTGTTAAAGTACTACAAAAATTTGGGTTCATTTGGTATGGAATAAGGTCCTCCGAGTATTTGATACTGGTATGTTAGAGACTCGTAAAATAGCTCTAAATTTGTGGTTTGTGGCTTTAAACAATATGTTTGATGAATATATGTTGTAGAAAAATATAATCTACTTGATGTTTGTCAAGTTCACTACTTTTGGACTTGACGGTTAATTGCATAAGTTGAGTAAGTTACCTACTTGTGTGAGTTGTGTAAGTCCAAAGGCGTCGTTGTTGTCATTGTCATGGTGGGACGACCTATAGTCTTTACGAATGGGATTCGTAATCGCTATAAGTCGCCGTACCGGAGTGCACACACCCCTCTTCTGTTGGCCACAGTTGAGAAGTAGCCCCACTGTTATAGCAATACGCATGACTTTGGCTTGCTAGGTTGAACCCGACGGGATTGTGTCGGGGACGTCGATACTACGCACACGAGTATCGAGGCACTATTGGTTGTTTGTGTAATGCAGGAGCTACACAAGGTTGAAGAAAGAGATATGATATCCTTCTCTAACGTGGGTTATGTACAAACGCTTATATGTTATTAAAAGTACTATATGAGTTGAATGAGGGTATATCAAGTAAGATGGTATTTGTTATGTTATGGTATATAAATGTTGATACCATGTTATGTTTATCGCTTGAGCATCATGCCATGTCATTTAGTTGCATTAGTAACTTACTGTGTCATTATGACTCACTCTGTTATATGTTTAATTGTTTTTTTCCTTAGATCCAAGTCAACTCGGAAGTTCTCGGTGAGGCCGAAAGTGGTTCGCTAGCTTGCGCATCGCCTACGTTGTGTGTTTGAGGATCCCCGTCTTAGTTATCCGTTTTCATTTTGGTAAGGTCGATGGATATGTAAAGTTATATAAACTTTACTTGGGCTTCTATTGTGGTATTGTAAACTTATTCTTTTGGTAGCCGACATATGTATGTCGTGCTCTTGTACAGCTGTGTTGTTAAGTTAGTTCTTTCCCGAGCGTGTTGTAGCTCGCAGGTTATGTTTTGTTCCGGCATGTTGTGGCCGATGTTTGTGTAGCAGTTGTCCTCTTTTCCCGAGTTATAACTCGTGGTTGTTGATAGTTGTTTTCCGGCCTTGTTATCGCCGAAGATTGTTCTTATACTTATGTCTATCAGGTGATTAGTGGTATTCTGTCTTAAGTACGGGTTGTTACGCCACATACTTTTCTTGTTGTTATGTTGTTTTGGCGACTCGACCTTGGGATTTCGTATAGAGATCCGGGTCGGGGCGTCACATCTAGAGTACACAAGAATGTCGTCGATGAACACTACCACAAAACAATCCAAATACTCATGGAACACCCGATTCATCAAGTCCATGAACACTGCCGGTGCATTTGTCAACCCGAATGGCATAACCACAAACTCATAATGACCATACCTTGTGCGAAAAGCTGTTTTAGGAACATCTTCAGCTCGCACCTTCAACTGGTGGTAACCACTCCTCAAGTCTAGCTTAGAATACACCACAGACCCCTGTAACTGATCGAACAAATCATCAATGTGCGGTAAAGGATACTTGTTCTTGATTGTTACCTGATTCAATTGCCTGTAATCGATACACAATCTCAAAGTACCATCCTTCTTTCTAACAAACAACACTGGTGCACCCCACGGTGATACACTCGGTTTAATGAACTCCCTGTCAAGCTATTCTTGCAACTGTTCTTTCAATTCTTTTAACTCCGCCGGTGCCATTCTATACAGAGCTTTAGAAATTGGGGTAGTCCCCGGCAACAATTCAATACAAAACTCAATTTCTCTATCAGGAGGCAATGCATAATCAGAAGAGAACACATCTGAAAATTCACACACCACGGGAACTTCTTCTAACACAGGAGTAGCAATACTTCTATCAACCACACACGTCAAATAACCCGCACACCCATGCGATAACAATTTCTTAGCTTTTAATGCAAATATAACATGCAAACCACTCTTGACAGCATCACCCACAAACACAAATTCAGGCACACCCGGCATAGAAAAAGTAACTTTCTTTCTATGACAATCTACCAAAGCATGATATGCATATAACCAGTCCATGCCAAGTATCACATCAAAATCACGTATGGGTAACACTACCAAATCAGCATGCAAAGTGTGATCACCTACAAGTATATCACAGGCTCTGTGTACATTCGAGGCTAACATATGCTCCCCCAACGGGGTAGACACCTCAAGCACAAACGACAAAAGCTGGGGTAACACACACAAATTGTTCACAAAATGGGATGCAACATATGAATGTGATGAACCAGGATCTATAAGAACTCGAGCTCTACTACCGAAGACAGAAAGGCTACCTCCTATAACCGATGTCGACTCGGGCACACCGCGTTGATCAAGCGCAAATACACGACCCTGGAATTTAGGTCTACCGTCACTGTCCTTCTTTGTCCCACTAGATTGTACACTTGCGCTCCCAGCCTGACCATCCTTCAGCTTAGGACAGTTCCTCTTCAAGTGACCAACCTCGCCACAATTGAAGCATTGGCCTGACCTATTCCCTGCCGGATTTCCTCTCTTACTCCAGCACTTATCTTCCGAATGTCCCGGTTTCGAACAATAGCTACAAATCTGTGGAGTACCCCGTGGACCTTGTACAGATACGGTATTATTACTCCTCCCACCGGATTGTTGCCCCTCGGATTGTCCTCTTTTCTGATTCCCCCTGCGGTTGTTGTTTCCACTGCTATATCAAGTACCGGAACCTTGCCCTCGTCCCTGATTCTGCGATGCCTGTGGAGGGTTGTTCAAATTTCTCCCCCGGTGCTCCTCTATGTCACTCTCAATCCCATAAGCTCTATCCACCGCACTTCTATACTCAGCAAGCTGCAAGGACAACAACTGTTTTCTATATTCTGTCTTCAGGCCTTTAATGAACTTCTGGGCCTTCTTTGCCTCCGTGGGAACCAAGTGACTACAATATCGGGCCAATTCTGTGAACTTGGCCGAGTATTGTGCCACCGTCATGCGCTCGCTCCAAGTCGTAAACTCCCTCTCTTCTTTCCCGAACTACCTCGGAATATACGTGCCTTAAACTCCCTCAAGAAATTAGGCCAACTGTGAGGTTCTCCCCGTAAGTCCCAGCTCCCCTGTAATACTTGCCACCAGTGCTCAGCCGCTCCCTCAAGTTTGAACACTGCTAGGTTTACCTTCTCATCATCGTTGCAACCCAAGGCTGCAAATATCTTGATGATATGCTCGATCCACAATTCAGCTTTCATGGCATCCGGTTCCCCAAGAAAAGTACGTGGTTTCATTTTCAAGAAACGCTCCAATGTGGTAGTATAATTCCTAGGCCTCGCCTCAGGTTGTGGTATTTCGATTTCCGGTTGTGGAGGTTCAACTTTCGGTGTAGTCGTTGCTCCTCCATTCAATCATTCAGTCATTTGGTTCATGAGTTCCATCATCCGTCCCATCATAACAGCCATGTTTGCATTCGGATTCTCTTGGTTCTGTTCAGGAGGGACATTCGGTGGTCGATTCACGTCATCATCTCTCCCATCATTCCCGCCGGCACTAGTACCGACCCGACTAGCACTCGTTCCGAACCTAGTTCGCACCATTTCAACCTACATAAAACACTCGACGTTAAAATCTCGATAACACACACCATCACCTAGGCCATGGAACCTATCCTGGCGAATAACTAACATAAGCTCTGATACCAAATGTGACGCCCCGACCCGGATCTCTATACGAAATCCCAAGGTCGGGTTGCCAATACAACATAACAACAAGAAAAGTACGTGGCATAACCACCCGTACTTACGACAAAACATAACTGAAAACCTGATTAACACAAGTATGAACAATCTTCGGCAATAGCAAAGCCGGAAACAACTGATAACAACCACGAGTTTACAACTCGGGAAAGATAATTACTACAAAACCTCGGCCACAACATGCCGGAATAAAACATAACCACGAGCTACGACATGCTCGGGAAAGAAACTAACTCAACAACGAAACCATACAAGAGCACGACATACATATGTCGGCTACCAAAAGAATATACAATTTACACCAAGTACCACCCTTAGTAAAGTTTACATAACTTCACTACCATCGTCCTTACCAAAATACAACAGCGAACTAAGGAAAAGTTCCTTGATCTAACAACGTAGACAAACTGCAAGCTAGCGTGATCCTTCCGATCTCACCGTGAACTCCCGGGTTGGCTGGGATCTAAGGAAAACAAATAAACACATAACGGGGTGAGTCATAATGACACAGTAAGTTACTAATGCAACTACATGGCAAGGCATGATGCTCAAGCAATAAACAAAATATGGTATTAACATTTATATACCACAACTAAACATGTATCATCATACTTGACATACAATCATTCAACTCACATAGCACTTTGATTAACACATAAGTGCTCATAAATATACCATGTTAGAGAAGGATATCATATCTCTTTCTTCAACTTTGTGTCACTCCTGCAATACACAAACAACCAAACGTGCCTCGATACCCGTGTGTGTGGTATCGACGTCCCCGATCCCATCGAGTTCTACTAGCAAGCCAAAGTCATGCGTATTGCTATAACAGTGGGGCTACTTCTCAACTGTGGCCAACAGAAGAGGGGTGTGTGCACTCCGGTACGGCGACTTATAGCGATTACGAATCCCATTCGTAAAGACTATAGGTCGTCCCACCATGACATTAACAACAACGACGCCAGCTGGACTTACACAACACACAAGTAGGTAAACTTACTCAACTTATGCAAATAACCGTCAAGTTCAAAAGTAGTGAACTTGACAAACATCAGGTAGATTATATTTTTCTACAAGATATGATCATCAAACATATTGTTTAAAGCCACAAACCACAAATTTAGAGCTACTTTACAAGTCTCTAATATATCAGTATCAAATACGCGGAGGACTAAAAATCATATCAAATGTACTCTAATTTTCGTAGTAATTTAACTAGTGATTCGGAGAATTATAATCTTCCCAAAAATCCACTTTTGGTATTTATTCATTAAGTTCATAAAACTTGGTATGATTGCTATATGCAATCTTCACCTTTTAAGGTCTCTAACATGTTCTTGAACTCACTACTTTGGTGATTATCAATCTCTACACAATTTAAACCAACTAAACTATGTCTTTCACATTATAACATGTAATTTTCATCAATATAACATTTTCACATGAATCCAACTACAATTCAAGTCTTGCATGTTTGCTAACATTCATACATGTAACAAATTCTAACATACATAGGGGGTTTAGTAACTTACCTTCAAAGCATGAAATTAAGCCACCAAATTCACAAATAAAGTCTCTAAGGTTGCTCCCCTAACCAGCCACAACACATCCAAGGCCTTGGATCAAAGTTTCAATGGTTGGATGATGAGATGTAAAGCACACACACTATTTTCACCTTTGTCTCCCACACAACATAAGCTACCATGGATGATAAATAAAGAGGTGATATTGTAGTGTGTTTACTTGGTGGTTTTAGGACAGAAAAGGGGTGGTCAAAGGCCTTTAGTACGTTCAAGTTGGTCAAGGGGCGAATTGGTCCAACTTAAAAGGTCAAGAAATAGGGCACCAAGTTTCTGCCTGCAGTGCGGCCGCCTAGGCGCCCACTTAGGCTTGCGCGCGTCCTCCAGAATGCCAAAACTCAAGTTTCTGTCAAATGAGCGCTTGCCCAGGCGCTCGCCCATCTTCCAGTGTACCCAAATTCATGCAATGTGCTCTAGAAAAGTCCCAAAATGATGCCCAATGGTCCCAAGATGGTTCTAACACTTATGTGAAGTTAAAACAGTAAGCAAAGGTCTCCGAAAAGTCCTAAAAACCCATGTTAAACAAGTAACACTTAAACAACATGGAATTAACAAGAATTACAACAACTAATGCATGGTAAATAGGTGCAACAAAGGTTAAGACTTGTATCAAGAATTATGGCATAACTAAACTAACATGTTCTTCAAGCAATTAGACATATATTATGCATGTAAAATTTAGGGTATTACACTTACCGACCTCACCGGGAACCGCTAGGCTAACTCGGATCTAAGGAAAAACATATAAACAACAAGCGGGGTGAGTCAAAACTCAATAAGTTACTAAATGCAACTACGTGACATGGCATAATGCTCAAGTAATAAACATAGCATGTTAATAGCATTCATATACGAAAACATAACATATATCATCATCACTGATATACACATCACATATCTCACATAGCACCTTGAATACCACATAAGTGCTTGTAAATAAACCATATTATAAAGGATATCATTTCTCTTTCTCCAACTTTTTGTTACTCCTGTAATACACCAAGTAATCAACTATGTCTCGATACCCATGTGTGTAGTATCAACGTCACCGGTATCACTCTTCGGTTATTGACGTTCCGGAATCACTCATCGGGTTCCCGAAATCATTCTTTGGGTCAATTACTAGCAAACCAAAGTCATGCGTATTGCTACAACAGTGGGGCTACTTCCCACCTGTGGCCAATAGGTGAGGGTGTATGAACTCCAGTACAACGACTCATAGCGATTCCAAACATTGATTTGTAAAGGCTATACTTCGTCCTACCTTGAATAAACAACAATGCCAACCGGACTCAATGCAATGCACAAGTTGGTATAATACTCAAACTTATTCAAATAACCACTAAGTTCAAAAGTAGTGAACTTGATAAATGTCAAGTAGATTATATTATTCTACCAAGAATTTTCATCAAACATATTGTTTCAACAACTTTAAACAACCACTTTAGAGCTAATCACAAGTCTCTAATTTACTAGTATCATTTACTCGGAGGACCAAAATTCATATCAACCGAACTCTAAATCTTGTAGGATTTTAACATGTTATTCGGTAATTGTTACTCTAACTTAATATCAGCTTCTTAGAGTCATTACTACACTTCTCAAAATTTGGGTATAATTGCTATATGTTAGATTTCCCATTTTAAGTGTCTAACTTGTTCTTTAGTTAAATTCCATGGTTAAGCACTTAAATTCAACATGCAACATCATCCAAACCCTTCACTTAGAATATGAACATATTATACATCTTAACATATCATTTAGACATGAAAATACCAAGTATACAAGTCATGCATGTATAATTGAAGAACAAATATGCAATAGTTTCTAAGCATACAAAAGGGGGTTAATAACTTACATTAAAATGCTCAATCAAACCAAGGAAATCAAGATCAAAGCCTTCTATCATGGTCTCCTAGTCCTTAGCAACTCAATAGTGGTCTTGCATGGAAGATCCAATGGTTGGATGATGAAGAATAGAAACACACACACACTAATCTCACACTCTTTCTCCCACACAAGCGCTCTAAGTTTCCGTGGATGTTTTGAGTGATATAAAGAGAGTCAAGGGTCTTTCCCAAGTGTTAAATCAGTAAATGGTGAGAGTCAAACACCTTTGGGACGTGTTAAAATGGTCAAGGGGCTTATTGTGACGCCCCGACCCGGATCTCTATGCAAAATCCCGAGGTAGGGTCGCCAATACAACATCAAGACACAACCAAATAAGAAAAGCACGTGGCGTAACCATCCGTACTTACGACAAAACATAACTGATAGCCTGATTAACACAAGTATGAACAATCTTCGGCGATAACAAAGCCGGGAAACAACTATTAACAACCACGAGTTTACAACTCGAGAAAGACAACTACTACAACAACATCGGCCATAACATGCTGGAACAAAACATAACCACGAGCTACAACATGCTCGGTAGAGAAACTGTTTAAAAATGAAACTATACAAGAGCACGACATACATATGTCGGCTACCAAAAGGATATTTGTTTACAACACAACAAATACTACCCAAGAAAAGTTTATATAACTTTACATATCCGTCGTCCTTACCAAAATGAAAATGACTATCAAGGAATGAGACCCTCGAGCTACCAAACGCGGACAACCAGCACGCTAGCGTGAGCCCTTCTCAATCTCACCGTGAACTTTTGGGTTGGCTTGGATCTATGAAAAACAAATAAACACATAACGAGGTGAGTCATAATGACACAGTAAGTTACTAATGCAACTACATGGCATGGCATGATGCTTAAGCAATAAACATAACATGGCATTAACATTTATATACCACAACCAAACATATATCATCATACTTGATATACCATTCATTCAACTCACATAGCACTTTGGTTAACACATAAGTGCTTATAAATAAACCATGTTATAGAAGGATATCATATCTTTTTCTTCAACCTTGTGTAGCTCCTGCAATACACAAATAACTAATAGTGCCTCGATACTCGTGTGCGTAGTATCGACGTCCCCGACACAATCCCGTCGAGTTCAACCTAGCAAGCCAAAGTCATGCGTATTGCTATAACAGTGGGGCTACTTCTCAACTGTGGCCAATAGAAGAGGGGTGTGTGCACTCTGGTACGACGACTTATAGCGATCACGAATCACATTCGTAAAGACTATAGGTCATCCCACCATGACATTAACAACGACGACGCCAACTGGACTTACACAACACACAAGTAGGTAACCTTACTCAACTTATGCAAAGAACCATCAAGTTCAAAAGTAGTGAACTTGACAAACATCATGTGGATTATATTTTTCTACAACATATAATCATCAAACATATTGTTCAAGTCACAAAAACACAACTTTAGAGCCACTTTACAAGTCTCTAACATACCAGTATCAAATACTCGGAGGACTGAAAACCATATCAAATGGACTCTAATTTTCGTAGTAATTTAACTAGTGATTCGGAGAATTATAATCTTCTCAAAAATCCACTTTTGGTGTCAATTCATTAAGTTCATAAAATTAGGTATAATTGCTATATGCAATTTTTACCATTTTAAGTCTCTAACATGTTCTTGAGTTCACTACTTTGGTGATTATCAATCTCTACACAATTTAACCCAACTAAACCATGTCTCTCACATATTAACATGTAATTCTCATCAACATAACCTTTATACAGGAATTCAACCACAATACATGTCATGCATGTCTGTAAACATTCATATATGTAACAATTCCTAAGCATACAAAAAGGGGGTTTAGTAACTTACCTTGATTGCACAATCAAACCACTAAAACAAGAATTAAAGCCTTCAAGATTGTACTCCTAGTCTTTAGCAACATAAATCTGGTCTTTCATGCAAAGTTGGATGGCTAGAATTTGAGGAGATGTAATGCACATAGTAAACACACCTTGAACAGCACACATACACACACACACACACTCTTTTGTTCTTGAGTGATTTTGGAAATGAAATGGGAGTGTTTGTTTACTCTTACTGATGTTAAGGGGGTGGAAAAATGGGTTGACTCACACTTAGGGACGTGCCTTCCTTTTAAACCAAGGTCTTGCATTTTAAAAACATAAAAAATATCACAGACAGAAAATCTGCTAACAGGGTGATCGCTTCATTGCGGGACGAAGCGATCGCTTCACCCTACTGTTGACAAGGCGATCGCTTCGATTTAACCAAGGCGATCGCTTTGTTCTGAATTCCAAAAAGCCAACATTCTTCCTGAAGAGCGATCGCTCCTCCAAGAAACAAGGCGATCACTTTGTACTAAATTTTCAGATGCCAACTTTCTGCCTAAAGAGCGATCGCTTTGTCCAAAAACGAAGCGATCGCTTCATACCCAGAATAGCAATCATTAAGTAAAAGGTCATTTTATGTCACCAAAATCAACCGACATAGTTCTTAGGCAAATATCACAAGTCTATAAGGCTAATATATATATATATATATATATATATATATAAGGCTAATATACTCAACAAACTACATAACTAAAGTTCATATTCTTAACATGGCATTCCTATTCAAATCAAATAAAACATACACATATGCAAATAACATTTTAAGAGAGCCAGGGTATTACACTTATGTGTAAAAATTGGAAAAGAATGCAGAAATCCGTACGAACTTTCTGCTCACAGGGCGATCGCCCTGGTCCTTGCCAAAGCCATCCCTTTGTGGCCAGATTTTCTATCTTGATTTCTAGCTACAAGGCGATTGCCTAGGCACCTACAGGAGCAATCGCTTTGCCACCAGAGAACTCTGATTCTTGGTGAAATGCTCCAATTTGACTCCAAAATGCTACTAAATGATTCCCAAGTGATTCCAACAAGTACTCAAGGTCAAAACACTCCACCAAGACTTCCAAATAGTCCAAGAACATTGCTAGAATATAACACAAATATTATAAATTTGTAACACAACCCATACATCGCCATTTAGCAACATAACACGTTATAAATATAAATGCAATAGAGTTTCAACACAATCAAGGCATACAATTATGAAGCATAATAAATATACTAAAAGATGCATCAATAATATGTCATTCTAATGAGGCCAACAAGTATAGCAAAACCCAGGGTATTATAAGTACGAGGGGCAATTGCTTCCACCCATTTTGACACATAATCAATAGTGTTAGGTCTTAAGGTGCTTAAATAGGCTAGAAGGGGGGGGGGGTTGAATAGCCTATTTCCAATTTTTGAAAATTTGATTTGAAAGTTACTTCACTAAGGTTAGAAAAGATTTTGCAGTGGAAATAAGTGAAGTATAGGACATGTTTGAGATGGTTGATCTTGATAGGACAAGATCAGTTGTTCTCAAAGCTGTTGGAATTCTGGAAATAAATAATAGCAAATCACAAGCACATAAAAGAGATAGACAAGAGATTTAATATGGTTCACACTTATAAATAAGTGTTACGTCCACAACCAAAGTGGTCAACTTTGGATTTGAAAAACGTATACTAAGTTTTCCACTAGAATCTTTACAAGATTGATCACTAATGGGTCGTTTATAAAAATTAGTTGACCAAGTGTTTACGGGAGAATTGATATCTACAGAGATATAATTCTTGTGTGCTTTGAATGCAGGATTTCAATCAATGAAGAGCAGTAAAGACTTTTCGTCTAAGAATGGTGCTCTCCAAAGAATGTTGTACATATTTTTCTTTGAAACTTTTATGAACTAGCAGTTGAAGAAAAAGACTATCAGAATGTTAGTTGAAGTTCATTCGATTGATCGCTAGTTATCTTCAATGCTGTCATGAAGTCTTCTATTTATACTAAGGGAGATTTAGGTAGCCGTTGGATATCTTCAGCTTCAGAGAGTTTGAATTTAAATGCAATTAATGCTCTCATCTTGATGTTGATCTTTGATAGGTGATTCTGCAAACTTCAGAATGATTTTTGCAATATTGCCAAAAATAGGTAGATGATAAGAATAGATAGAGTGTCCTTTTCTCAGATGGTTGCCTAATATGGCATGAATCATTCAATGCTCTTTGCAGGTTATCGTTGTATCATTGTTGACAATAAATACTACAAATAGTCTTGAGGCATGTCAC
Organism: Platycodon grandiflorus; assembly: GCA_016624345.1. Classification (NCBI taxonomy): domain Eukaryota; kingdom Viridiplantae; phylum Streptophyta; class Magnoliopsida; order Asterales; family Campanulaceae; genus Platycodon; species Platycodon grandiflorus. Next base: position 33,895,207 of record CM028364.1, read on the forward strand.
CAGTGAAGTCTTGATCAGACGATCTTTAGGTCTTCGTCATTGCTGATAAAACTTGGCTGGAATGAGCTTGTCCGATAACTTTAAGAGACTTCGGCTAATATGAAGATAGTTGATCTTCGTATGTCTGATTAATGATAGGCTAACTTCTGAAGACTAGGCTAAGTACAGAGAGCAATCCTAAGCTATTACAATCACATGTCTAAGTAGAAGTTGCCACTCTAGCAGACATGCAGGCCCATTAGTCACCTTGACTTAGACTTAGGTTATGGATGCAAGCAAATCTATATAATATACAACAAATAGCAACCAAGATGTATGTAAAACCATGAGATACAAGGAAAGGGCCCATGAAATCAATGCCCCACACATCAAAAATGTCAACAATCAAATTATTCACAAAGGGCATCTCATTTTTCTTGCTTATCCTCCCCCCCCCCCCAATTCTTTGACACCTATCACATTGTTGACAGTAGTCATGAGCATCCTTGAATATTGAGGGCCAAAACAATCCAGATTGTAACACTTTACGTGTTGCCTTTTGGCTACTAAAGTGTCCACCACAGTGGAGCTCATGACAAAACGCCAACACACTCTGCTGTTCTTCCTCGGGGATACATCTACGAATCATTCTATCCCGGCAACAGCACAAAAAACTTGATAAATGAAAATATACCTCGCAAGTGCACAAGAATACCGAAGTATAGCTGCACAGGACAAGGGTCGGTCCACAGAGACTTGAGTTTGATTTAGAGAAATAACTGCCAACTTTGATTAACAAATAAAGTAAATAAAGATTGTTTGAGATAAGAATTCATTTCACTAAACAATACTTAAATACTAATTAATTATCAAGCAAACAATTTCGGAGATTTAGCAAGAATTGGGAAGCCTAGGAATTACGATTCACTCTGTATCTTGGATTTATGCCTTTAAATTTATGTATCAGTTCAGTTCTAGAGTTCATTCACAAAGATAAAGATTAGGACTCTTGGATCACGATTTGCAATCTTAGTATCCCTAATTGTTATGCATTCTTGATTTGTCCATATAACAAGTAGGGACTCTTTAAAAACTTAGGAACAATGAACCTAAATCCTATCTTAGCTTGATCATGAATCAATAGGTATCACTATTCATAAAAGATAGCAATTATATGACTTATGCATTCGGATCGTGCAATTCATAATTTAGACAGTTGTAATTACCTACACGCAAAGACAACACGAAAAGACTCGATAAAAATACTTTTGCGAATAACGAGAACCAATGGACTGAATAAGAATTATATTACGGCATAAACCTTTGATACAGAGTTACCTCCAATCCCTAGATAATGAAGTTAGTTCCTCATGATTGAAACAAAAACCAAAACCATTTGTTGATCCATCCTTGGATTCTTGGAAAAAGAAATAAAATAAAGATTACAAGTAATGCCCAATTGTTTTTCTCTCTCCAAAAAGTCCTCTCCACCTTACCCAACAAAGGTTGCTTAAAAAATAAATTTTCCAGGCCAAGAAAATCCTTAAATATTAGTAATAGGGCAACTTCCGCATCGACGGAGGGCGGCCCCTTGGGCGGGCGTTCAGAATGGCTCTTCATAACTCTTAAGAATCTGGAAATGGGGCGGCCGCCTAGGCTGTAATACCCCGATCCTACTTCTTTCCTAGTTTACTCGTATATCGGGTCAATTCGAGTGTTGTTTCGCGTGTTTGACTTCGGGTATGTTTGAGTCTTAAGTTCATTATCATTCGTGCATCAATACGGGATGATTAGGTTGAGTTTTAAGTGTGTTTTAAACTTAAGATAGAAAAAGATACACACAAAAGCATGGATACATGCCTAAACCCGAAATTTTGTCCATCCGAATAGTCTGTAGTAATTTGGCCATAACTTTGTCTAGAAAAATCGGATTTGCAAACCGTTTGATTCTGTGTAAACTAGACTCAAAGAGCTTTCCAACCATATATTATTTGTAATTTTTAAATGTGTAGATAATCTCAAGAATGTTTTTAAAGTTGACCCAAAATTACAGAATTTTAATCTAGCATTTGACCAATGTTTTAATTAGTTGACAATTTGACCAATTTTGTAATTTTTTAATTGACCAAGTGGAGACACCAAAAATCAGACTTACTCTCTCCTTGTTAAGTGAGGAGAGACCTCACTTCTTTCCCCATTTCACCATGATCATCCGTGAGTTAGAGAGAGAGACTAGAGAGAGTAAAAGTATTCTAGAGTGAGAAAAGTGTGATATCTTGAGCATCCGGAGTTCGATCGACGATCCGTCTTCACCGTTGCAAAGCTCTTTAGAAGAGGATCATTCTCCACTGGTTGCATGTTGATTTTCATGGTTTGATTTCATTAAGAGGTAAGTAACTATAATGTTTTGTTTGATTATGAGATGAATTGGAAGAGTAAAACATGTAGGTTGTGTTAGATGATGATCCTTTATGTTGATTTCTTGGAAGAAATGGGTTATTTGTTACTCCTAATGATATTTTGTTGTGTTAAGTTGCTGATTTAAGTTGGAAATGTAAAGATGGAAAGACATGATGATTTTTGAAAGCCAAATGCTTAGTTCTTGAAATAAGATTAGTCACAATTTTAAGGCATGATGTTGAATTTTCTGGGAAAAATTCGTCCATGGGAATTGTCTGAATTTTTGATATGTTTTACATTAATATGTTTTGCAAAATCCTGAAAATTTTCATAAATTTTAGAGGTCGGGAAGTACCTCGTTTCGGTTACGTATTATCGATACGCAGAACGGACTGTTGCTGGAAATTATGGTTCGTAGTTCAATCTTTATGTGGTTGCATGTTGATGAATACAAGTCCAAATGGACTGATTTAAAATGGTAAATTATAATTTAGAATGTCTAGTTTGTGGGTATATAAGATTCATAATATTTGGACATGCGTAGAATATTTGGTGAAATGTTAATTACAAGTTAGAACGAAAAACACATGAATTTCGAGTTAGTTGCAGTCCCTGTTTTTGGCTATTTTCGTGAAAAGTCTGGTACTAATCTACTATTGGGAATTTGTTGAATTTTGGATATGTTATTCTTATGTATGTTAGGTTGTTCCCTGTAAATTTTCATAAATTTTAGAGGTAGGGATGTACCTCGTTTAGGTTGTGTTCTATCGCTGCGCCGAGTAAACTGTTGCTGGAAATTCTGAGTATTAGATCTAACTTTAAGTGGCTGATTCTTGATGAATATAAGTCCAAATGAGGTAATTCAAAGTGGTAAAATATAGTTCCAGATGTCTAGTTTCTAAATATGGAATAATTGTAATATTTGGGTTTTTTTGGAATATTTGGTGAATTTAATGGTACGACTGCGTAGTGCTGAATAAGTATCGTTGTTATTAGTCTCCAAGAATTAGAGACTCGTTGAGTTGCAATTGTTGTTATTGTTAAACATCGAGTATTAGTAACTCGCTGGAATTTTGTAAGTAGTTACTCGCGATGAACTTGCGAGATTTATGTGGGTGGTAAACACACCAAATATGGGTATTGTGATTAATGTTGTTAATTAGTGACGATACTGCAGTTCGTCCTGATGTTTCAAAAATAGGTTATGACTCTAGCGGAGTTGATATGAGATAATATATTTATATTAACACTATACGAGCTATATACTAGTTGTGACTGACTCTGGTGGAGTCGCATAGGACGTAATGAACAAACGTCGAATAATGTAGTAGATTTATTAATGTGTAGATTCGACTCTACGGAGTTGAATAATGAGTAGTATAAATCACTACAGGTCGTTATTTAGCCTCCTACGATATAGGATGACATACCGTGATTATCGTTCCAATTCGGACGAAGTGACTTGTAATGAGTCGTGATGAATATAGTACACGAATATAATGTTATGTGATAGTTTATGCTATACATGCGATACAGTGTATCGAGTGATTATAGGATTCTGTAGAGATCCTAAGTTGAGTTGTATAATAGGTCTACTTTGCCTGTTGCCCTGCTTTGGTTATATGTTAAATGATTACGGACATATTGTGATTGTTCTAGTATGAGATAGGACAATCATCCTACTTTGATGATTGATTGTAGGACAATCATCCTACTTTGATGATTGATTATGTGTTTAGTATTTACAAGCACATTGAGTCAATTTGGTATGTGATTCAATAGAACACATGATGATTTGTTGAGAATGATGAGTAAATATCTACTTGTGCATTGCATTGAGTCCAGCTGGCATTTGTTGTTTAATCAAGGTGGGACGACTTATAGTCTTTACGAACTTGTTTTGTAATCGCTATAAGTCGCCGTACCGGAGATCACACACCCTCTTCTGTTGGCCACAGTTGAGAATTAGCCCCATTGTTGTAGCAATACGCATGACTTTGGCTTGCTATGCTGAACCCGACGGGATTGTGTCGGGGACGTCGATACTACGTACACGGGTATCGAGGCACTATTGGTTGTTTGTGTATTGCAAGAGCAGCACAAAGATGGAGAAAGAGAAATGATATCCTTTATAATGTGGTTTAAGTATAAGCACTTAATGTGAATGTCAAGGTGCTATGTGACTTACGTGAATTGTATATCAACAATGATATTACATGTTCATTATGATGTATAAATGTCATTACCATGTTATTCCTATTGTTGAGCATTATGCCATGTCATATAGTCGCATGTAACAACTTGTTGATTAATGGTTAAGTTGCAATTGTGCCTAGACTAGTTATATGTAGAGTCTTGGTTTACTGTTGCATTCATATTCATAGCATACAATACATTATAGTGGCTTACGGGGTCTTTTAGACTCACCCAACAACCTCCTCAGTTTGCAGGTTAAGTTCCAGCACAACGTGTCCTGAAGCTTGGAGTTAGCAAGATGTATTTGTATTGTCATTTTCTTCTTATTTCTTGTACTGTGAGATCGTGAGGTTCACTAAGTTATGTAAACTTAGTATATGGGTAAAAATAGTTTCATTCTTCAGATTTGTACTTTAATGCCGACTTGTGAGGTCGTGCCGGTTGTAATATTTTATAATTTCAGTTTACAGCTTGTGGTCTTGGTGTGGCCTTGTGCCTGTCGATACTTTATTAGTAGTTTTCCCGAGCGCGTAGCTCGTGGTGTTTATTATTGTTGTTTCTCCGGCTCGTGTATTTAGCCGTCGAGGTTTTTATTGTTGGGTTTATTTCAGTGTTGTTCTCCGGTGTATGTTTGGCCGTTGAGGTTTATTTAGTTGTGGTTGTTGTTCGAGTTTTTGAAACTCACACTTTATCTCGTATTCCGCTGCATTAGTTTCTGTTTTGAGCTTTTGTGGCTCACTCTTATCAGTTGATTCGGTACGTTTTGTTATTTTGGCGCATCGAGTTGGGGTTCAATGTCGGATCCCAAACTCGGGGCGTCACATAGGCGGGCGCTCAGGTCGCAATTTTCAGTTTTGTTCCATTCTTCTTTTGCGTCTTGCACTTAAATCCCTCCACGTTCTAGAATAGTTCACATGACCTCCAATTTGGATGTATTTCACCATAGATCCCTGAAACTTCATTAAAGCACTAGCAACCCATATTAGATAATAAAAGCTTGAGAATTTGCTAAATTTAAGTCAGAAAAATACCCAACGAATGAGTATAAAACTCATCCATCAAATACCCCCAAACTTAGACTTTTTCTCATCTCGAGTAAAAACAACAAACCACAAAAACAATAAATCAAAAACTACTAGACAATTCCTCATCGCAAGTCAAAGATCAGTATTAGATCATATATAGCCTCAGAGTAAAACCCCACACAATCAAGTAGTCAACAAAAATCCTTACAAATCTAGACTTTCACTTGGTCAAAAATCAATATTCCTTTGAAGCTCCGTGTGTGTGTGAGCCATTAATTAAGAATTCAAAATTTGAAAACTTTTACCGAATCAAGTACAACACCTATTCCATAGATTTTAAATCTCAAAACTGCTTTATACACAAATTCGTCATGAAACGTAAAAGCATTCAATTACTACCCTGTTGAAACCATGATCTAAGAAGACATCAAGATTCTCAAGCTAATAAATCCATCCCATTCACCTCTCCAGATACGAAAACAATGCTATTGACTCTAGAACACATGCTTTTAGCTAAGTTTATGCACTCAATGTGAGCTAAAGGTGAAACATACGTTTAATCGTTCAAGGACAATATCAACCATGCTCTCGATGTATTTTCACTTAGCACGAACATATGTAGCAACTAGACCAATAGGACTTTATTAGGCTTGTAACGCCCGCTTCATTTGCATCTTACACGTCATTCATATCATTCACGAATATTACACGTGTCGCATTGAATAAACTCTATGAATATTTCTTGAGCCTATTATACATGATATATAGCATATTCGTGTTGCATTCCATGTGTTTTATATGCTTAAACCATCGCTTGATTCTTGTGATTAAACGTACCTTAGATGTGTTGAACTTTTAGCAGTCTTACGGTTCACTCTGGGGACTTTTCTTAAGTGTTGTGACCTTCCCATAGACATAGGATCACCATAGGACCATTTAGGATCATTTCGGAAGTGTTCCGGAGCATTTCGGGAGAAATCGGACATTCTAGAAGCTGAGCGGCCGCCCAGGCGTGCGCTCAAGATCCAGAAACCACCACCTGGAAAAAATGAAGGCTGAGCGGCCGCGCTATGCTTGGCGCTGTTGCCCGATAAAATCCTATCTTTTTCTAACTCAAAAATTTGATTGGACCACGGCTCGCCACGTCACCAGGCCGGATTCTCCACCCTTGGCAGCCACTTAAAAGTCTTTAGAGAGTGCTAAAGACTCTCATTTAATACCCTTAACCCATACAACTTAGAGAGAGAGAGAGTGTAGAGAGTTTAAAGGAGAGTTTGTGGAGTAATCTTGCTACAACTTGATCGTTCGGAGTCGGAATCACGATCCGTTTTCGCCGGAGTGAAGAGCTCGACTAGGTAATCGTTTCTAACCCAACAAAATCTTCATCTCTTGGTGGATTCTTGAGTATTCACTTCTACCCACATTTTTAGGGAGTGTGTGTTGATCTCTCAAGATTTCAAACTTGGAAGTTGGAGATTCAACCTTGTGAGGCCTTTGTGACTAGAGGAGACATCCTCTTTGACTTAAATTCTCCCTCCTTGGTTTATTCCTTCAAGAGGTAAGCTACTACCCCCCTCTTCTTCTTATTTTAAGTCTCATATGACATTCTAGACTTCCAATGAGTGAAGATACCATGCTAGAGTTGTGAACTTATGATTCATGCCATGAAATGTAGTTTTGGGCTTGTGAAATATGTTGTAACTTGTAATTTTTTGTTGGGAACTCGAATTTGGGCGTTAATGTGCTAGGATTAAAGTGCAAGACCACCTTCGTAGCTCGACATCACTAGTAACCTAAAATGACTCTAACGGAGTCGATTAGGGTTTGATAATGAATGTGACCACGTGTGTATTTTGTGAGCTCTTTGGATGCTCGAGAGACCCGTTGGGCGATTGGTTATGCGATACACGTATAATGGTATCGTGTTGAATTCGAAATTGGCATTGTATGGCACACATTAGCATGTTGTTGTTGTGGTCGTTATACTCCCTACTTTGGAGTATGATATTTTTATTTAATGTTAAGTAAACACCTACTTGAACATTTGGTTGATTGGTTTAATGTGTCGAGTAAACATCTACTTGAGCATTTGTTAAGTCCATGGCATATTTGTTGGAGGTGTATTGACGCTCGGTTATTGCGTGAGCTGGGGCTACGTAATAGCCGAAGGCCAATATACTGGGCCTCGCCCTACCGTTGGCCATGGTAGGGGTTATAGCGCTAAGTGTTGTATGGAATAAACGCGACCTTGGTAAGCTATACCGTGATTGTTTCTCGGGTCGTGGGGACCGAGTCTTCACGTCGACGTGAATACGGGAAACGGTTCACCATGGTTTTGGTTATTGGTTCGATGATCGGGTACGACATCAACGGTTTCTACATTGGTATTATTGGTTGGTTGGTTGGAAGTTTGTATGTCGGAGGTGTACCTCGACGGTATCCTTTTATATGTGTTTATTTATTGCTCCTACGTGAGATGCATGCTACGTGACATGAGTATGAGATACTTGTTACACTGATGATTGATAACTACCTCTTTACGTTAACCGTGTTATATGTGATTCTATTACCGTTCACATCTCGCATGCCATATTGTTGCATTAGTAGCTTATTGAGTTTTATAACTCACCCCGTCCATTGTTTATTGTTTTCCTTAGATCCCGAGCCTGCAAGAAACCCTCAGTGATCGTTCGTCGCCCGGTGTATTCGTCAGTCCATCTTTTGGTAGTGCTCCTTGAACCCTCGTATTTTCTTTTGGTGAGGCTGAGGGTACATTTGTTATTTAAACATTGTAAAGTTGGGTAGAAGTCCCGTACTTGTTGTTTCATTCATATTCTTTTGTAGATGCCGACGTGGATGTCAGGCTTTGTAAATGATGTTAACTATTTCATTCCGCGCACTCTGTTAATGTTATATGCTTGGCCCGAGCTTCATAGCTTGTGGGTTTTGATGGTTACCTCATGTGTTTTCTCCGGCTTAATTGTCGCCGTGAAGTGATGTTTTGTTTTTAAAATCAACTTACACTTGCATTACAGGGTTTTTTGCGCGAAAAGTGATTTTTAAATTGTGCATTTTGTGTCCCATCTCACGAACCGAACGAGATTCCACATAGGAACTTGGGTCGGGTCGTGACAAGGCTTGTAATGTATGGCCAAGGTGAGGGGTACGAATAAAATGATAAGATATATCAAAGCAAGAGAGCAAGAATTCACCCTTTTCTTATGAACCACTCACTTCATTTTACCAACCACAATTTCAGAGTTTTGGGTTGCACAAGAATCCAACACCACCAAAGTATTTCTCCCAATGACTTTATTCTTTCCCTTTTCTTTTTTTTTTTCCTTTTCAAAGGGTAATTGACCTTTATGATTTTTTCCTCTTTATCATTTCCTTTTCTTTGCTCATTATTTTCCTCATTTTTTTTTTCAAAGTCATTGGAGCACTTTTTTTTTTTCAACATTAATCACCATAAATTCTCATTTCATTCCCATTCATGCTCTCTCAAAGGTTGGCTAGAGTGTATGTGTTTATCGGGCAAGTTAATGTGTGTTATTGAAATGAAGTCGAATGGGGGTCAATGTTTGCTTTTGAACACGCCATCCATATTAATAATGCTCAAAACAGGACACTAGGGATCAATGCATAACATGGTTGGTGAGAAAAGGCTCAAACGATCCAAAAAATGGCCTATATCATGTCCTAATTGCCACCATGTTCATGATTCGCTTTAATAATAGTCAAGCATGGTATCACAGTCCCTAAGAATTCATGCTCTATATGCATCACATAATCATTTACTAGAAACGATTCAAGGGCAATTTCAGACTTATAAGTAACCATAGTTCAAAAGGCATGCTTAAGATAAATTAACAAAAGAATCCCAACAAATTCTAGGCTATCATGAAATCAACGCAACATGCATACTCAATGCAATTTCTATGTAGTAACCATAGTTTAAAGATTTCATGACAATTTGAAAAGCAATGCTTAGGAATAAGATGCATACTATGGATAAGATAAAAGTGATCAAATTCCTTAACACCTCAATTCATGGCAAATTGTGCTCAAAGGTTGATGATTCAAAATTCAATTAATTATGACCAAACCAAAACAATAACTTGCAATTTAATCTAAATTAAATTTTTTATTTAAAAATAGATTAAAACTAAAGTAATTTCTACATACTACTAAAGTAGTAAAAGGTAGTAGATGTCAGGATTAGCAGCATGTCCTCACCCCTAAACTTAAATTCCACATTGTCCCTAATGTGGGCGTCCTACAAAATCAGGGCAAGGATTGTCAATTCTAATCATGGGGCACAGGGGGGCCAAGGAGGTAGAGTGAAGGTATCGATACCAAGATGCGATGCCATCCCTTACATCCATGTAGTTGACCAATTTTGATATCGCTCAGATCTGGCATGCCTCACATCTTGTGTCATTTGCATTTCAGCCATCCAATTGGACAGCTCATCAATCCGTTCATTGACTTCTATAGGTCTAGCCTCATCTTCTTCTTCAATCTCTTCCTCTCCTTGTTGGCCAAGGACTCTCCTCGTCTTTTCCCTCTAAAGTGAAACGAGAGTGTTAGGTCTCAAGGTGTTCAAATAGGCAAGAAAGGGGAGCTGAATAGCCTATGTCCAATTTTAAAATTGTTTTAATAAAATAACTTCACAGGAGAGTTAGAAAATATTTTACAGTGGAAGTCGAATGAAGTATATGACAAGTTCAGAATGACTGATCTCGATATGACAAGTTCAGTTGTCTTCAAGATGGCTGATTTTGATAGGCCAAGATCAGCTATTCTAGGAGCTGTTGGAATTTCTGGAAGCCTTCAATTAAATAATCAAAGTAATAAAGTAGGACGTAAATGGACAATAATTTGAAGTGGTTCACACTATGAATAAGTGCTACGTCCACTACCAAAGTGGTTAGCTTTGGATTTGAAAATGTGCACTATTTTTTGTACTAAAATAATCATAAGGATCACTAATGGATCGTGTACAATAAGATTTTAACCAAGTATTTATGGGAGAATTGATATCTACAAAGATATAATTCACGTGTTCAATGAAGAGCAATAAAGACTATGTGTCTAAGTTTGGAGCTCTTCAAAGAGTGATTGACAAAATTAGCTTTGAAGCTTTGAATGCATTAGCTGTGATGAAGATGAAGATTTCAAAGTTGTAGTTGTTGAGGTGTCTTCAATGCTTCAATGGAGTCTTCAATTTATACTTAGGGGAGTTTTTGGAGACGTTGCAAATCTCAGCCTTCGGGGGGAGTTTGAATTAGTTGCATTTAATGCTGGAGATGCTTGCATTAAATGCTCTAATCTTGTTGTCCCGTTCTAAAAGGAGGTTCTGCAAAGCCCAGGTTGTCCCTGAGTATATTTTGCCAATTTGCCAAAAATAGGTAGACAATAGATTCAAGCAGAATGTCCTTTTTTGAGGAGAATGCCGAAGATGGAATGAACCATTAAATGGTTCTTGCAGGTTATTGTTATGTCAAAGTCTAGGAGGGACTTTGCTAATAACTTGAGGCATATCTTCAGACAAGTATTGATCAGATGATCTACAGGTCTTCAACATTGCTGATGAAGTTTGGCTGGAACGAACTTGGCTGATGACTTGATGGACATGGCTGATAGAAAGATGACTCATATGAACATGACTGATATACAACAGGCCATCCTTTGAAGACTAAGTTATGAATGAAAAGCAATCCTAAGCTATTACAAGCAATTGTCTAAGTATAAGTTGCTACTCTAACAGACACGCAGGCCCATCAGTCACCTTGGCTCAGACTTAGGTTATGGATACAAGAAAATCTATACAAAATACAATAATCTCCTCCTATTTTCTTGAGTCCATGACCTTATGAATACAATGGAAGCTAACAATGTCTGATGCTAGTAATAACATGCTTTGATGATATTATATTAAGTAAGCATGTCCTAGATGGACTTACAAGGCAGTCAGTGTATTCAAATTACTAGGTGTTTACAGATAATGAATTAAGTACAAAACACTTGTAATAAAATTGTATTTAAAGATAGACAGATAAGACAATTATAGAGTATGTCTTTAAACTAGTGATTTAAATTTCATGCACAAAAGATAAGCATTTAAACATAAAGCATGAAAATCAGACAAGTAAAAATAGTCATTGTATATTAAAAAAGGAGTTTAATACAATGTTTTGAAAAAATAGCTCTTTACAAAGAACAAGAATGGATATACCAGCTAAGTTGAAGCTTGTCCTTCTTGTCTTGAGCTAGCAGCAATTTTGAGTCTTGCAATTTTAGCTTTGGCTGCTTCCAGTTCACTTTTGACTTCTTTCAGCTCTGATGAGAGATCTTTGTTTTTACTCCTTAAGATGGCATTCTTCTCAAACAGATCGGTCAGCTGATCATTTCGAAGTTGACTCATCTCCTCATTCATGGACACAAGTGAAGCATCCATGTGTTAGGAATATGCTTGTGAAATAGCTGATATATATGTTCGCATATTCCAACACACTGATTTGCTTATTTCCATTATAACATATGTTTTACAAGTGCCGAAAAGGGCTGCGTACTGTTTAGTGTGGCAACTTTGCTGAAACATTCCATAGGTCATTAGACTAGGAAGTCTTTGTACATGTCCAAGTCTGTGTCCTACCGAGCATTAATGACATTTCATATGTATTAGCTTTACCAGCATCAGCAGACATTCTCACCAGCAATGTCTCACCAGCAGATATTTTTACCAGCAATGTTTCATCAGCAATCTTCATATCAACAATTCTATAGTGGCAGTTACTCTGGTATCAGCCATGTCCTTCATCAGACAACTGCAAGAATGCTGATAATTTCAAGAGGAACATCGGTCATTGGTTGAAGCTACAATTCAAAATAGATCCGTTACAACATCTTCTTAATAGCTTAAGATACGCATCGATATCTGCGCTTTCACTATTAACCAGAAGACATTTTCTCTTTCGTGTTTGGTCCCAGACTTCAAGACACATCCAAAAAAAAGACCAAACACTGTACGCTATTAATCAAGACCTGCGTGTCACGTCCCATCCATTCAGCTTGATTCCCAGACAGACTTAAAGACAAAGTTCACATGAAGGTATTTGCCCAATAGTTTCTTCAGTACACTCTGATGTTCTGATAAATCAGTACTTTCTAATGGGCAAAAAAAATCCATCCAAACTTCAACGACTCTATTTTCTTCTCCGCCTATAAAAGAAACCTCTCTTTCCTAATCTTAAAGTATGCAAGAGTGAAGCTTCACGCAAAAGAACACTTAGAGTGGGAAAAATATAAGTGTAAGAACAAACACTTTGTGAGAGAGAAAATCTAAAATTCCCAAGGCAAAGAAGCTCTGCTTAATCAAGAACTCTTTTCTTGATTTGAGTTCTTTCTTCCTTCGAAAGACTCAGTCTCTTCAGTAGCTATATTTTAAATCCATAGCTAGAGACAAAGCATCCTGCTCATCGTTAAAGACTGACCAAGCTTGAAGATGTCGACGAAGAATCAGAGCCTAATAAACCATATTGAATTCATATTGATAGACTTATACTACATTATGAGGGCTGTCGATTGTGCAATGAATTGTCATCACTCTTGGCCGAGTGCTATGCACTCAGTTGTTCAAATACTTGTTATTTGAACAACCCATAATATTCTTTTCTCACATCACCCTCCAATTGGTCCGACCCCTTGCTTTCCCCAAGTTACTTGGTGAGGCCAATAGTTGAGGGTTTCTAGTATGACTTCCCGGACCCCCCATTCCTTTCCATGAAATCCCGTGGAGATTTCGATGATTGCTAGGTTAGAGAGTCTAGGTTGATATACTAAGCATATTTGTCTTTGAACTAACCTCTGCTAAATTTTAATATAAAAATACATTTACTTACATTCAGCCTTTTCTTATCTTTCCTGTAATATATGTTTTCATATATTGTGTAATCTGGTTAAGGAAAAGTTGTTACTGCATCTAATATAAGATTTAAGTTTGCTGTTATGACGAACTTGTACCTATTTGTTTATTGTCGCTTTAATCTTAATTGCTATACTTATGCTGCTTGTCCTTCTGCTGCTTTACTTTTCTAACATCAGTAAAGGATAACAATTAATCTTCCACCAACAGTCTTTAAAAACTGCTGATTGCAAATCAACTGATCTCTCAAATATGGAAGATGACCTATCAAATTAATCATTTCATCCTTGTCCCTCAACAAAATCTATAAATCAGATGAAATTTTTAATAAAGGTCATATAGGCTATTCACCCCCCTCTAGCCTATATTCTGAGCATCTAAACATGGACCTAACAATTGGTATCAGAGAAAGTACTCTGTGAACTCCATTCCAGGCCTAACAACCTAAGAGTTTTGATCCTGTTGCTCAGATTAGATGCATAGTCAAAAAGATTTGTTTTCAAAATCCTTATTTCTAAAAATCTTTTGACTAGGAGATCTGGAAGTCATTTTAAAAATGCTTTTATAAATCAAAATTCATTTTGATTTTCAAACATCATCAGGTTTTTCTCATCAAGCTAGGTCTACCTTGTCCACATCTTCTTTCATCGGTTCAGTGAATGTTGACCAGTCTTTTACAGCAATATCTTTGTGAGAAAAGATTATCGTGATGACTGTGTGATTACTATAGGAAAATCTTTCAAATGACAGAAGTCTATTCTTCAATTGGCTTTATGAAGAAAAGTATTAGAGTTAAATAGAGCTTGACTTGCTAAGGATAATATTTTTTGTTAAACGTTTTATTTTCAAATCCATAAAATATCCTCAAGCAAATTTCTAAACTTCATACTTGATGGATGAATTACAATAATGTATTTCTAAAAAATTGTCATCTTGATATAAGGCTAACGATTGTTTCAATCTAACACCTTTTCAAAAAAGCTTCTCAGTTCAAATACTTGTGATCTTGTATCATAAGAGATTAAGGTTCATACTAGTATCTCTTTAGACATGTCTAAGTGTCAAAAACTTCCTATCATGGAATCTGCTGATCCCTACATTCTATGATACTTAGTTTTTGAAGACTTTGCTAATTATCCATTTAGAGAAGGTAGCATTTAGAGAAGGTATGTAACTAATTACTGAAAGTTTGAAGCAAAAGTAATTCAAGGGAAATCAAATTTAAGTCATCTTTAAATCACAGTGAATATTAGCTCTTGGTCTGAGGACATCTATGATGAAACCGTTCTTCTTCAACGGAAAGCCTCTGCCTAAATGATACACCCAATGAACCATGCTCAACTTTAGAACAAGTTCTTCAACTACTATGAGCAGATGTGTTCAAAAAGGAAAAATGAGAAAGTAATACAGGTTTCTAATTTTGTATCTTATTTGATTACACTTATAAGTCATGTTTAAGTAATTATCCACTACTAAGCTTACTATATCTCATTTGTATTATTGGATTTCTGTAGCTACTTTTAGCTTATAAATGTTGCTGACAATCTTTCTATGACTATTTAAGCCTGGAATGAAATTCTCAGAGTACTAGCTTTGATACCAATTGTTAGGTCCTAGAATATGTGCTCAGAATATAGGCTAGAAGGAGGGTGAATAGCCTATATTACCTTTATTAAAAATTTCATCCTATTTTAAATTATATGTTAGAAAACATGGATGAAATAGTTAACATGAATAGGTCATCTTCCTAGTTCAAGCAACACAGCCGATATAGTTGTATCAGATGATATGTATCGGCAGTCTTGAAAAATAGCTGATAGGATGATATTGTTATACTTAGCGGGTAGATAAGAGTTTAAGCAGCGGAAGAATAAGTAGCATAAGTATAGCAGACAAGATTGAAGCAACAGTAAGTAAATGCGTACAAGTTCATCATAACAGTCAACTAAAATCTTGTATTAGATGCATCGATTACTTTCCACAACCAGATTCCATAAGATATATATATATATATATATATATATCAAAAGTTACGGGAAAGATAAGTAAAGGCTGAATGTAACAGAATATGATTTATATTAAAATTCAGCAAAGGTTTGCTCAAAGACAAACATGCTTAGTACATCAACCTAGACTCTCTAACCTAGCAATCTCCCCGGGGGTAGAAGGAAAGTCAATTGGGAAGCCGGGAAGACTCATAACTAGAACTCTAACCTTAGCAGTTCCTAATCCCCTAGGAAGGTGGACAAGAAAAGTGCTAGAGTTAGAGGAATGTGAGAAGAGAATATTAGGCGTTATTCAAATAGCTGGTATTTGAACAACTAAGTGCTGAGCACTCGGCCAAAAGTGATGATAACTTTTTGTACAATCGACAGCCCTTATAATGTAGTATAAGTCTGCCGATGTGAATGCAGTATGGATTATAATGCTCTGGTTCTTCATTGAACATCTTCAAGCTTAATCAGTCTTCAACGACTTTCAGGATGCTAGGTCTCTAGCTGTGGATTTGAAGTGCAGCAACTGAGGAGACTGAGTCTTTCAAAGGAAGAAAGAACTCAAATCAAAAACTAAGTTTTTGATCAAGAAGGACTTCTTAGCCTTAGAAATTTCTATTTTTCTCTCCCACAAAGTGTTTGTTTTTACACTTGTGTTTTCTCACTTTAGGGTGTGGTTTCAGATTGAAAGAACAAAGAACAATTTCAAACACTAACACCTTTCTTGTGCACACACATATATATTGAATATGAGAATGAGAGTCTTCTTATATAGGCTGGAGAAGATGAAAGAGTCGTTGGAGCTTTAATGAGATTCTGCTCGTTGGAAATCTGAATCATTAATGCACTGGAGTACGTCGTTCAAACTGTTGGGCAAAGACCTTTTGTTAAGCTTTTATCTTGAAGTTGATTTGTGAATCAGGCTAACAGAATTGGACTTATCACACATGCCTAGGATGTAGCGCATTGTGTTTGGCCTTATACGGAATGTAGCCTTGGAGACTGGGACCAATACGTGAAAGAGGAAATGTCTTCTGAATAATAGTCAAAGCATAGACATCAATGCGTATCTTAAACTTTCAGGGATATCTTGTAACGGATCTATTTTGACGTGTAGCATTAAACAACGACCGATGTTTCTCTTATGAATAATTAGCTTCTCTACAGTTGTTTGATGAAGATCATCGCTGATACTTGGATCTGCCGATATAATACTACTGGTGTAGAGATAGCTAATGAGACATGGCTGGTGGAAATGTCTGCAGGTGAGACATTACTGATGGACATGTCTACTGGCGCATGAAGAGCTAATCCATATAAAAGTTTGCCATCACTTTGGTAGGACAAAGACACGGATATGTACAAAGACTTCTTAGTCTAATGACCTATGCATTGTTTCATCAAACTGTCACACTAACCGGTACGCAGCCCTTTTAGCCACTTGTGAAACATGCGTTGTAATGGGAACAAGCAAATCATTGAGTTGGAATATGAATACATATATATCAGTTGTTTCACAGGCATATTCCTAACAATCTCTTCCTATTTACTTAGGGCCATTATGAATGATCATTTTATATCAAAGCATGCCCTAGGTTGAACTTACAAGCGATAGCGTATGTATAGTCATCTATTGCTAAGTATTTACAGACTCGATAAATGAAGGTCTAACCAAAACAATTTTAGGCAATTGTGAGATATAATTGATAAGTAGGCCATAAAGATGTTTTTCTTGCAATGTAATGTGTATGAACTGAAGTGTTTTGAGCAAGAAAGAGTTTTGAATCAGCATAAGAGTTTTGAATCAGCATACGAGTTTTGAATTAGCATACGAGTTTTGAATCAGCATACTTAATCGAATTGATTAAGTATCAGATAATTTTAAAAGATGTGAAGAAAGGATGCTGATAAAGATACAAAGGTAGTTTTAAAATCAGCGTAAAAGAATAGTCATTTAGATGATGATCGGACAATGAAGAATGTCATGTTGTTTATGTTTCTGTCAATTCAATTTGAGTAAGGAGTGTAAGATATTTTCTTTGTATAGAACTCTCCTCCTATTTGTATATGTCTATTATGTCGAGCTCTCCTCCTTAAATCGTATATGTTATGTATATGTTGAGTTTTATATAAACTCTCCTCCTATATTCTTGATTCTCCTCCTATTTGGTTGAAGGGAAGTATCAATTATGTTTATCTATCATGTTAAGTAGCTATCTATTATGTTCTTTTCTGTATGTATATGTCAATTTTGTCAATCTCTCCTCCTTAATGGTCACAAGCTAAATTTTTCTTAATGGTCACAAGTTAAATCTTTCTTGACGGATATGCCGACTTTTGTATATAAAATCTCCTCCTTAGGGAATAGGACAAGTCATAAGGACTTAATAGGTCAACTCATAAGCTATGAATCGCAGTTATGACTTGCAGAAGATTTAATGTTGGTGTTAAGGCATTCGTCTCCTTAGTGTATATGTTAATTTTGACGAACTCTCCTCCTGAATGGTTAATTTAGATGTCTTAAGGAGCGGACCGAGAGTTTTAGGAATAGCGCTTAGCATGAGTTAAATAGTTTGTTTTTAAGACATTAATGCATATGTCTTTTCAGTATCATAAATGTGGAGTTGTCTTGTGTAAGAAGTTTGTACAAGTGTGGGGGTTGATGTAGATTTTTTGAAATATAATGTAATCAGATCACTACAACAAAACTGGACATTTACAACACTTATTTCACAACGTTTTTAGGAAAACGTTGTTAAAAACCCTCTTTCGACAACGTTTTTTAAATGAACGTTGTGGTTTTCATATAATACAACGTTTTTAAAAATAAACGTTGTTAGTATTACTTAATAACAACGTTTTTAATGAAACCGTTGTAATATTGTTAAGAAATTAACAACGTTTGTGAAAAAACGTTGTCTATGATTGTATTTTAACAACGTCCGTTAAAAAAACGTTGTAGAAGATAACGTTTACGCAACGTTTTTTAATAAACGTTGTAAACCAAATTTTCCAGTTCCCGCCTTGTAGCCTTTTGCGCGGTTTGCTTAATTGTTAAAATCCAAAGTAAAAATCCCATAACCAGCACAAATCCACCCACGCTAACATGGTCAATTCAGAGCTGAGTGGGTCGCTGCTACCATCTCTCTCCATCTCCGGCCACTCGCTGCTACCGTCTCTCTCCATCTCCGTCTCCATCTCCGGCCACTCGCTGCTACCGTCTCTTTCCATCTCTGTCTCCATCTCCGGCTAATCTTTTTGTGCGAATGCTGAGTGGGTCGCTGCTACTATCTCTCTCCATTGTTCATCGCTGCTAAAGTGGTCGGAAATCATCTGGTAATTAAGTGCCTCTCTCACTCTCTTTCTCTCATTCTCTCGCTTTCTATCTCTCTCTCAGCCCCTAATTTGTGCCCTAACATTGCTTGCATCCCTAATTTTAAAAAAATTGTATTTTCCCCAATTATAAAGGAAGGGTTTTCTGAATTTCCCTAATTTGTGAATGTAGCTCGTTGTTTTGTTGATGGGGTTATTGTTGTCCTGTCCTTCTATAGGTCTTTCTATCTATCTTCCATGCTGAATTACATACCGCGTCTATTTCCTGCCTAAGCGAAGAAAGTCGTCTGTAATCTTGTAGCGAAAAACGATAGGCATCTGGTCAGGGATAGTCCTCGAAAGGTAGACTGTTACCAGAGTAACTATATTCTCTTGGGACTTTTTATGTTTGTTTGGTGTTTTCTATTTGCATTTTTATATTTGAATGCATTAGCCTTTGGTTTTAATTTAAATGTAACTTACTAAATTGGTTTAGATTCTAATATGCTGAATCTGAAATGTTTTAATGAATTTGAATGTGTTAGCCTTTGGTTTCTAGTATGCAATTTGAATGTGTTAGCCTTCTTTTGATAATATTGAGTATTCCCCTCCTTAAAAAAAAAAAAAAAAAGACAATGGGGGAATGCCCAATGAGCTCATTGACCTGCCCATGGATTGATCTGATACAGTCAATTGAGTAGTCATTAGTTGTATCTTCCCCGACAGATAGTTAGCCAGGTTTCATATAAAGATGTCTAAACTTGCGTTTACTTTGGACTGGTTCATATCTCCAAATCTACTTCAACTGGTACTCATACATTAAGAGCTACTGCCCCTAATTTTCTGTTTGTGCCACGCAACTACATAAAAGTTTCAAATGTATAGCAAGTATGAAAAGAAAATGGGGGAATGCCCAATGAGCTCATTGACCTGCCCATGGCGTGATCTGATACAGTCAATTGAGTGGTCATCAGATGTATCTTCCCTGACAGATAGTTAGCCTGGTTTCATATAAAGATGTCTAAAGACTCTAAACTTGTGTTTACTTTGGACTAGTTCATGTCTCTAAATCTACTTCCACCTATGTAATATCTGAAAATTCAGAAACTTTTTCATCGTAAGGGAAAACTGGATGCAGTTTATTTATTGGTTTCTTCAATTGTCTGCTTGATAGTGAGATATTATATTTTCACGTACTATCGAGGTATCCTAACTGATTAGGATCTTGAGCATTGATAGCTTGCTACTTAACTGGTGTTTGCTCTTGATTAAGTGAGATCATAATGCAAAGTGCTCACAACTAGGTAATTTTAAACCAGGTTGGACAAGGGCGTGATTGTGTATATTTGTGATAGTCGTGGTGTTCGAGATATATATGACACAGACGGAAGCAAAGCAATAGCAGCCTCAGAGCCTCTAGCCGTGTTGGTAAGCCAACTCCTTCTTTGACTATCATATAATTTTAGCGGTCTTATGTTGACAAAAATTGTGTATCTTTTTTACTGACTGCAACTTTTTTCTTCTCTTCTCGCAGCCTCGCAGCCTCTTAGATCAAGGTCAGTATAGTCTTTCAAAATGAATTTGTTTTAGTTCTTAGATTAGACATTTCTTCGTAGTAATTTTGCTAACTAATACAACTACTGGATCAAAGAAAACTTGCTCAAAGATCAGAGAGAGTAAAGTCTGTGGATCTACAATGTAGGACATTAAGTCCTTCCTACTAAAAAGTATGGTAGTATCAGTATCAAAAAAAAAAAAAAGTGTACGAGTGAGATGGCTTGTTTGATGATCTTAAATTGAATTAAATACAATATCAGAAAATAGCTACTACCTTTTCTCTAGGTGTCTTTATTTTCATATGTGAGTGGATATGTTGATTTACTTTTTTCTTGCATTTTTTTTTTTTGAGAATAAACAAATTGTCAGAAGTAAAGTCTGTTGCAATCCCCCTTAATTACACATAGCTTTGCCTCTGATTCAGTCACTTTCATTATTGAAATGTTCATGGGCTGGAGTGCATGTCTTTGTAGGTTTGTCATTTGGTCTGCAGATGTTGAATATCACATAATACATGACCAAATTAAGAATGTAATTGATGGGCTTGGTACCCTCTTTCCTTTTTCTTGTCAAACTTTTAAGGGATGCATCGTTAACCGTTGGAGTAACCACTATCTCAAACATTTTGCTTTCTACGGTAGCCATTTTGTAAGTCTTTATAACAGAGTTAAAAAGGAAAGTACACTTAAGTTCAATTATGTCTTCTGTTCTCCAGTCAGTGAACTGTAAATCCCAATGGTCTAGCTTTATTGTTCAGGGTTTTGGGGGTAGGGGCTGGGGGCGGGGTTCAAAGTTTTTGGTGCACTTTTCTTAGGTTTTATGTAGATCAGCTTGTAACATAGCTGTTAAAATGACTTGGTCTGTGTAGGGTGCTGTTTTCTTACACTGTGCTTGCATATGAAATGGGAAATCGCACAAGCCCATTTCGTGCAGGTTTGTTATACTGTAGTAATCATCAAATAGCTGCTGGTTATGATTGGAAGTATAATGTTTTATATTTGTTTTGAAAAGATAGAACAGAATATATCAATACTGAGAGTATATCAAAACACATTCAGATAAGGATTAAGTTGAAATTTAAGAAAAGGAAATGGAGCAGAGCGCTATTGGTTTGCTTTTGTCTTATCCTCCTTGATAAGAATAAGTCCGAGGATTTCTGAAGACAATGCTACTAATTTAGGAACTAGCAAAAACGGATTTACCCTATGTCAGATACTAAGGGTAGCAAAGCTCAAGTATGTGTTTATGAATGTTGACATTGTCACTGTTAATTATTTTGATAACTTATTATGATTTTGGTCGAATCTACCTTCCTGTATTACAGCATCGTTGGTTTTTTCAAAGAACATCCTCAATATCTTCTCAAGGTCGGTCCAATTTTAAGCAATCTCTATGGTGCAGATTGGGAGAGTAGACTTGAAGTACTCATGTTGCTGAGAGTTAAGCCTATGTTTGTAAAGGGTTAGGCATTCTGTTTTTTTTATTTCTAATCATCTTCATTATGTTTGGACTAATATTTATCTTTGAGTTAATGTTTTTACAACCAAGCAAAGAAGTTACAGAGCAATTTTGTGCATTTGAGCCTTTTAAGCAAGTGAGTATCAACACTTATCAATCTTTTGTACTTTTCTATTCTTATGTCTACAAATATTCTTTTCTTATTAAAAAAAGAACACATCTTTCCTCAGTTTACTGAATTAAAAAAGAACACATCTTTTTACTTGTGAGTGTGCTGAATTTAATGAAATAGAGAAGGTGTTGGTGGTTTTGATTTACCAACAATGTTGAGAACTCTCTGATAGTATATTTTCATGGGTCCCTAAAAAGATTGTCGAAGTATGCAAGTTGATATACTCTATTCCTTATAAATGTGTTGCAAAGTCCTTTACCCAAGCTCACTAGTGATCGTGTTCGAAATGTTGTTATTATCTGCTGCAACAATAATTGATGATGAGAAAGGAAATCCATCTTGCCAAGCCCGTGCTAATTTTTACATAACCTGTTTTCTGTCCTGTCTTCATTGGGGAGGATCAGAACTTGGCGAGGTATTCTATTTGCACGTGTACCTCATAATTTGAAAATCCTTATTACATTGTAAGTATGCTAGTAGTTTGAGTGTTGATATCTTTTCATCTCACTTGATTTGAAGAGCTATGTATTTGAGGATTTCACCAACTTACTTTCTGTTATAGTTGGTTAGACACGTTTGAATTATTCTTTTTTCATATTTTATGAATACATGCAGCAGAAAAAATTACTTCTCTTTTCCCCCCCACCCCCCAACACACACATACACACACACAAAAAAACAACTCACACTAGTTGGTAGTGAGGAAGAATTATTCTCAAGTCATGCTGTTTAATTTGATGACCAAACACATTCATATGCAGCAAAGTCCTGAAGAGATTGATAGACTTATGGTCGGGATACAAGCCTATTAAAGTATTAGAAGACATGTTTCTGATACTGGTCTCTCTGTTTTTTAGGATATAGAGAAAATTGATACACGAAGTTAAGAATCTATGGCATGTCAAACACCCGAAGTTGGAGAATTTAGAGGTTCGGAAGGAGGAACTCAGAAAGAAGTAGCAGATGCTTGACCAGAAACAGAATGACTTCCGGCGCCAGTTGGACAAACATGAGAAACAGGTAATTTATGTTACCTCACTTATATTAAGCGATTGTTTTAGTTTAGTCATTAATAGCCTTGCCCTGTCATCATAACCTATTGGAAGACCAGGTATCTCCATTTACTTTGTTTACTATTCCTTAACTATGTATTCAAGTTTGATGATGTGGCATCCCTTTTTGTTTATTCGAGTTTCTTGCACTTGTAACAATATTTTTTTAAAGGTGGTAAAAAGGGGAAGAGTTTCAGCTGCTTTCACTGCTGTTCATAGACAATAAGAGTATATGAGAGAGATTGTTTTGGAATTTTGTAAATTCTTTTTTTAACTTTCATTTCTGTTGAACTTTTCACCACGCAAATGACCCTTTTCATTCAATTGACAGGAAACAAGGCTGACACAAGTAGTTGTTCCTTTAATCTCCAGATCATGTGGAGCTTAATGTGTACATTGAACCTAATGTTTGATACACACTAATGGCTTTAGTAAAGAAAATAAGCAGCAACCATGCAGTTTGCCCTGAAATTAGCACTATTAATTTCAAGGCAGATTATACAGGTTCATTTATGGTAACACATGTGATTTCCTCTAAGAGGCATGACCTGTTCTCTACATACTATACATCGTTTAACTTGTTGATTGTAATAATGGTTCTCTATGATGTTGACAAAGCTGATAAGAGCATTTAACACTTGATAAAGTGGATCATGGACTGTTACATAGATGTTTGTAAACTCATCCTCTGCTGTGAGGATGACGTGGACATCCTTGAACCAGTGAAAGAATGCTGCAAAGTTATCAAGGTTGATGCTCCCATAACTCGTGAAGTAAGTAATACTTTGTGAAGAATAATAGCTTCTTGTCTTCATATTGTAACATCAAACCTTGTTGGGCAGGGGTACTGATTATGATCTTGTTGTCACTAACACTCAGACTAATGAAGGTTGGTTTGATTCTTTAGATATGCCAATCCTAGTATTGAAATTTAGCAAATTTTGAATCTTTTATCACTTCTATTGGTTAGACCTTAATGGTTTTCTAGTTTTAAGCTTGCTCATGAACAACATCTGCTATGAGAAGTTGATGGGTGTTTTTGGTGGGTGTTTTTGGTATGGGTTCGATCTAGTATAGAAGAGAGACTCATGAGAAGAACTATAAGATTTTGGAAGGAATCCTTTGGTTAAAAGTTGATGGTCAAGTTTTACCATCACATAATGCTTGTAATTTGACTGTTAGGGTAGTCCCAGTTATAGGGTAAGGGGTCTTCTACAATTGGTTGGAGGCTGGGTATTTAAGGTTGTGGTTAGTTGCATTTGGATTGATGTTCTCTTTGCAGTGTTTTATATACTTTTCTATTTTGCAATTTCAAAGTATCTTGATGAAGCAATGTTGATTCCAAAAAATACTTCTGTTTTAATTGCCAGGAAGGCCTCGCGTACCCATAGTTACTGCACAAGTTCTCCGCGCTTGCGATAATGGATTTGAACCAGATTAAAATCTGGTTTCAGAACCACAGGTAACTGATTATTCTTGTGCATGATTGTTTATTTCTATGTTGGTGACTTAATTTGTAATACATTTATCGTGTTGGAAGCAGCTATGACGGAGGAAAAGGGCATGTGAATGAGGATGAAGATGGTGGAAAATGCTCAAGGTATACAGCAGAGCAGTGTGGCATCATGGGTGTACAAAGCCTAAGCACTCTGAACGGCAGGGTATGTAAATGAACCGGATTAAAATGTATTATTTCTGTGTACTCCGGGCTTGCAACAATGTATTTCGGGCTTGCAACAATGTATTCAAACAAGATTAAAGTCTTGTTTCAGAACCGCATATAAGCAATTATTTTTTTGCATGATTGTTTTCTTAATCCTGTGTTGGTGACTTAATCTGTTTTACAATTATGATGTGGTTGTGTTACAAAATGTAAATGACAATATAATGGATCAGTAATTTTTGGCTATTTGGAAATATTGGCAATTTAATTGGAACCAGGATTGCTTTTTTAAATTTTTTTTTTGAAAAATAGCTATTACAACGTTTTTTTAAAAACGTTGTATTACACTTTCTACAACGTTTCCAGAGAAAATGTTGTCTTAGAGCACTTTTCACAACGTTTGCATAATAAACGTTGTCGTTCACTTTTACAGCATTTTAAAAACGTTGTCATTTCTTTTTCACAACGTTTGTAAAAACGTTGTCTAATAGAATTCAAGGAATAATACGTAATTGTAGAATGACAAAGCACAACGTTTATGCAACGTTTACCAAAACGTTGTAAAAAACAAGGACCTATTACAACATTGCTTTCCACAACGTTTTTCAAAACGTTGTGAAAACTCTATTACAACGTTTTTAAAACGTTGTTAAAGCCCTTTTTTGTTGTAGTGATATCTTTTTAAGATATAAGTCACGTGTTATGAACATGTGTATCTGAATATTTCTGTTTTGTGATACCTATAATGTATGTTGTTATAAGATATACCTACTGAGGTGTACTATCTTCCTGGGGTGTTTAAAGTACTCTTTCCTTTTGATAGGACAATGTTATTGAGAAATATGTCAAAATTAATCGGATGTACGAGACATACATCTAAGAATGATATATAGAACATTTTTTTTCTTTAGTGAATAGGACACCAATTGTTAAGGCCAGAGTATTGTTTCCTTAAGAGTACAGATGTATAAGATATACATATCAAAGGTCTTAAGAAAGAATATACATATTCATTATGAAAATGGATGGTAAGCATGAATGATTATGTAATAGGACAAGTTACAATAAGTAAGACAAATTGAGGTCTACTGTCCTAATGAAGGAGAGTAAGGGATGTAGGTCTACTGTCCTAATCGTTGGGAACGTTAACTGCTGGGTTTTGCGTAGAATTTGCGCTCGCGAGCTGATGTTCCTCCTGAATTTGAGATTGCTCGAGTTGAACATTTGAGGAAATAGAAGATGGATTTGAGGTGGGATCAGAGAGAGTATCAGGCTCTGTCGTTGATATAAGATTTCTAGAGGGAATCCATGGGATGAAGTTTGGCACATCGTTCCTGGGGTCTTGCAGACGATTCCTCAGTCGACGACTGATTCGACAAGGTCTTCGAATCATTTGAGGTTGAGTTGCTAAAATGTTCATTACAAGAGTTAGCCATTCGTCGTGAGAGATGGGACGACGTGCGGGTATTAAGGAATTTGTGTTACTCATTTGGAAGATGAGCATACAATGGAAGAGAATTGATGAAGTTGTGGAAGATAAAGATTTAAGAGAGGTTTTAAAGAGACTGATACCAATTTTCTGAAGGATTTTGAGAATATGAAGAGATTGAGAATGTGAGGAGTCTGATGTCAATTTCTAGGGTGAAGGAATTTGATAAGATATAATGGTGGCTTAAGAAAAAGAGTGTAGTGAATGCCATAACAATGATGCATTGTAATTAATGATCAAGTAGATGTGCAGAGTAAGTATAGCTATGATATAGGCAGTCATTGATCGTTTGAGAGGATTAAAATAAAATTTAGTCAAAAGGATTGAATTACACAGAAAGGGACAAGAATGGTTATACTGGCTGAGTTGATATTTGTAGCATTTGTTTGAGCTATCAGCCGTTTTGAGCTATCAATTGTTAGGAAGAATATTAAAGTATTAATATGTTATAAATTGTTAGAAAAACATTTGAAGAACAATGAATTGGATATAAAACATTAGATTTGAGGAACAAAGTGCATTGAATTTGGGTTAAGTCTTATACCAATTGAAATTTTATATAGAAATATGAAGAATTGGTTAGGACTTCAAGAATTTAGGCTTTTATTAGCAGTCGGTGTTGGGTATGTACTGATGTGAGAACTGCTGACACAGATGGTTGTCTGGTATTTATTTTAAAAAGAATTTTGACAAATTTTGGGAATATCGTTGGATTTGTTTGGTAATCAGAATAATCATAGGTTAGCACAGATATAGGATAACTATTTCTATTAGAGGAGACATTTTGAAACATTAGTGAAGTGTCTTGCAGAAGTTCACGAAGATAGCATATATTTTTATGAGAGACGTAGTTCTACTAATAATGAAGTCTATTGAGCACTTGATAAGAGAAGACAGATAAATGGGATATTGGATACATACCAGGAGTAATGTCCGAGCTTCTTTCTTTGCCACAGGTAACATTGTACATTAGCAGAGAAGGAATTCTGCTGAAATGTATTTCATTATTAACATGTTCTTTGATGTCTGACGAGAGTGAGGCATAGAATATATACAACAGGGGTTATATCAGCCATTCACTCCAGAGGAAAGACTAGTTTTTGGAAACGACAGTCTTCCTAAGAATCCTAAAATTTCTAGCTATTTCCTGAGATAGGTCAAGTTACGAAAACTTTACTCTCAATCTTTTGTCAGTTAAGCATGTGATAAAGTATAATAGAGTGTTTTGAATTCAGTTTGTTTGCTAATTAGTTGTTAATCAAGATGGTAACAATTGTTAAGTACAGATATACCAATTGTAAGTTCATTTATGAAAAACAACTAACCATGCCTTTTATTACTGCAATCTCAAAGGCTACACAAGATTTTGTAGTTGTCAAGACTGAGAATACAAATTGTTGTTGAGTGGTTTAAAGAAAGTAAAAGCGTCTATTTTTAAGATAAAAATTTTGTAAACTCAAAGGCTTTCGGCAGTCTTTAGGTTGACCCAACAGATAGTTTGATTCAACGTAGATTTACTAGTAATCTTGTAGGTTGAACAGAAGGGTCAGAGATTAAGTAATAAATATACAGTTTCCTTTACTTGAAGGTGGAATATAGACATAATAAGTCATCCTTTAAATAACTGTTGTCTACCTATATTGAACAGTTAGAGCGTTCAGCAAACCTTGAATTTGATCAGGGTGAGATGATCTAATTCAGAAAGGCAATTATCAGAATGGTTAAAGAAAAGAGTTTATCTCTTCAGTAATAGACCAGAACTCAATATAGCAAATTTTATAGGATGGGTTTGTTGATGGGGTCTCAGCAGAGTATGTGTAAAAAAATGTGTGATCGTCTTTGAGGTCAATTTCTCCAATCATCAAAAGAATGTAGATAATATGATGAAGAAGAATAGTATATAAGATCAACACAGTTAAAACACATTAATTCATATCATTAGAAGAATTCAGACAAGTAGATAGACATGAAAGAAAGTTGCAGAACTTTGTATTCAATAATCCAAAGAGTTTTGAATAATACTCATTAGGGATCAGCTAATTACAAGAACAATATAACTAGAATTTGACTATACTACTGATTACAGGATAAAGATATACAATGATTCAATTTTTGAGTAAAAAAATTTTGTTACAAAGATTTATCCAAGATATCTTAATCCAGAGGACATATTGAGAGGTCATTAGTCATGGAGTTCGGAATGGATCAAGATGGTTGTGTCCGTTTTTGATCTCCTCCAGCTCTGGGGGGAGGAAGAACACGTTCACACCTACAGGTCATTCTGAAGGAACCTTAGGGTGAAAGCCATCAAAGATGTACTGCTTTGGCCATGAATCCCCTTTGATATGCACAGGGATGGATGGTAGTGGTTAGCAGCTCGTCATCCTTATCAACATCTAATTAGCTACCTAATCCAGTCGAGCTGAATTATCTACATCAGCCATCTTTGGGGTGATGGCTGGTATACTTACATATAACCAGACGAGTTGTTGGACACAACGATTTATCAGACGCTTTTCAAATATTTGATAAATCTTATCTGGGATCTTCTCTGAGATGCTCATGTATACATGCAGAGTTACGATGGTTGGACAGGTATATGATAAGTGGTTTTCATAGTGATTCATCTGAAATCATTTTAGAATATCAATAAGATTGATAACCAAATGTAAGAAATGTAGTGAAATCACTTTACGAACATAAATTAATAATTTTATATATTATCTTTTAATATAATTTATTAAAGACATTCTTAAGTGTTCTGATAATCAAAGCTTTGCAGCATACAGTTCATCTTTTGCCAACAAACTTTTAAGATTATCAGACAAAACAAAAGGAAAGTTCTTTTATCAACTAATTTCAAGACGCAAGATTGAAAATTAATAATGAATGATTTCTGGAACAAATGTGTTAATAAAATTTCTCTCAGATATTATAACTGTGTCTTAAAAGTGTTTTAAAAACTTTTTCACAGTTATTAAGATTTTAGATTTTAAGAATGCATCTTTGAGAATTTTAAATCAACTCATCATGAGTAACAGAAGTAAACCAAAACAACTTTGAATAAATATGAAAGAGTCATACCAAGTTGTTGAAGTGTTGACTTGATTGATTTATAGGATTTGTACTTAATAACATTTTCAGAAAATTTTGAACCAGTGTTTAGCATCTAGTATAATCTGTAAGCAGTTTGTGAGTTTCTTTATAGTAGAGTTTGGATGAGGAAAGGGCTCTACTTATACTCACGGAGGTTAGACTAAGGACTTATAATAATAGAGATTTACTGTAGAATTGTCTTTTTTACATGCCTTTGCAGGGATAGGCTGTAAATGTGATGTCTCGACTTTCTCAATATTCTTGAAAAAGATTTTGAAAGCGAAAGTATTTTTGTTTTATTAAACAGACTTGTCATTTTCCAAAAGCTTTTGAGAACAGTCTTTACTTTAAACGAAGTAGTCAATCTTCGTAAAGTGTGCCTCCACCTTTAATAGACTTAGAACGAAGATAAGTCATTTAAAGGTTTTACTCCTATAAGTCAGCACATATAACTGAACTTATGAAGTGTTTGTTGGCCGATATGGAAATACAACCAACTAGAAGTTTTAAAAATATTTTAGATCAGCCAATATGGAAAGTGCTGATAAGATTTTGAAAATTGTTTCCATAAAGCAAATCATACAAGCATACAGATATATCAATATAAGCACAGTATGACAAGACTTTATTTATGCATCATGTCTGATAATCAATATTAAAAATCAGTTCAGTAGACATGGATACAGGCCGTTAATAAGGCAGTGGCTGACCTGTTTTGTGTATGCTGGAGAGGTGGTCTTTATCAACATCTTGGATTCATCAATAGATTTCTCATATGGCGGCACTATAGTCCAGTAGATATTGATTTGAAAATTGAGTGAGCGAAGGACATAGAGAATTATTAAGAGTGATCAGTAGTCCTTCATAAATCAGCAGCTAAGTTGATGTCTACCGATGGAGAGTTATGTTGCATCTTTGACCTTTTTGTCATATGAGTTCCTGCCTTAAATACTCATAGAAAAATTGTTAGCAACATTTATGAGCTAAAAATTGGTCCAGAAATTCAATAATACAAGTGAGACTTAATAAGCACAATATTTGAATAATTACTCAAACTATAGCTTATAAGTGTAACCCAAGACATCATGAAGTTAATAACTGGAGTTACTTTCTCACTATACCCTTTGAACATTATTGCTCATAGTAGTTGAGGAACTTGTTCTGATGTTGAGCCAAAGTTCATTGAGTGTATCTTTTTGGCAGAAGCTTTTCATTGAGGAAGAACAATTTCATCATCGATGCCCTTAAACCAAGAGCTAATAATTTCAGTGATTTAGAGATGACATAAATATGATTTCCCTTGAATTACCTTTGAAACTCCTCTTATTTCATTTGCTTTAAACTTTCATAAGAAGTTTTCTCGAAAAGGTGTTAGATTGAGACAATCGTTAGCCTTATATCAAGAAAGCAAATTTTCAAAAGAAAATCAGGGTAATTCATCCATCAAGTATGAAATTAACACATTTGCTAGAGGATAGGTCATGAGTTTGAAAATAGACTATTTTAAAATGAAAATTATCCTAAGCAAGTCAATATCTATTTGACTATAGTACTTCTCTTCATAATATCAATTGAAAAATATATTTCTAATACATGAAATATTTTCTTATAGTAATCACACAGTGATCACAATAATCTTTTCTCACACGTTTTTGAAAACAAAATTGATTTTGATTTGAAATAGCATTTTCAAATGGCTTCCAGGTCTCTCAGTTAAGAAGATTGTTCGAAGTAAGGATTTTGAAAAAGACTCTTTTTTACTATGCATCTAATCTGAGCAACTGGATCTAAACTCTCAGGTTGTTAAGCCTGGAATGAAATTCTCAGAGTACTAGCTTTGATACCAATTGTTAGGTCCAAGAATATGTGCTCAGAATATAGGCTAGAGGGGGGGTAAATAGCCTATATTACCTTTATTAAAAATTTCATCCTATTTTAAATTATATGTTGGAAAACATGGATGAAAGAGTTAACATGAATAGGTCATCTTCCTAGTTCAAGCAACACAGCCGATCGATATAGTTGTATCAGATGATGTGCATCGGTAGTCTTGAAAAATAGCTGATAGGATGATATTGTTATACTTAGCTGGTAGATAAGAGTTTAAGCAGCAGAAGAATAAGCAGCATAAGTATAGCAGACAAGATTGAAGCAACTGTAAGTAAATGCATACAAGTTCATCATAATAGTCAACTAAAATCTTGTATTAGATGCATCAATTATTTTCCACAACCAGATTGCATAAGATATATATATATATATATATATATATATATATATATCAACAGTTACAGGAAAGATAAGTAAAGGCTGAATGTAACAGTATATGATTTATATTAAAATTCAGTAGAGGTTTGCTCCAAGACAAACATGCTTACTACATCAACCTAGACTCTAACCTAGCAATCTCCCCGGGGGTAGAAGGAAAGTCAATTGGGAAGCTGGGAAGACTCATAACTAGAACTCTAACCTTATTAGTTCCTAATCCCCTAGGAAGGTGGACAAGAGAAGTACTAGAGTTAGAGGAATGTGAGAAGAGAATATTAGGCATTGAACAACTGAGTGCTGAGCACTCGGCCAAAAGTGATGATAACTTTTTGCACAATCAACAGCCCTTATAATGTAGTATAAGTCTGCCGATGTAAATGCAGTATGGATTATAATGCTCTGGTTCTTCATCGGACATCTTCAAGCTTGATCAGTCTTCAACGACTTTCAGGATGCTTGGTCGCTAGCTGTGGATTTGAAGTGCAGCAACTGAAGAGACTGAGTCTTTCAAAGGAAGAAAGAACTCAAATCAAAAACTAAGTTTTT
This sequence comes from Platycodon grandiflorus, assembly GCA_016624345.1. NCBI lineage: Eukaryota > Viridiplantae > Streptophyta > Magnoliopsida > Asterales > Campanulaceae > Platycodon > Platycodon grandiflorus. The sequence goes on from CM028364.1 coordinate 33,927,341, forward strand.
GATTAAGCAGGACTTCTTAGCTTTTGAAATTTCTATTTTTCTCTCCCACAAAGTGTTTGTTTTTACACTTGTGTTTTCTCACTTTAGGGTGTGGTTTCAAATTGAAAGAACAAAGAATAATTTCAACCACTAACACCTTTCTTGTGCACACACATATATATTGAATGTAAGAATGAGAGTCTTCGTATATAGGCTGGAGAAGATGAATGAGTCGTTGAAGCTTTGATGAGATTCTGCTCGTTGGAAATCTGAATCATTAATGCACTGGAGTGCGTCGTTCAAATTGTTAGGCAAAGACCTTCCGTTAAGCTTTTGTCTTGAAGTTGATCCGTGAATCAGGCTGACATAATTGGACTTGTCATGCATGCCTGGGATGTAGCACACTGTGTTTGCCTTATACGGAATGTAGCCTTGGAGACTGGGACCAATACATGAAAAAGGAAATATCTTCGAATAATAGTCAAAGCACAGACATCGATGCGTATCTTGAACTGTCAGGGAGATCTTGTAACGGATCTATTTTGATGTGTCGCATTAAGCAACGACCGATGTTTTTCTTATGAATAATCAGTTTCTCTGCAGTTGTCTGATGAAGATCATGGCTGATACTTAGATCTGCCGATATAATACTGCTGGTCTAGAGATAGCTAATGAGACATGGCTGGTGGAAATGTCTGCTGGTGAGACATTGCTGATAGACAAGTCTGCTGGCGCATGAAGAGCTAATACATATAAAAGTTTATCATCACTTTGGTAGGACAAAGACTCGAATATGTACAAAGACTTCCTAGTCTAATGACATATGCATTGTTTCATCAGGATGCCACACTAATTGGTACGCAACCCTTTTAGCCACTTGTGAAACATACGTTCTAATGGGAACAAGCAAATCACTGAGTTGGATTATGCATACATATATATCTGCTGTTTCACAGGCATATTCCTAACAGATGTGTATGATAGAATTGAGAGTAGTCATTGTGGTGAGCTGTTAGTGGGTACAGTGATTGATTATCTTTGATTATGATGTTTAGGGTGTTCACAGGGTGGATTATTGTAGTAAAGTACCAAGGTGATGTCAGTGATTGAGTAAATTTGGAAGATGTGGTCCTTTGGTTTAAATGTGAGTATACTTTATGTAATGATATGGGATGTTAGGTAATGGATCACTTCAAATGATCATAATGGTATTCTGAGAATCATTGATTGACGGAAGGATAGTAAATGTTGGGAAATATGAATTGAACTTTTGCTGGGATGGCAACGGCTAGTATACGGAATTAAGGTTTAATTCTAGGTTAGAGACCCTAGTGCGTAACTTGTGTTCATAAAAAAGTTAATAATTGGTTTATACTTCATGGCAAATGATTTGGGTTGAGTGAATATCAAGGAATATTGTTAAGTGGGTGCTGAGATCTTATCCGTAGGTGACAATATGAGTTGTTATTGATGTGTGTAAATTGTTAGTACTTCACCTCTCATTGTTGATACGAGTATGAGTATACTATCTATGGCATGATTGAATTGCATTTATAGCATTCATGATGGGACTTTCGGGAGTAGTTTGCATATGTTTTGACCTTGTCCGATGGTTAGAATCATCCTAGGGTCATTTAGAATCACTTCGGGGGTATTTTCGAGCATTTTCAAAAAAATTTGCAAAATAGGACACTGAGCGGGTGCCTAGGCGGCCGTCCAATTTCCAGAAAGTTGTGATTTGTGCTGGGGAGCGGTTGCGCGAGTGCCTAGGCGGCCGCCCTCCCTCAGTACTGTTCACCCGAGATTTTTTCTTCTTCTTTTCCTTTGAAATTTGGTGGACAGCATTAGGCCACGTCCCAAGGCCAGTTTGGAGACTTATTTCACTCCACAAAACTCATCAGATTGAGCCATAACTCCCCATTTATCCACCTTCAATCCTTGGAAGAACTAGAGAGAGAGAAAGAGAGTCCTAGAGTGAGAAACTTGAGAGATCTTAGGATTTTGGAAGGGTCTTGACAATCCGACACCACAAGATCGAAGAGCTTGGCAAAAGGACGAGTTCCATCCGAAGAAATCTTGATTCCATCATAGGTGGTCTTGGTAGAGGGTAAGTTATTGCTCCCATTTTCATGTTCATTGATATTAAGCATGCCATAAACTATGTACTCTATGTTAGATAAGGAAAATGATGATTATACGATATGATTGGTGTTTAAAATGAATTAGTACCATGAATATTGCATTCCTTGAAGTAAGCCTTGTCTTCCCATGCTTAGAGGATAAATCTCATGAGAATCATGTTGTATATGTGAAAAGCATGCTTAGTTACTAAATGAGAATCATGTTGTGTATATGAAAAGCATGCTTGGTTACCAAATGAGAACTTGGTTGTAGACACTCATGATATGATGGAATTGGTTCGTTCCTTAACCTTGAAAACGTAATTGAACATCCCAATGAATGAATGAACTTGTGGGACTTGAACATATGGATAAAAGGAACTAATTTAGGGGGTTATAATATCACCGAAGTTTCGTGAGGGCGGAGAGCTAGTGAAATGTCGTAGTTGAGCTACAATCCGGCCTTTCCCCTGCTACTGGCCATAGTGGGGCTTGGTGCATCTCTTGCTAGCCGAGATGAGACCGGACCGATTGACTTCCCCAGGTCGTAAAGGACTGGGCTCATGATGGTCCAGTGCGCGCGCTCTATTGGTAAAGACCTTGGTATTGTGTTCTATGATGGAGTGATAAGGGTGGAGGTTGGTTGGAGGTGTACCTCAACCCCCATACTCTCTTATTAACAACGAAAGGTAATGCAACGATGGTGAGTGTAATGTATCATATATGCTCATGATGTTTATTAGTCACTGTTATACTTATCCATTGCATTTTAAAATTTAGTTATTGATCAACGTTGCATGTTACCATGTCATGTAGTTGCATGAACAATAACTTATTGAGTCTTCGACTCACCCCCTTCCACATTGTTTTCCCCCCTTACACTACTAGAAACACGCTAATTACTGTCGGAGGATTTACTGTCGGAAAATTCCGACTGTAATTACTGTCGGATATTTGCAAATTACTCTCGGGATTACAGACAGTAATTTTCATTTTTTGGCGGGATAAATATTACTGTCGAATATCATCCGACAGTAATTCAGGTATATTCCAAGAATATACCTTTTCATCCGACAGTAATTACTGTCGGAATCGTCCGACAGTAACTAAGGGAATATTCTTTGAATATTCCTTTTTGCATCGTCAGAATTTTGGAGATTAATATTACTATCGGATCCCGACAGTAAAATTCGGACAGTAATTTCTGACGGATAATTTCTGTCGGAGCTCCGACAGTAAATTGAAATTAAAAGCCCTAAATCGAACAGCCCCTCCCCAAATCGACATACTCTTCTCTCTCTCTCAGTTTACTCTCTCTCTCTCTCTTCCTTCAGCGTGCTCTCCGCCTCCGTCAGTCGTCCCCCCACCGTCACCACCGCCCCCTCCAGCCGTCCCCCTATCGTCCCCTCCATGTCACCACCGCCCCCTCCAGCCGTGCTCTCTCTCTCTCTCTCTCCCTTCATCCGTCCGCCCCTCCAGCCGTCCCCCCACCGTCACCACCGCCACCGTTACCGGTAAGTTATATAGTAATTTTCTCTATTTTTTATAATTATAATGCTTTAGAGACGATTAAGCTTTAACAGGAGGTAGCCATCTAGTTAGCACTGGAAAAAAGTTATCATGCTTTAGAGACGATTATCACAACTTAAGAAATCACCTTGTAGTGCTTAAGCAATTGTTGTCTCTTCATTTTGAATGTGGGAGTTATCAAATCCCTCTCAAAGTCGAATGGGATTGGCTCTATATAAACTGCTCTTAATATCTCAAAACCTCAAAGCTGTGAAGGTGTATTTTAGGTCAGATAAGAAGCAGAAAATAGTATGTAATTAAATTACAGAAATGATAATTTCTGTATACATACTTTGCTTTGCTATGCAGTGCTGTTGAGTTCATCTAATACGTATTTCCTGGCCTTCAAATTTTTTGTAATTATAATATTTCTCACTCATACACTCTTTCTCTCTCTATCTCTCTGTGTGAATAGATTCTACCGCCGAAGAGCCGCCGCCGATCCACCGCACTGCCGCCGCCACCAGTCCCCTATCTCTCTCCATATACAGTTTATTAGTTTTTTGTAATTATATTATTCTAAATTTTGTATTATTCTGAATTTTTGTAATTGTAATCGGTATATGTTAATATATATGTTAATGTATTTTGTTGGTATAAAAAAAATTGTATTATTCTGAATTTTGTATAGATTTATTCTGAATATGTTAATATATTAATCGGAGTATTATTCTGAATTTTGTATAGATTTTATTCTAAATTTTGTATAATTTTTTTTTTGAGTATTTGTTAATTTTTTTGTGAATTTATTCAATATAAATGTGTATATTGTTGAATTTTATGTTTTATTCTGTGTAAATGTGTATTACATTTTTTGTTAAAAATTTATGTTTCTGTTTTTTTTTTTTTTATATATATATTTTTTTGTGTTCTGTAATTACATTTTTGTTTATTTTTTGTTAAAAATGTATGCTACTGCCTTTTACCTAGTCAGTCAGTCCACTTGGTTGGTAGTCAAATATGTTGTATGGGTTGGATGCCAATTGCCAACAGTCCTTAGTCTTGTGAGATTTAGATAAGCCTAATCGCTGCAATGTGATAAGGCCCATCGCAGCACCCAAACATTAAAATAGGGATGGCTAGGAGGAGGCCCACCTCAAGCTTTTAAGCAACTTGTTATGCACTCACTTCTTCTTACTATTAACTTTGTTAATCTAGAGAAAACAACATTTTGATCAAGTTCACAAGACTTGATATATAGACGATAGTTTTTCATAAAACTCCACAATAATCAAGTTCATGAAAACTAAATGATATCTAAATAATTAACTACTTGGATAATTGTGTATATATATGACAAACACATAGCATGTTATAAGAATAGAAAATACCATCAACAATCTTTCTTAAATATGTCAAAAACAAAAATAATTTTAAATCTTCAAGTCAATCATCCCTCCTTCAAAAACCCTTGATCTTCAAGAAAGGAATGTTAGAATTTACATACTAATACATATGGCTAGACTAATTTTAAAAATATAAATATGTATAGAAATAAAATTTAACCCTAAACCTAAACTACACCCTCAAACCTTAACCCTAAACGCTACCCTTAACATAAAATCTAACGCTAAACCATATCCTTAAACTTAAAACCTAACTCTTATCCCTAATCCTAAACCTAATGTTAATCCTAAACCACATCCTTAAACCCTAAACCGCAAACACCAACCCTATACCATAACTCTAGTCACAACCTTAAACCCTACTCTTGATCTTAAACCTTAACCTTAAAACCTAACCTAACCTAACCTAAGCCTAAACTATACCCTTTACCTTAAACCGAAACCCTTAAACCTAACCTTAACCCTAGTTTAACCCTAACCTAACCCTACTTTAACCGAAACCCTAAAACCTAACATAACCCTAAACTATACCCTTTACCATAAACCAAAACCCTTAAACCTAACCTTAACCATACTTTAACCCTAAATCATACCCTTAACCCCAACCTTTACCCTTAATCACAACCTTAAATTCTAAACCCCAACCTAAACCCTAAACTGGATCCTTAAACCTTAAACCCTAAACCTAAACTGGACCCTCAAACCTTAACCCTAAACGCTACCCTTAACCTAAAATGCTAAACTTTTACCCTTAATCACAACCTTAAATTCTAAACCCCAACCTAAACCCTAAATTGGACCCTTAAACCCTAAACCATATCTAAACCCTATCTAAACCCTAAACCTTATACGATAAACACTAAACCTTATCTAAACCCCCTAAACCCGATCTAAACCCTAAATTCTAAATCATATCTAAACCCTAAACACTAAACCCTATCTAAACCCCCTAAACTCTATCTAAACCCTAAACCATGTCTAAACCCTAAATATTATCTAAATCAGTATCTATCATCATATTCTCGTCAACTCATCTTTAAAGCTGATCGTCCCAAATTTCCCACATCAATGTAGGTTTATTGGATTCAAGATGGGAGATCCTTCAATTGAAGTACCTCTTTCATTCGCTGTCGAGCAATTGCTTGATAAAATTTGTGTGTGGCGTCATTTATCTCTGCCGCCGAATTAAGCTTATTTAAGAAGAGGAATTCTTGAAAGCATCCAAGGACAACGTAGTTTTGTAATTCTTTATGTCGTTGATAGATGTCCGTCCTTTCATAGATGCCTACAAATATTGCTCGTGAAGAAGAGTTATCGGCACTTGGGAGTGAGCTCAAAAGGGTTGAAAACTATTCTTATGCTGGAGATGCTACTAAGTTTTGTTAAAGCTTAGTCTTAACTCCAGTGTAAGGATACATTGCAATCCTTGTGAGCTCACTCCCAAAGTGCTGAGTACTCTTCTTCACGAGCAATATTTGTAGGCTTCAATGAACGATGGAGAGCTGTCAACGACATAGGGAATTACAAAACTACGCTTTCCTTGGATGCTTTCAAGAATTCCTCTTCTTAAATAATCTTAATTTGGCGGCAGAGATAAATGACGACGTACACAAATTTTATCAAGTAATTGCTCGACGGCGAATGAAAGAGGTACTTCAATTGAAGGATCTCCCATCTTGAATCCAATAAACCTATATTGATGTGGGAAATTTGGGATGATCAGCTTTAGAGATGGGTTTGACGAGAATATGATGATAGATACCGATTTAGATAGTGTTTAGGGCTTAGATATGGTGTAATAACCTGAAATTTATCATGTTTTATATGCTTGCATTGTTTGTGTTATTATGCTTAATATGTTGTTTGATTCCTTGTATAAACATCTCAACATGGTTTTGCCTTATTCACATACATTTATGGATGTTAGAATGGTATACATGTTAATGCATTAGCATGGTATGAATACTTGTGATTTCTCTTAAGTTCAAAGTGATTGTTGTTATCATTGCTACATGTTGTTCAGAAGGAGTTTTGGTTATGTTTCAAGCATGATTTGAAGTTAGTATCACCTTAGGGTGACTTGGGTACATTGTGGTATCATTTTGAAGTGCTTAGAAGTCATTTTAACCTGAACCAGACCCTATGCAGCCGCATGATGCGAGCTTGACAAAAACACCAAATTTCTGGATTTCATGCGGACGCATGAAGCGCCCGCATAGAACCCTATGCGATCGCATGAGGACAAGTACTCCCCTCGCACAAACTTTCTGTCTTGTAAGCGGCCGCACGAGGCGACCGCATGGAACCTATATGACCGTATGGTGCGGCCGCATAGCGTCGGATTTAGCTTGTTTTGTTGACTGAATTTTAAGTGAAGTTGACTCTCCAATATTGATCCAATGGTTGAGATTTAAGCCTGATTTTGACTTATTGACCATATATAAACTCACCATCCTTGTGAGAGACAAGCGACTCTCATTTTCTTATAAGAATTCATCCATGGTAGCTTAGAGGCAAGTGTGGGAGATAAAGGTGTAACTAGTGTGTGTGCTCTACATCTCCAAATCCAACCATCCAAATTGTGATCAAAGACCATCAAATTGTAGAGGCTGGCTTGGAGAACAATATAGTAGGCTCAAAATTATAATCTCTTGGTTTAATTTCCATTCTACATGTAAGTTGCTAAACCCCCTTTGTATGCTTAAAAAGTATTACATGTTTGTTCTTAATCTTACATGCATGACTTGAATACATGGTGTTTTCGTGTTTAAATGATATGTTGAGATATATAACATGTCTAAGTGTTGAGTTGTTGAGTTGGATGATGTTGCATGTTAGTTTAAAGAGCTCAACTATGGATTGTACTAAAGAACATGTTGGAAACCTTTAAAGGGTGAAAAATTGCATATAGCAATTATACCCAATTTTATGAACTTTGTGAATTGACACCAAAAGTGGATTTTTGGGAAGATTATAATTCTCCGAATGATTTGTTAAAGTACTACAAAAATTAGGGTTCAATTGGTATGAAATATGGCCCTCCGAGTATTTGATACTGGTATGTTAGAGACTTGTAAAGTAGCTCTAAAATTGTGTCTTGTGATCTTGAACAATATGTTTGATGATTAAGTGTTGTAGAAAATTATAATCTACAAGATGTTGTCAAGTTCACTACTTTTGAACTTGACGGTTATTTGCATAAGTTCAGTAAGATTACCTACTTGTGTGTTGTGTAAGTCCAGCTAGCGTCGTCGTTGCTTATGTCATGGTAGGACGACCTATCGTCTTCACAAATTGAAAGTTTGTGATCGCTATAAGTCGCCGTACCGGAGTTCACACACCCTCTTCTGTTGGCCACAGTTGAGAAGTAGCCCCACTGTTATAGCAATACGCGTGACTTTGGCTTGCTAGTTGAACCCGATGGGATTAGTCAGGGACGCCGATACTATGTACACGAGTATCGAGGCACTATTGGTTGTTTATGTAATGCAGGAGCTACACAAGGTTGAAGAAAGAGATATGATATCCTTCTCTAACGTGGTTTATGTACAAGCACTTATGTGTTAACCAAAGTGCTATGTGAGTTGAATGATGGTATATCAAGTAAGATGATATATGATATGTTGTGGTATATAAATGTTGATACCATGTTATATTTATTGCTTGAGCATCATGCCATGCCATTTAGTTGCATTAGTAACTTACTGTGTCATTATGACTCACCCCGTTATGTGTTTAATTATTTTCCTTAGATCCAAGCCAACCCGAAAGTTCTCGGTGAGGCCGAAAGTGGTTCGTAGCTCGCGTGTCGCCTACGTTGGGAGTTCGAGGATCCCTATCTTAGTCATCTATTTTCATTTTGGTAAGGACGATGGATATGTAAAGTTATATAAACTTTACTTGGGTTTTTATTATGGTGTTGTAAACATATTCTTTTGGTAGCCCACATATGTATGTCGTGCTCTTGTACAGCTGTGTTGTTGAGTTAGTTCTTTCCCGAGCATGTTGTAGCTCGCGGTTATGTTTTGTTCCGGCATGTTATGGCCGATGTTTATGTAGTAGTTGTTCTCTTTTCCCGAGTTATAACTCGTGGTCGTTGATAGTTGTTTCCGGCCTTGTTATCGCCGAAGATTGTTCATATACTTGCAATTATCAGGTGATTAGTTATGTTCTATCATAAGTACGGGTGGTTACGCCACGTGTTTTTCTTCTTGTTGTGTCGTATTGGCGACCCGACCTTGGGATTTCGTATAGAGATCCGGGTCGGGGTGTCACAGTTGGTATTAAAGCTTGTGTTAGCTATTCGCTAGGATAGGTTCCATGACCTAGGTGGGTATGGTGTGTGTTATCGAGATTTTAACGTCGAGTGTTTTATGTAGGTTGAAATGGTGCGGACTAGGTTCGGAGCGAGTGCTAGTAGGGTTGGTACTAGTGCCGGAGGGAATGATGGGAGAGATGATGACGTGAATCGACCACCGAATGTCCCTCCCGAACAGGACCAAGAGAACCCGAATACCAACATGGCAGTGATGATGGGACGGATGATGGAACTCATGAACCAAATGACTGAAAGAATGAATGGGGGAGCAACGACTACTCCAGAAGTTGAAGCTCCACAACCGGAAATTGAAGTACCACAACCTGAGGCGAGGCCTAGGAATTATACTACCATATTGGAGCATTTCTTGAAAATGAAACCACGTACTTTTCTTGGGGAACCGGATGCCGGGAAAGCTGAATTGTGGATCGAGCATATCATCAAGATATTTGCAGCCTTGGGTTGCAACGATGATGAGAAAGTAAACCTTGCAGTGTTCAAACTTGAGGGAGCGGCTGAGCACTGGCGTCAGGTATTACAGGGGAGCTGGGACTTAAGGGGAGAACCTCACAGCTAGCCTAACTTCTTGAGGGAGTTTAAGGCACAATACATTCGGAGGTGGTTCGGGAAAGAAGAGAGAGGGAGTTCTACGATTTAGAGCAGGGCAGCATGACAGTGGCACAATATTCAGCCAAGTTCACTGAGTTGGCTCGATATTGTAGTCACTTGGTTCCCACGGAGGCAAAGAAGGCCCAAAAATTCATCAAGGGATTGAAAGAACAGTTGCAAGAATTGCTTGACAGGGAGTTTATTAAATCGAGTGTATCACCGTGGGGTGCACCGGTGTTGTTTGTTAGAAAGAAAGATGGTACGTTGAGATTGTGTATCGATTACAGGCAATTGAATCAGGTAACAATCAAGAATAGGTACCCTTTACCACACATTGACGATTTGTTTGATCAGTTACAAGGATCTGTGGTGTATTCTAAGTTAGACTTGAGAAGTGGCTACCACCAGTTGAAGGTGCGAGCTGAAGATGTTCCCAAAACAGCTTTTCGCACAAGGTATGGTCACTATAAATTTGTGGTTATGCCATTCGGGCTGACCAATGCGCCGGCGGTATTCATGGACTTGATGAATCGGGTGTTCCATTAGTATTTGGATTGTTTTGTGGTAGTGTTCATCGACGACATCCTTGTGTACTCTAAATCTCGAGAGGAACATGCGCAGCATTTGAGGTTGGTATTATCTGTTCTTCGGGAGAAGAAATTGTTTGCCAAGTTTAATAAATGTGCTTTCTGGCTTGAGGAGATTTCCTTTCTAGGACATGTTGTCTCGAAAGACGTGATAGCGGTGGATCCGTCAAAGGTAGAAGCAATGACGAATTGGAAGAGACCAACTTCTGTGACTGAGATCCGAAGTTTCCTAGGTTTGGCAGGTTACTATCGGAGATTTATTGAGGGGTTTTCAAAAATTACGACTCCTATGACGAATTTAACAAAGAAGACAACACCGTTTGTTTGGGATGATAAGTGCGAGAACAGTTTTCAGGAGTTAAAGCGGCGATTGACAACGGCTCCTGTGTTAACCTTACCAAATGGAGGGGATAACTTCATGATTTATAGCGATGCATCCAAGGAAGGTTTGGGATGTGTGCTTATGCAAAATGGGAAAGTTATAGCGTATGCTTCAAGGAAATTAAAGGATGCGGAACGGAACTACCCTACCCATGATCTAGAATTGGCGGCAATTATGTTCGCGTTGAACAAATGGAAGCATTACCTTTACGGGGCATGGTTTGAGGTCTTCACGGATCATAAGAGCTTTAAGTACCTTTTCTCGCAAAAGGAGTTGAATATGAGGCAGCGCCGGTGGATGGAAAAGTTAAAGGACCACAATTGCACGATTCTATACCACCCGGGCGAATGTAGTCACGGATGCGTTGAGTAGGAAGGTGTACATGTCATGCATGATGGTTCAATACCAAGTGTGACGTTTTTGGTCGAGGTCTGGAACAAGTGCTTCAGGCTTTCGACTTTGGCCTCAAGGGGTTACTTCATGCTCACCGTCATACAGATCGGTTGGTAAACACCTCTGCTCGGGCCACTAGGCAGACAATGATCCACCAGCTTGCGTCCATGAAGGAGGAGATAAGTCGCATGCGCGAAATTCACAATGATCAGCTGACCAATCTTCGTGAAGAGATGAGTCGCCTAATCAATCTTCACAATGATCAGCTGACCGATCTTCGCACAACTAACTCTGATCTTCGTGAACTGAACGCTATGTTGAAACAGCAGAACAATGATCTCTCTAAAGAATTAGAAGAAGCAAAAGCTGACATTGCTAAACTCAAAGCAACTGCTTCAGGACAAGCATCACTATGACTGGTATAACTATTCCTGTCCTATATTTGAAAATTTCTTTACAAAACATTGTAATTAAACTTCTTGTTTAATGAACAATGACTATCATTAATCTATCATGCTTTATACTTAATTTGTTCATCTTGTTTGCATGAAATTTTAAACCACTGCTTTAAAGACATATCCCATAAAATACTCTATTCATTTGTCTTTAAACACAGTCACATTACAAGAGTTCCTACGTTGTACCTCCTTATCAATAAACTCTATGTAATTTGTGAATACACTGACCCCTATGTAAGTCAATCTAGGACATGCTCACTTAATATAATATCTCTTCAGCATGTTATTACTAGAATTGGACATGGTCAGCTTCTATTGTATTCATAAGGTCATGGACTCAAGAAAATAGGAGGAGATTGTTGTAATTTATATAGATTTGCTTGTATCTATAACCTAAGTCTAAGCCAAGGTGACTAATGAGTCTGCGTGTCTGTTAGAGTGGCAACTTGTACTTCGACCTAGCTAGAATAGCTTAGGGTTACTTATTGTAATTAGCCTAGCCTTCAGAAGATAGCATGTACTATCAGCCGTGTTCATATCAGCAGTCTTCTAGTCATCAGCCAAAGCTTGCATCAGCAGTGTCCAACAAGATATCGGACAAGTTTGCTTCAGCCATGCTTCATCAGCCAAGTTGAAGACCCCAAGAACTACCGATATAGAATTACCTGAGACATGCCTCAAGACATCAACAAACTCTTTTGATTGATTGTAACACAACGTTAACCTGCAAAACGCATTCAATGATCCTTTCTATTTTTAGGCATTCATCTCAGAAAAGGACATTCTGCCTGCAACCATAGTCTACCTATTTTTGGCAAAGTGACAATCGATGAATCTGCAGAACCACCTATCAGATCTCAACAGCAACATTAGAGCATTTAATGCTCGTAAATTCAAATTATCCAACTGATGAAGATCTCCAACGGCTACAAAGCTTCCTCTGAGTATATAAAGAAGACTCCATTGAAGCATTTAATATAGAGAACACTACACGAAGCTACAACTCTGCAATTTTCATCTTCTTCAAGCTAGTGCATTAAAATCCAAAAATGCCACATTTGTAAAACATTCTTTGAAGAGCTACAATCTGTGACGATTAGTCTATACACCTCTTCATTGATTGCAACCCCTTTGCATTCATAGCTCACGAGAATTATATCTTTATAGATATTAATTCTCCCGCAAACACTTGGTCAACCATTTTTGTACACAATCCATTAGAGATATATCTTGTAAAGATTCTAGTGGAAAACTTAGTACACATTTTTCAAATCCAAAGTTGACCACTTTGGTTGTGGACGTAGCACTTATTTATAAGTGTGAACCATATTAAACTCCTTGTCTATTTCTGTGTGCTTGTGAATTGCTATTCTTTGTCAACGTCCAGAATTCCAACGTTTTGAGAACTGCTGATCTTGTCCTATCAAGATCGGCCATCCTCAACTTGTCCAATACTTTACCAATATTCCGCTGCAAAATTCTTTTTAACTTAAGTGAAATAATTTATTGAGTCAATTCTAAAAATAGGACATAGGCTATTCAACTCCCCCTTCTAGCCTATATTGAGCAGTTTGAGGCCTAACAGTCACCTCTCGGTCTGGCGTCACATAGACAATTATTGTGTTTTCGGAATTAATAGGAAGGGCTCTCGCTACTATCCTATAATTTTAGTGATCATCTAATGGGTAGCTAATCTACCAGAAGCATTAGAAACACACAATAATAACCAAGATAATGGGTAATAATGGGTAGAGAAATAATCTCTCTATTTTTCTACAAGTCATGTCGGTTGCCGGAGGCAATCGGTGTATGTCAAACACCAACTATTAAATTGATCGGTCCGAAAAGTCAGGTAGCTCTCGCTCACACAAACATTTCTAAAATTATTTAATTAATAGCTAAATCAATTAAAAGCATTAAGCCCATTAATAATAATAACCTAACATGCTTGTATACTCAATAAAGTGAGAGATTAAATTAAAACACTACAACGACATAGAAAAAATAATTGCTTTCCAATAATCAATTAAACACAAAACCAATTCCACATTTTACAAGTTCATTCAACTCAAGAAAATATCTAAAATATAAATTGGAAGAATTTAACCAATGTTAGGAATATGTCTGTAAATCAGCTGATATATATGTATGCATATTCCAACACAGTGATTTGCTTGTTCCCATTACAACGCATGTTTCACAAGTGGCTAAAAGGGATGTGTACCGGTTAGTGTGGCAGCTTGTTGAAACAATGCATAGGTCATTAGACTAGGAAGTCTTTGTACATATCCGAGTCTTTGTCCTACCAAAGTGATGACAACTCTCATATGGATTAGCTCTTCAAAGGCCAGTAGACGTGACTATCGGCCATGTCTCATCAGCAGACATTTCCTCCAGCTAGGATTACTCATCGGCTATCTTTACATCAGCAGTTCTATATCGGCAGATCCCAGTATCGGCCAAGTCTTTCATCAGAACAACTGCAGAGAAGCTGAGAATTCACAAGGAACATCGGTCGTCACTCAACACGCTACAAGTCAAAATAGATCCGTTACAAGATCTTTCTGACAAGCCCAAGATACGCATCGATGTCTGCGCCTTCACGTTTACTCAGTAGACATTTCCTCCTCTGTGTATTGGTTGTAGTCTTCAAGGGTTCATTTCCATAAAAGACCAAGCACAGTGCACTGCTCTCCAGTCAAAGCAATGATACGTCCTAATCAGTCAGCTGCATCCCAGGCAAACCTCGACACGTCCCAATCAGTCCAGCCTGTTTCACGGACCAGCTTCAAGACAAAAGCCTAACTGAAGGTCTTTGCCCAACAGATCCAAAAATGTACTCTGATGCATTATGAGATTCAGATCACCAACGGGTAGAAACTTATTCAATGCACCAACGAACACTTCTTCTTCTCCAGCCTATATAAGAAGACTCTCATTCTCATCTCAAAAAAACACGAAGGGTATATGCTTATGCATATGAGAGGTTATGGTATTGTTCTTCATTTGTTCAAACTGAAACCATACCAACGAAGTGAGAAACACAAGTGTAAGAACAAACACAAACAAACACTTTGTGTGAGAGAGTAACAAAATTCCAAAGGCTGAGAAGCTCTGCTTGATCAAAAACTCAGTTTTTGATTTGAGTTTTTCTTCCTTCGAAAGACTCAGTCTCTTCAGTTGCTGAACAACCAATCTTCAGCAAGAGATCAAGCATCCTGCAATTCGTTGAAGCCTGACCAAGCTTGAAGATGTCCGATGAAGAGCCAGAACCTAATAATCCTGATTGCATTCATATCGGCAGACTTATACTACATTATAAGCTGTGCCGATTGTGCAATAAATTGTCATCACTTTTGGTTGAGTGCCTAGCACTCAATTGTTCAAATACTTGTTATTTGAACAATGCCTAAAATTCTATTCTCAAAACAAATATATCGAGTTGAAATTACAGGAAGATGACTTAATAAATATTAAGTACATCGTCCAATGTATTTTCGATATATTTGATTTTTCTTTCATCATTTCTCCTTCTTTTTCCTAAGAAGATTGCTAGATTAGAGATTCTAGGTTGATGTACTAAGCATCTTTGTCTTAGAACAAACCTCTGCTGAATTTTAATATGAATCATATTTTATTACACTCAGCCTTTACTTATCTTGCTTGTACTACATTTCATATATCTAATGCAATCTGGTTATGGAAAAACTGTTGATGCATCTAACATAAGATTTAAGCCTGCTGTTATGCTTAACACATACCTATTTAACTACAGTTGTCTCAATCTTATTTGTTATACTTATGCTGCCTATTCTTCCGCTGCACAAACTCTTATTCATCAGCCAAGTATAACAACATCTTCCCTCTGCAAGTTCTTCAAATCTGCCGATCCAAGTTGTCCGACAGAACCAACATCGGCAAAGCTGTTAGAACTAGGAAGATGATATTAATTATTTCATCTCTACCTTCAACTTAAATGTTAAAATAGGATGAAATTTTTAATATACTAAGTATAGGCTATTCACACCCCCCCCTCTAGCCTATACACTGAGCACTTCCCATGGACCTAACAATTGGTATCAGAGCAGGTTCTCTGAGAATGTTATTCCAGGCTTAACAACCTGAGAGTTTAGATCATGTTGCTCAGATTAGATGCATAGTCAAAAAGAGTCTTTTTCAAAATCTTTTATTTACAAAAATCATTTTGACTGAGAAACCTGGAAGCCATTTGAAAACGCCTTTTTCAAATCAAAATCAATTTTGTTTTCAAAAACATGTGAGAAAGAATATTGTGATGATTATGTGATTACTATAAGAAAATCTATCATATATCAGAACTATATTGATATCATGAAGAGAAGTACTATAGTTAAGTAGAGACTGACTTGCTAAGGATTATATATGTTTCAAAAATCTGTTCTTTGTCAAAATCATGATATATCCTATAGCAAATATGTCAACTTCATATATGATGGATGAATTACTTAGATCCACTTCTAAAGATTTGCCTTCTTGATATAAGGCTAACGATTGTATCAATCTAACACCTTTTCAAGAAAACTTTTCATAAAAGTTTAGAGCAAATGAAATAAGAAGAGTTTCAAAGGAAATTCAAAGGAAATCAAAGTTATGTCATCTCCAAAATCACTGAGATTATAAGCTCTTGGCCTAAGGACATCAATGATGAAATCGTCTTTCTTCAACGGAGAAGCTTCGGCCTAGAAATGGATACACTCAAAGAACCTATGCTCAACATTAGAACTGATGCTTCAACAACTATGAGCAGACATGTTCAAAGAGTTTAATGAGAGAGTAACCCCAGTTTCTAATTTCTTGAAGTTTTGGGTTACATCTATAAGCTATATTTTGAATAGTTATTCAATTATCATGCTTATTAAGTCTCATTTGTATTATTGGATTTCTGGAGCTATTTTTAGCTCATAAATGTTGCTAACAATTTCTCTATGGGTACTTAAGGCAGGAACTCATATGACAAAAAGGTCACACATGCAACATTACTCTCCATCAGCAGACATCAACATAGCTGCTGATTCATGAAGGACTGCTGATCACTCATGAAAAATCACTTATGTCCTTCACTCACTCAAGGTCAAATCCTTATCTTCTGGACTTCAAAACTACTATACGAGAAATCTACTGATAAGTCCAAAGATGTTGGTAAGACCACCTCTCACGCATACACAAAACAGGTCAGCTACTGGCTTACTAATGACCTGTGCTCATGTCTGCTGAATTGATGTGTTAATTCAAATTATCAGACATACTGCATAAAAACATGTCATACCAAGTCTATATTGATCTATCTGTTTGCTTGTATGACTTGCATTATGCAAACGGTTTTCAAAAACTTATCAGCACATTCCATATCGGCTGATCTAAAATGTTTTTAAAACCTGTGGTTGGCTGAATTTCCATATCTGCCAACCTACACTTCATAAGCTCAGTTTTATGTGCTGACTTATCGGAGTATAAACCTTTAAATGACTTACTCTCTCAAGTCTATTAAAGGTGGTGGCACACTTTTCGAAGACTGACTACTTCGATTAAAGTTAAAACTATTTTCAAAATCTTGGAAAATGACAAAACTTTCATTATCAAATCTTTTCCAAGAATCTTGAGAAAATCTAGACTTCACAGCCTATCCCTGCCAAGGCGTATTCAGAAGGACGACTCAAGAGTAAAGCTCCATTATTGAGCGCCCTTCAGTCTAACCTCCATGAGTTTAAGTAGAGCTCCTTCTTCATCAAATCTCTACCATGAATAAACTCACAAGCTGCCTACCGATTACACTAGATACAAATCGATGATTCAAAATTTCTCAAAATGTTACTAAGTTCAAGTCCTAAGAATTGATCAAGTCAATTCCTCAACAACGGGGTATGATTTCTTCATATTCATTCGAAGTTGTTTTGATTTTATTTCTGTTACTTCACATGAGCTGATCTAAAATTCTCTCAATGACGTATTTCCAAAACCATTCATAAACTGTGAAAACCATTTTCAAAATCATTCTAATACACAGTTACCAAGCCTGAGAGAAATTTCATCAACTCATTTGTACCAGAAATCATTAATTACGTTTCTTCAATCTTGTCGTGAAAATATTTGATAAAAGAATTTTCTTTTGTCTTGTCCGATAATCATAAAAGTTTGCTAACAAGCATGATTTATATGCTGCAAACCATGGTTATCAGAACACTTAAGAACATCTTTAATCAATTATTTTAAAAATGATAAGATGGAAAGTCATTAATTAATGCCAACAAAAGTGATTTCAATTCTCTTCTAACTTTTAGTTATCAATATCATTGATACTCTAAAATATTTTCAGATGAATCACTGTGAAAATCAATTAGCATATACCTATTCCACCATCGGAATTCTGCTTGCATACGTGAACTTCACAGAGAAGATCCCAGAAAAGAGTTATCAAATGTTTGGGAAGCATTTGATAAATTGCCATGTACAACAAGTCTTCTGGTTATGTGTAAGTATGTCGGCCATCACCTCAAAGATGGCTGATGCAAATAATTCAGTTCTACTGAATTAGGTAGCTAATAAGGAATTGATGAGGATGACGAACTGCTAATCGCCGCCATCCATCCCTGAGCAAATCAAAGGGGATTCATGGTCAAAGCAGTAAATCCTCAGTGGCCATCACTCTTCGGTGCTTTCATAATGACCCGAAGAAGTGAATGTGTTCTGCCTCCCCCGAGAGTTGGAGGAAATCAAAAACGGACACTGCCATCTAGATCTCCTCCAAAATCCTTGACTGATGGCCTCTCATCAAATACTTAGGATTAGGACTTCTTGGACACTACTATGTAACATGTTATTTTTACTCTAAATTGAATCATTGTGTATCTTTATCCTGTAATCTGCAGTTTAGTCAAAATTCCAGTTGTATTGTTCTTGTAATCAGCTGATCCTCACTATGTACTGTTCAGAACTATTTGGATTATTGAATACAAGTTCTGCAACTTTCCTTCATGTCTATCTACCTGTCTGAATTCCTCTGATAGCATGAATTGATGTGTTTTAACCGTGTTGATCTAATTTACTTTTTATTCTTCATAATCCTTATACTCTTCTGATGATTGAAGAATTGACCTTAACAAAATGATCACACTGCTCAAACACAAACTCTGCTGACACCCCATCAGCAAACCATCCTTTAATGGCTACTATATCGAGTTATGGTTTATTACTATAGTTTAACTTTCATCTTTAGACTTCTCTGATAATTGCCTTTCTGAATTAAATCATATCACAATGATTAAATTCAAAATCTGCCGAACACTATGGTTGTTCAACATAGGTGGATTGCAGTTTCATAAAGAATGACCTTCATGTCTATTTATCACTCTTAAGAAATCTGCTAATTTATTACTCAATCTCTAACCCTACTGTTCAACATTCAAGATTACTAGTAAATCTACTTTGAACCAAGTTGTCTGCTGTATCAACCTAAAAACCGAGGTAAGCATTTGAATTTATAAAGGATTTATCTCATCAAAGTATATGGAAATACTTTCATTCTTCAAATGTAAAAATCCCAGCGGCTTAACTTCCAAACATCAAAGGCTTACATCCCCTTTCAAAACAGCTCAACAGCAATTTGTGTTCTCAATTATGACAACTACTAAATCTTGTGTAACCTATGAGATTGTAATAATAAAGGCATGATTAGTTGTTCATGTCATTGTGACCAACAACTAATTAGTAAACAGACTGAATTCAAAACACTCTGTTACATTTTATCACGTGCTTCATTGTCAAAAAGAATGAGGTTAAAATTTCTAGTAACTTGACCTATCTCCAAAATAGCTAGAAATTCAAGGATTCATAGGAAGACTGATGTTTCCAAAAACTAAGTCCTTCCTCAGGAGTGAATGGCCGATATTACCCCTGCTGTATATAGGTTATGCCTCACTCTCTTTAACAGGTCTATTCAAAAAAACTCTTTAGCGAAACTCTTCCCATGCTAAGGAATGATAAGACCTGTCGCAAAGAAAGAAGCTCGGACATCACTTCAGGTACACATTCGATATCTCTCTTATCTGATTTTTCCTTTCAAAGTTATAAGAAGTGTTCCTATAAATTTACATTATTAAGTAGATCATTGCTTATTGTACTTTCTATCATCTGCTAAAACACTTCTCTTAATCAATAAGGATATTGAACTTATAACTAAACAAACTCATCACATATCCCCAAAAATCAGTCAAATCTCTTTCAAGGAAAAACATCAGACAACTCTATCATCAGCAGTTCTTACTCTAGCAGATATCAAATACACACTGCTGA
The DNA here is from genome assembly GCA_016624345.1 of Platycodon grandiflorus. Lineage (NCBI taxonomy): Eukaryota > Viridiplantae > Streptophyta > Magnoliopsida > Asterales > Campanulaceae > Platycodon > Platycodon grandiflorus. The sequence continues at coordinate 33,947,430 of CM028364.1, forward strand.
TAATATCCACATCTTTGGAATCCCATCAATTTCTTCATATATCTATATAAAATATCTTTGGGAACAAAATTAACCAAAATCTTAATACACACTATTCTTCAAAGCTAATCTTTATATGTGTCCTATACAACAGTGGCCTATGGCTCAGGACAAGATATTCAATCTTCAACTCAGCAGTTGTACCCAGTAATATCTCAGTAAAGGCAAAACAAGTTAATTCGTTTATATATAAATTTTAAACTTCTCGTTTAAAAATAATATATATATATATTGCCTCTAGACCGCCTAGATCCTAGCTATAACCACACTCAGCATGATGACATAATCCTAAATCAGAACATCATTACCATGTCATTACATGCATTTACTCCCTTGAGCCTCCAAAACGTCCAATCATATTCCTCTAATCAAGAAACCCCTTCATCTTCTCAAAACTTCTGAAAGATGTATAAAATAATAACTTACATTCAAAGCCTTCCAAATATAATCATCATCTCTTCTTCATCTTCCTGATTCAACCTTCATCATGTGTTCACCAAAACTACTTCATTCTGTACATCGACCCATCTCTTATAATGAAATCCAACAACGAATTAAGATCTTCCTAGCCACTTCTCAACATACGCCTCAACCAGTGATTCGTCGACCTCGCTCAATCAGTAGACGAGTAAGAATGCGCCTGCTAGACCCAAGGAACAGCGTGTCCAATTTCATTCCATGGATTCCTTCATCAAATTCTGTCTCAACAGGTGCAACAACCTCTCCCCTTGCTCTCACTGCCTCAAATGCTCACCTCGAGCAATCTTCGACTCAGGAGGAGCATCAGCCAACAAATGCAAATACTGCTCTAAATCCAGCAATTTACGATCCCAACAATTAAGACTGTAGATCCTCATCATCTACCTTAGTTCATTAGAATGTCTAACTGGGTTTCTGTATTGGCAAACAAACTCTCTTTTGTCATGTCCATGTTATATTTGTAATATGCTTTTGTTCAGTTACATTTGCTGCTTTATTAATTATTGTAATGTGTCCTGATGCATACTCCTTCATGTCTGCAATTTAATTTTATTACAAACTGAAATATGCATGTAATCTCAAGGATACAATATCCAAACTTTAACACTTGATCTATTAATTAAAGAGAGTTAAATGTAGTGTATGTCATCTCTAGATGTATATCTCGTGCATCCAGTAAATGTCTACATACCTCTCGACAACATCGTTCTATAATAAAAATTCTTCGGCTGTTCATGACTTATGATTTGACCAATTAAATCTTTTTCAACCTCATCCCCTTATACTTACTATCTTGAGTACATCCAAAGCTCATTTCACTTATAATATCTTAGGAAGAAAATCTACACAAGATTATACTCTCCTGTTTTAATTAGATATACTTTTAAGGAAGAGACTATATTGAATATTTTACTACTTGATAGATTATCTTATCTGCCTCTCCTGTTTAAAGATAAAACTTGTCCTATTACATTCTTGTAAAACTTCTTTACAAGCAATGGAACAAAATTTCTCACATCGATATCTTACTTTCTGCTTTTGACATGTATTACTTATACATACATTAATTTGATAGAGGACTCGCTACATCAAAAGATTTTTGATCCCCACAGCACACTTAGTATGCCTACGTTTTTGAAAACTGCCGATATGAAAATTAAAAGTACTTACTCAAAATTGTCCATACTCTCGGAAGAATTGAAATTAGCTGATCACTATATGTCATACCAATAATTCATACCTTATGAATTAACCTAAGTCAGTTCTTTTAATTTGTTCGATCCTCAATATGGAAGTATTTACTCAATATTGTCCATATACAGACACTCTCTGATATTCAGTACTTCACCTTATACCAATCAACCCATATCTGGCTTGTGACCATTAAGGAGGAGAGATTTAGTAAAATTGACATTATACATACAGAAAAACAGAAAAGTCGATTATTAAGAAAGGATTGCGATCATCAAAGAAGGGAAAACAACATTAAGGAGGAGAGAAAAACATTAAGAGATTGTGAATTTGCACACACAGACAATTAGTTAGGAGGAGAGATTGTGAAATTACATATACAGCGAAGTATTATACTATATGACTATTATAGTACGCTGACTACTACACTACTCTATCTACCCTTCACAATCCTTCACAACTTTTAAAACCAACAGATGCAGATGCTTAATCAACTCGATTAAGGATAATATATATTTTTTTGACTACTTCATAATTGCCTTAAATGTTTTTCGTTATTGCTTCGTATCTGCTCTTTCATTTATTGAGTCTGTAAATACTTAGCAATAGATGACTATACATATGCTATCGCTTGTAAGTTCAACCTAGGGCATGCCTTGATATAAAATGAATATTCATTAGTGGCATGTTATTACTAAGGATTGAACAACTGCTTTAAGAGCTGTATGTATAAGTCAATTGTAGTAATGGCCCCAAGCAAATAGGAGGAGATTGTTAGGAATATGTCTATAAATCAGCTGATATATATGTATGCATATTCCAACACAGTGATTTGCTTGTTCCCATTACAACGCATGTTTCACAAGTGGCTAAAAGGGCTGCGTACCGGTTAGTGTGGCAGCTTGTTGAAACAATGCATAGGTCATTAGACTAGGAAGTCTTTGTACATATCCGAGTCTTTGTCCTACCAAAGTGATGACAACTCTCATATGGATTAGCTCTTCAAACGCCAGCAGACGTGACTATCGGCAATGTCTCATCAGCAGACATTTCCTCCGGCTAGGATTACTCATCGGCTATCTCTACATCAGCAGTTCTATATCGGCAGATCCCAGTATCGGCCAAGTCTTTCATCAGAACAACTGCAGAGAAGTTGAGAATTCACAAGGAACATCGGTCGTCACTCAACACGCTACAAGTCAAAATAGATCCGTTACAAGATCTTTCTAACAAGCCCAAGATACGCATCGATGTCTGCGCCTTCACGTTTACTCAGTAGACATATCCTCCTCTGTGTATTGGTTGCAGTCTTCAAGGGTTCATTTCCATAAAAGACCAAGCACAATGCGCTGCTCTCCAGTCAAAGCAATGATATGTCCTAATCAGTCAGCTGCATCCCAGGCAAAGCTCGACACGTCCCAATCAGTCCAGCCTGTTTCACGGACCAGCTTCAAGACAAAAGCGTAACTGAAGGTCTTTGCCCAACAGATCCAAAAATGTACTCTGATGCATTATGAGATTCAGATCACCAACGGGCAGAAATTTATTCAATGCACCAACGAACACTTCTTCTTCTCCAGCCTATATAAGAAGACTCTCATTCTCATCTCAAAAAAACACGAAGGGTGTATGCTTATGCATATGAGGGGTTGTGGTATTGTTCTTCATTTGTTCAAACTGAAACCACACCAACGAAGTGAGAAACACAAGTGTAAGAACAAACACTTTGTGTGAGAGAGTAACAGAATTCCAAAGGCTGAGAAGCTCTGCTTGATCAAAAACTCAGTTTTTATTTGAGTTCTTTCTTCCTTCGAAAGACTCGGTCTCTTCGATTCTTTGAACGCCAATCTTGACAAGAGATCAAGCATCCTGCAATTCGTTGAAGCCTGACCAAGCTTGAAGATGTCCGATGAAGAGCCAGAACCTAATAATCCTGATTGCATTCATATCGGCAGACTTATACTACATTATAAGCTGTGCCAATTGTGCAATAAATTGTCATCACTTTTGGCCGAGTGCCTAGCACTCAATTGTTCAAATACTTGTTATTTGAACAATGCCTAAAATTATATTCTCACAACAAATATATCGAGTTGAAATTACAGGAAGATGACTTAATAAATATTAAGTACATCGTCCAATGTATTTTCGATATATTTGATTTCGCTTTCTTCATTTCTCCTTCTTTTTCCTAAGAAGATTGCTAGATTAGAGAGTCTAGGTTGATGTACTAAGCATGTTTGTCTTAGAACAAACCTCTGCTGAATTTTGATATGAATCATATTTTATTACACTCAGCCTTTACTTATCTTGCTTGTACTACATTTCATATATCTAATGCAATCTGGTTATGGAAAAACTGTTGATGCATCTAACATAAGATTTAAGCCTGCTGTTATGCTAAACACATACCTATTTAACTACAGCTGTCTCAATCTTATTTGTTATACTTATGCTGCCTATTCTTCCGCTGCACAAACTCTTATTCATCAGCCAAGTATAACAACATCTTCCCTCTGCAAGTTCTTCAAATCTGCCGATCCAAGTTGTCCGACATAACCAACATCGGCAAAGCTCTTAGAACTAGGAAGATGATATTAATTATTCCATCTCTACCTTCAACTTAAATGTTAAAATAGGATGAAATTTTTAATATACTAAGTATAGGCTATTCACCCCCCCCTCTAGCCTATACACTGAGCACTTCCCATGGACCTAACAACCGACAAAGCCGCGAGCAATGCCGACATCCGGGGTTGAAATCACTTGTAGAAGCTTCGTTGGCCCTTGATTTGAAGGTCCAAACCTTCAATGGTGATCAATCTTTGGAGAAATGGAGAGAATTTGGGAGAAAGCTACAGCCCCAAAGGGGCTAAGCCCGCCTGGGACTGTCTGTTTTTGCCAATTGGGGCTGCCTGGGAGTATAAAGATGAAGCGCAAAGAGTATCCAACAAGCCAAGGGCAAAATCGGCATGAAATAGAAGTTTCAGGGGCAAAAGAGACAAAACGGAGAGAAGAAGGGCTGCTGGGCGGACACGTGGCAGCGCAGAGGGGCGGACAGAACATTAATGAGAAGTTTCAGGATTTTCTCCGGTGCCCCTTAGTTTTAGAATCTGTCTCCCTAAGTCCTTCCCCCTCCAGGCTTTGCAAACCAGTCCACCGTTAGCTCCGTTAGCCCACCCTTAGCTCATTTTGCCTTGGAATACTTAACGGACTTTAATGGAATGATTTGTAACTCAACTTTGAAGCCCAAAATTACCTCAAACCTTGTGCTAAACTCCATGAATGTTCGTAAATACCTCGGAAACCTACATTGAAGCACAAATACACAAATAATAATATTTCCAAGCATATTTAACTCTAAAATAGCACAAAATAAAAGGAAATAAATGGAAAAATTCGTGCAAATCTTGAGCTCATCACACCCCCAAACTTAAGATTTGATCGTCCCGAGCAAAGAAATAAAACGATTAAAATGAGCTCAAGGACTTAACAGTGGAACACGGCACTCGCTTAAGATCATATGCACATTACCATGATGGAAATCAAACTCAAGATTATAAACATGCATAGATAAGGTATGTCGTGATTTAAATGCTAGCTCACTTTTTTTTTTCCAAACATTTTACCCACGTTACAAAACAAATGCCCATCAATAAATAGCTTAGCTCTAGCAATGATTGAACGGTCAATGAGATATCAAAAAAATGAGCAATTAAACCGAAAGAGTTTTAAGCTTCACAAAGCAAGGACTCGCATGGCATAACAATATCATCAATAATAAAAGCACAATACTTCATGAAGCACACACTTCCCAACAAGAATTCATAAATACAACAATTCATTCCAAATCATGCTCTCTTGAAGGGTGCCGGCAAAAGTGTATAGGCTCATGGGATAGGATGATGTGGGTACATGAAAATGAAGTCGAATGGGGGTCATTGTGTGCTCTAGGCACACGCCATTCTATAAACAAGCTCAAAAGGGACACTGGGGATTAATATAAAATGGGTAGGATAATATGGCTCAAACAATCCAAAGATGGCCTATATCATACTCTTGTCATGCACACAAGTCCAAACCATGCTACTTTAATTAACAATTTTCAAGATCATCTAACGGTCATCAAAACTCACAACATGATACTCATCCGACATGCACTATCAAAGCTAGAGCATAGCATAACAATTCAACTCAAATTCCAAACATGGGCATTATTGATCATGAATGAGGTGAAGCTAGCATAAAAAGCACACACATATCCTCAACTATGCATGTAATAAACTCAAGAAAGAATCCAAGAAAATAATGCACATATAACTCTAACAAGCACCCAAAATTTCAAAGCATTAAAAATAATGGGGAATTTCAAACTCAAGACTTTCAGAATTTTCAAAGTTAAACAATCCAAACCCAACCCACAAACTTAAAGTAAACGGAGAAGGGAAGGAAAGAAAACTCCCTCAAAGTTAATTTCTAATGAAGTCCGGGCCCGAGAATAAGCCTACTCCAAAGAATTCCTCAAGCAACCCCGACTTTGAATGCTCAACCCCGTATCAAATCAAGCTCAAAAGAAAAGAAATGTGAAAGAAATTATGAAAATAAATATATACAAAATAAAAAAAATATTTTTGTGTGGGGACGCTATGTACACCTCCCTACAAACCCACAAAACTCGGGAAGGCTTCGGAAAGCGATACAAGCATATAAATACAAAAGCAAGAAAACTAAAAAGAAATGCTCAAATTACAATTAGTTTTGCTTAGTATCGATATTAGCATATAGGAGCGAAAATTAAATCATTCCCCGGCAACGGCGCCAAAAACTTGATGTGCTACAACTTAAATTGCAACAACTAGGGCAAGAGTACCCTGTCGTATCAAGTAATATAGTGCGTAAGCACAAGTATCGATCCCACAGGGAATGCACGTAATTTTCACTCCTACTAAGTACCGAAATTAAGCTAACTAATTATATTTGAGCGAAAATAAATTAAGAATAAAATCTAAAAAATTAAAAATAAAAGAAAGCAATTAATATATACAACCTCGCAAAATGGTTAGACAACAACAAATCAAGATTTAAAGATAAGATTATATGAATGCAATGTTTCTAGTCAAGCTCGTGATTAATTTAATCCTCTCTCTACTTTTCTTTAACTCAAATCTTGGTAGCCGAGAACACTAAATTGGTTAACTACGAGCTCTCGCCCCAATAGCAACCCGAATCTCTCCTACCTCGCGAATGACTAAGGTGGATTGATTACATGTCAGAACAAGTCCTCAATTGGCTATCTATGAACACTCGTCACCTCTCGGTCTGGCGTCACATAGACAATTATTGTGTTTTCGGAATTAATAGGAAGGGCTCTCGCTACTATCCTATAATTCTAGTGATCATCTAATGGGTAGCTAATCCACCAGAAGCATTAGGAACACACAATAATAACCAAGATAATGGGTAATAATGGGTAGAGAAATAATCTCTCTATTTTTCTACAAGTCATGTCGGTAGCCGGAGGCTATCGGTATGTGTCAAACACCAACTATTAAATTGATCGGTCCGAAAAGTTAGGTAGCTCTCGCTCACACAAACATTTTTAAAATTATTTAATTAATAGCTAAATCAATTAAAAGCATTAAGCCCATCAATAATAATAACCTAACATGCTTGTATACTAAATAAAGAGAGAGATTAAATTAAAACACTACAACGACATAGAAAAAATAAGGCCAAAATACTATTTTTCCCCCAAAGTATCCACCAAATCTCAGTTTGCTACCCATATTTCATTTTGTCCCATTACCGTATCCAATGTTGCCATTTGTCCCAGTTTCACCCCTGGGACGAACGAACGTTAAAAAAATTAACGGAAGTTAACATGTGCATGTCATGTGAGGGTTACTTTAGTCATTTTAATCGGGGGTGCAAAATGGGATTTAGTGCAGTTTTCTTAAATTGGTTAATGCAATTTTAGTAATAAAATTAAAACTAAACTCTAAATCAATAAATATATATTATTAGTATTTAAACTAAGTGTTTAATAGAAAAATACGTCATTAATTAATTATTAGCATTTGTAGGTTGGATATTATTTTATCGTTTAGTTAATCATTTGACATTTAAGATATTTTGAATTATAAATTTTTCAAGAGAATTAAAACAAAAGAAAATAAAAATTGTTAACCACTAATATTTAAGATATTTTTAAATTATAAATTTTCTTAAAGAAATTAAAATAGATTAAAATAAAAATTGGTACTCATTTGATATTTCAGATAATTTTAAGTTATAACTATTTTTAAAAATTTTAAAACAAATTAAAAAAAAAAGTTCATTCATGCATTTTGTCAAACACTTATGGTGCATCTTTTTTAAACTCTCTTTCAAGATACAATTTATTTATTCAAGCAACTCAACAATTAATTTCAAGTAAATACACAAACAATTGAATTCAAGCATAAATTACATACCATTTTAGTGAGATAGTGCAATTGAGATGGCCTTATCAAAGTTAAGTCTATTGTTAACTGTATTATCATCAAAACTCGAACCGTCTACTAATTCTTACAAGTCAAAATACCCATTTGAAATGAAATATTCTTGATGATGATTTCTTTATCTCATCTAACTGGGATCCAAAATTGTTAATTTCTTCAAGCACTTGTTTCGCTGCTTTTAAATGGGTGTCATTTCAAATCGCCTTTTTGTTGCCATTTTGCTTTCATGGGTTTCTGTCCCCTGTTCAATTCAGGTCAAATTCGAGCAGGATTATGCCGTATAGATTCTGGAGGAAGCTCTTAAAGATAAAGATTGGTTAGTGTCAATTAGAAGGAAAATCCATGAAAACCCAGAACTCCAATTCGAAGAACACAACACCAGTGCTCTAATTCGCAGAGAACTTCACAAGCTTGACAATCCTTACACTTACCCACTTGCCAAAATCGGTCTGGTTGCCCAAATTGGGACTGGTTCTCCACCAGTTGTTTGCTCTTCGAGCTGACATGGATGCTATTCCTTTGCAGGTATCATTACTCCCTTATTTAACTATTCAAAACAAATTTTATCTACATCGAAAGCCACAACTAAAATAGACTTAGCCTTATTCAAAGGCGGGTGGATTCACGCCTTGTCTCTCTTCCTGCTTCAAGCTATGTAGGCAAATACCTTGGGTGAAAGCTTAAGTCAAGGAAGAAAGCCCCGATCGATCTAGAAGATTAGGGACTGCCTGCATCGAGCTTCTTGCCCAACCCTTCATCTGTAGAGTGACTTTCTTCAACTCTCTCATTTCCAAAGTTGAGAAGGGCAACCCCCCCCCCCATAACAAAGAATCGATCGCATCAACAGATCTGTCTTTGGTGAAGAATTTGAAGGTTTTAGATTTGAAGGCAATGATGAATCTGGAGAGAGGAAAGAGAAACGGAAGGAAGTTTGTCGTTGGAAATGGTAATCAAACCCCATTTCTTTTTTTCGAATTGAGGTTGAAATAGATAAAGCAATATTCTCTGCAAAAATTTTGATTTGGAAGAACTGGAATTTTGATTTTTTTTTATTTACATTTTTCAATTTAAATTTTGAACTGTAATGTTTTTCAAATTTAAATTTTGTTTTTTTTTTTAATTTGAAAAGAAAGAAAGAAATCTTTAATTAAGAAATAATATTTTTTTTTTAACCAAATACAACTATTGGGGGCAATATAGTAACTTTCCGATTTTACTTATCATGTGACATGCACATGACCAACTTCCGTTAATTTTTTTAACGTCCGTCCGTCCCAGGGGTGAAACTGGGACAAATGGCAATATTGGATGCGGTAATGGGACAAAATGGAATATGGGTAGCAAACTGAGATTTGGTGGATACTTTGGGTGGAAAATAGTATTTTGGCCAAAAAATAATTGCTTTCCAATAATCAATTAAGCACAAAACGAATTCCACATTTTACAAGTTCATTCAACTCAAGAAAATATCTAAAATATAAATTGAAAGAATTTAACCGACAAAGCCGCGAGCAATGCCGACATCCGTGGTTGAAATCACTTGTAGAAGCTTCGTTGGCCCTTGATTTGAAGCTTCAAACCTTCAATGGTGATCAATCGTTGGAGAAATGGAGAGAATTTAGGAGAAAGCTACAGCCCCAAAGGGCTAAGCCCCCTGGGACTGTCTGTTTTTGCCAGTTGGGGCTGCCTGGGAGTATAAAGATGAAGGGCAAAGAGTATCCAACAAGCCAAGGGCAAAATCGGCATGAAATAGAAGTTTCAGGGGCAAAAGAGACAAAACGGAGAGAAGAAGGGCTGCTGGGCGGACACGTGGCAGTGCAGGGGGCGGACAGAACATTAATGAGAAGTTTCAGGATTTGCTCCGGTGCCCCTTAGTTTTAAAATCTGTCTCCCTAAGTCCTTCCCCCTCCAGGCTTTGCAAAACAGTCCACCGTTAGCTCCGTTAGCCCACCGTTAGCTCATTTTGCCTTGGAATACTTAACGGACTTTAACGGAATGATTTGTAACTCAACTTTGAAGCCCAAAATTAACGCAAACTTTGTGCTAAACTCCATGAATGTTCGTAAATACCTCAGAAACCTACATTGAAGCACAAATACACAAATAATAATATTTTCAAGCATATTTAACTCTAAAATAGCACAAAATAAAAGGAAATAAATGAAAAAATTCGTGGAAATCTTGAGCTCATCACACCCCCAAACTTAAAATTTGATCGTCCCGAGGAAAAAAATAAAACGATTAAAATGAGCTCAAGGACTTAACAGTGGAACACGGAACTCGCTTAAGATCATATGCACATTACCATGATGGAAATCAAACTCAAGATTATAAACATGCATAGATAAGGTATGGCGTGATTTAAATGCTAGCTCACTTTTTTTTTCCAAACATTTTACCCACGTTACAAAACAAATGCCCATCAATAAATAGCTTAGCTCTAGCAATGATTGAACGGTCAATGAGATATCAAAAAAAGAGCAATCAAACCGAAAGAGTTTTAAGCTTCACAAAGCAAGGACTCGCATGGCATAACAATATCAATAGGACTTTTCAAAGCTTGTAATGTTAGGCCAAGGTTTGGGCTACAAATGAAGGATAGGATAACAAGTCAAGAGAGCAAAGAATTTGAAGTCCTCACACAATAACTTGCTTCATGAAAGCACCACTCTTCAAAGTACCACAAACTCACTTCAACAGCCCCTTAAACTTTGAACTTTGGGTTGAAGAAAGTGCTCACTACCACCACAATTAAGCTCCACCCTTAAGTCTCCTTGAGCAATTGAAGAACAATGACATTTTTTTTTTCTTTTTGTGGCCTCCCTTGATTTTTTTTTTCTTTTTTCTTTCATAGAACTTTATTCTTCAAGGGGGCTCTTTTTCCACCATTCAACTCTTTTCAGGCACCAACATCATCAATAATAAAAGCACTATACTTCATGAAGCACACACTTCCCAACAAGAATTCATAAATACAACAATTCATTCCAAATCATGCTCTCTTGAAGGGTGCCGGCAAAAGTGTATAGGCTCATGGGATAGGATGTGTTAGGTCCAAGGGTTGCTCAGTGAATAGGCTAGAGGGGGGGGTGAATAGCCTATACTTGATGTATTAAAAATTTCATCCAATTTCTATATATATAATAAGACAAGTGGATAAGATGATTAATACAATTAGGATATCTTAACTGCTTATCCAAAGTTAGAGTGATCGGACATCCTAGATCAGCAGATGTAGATCATGGACATCCTGAATCAGCAGATATGAAGCATACAGTTGGAAGATATATGTTGAACTTAGCTGATGAGAATAAGATTTGGCAGCGGAAGAACAAACAGCATAAGTCAAACAATTTAGATTAAAGTAACTGTAAGGATTTGATATGAAAGAGAGCTTAACAGTTAACTATAATCTGTATTAGATGCATCATTTACTTTCCTTAAATAGATTGCACATGATAAGGCAAATTATACAAGAAAGAGAAATCAAGGCTGAATGTAACAAACATATATATCATATTAAAATTCAGCAGAGGTTTGCTCAAAGGCAGACATGCTTAGTACATCAACCTAGACTCTCTATCCTAGCAATCTCTCCGGGGGAAGAAGGAAAGTGAAATGGAATACCCGGAAGACTCATATAAGAACTCTAATCCTAGCAGTTCCTAACAACCTTGGAGGTCAGTGAAGGAAAGTGCTAGTGTTAGAGTGATGTGAGAAGAGAATATTAGGAGTTGTTCAAATAGCATGTATTTGAACAACTGAGTGCTAAGCACTCGACCAACAATGATGACACCTTATTGCACAATCGACACAGCTTATAATGTAGTATAAGTCTGCCGATATGAATGCAATCTGGACATGTAAGTTCTTGCTCTTCATCGGACATCTTCAAGCTTGATCTGGCTTCAACGATCTGTAAGATACTTGGTCTCTTTACTGGATGATGAAGTTGAGACCACTGAAGAGACTGAGTTCTTCGAAGGAAGAAGAACTCAAATCAACAACAAGGTTGTTGATCAAGCGAGCTTCTCGCCTTTAGGATTTTCTTCTCTCTCTCACAAAGTGTTTGTTCTTACACTTGTGATTTCTCACTCTAAAGGAGTGGTTCTGGAATGAAGAAATGAAGATCAATACCACAACCTTTTTCAAGCATAAGCATACACTATTTGCTTGTTTTTCCTTGTGCTTGTGCTCGTGCTCGTGCTCTTGGAAATGAGGATGAGAGTCTTCTTATATAGCTGGAGAAGAAGAGATGACCGTTGGTGAATTGAATAGGTTTATGCCCGTTGGTGATCTGAATCTCATAATGCAGCAGAGTACATTTTTGGATTTGTTGGGCAAAGACCTTAAGTTAGGTTTAAGTCTTGAAGATGGTCCGTGATACAGGCTGGACAGAGTTGGACGTGTCGAGCTTGGCCTGGATGCAGTCTGACTGATTTGGACGTATCATAGCTTTGACTGGAGTGCAGCGTCCTGTGCTTGGCCTTTTCTGGAAATGAAGCTTTGAAGACCGCGAACACTATTCTGAAGAGGAAATGTCTATTGGATAAACGTGAAGGTGCAGACGTCGATGCGTATCTTGGATTTGTCAGACAGATCTTATAACGGATCTATTTTGACTTGTAGTGCGTTTGAGTAACGACCGATGTTTCTCGTGATCTTACGCTTCTCGGCAATTGTTTTGATGAGGATTTGGCCGATTCGAGATCTCGCCATTATAGAACCGCGATGTAGAAACCGATGGTCACGATGTTCCTCTTGAAAAATAGCTTCTAGCTTGCTCGATGAAGTGCTTTGGCGGATACGAGAATCTGCCGATATAGAACTGCTGATGTAGAGATGGCTATTTAGGCAGTCATAGCTGAAGGGAAATATCTGCTAGTGAGACATCTGCCGATGGTCACGTCAGCTGGCAATTTGAAGAGCTTAATTCATATGAAGGTTTGTCATCATTCTGGTAGGACAAAGACTCGGATATGTACAAAGACTTCCTAGTCTAATGACCTATGCATTGTTTCAACAAGCTGCCACACTAACCGTACGCACCCCTTTAGCCACTTGTGAAACATGCGTTGTAATGGGAACAAGCAAATCACTGTGTTGGAATATGCATACATATATATCAGCTGATTTACAGGCATATTCCTAACAATCTCCTCCTATTTTCTTGGGACCATTACTACAATTTGACTTATACATATAGCTCTTTAAAGCAGTTGTTCAATCCTTAGTAATAACATGCCACTAATGAGTATTCATTTTATATCAAGGCATGCCCTAGGTTGAACTTACAAGCGATAGCGTATGTATAGTCACCTATTGCTAAGTATTTACAGACTCAATAAATGAAAGAAAAATACGAAGCAATAACTGAAATGGTTGTTAGGCAAATGATAATATTGCCTTAAGAGTGTGATTCTTGCATTGGATGATCTGAAGAATGTTGCTCAAGCAAGAAGTAGAAAGGATAAGTAACTGGTCATCTAGTTCTTAATCGAATTGATTAAGCATCTTCATCTGATGATTTTTAAAAGTTTGTGAAGGATAGGTAGAGTTTCATAATAGTCAGCGTACTATAATAGTCATATAGTATTTTGCTGTAAGGGTGGTTACACAAACTCTTCTCCTTACTAGTTGTCTCCTTTTTACTAGTTGTCTATCTCTCCTCCTTACTAGAAGCTCTTCTTCTTAATATAATCTCTCCTCCTTAATAGTTCATTGATTATTTGCAATTTTCCCTTCTTTATTTATAATGATAATACTTTGCTGTATGGGCAATTTCACAATCTCTCCTCCTTACTAGTTGTGGTCATTACTACTTCACAATTATTATTTGGGGCCATTACTACTTCACAATTACTTGGGGCCATTACTTACTTCACAATCTCTCCTCCTTAATGGCCACAAGTTAAAGATAGATTGATAGTTATCAAATGAATTATGAATTGAGACAGGTAGAGAGTAGGAAGTTTAGTCTTGTTAAATACTGTCTTTTTAGAAATGCCGAAGTGATTAGCTAGATGTAATTCTGCAGAGAATATGGACCGTATTGAGTAAATACAGTCACTTGTCATATTTGCAGATTCTTAGTGTGCAGATAGCATATAATGCACAATTTTCATGTATAAGACATACATAATAGGATATCAAGGTGAGGAATTGTGTTTCCATTGCTTGTAAGGAGATCTTACAAGAATGTAGTGAGACAAGCTTTATTTTGTAATAGGAGTGGCAAATAGGATAAGCTGTTAAGTAGTAAAGCATTCAAAATAGTCTCCTCCTTAATGTATATCAAGTTAAAACAGGAAAGTATAGTTGAGCCTTATGCGGACTTTTATTGGATGCATGAGATATACATCTAAAGATGAGTTATAAGATCTACCTACGATGTATTGCTGAATCTCATCAAGAAAGTGAACAATAGGCATGAACAAATATGCATCAGAACGAATTATGAAGATTTAACTCAAAAGAAAGTAGCAAATGTACATAAACAGACGTACATAAAACACATTACATATTTATCATTAATATAGCAAAAGAAAATTAGTTTGATAAAACAGAGACCTAGCTAGTCATCCTAATGAGGTGGAATTAGAGGATGAAGGTCTGCTGATCTTAATCGGAGGGAACATTGACCGCTGGATTTGATGCAGAATGGGCGTTTGCAGGCTGAAGCTCCTCTTGAGATGAGGGTTGCTCGAGGTGAGCATTTGAGGCGATGGGAGCAGGTGCAGTAGTAGCGGTAATGTCTCTTGTGGGAATCCAAGGGATGAAATTGGATACACTGTTCCTGGGGTCTCGAAGACGATTCCTTACACGACGAGTGATTCGACGAGGTCGTTGAATTACTGGTGGAGGAGTGGCAAGGAGAACCATCATACGTTGACGCCATTCAGTGTGGGAAATGGGTCGATGAGGAGGGCTAGGCAGATTTGGTGAACACATGATGCAGATGACTGTAATGGTGGAGAAATTTTGAGGTACTCAGAAGTCAGGTGCCATGGTTTGAGATTGATACCAATTTTATACACCTCTTTGAATTTTTGAGAAGATGAAGAGGTTTCTTGATTAGAGGAATGGGAAAAGACATTTTGGGGGCTTAAAGAAGTGAGTGCATTTAATGACATAGTAATGATATTCTGATTTGGGATTATGTCATCATGCTTAGTGTAATTAATACATAGGCAGTCTAGAAGATATGTATACATATTATTTTCAAACAAGAAGTTTAAAAAATATATATAATCAGATTAATTTAATTTGCCTTTATTTTGGTATTAATGGGTACAACAGCTGAGTGTTTTAGGACAATGACATAGGCTCTTTTAAAGACAATATGAGCTGTTATTTTGCTTCAAACGAATTGTTTGAGTAAATTAATCTAAAATAGAACAGCTTAGGTTTGTTAAGGACGAGTTGGGGACAAAATGACTTGTCCAAGCCATATGATATGGTTGTACATGACACATGGGAATTTTTAGAGAAGTGTGTCTTAAGATTGTCTGATACCAGTTTTGAGAGATTTGATGAGTCTTTTAATGAATGTAGATACTATCAGCAGGTTGTATTAGGTAATTGCTAAAGTAAGAACTGCTGATACCAATTGTTATGTCTATTATTGGTAGTTAGTTTAATATCAGCTAAGGTAAGAACAGTTGATACCAGTTGATAGACTCTAGTTGTAATGGACATCAATCTATTTAAGTTTAATAAGGCTTAGTAAGAATATTAAATAGATCAAGTAAGTGAGATATTGAATGTGTACCGAAGTGATGTCCGTTCTTCTTTCGTTCAATGATCTAGGCATTCTACACTAAAGGAGAGATCTGCAGACTGACTTGTTCGAAGAGAGTGAGACGTAGCCTATATACGCAGGGTCATATCGGTGTTCACTCGAGGAAAACTTAATATTTGAAAATATTAGTCTTCCTAAGAATTCTTGAATGTCGACTATCTTGAGGATAGGTCGAGTTACTAGAGATTTTTAACAACATCCTTTTAGACTAAGAACCACATGATAAGATCTAAGAATGTTTTGAATTTAATCTGTAAACCAATTAGCTGTTGAGCCATTATAATGGGAACAACTAATCAAGCCTTTATAACTTCAATCTCATAGGGTACACAAGATTTAGTAGTTGTCATTACTAAGAACACAAAGTGCTGTTGTATTGTCTTGAAAGATTTGATTCAGCAGACACCTTTGTTCAAAGCAGATTTACTAATAATCTTGATCTTTTAATCATGAAGGATAGAGATTGAGTAATAGCAGATTCCTCGATAGGTTGACATGAAGTTCATGAAACTGCAGTCTGCCTTATGTTGAGAGGTTTAGGCAAAACTTGAATTTAATCATTGTGAAATGATCAAATTCAGAAAGGCAATTATCAGGGAGTCTAAGGATGAGAGTTAAGCAGTAGTAAGAAATCATAACTCGATATAGCAGTTTGTTCAAGAATGGTTTGCTGATGGGGTGTCAGCAGAGTTTGTGTCTCGGTAGAGTGATCATTTCATTAAGAACAATTATTTTAATCACCAGAAGAGAATGGAGATCATAAAGAATAATAAGTTTGATCAACACACTTAAGACACATTAGTTCATGCTATCAGAGGAATGCAGACAAGTAGATAAGCATGAGGAAAAGTTGCAGAACTTGTATTCAATAATCCAAGTAGTTTTACACATTATGTTGCAAGGATCAGCTGATTACAAGAACAATACAACTGGAATTTTGACTGAACTGCAGATTACATGAGAAAGATACATAATGATTCAATTTACAGAAAGAAATACATGTTACAAATTTGTGTCCTAGAGGTCCTAATCCTAGACATTAGATGAGGAGTCATCAGTCAAGGATTTAGAAGGAGTTGGATGATAAGATGGCCGTGTTCTTTTTGATCTCCTCCAACTCTCGGGGGAGGCAGAACATATTCACTTCTTCGGGTCATTAAGGAAGCACCGAAGAGTGATGGCCACTGAGGATGTGCTGTTTTGACCATGAATCCCCTTTGATAGGCTAGGGGATTGCTGGCGACTATTAGTAGTTCGTCATCCTCATCAATTCCATATTAGCTACTTAATTCAGCAGAACTGAATTATCTGCATCGGCCATCTTTGAGGTGATGGTCGGCATACCTACATATAACCAGAAGACTTGTTGCACATGGCAATATATCAAATGTTTTCCATACATTTGATACTTCTTTTCTGGGTTCTTTTCTGTGAAGTTCACGTATGCAAGCAGACTTCCAAAAGTGGAATGAGTATGTGCTAATTGATTTTCCCATGATTCATCTCGTAGACATTTTAGAGTATCAATGAGATTGATAGCTAAAAGTTAGAAGAGAGAATGAAATCACTTTTGCTGGCATTAATTGATGGTTTTCTATCTTATCTTTTAAACTAATTGACTAAGAGTGTTCTTAAGTGTTCTGACAATCATGGTTTGCAGCATATGAATCATGCATGATGGCAAACTTTTATGATTATCGGACGAGACAAAAGAAGATCTCTTTATCAATTGTTTTCTCAATCAAGACTGTGAAGCCATAATTAATGATTTCTGGTATACAAGACTTGAAGTAATTTCTCTCATGTTTGGAAACTGTGTATTGAAAAGGATTTTGGAATTTTCACAGTTTATGAATGGTATTGAAAATATATTTTTGAGAGAAATTTAGATCAGCTCTTGTGAAGCAACAGAAATAAAATCGAAACAACTCTGAATGAATATGAAGGAATCATACCCCGTTGTTGAGGAATTGACTTGATCCAATCTTAGGACTTGGATTTAGTAACATTTGTGAGATTTTGAATCATCGATTTGTGTCTAGTGTAATCTATAGGCAGTTTGTGAGTTTTGTCATAGTAGAGATTGGATGAAGAAGGAGCTCTACTTATACTCACGGAGGTTAGACTGAAGGATACTCAATAATGGAGCATTACTGTTGAGTTGTCCTTTTGATCACGCCTTGGCAGGGATAGGCTGTGAAGTCTAGATATTCTCAAGATTCTTGGTAAGGATTGATGTTGACTGTCTTGTCGTTTTCCAAGATTTTGAAAATAGTCTTAACTTTAATCGAAGCATCAAACTTGAAAAGTGTGCCTCCACCTTTAATTGACTTGAGAGAGTAGGTCATTAAAGGATTTTTACTCCTATAAGTCAGCACATAAACCGAGCTTATGAAGTGTTGGTTGGCGATATAGAAATTCACCAACCGGGGTTTTTAGAAAAACATTTGAAATCACCGATAAGAAAAATGCCGATTAGTTTTTGAAAAACCATTTGCATAAAACAAGTCATACAATCAATATATATCAATAAAAGTGCAAGATGACAGTTATTATGCATTATTGTCTCGATGATATGTATGAGCATATTAGTTCAAAGACATGAGCACGGGTCATTAGAAAGCAAATAGCTAACCTGTTTTGTGTATGCATGAGAGAGGTCTTTATCAACTCCTTTGGACTTATCGCAGATTTTTCACTTCATAGTTATAAAGTCCAGCAGGTGAGGATTTTGACCTTGAGTGAGTGAAGGACATGAGTGAATTCTCATGAGTGATCAGCAGTCCTTCATGAATCAGCAGCCATGTTACTATCTGCCGATGGAGAGTGATGTTGCATGTTTGACCTTTTCTGTCATATGAGTTCCCGCCTAAAGTACTCATAGAGAAAATTAGCAACATTTATGAGCTAAAATAGCTCTAGAAATCCAATAATACAAATGAGACTTAATAAGCATGACAAATGAATAATTATTCAAAATACGGCTTATAAGTGTAACCCAAAGTGTTAAGAGATTAGGAGTGGGGTTACTTCCTCATTAAACTCTTTGAACGCGTCGCTCATAGTTGTTGAAGCACCGCTCTAATATTGAGCATAGGTTCTTTGAGTGTATTCTTACTCGGCCGAGGCTTTTCATTGAAGGAGACAAATTCATCATTGATGTCCTTAGGCCAAGAACTTACAATCTCAGTGATTTTGGAGATGACATATCTTTGATTTCCTTTGAATTTTCTTTGAAACTCTTCTTATTTTCTCTCTCTAAACTTTTATAAAAAGTTTTCTTGAGAAGGTGTTGGATTGGAGCAATCGTTAGCCTTATGTCAAGAGAGCATGTTTTTGGAAGTGATTCTAAGTAATTCATCTATCAAATATGAGTTTAACCCATTTGCTAAAGAAGATACCAAGATTTAAGGATAGATTTATGAAACATGCATAATCCTTAGCAAGTCAACCTCCACTATAATACTTCTCTTCATAATATCAATGTAATTCTGATATATGATAGATTTTCTTATAGTGATCACATAGTCATCACAATATTCTTTCTCACATGTTTTTGAAAACAAAATTTATTTTGATTTGAAGAAGGTTTTCAAAAGGCTTCCAGGTTTCTCCAAAAGGTTTTTGTGAATAAAAGATTTTGAAAAGACTCCTTTGACTATGCATCTAATCGAGCACAGGATCTAAACTCTCGTGTTGTTAAGCCTGGAATAAGGTTTACAGAGTACAAGCTCGATACCAATTGTTAGGTCCAAGGGTTGCTCGGAATAGGCTAGAGGGGGGTGAATAGCCTATACTTGATGTATTAAAAATTTCATCCAATTTTATATATATAATAAGACAAGTGGATAAGATGATTAATACAATTAGGATATCTTAACTGCTTATCCAAAGTTAGAGTGATCGGACATCCTAGATCAGCAGATGTAGATCATGGACATCCTGAATCAGCAGATATGAAGCATGCAGTTGGAAGATATATGTTGAACTTAGCTGATGAGAATAAGATTTGGCAAGGAACAAACAAAGATAAGTCAAACAATTTAGATTAAAGTAACTGTAAGGATTTGATATGAAAGAGAGCTTAACAGTTGACTATAATCTGTATTAGATGCATCATTTACTTTCCTTAAACAGATTGCACATGATAAGGCAAATTATACAAGAAAGAGAAATCAAGGCTGAATGTAACAAACATATATATTATATTAAAATTCAGCAGAGGTTTGCTCAAAGGCAAACATGCTTAGTACATCAACCTAGACTCTCTATCCTAGCAATCTCTCCGGGGGGAAGAAGGAAAGTGAAATGGAATACCCGGAAGACTCATATAAGAACTCTAATCCTAGCAGTTCCTAACAACCTTGGAGGTCAGTGAAGGAAAGTGCTAGTGTTAGAGTGATGTGAGAAGAGAATATTAGGAGTTGTTCAAATAGCAAGTATTTGAACAACTGAGTGCTAAGCACTCGACCAACAATGATGACACCTTATTGCACAATCGACACAGCTTATAATGTAGTATAAGTCTGCCGATATGAATGCAACTGACATGTAAGTTCTTGCTCTTCATCGGACATCTTCAAGCTTGATCCGCTTCAACGATCGTAAGATACTTGGTCTCTTTATGGATGATGAAGTTGAGGCCATCGAAGAGACCGAGTTCTTCGAAGGAAGAAGAACTCAAATCAACAACAAGGTTGTTGATCAAGCAGAGCTTCTCAGCTTTAGGATTTTCTTCTCTCTCTCTCACAAAGTGTTTGTTCTTACACTTGTGATTTCTCACTCTAAAGGAGTGGTTCTGGAATGAAGAAATGAAGATCAATACCACAACCTTTTTCAAGCATAAGCATACACTATTTGCTTGTTTTTCCTTGTGCTTGTGCTCGTGCTCGTGCTCTTAGAAATGAGGATGAGAGTCTTCTTATATAGCTGGAGAAGAAGAGATGACCGTTGGTGAATTGAATAGGTTTATGCCCGTTGGTGATCTCGAATCTCATAATGCAGCAGTACATTTTTGGATTTGTTGGGCAAAGACCTTCGCTAGGTTTAAGTCTTGAAGATGGTCCGTGATACAGCCGGACAGAGTTGGACGTGTCGAGCTTGGCCTGGATGCGGACCGATTTGGACGTATCATAGCTTTGACGGGAGTGCCGTCGTGCTTGGCCTTTTCTCGGAAATGAAGCTTTGAAGACCGCGAACACTATTCAAGAGGAAATGTCTATTGGATAAACGTGAAGGTGCGACATCGATGCGTATCTTGGATTTGTCGACGATCTTATAACGGATCTATTTTGACTTGTAGTGCGTTTGAGTAACGACCGATGTTTCTCGTGATCTTACGCTTTCTCGCGGTTGTTCTATGAGGGATTTGGCCGATTCGAGATTTGCCATTATAGAACCGCTGATGTAGAAACCGCCGATGGTCACGATGTTCCTCTTGAATAAATAGCTTCTCTGTTGCTCGATGAAGTGCTTTGGCGATACGAGAATCTGCCGATATAGAACCGCGATGTAGAGATGGCTATTTAGGCATCATAGCGAAGGGAAATGTCTCTAGTGAGACATCCGCCGATGGTCACGTCACCGGCAATTTGAAGAGCTTAATTCATATGAAGGTTTGTCATCATTCTGGTAGGACAAAGACTCAGATATGTACAAAGACTTCCTAGTCTAATGACCTATGCATTGTTTCAACAAGCTGTCACACTAACCGGTACGCAGCCCTTTTAGCCACTTGTGAAACATGCGTTGTAATGGGAACAAGCAAATCACTGTGTTGGAATATGCATACATATATATCAGCTGATTTACAGGCATATTCCTAACAGGATGATGTGGGTACATGAAAATAAAGTCGAATGGGGGTCATTGTGTGCTCTAGGCACACGTCATTCTATAAATAAGCTCAAAAGGGACACTGGGGATTAATATAAAATGGGTAGGATAATATGGCTCAAACAATCCAAAGATGGCCTATATCATGCTCTTGTCATGCACACAAGTCCAAACCATGCTACTTTTGATCATGAATGAGGTGAAGCTAGCATAAAAAGCACACACATATCCTCAACTATGCATATAATAAACTCAAGAAAGAATCCAAGAAAATAATGCACATATAACTCTAACAAGCGCCCAAAATTTCAAAGCATTAAAAATAATGGAGAATTTCAAACTCAAGACTTTCAGAATTTTCAATGTTAAACAATCCAAACCCAACCCCCAAACTTAAAGTAAACGGAGAAGGGAAGGAAAGAAAACTCCCTCAATGTTGATTTCTAATGAAGTCTGGGCCCGAGAATAAGCCTACTCCAAAGAATTCCTCAAGCAACCCCGACTTTGAATGCTCAACCCCTGTATCAAATCAAGCTCAAAAGAAAAAAAGTGTGAAAGCAATTATGAAAATAAATATATACAAAATTAAAAAAAATATTTTTGTGTGGGGACACTATGTACACCTCCCTACAAACCCACAAAACTCGGGAAGGCTTCGGAAAGCGACACAAGCATATAAATACAAAAGCAAGAAAACTAAAAAGAAATGCTCAAATTACAATTAGTTTTGCTTAGTATCGATATTAGCATATAGGAGTGAAAATTAAATCATTCCCCGGCAACGGCGCCAAAAACTTGATGTGCTACAACTTAAATTGCAACAACTAGGGCAAGAGTACCCTGTCGTATCAAGTAATATAGTGCGTAAGCACAAGTATCGATCCCACAGGGAATGCACGTAATTTTCACTCCTACTAAGTACCGAAATTAAGCTAACTAATTATATTTGAGCGAAAATAAATTGAGAATAAAATCTAAAAAACTAAAAATAAAAGAAAGCAATTAATATATACAACGTCGCAAAATGGTTTGGCAACAACAAATCAAGATTTAAAGATAAGATTATAGGAATGCAATGTTTCTAGTCAAGCTCGTGATTAATTTAATCCTCTCTCTACTTTTCTTTAACTCAAGTCTTGGTAGCCGAGAACACTAAATTGGTTAACTACGAGCTCTCGCCCCAATAGCAACCCGAATCTCCCCTACCTCGCGAATGGCTAAGGTGGATTGATTGCATGTCAGAACAAGCCCTCAATTGGCTATCTATGCACACTCGTCACCTCTCGGTCTGGCATCACATAGACAATTATTGTGTTTTCGGAATTAATAGGAAGGGCTCTCGCTATTATCCTATAATTCTAGTGATCATCTAATGGGTAGCTATTCCACCAGAAGCATTAGGAACACACAACAATAACCAAGATAATGGGTAATAATGGGTAGAGAAATAATCTCTCTATTTTTCTACAAGTCATGTCGGTAGTCGGAGGCAATCGGTGTGTGTCAAACACCAACTATTAAATTGATTGGTCTGAAAAGTCAGGTAGCTCTCGCTCACACAAACATTTCTTCGAACATGATAGCTGAGGCTATGGCTGTGCGTGACGGCCTCCTGTTGGCTTATACTCGTGGCTATGTGCGGGTTTGGCTGGAAATGGATTCTCTTCCCCTTATGAGTATTTTTATTAAAGAATATCATATCACTTGGGCTGTTTGGTATGTTGTTGCTCACATTCATAGACTTATGTCCTCCATGGAAGTTCGAGTTACCCATATTCTTCGAGAAGGTAATGGTGTGGCTGATGGCTTAGCAAATTTTGTTGCGGATGAGAAAAGGGATGTTGAATTATTTTCTCACTCGGATCCCCCTAGTCGATGTCGAGGTAATTTTATCCTAGACAAAGCTAACACACCTTATATTCGTTTGAAATGATTCCTCTTTGGTTTTGTTGGGTTGGTGCTTTTCTGTTGCTGATGTTTGTCTTCCCTGCTAGCACGAGTCGTGCCTTAGGGGACCGCCGTCCATCTTCTCCTCGTTTCGCCGTCCCTTTGTAGGGGACGAATTCATTCTTGTGGACGAGTCATCCACTCGCTCTGATTCGCCGTCCCCGTGTAGGGACGAATTAGTTTGTTCAGGGACGAGTCGTCCTCTAGTGATTGGCATAGGCATGTTTTGGTTTTTTGTCTGCTATTTGGTCTCCCCTATCCCCTTTGTAATGGGCAGCTCTCTAGAAGCTGGATCTCTCCCCGTAGGTATTTCCTTATGTATTTTATTTCGGTGGTTGAGGTTGTCATGTCCCCCACCTTGTTTGTAATTTTATTCGATATTAATAAAATCTAGGGAGTGCCGTCTCCTTTCGCCTAAAAAAAAACACAAACATTTCTAAAATTATTTAATTAATAGCTAAATCAATTAAAAGCATTAAGCCCATCAATAATAATAACCTAACATGCTTGTATACTAAATAAAGAGAGAGATTAAATTAAAACACTACAACGACATAGAAAAAATAATTGCTTTCCAATAATCAATTAAGCACAAAACCAATTCCACATTTTACAAGTTCATTCAACTCAAGAAAATATCTAAAATATAAATTGGAAGAATTTAACCGACAAAGCCGCGAGCAATGCCGACATCCGGTGTTGAAATCACTTGTAGAAGCTTCGTTGGCCCTTGATTTGAAGCTCCAAACCTTCAATGGTAATCAATCTTTGGAGAAATGGAGAGAATTTGGGAGAAAGCTACAGCCCCGAAGGGGCTAAGCCCGCCTGGGACTGTCTGTTTTTGCCAATTGGGGCTGCCTGGGAGTATAAAGATGAAGGGCAAAGAGTATCCAACAAGCCAAGGGCAAAATCGGCATGAAATAGAAGTTTCAGGGGCAAAAGAGACAAAACGGAGAGAAGAAGGGCTGCTAGGCGGACACGTGGCAGCGCCGGGGGCGGACACAACATTAATGAGAAGTTTCAAGATTTGCTCCGGTGCCCCTTAGTTTTAGAATCTGTCTCCCTAAGTCCTTCCCCCTCCAGGCTTTGCAAAACAGTCCATCGTTAGCTCCGTTAGCCCACCCTTAGCTCATTTTGCCTTGGAATACTTAACGGACTTTAATGGAATGATTTGTAACTCAACTTTGAAGCCCAAAATTACCTCAAACCTTGTGCTAAACTCCATGAATGTTCATCAATACCTCGGAAACCTACATTGAAGCACAAATACACAAATAATAATATTTCCAAGCATATTTAACTCTAAAATAGCACAAAAGAAAAGGAAATAAATGGGAAAATTCGTAGAAATCTTGAGCTCATCACACCCCCAAACTTAAGATTTGATCGTCCCGAGCAAAGAAATAAAATGATTAAAATGAGCTCAAGGACTTATCAGTGGAACACGGCACTCGCTTAAGATCATATGCACATTACCATGATGGAAATCAAACTCAAGATTATAAACATGCATAGATAAGGTATGGCGTGATTTAAATGCTAGCTCACTTTTTTTTTCCAAACATTTTACCCACGTTACAAAACAAATGCCCATCAATAAATAGCTTAGCTCTAGCAATGATTGAACGGTCAATGAGATATCAAAAAACTGAGCAATCAAACCGAAAGAATTTTAAGCTTCACAAAGCAATGACTCGCATGGCATAACAATATCAATAGGACTTTTCAAAGCTTGTAATGTTAGGCCAAGGTTTGGGCTACAAATGAAGGATAGGATAACAAGTCAAGAGAGCAAAGAATTTGAAGTCTTCACACAATAACTTGCTTTATGAAAGCACCACTCTTCATAGTACCACAAACTCACTTCAACAACCCCTTAAACTTTGAACTTTGGGTTGAAGAAAGTGCTCACTACCACCACAATTAAGCTCCCCCCTTAAGTCTCCTTGAGCAATTGAAGAACAATGACATTTTTTTTTCTTTTTGTGGCCTCCCTTGATTTTTTTTTTCTTTTTTCTTTGGTTTAATTATCAATTTGGTCACTGTACTTTGCAACTTTTTTCAGTAAGCTCACTCTACTTACTTTTTTTCCTAATTAATCACTGTACTTGGCATTTTGAGTCAAAAGGGTCACCCAGGCTAACTGCCGTTAATTCCATGGACGGAATCGCGTGAAAAGACATTACTGCCCCTTTAGCTTAATTATCAATTTGGTCACTGTACTTTGCAACTTTTTTTAGTAAGCTCACTCTACTTACTTTTTCTCCTAATTAATCACTATACTTGGCATGATGTCCACATTCGAGCCCTAATACCACACAAACAAAATTATTATAAGACTAATTATATTAAACAAATGCATTAAATTATTATAAGATAGTTATTATTGTAGAATAAAGTAAGCTTAAAATTTTATTATAAATTATTCATAAGTAATTATAGATATTTAAATAAGGGTTAATGACATCACTAGAAAAAATTCATTAAGTCAATCATGTGGTACATGTCATTTTTCAAGAGTATTATGGAAAATTCCTAAGGAATTTAATTATAACAATTTTTTATCTTAATCTAATTAAAAGTATTAGTCATTTATCTCAATGTAGTTATAATATTAAATATTAATGTTAATTTAATTAGGATTAGTAATAGTGTTCAAACAAAATTAGGATTAGTAATTATTACATTAATTGGTCAAATAAAAAAAAACTTAAACAATCAAAACCATTCACCCATCACTTTCCTTCCCGTCTCTGACTCCCCCCCCCCAGCTCCAGATCCCCACTCGCCATTGTCGACTTCAAAGGCTTCGACGCTGACGACGACATCGACGACCTCGACGACTCTCTCCACCCTCTCTCCGATCCCATCCACCTCCCATCACTCTATCCACCCCCTTCGATCCCGAATCACCTTTTTCTCCCGACATGCTCAAGTCACAAGCTGTCACTTTCTCATTCCAGTCAGCTCTGAATGGGTAGATTAGATCTGAATAATCTCTCTAACCAGTATGAAATATCCTATTATTGAATATGCAAATGGATCTTCGATTGATAGAAATGAAAATGACGGAGATCGAGTTGAGGATGAATTTTAGGAGGAAAATTCGGCTAGAAGTGAGCTGAAGGGCCATTGCCGAAAATCGTGGTCGATCGCCTCAACCATAGTAGTGATGATTTCTTCACTGAGTGTTTCAAGAAGGGTTGTGGGTCTTTCATGATTTTGGTCCATTTGGATTTCAAGAAATTTGATTGATTTGGGGTTCTTAAAGGAGTTAAGGGGGTACGTGCAAATTGAGCTTGGAATGAAGAGATGCCGATTTGGGTGTTTGATCTTTTTCCCTAGTTGCTCAATTTTTGGGTTTTTGTTTGTTCTTGATTGCAATGAATTTTAATATTTTAGTAATGACATTTTCGGGTTTTTAGGATAATTTTAAACTTTTCAGGATGGAGTGATGAACTTGATATTTATGTATAAGTTCAGTGATTAAATTGATAGTTATTAGTAAGGGTATTTTCGAGATTTAAAACAATTATAAGTTTTTCATCCAAAAATCTGGATGGGGTGATTAACGTGGACTTTATGCCAAGTATAGTGATGAAATTGAAAAAAAAAATTGTAGAGTGAGCTTAATGAATTTTCTGTCAAAGTAGGGTGATCAAATTGATAATTAAACCTTTTTCTTTCATAGAACTTTATTCTTCAAGGGGGCTCTTTTTCCACCATTCAACTCTTTTCAAACACCAACATCATCAATAATAAAAGCACAATACTTCATGAAGCACACACTTCCCAACAAGAATTCATAAATACAACAATTCATTCCAAATCATGCTCTCTTGAAGCGTGCCGGCAAAAGTGTATACGCTCATGGGATAGGATGATGTGGGTACATGAAAATGAAGTCGAATGGGGGTCATTGTATGCTCTAGGCACACGCCATTCTATAAATAAGCTCAAAAGGGACACTGGGGATTAATATAAAATGGGTAGGATAATATGGCTCAAACAATCGAAAGATGACCTATATCATGCTCTTGTCATGCACACAAGACCAAACCATGCTACTTTAATTAACAATTTTCAAGATCATCTAACGGTCATCAAAACTCACAACATGATACTCATCCGACATGCACTATCAAAGCTAGAGCATAGCATAACAATTCAACTCAAATTCCAAACTTGGGCATTATTGATCATGAATGAGGTGAAGCTAGCATAAAAGCACACACATATCCTCAACTATGCATATAATAAACTCAAGAAAGAATCCAAGAAAATAATGCACACATAACTCTAACAAGCGCCCAAAATTAAACAATCCAAACCCAACCCCCAAACTTAAAGTAAACGAAGAAGGGAAGGAAAGAAAAGTCCCTCAAAGTTGATTTCTAATGAAGTCTGGGCCAGAGAATAAGCCTACTCCAAAAAAATTCTTCAAGCAACCCCGACTTTGAATGCTCAACCCCTGTATCAAATCAAGCTCAAAAGAAAAAAATTGTGAAAGCAATTATGAAAATAAATATATACAATATAAGAAAATATATTTTTGTGTGGGGATACTATGTACACCTCCCTATAAACCCACAAAACTCGGGAAGGCTTCGGAAAGCGACACAAGCATATAGGAGCGAAAATTAAATCATTCCCCGGCAACGGCGCCAAAAACATGATGTGCTACAACTTAAATTGCAACAACTAGGGCAAGAGTACCCTGCCGTATCAAGTAATATAGTGCGTAAGCACAAGTATCGATCCCACAGGGAATGCACGTAATTTTCACTCCTACTAAGTACCGAAATTAAGCTAACTAATTATATTTGAGCGAAAATAAATTGAGAATAAAATCTAAAAAACTAAAAATAAAAGAAAGCAATTAATATATACAACGTCGCAAAATGGTTTGGCAACAACAAATCAAGATTTAAAGATAAGATTATAGGAATGCAATGTTTCTAGTCAAGCTCGTGATTAATTTAATCCTCTCTCTAATTTTCTTTAACTAAAGTCTTGGTAGCCGAGAACACTAAATTGGTTAACAACGAGCTCTCGCCCCAATAACAACTCGAATCTCCCCTACCTCGCGAATGGATAAGGTGGATTGATTGCATGTCAGAACAAGTCCTCAATTGGCTATCTATGAACACTCGTCACCTCTCGGTCTGGCGTCACATAGACAATTATTGTGTTTTCGAAATTAATAGGAAGGGCTCTCGCTACTATCCAATAATTCTAGTGATCATCTAATGGGTAGCTAATCCACCAGAAGCATTAGGAATACACAATAATAACCAAGATAATGGGTAATAATGGGTAGAGAAATAATCTCTCTATTTTTCTACAAGTCATGTCGGTAGCCGGAGGCAATCGGTGTGTGTCAAACACCAACTATTAAATTGATCGGTCCGAAAAGTCAGGTAGCTCTCGCTTACACAAACATTTCTAAAATTATTTAATTAATAGCTAAATCAATTAAAAGCATTAAGCCCATCAATAATAATAAGCTAACATGCTTGTATACTAAATAAAGAGAGAGATTAAATTAAAACACTACAACGACATAGAAAAAATAATTGCTTTCCAATAATCAATTAAGCACAAAACCAATTCCACATTTTACAAGTTCATTCAACTCAAGAAAATATCTAAAATATAACTTGGAAGAATTTAACCGACAAAGCCGCGAGCAATGCCGACATCCGGGGTTGAAATCACTTGTAGAAGCTTCGTTGGCCCTTGATTTGAAGCTCCAAACCTTCAATGGTGATCAATCTTTGGAGAAATGGAGAGAATTTGGGAGAAAGCTACATCCCCAAAGGGGCTAAGCCCGCCTGGGACTGTCTGTTTTTGCCAATTGGGGCTGCCTGGGAGTATAAATATGAAGGGCAAAGAGTATCCAACAAGCCAAGGGCAAAATCGGCATGAAATAGAAGTTTCAGGGGCAAAAGAGTATAAATATGAAGGGCTGCTGGGCGGACACGTGGCAGCGCAGGGGGCGGACAGCACATTAATGAGAAGTTTCAGAATTTGCTCCGGTGCCCCTTAGTTTTAGAATCTGTCTCCCTAAGTCTTTCCCCCTCTAGGCTTTGCAAAACAATCCACCGTTAGCTCCGTTAGCCCACCGTTAGCTCATTTTGCCTTGGAATACTTAACGGACTTTAACGGAATGATTTGTAACTCAACTTTGAAGCCCAAAATTACCTCAAACCTTGTGCTAAACTCAATGAATGTTCGTAAATACCTCGGAAACCTACATTGAAGCACAAATACACAATTAATAATATTTCCAAGCATATTTAACTCTAAAATAGCACAAAATAAAAGGAAATAAAGGGGAAAATTCGTGGAAATCTTGAGCTCTTCACTTGTTTCTTAATTGTCATCCAGGGGTAGGACAGTAGCTGTGTGCAGGATTTCGCAATTTTGATCTGATTTGGTCGTCTTGTTTCTTGATTTGAATCTGTTTCTTATTGGTGCAATGATTAAAAACCAAATCATTAGAGATTTGGGGTTGCTTTTTTACCTTTTTTGGCCAACCAAAAGGGGCGCTAGTTAGGGTATTTTACTCAGATCATGGCTTTTGTTTCTTTGCATTTGCCACATTTTATTCTTAATTGTCTTCTTACTTGAAATTGTCTGTAGATTAGAACTCATGCTATACGGAGAGCTCATGAGAACATTGATAGGACTTTGAAGGCTGCTGGAATTATATTGAGCCAATTTTATCTTTCTCGTCAGGTTCGTTTACTTTACTGCTCACAGTATATGGTGTTTTTTCTGTTGCTTACTGGTTACATATATTGGGTTAGAGGTTGAGGGTGTGTTTATAAGCCTAATTCGAAGCTTTAGAATTAGGGCTCCTTATGCTGCATTTTTTTTTGGTTATGTTTGCGAAACTAAGTTTGGATCTGGTATTGAATTTCACTTTGATGAAATGAATCCCATAGTAATCAGAAGTAAATTTTAAAACCAACCCTGATTAAACACACTTACATGGCCAGATTCTCTCGTAAAGTGATAATTGGCATATGATGTACATGGTCTTTGTCAAAGATAAATATCTACTTGAAATGATTTACATGACCAGTTTTAGAAAAACGTGTCATTGGTAAAAAGTTTGAGGCAATGATAATGACCTATCTGATACTGAACATATATATGAAGCTTTTTTTATTGGAGACAAAAGGCTTGCTCCTGGTCAAATTTCTGGTACGATAGGTCAATAAACAAATTTCTGGGACGATAGTTTGTCTACCAGCTTGGTATCAACTGGCTGTTCAAATTGCTTGGTTTCGTGTTCAGAAGCAATCTGAGGAAATATTGTTTTATTTATCGAAGAAACTACAGCTATAGACTATTGAGGATATATGGTTAAGTGACTTAACAACATTCCTGTGAACTTTTAACTTCATAATCTGTGCTTCCCCTTTGAAGCTTTTCGGATGAAGAGAACCTATCATTCTTCTTTAATTCTGTTCTGTTGTAATTGATTCTCATGAAAGGGTTGAAAACACAATGTCAAATCGCCCGGGCTCGCACCATGGAATGTAGTTGGCAGCCTTATTCTGCAGCTGTTGTTCAAGTAATGTTACTGCCAGTTCTGATTTTTCTTTCTGCAATGATAGGCATGGGAAGTAGCAAAGGTTGTATAAGACTCAAAAGCAATAAAATAATAAGGCTAGTGGTGGATTGACTGGGTTAACACGTGTCCGGAGATTTCAGTAGGTATGTATGTCGGCGATGGTTTATTAAAGGTATACTTTGTCAACAGAATTTGCTGGCCTGATCTGCACATTGCTGTATATGGCCTCTGTCCTAGAAAACATCATCTTTACTTTGAATGTTGACATTTGACATTGTGCTTGTACTAGCTGCATCCATGTGGAGTAAGTTGTGATCCCCATGGCTTAATTTAGTGTAGTAGTTTTTGACTTAAAAATTCTAGCCCAGTGGGACACCTCAGGCTTTAAATTTATGTCTAATATGTGCATTATGGTTCCTTTATTCTGCTAGTAAGGTTTTTTTTAATTTTTTTTAATAGGATGATGTTCGTATCGTTTGCAGAGAATCCCAATTGAGATGAAAACTACTTATTTTTAGCTCGTCCATTTTGAAACTCTTTTAAATGTTTTTTTAACTTATTATTCTTGATTTGTACAGATCAAAGATGAAGTCAAGGGTGTATTAGAAATCATTAATTACACATATGATATATTCGGTCATTCTTCATTTGTTTTCTCTCCAGAAGAGTCTTGTAAAGAAAGCAGACATGCGTCCTAATATTGGATTTGTATTATATGGTACCACTGAGCTTTGCTTCTCTCAATTTTGCAGAGTGTCCTTGATCCTTCAAAAAATTATAGTTTGAGTCCATGTATTCTTGTTTGTGGGACAATTCTGTTCCTAAGATCATGTGTTCTAAACAACTTCGGTCGTTTCATTTATATAGTCCAACTTTCCATTCTTGGATGTTTCAAAGTTTTTTGGCAACTTATGATTCCAAAGGACCTATACTCTTAAGAAATGTAGAAATACAGGGAAGGGTATAAATGGAAAGGCAAAAAGACAACATTTAAGATGACTCCTAAATATGTGTGTTTTTGTCTATGTGGCTAGGGAGTATAACTTTGCTGTCTACTTGTGGGGCATATTATGAGATTCCTTTTAGCAATTACCAAGAAAGATCTTGCTTGTGCTAGAGTTCTAACATCTTCTTAGTCCCGGTAAGATGCTTCACCTACAACTGATAGGTCGTGGGTTTGAGTCACCAAGGGATAAGTAGGGAACCATTATTGGTTCCAATAAAATAAAATAAAATAAAATAATAAAAAACATCTTCTTAGTCCTACTTTTGTGCTATGAGTCTTAAGAGATATATAACTTTTCTGCAACAGTTGTGCTTTACTATAATATCTGTCTTCTTTTGGCCTACATGTAATCATCTTCATACTGCTACTTGGTTGTATTACTTGCCCATTTAGGCTTTCTTGAACTTCTCAAAGTTGGGGTTGATGCTGCTAATCAATAGTGGCTCTAATAACTTTACTAAGAAATACTCATATAGTTAGCCTTGAGGGGTAAGGTTTAAGTACAAGCTGTATAGATTATTTAATTCTATATTTTTGGGGTGGCTTAGTTGTCGTGTCCTAGATATGCTGGCCTTTGCAAAGACAAGAGAATTGATTTCTTATTTAATTTGACCATTTTGAATTTTTTTTCTTTGTAGGCCATGATTGCTAGTTCTATATCAAAAGGAGATTACAGGGCTGTGAAGGAAACCATAAACTTTGTGTTGAAGGTATGGCACATATGTGTGATCTCCATCGTTTCTGAGATTCTGCCCTACTCAAATCAGATTTCTTATTTGTTAATGTATACTGGATTGGTTCTTTGTGTTGAAATTATCTTAATTTCAGTTTGATCTTTATATACATGTTTCTCCAGATAGGTATAGTCACAGGTGCTCTTTTGGCTCCAATTTTGGGTGTATCATTTAGTTCTATAGCCACCTTGTTCACCAAGGACGCAGAAGTATTGGGGATTATTAGGAATGGGGTTTTAGTATGTCCACGATACCTTGTTCTTTCAGTAATTTGATTTCTTTAGCTCTTTTGGTTGAAGTTTGAGGATGAGTGTACCAACATGTTATTGATGCTATTTTTATGTAATTACCACAGTTTGTTAGTGCTAGTCAGCCTTAAAATGCTTTAGCTTTCATTTTTGATGGCCTACATTATGGAGTTTTCAACTTTCCATATGCAGCTTATTCCTATAGATAACAAGCCTTTTATGATAAATTATACTTATATATGCACATCAAATGCATTGGTTGAGTTCAAGCCCAAGTGAGGACTATACTTAAATCCACACATAACACAAGCTGACCCCCTTCTCTGTATTAATCTGCTTTTTAATTGGGGTACCTACTCGTTAACTTTGCCTTCTTTTACTTTTAGTGATTATAGTTTTGGAGAAGATCTATCAGCTCGCAATATAAGAAGAGAAAGTGTGCCTTTTAGCCAGGTTTATAGAAACATTGAATTTGCTGTGATGCGAAAGAAGGCTTTTGGTGGAATTTTAGATCTTAATAGTTTAAAAGGCCAAGAATGCGATGTCATATTAATGTCTTGGGGGATTTGAATTTCCATCTAGCACAATGCAAGGTTTGATATTTTATATAGGATCAAACATTAATGGATTTGTCATATATACTTTGAATTATTTAAATGTAATTATGTTTAAGGATAATTAGTGGAAGATGAACATGAAATCCATGATTATGTTCAGTTTGAGCTGTTAGTTGTGCCTTTTGATTACAATATGCATATGATGAAGAGGTCGAATTTGGCCAGTACGTGTAGGTGCAGGAACAAAATGGGAATATCTGGATTGCTTTTGTAATTTTTTTTAAAAAATAGCTATTACAACGTTTTTTAAACATTGTCTTCCAACTTTTACAACGTTTTCTAGAAAACGTTGTCTTAATTCTTTAACACTTTTACAACGTTTTTTATTAAACGTTGTCTTCCACCTATTACAACGTTTTTCAGAAAATGTTGTCTTACACCTTTTACAAAGTTTTTACAAAAATGTTGTCTTACACATTTTACAACGTTTTTTAAGAAAATGTTGTCTTACAGTTTTTACAACGTTTTTGTAAAACGTTGTCACTAGTTTTCCACAACGTTTTTAAAAACGTTGTCTAATATAATTCAAAGAATAAAATGTTGTTGTGGGAGAACAAAAAACAACGTTTTATACAACGTTTACCAAAAGGTTGTAAAAGAGACGGACCTATTACAACGTTGATTTCCACAACGTTTTGTAAAACATTGTGAAAAGTCTATTACAACGTTTTTTAAACGTTGTTAAAACCCTTTTTTGTTGTAGTGCCTTGAAGTAAGCCTTGTCTTTCCATGCTTAGAGGATAAATCTCAGGAGAATCATGTTGTATATGTGAAAAGCATGCTTAGTTACTAAATGAAAATCATGTTGTGTATGTGAAAAGCATGCTTGGTTACCAAATGAAAACTTGGTTATAGACTCTACGGAGTCTGAAATTGATAAAGAACTAATGATTATGATGGAATTGGTTGGTTCCTTAACCTTGAAAACGTAATTGAACATCCCGATGAATTAATGAACTTGTGGGACTTGAACATATGGATAAAAGGAACTAATTTAGGGGATTGTAGTATCACCGACGTTTCATGAGGGCGGAGAGCTAGTGAAATGTCGTAGTTGAGCTACAATCCGGCCTTTCCCCTGCTACTGGCCATAGTGGGGCTTGGCACATCTCTTGCTAGCCAAGATGTGACCGGACCGATTGAATTTCCCATGTCGTAAGGGACTGGGCTCATGATTGTCCAGTGCACGCTCTATTGGTAAAGACCCGGGTATTGTGTTGTATGATGGAGTGATAAGGGTGGAGGTTGGTCGGAGGTGTACCTCGACCCCCATACTCTCTTGTTAACAACGAAAGGTAATGCAACGATAGTGAGTGTAATGTATCATATATGTTCATGATATTTATTAGTCACTGTTATACTTACCCTTGCATTTTAAAAATTAGTTATTGATCCACGTTGCATGTTACCATGTCATGTAGTTGCATGAGCAATAACTTATTGCGTCTTCGACTCACCGCCTTCCACATTGTTTCCCCCCCTTAGCTCGCAGGAACGAGAACAGTAGTGGGCAGTGAAGTCGACAAGGTGTTCGTGCAAAAGGTTCGAGTGAGCTGGGGTAGATACTCTCTTTTGTTAACCAATGTATTTTGGTGAGGAAGAGATGTGGAGTTACTTAAACTCTCTCTTTTGGGTTGTAATTAATGGGTAGTAATACTTGTAATATTCTTTTGTTCCGACTTGTGATGTTGGGGTGTACTGGACTAGTTAACTTGGTGATGTAGTTATGTGATGTGTTGGTTAGGGCCGTATGGCCGTTTTTGGGGTGATTACACTTACGAGCATGTTAGCTCGATGGTTATTAAATCTTTTGGTTCGTGCTAAGTGTTAAACCAAAGTAATTGTGTTTATATTGTTAAGTTACGGAAGCCTTTATTTGTTAGAAAGTTGTTTTCATGCTTTAGTTTGGGGCCCCATGTAGGGGCTCGGATTGGGGTGTGACAGGTGTAGTTTGGAATGTTCATTTAATAGAATTATCAACTCTCGAGAGTTGTTTACGCGTTTGTACATTAAAATATAGGACTATTAGAGACTAGTACTACAGTTCGATATGATAAACGATTGTTTGCAAATCTTGAGTTGGACTACAAAACCGTATGATTAAGGATAAGTGTACTTGATTGCACTTGCGATTATAAGAATGGTGTTGTTATGATTCAATCGTCATTGTGAATATAGTATTTTGCCCTCAATGTTCATAAAATAAATAAGAACTCTTGGTATGTTTGTTCTTGAGAACAAAGTGAGTTGTCTCAACATGGGATTATGAATAGACTAAATTAGTAGTCTTAAAGTGTGTTGGTTTGGGAATCAAATGTGTACCTCAACGTGCAGTTGTTTATAGACTAATTAGGTGGTCTAGTTGTTCTTGAGAAGTACTTGCGAACATGTACTTGTATGACTATGTGATTCAAGACTAAATATGTGGTTTTAAGATGCTGATTTGTTACTTCAAAAAATGTGTTGATAATGTGTTAAGGTAGGATCATTGACCTCCTTGGTTGGGATAAGGTTCACTACATTTGAGCCTTGTCGTTGTTGATATGTTACGAGTAAATATCTACTTGTGCATCATTTGGAAGTCCAGCTGGCATACTTGATTTGAGTTGGCAATGTGAAGACACATAGCATTTGTGGTAAGTGAATGCTATGGGTTACCCCATTGGTTCCTTTTCTCCCCACTACTGGTAGTGGGATGTGGTCCCATTGTTATAAGCAATATGCATAACTATAGCAACCAATAGTTCTTTCCTCACTAAGTAGACCAGTGAGAAGTAACGGTGGTATCTTTTGTAACGCCCGCACTATTTGCATCATTCGCATTAATTCAATTTTTACGTCTTTTACATTAACATCGTCATTTCATGTGCATATATCATTCAAATATACTTGCATTTGAGTTTGTTGTACACTTTTCAAGTGTATGGATATGTGTTAGAAGTTTCATATTCATTTGCATTCGATTTGGTGTGCATCTAAAGCTTCATTATATGTGGTTTGGATTGTGTTGTAGTTGTATTTTAAACTTGGTTTGAGTTTGGTATCATCTTAGGATGACTTGGTAGTGTTTTAGAATCACTTTGGTTTGATTTTGGAACCTTTTGACTTGAACCAGTCACTATGCAGCCGCATAGTGCTAATGCCCAACATTCTGGATCTCATGCGGCCGCACAAGGCGCTCGCATAAGGCTAGCCGCTCAAAAACCCTATGGTTACTGGATTCTATGCGGACGCATGGCTAACTCGCATAGAAGCTATGCATCCTTATAGCGTCGGGCTCTGTTATTTTATTTGACCATTTGACCACCATCTAATGGCTGAGATTGATCACGACCTTTGACCCTTTTTCCAGCCTTACTAAGTCTCTAATACACACATGGAGTCTTATTTTACACACACCATTTGAACATTCATCCTTGGCAAAGTTGAGAGAAAGAGAGAAGAGTTTTGTGTTAGAAATCCTTATAACTTGATCAATTGAAGACCAAATTGCAATCCAACACCACCATTGTGAAGCTCTTGGTTAGGAGAAGTCATTCCTAGTCTTGCATGTGGCTTTGCTTGGGTTAAATCTTCAAGTTGTAAGCTACTACCCCTTTTTCTCCCTCAATTATGAATTGTTCTTCATCCTAGACTTGTTAATTGATGAAACATGTTAAAAATCATTATTTCTGAGTATGTTTGACTATGTTAACTTGTTAAATTCGTGGTTGAATTTTTGGATGTATTTGGAGACTTTTCTTTACATGTTAGAAATGTAAAGTATGACTAGTAATTGTTAAGTTTACGGTATAATTAATTCGCGTAAACTCGAACTCATTAGAAACCAAAAATGACTCTAACGGAGTTCGTTAGGATTTCATAATTTATGAGACCAAGTGTGTGATTTGGAAATTCTTGGACGATTCGAGTGATTCGTTTGGAAATTTGGTTACACCGCTTGTTTGTATTGATATTACGTTAAATTGTCGTAATTTTCATAAGTTGGTTATTTGTGGTGTGGGATTATTATAACTCACTTGAGACATTCGTATCATTGTTGAATGTTATTGTTGTGGTGTACTCCCTACTTCGGAGTATGACCGTTTATTTTAAATGTCGAGTAAACATCTACTTGTGTATTTAGTTAAGTCCATGGCATTTGTGTTGGCAGTGTATTGACGCTCGATTATTGCGGGAGCTGGGGCTACGTAATAGTCAAAGGCCACTACATCGGGCCTCGCCCTACCGTTGGCCACAGTAGGGGTATAGAGCAATTTATTGTACGAAATAAACGCAACCATGGTAAGCTATATCCGTGGTTGATTCTTGGATTGTAGGGACCAAGATCACCCATCGACGTGAATACAGAAGATGGTTCACACAGTGTTATGTTATTTGGTATTCTTGATCGAGCACGTCAACAACGGCTCTACATTTGGTATTATATTAGTTGTTTGGTTGGAAGTATTGGTCTGGTCGGAGGTGTACCTCGATGCCGTATCCTTTGTAACTTGTTTATCTATAGCTCTTATGTGCTTCCTGTACAAGCGAATGTTGGTCACGGTTTCCAACCGGTATGGGACGGTTGGCGATCGTTGAGCCTCTCGTGCATTATGGGGTTGTTTGATTATATGCTATACTTGTTACTTTTGTCTTATAAAGAAATTGTGTTGTGATGACATGAATACTTGTTATAATTACTGTCTTGCATCTAGCATGCCATATTGTTGCATTAGTAGCTTATTGAGTTTCGACTCACCCCGTTTCGTGTTTATTTGTTTTACCTAGATCAAGGGCCGGCGAGGAATCCTTAGTTTTCTCGGGTTCAGTTCCAGCCGATCGTCTTTCTTTTGGTAGTCGCACCTTGTGCCTTGTATTTCTTTTGGTGAGGCCGAGGGTGTACTTGTTATATCAACAATGTATTGTTGGGTAGTAGTCTCGCTTATTACTTGATGTATTCTTTTGTTGTGCCGGCATGGTTGCCGTGCTGTTGTATATATATATATTAACTGTTATTTTCGCGCACTCTGAAATGGTTTATACATGTACCGAGCCTGTTAGCTCGTGGTAATTGTTGCTAGCTAACGTGTTCTTCCTCCGGCTTGTCGTTTCGCCGTTGAGGTTTAGTCTTGTTTTAAAGATCTTGTTGTTTTTAAAGAAAACTTGAACGTGCATTACAGGGTTTTCTCATGACTTCGCATTCAGTTCTAAAAGAAATTTTTGAAATGCTATTTTCGTGTTCCCGTCATCGCGCACCGACCGAGGTTCCATATCGGATCTCGGGTCGGGTCGCGACATCTTTCCTTACTAAGTAGAATAGCGAGATGTACCAATAGTACATATAGTATATTTAGTATGGTCCGAGCACGAGATCCGATTTGGCGACAACTTGAGATATGTAAAGCAATAGCAGCAGAATTAAACAGACAACAACTATATCTTTTTAAATGTGATTATTTACGTGCACTTATGTTATCATCACCGTGCTACATGGTATATGTGATTTATGTGCCTATGGTTATGTGGTACATGTGTATAGTGTTGGTATACTTAAAAATGATGCCATGTTACAGTTTATGATTGAGAATTATGCCATGTCATGTAGTTGCACTTAGTAACTTACTATGTCATTATGACTCACCCTGTTTGTTGTTAATTGTTTTTCCTAAGATCCGAGCAAGTCAGGAAGTAACCGGTGAGGTCGGCGAGATCATAGTTAGTTAGCAGGTTGTCTTGTTGGCTTAGTAGCTCGTGGAGCTTATTTATACTTGTAGTTGTTTTATTTGGTAAGAACGAATGGTTATGTAAAGTTATGTAAACTTTACTTTGGGTAGTGTTCCTGCGATGTAACTCTTTATTCTTTTGGATGGCGACATGTGTATGTCGTGCTCGTGTTTAAAGTTTCAGTAGTGGTTCCTTTTTTTTTCCAGAGCACGTTTTGGCTCGTGGTTTATATTTGTTCTCTGGCATGTTTTGGCAGTGGAGGTTGTTGTTGCTTATTTTCCTGAGTTTTAGACTCGTAGTTGTGTTAGTTGGGTTGCAGCTGTAGTGTCGCCAATGAATTGTTTTAATTTTATTAGGTTTAGCCGTTTGTGTTTTCTAGTAAGTACGGGTGGTTACACCACGTGCCTTTTTTGTTTTTGTTAGTGTTCGTTCGTTTGGCACACCGACCATAGGGTTTCGTGTTGAAATCCAGGTCGGGGCATCACCCTAATCCTAAAGAATCACATCTCAAAGCGGTTAAACGCATTATTAGATACGTAAAGGGCACATCTTAGTTAGGTATTTGGTATACAAAAGAAATCAATACTAATCTTGTAGGATTTAGTGACTTAGATTGAGGAAGAGATACGTACGATAGAAAAAGCACTTCCGGAGGTTATTTTTTTCTTGGAAACAATGTTGTGTCTTTGTATAGTAAAAAGCTAAACTATGTGTCTCTCTCTACTGCTGAGTCAGAATATGTGGCAGTTGGGAGCTGTTGTACTTAACTTCTTAGGATGAACCAAATGATTGAGGATTACGGTTTGAACAGTGACACATTACTAATCTATTGTGATAATGCTAGTGCAATAGATATATCTAAAAATCATGTACAACACTCTCGAATAAATCACATAGAGATAAGACTCCATTTTCTATTCATTAGAATAGAAAATCACTTGGCTGACATATTTACCAAAGCTTTAGATCAAGAGAGATTTTCCATTCTACGGAAATCTCTTGGCTTGTGCATATTATGATATTGGTTTTAAATGTGGCTACATTTGAAACCACATTCATTGCACATACTATATAATCTTTTATTTTTTGTTTTTATATTTTTAGGCATAAATATATAAGGAAGGCTCTCACGATTGTTATTCCTAATGTGTTAATAAATTTCTTCACCATAAAAACTCTTTTGTTGTTACATATGAATTGATTTTTCTATAAAGCAGTTGATGCGTGTTAATGTTCTCTATACAAAGTTTAATCTCAGTTGGTGATAATGGAGTCCTTTGAGGGAAAAATCTACCTTTAGTTATTTGATAAAAGCTGTAACACCCGCATCATTCATGTCATTCATATGCGTTATGTTTATTAACTTCATTTGATATCATTGTCATTACTTGTGCATTCTTCATTCTGACATGTTTACGTTTGAGTTGATTTCATGCTTCTTATATGTCTTCTTTTGTGTTTAAGTCTTTGCAATCTTGGATACTTGTGTTGGATTGTATTATTAACCTTAATAGAGGTTGTTTAGAATGAGTTTCTATTGTGTTTTGGACTTGGTTTGAGGATGGTATCATCTTAGGATGACTTGGGAGTGTTTTGGAATCACTTTGGAAGTGTTTGGAAGCCTTTTTACAAGAACCAGTCACTATGCAACCACATAGTGCAAACGCGCATAAACCCCAAAATTTTTGGAATGTATGCGGCCGCATAAGGAGCTCACATTGGAGATAGGCGTCCGCATAGTGCGGCTGCATAAGGTCGTACTCTGCTCTTTATCTTTGACGAACTTTTAAATGAGTTGACCAATTAACTTGATTTCAAAGGCTGAGATTGAACCACATCCTAAGCATGAAATACCAGACTATAAGACTCTCCTCGACACCTTTAGAGACTTCAAAACTCAGCCATAACTTCATCTTTAACCTTGAAACATAGAGACAGAAAAGAGAGAGTTCTAGAGTGAGAAAGTTGCATAGAATACTCATTTGAAGACCAAATCACAATCCATCTTCGCCATTGTGGAGCTATCAGCTAGGAGAAAACGTTCCCTCATTAGCATGTAGGTTTTCTTGAGGTTTCTTTGTATAAATTCTGTCAAGTGGTAAGCTACTACCCCTCTTCTTCTCTATTTATGTCTTGTATGACATCCTAGCTTTGTAAAATGGTGTTTATATATTGAAATCAACATGTTTAAGTGTCTTTTGATGTATGAGCCATGTAATTTCGTGGATGACTTGTTTCATTTGTTGAGAGACTTTTTTTGGCGTGGTTGGTATACATAGAAATGGTATCGCTTGTTAATCTTGAAGTAAAAATGGTTCTTCTTCGATTTGAACTCATTAGAAACAATTGATGACTCTAACGGAGTTGAATAGGTTTTCATAATTAATGACACCACGTGCGTGACTTGGGGATTTCGTTGTAATACGAGAGTTTTGTTGAGAAAATTTGTTACCCAAATTGTGTTTGATGTTGTTGTTTAATTCTCGTAAATATTATGAGATGGTTAATTTTGTGAGTAGGATTATTATGACCTACTTGAGACATTCATGTTTATTAATATTGTACTACCTACTTCGTAGTATGATTTGTTATTGTAATTGTCAAGTAAACATCTACTTATGCATTTGTTATGTCCATGGATTATTTGTTCACGGTGTGTTGACGCTCGATTATTGCAGGAGCTGGGGCTACGTAATAATTGAAGGCCAATACATCGGGCCTCGCCCTATCGTTGGCCACAATAGGGGCATAGTGCCAATTGTTGTATGGAATAAACACAACCTTAGTAAGCTATTCCGTGGTTGATTCTTAGGTCATAGGGACCAAAATCACCCGTCGACGTGAATACAGAAAATGGTTCACATAGAATTGATTATGGTTTTGATTCGTCGATTGAGCACGTCAACAAAGGCTCCTACATTTGTATAGTATCTGTTGGTTGGTTGGACATATTGGTTATATTGGAGGTGTACCTCAATACGGTATCCTTTTTAAAGTATTTACATATCGTACTTATGTTGTTCCTTTATATACAAATGTTGGTCATGGTTTCCAACCGGTATGGGACGGTTGGTGATTGTTTAGCCTCTCGTATAGTATAGGGCATCTTGTTGTTATGAGATGTTTGATACGCTATGTTTCGTGAATGATATATCATGCTATAGCTTGTTATACTTGTTATCATTATCATCTTGCATATTGTTGCATTAGTAGCTTATTGAGTTTTAAACTCACCCCGTTCAATGTTTATTTATTTTCCTTAGATCACGATCCGGCAAGAAACCCATAGTTAATGGTTGCATCATCGTTGGAGAGCTTTTTCAGGTTGTTCTTTTGGTTTGTGCTCTTCGGGCCTTTGTACTTCTTTTGGTGAGGCTGAGGGTATACATTGTTATCTGAAGGGGCTTATCTTATCAGTCATCTTCTAGATAACAGTATTCTTTTCAAGAATGGATCACGGGACATCTTCACCTCCCAGCAACTACTATAGGCAAAAGCCATCATTCTTCGCAAATAGCTGAACTGGGCTAAAATTATTTTCTCAATGCTGTTCCAAAGTGTGGCTGAAGTACAAGCCAATCCTGGAATGAAGAGACCCTTTGTAAGGGTAATTAATGCCTTAATGAGAGGTTATGAGAAGATTGAAGAACGTATGACCAGTGATGATTTAATCAAGGTGACCAACACCTATGTCTTCACAGTAAATCACATCACTAGGTATAGAGAAGATATCGCCAAAAAAGCTGCTGCTGCCGCAACTGCTACTGCTGGTCCCTCTACTCAAGATAAGAAGGGTAAGAGGAAGGTGACCTACTCTTCTGAGGGGTTTATTGTTCAAGAGGAGCCAAAGCCTCTGGGCGCTGAACTTCCTAAGGATTTTGACCTCACAAGGCTCGATCATGATCCTTATGAGCCTGATGAACCCTCTCCTAAGAAATCCAAAAAATCATCTTCACCTCCCTCTTCCCCTAAACCCAAACCATCAAAGAAACCTGCCAAAACCAAAAAGGCTGCTGAAAGAGACACAACCACCTTCTAACTAGCCAACCTTCAAACCACCAGTCAACCAGCCAATCTTCCTCCGAAACCACTCTCTAAACAAGCCAAGCCCAAAACCAAACAAACTCTGCTACCCACAGATGAAACTTTTGGCCTCCCCAAAACCTCAACTACAACTCCTTCTACACCATACATTCCTTTATCAGACAACCTTCAACCTGCTCAACCCTCTTCAACCGTTCCCATGACCGAAGTCACCACACCAACTCACCTCAAACCAACCAATCCCGAATCCTCCCTTTCAAAATCAAGGAATGGCAAACGCCTCAAGAAGAGTGTCAAAAAGGTAAAATTTGTGCCCTCTGCCAATGAGACAACCTTACCTCCCTCTTCACCTACTCCTCCAACCTCTATTCCATCTATCCAACCCATTCACCAAGAAAAGGTGCAAGACTCACCTGATAGTCACCCTCTCATCCGCCCCAAAGTCCTCTAACCTTTTCTTCTGACCAACCTACTCCCAAACGAACCAAACTTAACCCTTACAGCCATCTTCACCAGGATGTCCAAGAATTGCTGTTCTTTAAAGACAGCCGACCTAAACCAAACCCTGCCGATAGAGATCCATTCATATCCACTCTTGACTATCCCAAGCGCATTCCCTGTCAACCAATGTCTGTTGGGGATATTCTTTTTCAATGGGGTGCCTTCTATGACCCTCTTCCTGCTACTCGGTCCCAGCA
Organism: Platycodon grandiflorus; assembly: GCA_016624345.1. Taxonomy (NCBI): domain Eukaryota; kingdom Viridiplantae; phylum Streptophyta; class Magnoliopsida; order Asterales; family Campanulaceae; genus Platycodon; species Platycodon grandiflorus. The sequence goes on from CM028364.1 coordinate 33,991,861, forward strand.
ATTCTTTCTGCACAACTCTGATGTGCAAGATCTTATGATCTCTCAGCAGTGGGCTGCTATCCATAGGGACCTAGGTCTTTCACTTCCTACCAAACCAGACATCTCTCCCTTTCTCTCACTTCCTAAGCCCCCTATCACTACCATCATCAGCCATCCTTCTATTTTCACCAAGCCTTTCGTCTGTGACTTCTTTGAAATGGTTGCAGCCTATATTGGCTTTAATCCTCGTTTCCCTATTCTTTTCAAATCTATTCGTCCACCCATTCTCTTCTCTCTTCCAGTTTTCATTCATGACCAGTCCTATGACGCCTATATAGAAAAACTTTTCCCGATACCTTGCATCTGGTCCAGCTTGTCTGGTACTACATCTCCTGAGCCTACCCTTTCCTCACCCATCATCAACCATCCTTCTACCAGCCAATCTCCACCATCTACCAGCCAACCCTAATCCTCTCCTAGCCAACACATACCATCTTTCAGCCAACCTCAACCTCCCGATAGCCATACTATTTTCCCTATCTCTCTCTATCTTCTTTTGTTGAGGACCTTTTAAAACATTTTGACACCCTATCGGCCAACATCAACACCAATCTGCAGCATCTTGCGGCCAAACAATCTTATACGACAAATGTCACTGTCAACTATATGACTCAAGTCATAGCTGTAGCCCAAGACGCCAAGAATACGGCCTCAGCATGCCAAATGGTCATTGCTGCATGTCATAATGTACTGCTCGATCGTCTCTCAAGCTCCTCTAATTCCTCCACAGCCCTCATCAACGACAAATGTGAGGCTCTTTCTCAAGGGCTACTTTCTATGATTGAGATGATCAATACCAGCTACAAACAAGTGCTTTAGGCTCAACGAGGTGCTAATCGTTTGGTGCATACGTTTATACGGGCCACCAGGATCGTCTCTCGTAAATATTATGGTCTTATTCAGAAAGAGCTACAGGCCTCTCTTCACCGGTTAGCCAACATGGATGCCTCGCTTGTGTCCATGAAGGAGGAGATGAGTCGACTTTACAATGATCAACTGACCGATCTCCTTGAAAAGAATGCCATGTTGAGGCTTAAGATTAAAAATCTCTCTACAGAGTTAAATGAAGCCAAAGCTGAAATAGCAAGACTTAAAGTTGCTACTAGTTTAAGACAAGAGGGACAAGCTTCAACTTAGCTGATATATATTCCTTTGTTCCTTATATTGTAAAATCTTTGACAAAACATTGTATTAAACTCCTTGTTTAATGAACAATGACTATCTTTTTAAATCTTCATGCTTTTTAATTGATTGATTATTCTATGTGCATGAAATTTAAACCACTAGTTTAAAGACATATCCTATAAAGTACTTTATCTGTTTGTTTTTAAACACAGTTTTATCACAAGTGTTCTTTTGCCTTAATTCTTTATCTGTAAACACTTTGTAATTTTGAATACACTGACCTCTTTGTAAGTCTATCTAGGACATGCTCTCTTAATCTATTATCTCTAAAGCATGTTATTTCTAGAATTGGACATGGTCAGCTTCCATTGTATTCATAAGGTCATGGACTCAAGCAAATAGGAGGAGATTGTTATATTTTGTATAGATTTGCTTGTATCCATAACCTAAATCTAAGCCAAGGTGACTAATGGGCCTGCGAGTCTGTTATAGTGGAAACTTGTACTTAGACAACTGCTTGTATAGCTTAGGATTGCTTCTTGTAATTATCTTAGTCTTCAGAAGATAGCCTGTTATATATCAGCCATGTTCAGATCAGCTATCTTCATATCAGCCAAGTCCATCTAAACATCGGACAAGTTAGTTCCAGCCAAGTCCATCAAGTCATTAGACAAGTTCATTTTAGTCAAGCTTCATCAACAATATTGAAGACCCAAAGATCGTCCGATCTAGACTTGTCTGAAGATATGCCTTAAGCTATCGGCAAAGTCCTTCATTGACTTTGATACAACGATAACCTACAAACATCATTTATTGATTCTTTCCTTATTAGGCATTCATCTCAGAAAATGACATTCTGCCTGCATCTACTGTCTACCTATTTTTAGCAAAATGGCAGAATTCAGTATGAACCTTGTAGAACTCCCTATCAGATTTCAACAGCAAGATTAGAGCATTTAATGCAAATATCTCCAACATTAATTGCATCTAAATTTAAATCCTCCAAGGCTGAAGATCTCCAATGGTCAGAAGGGCTTCCCTGAGTATAAAAAGAAGACTCCATTGAAGCATTGAAGATTAACTCTCTGAATTGAAAGCTCTGAATCTACAACTCTGAAATCTTCATCTTCAACAGCTAGTTCATTAAAAGCTTCAAAGCTAAATCTGTAAAAACAGTCTTTGAAGAGCTCCAAACTTGAAGCATAGTCTTTATTGCTCTTCATTGATTGCAATCCTTTGCATTCAAAGCACACGAGAATTATATCTTAGTAGATATTAATTCTCCCGCAAACACTTGGTTAACTAATTTTTGTACACGATACATTAGTGATCTATCTTGTAAAGATTCTAGTGGAAAACTTAGTGCACAATTTTTAAATCTAAAGTTGACCACTTTGGTTGCGGACGTAGCACTTATTTATAAGTGTGAACTATATTAAAATCTCTGTCCATTTACTTCCTGCACTTGTGAATTGCTATTACTTGTTAAATTTCAGAAATTCCAACAGTTCTTAGAATTGCTGATCTTGTCTTATCAAGATCAACCATCCTGAACTTGTCCTATACTTCACTTTATTCCGCTGTAAAATATTTTCTAACTCTCTTGTGAAGTGACTTTGTAAAACAAATTTTTAAACTGGACATAGGCTATTCAACCCCCCCTCTAGCCTATTTGAGCACCTTGAGACCTAACACTTTATTGAGATCCCGAAAATCTACACAGATCTGAACCTTACCGTTCGGCTTTGGCACTGTCACAATGTTGGATAAACATATCGGGTATTCCATTAATTTGATGAACTTGACTTTCAACTGCTTGATGATTTCTTCCTTGACTTGCAGGGACCATTCAAGCTTGATTCTGCAAAGCTTCTGCTTTACCGGCTTGGCATCGGGGTATAGCTGAATCTGATGTTCAACAATCCCTGGATCCAATCCAGGCATATCTTTGTAAGACCAGGCAAACACATCCTGAAATTCTGTCAACAAGCTAATCAATGCTGCTCTCTCTTCATTTTGCATGTAGCTTCCAATCTTGACCTTTCTAACTTCATCATTCAGCCCCAGATTGATGGTGGACAAGTCCTCTTACAGAGCTTCCAATCAGCTCTCCCCTCGTTGTTTGATCATCTTGGTCAATTCAATTAAAAAGTCTTTATCTTTTGGATTCCTATTATTAATCGATTCATTATTAACAGGATAATTTATCATGTTTTCAGTTAATTCATCTTTTAACACATTGGCAACCAAAGTGTACACAGAAACACTTGTATTATCACTAATGAAAGGAAAGGCTACAAGGTTAATCACCTCATCGAGGTCCTCACAAGTGAGATCCTCAATTTTGGCGTCGAGAATAGAACCGATTGATGACCAGTTCTTAACAATACGAGAAGAAGGGGGTAAGGTGTATCCGAATTGCTCCACTAGGTCCTCGGTCTCCAGCAATGGTCCTGTAGTAATGTACAAATTTTAAAGCGAATTGTATGCCACTGTCTTAAATTCTGCTACTGAGTCCTCTGTGTTATCTGCTGCTTCTTCAATCAATCCCAAAAAACTTTCCCCCATGAAGTCTTCTCCGAATAGGGCCAGAGCAGAATCTTCCTGATCAATAGTCCATGTATTCTCGATCGTCACTACCTTGTAAGAGGTGTCACGAGGGCCGATAATCATTTCTTCCATTTCTTCTGCTATAAGGCTGATGTCGTTGAAGATTTCCCATCCGGGGCGCATCTTCTGTTGTTGTCCATCCATGGCTCAGGGTACATGAGGTAAGCCATGGTTTCTCCATACTTGACAAAGTATCCATTCAGGGTCTTCCTGTAGGGGTTCATGGGAGGTGCCATGTACGGCTGGTTCCTCTGAACTGCTCTTTTTCTCTTGTGCTTCTCTTCTATTACTGTCGCGACTTCTGCAGGTGTTGGATTGTATCCGAGCCCAAAAGACGATATGTATTCTTTGATGTCATCTTGTATCAGGTTGATTCTGCCTTGCTTACTCTTGCCCAGCCCCAGTCCTGACATGTAGCCTATATTGCGGATCATGCAATAAGGGACTATCTCTCTAGGTTCCACAGCTTTCTTGTCACTGATGTCGGTTTCTTCTGCTTGCTAAATTGCGTTCACCCTCGCCTAAGGGATTACTTCAAATCCACTCAAAAAGATGCCAGTGTCATCGTGCTCAATCTCGAGAATAGGAACATCCCTTTTCTCTTTTGATTCCATGAGTTTGTCCGCCAAAATAATGACTATGTGATCCTCGTGGATAAACTTCACACATTGATGGAGTAATGAAGCTACTCCTCTCACACCATGAATCCATGGATGGCCTAACAGTAGACTGAAAGTAGAAGGGATATCCAATACTTAGAACTCGACGGACATTTCCAACTGGCCAATGCTTAGCATAAGCGTTACCACCCCAAGCACACATCGACTGGTGTTATCATAGGCTCGCACTGATTGTGAGGATGAAGCTAGGTCCGAGATCTTTGTTCCCAGCTTGATTAAGGTTGTTGTTAGACAGACATTCAAAGATGAACCATTGTCTACCAGAACTTTCGGTACCCTTTTTTCTTGGACACCGACAGTAATATGCAATGCATCAAGATGGTCGATACCTCCCTTTGGTAAATCAAGGTCAGTGAACATGAGAACGTTCCTAAAGTAGATGTTTTCAATCATTTAAGTCAAATGGTGGATCTTGTAGCAACAGAGAAGGCCCCAAATGGAAACATTAGCTTGGGTCTTCTTCATCTGAGTGAGGAGAGTGTCTTCAATGTCTTTAGCCCTAGTATCCTTGCCTCTTGTATTGACTTCTTTATCTTTCCCTGATGGACCACCCATATCTTGAGCTCCTTGGTATGCTCTACCAGATCGAGTTAGATGAGAGACATCGCCTCCTATCCATGAGCCTTTTTTGATGTTGTTCACTTCTGATTGGGAAGTATTCTGGGCACTGGAAAAAATGTCGCTCCAAGAGAGCATGTTGCATTCGAAGTTCTCCTCTTTTGAAGGCAAAGGGGTTAAGAGGTATAATAACGGAGCACTGCTGACTTCAAATCCAACGGGGGAGCTCACATCTTCTCCTTCAAACTAGATGGTATTGACATGGTTAGTAGGTAGAGGATTGTTCACCACATTAGGCATGGGGTGTGGCTTCTCAATGATTTTGTCATCGATCAGGTTTTGGATTGCTCGCTGGAGCACGAAGCATTTATCTGTGAGATGTCCACTAGACTGATGGTATTCATAATATTTTGCATGGTCCCATGTGGCAGGCAATGGATTGGGAGGTCTGTAACCCTCGATAGGTTTGAGGACTCCTTGTGCTTTCAGCCCCCGAAAAATCAATGACATATGAGCGTGCAGTTCGTCAAACTGTCTATCATTTCTGCAAAAATTATTTCTTACCCCTCTATTGTTATTGTTGCCCAATGCATTTACAAACCCATCAGGTGAATAATTGAAAGGCATATTTCCATAATTCTGAGTAGATGGTACAACTGGCAAGGCCATAGTCAGAACATTTTCTAACATATTTACAACAGGTGCAGACATTGCTGCTACCTTTCCTTTGGAGTATCAAAATGAGCTTGGAGGGGGGTCGACCTTGATCACGGATCTCTGTGTTAATGCGAAATTCGACGTCTAAGATTGTAGAGAAATCAACATAAGGAAGGTAACGCATACGATCCAAATAAATTGGCTGAAGGTTTCTCAAAAAGATCTTGACTTGTTCAGCTGGATCAGGCCTGTCCAGGGTTTGGTCAATCTTCTTTCTCCACCTTTCGGCATATTCTGAAAATGTCTCCTTCTCTCTCTGTGTGTACGAATCAAGATCTCTCCTGTGCTTTTCCCAATTACTGTTATCTTTATATCTTTTCTAAAACTCATCTGCAAATTTATCCCATATAGCAACCATATGGCTGTCTACAGACATCAACCATTGCTTGGCAGCCCCAATTAAAGTTAACTGGAAATTGGAGGCCATTGCTTCGAAACTTGCCTCTCTTTGCTGCATAGCATGGGAATAATACCTAAGATGGGCAATATGGCATCCTGTCCCATCAAACTTCTCGATATCAGGCATTTTGCATTTTGGTGGTAAAATGGCAGCAGGCTGAAGCGTCATTGCTTGGGCGGTGAATTCACTTTTGTTCAAGACTTTCAAAACCATGTCTTTTAATTCTCTGATCTCTCCTTTGTTTGCAAGTTCAGCATCATTGGTGTCAACCATAGTTGTGCCCGAGAATTGTCCTGGGTCGGATTGGTCATATAGAATGAAAATGCATTTGGATTAGGGAAAGGAATGTTGGTAGATAGAGATGTGATGCGAGTTATAGGAGGTGTAGTAGTATTTGAGATTGGGATTGTGGTAGTCTGAGACTGGTGATGGATGCTTGGATTAACATTTCGCTGAAGTTGAAATGTATTAGGGTAGGATGGATAAGTGTTTGGATATGAGAGATATGAATATCGAGAGTAGGCTTGCGGATATATAGGATATGTGTTTGGATTGGGCAGACTCGTATTCACACTTGAGGGTGATGGGTCAACAGTTCCTGTGGAAAAGGGTATGGTCCTGTTATCAGCCCCTTGACTTTGGATAAGGGCAGAAAACCGATTGATCATGGCTTCCATGTTCTGATCCATCCATTGTTGCATTACTGGGGTTGGAGTGTATCTTGGAGCCCCTGTGTCATATCCTACAGAAGTGCTATCTTCCTGATCGGCCATCTGATTCCAATGCAAAATTTTTGTACTTGATTCTGAATCCCAGCTTGATACTCTTGTCAACCTCCCAGTGCTAGTCCTCCTCCAATTCAAGGCCAGGTTTCTGAAAGGTTGGGGTATGGGTAGGAGTTAGGTTCTGGAAGTGTTTCTGGGTACAGCACAATTTTTATTGTTCCTCTTTTCCTTTTGACTCACCCTATGAAGGTTGGACAAGAGACAATGCTTTGTTTTGACTTATGAACCGTTCCTGGAACAGTGGATGCTCTAGCCAGAATATAGGACCTTCGTATTCCACCTGAATTTCGACTCCCTAAGATTGGACAGATCTCAGGCGAAGGGCCTATATCCTCTTCAGGATCCACCATCCGAATTGTCTAGGCATATGTCATCGATTTTTTTGTTAATCTTGTGTATGAGGACTTTGTTTGTTTGTTGACCTTTTGATCACCATGATTTCCTTTTGGAAGAGTATGATTCTTTTTTTGATTTTCGATGTTTATTTCTCAACATCTTTTTTTCTTTGTGATGTGATCAAACAGACTCTTTTGTCGGTCGACGACACTTTTTTGATTTGATTTGATTTCTTTTTGTCTTTATGCACAGGAATGACAAAGTATGTTTGTGACAATAAGAACCAACCGGTCTTTAAAGTGTCCTAGAAATCTATATGAATTACGCGTGGCTATGTAGGGTTAGGATGGCTTACTTTCCGGGGGGACGATTAGTAATCGCGCGAAAAGGGATAGTGTCAGCTGAAGGAATGCTGGGCGCATGACTTACCCAGTTTCACTTCAACATGGCTATACCAGGGCTTGAAGCTTGGTAACAGTTTAGAATAAATGAGTGCATGTGTGTGCATAGTATCTAAAAGACTATCTTTTTACAATTATATGTAAATGAAAGTGAGACAGATATGTACAGAATAAGAGGAAAATATGTCCATTTTTTTTTCTGATTCATGTGATGTGGGTTGTGTTTTTGTTTAACAGTTGAAAACGGCAGGACGGGAAACACATCCACAGGTCAAGGGTTTAAAGCCTCGAGGAAAGAGAAGAAAAAGAAATGAAAAAAGTGGGAATTCTATCCTATTTCTATTTATTACATTTGTGTCCTATTTTTCAAAATGAAAAAGACAAAAATGAATATACAATTGAATGATGGGTATTGGCCCGAATAAATGTACAAATAAAGAATAAACGCATTTGTACCTGCAGAGGTGAGTATGAACAGAGTAGTATATACTACACAAATAACATTTTAATCATGTTATACAATTTAAACAAATTCGTGATATTTAAATAAGTGAGCATCCAATTGTGTATAAAAAATGAGTCTAGCTCTCTTTTTTTATTTATTTAAAAACAAATAGTCCCTAGCAGGGTCGCCACTGTGAGCGCCCCGGATCCGCCCTTCGGAGAGAAGGCCGGCCCCTGCTTTGGGCTTTTTTTCGCTCGTCTTATGGTTTTTCTCTATTTGATTTTATGGTTTGATAAACATGCAAAAACATGTTTATCTTTTGAAAACAGAGTCGTCACTCTCGTTTATAAAGTAAACGGGAGAAAAACTTTAGATTATGGGTTCGAAGGCCAAGTTACAATTTGGGAAGATTTTACGCACCCATTTCTCCCTTTCGGTCTCTACACATTTGCATGCTCGTATTTAATTATCACAAGTTTGTTTATTTTACAGAATGTATATTACATATATTTACAATGTATCTACAATGTATTTGAAATAATTACATATATTTATTACATCTATTTATATATCTAAGCCAACGAACGGAAGGGGTTACCTTCTGTCGTTTTACAGAAATCGGGCCACGTTCTAGGCCGTTGTATTGTACCGGATCAAGCTAGCTCATAGCCTGACCGTTGTGCTTCCACTCCTACCAATCGAGGAAAGGAAAACTTACGTTTTGTGTGTGTTGAGATAGAGTCAATACTCTTTTCTCTTTTCTTTCTCTCTTTTCTTCCTCAAAAAGAGGCTTGATAGAGAGAGAGAGAGAGAGAGAGAGAGAGAGTTGTGTGTGTGTGTGTGTGTCTCAATCGAGGAAATGATTGTTGTGTGTTGTTGAGTTCTCTCCCTCTGATTGAAAGAGAGCTGAGAGCTCTTATTTGTAGGAGGCCCGGGAGAGGAACGGGGGCAAGTTTGGAGGAAGGTTCATTTTGGCCTTCAAACTCTTCAGCAACCGACGGCTAAGCTTTGAGGATAAAATGTTGGTTTGGTGCGAGGCGCACCTGGCTTGGTGTCCGCGCACCAAACCCTATTTGGGTGTATCAGCACACCAGAAATGTCTTCAGCGCACCAAACCCTATTTTTGGCTTTTCCAGGCTTTGTATTTTGCACTTTGGCCCTTCTGAGTTGTGTATCATCAGTATAGACCCTTGATGTTGATCTAACAGAAGTTTGTTTATGTAGGACGTCGCTAGTCCTGTTGTATCTTCGAGTTTGATACTTGATGTTGATCTAATCGAAGTTTGTTGTATTTGTTGGACGTTGTCGGTCCGTTGTGTATGTTGTTTCCTGAAATAATCATAGAAACATGTGTTAGTCCATTTGTAAATAAAAAGTTATTTATTGGACAATTCGAATAATGTAGGTGTACAAATTCTGGGTGCCTACAGTACCACATCATCACTATACCCAGGCCATTCATTACCCTACATATTACAAAGTAAAAAAGAAATGTGTACATATTAGAAATTTAGGAACATAACAATTTGCACTAGAAAATTATAATACTTTGCATACCTTGTTATATATCCTTGTGAGGTCCCCAATAGAACCTGGCCTGCAATTTACATTTATAACAAATAATGAAACAATATTATACTCAAGAGAAAGATAATAAAATATAAACTTAGGCCACAATGCTTACAAATATAAAATAAATTAAAAAATTAACCTAAAGTTTTCCCACCATGCTTCATGCTTCGTTAACCTCATTTTTCACCATTTAAACTTAGGCCAATACTCGTTACCTTGTTTCTCAATCTCCTTACGGAAGAAACGAGCTGGCTCAAGACTACCTAAAAACCTGATAGGATAAAACACAAACAATTTCTATAAGAACAAAAATGTGAAAAGGCAATAATATGAACACAAATTATTTGTTTATGTTTAACCACTGCATTAAACATGACAATTTCTTTCACCAATACAAAAAAAGTATTTACCTTTCCTTTCCTTTCCTTTCCTTTCACTTGATTTAACTGAAAAGCAAGTGGCTTTGCAAGTGGTAAAATTGTTCCAGCAACTACAATTTAGAGATACATTTTAAGAATTCAAACTTGAAACTACCTGATATAAAAAAAAAGGTGTTTCCCTTCTCTCTTATCTCTCTCATCGTCACACATGCACCTCAATCAGGCCCCAATCATTGGATTCCCTTCTTTGTTTGTCATCTGTTGAACCTTTGAATCGCACCATAAAAATTCAAATCAGTTGCAGGTGGTTTTGAAAAATAATACTCCCTCCGTTCAAGTATTTCATTCACAATATATGTAACACATACTACGTGCAAAACAGAATCATATAAACAATCAATAATCGATCAAATCCAATAAATTGATCCCTACGAGGAATTTCTTGCCCAAAATATGAACTCCACATCTTTCCCTCTCGTGCCCATATTAGCTATAATCGATCAAAGATCTAAAACCCTAACTAAATCTCAAACAAAAATTGAAATCCTAACTTAGGGGTAGAAGGATTAGAGACACGTTGAGTTCAATTTCATGGAATGCAACTTAGGGCTATAAATCCTATCTGTTTCTCTAGTAATAATCTTATCAACAATCTATAAAAAGGGCAAACGACATAGAGTAAGATAGGACGAGAGAGAACGAGAGAGAGAGAGAGAGAGAGAGAGAGAGAGAGAGTTACCTGGCCGATTGCGCAAGATGGAGGAAGAGAGGAACTGTTGTAGCCGGTTGTGTGCGTTTGGGGAAGAACTGATAGCTATTGACCTATCTTGACTTGGAACTTTGTAATTACTAATTACCACCTAACAATATTACTAATTATTTTTAGAAGGAAATTTATTTCCTAAAAAAGAACAAGAAATAGGTATCAATATTATTAATAATTTTTTTATATAAATTAATTACTAATGTTTTTAAGATGTGTTATTTTATATGAAAATTTAATAAATGAAATTTCATTCATCAATTTCTTTGAATACTTAAATTGCTTAAAAGTTTCGATCAAGTAATATAACAGACCATTTTTATCATTGAAATTTTCAAAATTACAATCAATCAAATAATATCATTCAATACTAAATGCTACAATAAATTTTCCTTCAAGGCAGCCCGCCAAAGGTGTTGCCCTCGAACCCCGCCCGTTGACCGGCCAATAAGACCGTCGTCATTCTCTTGCATCTCAGGTCAGATATCATAGAGTAGTAGAGTTCATGTTTGTCTAACTGAGATATTAACGCGTACAATTCAATAATTGTTTGGATAGATCTCCTTTACCCATACAAGTGAGTCATATCACAATATCATCTCATCAAGTACTCTACATCTCGTATGTTCGTATTTTTATGGTCACGTGTCCAATTAAGGAATCGAGCTAGCTAGCAATAGTTGTATTACTCAACTAGATGACCTTATACATGAGCGCTTGGAAAAAGGTTTATATTGTCTGTATGTATCAACCACTCTTTCAAAGCTCATAATTGGTACTTGAGCTACTGAGCATAGATCTTTGAATCGCCTACAAAAGAATATTCATGTCCAACCCCTTTTAGTAAAAAGGCAAAGAAATTATATATATAACAGGCTGAGTATATAAGATAGATACGTCAATGTTATTTGTTATGATGAAAAACGATATTCAAGCTACTGATTAGCACTTGTATTAATTTCACATTAATTTTTAATTATTCACGAACGGCCTCAGCCCTCAGCTGGACACGTGGAAGACATCGTGGCATCAGAGGCGCCAGCTGGACTAACACTGAGGTGGCATACGCCCCATCGGTATGACGACCTGGCGAAAGTACTATGTCAGGTCGCTAGCATCACGAGATATTCTCTCCCATCACACTGACCTCGGGGACCTACAATGCAACCTGAAAACATGCCAGGCCAACCACATCAACATCGAGCGACCAGGACACGTACCAGGCCGACCTCGACGTGAGTCCGCTCAGCACAGCAAAATAGAGTCCTTCACAGAACCACCTCTCGCCTTGGGAAGAGTCTTATTACAACTCTATATACATCAGTCCTAAGCAGATAAGGTAACGTAATCCGAAAGACATGAGAATTGATCATATCTCTCCCATCCTGAAACCAACTAGGATTATGAGTTTTCTCCTTATACATAAGCACCCTCACAGGCATCATAAGGTACATGCAAAACACTAGCAAAAGCTATACTTTCTTAGCCCTACATCTCCTTTGAAGTATTGCCAATTCTCTCGCCTGAGGGTTATCGCTGGGACAACCCAGCCCCCCTTACGGTGTTTTTCTGTTGATCACAGGTTTCAAACAACTTAGACTTCAACTTAGACTTCAAGGGTAATACCTGCAACGTATGCTGAAATCCTACTAGACTACACACGTGGATCAGACATGGTCACCTACAATCCTTTTTGCGTGATCAATTCAACTAACATGACACTCTTTTAGAACTGAAGAGAGTAGTTAATTTTATTAGAAACCATTGGTAAGCCACGAATAGAATCTTCTGCACCCCATAGTAACCATTAGATGTCCATTAGATACATTTGCTGATTCCATTGGATGGTTGTAAAGCCAATAAGTAGATTCTAATAAGACTAAATTTTAATAATAATTCATTTATCTGTATAAACGAAATGGTAACAGGCCACACTGTATCACCCATATACAAATGCAAACCGACTCTGCTTAATTACTTTGTTAATTTTTGTAATTACAAAAAATAATAAGCAAACTTGAGAACTTTATATATATATATATATATATATATATATATTTCATAGATTAATTAAAATAGATTTTCATTACCATTTAAAAATTCTTATTCATAGAAGATGAATATTCTCGTTTTTAATTTGTAATTATGTTGGTGTTTAAATATGTAAATACTAACTAAGTAATAAAGATATATGTGTATATTTTTATATTTTAGTGTTTAAAGATATCTAATAATAAATATGTTTCTATAAAGAAAATTAATTATTTTTCTATTAAGAAACAATTATAATATATTATGTGTGTGTAAATATAATATATTTAAAAAACAAGGATTTACCAAGGAATTCTTTTCACGACATTTGTTCCTTTGAAATTTCCTTGGCAATTATGGTGGGAATCTTTCAACCAAATTTTTTCAAGGTTTTGCAAAATTTCCTAGGAATATATTCCTAGTAAATTTGGAGGGAAGTTTAGCGCCAATGAGAGAACCAAAACACCAAATTGAAATTTTGGGGTGATACTTCCCAAGGAATTTATAAAGGAAATTTTCCTAAGAAATATTTTCCTTTGTAAATTCCTTGTAAACTTCTATATGAATGATTTTCTAAAATATATATATATATATATATATATATTTTTCTATAGAGAAACAATTATAATGTATTTATGTGTGTATATATGTAATATAAAAAACAAAACCAAGGATTTCACCAAGGAACTATTTCCTTGGCAATTATTCCTTTGTAATTTCCTTGGCAATTACAGCGGGAATCTTTCCACCAATTTTTTAAAGATTTTTGCGTAATTGCCTAGGAATATATTCCTTGGTAACTTTGGAGGGAAGTTTAGTGCCAAAAAAAAAAAAATTTCGGATCCACCAAATTGGAATTTCGGGTGATACTTCCCAAGGAATTTAAAAAGGAAATTTCCCTAAGAAATATTTTCCTTTGCAAATTCCTTGTAAACTCCTGTGGAAATAATTTTCATTGCTAAATTCGTCAGAATTTGCGATGGAAAAGAATTTCCTTGGTAAATTCCTTGCAAATTTCCCTAGGAAAATTTTTCCTCTCTAAATTCCTCGGAATTCACCATGGAAATAGATTTCCTTGGTACTTTCCTCAGCATTTTTAGGAAATCAAATTCCTAGGTAATTTCCTTAGGAATTACCATTGATTTCATTTTCCTTGGTAAACTGTTCTTGCTAATCTACAGTTTTTTCGTAGTGGTTGTTTGCTCTAATTAACACTGCTGATAAGGCTTGCTCATCTTCTTCACATAGCATATTCCATTCGCGCATGTCACAACTGATTAAATCCTAGAAGAGGAACTGTACAAAGATTGTAAATTAAGACACATTAATGATTACCAGCAAAATTCATTATAAGGGAATATACAAATAAATTTATACATTTGTACACCCCAATAAGTTTTAATTTCTAAAATATATTATTAGACTAGTTATGGAACCCGTGCTTTGCACGGGTGTAATTTAACTTTTGTGTTTAATTAATACATTTCATGAATAATTTTATATAAAATTATCATTATTAGATATAGGCGTGATCGTTTAGCATAGTATTTTCTTTCAAAATAAGTATTTTATATTGGTTGTCAATATATGTATTTTCATTTTTATACATTTTTGTTGGGTTGCTTTTCCATTGCTTTGTTTTTTTCTTTTTGTTTTCATCTTGCATTTAATAAAGATATTTTGGACATATATTTGAAAAAAAAATTTAAAATTAAAAATAAAATATTTACTTTGGGATTTATTAAAGAAAGATAATTTTTTCTGAACAAAGCAGAATTGTTTAAGGATTGAATATAATTATATTTTATAAAATAATTTTTGAAGATAATTCAATGATTAGAGAAGGTTTAGTTGGATACTATATTTACAAAATAGTTTATTTTTAATACACTGAAATAATAATCAAAATAAGTGGATATTATAGTACATGGGTCTCATGACCCCCACTTAACTATACTATATATAGTATTCTCAAAATATATGTATAATATATTTGGTTGAGTTGGTCTATGGTGAGTATACATATATAAATGAGTGTGAGTTCAAATCTCATTACAAACAACATTTTACTCTTCATTTGCTTTTGATTTCCTTGTCAATACCTAAAGTTCTTCACATATTACTATTTACTATTATATATACTCTTTAGAATAGTTATTGTTATTACGTAATATTATTACCTAATGTCATCTTCTCCTAATAAATAAAAATTTGAAGAGTCAAATTCACCAAAATAAAGATTTAATAAAAATAGTGTAGGTGGCAAACTTATAGTCCTCATCACCAACTTTAATATATATATATATATATATATATATATGAGGAAGTATTTAATGGTTACTTTTTTATTTAACCATCAATGGTTACTCTCATTATCAACCATTGGATAAATCTCAACCTTTAATTTTTGATCCAATGGTTGATAATGAGAGTAACCATTGATGGTTAAATAAAAAAGTAACCATTAAATACACCCTATATATATATATATATATATGACATTTGTGCTACTTTTGGCAGAGTGGTGCTAAACGCAACCCCCCTATTGCGCTAAATGCAGCCCCCTTTCCCGTTAAAATTACTAACGTGCCCTTTTTGTCTTTTTTTTTTAAGTAAACTAATATTTTACAGTTGCCCCCCCTAAAATTTAAAGATTTACAATTTTTTTTTACAGTTTGTTTTTTAAAAAACTAACCTAAATGGACTTTTTTTTAAAAAATAATAAATTAACCTAAAATTACAGCCACCCCCCTAGATTTAAAAACTTTACAATGTTTGCCATAATTTTTAATAAATACAGCCGCCCCCCTAGGATTACATTTAGACCCCCCAATTTGTATATTTTACAAATAGCTCCCAATGAAATAATTTATTACAAATAGACCCTTGATTTTTTAATATTTAAAGCCACCCCCCTATAAAAATTTACTACTAGCCCCTTGACTTTTTAATTTTTAAAGCCACCCCCCTATAATATAAAGTTACACTTAGATCCCTTTGATCTTTTATTATTTAAAGTCACCCCCTATAAAAATTTACTACTAGCCCCTTGACTTTTTAATTTTTAAAGCCACCCCCTTATAAAGTTAATTCTTAAAGCCACCCCCTATAAAGTTACACTTAGATCCCCTTGATTTTTATTATTTAAAGTCCCCCCTATAAAAATTTACTACTAGCCCCTTGACTTTTAAATTTTTACAGCCACCCCGTATAAAAATTTACACTTAGGTCCCCTAAAAATGTTACAAATAGCCCCCTTTTCCCCAGCTAAATTAATAAATTGCCCCTAATTTTTACTATAAATAAGAACACTAACTTCATAAAAATTTCACAAAAATTCTCAAACTCTCTCTCTTGACGATCACTCTCTCCCAAATTCTCTTTCACTCTCTCTCTCTCTCTAATACTCTTTCCCTCTCAATATTCTCTCTCTCTACTCTCTCTCTCTCTCGTAATACTCTCACTCTCTCATTACTCTCTACATTAAAGGTATATTTTTCATATACTTTGTATTAAATTAATTTTTGTTATTTAGTTATTTGCTTTGAATATGTATGTTTTAGGCCTATTTTGTTTTAAATATAAATTTGATGCTGTTATTGTTGTGTTATAATGTACAATTTTGATTAAAAAAATAATTTTTCGTTGTTATTATTGTGTTATAATGTACAACTTAGATTAAAAAAATAATAATAATTTTGCATTAAATGTATGTTTTTCATATACTTTGTATTAAATTAATTTTGTTATTTAGTTATTTGCTTTGAATATGTATGTTTTGGGCCTATTTTGTTTTAAATATAAATTTTATGCTGTTATTATGGTTTTATAATGTACAATTTTTTAAAAAAAAATAATTTTTGTTGTTATTATTGTGTTATAATGTACAACTTAGATTAAAAAAATAATAATAATTTTGCATTAAATGTATGTTTTTCATATACTTTGTATTAAATTAATTTTGTTATTTAGTTATTTGCTTTGAATATGTATGTTTTGGGCCTATTTTGTTTTAAATATAAATTTTATGCTGTTATTATGGTTTTATAATGTACAATTTTGATTAAAAAATTAAATTTTTGTTGTTATTATTGTGTTATAATGTACAACTTAGATTAAAAAAATAATAATAATTTTGCTTTAAAAGTATGTTTTTCATATACTTTGTATTAAATTAAGTTTGTTATTTAGTTATTTGCTTTGAATATATATGTTTTGGCCCTATTTTTGTTTAAAATATAAATTTTATGCTATTATTATTGTGTTATAATGTAAAATTTTGATTAAAAAATTAATTTTTTGTTGTTATTACTGTGTTATAATATACAATTAATATTAAAAAAATAATAATACTTTTACATTAAATGTATGTTTTTCAAATACTTTTTATTAAATTAAAATTTTTATTTAGTTATTTGCTTTGAATATGTATGTTTTATGCCTATTTTGTTTTAAATATATATTTTTTTCTGTTATTATTGTGTTAAAATGTACAATATATTGAGGGAGAAAAAAAAATTTTTTTGTGCAACATCCGGTTGTACCAGCCGCATGTACTCTTGTACATGAGGTTGGTTTGGCCGAATGTACAAGAGTACATGCGGTCAGTACAACCGCATGTAGCACAGTTTTTTTTTCTTTTTTTTTTTGCACTTTGAACCCTTGTAGTTCTCTATTTTAAAATTGTTCATTTCACCCCCTGAGTTCGTTAGTTTCGTTAAATTGAATGATTTTCTCTATTTTTAAATATGAAAATGTTACACTTTTTAAACCAATTACATTATGCGGAAAATAATATATTATTATCTTAATCTTTAATTTTTATGCTATTTATTAAATATATATTAAATACTTTATATGTTAAATTCTTTATATACATTAAGTGTTATATAACAATATATTTATTAAGTTCAATTTTTTAGTCTTCATTAAAATGTTACACTTTATTATTAACAAGCCCATTATGCTTAAATAATTAATCGATTTAAGCATAATGTTACTTATAATTCATTGCATATATTAATTACATGTTAAATTTCTTTAGGTATATATTAAAATGTTACACTTTATTATTAAATGTTACTTATAATTCATTGCATATATTTATTAAATGTTATATTTATTATATATGTATTTAACATGCATAATTTTTCTGATATATAGATGTCTGATGACCGTGGAAAAAGGATTTCAGATGAGAACAGCTTAGATTACTCTGGTCGGGCAAAGAATAGACGTGTTTTAGCGTCTCCACGACGTAGGGTCCCTCCAAGAGATGTCCCACGTAGACAAAGACGTGTACAATAGGATGAGGAGCCGGTCCCGCCTATCATACAAAACCCAACTCCTATTCAGTGGCATGGCTATCACCGTCTCCAGTTCCCTTTGGGGTAGGTTTTGATTCGACCTCCTTAATTGGACAAGCAGCTTCAGGTTCAGCTTCGTGGGGTCAATATTTCGATCACTCTCCCGCTACGACACAAGAAGAAGATCGTATTAATGAAGAGTTTATTCGGCAATTGGAGGATACTAGTGAGCCAGATATTGACTTATCTAGAGCAAATCCCGCTGGTAGTCAAGCTAGCCCTAGTAGTGGTCGTCGACGTCGTCGCGCTGGCCCTAGTAGTGGGAGCGTGAGCGGCGATGATGATTGGAGATTGAGGGAGCCACAACCCGGAGGTCCCCAAATCATCGATTTATTGCCTGGTTTTCTTGGGCATATTGCACATTCAATTTGGAAGGGCAATATGGTAATAATGACTTTGCTATATCTCATTTGCATTTAACATAGAATTATATTTGTGATTACACAGAATTTATCACTTTATTGATTGAAATATGAATTTATGTTCTTTTTTTTATATGTCTAACAGCATAGACCTCCTTTACTGGGAGTCCACGGTGCGATCGGATGCGTTCGTGGAATCTTCACAATCGTTGGGCCACTGCAAAATATCAAGAAACGGGATTGTCACATTTGCAGAATTGCATGTTTTCACATGTAAACATGCCGTTAATTTCTGCATTCGTGGAAAGATGGTATCCCGAGACCAATAGTTTTCATCTACCGTTTGGAGAGATGACGATCACTCTCCACGACGTATGGTATCTATTACTGATACCTGTGGCTGGAAGACCTATCATTGGAGATAGGAGCTTATCTGAGCTGAGGCTGATTATAGGGGGTCTATTAGGGTGGAGTAATGATCAAGTGAATGCTGAGTTCAAGACTCACTTGATCAAATTTAGCACCATCAAGTCGGAGTGTGGTATGAGCGGCCCAGTTGTGGGTCCAGAACGAAAAGCGACAGCATATTTGTTATGGATGTTGGGTGCGTCACTCTTCGTTGACAAATCCAAAACGACTGTGACCTCACAACTTCTGCCATTCTTGGACCCGCTGGAGGAAGTGCCCAACTATGCTTGGGGTACAGCTGCGCTCGCATATCTATATCGTCAGCTCGGTATAGCAACTCGTTGAGATACACAACAGATAGCTGGATGTCTGACTCTGTTGGATGTCTGATCAGTATTATTTATTGTTTATTAATTATTAACTTGTGTTATTGATTAGGGTTGGATATATGAGTACTTCCCGGAGTTCAGTCCCAGTCGTGATGAAGACTGGACAACGGATAATCCCTACGTAGCTCGTTGGTCCACAGCTTTGGCTAGAAGGAGGGAGAACAGACATACTCTGGACTATTACCGGAGACGGCTTGATCAATATACTAATCAGGATGTAAGAAAATTTTAAACGTTTTTTATTCTAATTGTTTTGTATTATTTTTTTTCAATTAATGTTTGGACTATTTTAGTTGCACCAATAATATAACATTTAAATTGATTTAATTAGAATTATATGTTATTAATTCTTCAGTCGCCTCCATATCTAACAACCTCCAGTAAAGGCTGATGTCTTGAGGATCAAACGGGATTCGGTTTTTTCTATGTGTATTCATTTCGTGAAGACATGGTAGGCCGTGGGACGACCGCAGAATGCACTGATCGTCGTCATACGCTTTGAGTTTTTTTTCCTCGCATAATTGTTTTAGCTTACTCCACTCCGCATCCATCAAGTCGAGAGCCTTGTGTGATACAACGCAAGAAAGTTGTCGAAACACCCAGGTTTTTCCAATGAGCGGGTGTACCACATTGCGCGAGTTCTCGAATTCTTTCTTTATATCGTTTAGCTGCAACTCGATATTGCTGTGGAGCTTCGGGAATATCGTGTCAAAACTCCCAGTCGAAGAGCCTAACCATCTCTTCATCTGCGAATGAGCACTCTCGACCCTGGATAACACGTTTATTTGGACAGCATATTAATACGGGATGATAAACCAACAAAATGAAAATAATATATTGTAAACACGTTTATTTGGACAGCATATTAATAATATATTGTAAATAAAAATAAATACATGTTTGTCGTAGTATTCCCAAGATGAAATAAATCTTTGGTCCACGCAGTACAAAATTTATGCTTGTATGGAACCAACCACTCTTTCTTCACATATGACATTAACCCATACTTGTTGCCCCATATTGACTCTAGTGCAGCCACGCGTGCCTCGAATTTCTCTACTGTTCGTGCATCAACAATTTTTTCCCACCGACCCATAAATGTACCAGAAAAATCATTCGTCTTCGTACGATGAACCACAGTTTTCTCCACATTCTTCGCTATATGCCTTCGACAGAGCATATGTTGGGAATTTGGAAAGAAACACTGAATTGCTTTCATTAAGGCTAATTCCCTGTCAGTGATAAAAATGTACGGACAAATCTCCAATTCTGCAAATAACTTTTGGAGCATTTCCATAACCCATAATTCTGCAAATAACTTTTGGAGCATTTCCATAACCCATATGAAAGAATCAGTGGTCTCGTCATGCATGAAACAGAAAGCGGCGTGAAAATTTTGACCCGTTGGTGTCACCCCAATAATCTGCAACAACGGCAAATCATACTTGTTTGTTTTGTACGTATTATCCAAAATGATAACGTACGAAAACTTTTGTAATAGATCAATTGATTTTGGGTGCATTAACATGACGTGTTTGAGAGTAACATCATCATCTTCAAAGTCTTCCCAATGGTGGTAGCCATGCGTGTCCATCATTTTGAAGAAATGTTGCATGGGTGTTGCTTCCCCCATGCTATCCCTTCGGACTTTCTGTGCCATATTCTGAACTTGGCGTAGCGAGCTAACGTCATCGGGATATGTATCATGCAGATGATTGAGGATTTGCTTCGGCTTTATATTTTCTTCGGTTAATTGTTTAACTACTTCGTAATGTTCCTTCAGTGACGACCTCGATCTGTGCCACTGTTCATACGGAGTAATTGGGTGGTTGTGTTGACGATTCTCGCCAACATGGACTTTCCAAATATTACCACCAAATTGTTGAACTGCACTCACCTGAAATGGACAACCTATTTTCTTCGAACCACGTTTTCTTCTTCCACTCTCTTCAGTATCTCTAGTTACTCTAGGAGTTCCACCTCTTTCGCAGCCAAAACACATAGTTTTGCGTTCATTTCTAGATCTAAGCCGCGTGATAGTGAAATACATATTATTTGCAAAACCTGTAGCTTGAATCCATTGGCCCACCGTCTCAAGACTATCAAATATTGTGTCTGTAACAAAACACGCGCTCAAATCCGGATAAAGTGTTTCATTAATAGGGGAACAATCCTGTAATTATTTAAATGTGCATAAGCAACATTACTTAAATAATATTAATTCAATTAATATTAACAAAAAATTATTTATTTAAGCAATTGGGTGGAACATTCAATAGTAACTAATTAATTGTAAATATTACAACAAATATTATTAATTCAATTAATATTAACAAAAATAAGCAATTATAAACAACAATGAATAGTAACTAATTAATTGTAAATATTACAAAAAATATTATTAATTCAATTAATAGACCCACAACCACTATTTATTTAAGCAATTTTATAGAAACATTTAATATTAATTAACTAGAAAAAAATACAACTAATAATTTTTAAAAAATTAAAAGCCCCAAAACAAATATGTATTTAACGTATCAATAGATATTTAACAAAAAATAAACAATTTCGAAATAAATAAATAAACAAGAAAAATTTAATTAAAACAAATATGTCGAAAAGATACATATTAAAAAAAATTACCCTCGACAATCGACAGTTTCAAAAAAATTACCTCTGAATTGTCTGAGCTGAATCCCCCTTCCGAGTAAGTAGCCTCGTCAGTAGACATTTGGACAAAATTTTTTGACTGTTACAAATATTTTATTGTGTTATGATTTTATCTTCCGTTTTAAGATGGAGATCTAGATAGAGAGAGAGAGAGAGAGAGAGAGAGAGAGAGAGAGAGAGAGAGAGAGAGAGAGAGAGATGATATGCTCTATAATTATAAGTAACATTTAATAAATCGAATAGTTATTTAAGCATAGTGCAATTATTAATAATAAAGTGTAACATTTTAATATACCTAAAGAAATTTAACATATGATTAATATATGCAATGAATTATAAGTAACATTTAATAAATCGAATAGTTATTTATGCATAGTACAATTGTTAATAACAAAGTGTAGCATTTTAATATATACCTAAAGAAATTTAACATGTAATTAATATATGCAGTGAATTATAAGTAACATTGATTAAATTGATTAATTATTTAAGCATAATGCAATTGTTAATAATAAAGTGTAACATTTTAATGAAGACTAAAAAATTGAACTTAATAAATAGATTGTTATATAACACTTAATATATATAAAGAATTTAACATATATTGTATTTGATAAATATTTAATAAATTGCATAAAAATTAAAGATTGAGATAATGTAAAGAATTTAACATATAATGTAATTGGTTTAAAAAGTGTAACATTTTCATATTTAAAACTACAAATAATCATTCAATTCAACGAAACTAACAAACTCAGGGGGTGAAATGAACAATTTTAAAATTGACAACTACAGGGGTTCAAAGTGCAAAAAAAAAACCTTGCTACATGCGGTTGTACTGACCGCATGTACTCTTGTACATTCGGCCAAACCAACCTCATGTACAAGAGTACATGCGGCTGGTACAACCGCATATTGCACTTTTTTTTTAGTTTTTTTTTTTTTAAAGAGAAAATCATTCAATTTAACGAAACTAACGAACTCAGGGGGTGAAATGAACAGTTTTAAAATGGACAACTACAAGGGTTTAAAGTGCAAAAAAAAAAAAAAGGTGCTACATGCGGTTGTACCAGCCGCATGTACTCTTGTACATTCGGCCAAACCAGCCTCATGTACAAGAGTACATGCGGCTGGTACAACCGCATGTTGCACAGTTTTTTTTTAAAAGAGAAAATCATTCAATTTAACGAAACTAACAAACTCAGGGGGTGAAATGAACAATTTTAAAATAGACAACTACAAGGGCTCAAAGTGCAAAAAAAAAAAAAAAACTGTGCCACATGCAGTTGTACTGACCGCATGTACTCTTGTACATTCGGCCAAACCAACCTCATGTACTCTTGTACATTCGGCCAAACCAACCTCATGTACAAGAGTACATGCGCTGGTACAACCGGATGTTGCACAAAAAATTTTTTTTTTTCTCCCTCAATATATTGTACATTTTAACACAATAATAACTAAAAAAACTATATATATTTAAAACAAAATAGGCATAAAACATACATATTCAAAGCAAATAACTAAATAAAAAATTTAATTTAATAAAAAGTATTTGAAAAACATACATTTAATGTAAAAGTATTATTATTTTTTTAATATTAATTGTACATTATAACACAGTAATAACAACAAAAAATTAATTTTTTAATCAAAATTTTACATTATAACGCAATAATAATAGCATAAAATTTATATTTTAAACAAAAATAGGCCCAAAACATATATATTCAAAGCAAATAACTAAATAACAAACTTAATTTAATACAAAGTATATGAAAAACATACTTTTAATGCAAAATTATTATTATTTTTTTAATCTAAGTTGTACATTATAACACAATAATAACAACAAAAAATTAATTTTTTAATCAAAATTGTACATTATAAAACCATAATAACAGCATAAAATTTATATTTAAAACAAAATAGGCCCAAAACATACATATTCAAAGCAAATAACTAAATTAAAAAATTAATTTAATACAAAGTATATGAAAAACATACATTTAATGCAAAATTATTATTATTTTTTTAATCTAAGTTGTACATTATAACACAATAATAACAACAAAAAATTAATTTTTTTAAAAAAAATTGTACATTATAAAACCATAATAACAGCATAAAATTTATATTTAAAACAAAATAGGCCCAAAACATACATATTCAAAGAAAATAACTAAATAACAAAATTAATTTAATACAAAGTATATGAAAAACATACATTTAATGCAAAATTATTATTATTTTTTAATCTAAGTTGTACATTATAACACAATAATAACAACGAAAAATTATTTTTTCAATCAAAATTGTACATTATAACACAAAAATAACAGCATCAAATTTATATTTAAAACAAAATAGGCCTAAAACATACATATTCAAAGCAAATAACTAAATAACAAAAATTAATTTAATACAAAGTATATGAAAAACATACCTTTAATGTAGAGAGTAATGAGAGAGTGAGAGTATTAAGAGAGAGAGAGAGAGTATTAGAGAGAGAGAGAGTATTGAGAGAGAAAGAGTATTAGAGAGAGAGAGAGTGAAAGAGAATTTGGGAGAGAGTGATCGTCAAGAGAGAGAGTTTGAGAATTTTTGTGAAATTTTTATGAAGTTAGTGTTCTTATTTATAGTAAAAATTAGGGGCAATTTAGTAATTTAGCCGGGAAAAGGGGCTATTTGTAACATTTTTAGGGGACCTAAGTGTAAATTTTTATAGGGGGTGGCTTTAAAAATTGAAAAGTCAAGGGGCTAGTAGTAAATTTTTATAGGGGGTGACTTTAAATAATAAAAATCAAGGGGATCTAAGTGTAACTTTATAGGGCGGTGGCTTTAAGAATTAACTTTATAAGGGGGGTGGCTTTAAAAATTAAAAAGTCAAGGGGCTAGTAGTAAATTTTTATAGGGGGTGGCTTTAAATAATAAAAGATCAAAGGGATCTAAGTGTAACTTTATATTATAGGGGCGTGACTTTAAAAATTAAAAATTCAAGGGGCTAGTAGTAAATTTTTATAGGGGGTGGCTTTAAATATTAAAAAATCAAGGGTCTATTTGTAATAAATTATTTCATTGGGAGCTATTTGTAAAATATACAAATTGGGGGGTCTAAATGTAATCCTAGGGGGGCAGCTGTATTTATTAAAAATTATGGGAAACACTGTAAAGTTTTTAAATCTAGGGGGGCGGCTGTAATTTTAGGTTAATTTATTATTTTTTTTAAAAAAGTCCATTTAGGTTAGTTTTTTAAAAAACAAACTGTAAAAAAGAATTGTAAATCTTTAAATTTTAGGGGGAGCAACTGTAAAATATTAGTTTACTTAAAAAAAAAAAAAAAAGATAAAAAGGGCACATTAATAATTTTAACGGGAGAGGGGGCTGGTTTAGCGCCTATAAAAGCAAGTACCCAAACTAAAACTTTGATTCTCACTGCAATAACTTTTTCTAAAACATATTCTTAGGTGTAAAGGTTCAACAATAATTTTTAAGATACAGTCAAAGGCTAAAAATAAAAAAAAAATTCCAAAAAAGTTACTCCCTCCGTTCCGGTAAATAGTCTACTATACTATTTTGAGATACTTTAAAAAATATACTTACAATTTTTATAAAACTTTTAACTTTACCCTCCACATGTATTACAAATATATTAACTTTGTTAAAATAGTTTTGTAACTATAACTAATCACAATATTATTTATATATTCCTTAATTATTATATTTTTTCAAACGTAGACTATTTGAGTAGAACAGAGGGAGTATTTACGTATAAACGTGTTCAAACCGACACCTTTAATTAAAGGATCAGTGTCCCTAAGCAAAACCGACAAAAAACCCTTCATGCAAGAAGTTGCGAACCCGTGCATCTCTATGAGAGAGGGAGAGTGGGAGGACCCATCAAGCTTGAGCTTACACGACCAAGAGTAATGTGTTTGTGGCAGTGAAGGGAATGCGGTAGGATTGAACGGAGGGTTTATTTTTCTGTGGTTGAGAGACTGGAGACAAACACAGCTAAGTGTCTTTTTGTCCAACACGCGCGGTTGTTGACATGTGGGCCAATTCACTCCCTGGTTTTGTCCGAGGGGCTACGCTACCCTGTCATCTTCC
This sequence comes from Platycodon grandiflorus, assembly GCA_016624345.1. NCBI lineage: Eukaryota > Viridiplantae > Streptophyta > Magnoliopsida > Asterales > Campanulaceae > Platycodon > Platycodon grandiflorus. The sequence continues at coordinate 34,018,011 of CM028364.1, forward strand.
TTATTAAGTTACTGTCGCTCTTTGTTGCTGCCCACCACCTATAATTGACTTCTAAAAGTCGTTCAATTTTATGTGCAAACTAAGTATGACAGTTTATCTAGGGTTAATTATACCATTAGTCCTTCGATTATGATCTTTTTCACAATTAGTCCTTTAACAGCTTTTATTCAATCTTCAATTCTTAGAGTACCAAAATTAAACACGATTAGTCCTCTTGTTGGATATCGTTAGAATTTTTCCGTTAAATCAGTCATGTGCCTAACACGTAATTTTGGTTAAGAATTTTTATAAAATTTCATGAGCAAGATATTTTGTTATACTTAAACAATTTATTCTTCTCTGTGTGTGTGTGTGTGTCTCTCTCTCTCGGTTTCTCTCCTTTCGCTCCCCACCCTACCCCACATCTTCATCCCCTTCCTACTATCTCATGACCCCCCACCCCCACCACCACCTCCACATCCTTGTCTTCCACCTCATTCTCCCTCTTCCCCAACATCTTCATCCCCTTTTACTATCAGGAACCACCACCTGCACAATCTCCGACGAATCTCTCTCCCGAGGCTTCACTACCCGTGCCGTTTTTCTCTTTGCCGCACACGACGGTGATGCAATTTCTTCCTTTGCCGAACCTGACAAGCTCAACTTGCCCGAAATGTAATAACCTAAGTTCTTTAAATGTTTATTATGTTTATTTGATTGCATTATTACCATGATTTCATGTGTTTAGTATACTTGACTTGTGATTTAATCATTCATACTTGTATAGCATAATATTCTAGCCTTATTACATGTGAACTTGGATGAGTTTTGATGTATTTTAAAACTTGTTAAAGGTTAGGATTATGTTAGGATGGCTTAGGAACAGTTTGAAAACAATTTTGAACATTTTTGAACTCCCAGGTCGCGCTCTAACGCACCCCAGGCGCGCTCTAGCGCGCAAAAACTAGTAGTTTTGCAAAAATTAGAGAAAAAGTTCATGACCTGGCGCGCCCTAGCGCGACCGTACGGACAGTTTTGGGCAGATTTTGTAATTTTTAATTTTTTACCATTTAACCATGGTTGACCCAACTTAAAACGTACCAAAAACCCTTGACCAGCCTGATTCTCTCCCTAAACCTCTAAGAAGACCTCAAACACTCTTATACTTCATCCATTTCCTCCATTAAAGCTTAGAGAGTGTGGGTGAGGAGATATTGTGAGATTGGTGTGTGTGATTCTTGTTCTCTCAATCCAACCACTTGATTTTCAATCCAAGACCACTATTGAGTTGCTAAAGACTAGGAGATCATTATACAAGGCTTTGATTTCATCTTTGGTTGGATTAACTGTCCATTCCAAGTAAGTTACTAAACCCCTTATGTATGCTTAAGAATTGCTAAATCATTGTCATCAATTGTACATGCATGACTTGTATACTTGGTATTTTCATGTTTAAATAATATGTTGAGAAGTATAACATGTTCATGTGCTAAATGTTGGGTTTGGATGATGTTGCATGTTGAGATTAAGTGCTCAACCATGAAATTGAACTAAAGAACAAGTTATAGTTTAAATGAAAAATTTTACATATAGCAATTATACCCAAATTTTGAGAAGTGTAGTAAGGACTCTAAGAAGTTGATTTTATGTAAGAGTAATAATTACCGAACAACATGTTAAATTCTTATGAAATTTAGAGTTCGTTTGATTTGGGTTTTGGTCCTACGAATAATTGATACTGGTAAATTAGAGACTTGTAATTTAGCTCTAAAGTGGTTGTTTTAGGTTTTTAAACAATAGGTTTGATGAGAATTTTTGGTAGAATAATATAATCTACTTGACATTTATCAAGTTCACTACTTTTGAACTTGATAGTTATTTGCATAAGATGAGTATTATACCAATTTGTGCATTGCATTGAGTCCAGCTGACATTGTTGTCTAATCAATGTGGGACTGTCATACCCCAATTCAAGCTACTACACATAGCCTAAATTCAGGCATGACTCGGCTTAACATAATCGAAATAACCACCTGATAACAATATATAACAGCAGAAATAAAAACATGGCGACAAGCCATTAAACCTCATAAACTGAAAATATATAACTGAGTTTACATAACTCATCCAATTGGTATACAAACCAATATAGAAGGCATCCAGCCTTTATATACAGTACAATAGAAATAGTGTTTGAAACCTAGACAGTATAACAAGCCACTGCCACTGTCTAACATATACACAAAATAAAGTCTACCCCAAAATAAATCAACCACCTTCTAATCTCGCGACGAGTTGCACAGCCTCACGCACGTGAACCCTTCACCTCGCTCCGATCTAAGGAAAAATAATAATGAAAGGGTGAGTCACCTATGACCCAGTAAGATTTCACTAAACTTATGAATGTTATGCATGTATGAAGTAGTAATAGAATGCCAACACATAACAATATGTAACCAGCATAAGAAATAACCAACTAAGTCACATTACCAACGCAAGAAGGATCACGACTGCCAACTGTCTCATACCAGTTGGAAATAATGACCAACCTACAAAGTAATGAGCTAACAACATTTCATATCACGTATTAAATAAGTAGTAATATCACGAGATGACATATATCATGATATAGAAGTCGAGGTACACCTCCGACTAACCAGCTCCCCTTATAACCCCATTCGATTTTGCAGTTCATATCAATCACTATAGGTCAAGTAATTCGTATTTCATATATTCTGCGAAATAAGTCAACATGTCCCAATCCCCTGCAACCTTGGCAACCATGCGACAACACCACTCTTATCCAATAATCTACGTGGTGTTAAACCATATTTTGGCTGAAATAGGGAGGCAGGCCGGATTAAGGTCGCCACAACCCGACTATCCTGTACTCTGCCCCATGACAATCGGTAGTCAACCAAAACTACCTGAAAGTTAGTATTCGAATGTGCACATTCGATTAGCCAAATTCACGTTGACACTTTATTCCATATTCGTTTACAATTTCGGTATTTCGTTTATTCTCCAAGGATCAATTCGTGTTATATATTCATGAATCAACATAATGAACATTTTAACCATCTCAAACTATTCGATATCACATCAAAAACATATAATCACAGCCATGTTACATACTTTGTGTAGGTCAATTTCTTGTCGATTTCACAATTCCAAGTATATACATGATTAACAGCACTTTCAAGGCTCAAATATCAACTAATACACCTTATGAACATATACCCATAATCATATCAGCCTAATAAACATCATAGCATGGCTGAAAAATCACAATTTTAATATAGTAACATCACAACATCGATTATAACCGAAATTAACCGAATAAAAACCAAACATGAACAAGCTAGAGATCCCTTACCCAATTAGAGAGTTAAACCCTTGATTATCCCTTGAATTTCAGTGCTGAAGCCAGCCAGTGGTGACGGGGTGTGGTGGTAGTGGTGGTGGGGTTGGAGTGGCCACGGTGGTAGTGGTGGTTATCGGTAGTTGTTGCGCCAGTAGTGGTAGTGGGTGCTTGAGGGTGTTGACGGTAGTGGTGGTGGTGGTTGTGGGCGGAGGTTGACTCCGGTGGTGATGGTGGGCGCCGAGGTTGCAACCGTGGCTTGCCACGGTGCACGTCGTGGCATGCCACCGTGCACGTCATGGCATGCCAAGTGCATGTCGTGGCATGCCAAGGTGCACGTCATGCAATGCTTACGTGCACGTCGTGGAATGCCAACGTGCACGTCGTGGCATGCCGATGTGCACACTAGTGCATGACAAGCAGTGTGCGTAAAGCTTCGTCGACCACCGCCATCGCCGACAACAACCTCTGACAGACAACGTCACAACCACCGTCGACAACCTCCGACGGTCACCACCACCTTTGGCGATAATCTCCGACGATCACCGCCACCTTTTGTGACAACCTCCGATGGCCAGCACCACCTCCAAAAAGAAACCCCAAAGCCCACCACCACTGCTGACAAAATCCTCTTGCACTGACCAATAATGTCAGTGGCAACCACTACCACCGTGCATGAAGATAGAGAGCTTTGAAATGTCAATTTTTATTTTTAAGAAATCTAATCTTGAAATCATACTCCATTCCTAGATCATTAATAAAGAAAAAATTAGCACTTTGAATCGTTTCGATCGGGTGAAAAAGTGAAGAATTATGCCCAAAAAACCATCAGGGAAGCGAATAAAATGGCAATGTCGAGTCGCCACCCTGACGAATTTTTAAGCATAATTTCTAGCTCGTTCACCCGATTAAAATGATTTCAAATGGTATCAATTTCTTTTTAGATGATCTACGTGTAAAATTAATTTCAAATACAAATCTACGTAAAGTATATGTACGCAAATAGTAGGGACAAATTTATAAATACACTTATAGTACATGTATATTATACATGATGAAAAATAATATTTATTTTTAAAAAAACCATTAATATCACTTATGTATTTGATGAAAATCATTAATTTATTTATAATCTATGGTGGTGGCTGTGAATGGTTGTCGCCAGTGGTGGTAGTAGGGGCCAAAGGTTGTGTACATTGGCAGTGGTGTGGTCGCTGGAAGTTATCGATGACTGTGGTAGTTGGAGTTGTGGACGGCAGTGGTTCTAGTGAGCGCCGGAGGTTGTCATCAGCGGTGGTGCTAAGCGTTGGAGGTTGTCGACGATGGTGGTGGTAGTGATGATGGGGGTGTGGTGGTGGTGGTGGGGGGGAGGGGCGATGGTGGTAGTGGTGGTTATCGCTAGTGGTTGTCGCCAGTGTTGGTGGTTGGCACTTAAGGTGTTGATGGTGGTGGTTGTGGACGGAAGCTGACTCCGGTGGTGATGGTGGGCGCCGAGGTTGCAACCGTGGCATGACACCGTGCACGTTGTAGCATGACACTGTGCACGTCGTGGCTTTCTACCATGCACGTCGTGGCATGCCACCGTGCACATCATGGCATGCCAACGTGCACGTCGTGGCATGCCAACGTCTACGTCGTGGCATGCCGACGTGCACTCGGTGGTATACCGACCTACACGCTATGTCATGCTGTCGTGCACGCCAATGCACAACAAGCGGTGCCCGGCAAGCTCCGGTGACCACCGCCACCACCGGCAACAACCTCCGACAAACACCTTCACCGCCACCATCGACAACCTCCAGCGGTCACTACCACCCTTGGTGACAACCTCCGGCGGACACCTCCACCTTTGGCGAAAACCTCCGGCGGCCACCGCCACCTCCAAAAACAAACTTCGACGCCCACCACCACTACCAGCGAAAACCTCCTGCGCGGAGCACTAATGTCAGTGGCAATCACCACCACCACCATCCATAAACAAAGAGAGGCTAGAAATGTAAATGTTTTTTTTTTAAGAAATCTAATCTTGAAATCATACTCCATTCATAGATCATTATAAAAGAAAACATTAGCACTTTGAATCGTTTCGATAGGGTGAATAAGTGATGAATTATGCCAAAAAAGCCGTTAGGGTAACAAATAAAATGGCACAGTAGAGTTGCTACCCTTACTGTTTTTTTAAACATAATTTCTAGCTCGTTCACCCGATCGGAATGATTCAAAATGCAATGGATTTCTTTTTAGATGATCTACGTGTAAAATATAATTTTAAATAGAAATCACGTACAGTATATGTATGCATATTGTAGGAACACATTTGTAAATATATAGTACACGTATAATATACATGCTGAAAATAATTTTTTTTTTTAAAAAAAACCATTAATATCACTTATGTATTTGATGAACATTATTAATTTATTTGTAATCGGGGGTGGTGGCCACGAGTGGTTGTCGCCAGCGGTGGTAGTGGGCGCCAAATGTGTGTATAGTGGTGGGGGTGTGGTCACTGGAGGTTGTCGATGACTGTGGTGGTTAGAGTTGTGGACGGTAGGGTTGTGGTGAGCACCGGAGGTTGTCATCGGAGGTGGTTCTAATAGTTGGAGGTTGTTGACGATGGTAGTGGTGATGGTGGTGGTGACGGAGGTGTGGTGGGGGGGAGGGGCCACGGTGGTGGTGGTGGTTATCGCTAGTTGTTGTTGCCAGTGGTGGTGGTGGACGCTTGAGGGTGTTGACGGTGGTGGTGGTGATGGTTGTGGGCGGAGGTTGACTCCGGTGGTGATAGTGGGCGCAGTGGTTGCAATTGTGGCATGCCACCATGCACGTTGTGGCAAGCCGACGTACAAGCGGTGCGCAAAAAGTTTCGTTGACCACCGCCGCCACCGGCAACAACCTCCGGCGGACACCTTCACCGCCACTGCCGATAACCTCCGATGGTCACCACCACCTTTGGCGACAACCTCTGGTGGTCACCGCCACCTTTTGCGACAACCTCCGGCGGCCACCACCACCTCCAAAAACAAACTCTGACGCCCACCACCACTACCAGCGAAAACCTCCTACGCCGACCACTAATTTAGTGGCAACCACCACCACCACTACCTCCGTGCATGAACATAGAGAGCTTTGAAATGTCAATTTTTTTAAGAAATCTAATCCTGAAATCATACTCCATTCATAGATCATTAAAAATAATATATTAGCACTTTGAATCGTTTCGATCGGGTGAATAAGCGAAGAATTATGCCTAAAAAACCGTCAAGGAAGCGAATAAAATGGCACTGTCAAGTCGCTACCATGACTGTTTTTTAAGCATAATTTCTAGCTCGTTCACCGGATCGAAATGATTTCAAATGCTATGGATTTCTTTTTAGATGACCCACGTGAAAAATATAATTTCAAATACAAATCTACGTACAGTATATGTATGCATATAGTAGGCACACATTTGTAAATACGCTTATAGTACATGTATAATATACATGCTGAAAAATAATTTTTTTAAAAAAAAAGAAATCGTTAATATTTCTTATGTATTTGATGAACATCATTAATTTAGTAGTAATCGGTGGTGGTGGCCACAAGTGGTTGTCGTCAGCGGTGGTTGTGGGCGCCAAAGGTTGTGTACGGTTGTGGTGGTGTGGTCGCTGGAGGTTGTCGATGACTGTGGTGGTTGGAGTTGGGGACGGTAGTGGTTGTGGTGCGAGCTGGAGGTTGTCAACGATATTGGTGGTGGTGGTGATGGGGGTGTGGTGGTTTTGGTGGTGCGGGGGAGGGGTAATGATTATTGTGGTGGTTATTGCTAGTGGTTGCCGCCAGTGGAGGTGGTGGGAGCTTGAGGGTGTTAATGGTGGTGGTGGTGGTGGTTGTGGTTAGAGGTTGACTCCAGTGGTGATGGTGGGCACCGAGTTTGCAACCGTGGCTTGCCACCGTGCACGTCGTGGCATGCCACCATGCATGTCGTGGCATGCGAAGTACATCTCGTGGTATGCCAAGGCGCACGTTGTGGCATGCCAACGTGCACATCATTGCATTCCTGCTAGAGCTGGCAATGGGCTTGGCCGGGCCAGCCCAACCCCAGCCCATCGGGCCAACATATAAAATTGGGCCGGGTCGAGCCAGCCCAAAATTTGCATCGGGCCTCAAACCTCTAGCCTAGCCCAGCCCACTTTTGGGCCGTCGGGCTTTCGAGCCATCGGGCCAAATCAGCCCAAATTTGTACCAAAAATATTTTCTACAAAATTTACAAGTTATCACATAAAAAAAATTTCAAAATTCATTACAAGTCTACAATTTATCAAATAAAATCTACAAATAATAAGTCTCACCTTGATAGATTAAAATACAACTACATAAATTTTTTGTAGACAGGAGAAATGCAAAATACATTAAAACACAAGTCTACAATTGTTTGGACGTTTGGTGTTTGCACTTCACAGGCTCGCAACAGATAACCATATTAGATATGACGGTATATAAGTAATGAATTAGTGAATGTGGTTGACTGGTTGTGGGTTTGTATGTATAGGCGTACAGCCTGTATCGGGCTGGGCTGGGTTAATAAAAGTGTATCAAAATGGTTTAGAAAAAAAGTTTGAAAAGACTTAAAGCAGCGAAAAATTTGAATTGAAAATGATTTAAATCTCCACTAAAAGACTTAAAGCAACGAATATGGTTTGAAAAGAGTGAATTGAAAAGTTAATAAAAGTGTATCGGGCTAGGCTGGGTTGGCCCGAAAAATTTGGGCTTTTTTAGCCTGACCCCAATTAGCCCACGGGCCTATTGGGCCGGGCCAAAAAAGACCAAAATTTTTTGAGCCTTCTAAATTGAAGCCCAAGCCCCTCATAATATCGGGTTGGCTGGGCCGGCTGTTAGGAATATGCCTGTAAATCAGCTGATATATATGTATGCATATTCCAACATAGTGATTTGCTTGTTCTCATTACAACGTATGTTTCACAAGTGGCTAAAAGGGCTGTGTACCGGTTAGTGTGGCAGCTTATTGAAACAATGCATAGGTCATTAGACTAGGAAGTCTCTGTACATATCCGAGTCTCTGTCCTACCAAAGTGATGACAACTCTCATATGGATTAGCTCTTCATGCGCCAATAGACATGCTCATCGGCAAAGTCTCATCAGCAGTTCCACATCGGCAGATCTCAATATCGGCCAAGATCTTCATCAGAACAAACTGCAGAGAAGCTGATTATTCAGCAGACATTCCTTTCAGCCATGTCTCATTAGCAACCTCTACATCAACAGCTTTACAATCGGCAGATCCCAATATCAGCAAAGACCTTCATCAGAACAACTGCAGAGAAGCTAATTATGCAAGAGGAACATCGGTCGTTACTCATAACGCTACAAGTCAAAATAGATCCCTTACAAGATCTTTTTTGTCAAGCTCAAGATACGCATCGATGGCTGCGCCTTCACTATTACTCAGAAGACATTTCCTCTTTTGCGTACTGGTCTCAGTCTCCAAGGCTTCATCCTATAAAAGGCCAAACACAGTGCGCAACTTGTAACGCCCGCACTACTTGCATCATTCGCATTCATTCTATGTTTACGTCTCTTACATTTACGTCGTCATTTCATGTGCAAATATCATTCAAATGTACTTGGAATTGAGTTTGTTGTACACTTTTCAAGTGTATGGATATGTGTTAGAAGATTCATTGTCATTTCATTTGATTTGGTATGTTACTTGTTTAGTTTGGTTTTGGGACTTTTTGGAGACCTTTGCTTAGTGTTTTGACTTCACTTAAGTGTTAGAACCATCATGGGACTATTGGAAATCATTTTGGGGCTTTTCTTGAGCACATTTCGTGAATTTGGGTGCACTGGAGCAAGGGCGAGCGCTCAAGAGGCAGAAACTTGAACTTGTGAAATCTAGGGAGAGAGCGAGTGCCTAGGCGGGGGCCTAGGCGGCCTCGCCATGGCCAGATTGCCCAAACTCTGTTTTCTTGACTTTTTAAAGCTGGACCATTTCTCCCCTTGACCAAACTTAAACGTACCTAGGCCATTGACCAGCTTATTTTCACACCTAAAAACACCAAGGAGACCCACACAAACACCATTTCTCTCCTTAGTTCATCCATGGTGTTTTGAGAGTTAGTGTGAGAGATACAAGGTAAGATTAGTGTGTGTGTGACTTGTCCTCTCAATCTAGCCATTGATTCTTCCATACAAGACCACCAAGGTGTTGCTAAATACTAGGAGACTTCATTACAAAGCCTTGATTGTGAATATGTTAGCTTGATTGTCTTCTTTGAAGGTAAGTAACTATAATGTTTTGTATGTTTATGAGTTGAATTGGAATAATAAAACATATAGGATGTGTAATTGTTCATCTTTGTGTAATTTCTTGAAAGAAATAAGTAATTGACCATTCCAAATGATATTATGTTAGTTCTTAATCAATGGCTATGTGTAGTGGTTGTCATGAGACTTGGTGAAGGGTTAGTAACATGTTAGAAAGTGAAACACATGAATTTTAAGTTAGTTGCAGTCCCTGTTTTGGGCTATTTTCGTGAAAATTTTGGTACTAATCTACTATTGGGAATTTGCTGAATTTTGGATATGTTGTTCTCATGTATGTTAGTTAGTTCTCTGTAAATTTTCATGAATTTTAGAGGTCGGGAAGTACCTCGTTTAGGTTGTGTTTTATTGCTGCGCCGAGTAAACTGTTGCTGAAAATTCTGGGTATTAGTTCCAACTTTAAGTGACTGTTTCTTGATGATTATAAGTCCAAATGAGGTAATTCAAAGTGGTAAATTATAGTTCCAGATGTCTAGTTTCTAAATATGGAATAATTGTAATATTTGGATTTTTGTGGAATATTTGATGAATTTAACGGTACTGTTGCGCGATGCTGGAGAAATCATATTGTGTTAATAAACTTTGTATAATAGCAACTCGTTGATATTTTTGTCGTTAGTTTACTTGCTATGAATTTGTGAGGTTGTTTTGGGTTATATATATTACCGAATAATGGTGTTGAGGATAGAATAGTTAATTAGGAATGATACTATAGTTCGTCCCAATGTTTCAAAAATGGGTAATGACTCTAGCTGAGTCGACATGAGATGGTATATTTTCATTGGACACTATACGAGCTATATTCTAGTTGTGACTGACTCTTGCGGAGTCGTATAGGACGTAATAAACAAACGTCGAATCTTGTAGTTAATTTATTAATGTGTAGAATTGACTCTATGAAGTTGATTAATGAGTAGTATAATTCACTACGGGTTGTTATTTAGTCTCCTACGATATTGGATGACATATTGTGAAAGTGCTTATTCGTAAGAACTTGACTTTAGTTAATTCAATCATACATGAGATGACATACCGTGATTATCGTTCCAATTCGGACGAAGTGACTTGTAATGACTTGTGATATATATATATAATACACGACGATAGTGTTATGTGATGGTTTATCCTATACACGAGATAAAGTGTATTGATTTATTATAGGATACGGTAGAGATCCTAAGTTGAGTTGTACAATAGGCCTACTATGCCTATTGTCTTGTTTTAGTTATATGTTCAGTGATTATGGACATTGTGTGATTGTTCTAGTATGTGATAGGACAATCATCCTACTTTGATGATTGATTGTGTGTTTAATGTTTACTAGCACACTTTGTTGATTTGTTGTTGTAGGCTTATTACGACCTACTTGAAACATTCGTATTGTTATTGAATGTGGTTGTTGTGGTATGCTCCCTACTTTGGAGTATGACCGTTTATTTTAAATGTCGAGTAAATATTCTACTTGTGCATTTAGTTTAAGTCCATGGCATGTTTATTAGAGAGGGGTGTATTGACGCTCGATTATTACAAGAGCAGGGGCTACGTAATAGTCGAAGGCCAATACATTGGGTTCTCGCCCCCTACCGTTGGCCGCGGTAGGGGAATAGCGCCAAGTGTTTGTAGGCAAAAACCGCAACGTTGGTAAGCTATTGTGCCGGGGTGACCTTTCCGGGTTGTAGGGACCGGTGGCACCAGTTTATTGTGAATTTCAAATAAAATGGTTCACAGATTCTTTGTTATGAGATCTTGGTTTTGTTATGGTTCGAGCACGTCAACAACGGCTTCGAATTCTTGAATTGGTTTATTGATCGGGCACGATTGATTGGTTGGTTGGAACTATTGGTTTGGTCGGAGGTGTACCTCGACGCCGTATCACTTTAAATGTGTTTACTTACCGCTCTTATATGTTTCCTATATAAGCGAATGTTGGTCATGATTTCCAACTGGCATGGGACGGTTGGCGATCATTGAGCCTCTCGTTAGTATATGATTGGTTGCCTTTATGTGCTCCTACATGTTTACTTTCCTGTTATATTGTTGTGCATAATGCCATGCCATATAGTCACATGTAGTAACTTGTCGATTAATGGTTAAGTTAAAATTATTACCAAGATTAGTGCACTTAGAGTCTTGGTTTACTGTTGCATTCATACTCCTAGCACCCAATACATTATAGTATCTTACGGAGTCTTTTAGACTCACCCAACAACCTCCTCAGTTTGCAGGTTAAGTTCCAGCGCAGCGAGTCTTGAAGCTTGGAGTTAACAAGATGTTTTTGTATTGTCATTTTCTTCTTATTTCTTGTATTGTGAGATCGTGAGGTTCACTAAGTTATGTAAACTTAGTATATGGGTAGAAATAGTTGTATTCTTTAGATTTGTATTTTGGTACCGACTTGTGTGGTCGTGCCGGTTGTTGTACTCTATTATTTTGGGTTTCTGACTCGTGGTATTTTAGTATTATTATTTCTCCGGCTCGTGTATTTAGCCGTCGAGGTTTTTCTTGTTGGGTTTATCTTTAGTGTTGTTCTCCGGCGTATGTTTTGGCCGTTGAGGTTTATTTAGCTGTAGTTGTTGTATGAGTTTTTTGAAACTCACATTTTAACTTATATTCCGCTGCATAGTTTTAGTTTTGAGCTTTTGTGGCTCACTCTTTTCGGTTGTTCTTGCTAGTTTGGCGCACCGAGTTGGGGTTCAACATCGAACCACGGACTCGGGTCATCACACAACTATTCAGGCAATGCATGATATGTCCAAATCTGTCAGCCTGACACACGGGTCAACTTCAAGACAAAAGCTTAAACAGAAGGTCCTTGCCCAACAGATTCAACAATGCACTATGATGCATTAAATTGTTCAGATTTCCAACGAGCAGATTTTCAAAGCTCCAACGACTAAATCATCTTCTCCAGCCTATATAAGAAAACTCTCATTCTCATCTCCAAACATGCTAAAGAGAGAACCTGAACTTGTACAATACCAGTAAGAGGTTGTGGTATTCATTCTTGAAACCACATAGGAGTGAGATAAACACAAGTGTAAGAACAAACACTTTGTGTAAGAGAGATAAACAGAAATTTCAAAGGCTGAGAAGTCGTGCTTGATCAAAAACTCTGTTTTTGATTTGAGTTCTTTTTTCCTTCGAAAGACTCAGTCTCTTCAGTTGCTACACTTCAAATCTTCAGCAAGAGACCAAGCATTCAGAGATTCGTTGAAGACAGTTCAAGCTTGAAGATGTCCGATGAAGAGCCAGTACTTAATAATCCACATTGCATTCATATCGGCAGACTTATACTACATTATAACTGTTGTCGATTGTGCAATAAATTGTCATCACATTTGGCCGAGTGCTCAGCACTCAGTTGTTCAAATACCAGCTAATTGAACAATGCCTAATATTATCTTCTCACAACAAATCTATCGAGTTGAAACTACAGGAAGATTCCTCAATTAATTTTGAGTACATCTTCCAATGTATTTTCGATAGATTTGATTTTGCTTTCTTAATCTCTCCTTTTTCTTTCCTAAGGAGATTGCTAGGTTAGAGAGTCTAGGTTGATGTACTAAGCATGTTGGTCTTTGAGCAAACCTCTGCTGAATTTTAATATAAATTATATTTTGATACATTCAGCCTTTTACTTCTCTTTCCTGTAAAATTTGATATATCTTGTGCAATCTGGTTGTGGAAAGTAATTGATGCATCTAATACAAGATTTTAGTTAACTGTTATGATAGACTTGTACACATTTACTTACAGTTACTTCAATCTTGTTTGTTATACTTAAGCTGCTTATTCTTCCGCTGCTCAAACTCTTGTCTATCAGCCAAGTATAACAACATCTTCCTATTACCTGTTCTTTAAAACTGCCGATCCACATCGTCCGATATAACAGCATCGGCTGAGTTGCTAGAACTAGGAAGATGACCTATTCTTGTTAGTTATTTCATCCATGTTTTCCAACATTCAAATTAAAATAGGATGAAATTTTTAACAATACGTAGTATAGGCTATTCACCCCCCCTAGCCTATCCTCTCAGCACATCACCATGGACCTAACAATTGGTATCAGAGCCAGTACTCTGAGAATTTCATTCCAAGCTTAACAACCTGAGAGTTTAGATCCAGTTGCTCAGATTAGACGCATAGTCAAAAAGAGTCTTTTTCAAATTCCTTATTTCCATAAACCTTTTTGACTGAGAGACCTTGAAGCCATTTTTGAAAACACCTTTTCAAATCAAAATCAATTTTGTTTTCCAAAACGTGTGAGAAAGAACATTGTGATGATTATGTGATTACTATAAGAAAATCTTTCGTATATCAGAAATATATTGATATTATGAAGAGAAGTACTATAGTTAAATAGAGATTGACTTGCTAAGGATTACATATTTACTTCAAAAATTGTCCATTTTCAAAACTCATAATATATCCTATGGCAAATATGTCAACTTCATACGTGATGGATGAATTACTCAGATTCACTTCTAAAATTTGCTATCTTGATATAAGGCTAACGATTGTCTCAATCTAACACCTTTTCGAGAAAACTTCTTATGAAAGATTAAAGCAAATGAAATAAGAAGAGTTTCAAAGGTAATTCAAGGGAAATCAAATTTATGTCATCTCCAAAATCACTGTGATTATTAGCTCTTGGTCTAAGGACATCAATGATGAAATTGTTCTTCTTCAACTGAAAGCTTCTGCCTAAAAGATACACTCAATGAACTTCAGCTCAACATCAGAACAAGTTCCTCAACTTCTATGAGCAGATTCGTTCAAAAGAGTATAGTGAGAAAGTAACTCCATCTATTGACTTCTTGATATCCTGAGTTATACTTATAAGCTATAGGCTAAGTAATAACTTGAATCCTGTGCTTATTAAATCTCACTTGTATTATTGAATTTCTGGAGCTATTTTTAGCTCATAAATGTTGCTAATAATTTCACTATGAGTACTTAAGGCAGGAACTCATACGAAAGAAAGGTCAAACATGCAACATTACTCTCCAGCGTCAGACATCAACTTGACTGCTGATTCATGAAGGATTGCTAACCACTCAAATCATCTATGCCCTTCACTCACTCAAGGTCAAATCAATACCTTCTGGACCTCAGTGCCACTATGAGAGAAATCCACTGATGAATCCAAAGTATTGATAAAGACCACCTCTCCCGCATGCACAAAATAGGTCAGCTACTGGCTTATTAATGGCCTGTATTCATGTCTGCTGAATTGATTCGTTAATAGAAATTATCAGACATGCTGCATAAAATCTTGTCATACTGTGATTATATTGATATATCTGTATGCTCGTATGATTTGCTTTATGCAAACAGTTTTCAAAAACTTATCAGCACTTTTCATATCAGCTGATCTAAAACATTTTTGAAAACTGTAGTTGGCTGAATTTCAATATCTGCCAACTCGCACTTCATAAGTTCAGTTATATGTGCTGACTTATAGAAGTAAAAACCTTTAAATGACTCATTCTCTCTCAAGTCTATTAAAGGTGGAGGCACACTTTACGAAGACTGACTACTTCGATTAAAGTTAAGTCTGTTCTCAAAACTTTGGAAAATGACAAAAGCTTTCGCTTTCAAAATCTTTTCCAAGAATCTTGAGAAAATCTAGACATCACAGCCTATCCCTGCAAAGGCGTGTTTTAAAGGACAATTCTATAGTAAATCTCCATTATTGAAAGTCCTTCAGTCTAACCTCCGTGAGTATAAGTAGAGCTCCTTCCTCATCCAAACTCTACTATGAAGAAACTCACAAACTGCTTACTGATTACACTAGATACAAAACATTGATTCAAAATCCTCCCAAAATGTTACTAAGTTCAAATCCTAGAAATCGATCAAGTCAACACTTCAACAACTTGGTATGACTCCTTCATATTCATTCATTCAAAGTTGTTCTGATTTTATTTCTGTTACTCTTAATGAGTTGATCTAAAATTCTCAAAGATGTATTCTGAAAATCAAAACTATTCATAACTGTGAAAACTATTTTTAACATTTTTCTAAAACACAGTTATAAAATCTGAGAGAAATTTTATTAACTCATTTGTACCAGAAATCATTAATTATAGATTATCAATCTTGCCTTGAAACTAATTGATAAAAGAATCTTCTTTTGTCTTGTCCGATAATCCTGAAAGTTTGTTGGCAAAAGATGAATTATATGCTGCAAACCTTTGATTATCAGAACACTTAAGAATGTCTTCAATCAATTATATCAAAAGATAAGATAGAAAGTTATTAATCAATGCTAGCAAAAGTGATTTCACTTCACTTCTAACTTTTAGTTATTAAACTTATTGATATTCTAAAATGTTTTCAGATGAATCACTATAAAAATCAATTAGCATATACCTGTCCGACCATCATAACTCTGCTTGTATACATGGACATCACAGAAAAGATCACAGAAAAGAGTTATCAAATGTTTGGAAAGCATTTGATAAATCGTTGTGTGCAACAACTCTTCTGGTTATATGTGAGTATACCGGCCATCACCCCAAAGATGACTGATGCAGATAATTCAGCTCGATTAGATTAGGTAGCTAATAAGGTGTTGATGAGGATGACGAACTGCTAACCACCGCCATCCATCCCTGAGGGGATTCATGGCTAAAGCAGTAAATCCTTGATGGCTATCACCCTACGGTAACTTCAAAATGACCTGTAGGCGTGCACGTGTTCTTCCTCCCCGCAGAGCTAGAGGAGATCAAAAACGGACACAGCCATCTTGATCCATTCCGAAATCCTTGACTGATGATCTCTCATTATGTTCTTAGGACTAGGATATCTTGGATACAACTTTGTAACAAATTTTCTATTCAAAATTGAATCATTATGTATCTTTATCCTGTAATCTGCAGTATAGTCAAAATTCCAGTTGTATTGTTCTTGTAATCAGCTGATCCCCACTATGTATTGTTCAAAAACTATTTGGATTATTGAATACAAGTCCTGCAACTTTTCGTCATGACTATCTACTTGTTTGAATTCCTCTGATAGCATGAACTAATGTGTATTAACTGTGTTGATCTACATATCATTCTTCTTCATAATAGTGTTTACATTCCTCTGATAGTTGAAGAAATTGACCTCGATGGACCGATCACACAATTCTTACACAAACTCTACTGAAACCCCATCAGCAAACCAGTCCTATAAAATCGGCTATATTGAGTTTTGGTCTATTACTGAAAAGTTAAACTCTTTACTTTAAACACTCTGATAATTGCCTTTTTGAATTAGGACATCTCATTATGGTCCAATTCAAGATCTACCGAACACTCTAGCTGTTCAACATAGGTAGACTGCAGTTGCTTAAAGGATGACCTTTTATGTCTACATCTTACCTTTAAGTTACTGCAAATCTATTACTAAATCTCTGATTCCTCTATCCTACATGCAAGATTACTAGTAAATCTACTTTGAACCAAGTTGTCTGCTATGTCAACTTAAAGACTGCTGTAAGCATTTGAATTCATAAAGGATTTATCTCATCAAGTATATGGAAATACTTTCATTATTCAAACACAAAAATCCCAACTTTTTAACTTCTAAAAATCAAAGGCTTACGCTTCCTTTCAAAATAGCTCAACAGTAATTTGCGTTCTCAGTTACGACAACTATCAAATCTAGTATGACCTTTGAGATTAGTAATGAAAAGGCAAGGTTAGAAGTTTCTCATGATGATATATCATCTTGGCTAACAACTAATCAGCAAACAGACTGAATTCAATACACTCTGTTATACTTTATCACATGCTTAACTTTCAAAAGGACTGATAAACATTTTTGGTAAATTGACCTATCTCAGAAAATAGCTAGAGATCATAGGATTCTTAGGAAGACTGTTGTTCCCAAAAACTAGTTCTTCCTCAGGAGTGAATGGCTGATATAACTACTGCTGTATATATTTTATGCCTCACTCTCATCTACAGGTTAGTATGAAAATAATCTTTAGTAAACCCCTTTTCTTGCTAAGGATTGATACGACCTGTTGCATAGAAGAAGCTCGGACATCATTTCAGGTACACTTTCAATATATCACTTGTCTGACTTCTCCTTTCAAAAAGGCTCTAAGAAGTGTTCTTATAAATTTATATTATTAGTAGATCTTTGCTTATCATACATTTTATCATCTGCTGAAACACTTCACTAAATCAATTAGGATATTGACTCTATAACTTAACAAACTCTTCAAATATCCCCAAACAACAGTCAATTCTATTTCAAAGAAAAACACCAGACAACCCTCTTATCAGCAGTTCTTACCTCAGCAGATAGCCTACACTAACTGCTGATAAAATTTCAAATCCTTGAAATAATGAAATCCTAACCAATTCTTCATATATAAGATTTCTATGGGTATAAAGATTTAACTTAAACTTAAATACATATTGTTTGTCAGTTAACACTCTAAATCCAATCCACTGCTGTTTAAATGTCTTTCTTAACAATTTATAACTTTCTAATATTCTTTCTAATAATTGGTGTCAGCTAGTATCAAACAAATCTTCATGAAAAATTACACCACTCCTAAACAGCTGATATCTCAAGACAGAATATTTAAACTCAACAGTTATACCCAGTCATGTCTCAGTATAGGCAAATAAATTAATTTGATTAAATGTGAATTTAAACCTCTCGTTTAAAAGTAAAATATTTATACATTACCCCTAGACTGCCTATATCATAGCTATAACTACTCTCTGCATGATGACATAACCCTAAATCAGAACATCATTACTGTGTCATTAAATGCATTTTCACTCTTAAGCCTCCAAAACGTCCTATCAAATTCCTCTAACCAAGAAACCTCTTCATCTTCTCAAAACTTCGAAAGACGTACAAATAATAACCTACCGTCAAACCTCCCTTAATATATTCCTTATTTCTTCAGCATTTCTTCATCTTCCTTCCCAACTTTTCCTTACCATTACAGAATAAATCAATCTATATCATGTGTTCACAAAATCTGCTCAATTCAGACCATCGACCCATCTCCTATAATGAAATGCGACAACGAATAATGGTTTTCCTAGCTACTCCTCAACCAGTGATCCGCCGACCTCGCCAAATCAGTCGACGAGTAAGAAATCGCCTGCGAGATCCAAGGAACAATGTGTCAAACTTCATTCCCTGGATTCCTTCAACAAATCTTGTCTCAACTACTGCAACCAACACTCTCCCTGCTCCCAACTCCTCAAACATTCCACTTGAACCATCTCAGACTCAAGAAGAGCATCAATCTGCAAATGACAACTCTACACTTAGCCCAGCGGTCAATGTTCCCTCTGACTAGAAATGAAGACCTTCATCCTCTACTCTACTTTAATAGAATGTCTAACTAGGTTTCTGTTTTGATAAAGAATTTTCTTTTATGTTATGTTTGTATTATATTTCTTTTCAGTTACATATGCTACTTTATTTTGTTTTACTTAGTGTAATCTGTCCTTGTACATATTCTTTCATGTTTAACATCTATTTTTAATATAAAACATCTTTGCATATGCATATACTCTTATGGATTCAGCATTCCAACTTAAACAATTGACCCATTAACAAAAGAAAAATGCCTTATAGGACATTCTTAGACACATATCTCATGCATCAGATTAATATTGACATATTTCTCAAATGACGTTGTCCTATTAAGAGAAAGTTCATCTACTCTTCATAACTCATGAATTGACCAATTAAAATCTTTATAACTCATCCTATTATACTTACTCTCTTGTAAAATCTCTTTACACTTATATATCTCACATATAGCCTTGCACCATAATTTATTACTAAAAATAGTGGAATATATATAACACATGTTTAACATAAATTTTTTAGGAGGAGAGTTAACAAATTTTTTTTAAAACACTAAATCTCTATCGTATAACGATAATTCATACCTTATGAGTTGTCCTAAACATGTTCTATGACTTGTCCGATACATACAGAGATTGACATATATATATATATATATATATATATATATTACGGAGGAGTCGCGTTGATATTAAGGAGGAGAGATGATAAGTAGATATTTAACATATATCGATATTAAGAAGGAAGAGTCCGCTTTTTGCTGGAAGAAAACTCAAACGGTATTTCGACCCTCTTCTTCTTAAACTTCGAAGTCGTATTGATACTTGGATTGGTAAGTTTCTTTCTCATGCCGGTCGGGTAACTTTGATTAATCATGTTCTCCACTCAATCACTACATATCAGTTGGCTGCTCTTGCTCCTCCAAAGTCTATTATCCATAGTCTTGAGATGATCTTTTCTAACTTCTTTTGGGGCCAAAGTGATGGTCATAATAAAGCTCATTGGATTGCTTGGGCTAAATGTTGTTTACCGGTTTTGGAAGGTGGAATTGGCATTCGTTCTTTGAAGGATATATCTAGAGCTTATTCTGCTCAATCTTGGTGGCGTCTTCGCACTCAAGATTCTTTATGGGCTATTTTTATGAAAGCAAAATATTGCTCGCGTTCTCACCCTTGCCTTATTAATATTCGAGGCTCTATCTCTTGGATGCGAATGCTTGAGGTACGGCCTATAGTGGAACAAAATCTTCGCTAGTTAGTGGGAAAAGGATCCAGCTCTCCTTGGTTTGATCACTGGCTAGCAGATGGCTTGCTCTCAAAACCGCACGGCTGTGACCTTATAACCATACGGGATTTATTTGATAATTCTTCCACTCTATCTCCTGCTGCTGCTGCGGTCCTTCCTGATGCTGATGTTGCACGCATTCATTCCAGCTTTGTTTACATTTCAGATTCTCCGGACACCCCTTGCTGGACTGCTACTTCATCGGGGAAATTTATAGTCTCTTCGGCCTGGCAGCAGCTCCGTGACCACCATCCCCAGCTTCTCTCGGCGAAATATACATGGCATAGATGTATTCCTAAGCAAATAAGTATTTTTCTATGGCGTCTCTTACAGCACCATCTTCCTTTAGATGAAGGCCTTCGTCGTAAGGGTATTCATCTTGCCTCAAGATGTCATTGTTGCTCTTCAGGTTTCTCTGAAACATTTTTACATGTCTTCCTATCTAGCACCACTGCTTCGGAGGTTTGGCAGTTTTTCAGCATGAAATATGGCATCATTTTCAGTCCTGTTTCTATATCTCAAGCTTGTTTTGCCTGGTGGTGGCATTCGAAAGGTTCTTCTAATATTATTATTATTCCGGCTCTTATTCTTTGGCATCTTTGGAAGAATAGGAACTGTTGGCTTTTTGACGGTCATGGGTTCTCAAGCGATCATCTCATTCGAGATATTAGTCAACATTTGGCTCAAATTAATTCTGCTTTGGGGCTGTCCACTCTGAAAACTAGAAGATCTTCTTGTCTTGTGAGATGGATTAAACCTCCTTTCTCTTTCTTAAAGCTCAACACGGATGGCGCCTCTAAAGGTAATCCTGGTATTGCATGTGGAGGTGGTATTATTCGGGATTCTTCTGACCATTTAATCCATGCTTTTGCGTCCTTTTATGGCACTACTACGAATACAATTGCTGATGCTAAAGCTCTCCTCCAAGGCATGATTTGGCTTCGAGACTTTGGTCATCTCAATGCTATAATTGAAATGGATTCCAGGATTCTCTTTGACTGTGTCTCTCAAGAGTCTAAACCTTCCTGGTCTTGCTGGAGTTTTATTCATCGCATTTTTGCTATCAAAAGATCGGCTTCTTTCCAATTTCGTCATTGTTACAGGCAGGCGAATAGTGTTGCTGATAAATTAGCCAACTTGGGATGTGAAGAGCAAGCAAACTTTATTTTTTCATCCTTCAGAGATCTTCCTTCGTCATTCGGGGTACGGTTTTATTAGACATCCAAGAGACTCCTTACATTCGGCATTAGTTTTTGTTTCTTGATAGATCTTAGCTTATTTTATCTCTCTTTGTATTTCCTTTTCGAGGTCAGGCTCCTCTGTCCTCCCGTTTTATAAGGGCCAGGCTAGTTGTCCCCCTCAAGTTTATATGATTTCTTTTTATATCAATAAAATCTAGCAGGGTGCCGCCCCTGTTTCCTAAAAAAATAAAAAAAAAATAAAAGAAGGAAGAGAAACATATAAAAATATTAAGATAATGAGGAGGAGAGATACGTATAAAGAGATGAGATACGAATTAAGTAACAAATTTAGAAGAAAAGATTACGAAAGTGCACATACATAAAAGAAAGAGAAAACTTATCTGCACATATTTCTAAGAAGGAGAGATAACATATTGGTACATCCATTGTGTTTATTAAGAAATAAAATTCATCCCCACTACATGTCATGACTATAACTCATACCTAGTGAGTTAACATAAGTCCGTCCTTATACCTTGTCCTATCCCCAACAAAACAGGCTTCATATACGGACATTCTCATCTCTGTCAAAGAATGTTTCTGTTAAGGAGGAGAGATTTACATTGTGACCATTAATCAATATCTATGTGACCATCAATCATTAAAAGCTTGTGACCATTAAGGAGGAGGAAATTAGAAAGATTGACATATACATACAAGCTGATTATTAAGCTTTAGCTTGTAACTATCAAAGAAAAGAGAAAGGTTGAAGTAAGATATTAAGGAGGAGAAATATACTAAGGAGGAGAGATTGTAGTAAGAAGGAGAGATTGTGAAGAAAAGAGATCGTAGTCATTCAACATAAGTTGAGAAATATACTAAGGAGGAAAGATTGTAGTAATGACCCCCAAACAAACATGACACTCTTCACTGACCAATCAGCTATTTCTAAAATGACTATCACAACACGCTGATTTTATTCTTCACAACATCTGATACTTAATCAATTCGATTAAGTACACTGATTCATAATCTTTTTTTTCTTGCTCAAGCTACTTCAAAACATACTTATTACACCGCAAGAAAAACACCTTTATGGCAATATTATCAATTATATCTCATAATTGCCTAAACATTATTTTAGTTATTGCTTCGTATATGTACCATCATTTATCGAGTCTGTAAATACGTAGCAATAGGTGACTATACATACACTATCACTTGTAAGTTCAACCTAGGGCACGCCTTGATATAAAATGATTACTTAATAGTGGGATGTTATTACTAAGAATTGAACAACTGCTTTAAAGAGCTGTATGTATAAGTCAATTATAGTAATGGTCCCAAGCAAATAGGAGGAGATTGTTAGGAATATGCCTATAAATCAGCTGATATATATGTATGCATATTCTAACACAGTGATTTGCTTGTTCCCATTACAACGCATGTTTCACAAGTGGCTAAAAGGGCTACGTACCGGTTAGTGTGGCAGCTTGTTGAAACAATGCATAGGTCATTAGACTAGGAAGTCTCTGTACATATCCGAGTCTCTGTCCTACCAAAGTGATGACAACTCTCATATGGATTAGCTCTTCATGCGCCAATAGACATGCTCATCGGCAAAGTCTCATCAGCAGTTCCACATCGGCAGATCTCAATATCGGCCAAGATCTTCATCAGAACAAACTGCAGAGAAGCTGATTATTCAGCAGACATTCCTTTCAGCCATGTCTCATTAGCAACCTCTACATCAGCAGCTTTACAATCGGCATCCCGATCGCCCAAGACCTTCATCAGAACAACTGCAGAGAAGCTAATTATGCAAGAGGAACATCGGTCGTTACTCATAACGCTACAAGTCAAAATAGATCCCTTACAAGATCTTTTTTGTCAAGCTCAAGATACGCATCGATGTCTGCGCCTTCATTATTACTCAGAAGACATTTCCTCTTTTGTGTACTGGTCTCAGTCTTCAAGGCTTCATCCCATAAAAGGCCAAACACAGTGCGCAACTATTCAGGCAATGCATGATATGTCCAAATCTGTCAGCCTGACACATGGGTCAACTTCAAGACAAAAGCTTAAACAGAAGGTCCTTGCCCAACAGATTCAACAATGCACTCTGATGCATTAAATTGTTCAGATTTCCAACGGGCAGATTTTCAAAGCTCCAACGACTAAATCATCTTCTCCAGCCTATACAAGAAAACTCTCATTCTCCTTTCCAAACATGCTGAAGAGAGAGCCTGAACTTGTGCAATACTAGTAAGAGGTTGTGGTATTCATTCTTGAAACCACATAGGAGTGAGATAAACACAAGTGTAAGAACAAACACTTTGTGTAAGAGAGATAAACAGAAATTCCAAAGGCTGAGAAGTAGTGCTTAATCAAAAACTCTGTTTTTGATTTGAGTTCTTTCTTCCTTCAAAAGACTCAGTCTCTTCAGTTGCTACACTTCAAATCTTCAGCAAGAGACCAAGCATTCAGAGATTCGTTGAAGACAGTTCAAGCTTGATGATGTCCGATGAAGAGCCAGTACTTAATAATCCACATTGCATTCATATCGGCAGACTTATACTACATTATAAGTGTTGTCGATTTTGCAATAAATTGTCATCACATTTGGCCGAGTGCTCAGCACTCAGTTGTTCAAATACCAGCTATTTGAACAACGCCTAATATTATCTTCTCACAAAAAATCTTTCGAGTTGAAACTACAGGAAGATTCCTTAATTAATTTTGAGTACATCTTCCAATGTATTTTCGATAGATTTGATTTTACTTTCTTAATCTCTCCTTTTTCTTTCCTAAGGAGATTGCTAGGTTAGAGAGTCTAGGTTGATGTACTAAGCATGTTGGTCTTTGAGCAAACCTCTGCTGAATTTTAATATAAATTATATTTTGATACATTCAGCCTTTTACTTCTCTTTCCTGTAAAATTTGATATATCTTGTGCAATCTGGTTGTGGAAAGTAATTGATGCATCTAATACAAGATTTTAGGCAACTGTTATGATAGACTTGTACACATTTACTTACAGTTACTTCAATCTTGTTTGTTATACTTAAGCTGCTTATTCTTCCCCTGCTCAAATTCTTGTCTATCAGCCAAGTATAACAATATCTTCCTATTACCTGTTCTTCAAAACTGCCGATCCACATCGTCCGATATAACAGCATCGGCTGAGTTGCTAGAACTAGGAAGATGACCTATTCTTGTTAGTTATTTCATCCATGTTTTCTAACATTCAAATTAAAATAGGATGAAATTACGTAGTATAGGCTATTCACCCCCCTCTAGCCTATACTCTGAGCACATCACCATGGACCTAACACCGGCCCATTGGGCTGAGCAAATTTTGCCGGCTCTAATTCCTCCGTGCAGGT
Organism: Platycodon grandiflorus; assembly: GCA_016624345.1. Classification (NCBI taxonomy): domain Eukaryota; kingdom Viridiplantae; phylum Streptophyta; class Magnoliopsida; order Asterales; family Campanulaceae; genus Platycodon; species Platycodon grandiflorus. The sequence goes on from CM028364.1 coordinate 34,042,863, forward strand.
CGTTGCATGCCAACGTACACGTCGTGGCATGCCTATGAGCACGTCGTGGCTTGCCGACGTGCACGCGGTGGCATCCCGATGTACACGCTATGGCATGCCGCTGTGTACGCCAGTGTACGACAAACGTTGTACGGCATGCTATGGCCACCACTGCTATCGTCAGCAACAACCTCCTGCGGCCTCCACCACCTTTGGCGACAACCTTCAGTGGTTACTGCCACCTTTTGTGACAACCTCCGGCGGCCACCACTAAATCCAAAAATAAACTCTGAAGCCCAACACTACTTTCGGCGAAAACCTTCTGCACCAACCACTAATGTCAGTGGCAACCACCACCACCACCACCATGCATGAACATAGATAGCTTTGAAATGTCAATTTTTTATTTAAGAAATCTAATCTTGAAATCATACTCCATTCATAGATCATGGAAAAAGAAAACATTAGCACTTTGAATCGTTTCGATTGGGTGAATAAGCGGAGAATTATGCCCAAAAAACTGTTAGGGAAGCGAATAAAATAGCACTGTCGAGTCGCTACTCTGACGATTTTTTAAGCATAATTTCTAGCTCGTTCACCCGATCGAAATGATTTCAAATGCTACGGATTTTTTAGATGATCTACGTGTAAAATATAATTTCAAATACAAATCTACGTACAGTATATGTATGCATATAGTAGGCATACATTTGTAAATATGCTTAAAGTACACGTATAATATACATGCTGAAAAATATATATTTTTTAAAAACCATTAATGTCACTAATGTATTTGATGAACATCATTAATTTATTTGTAATTGGTGATGGTGGCCGCTAGTGGTTGTCGCCAGCAGTGGTAGTGAGTGCCAAATGTTGTGTACGGTGGTGGTGGTGTGGTCGCTGAAGATTATCGATTACTGTGGTGGTTGGAGCTATGGACGATTGTGGTTGTGGTACGTGCCGAAGGTTGTTACTGGCGGTGGTGCTAGGCATCGGAGGTTGTCGACGATGGTGGTGGTGGTGACGGGGGTGTGGTGGTACTGGTGCTGGTAGGGGGTAGGGCGTGGCGATGGTGGTAGTGGTGGTTATCGCTAATGGTTTTCGCCAGTGGTGGTGGCAGGCGCTTGAGGGTGTTCACGGTGGTGGTGGTGGTCGTTGTGGGCAGAGGTTGACTCCGGTGGTGATGGACGGCACCGAGGTTACAACCGTGGCTTGCCACCGTGCACGCCGTGTCATGCCACCGTCCATGTCGTGGCATGCCTAGTGCAAGTCGTGGCATGCCAAGGTGTACGTCGTGGCATGCCAACGTGCACGACATGGCCTACCTACATGCACGTCCTGGCATGCCAACGTGTACGTCGTGGCATACTGAAGTGCACGCGGTACCATGACGACGTGCACGCTGTGGCATGCCGCCATGTACACTAGTGCATGACAAGCAGTGCAAGGCAAGCTCCGGCGACCACCGTCGCCGCCGGTAACAACCTCCGGCAGACACCTTACCGCCACCACCGACAACCTCCGGCAGTCACCTCCACCTTTGGCGATAACCTCCGTCGGTCATCGCGACCTTTGGAAACAACCTCTGGTGGCCACCACCACCTCCAAAAACACACTTCGGCGTCCACCACCATTGCCGGCAAAAACCTCCTGCGCCGACCACCAATGTTAGTAGCAACTACCACCACCACGACCACCACCGTCCATGAAAATAGAGAGTTTTGAAATGTAAAATATATTTTTTTAAGAAAGCTAATCTTTAAATCATACTCCATTCATAGATCATTAAAAAAGAAAACATTAGCAAAGTGAATCGTTTCGATCAGATGAATAAGCGAAGAATTATGTCCAAAATACCGTCAGGGTAGAGAATAAAATGGTACTATCAAGTCACTTCCCTGACGGTTTTTTAAGCATAATTTCTAGCTTGTTCACCCAATCGAAATGATTGAAAATGCTATGGGTTTTTTTTAGATGATCTACGTGTAAAATATAATTTCAAATACAAATCTATGAACAGTATATGTATGCATATAGTAGGCACACATTTATAAATACGCTTATCGTACACGTATAATATACATGCTGAAAAATAATTTTTTTAAAAAAAACTATTAAATTCACTTATGTATTTGATGAACATCACTAATTTATTTGTAATCGGTGGTGGTAGCCGCGAGTGGTTGTCGCCAGTGGTGGTAGTGGGGGCCAAAGGTTGTGTACGGTGGTGGTGGTGTCGTCGTTGGAGGTTATTGATGACTGTGGTGGCTGGGGTTCTGGATGGTAGTGGTTGTGGTACGCGCCAGAGGTTGTCATCATCGATGTTGCTAGGCGTCAGAGGTTGTCGACGTTGGTGGTGGTGGTGGTGGTGGTGGGGGGAGGGGCGACGGTAGTAGTGGTGGTTATCCCTAGTGGTTGTCGCCAGTGGTGGTGATGGAGGACCACTAAGTATCAATGATCCATTGAAGATAAAATATGGTCCAATTACAAAGCCAGGGATTAAAAGAATAAATGAAGCTTGTTCCAAGTCTTGTTTGAAAGTCCAATCAAGCCCAAGCATGGAAGACAATAGGAGGGGCAAAATTGGTATATAAATCAACAAATTGGTATATAATTCAAGCCCAAGAAGCCCCAAGGCTGCCCAAAACCGTGGGGGACTTTTTCAAAGAGTTTCCATGTATTCTAGAAGGTGCAAGCTATCCAAAAATGTGTATAAGCTGTCCAAAACGTGTTCCAATGTCCAAGGCAATTGGGAGTCTTCAAAAAACATGTTTTCTAGAAGGAATAAGCTGCCAAAACGTGTGCAAACTGCCCAAGGATTTTCAGCCATGTTTCCAAGGTGAAAAGGACTCCTAAAACCGTGTTCCAATTGCTCCCAATTTGCCCAAACAAAGAAAGAGTCCTACAAAGCCTAAATTCTTCAAAACCATGTCTTCAGAGAGTCCAAGGCCGGCCAATGCTTGTTCTTAGAGTTCTAGTTATTTTTTATTTCATTTAGATAGTATTTTAGTTCTATGTAAATCTGAATTTTAATCCTTAGTTCATTAGGAGTGTTTCTTTAAGACCTATAAATAGGCATCTATTTCATTTGTAAAAATTAGATTTTGATTAATTAAAAGGTGTGAGTTTAAAACTCTTTTTGACAAATTAAGTTTTGTTAGTATTTTGTAAACTTTGGATTAAGTTTATATTTCTTTCTAATTCGTGGTTCTTTAATTAAATTAAAGGTTTCGAATCGATCAAGGTTCTTAGTTCATTGCGAAACTAAGGGTTGTAATCAACCTTTTGATTGTTATTCAAATCCTCGGCATACGTTTTCGCGAGGTTATTCCGAAAGCTTGGTTCCAAGTTCGTTATAACTTGTGGGTCTCGTTGGGAATCACATCAGATGGTATCAGAGAAAAGGTTATTGGTAACAATCTTTCTATCCTTATTTTATTATTTTGTTCTTAATTCCTTCATTCCATAATCCATACACTATCTATTCTAACCATCTTTTGTGCCACCGAGTTTTTCTTCAATTTCTTGCTTTAAAAACCATACCAAAGTAGGTTGGTATACAAAAAAAAAAAAAAGGAAAGGTGGGCAGAAATTATTACTTAAATAACTTGGCCAAGGTGACAAAAAAAAAAGAGGAGGGCAGAATTATTATTTAGTCAATTCGGCCTAAGAAAAAAAAAAAAGAAGGCTTAGAATTACTACCTTGTTCAATTCAGCCTAGTAAAAAAAAAAAAAAAAAAGAGCAAAACATCAAGAAAACCAAGGGTTGGGCCATGAGATACACTAAGCTTCCTTCAAGGTTTATTGATCTCAATCATTGATTTGAGAATACAAATCGAATCTTTTTTCTTCTTTTCTATAAACCTTCTTACCCCTTTTCTAAACTCTTATTTCTTTTTTTAATTAATTTCTACGAATTTTAGAGTTTCAAAACTTTACTTCCAAAATTGCTTTGTGCTAACTCTACTTGCACTACAAGAAAAAGAGGTATTTGGGAAGGCAAAAAACCGTCCCAAATACTGCCAAAACCGTGCCAAATACTATTGGACACAGTTTTGGGACGGTTTTGGCTTCCTCCGAAATACGAGGGTGCCAAAAACATTTGGCACGGCCAAAAACCGTCCCAAAAGGTATTTGGCACGAAAAATGCGACGGTTGAGTGGGAGTGTGCCTCTTGTCATGTATTTGGGACGGTTTTGTATTAACCGTCTCAAATAGAGCATTTGGCACGGTTTTCGCAGCCATCCCAAAATACTATTTGGCACAGTTTGACAACCTTCCCAAATACTATTTGGCACGATTTTTATGAACCGTCCCAAATACAAAATAGTATTTAACATGATTTTTTTGCCTTCCCAAATAGTATTTGGCACGATTTTTTTACTTTGCCGAATAGTATTTGGCACGGTCAAATTAGAGTATTTGGGACAATTTTTATTTTGCCCTATTTTTTTTTCCAAATATATTTTATATCACACCATATATTTTATTTTGCCTTGTATTTTATATCACACCATATATTTTTCTCAAATTTAAACATTAGATATAAATATATACATAATTATATCAACCATTTGTTACAAAAAACAATTGCATTAGATATAAATATATACATTTTATGAAGTCGATCAACTAACACCAAACCATTGTATCTAATCCTTAGCTAAGTCAAAAAGATTAGCAACCATTCAATATCAAAATGATTCAAGAAAATACACTTTGTATCAACAACCTCTTCAAAAACAAAAGTTTCCAAAAGTGTACATCCAATGTAGTAAAAGCTAGCTCAAGTCGTCCATTGGAGAGTTGATCCCACCCTACAACATAAATCATATGATTTTTTTATAAGTACAATATAAATCATATGATTACCGTAAATCACGCAAAAAAAATGAACAACGATACAATCTAGATAAGGGTAAGGGTCTACCTGCCGTACACTAGATCCCGAGCCGTTTGTGTTTGGACGTGGAGAAGATGATAATATCCCATGTACCTCCAATAAGTGTTGCATGCGCTCCATCTTTTCGAGCATCTCCATTTGATTCTTTTGCATCTCCGTTTGATTCTTCTCAAATTCAGATATCCTTTTGGCTACCTTAGCATTCACTGTCTGGTATTGTACCATCCTTTTTACTACGTGTTTTAATGAACACGTTAGCACACGATGTATCTTCGTTGTTTGCCTTCATCTAATTTCACAACGTAAACAAAACACATTGGCAGTAAAAGTTAGAAAAAGAAATCACCACCATTGAAAACATTAGAATTTTAAGTCTACCGGCACAGCATGCATCTTCCCGAAAAAAAAAAAAAAAAAGCAATGCAAAATAACATCATAACAGAATTCTAATTTCAACCAAAACATTTTCAAAAGGGAATCTCAGTTTACTCTATTGAAAAAGAAAAAGTAAACGAGAGAGCCACTCACTCTACATGATCTAACAATTACCAACTATGTATGTGAATGTGATATCATTTGCACTTAATATGCAGTAAGTAACAATCAAGAATCGAGCAAAGTCAACTCCTTAATGCTTTCATTAAATTAGGGCATCAAATTAAAATATACTCCTTAATGCAGTAAGTAACAATCAAGAATCGATCAAAGTCAACTCCTTAAGAAAGGCTTCCCGAACTAGAGAAAATATCTAGCCAGTTCTCCATTTACAAGGACCGAGAAATGGACTGAGGCGATGCACAAAAAACCTAGAACTCCACTCCTGATCCTAACTCTACACTTACATTATCAATGAAATACGCATCAAGTATTTGACGCTCCCCCACAAAGCCCAAACACGGTTTATAATTTTTAATATTCTTTGCACCTTTCTTCTTCAGAATTAAAGCAATAAAAGGAGCATTTAAACTCCTTTATACATGGAAAAACTAAAATACCTCCACGATGTTTGCCTTAATTACCTCCAGCCATTGCCAAAAAAATCCATTGAGAAGTCATCAGGCTTGGCACTTTACCACCTCACATACTTCATAAAGCTCTGACTACCCAAACAAAAGACTGCTCTACATAATTTCTATCCTCCTAACCTAAAGCAACACGTTATCAACATTTGGTCATCTACGACTATTATCAGAATAAAGATGTTTATAAAATCCAGTGATCCCATTCTTTTGCACAAAATTTCCTTCCAACCAATCCCCATCAACTATAGCTTAAGCTATTTCCTTAGTCCTCCATTCAATTTCCCTCTAGCACTAAGCTTACGCTCTCAGTCAACTCAAGTCAATCAATCTAAAGAAGGATTCTGCGTGTTGTTCATATTTAACCATTAAAGAATCCTATAATCATTCAACAAAACTCTTCCTGCATATTCAACTCCTAATTAGCTATGCATGAATCCCATCTTTGTTTTACCATTTCACTCTGTATAGGGCCATGTCTGCTGTTGTTGCAAAAGAAGCTATCATATTTGATTATTATCTGCTAAATTATATTGGGGGGTGCAGAGACAAATATCTAGGTTAGATAGAGAAACTATTTCAGTTGACCATTATCAAATGTGGTTTCAAATAGAGAAACAACGTTTAAGAATTCCTCTTATGTGGTTTCAAATAGATTAAGGATGCACACCATTCAAATGGCATTGAGTTCTTTCACATCAAATGGTTTAAGTTAGAAAAATAAATCACCACCATGCAATAATGGTGCACACCCATCAAACGAGGGCACCCCAACAAGCATTTACATTCAACAATGCAATAATGGTGCACACCCATCAAACGAGGGCACCCCAACAAGCATTTACGTTCAACAATGGAACAAGCATTTGTAAATTTAACACTATATAAGGAATAGGACTAGTTTAAAATTTATACGCAGAGAGAGAGAGAGAGAGAGAGAGAGAGAGAGAGAGAGAGAGAGAGAGAGAGAGAGAGAGAGAGAGATCAATTTGAACCTATGGAGCATTAGCTCTATTTGTCCATCTTTGATGCTGGCTCCTCCAATAGCGCAATCAACCAATACTGACAATTCAAATTTGTCATCTAATGTGAATATTCCAAGGTTTAGCTGAAAAATGAAGACAATTTTCAAAAATTCAATATCATGTATAAAGAGAGGGAATAAAAAGATCAGTATTAATCAAGTCCATTAACAACCAAAACATATGCATATAAAAATAATCCATATTGGCTCCAAACAAAGTCATCATAAACATGTCACTACTACAGGTGAATTTTTCTTACACAATTAAAGCCTTAAAAGGTACATGTGAGTGACCATGCTACATGAATATGTTGCGTTCACAGGCTTAGAAGTTCTATTCACAAATCTAACATGAGAAACTGAAAGTGGCATTGGACCATATTGACAATAAGCTCTCATGAATCATAGAGCACTCTGGTGGCTGAATAAGATACGTAAATTTTCGTGCTAACTCAAGAAATTCTAAGATAAAAGAACTAGTAAATTTTACAAACAAGTGAAAGAAAGAAAGAAAAAAACCCCTAAAAAGAAGAAATTACTCCAGAAATCAGGCTGATTCCAGGGATTGAACAGAAGGTCTGACAGTTTCGCTAAATTCAAAAGCTTCCCAAGCTCCCCTGGAACAGTTCCTGAAAACATGTTGTTCTCTAGACTCCTGATAGAATTACTTCCTTTAAACTCAAATCGGAAATGAACGATATAGAGCATAAATAAACACTCAGACTTAAAAGAGAGGGAGAGAGGGAGATGACATACATGTTTGTGAGAGTGGATATATTACCCAAATAGTTCGGAATTGGTCCTGATAAACGATTCACGCTAACAGAACTACAATATGGCTAAACTGTGTTAAAATTGAGCTCCTCAGAATTTTAATGAGATATAATTTGAAATAAAAGAGTCAAAAGTAGCTAGCTCACATATGTTCTAACTTTGTAGAAGCCCATTGGGGGGGAATTGTACCATTTAAGTAGTTGCGATTAAGATCACTACAAGCAGTTTCTAGTGTTAATATTTTTATCAACAGAAGCATTTACGAGAAGTAGAGAGCTTGCGTTACATTTTCTTGATGTAATGTAACTTTGCTAGGGATGGTGGAAGCATGCCAGCAAGGTCCTGACCTTTGAGAAATCTGTTTTAGACAGAAACAAGGTTCTACTCAGTTAAACTTAGACCAAATTTGACTCGTAACTAACCAGAACAAGTGATAGCGCATACATGTTCTCAACGTGTCATACCACCAAAACAAATGCAGTTGACAGTGTTCTCGTACAACGGCATATCGTCGCGTTTTGGTGTTTTCCAGATTGAGTTTTCATCACAAGGGTTTAGACTGAAATCCCAATCCCTTTTCCCCAATTGTTCTGCTATTTCATGCAAAGAATTCACTACAAGAATCAAAAATTTCGTATTAACCTCCAAAAACCATATTGGACCCTTTGGCATAAGTCAACAAATACAACCGCCTTTAATCAAAAACATAAATCTCTTGCAAAGTTAAAAGTGCATGCTACCAATAATAGAGCATATTAGCTGAATTATCATAACATTCCATGTCATTCTTATTTCCAAAAGTAACTACAAATGCACTGAAGGATCAATAGCAAGTATAAACCAGAATGCTTATATTCAAGATTCCAACAACTCCATATAGATAATATCTGGTAAACATAAAGCCAGACTCTCCCTCAAACCAACATGACCTTAATCAGATGAGAGTTTCAAATTTTACAAAGCTTGTATAACGCTAAATAGAAAGGATTTAGCATGTTGTGGCTCAGATCAGCATCAATTCAAATCAATATTCTTGAGTTATATGTAGTTTGTAATAAGGAAGGGGACATATATAAATAAAGGACCTGCCGTGGTGTTGGATAGGTAGAAACAACACGGTTTTACGATTAAACGCTCTCTTCTTCTCTCCTCTATTATTCTGTCTATTCTGCGTTTTCTTTGTGTATTCCTGTTCTTTCATTATGCAGTTATCATAATATATTGCAATTCCTAGCAAACTGTACAATGGGAAGAAAGTAAGCAGAAAACCATATAAACACTAATTTTGAAGACAAATATAAAATTTATCCCAACAATAGAGGCAATCGATTTAAGAATCCAACTAGTTACGATGTCCAAAACCTGTATGAATATTTTCTGAAAAAACAGCAACCTTACTTTGGGTTGCAAAGTGAACACTTGCATGTGAAATCCAAACACGACAGCACGTACTGAAACAAACAAAATGAAAAACTTTTAGATTACTGTTATCCAAGGAATAAACTTTTACTGATAATTAATATCTTACCTCCATTTACAATAAAGTTCATGAGATGGAAAACCTTTTGTGTTGTCCAACCATACTCGGGCACTCTCAGTTCAATCCTTATTAACTGAATCTATCCAATGCAAACAGAGAAACTCAAAAATATAACTTAAAAACAATTGAATTTTTTAAAATAACAGTAATCGAGGCCCCTAAAGTAAAGAGGCCACTTGCACACGTATATAAATATTGGCAGAGCCGCAGAGGACACTTGAAACTACACAAGACAAGAATTGGTCAAAAAGATGCATCTATTATAAAAGAAAGATTGTTTGGAAATTTATTGCCAGTAGGAAAATTTCCAAGGTCAGATTATTTAGGATAATGAGTAAAATTGTAAGAGAAACTTCGAAATATTAGAGACTTAAAATAACAAATAGAAGTATCAAAAAAAAAATACAAATACCGTACCAATGCATCCCAAGATTCAATACACCATCAAGCCAACCATGGAGAAATCTATACCAGACAGATGGAAAACAGATTAAGGTAACAAGTTTTATCTAAAGGAAATTAATGTAAATGAAAGATAACAGAAAAACGTTAAGATCAACAAAGCCTTGACAGAGATATGAGTTTGAATTGATAGATAGAAACAGTCAAAGCAAACAGAGAAGAATGTAGATGGCTTAAGAATTACAATTCAACTTTAAACGTGAAGGGAACGAATTCACTATACAATAATTGGGTATCACGGATTACCTCGTGCGAATTCGAACCCTGGAGCGAAGCGGAAGACTTTCGGCTTGTGCTACGAACTCACGAACACCACGAACAATTAATCTGCAATTCTTTCTCGTCGAATTGATATCACGTAAGACGAATATCAATTACAATTCCACGCCGCAAATCCAAGTCTCTCGATGGTTAGACTTAGAGAGAGTATTTTGGTGAGATGTAATTTCTAGAGAGAGGAAAAATATTGCACACCGTATTTTTCCCTTTGGTGGCTTGCCCTATTTATATTATTCCCACAAGAAACCTATTCCTTGTAGGATTGGTAAAGTCAATCCCAAATCCCGTTGGATTAGGATACTACTTACCAAGTATAATATAACTAGGGTTCTATGAGCCTTTATGGGCGGATACGTTGAATCGGGCCACAAGCCCGTTTCCTAACATCTCCCACTCGCACATATGGGCTCACCTCTCTCACTATATAATATCATCAAAACCCGTTAAATACTATCTCTTCATACTGAAAGTGAGGCGTGCGACCTGACGAGAAAGATAAAGGGTAGGAGCGCTATACCAAATCACCATCTGACCAGCATAGAACTTCCTTGTTAGTAAAGACCTCGTCTATGCCCCAGACTATATATATATATATATATATACACCAATTCAAGCATCCTTAATCCCTCGATCGCGGTGCTTAAACCTCAAGATGTTTATGTGCTCAAGATCAATCTTTTGAACCGTATGTTCAATATGATCGCCCGGGCATTAAGACACAAAACAGAGATGTATACTATACTATCTTCCTTAGACTCTCATGTTAATCACCCTTGGTTAACTGCTTTCCCAGCGATGCTCCGTGGGGCTGTATGTGCATAGCCCATTGGTCGGCATGCCAAAGTAGCAACATCAACGTCCAAGTTCATAACATAGTTCTAAGTCACATAGGGCATAAGTATGATCACAAAGTGATCACTAGAACTCACACAGTGATGAAGCAGGGATCATTCAATCACTTTCTATGGTCGCTCATAGTCGCATACAGTATGATGTGTATGCTGCGGCGGAACTTCCCACACAAAGTAGGCATGTCATATTCTAACGCCGTACGAATCTTAGTCTAGTCGCCCTTCTGGCGTCTAACCTGAGTCCTCAAAAGCAGTCACTCTCCTAGTGCCTCTTTTAAGATCTCACATTCGGACTTTTCTTGGGACATTTTAGGTCGACCCATAAAAAGATAGGTCTCATCTTAGCCATGTGCCAAGGCGATATATCATAACGTCATTTGCGCACCCCCCTTTGTAGGTGCCAAAGACTAATATCTCAACTTGCTCGCCCACCTGGCGACAAGGTGAATTACCCGTGTGAGAGGGCCAATTCAATGTCCATGACATCTTTTTAACCAAAATGTATGCTACACAATTTTATAAAACATCCAATTAACAAATAATAGGAATGAAATAAAACTGCAATGTATTCAATCGATAATGAAAATAACAATGTCAACAAAAGTGTTCTTAGGAATAACAAGTCACATCCTACGAAGCCCTAGACCCAACATGTGATCTTGAAAGATCTCTCTAGCTAGAGGTTTTGTCATAGGATCAACCAACATGCTTCTAGTAGGAACATATTCTAGAACAACTTTTCTTTCTGCAACCATGTCTCTAGTGAAATGATACTTGATCTCAATGTGTTTCGTCCTCCCATGGTACTTGGGATCCTTAGCATATCCCAAAGCTGCCATGCTATCACAACCAATGACTACAGGACGATCCACATTGGGTGTAATATCATGATGTTGAAGAAACCTCCTCAACCATACAGCTTCTTGAACCGCAGATGAGCAAGCTATGTATTCTGACTCCATTGTGGATAGGGAGGTACTTTCCTGTCGTTTGCTACTCCAAGAGATAGCTCCACCACCAAGGAGGAAAGTGTAACCTGAAGTAGATTTGCGCTCATCTACATCTCCCGCCCAATCCGCATCAGTGAAACCTCTCAAGCTCAAATCCCCACCTTGATAACAAAGGGCTAAATTTGTGGTTCCTACCAAATAACGTAGAACTCTTTTCACCGCTACCCAGTGTGCGGGTCCAGGATTACTTTGGAATCAACTCAACATCCCAACTGCAAAACATAGGTCAGGCCGAGTACACACCATAGCATACATCAAGCTCCCTACTGCATTTGCATATGGAGTTGCAGCCATCCTCTTCTTTTCTTCTTCATTCTTTGGGCATTGGGTTGTACTAAGGACACATCCTTTTTCCATTGGAGTGACAACGGGTTTTGAGTTAGTCATGCCGAATCGTTCTATAATTTTCTTAATGTAAGTCTCTTGAGACAAACTAAGAAACCTTTTAGAGCGATCCCTAACGACTTTTACTCCAAGCACATAATTTGCTTCACCCAAGTCTTTCATATCGAAATGAGCAGACAACCACTCTTTAGTGGCATTTATCTTCTCCATGTCATTTCCAGCAAGTAGGATATCATCAACATATAATGATAAGATCAAGATCTTTTCCTTGGATCGTTTAACATACACACAATGGTCCTCCTCAATCATCACAAAGTCAATTGAGGTTATCGCTTGGTGAAAATGAATATACCATTGTCTAGATGACTGTTTGAGACCATAGATTGAACGTTTGAGTCGGCACACTTTGCGCTCTTGTCCCTTGACTTCAAAACCCTCTGGTTAAGTCATATAGATCTCTTCATCTAGTTCTCCATTGAGAAATGCAGTTTTAACATCCATCTGAAAAAGTTCTAGATCCATGTGTGCTACTATCGCTAGAATGAGACGAACGGAGGAAAATCTCACCACTGGGGAAAATGTTTCCTCATAGTCTAAACCCTCTCTTTGGGTATAGCCTTTCGCCACAAGACGTGCCTTATACTTGTCAATTGATCCATCCGCCTTTCGCTTGATTTTGAAAACCCATTTATTTCCAATAGTCTTGCGACCTTGCGGGAGATCAACTAACTCCCAAACTTGATTCTTCTTTATAAAGGAAATTTCGTCTTCCATTGCAGTTATCCATTCATTATTAGTAGGTAAAGAAAGAGCTTCTTTGAACGAATTAGGCTCACTAGCATCAGAATCAGCACATAAGAAAGATTCCCCTTCGATCGCGAATCGACGACGAGGTATATTCCCACGTTTACTTCTTCGTTCTAGTACAGGACTCCCACTAGAATCCATACTCCCACTAGGATGAAGATCTTCTTGACTCTCATTGGTGACCATAGGCTCAACCTCATGTTGTACTATGGGATCAGGTTGAGACAATTCCCCACCTTCGCCAAGAGATGTCAAATGTTCTTCTTCCATTTCAAAAAGTTCAAAGTCTTTTCTAACTTTACCTATCTGAGGGAAATCATTCTCAATAAAATCAATATCGCGCGACTCTATTTCAGTCATTCCTACTTCAGGTTTTCCACCATACATAACATAGCCTTTCGAGGTATTCGAATACCTAATGAAAACACATTTGTTTCTTCTTGGGCCTAGTTTTCCAAACTTATTAGATGTACTATGGACATAACTTGCACAACCCCAAGGGTGAAGATGCCCCAAGTTAGGCTTCTCACCTTTCCACAATTCATAAGGGGTTGTAGAAACTGACTTAGAAGGCACTCGGTTAATTAAGTATATATGCGGCAGTCATTAGCGCATCCCCCCAAAACAAAATGGGGAGATTGGCCTGTGCCATCATCGACCTAACCATCTCTAACAGTGTACGATTCCTTCTTTCTGCAACACCATTTTGTTGCGGAGTGCCAGGAATTGTTAATTGCCTTTTTATTTCTTTTTTCTCACACAATTCTTTAAATTGATCAGATAGATACTCGCGGCCCCGGTCTGTTCTAAAAGTTTTTAGGCTTTTATCCTTTTGATTCTCCACCTCGGCTAGGAAACGCTCAAAACAAGCGAGAGCTTCATAGCGGTGAGAAATAAGGTAAACATAACCATAGCGCGTATAATCATCGATAAAAGTAAGAAAATAGGAGGCACCATGTCGTGCCTTAACATTCATAGGTCCGCAAATATCTGAATGGACTAACTCCAACGGTTGTGTGGCCCTTTTTGCCTTACCAAAAGGCTTTCGGCAAGCTTTTCCTGCCAAACAAGGTTCACAAATAGGTAGGTTGACTTTAGTGAGAGACCCCAATAGGCCTTCTCTAGCCAATCTAGTCATCCTATCTTTTCCAATATGTCCAAGTCTAGCATGCCATAACTCAGGATTAGAATCATCATAAGCCACATAAGAAGAAAAATTAATAGAGGAATTAAAAGAATCCAACAAATCCAATTTAAAGAAATTATCTGACAAAAAACCATGCCCCAAAACTTCATCATCAAAACAAATATCCATGTGGCTACCACTAAAATTAAAAGAATATCCCAATTCTAGCAATTGTACTACAGATAATAGATTATGTCGAATTCCAGGCGCATAAAGCACTTCATCAAGAATCAGAATGCGTCCGTTCCGCAAAAGAAGTTGATATGAACCAACCCCTTCGACTTCTACGGTCACTGTTTCCCATGAAAATACTTCTTGTACCAGCAGAACCTTTCGATAATCTACAAATCCTTCTCGATCCTCGTCACATGTTTTGTGGATCCTGAGTCTACAATCCACACAGGGAGAGAGTCAGATAATAAAACATGAGAGCAAACACAAATTTGCAGAGATTTAGGATTTAGAGATACCTTCTTGGGCTCAGGACAAGTCCGAGCAAAATGACCCAAGGTACCGCAGTTGAAGCACTTTTGCTTAGCCATATTCTTTTTGCCTCTACGGCGCTTAGCGATCTTGCCACCATTAGGTCCCATTTTGAGCTTGCTTTCCTTTAGCTTGTTTCTTTCGCTGCCCATTTTTCTTGCGCGAACCCTCAAGGAAACAAGAGCAAGGTCATGAGTCACACCACCCATTGCGCGACTCGCATCATGGCGCTCGGCTTCAAGCTCAACATGACGACACACATCCGTAAAAGTCGAATAGAGTCCGTATGAGTCGAATCGCCTCAAATTACTCCAAGAATCGGGCAGCGAACGAATCACTGCTTGAACTTGTTGTTCATCAGATAAGATACTACCAGCAGCCTTAAGCTCATGAATCATACCCGATATCTGACGAAGTTGATCGGGGATGGATCGTTTTTGGTCAATCTTATAGCTTTCAAACTTATAAGTTAGGGTTCTCAACCCTGTAGCGGAGGTGTTCCCAAAAGCAGTCCTTATCGGTCCCACATATCCTTAGCGTTGGGCAAGTTTCAACCGCCCAATAAGATCATTATGCATGCTACTCAACATGGTAAAGCGTGCACATCGATCTTTCTTTACCCACGACTGGTAATTCGCATGTTAAGACGATGTTGGGCTATGGTAGAATTACCCATTTCTGGTTCATCATCACGTATCAAGGTTCTCAAGAACCTCCTGATCGTTTAGCAAGTAAGTGATTTTCCTTTGCCAAATAATATAGTTTTTGCCATCCAATTTCTCACCCTTGTTCAAGTCAGCGATTACACTCTTTGAAGCCATTTCACTACAATTAACAAGGTTGCAAACATAGACATTTTTAGCATACTTTTCGATTCACTTTTGTTCCAAAAATTAATGAAGAATATTATAATATTATACAAATAAGGAGGGAAAATCCGCGAGGCTCGTAATCACAACCAAAATATGCACAATGTTAAAATATTCACAAATTAATACTTTGAACAAAAGAAATAAGACAGAACAAATCTATCTAGGTACACAACATGTACAAAAAATATTTTCACTACTGAAAATAATATTATTGGGTCTCGTGTAGTCCCAATATTAATTTTAGAGCCCAAAACAACAATTTTATATGCCAAATATGACTTAAAATTAGAGAAAAAATAATAAAAAATTCTCAAAAATTTTTAAAATTTACAAAACAATACCAAACACCAATATATAGCCCCTGAAATCATATTTATGCCACTGGAAATTTATTTCAGATTTTTAATAATTTTAAAACAATTTTTAAAGTACTAAAAATACAAAAACACCTATTTCCGGGCATAATTTCAGAAAACAGAGACCACTATTGAACTCAGAAGGCCCAAAAACGTTAAGACTCGCCGGAGGTGAGAACAAACGGCGCCTGGAAACCACCGCACGCACACCACTCTCCACCGCGAGAGTGGGCGTCGTCTGTAAACACTGTTCATCGTCCCTAACCTTGGAGCTGAAAATGTGTTTCGCGACGTCAACTTTCCGAGGTTCTAGAACGCTCAATTTAAGTCCAAATTAGGCATATAATATGTCGTTGGAAAGCCCTCGCGGAGTAGAACAATTATATATCATAAAATTATAGCTTTACAGATTATAACTTGTTCAAAAACGCATGAAAAATTTCGGAAAAACCATGTTTCAACAAAACTAGGGTTTGCAATATCTTGAGTTTTACCCAACGAAATTCGATGAAAATTTAATATGTTATTCCCCTCAGCATAAGCTACGTGTACATATAAAATTTTCCAAAAACAAACAACGTTTTGATAACGAAATCGACAAACCCAATTGGTCCGTTTTTAGGCAAACAATTTAAACAAACCCAAAACAAAAACATGCTATTCATGGCATAATAATACGAGGAACAAGCATAACGACTCTGATACCAATGAAGGGAACGAATTCACTATACAATAATTGGGTATCACGGATTACCTCGTGCGAATTCGAACCCTGGAGCGAAGCGGAAGACTTTCGGCTTGTGCTACGAACTCACGAACAATTAATCTGCAATTCTTTGTCGTCGAATTGATATCACGTAAGACGAATATCAATTACAATTCCACGCCGCAAATCCAAGTCTCTCGATGGTTAGACTTAGAGAGAGTATTTTGGTGAGATGTAATTTCTAGAGAGAGGAAAAATATTGCACACCGTATTTTTCCCTTTGGTGGCTTGCCCTATTTATGTTATTCCCACAAGAAACCTATTCCTTGTAGGATTGGTAAAGTCAATTCCAAATCCCGTTGGATTAGGATACTACTTACCAAGTATAATATAACTAGGGTTCTATGAGCCTTTATGGGCGGATACGTTGAATCGGGCCACAAGCCCGTTTCCTAACAAAACGTTTGTACAAGAAGGAAATACAGACGTTCATAGATAAAAACATGCAAATGCTTTTGCAAATTATCCTGCAGCAACAAGATACGAATGAGAGGTGGGCTGCCAATCTTTTTGTACATATGTACAATCACAGATCCAAATTAATTTTCTTCACCTTTCCTTTCTGTTTTTATTTTTCTAAAAGACACATTCTGCATAAAGACTGAGGCTGCAGATAGTCATTCTTTCAGAACCTCCAATGGTGGGAGCCTCCTACACTGACCAATCCTTTTTGTTTACAGTCCACTGGCGTATATGAACATATATTAAACACCATATATATATATATATATATATATATATATATAGATATGTGTGTGTGTGTGTGTGTGTGTGTGTGTGTGTGTGGCACTACCTAAACATAAGTGATTACCAAAAACTATGGTAGATTAAGTGTTTCATGTTTTTGATTTTTGATCAAGATATAATATTGAAAACTTTCACGATTTAGAGTTCATTTTTCAATATATAAACACAATCCTTTGCTATCATGTAAAATGTGTCTCCATGTTCTTTTCCAATATTTTAGCATGTGTTTGTGCTCTTACATATATCCATATTCCAGAGATGATTTACATAACAGAGTACGCTCTTGGACACCATTTATCCTTGAAGTTCAAGGTTTTTAGATGTGAACCAGTGGGTATCCATGACAAAGATACCTTTCATCATGTTTGAACTCCTTTCTTACATCTAAATGCTGGTGCGTGGCAAAAAAGATGAATTCAAACAGAAACCATGTCGGGAAATGAGAAAAATTGTTGAGAGATCTAAGAATTATAATCGGAAGGCAAAATACAAGAAAAGAGCATTCATAAGAAACCCATTAAAAAGGAGAGCCAAGTATTGTAAACAGGAAACATCAGTCTACATAGAAATAAAGAGTTTTCTGACAGGACTACTGTTAATTTTGTAACAGATTGGGAGAAGTAGAGAAAGCATTGTGTCACTATAAATGCTCTGGCTTGAAGGCTGAAGCTAAGGACTTACTTCAAGCTCAAGCTCTCAAGATACAGCTCGACAAGTGCGTCGAAGCTCGTAAAATACAAGACTGGAATACTTTGCTGAAGAAAACTCAACTGCGGTTTACTTGGGCGCAGATTCAGCTTTACGAGTGAGCTAGTGAAATTTAATTAATTTGCCCTTAGCGAGGCTCGAACCCCTGACTTCTTCTCTTAGAACATGTAACTATGTACTTATCATACTATGGTTATAGTTTTTCTCATTTAAAATTTTGTTATCCAGATCTATGCTATGCAAGTAGAGGCCTTACTGAATCTCCATAGACACAAGGAGGCATTTTCAGCCATTCAGAAGGGACCTAACATTGATGTCAATATTCATACTCAGTTGTTCAGATAAGCTATTACTGCAAACTTGTTAACAATTCGGGCGCAGGCTTGTATCGTTGCCGATAGGTTAGTGATGCTATTTATACTATGAAACGTTCCCATAGTGCCTCATTTTTTAGCTCTTAATTATTAACTTTTGGTTAAGTGTCGCAAGTTGATATAAAGTATGATGGCTTGATAGGTTTGAGGAAGCTATGACTGCCGCGCAGCATGCAAACGAGCTAGACTCGAGGGATGAGGTGAAGGAAATAGCAAAGAGAGCCCAAGCAGTGACAATAGCTCGATCAATCGGGAATAAAACATTCCAGATCTGAGGACTGTATCGCATATAGTGAAGGACTAGAACACGAACCATACAACTCTGTTTTGCTATACAACACATATGGTTTTATAAGTGCCGGAGAAGACATCAGAAGTTGTCCAACTAAACATGCCACAGCTAGGGCTAAAATCTAGCATGTATTATGTTTGAATCTTCCAAGTTCCAAAAGGGAGTTCCATCACTATTTAAAAACATATATATAGTCTAAACTCTAAAGTACATAGGCATAAAACTGAATAATGCATTAACAACAAGACCATTTCATACCTTAGCCTGAGAGGATGACCATCATCAAGCACAAACCCATGCAAAACAACAACAGCAAGGCTTTTCTATGAGCTCAAACTGACAAGTCCACGACTAACTTACTTAAGAAACTTATAACAATCATAAACATACCCAGTCAAGCTTCTTCTCAGCAGGTTTATCTAATAGAATGTCAAGGGGCAAAATTAGGGTTGAATATGCCTCCTGCAATTGCCAAAAGATCATTAGCGTTTCACATAGCATATGTAGAAATTTGTTTGAATCTTCATTGAATTCTAAACTTGTATAGCAGCCTTTGTGGGGACACGGAATGTGATCAATGCTGGGGCAGCATAAAACAAAGTCTTTACTGTAGACTCCAATTCAAATGAGTGTGATAGGAGAGCACCATTGATAATCAAACAAGTAAACATTGTAAGCATGTTAGTTAAATAATGGGAGGAAAGAGCTTGTTTCAAGGAATTACTGCCTATTGGCATTTTCTGGAACTTACGCATCAAGTCTTTCCCCAAAGATTGAAGTGTTACCAAAGACAATATCATAAATAGAACTGGATTATTTGTGCGCGAAAGTGAAAAATAAATATGAAGGGGCGTGAGTTTTTCCCATGTGCACGATATTTTTTTATTTAATTTTGTTTTTTAGCTGTATTTTTATGAAATGACTCCTGCAAGAGCCTCAATAGACTATTTTAGGAGACTTTTCAAAAAAACTTTATAAACCATAAAGTAGCACCAATAAAGAAACAAACAAACAAACAAATCATAAAAAGCTGCCTCATTGAAAGAAATATGATGTCTTATAGTCTTTTTTATTGGTTAATGATAGTGATGTTGTGACGCCCCGACCCGGATCTCTATACGAAATCCCAAGGTCGGGTCGCCAATACAACACGACAAGAAGAAAAGCACGTGGTGTAGCCGCCCGTACTTATGACATAACACAACTAATCACCTGATAAACACAAGTATATGAACAACCTTCGGCGGTAACAAAGCCGGAAAACAACTATCAACGACCACGAGTTATAACTCGGGAAAGAAAACAACTACTACATAAACATCGGCCACAACATGCCAGAACCAAACATGACCGCGAGCTACAACATGCTCGGGAAAGAACAAATCTTAACAACACAACTGTACAAGAGCACGACATACATATGTCGGCTACCAAAAGAATAAGTTTACAATACCACAATGAAAGCCCAAGTAAAGTTTATATAACTTTACATATCCATCGTCCTTACCAAAATGAAAATAGATAACTAAGATAGGGATCCTCGAACTCCCAACGTAGGCGACACGCGAACTAACGAACCACTTTCGGCCTCACCGAGAACTTCCGGGTTGGCTTGGATCTAAGGAAAAACAATTAAACACATAACGGGGTGAGTCATAATGACACAGTAAGTTACTAATGCAACTAAATGGCATGGCATGATGCTCAAGCAATAAATATAACATGGTATCAAAGTTTATATACCATAACATAACATATATCATCTTGCTTGATATACCATCATTCAACTCACATAGCACTTTGGTAAACACATAAGTGCTTGAACATAAACCACGTTAGAGAAGGATATCATATCTCTTTCTTCAACCTTGTGTAGCTCCTGCATTACACAAACAACCAAACGTGCCTCGATACCCGTGTGCGTAGTATCGACGTCCCCGATCCCATCGGGTTCCACTAGCAAGCCAAAGTCATGCGTATTGCTATAACAGTGGGGCTACTTCTCAACTGTGGTCAACAGAAGAGGGGTGTGTGCATTCCGGTACGGCGACTTATAGCGATTACGAATCCCATTCGTAAAGACTATAGGTCGTCCCACCATGACAATAACAACAACGACGCCAGCTGGACTTACACAACTCACACAAGTAGGTAACTTACTCAACTTATGCAATTAACCGTCAAGTTCAAAAGTAGTGAACTTGACAAACATCAAGTAGATTATATTTTTCTACAACATATATTCATCAAACATATTGTTTAAAGCCACAAACCACAAATTTAGAGCTATTTTACAAGTCTCTAACATACCAGTATCAAATACTCGGAGGACCCTATTCCATAACAATTGAACCCAAATTTTTGTAGTACTTTAACAAATGATTCGGAGAATTATAATCCTCCCAAAAATCCACTTTTGGTGTTAATTCATAAAGTTCATAAATTCGGGTATAATTGCTATATGCAATTTTCACCCTTTAAAGGTTTCTAACATGTTCTTTAGTACAATCCATAGTTGAGCTCTTTAAACTAACATGCAACATCATCCAACCCAACAACTTAACACTTAGACATGTAATATATACATCAACATATCATTTAAACATGGACATACCATGTATTCAAGTCAAGCATGTGAGATTAAGAGCAAGCATGTAACACTTTTTAAGCATACAATGGGGGTTTAGCAACTTACCTCCAAGTAGAAATTTAAACCAACAAATTCACAATCAAGGCTTGGTTATGAAGTCCCCTAGTCCTAAGCTATGTTTTGGTAGCTTTGCATGGATGATCCAATGGTTGGATGGTGAAGGATGGAACACACACACTAGTCTCACTTTAAATCTCCCACACAAGCTCTCTAGGGCTCCAAGGTAGAACTATGGAGAAGATGATGTGTTTGAGTCTTCAAATGACTTATATATGGTCAAATGGTCAAGCCAAGGTACAACACATTCAGCCAAGGGTCCAAGGGTCAAAAGCCAAAAATTACATGTCACTTATGTGTCCGCGGCACGGCCGCCACAAATAGGCACACGGTCGTGCCAATGTTACAGCCAAATTCTAGACTTTCTGTTTAGCCTCGCACGGTCGTGCCCTATAAGGCGGACGGTCGTGCCAAGCCCAAAAATCCAAACCCAACATTCTGTTCCCTCTCGCACGGCCGTGCCATATAAGGCGCACGGTCGTGCGAAACCTTCCAGATTGAAGAAGTGTTAAATACTCCATTTCTTAGGCAATCAACACAAGTGTACTAGATCAAATGCTCAACATGCTACAAAATCAAACTCCTATCACTAACCTGTCATTCTTACACAGGCCATACAAGTAACTCATAACAACAGGAAATTACAAGAACTACAATAACCAATGTATTGCAAATAGGAGTAACAAGGATTAAAAACTTATATCAAGAATTGTGGCATAACTAAACTAACATGTTATTCAAGCAAGTAGACATATATAATGCATGCAAAAATTCAGGGTATTACACCCTCTCTCCCTTAAAAGAATTTAGCCCCTAAATTCCTTACCAAGTCCATCAAATAAATGAGGGTATTTCTTTCGCATCTCAACCTCGGTTTCCCACGTAGCCTCTTCAATCTCGTGATTTCTCCACAACACCTTAACAAGCGGAATCCACTTGGTTCGCAATATCTGCTCCTTAGTGTCGAGAATCCTTACCGGATGTTCTACATACGACAAATCGGGCTCGAATGTGACCTCCTCATACCCCAACACGTGTGACTCATCTTTCATATACTTTCGAAGCATCGACACATGGAATACATTATGAATTTTCGATAAAGACGGTGGCAATGCAAGTCGATAAGCCAACGTGCCAACTCTTTCAAGTATCTCAAAAGGCCCTATGTATCTAGGTGAGAGTTTACCCTTCTTCCCAAACCTCTTAGTACCCCTACGCGGCGATACTTTAAGGAATACATAGTCACCCGCCTGAAACTCAAGGTCCCTTCTTTGGTTATCCGCATAACTTTTCTGTCGGCTTTGAACGATAAGTAATCTTTCCCGAATTATCCCCACACTCTCAACCGACTGTTGCACCAATTCTGAACCCCAAATCTTAGCCTCACCGACTTCATCCCAACAAATCGGTGATCTACATTTCCGCCCATATAATGCTTCGTACGGTGCCATCTCGATACTCGCCTGGAAGCTGTTGTTGTAAGCGAACTCCGCTAAAGGTAAGTGTGAATCCCAACTTCCCTTAAAATCTACCGCACACGCACGTAGCATATCCTCGAGTACTTGAATTAGTCTTTCCGATTGCCCATCCGATTGAGGGTGAAAAGCCGTGCTAAAGTTTAACTTTGTCCCCATAGCCTCTTGCAATGCTCCCCAAAATCTCGATGTGAACCTTGGGTCCCGATCTGATACAACACTAACTGGTACTCCATGTAGCCTCACTATCTCTTGAATATACAATGCCGCCAATTGGTTCAAAGAGTAAGTCATTTCGATAGGTATAAAATGAGCTGATTTAGTTAACCTATCCACAACAACCCAAACGACGTCAAAACCCCGACGAGTACGCGGCAACCCTGTTACGAAATCCATTGTAATGTGTTCCCATTTCCACTCCGGGATCTCTAATGGTTGTAGAAATCCTGCGGGCCTTTGATGTTCAGCCTTCACTTGTTGACATGTTAAGCATCTAGATACATACTCCGCTATCTCCCGTTTCATACCATTCCACCAAAATTGCTTCTTCAAATCCCTATACATTTTTGTACTCCCCGGATGTATAGTGTACTTAGCCTTACGAGCTTCATCAAGTACTTGTCGTTTCACCGCTTCATTCGACGGAACACAAACTCTCCCCCTAAAGGTTAAGATGTCATCTTTGTTCACCGTGACGTCAAGTGCCTTATCCTCATTTAATTGTCCCCTCAACTTCTCGAATTCCGGGTCACTAACCTGAGCTTCCTTAATTTGTTGTAACAAAACTGGGGTAGCCCGGACATTTGCAAAAATCACACCATGTTCCGTCTCACTAGGATTCCAATCCCTCAAGCCCTCTAATGTCTTCATTTCTTGAACCATCATGCACGACATGTACACCTTCCTACTCAACGCATCCGCGACTACATTCGCCTTTCCCGGGTGGTATAGAATCGTGCAATTGTGGTCCTTTAACTTCTCCATCCATCGGCGTTGCCTCATATTCAACTCCTTTTGTGAGAAAAGGTACTTTAAACTCTTGTGATCTGTGAAGACCTCAAACTTAGCCCCGTAGAGGTAATGTTTCCATTTGTTCAACGCGAACATAATTGCCGCCAATTCAAGATCATGAGTAGGATAGTTTCGTTCCGCATCCTTTAGTTTCCTCGAGGCATACGCTATAACCTTGCCATTTTGCATCAGCACACATCTCAAACCTTCCTTGGATGCATCGCTATAAATCATGAAGTTATCCCCGCCGTTCGGTAAGGTTAACACAGGAGCCGTCGTCAACCGCCGTTTTAACTCCTGAAAACTGTTCTCGCACTTATCATCCCAAACAAACGGTGTTGTTTTCTTTGTTAGATTCGTCATAGGAGTCGCAATCTTTGAAAACCCCTCAATGAATCTCCGATAGTACCCTGCCAAGCCCAAGAAACTTCGGATCTCAGTCACTGAAGTTGATCTCTTCCAATTCGTCACGGCTTCTACCTTTGACGGGTCTACCGCTATCCCGTCTTTCGAAACAACATGTCCTAGAAAGGAAACCTCCTCCAACCAAAAAGCACATTTGCTAAACTTGGCAAACAATTTCTTCTCCCGAAGAACTGATAATACCAACCTCAAATGCCGGGCATGCTCCTCTCGAGACTTAGAGTACACAAGGATGTCGTCAATGAACACTACCACAAAACAGTCCAAATACTCATGGAACACCCGATTCATCAAGTCCATGAACACTGCCGGTGCATTTGTCAACCCAAATGGCATAACCACAAATTCATAGTGACCATACCTCGTGCGAAAAGCTATTTTGGGAACATCTTCAGCTCGCACCTTCAACTGGTGATAGCCACTTCTCAAGTCTAGTTTGGAATACACCACAGATCCCCGAACTGGTCAAACAAATCGTCAATGTGTGGTAAAGGGTACCTATTCTTGATTGTTACCTGATTCAATTGCCTGTAATCGATACACAATCTCAACGTACCATCCTTCTTTCTAACAAACAACACCGGTGCACCCCACGGTGATACAATAAACTCCCTGTCAAGTAATTCTTGCAACTGCTCTTTCAATTCTTTTAATTCTGCCGGTGCCATTCTATATGGGGCTTTAGAAATCGGGGTAGTCCCCAGCAACAATTCAATACAAAACTCAATTTCCCTCTCAGGAGGTAATGCATAATCAGAAGAGAACACATCTGCAAATTCACACACCACAGGAACTTCTTCTAACACAGGAGTAGCTATACTTCTATCAACCACACATGCTAAATAACCCGCACACCCATGCGATAATAATTTTCTAGCTTTTAATGCAGAAATAACATGCAAACCACTCTTGACAGCATCACCCACAAACACAAATTCAGGCACACCCGACATAGAAAAAGTAACCTTCTTTCTATGACAATCTACCAAAGCATGATATGCACATAACCAATCCATGCCAAGTATCACATCAAAATCACGTATGGGTAACACCACCAAATCAGCATGCAAAGTGTGATCACCTATAAGTATGTCACAAGCTCGATACACATCCGAGGCCAACATATGCTCCCCCAACGGGGTAGACACCTCAAGCACAAATGATAAGGGCTGGGGCAACACACACAAATTGTTCACAAAATGGGATGCAACATATGAATGTGATGAACCGGGATCTATAAGAACTCGAGCTCTACTACCGAAGACAGAAAGGCTACCTCCTATAACTGAAGTAGACTCCGGTACACCGCGCTGATCAAGCGCGAACACACGGCCCTGGACCTTAGGTCTACCGTCACTGTCCCTCTTCGTCCCACTGGACTGTACAATCGCGCTCCTAGCCTGACCATCCTTCAACTTAGGAAAGTTCCTTTTCAAGTGACCATCTTCGCCACAATTGAAGCATTGGCCCGATCTATTCCCTGCCGGATTTCCTGTCTTACTCCAACACTTGTCTTCCGAATGCCCCAGCTTCGAACAATAGCTAAAAATCTGCGGAGTACCCCTCGGACTTTATAAAGATGCGGTACTAATACTCCGCCCACCAGATTGCTGCCCCTCAGATTGTCCTCTCCTTTGATTCCCCCTGCAGTTGTTGTTCCCACCGCTATATCGACTGCCGGAACCTTGTCCTCTTCCCTGATTCTGCGATGCCTGTGGAGGGTTGTTCACATTTCTCCCCCGGTGCTCCTCTATATCACTCTCAATCCCATAAGCCCTATCCACCGCACTTCTATAATCAGCAAGCTGCAAGGATAGTAATTGCTTCCTGTACTCAGTCTTCAGGCCCTTTATGAACTTCTGGGCCTTCTTTGCCTCCGTAGGAACCAGGTGACTACAATATCGAGCCAACTCAGTGAACCTGGCTGAATATTGTGCCACTGTCATGCTGCCCTGTTCTAAATCGTAGAATTCCCTCTCTCTTCTTTCCCGAACCACCTCCGGGATATACTGCGTTTTAAACTCCCTCAAGAAATTGGGCCAACTGTGAGCTTTTCCCTGTAAGTCCCAGCTTCCCTGCAATACTTGCCACCAGTGCTCAGCTGCTCCCTCAAGTTTGAACACTGCCAGGTTTACCTTCTCATCATCGTTGCAACCCAAGGCTGCAAATATTTTGATGATATGCTCTATCCACAACTCAGCTTTCACGGCATCCGGTTCCGCAAGAAAAGTGCGTGGTTTCATCTTTAAGAAACACTCCAGTGTGGTAGTATAATTCCTAGGCCTCGCCTCAGGTTGTGGTACTTCGATCTCCGGTTGTGGAGCTTCAACTTCCGGTGTAGTTGTTGCTCCCCCATTCATTCTTTCAGTCATCTGATTCATGAGTTCCATCATCCGTCCCATCATCACTGCCATGTTTGTATTCGGGTTCTCTTGGTCCTGTTCAGGAGGGACATTCGTTGGTCGATTCATATCGTCGTCTCTCCCATCATTCCCTCCGGCACTAGTACCAACCCTACTAGCACTCGCTCCGAACCTAGTCCGCACCATTTCAACCTACATAAAACACTCGACGTTAAAATCTCGATAACACACACCATACCCACCTAGGCCATGGAACCTATCCTGGCGAATAGCTAACACAAGCTCTGATATCAACAGTGACGCCCCGACCCGAATCTCTATACGAAATCCCAAGGTCGGGTCGCCAATACAACACGACAAGAAGAAAAGCATGTGGCGTAGCCGCCCGTACTTATGACATAACACAACTAATCACCTGATAAACACAAGTATATGAACAACCTTCGGCGGTAACAAAGCCGAAAAACAACTATCAACGACCACGAGTTATAACTCGGGAAAGAAAACAACTACTACATAAACATCGGCCACAACATGCCAGAACCAAACATGACCGCGAGCTACAACATGCTCGGGAAAGAACAAATCTTAACAACACAACTGTACAAGAGCACGACATACATATGTCGGCTACCAAAAGAATAAGTTTACAATACCACAATGAAAGCCCAAGTAAAGTTTATATAACTTTACATATCCATCGTCCTTACCAAAATGAAAACAGGTAACTAAGATAGGGATCCTCGAACTCCCAACGTAGGCGACACGTGAACTAACGAACCACTTTCGGCCTCACCGAGAACTTCCGGGTTGGCTTGGATCTAAGGAAAAACAATTAAACACATAACGGGGTGAGTCATAATGACACAGTAAGTTACTAATGCAACTAAATGGCATGGCGTGATGCTCAAGCAATAAATATAACATGGTATCAAAGTTTATATACCATAACATAACATATATCATCTTGCTTGATATACCATCATTCAACTCACATAGCACTTTGGTAAACACATAAGTGCTTGAACATAAACCATGTTAGAGAAGGATATCATATCTCTTTCTTCAACCTTGTGTAGCTCCTGCATTACACAAACAACCAAACGTGCCTCGATACCCGTGTGCGTAGTATCGACGTCCCCGATCCCATCGGGTTCCACTAGCAAGCCAAAGTCATGCGTATTGCTATAACAGTGGGGCTACTTCTCAACTGTGGCCAACAGAAGAGAGGTGTGTGCATTCCGGTACGGCGACTTATAGCGATTACGAATCCCATTCGTAAAGACTATAGGTCGTCCCACAATGCCAATAAAAATAACGACGCCAGCTGAACTTACACAACTCACACAAGTAGGTAACTTAATCAACTTATGCAATTAACCGTCAAGTTCAAAAGTAGTGAACTTGACAAACATCAAGTAGATTATATTTTTCTACAACATATATTCATCAAACAAATTGTTTAAAGCCACAAACCATAAATTTAGAGCTATTTTACAAGTCTCTAACATACCAGTATCAAATACTCGGAGGACCCTATTCCATACCAATTCAACCCAAATTTTTGTAGTACTTTAACAAATGATTCGGAGAATTATAATCCTCCCAAAAATCCACTTTTGGTGTTAATTCATAAAGTTCATAAATTTGGGTATAATTGCTATATGCAATTTTCACCCTTTAAAGGTTTCTAACATGTTCTTTAGTACAATCCATAGTTGAGCTCTTTAAACTAACATGCAACATCATCCAACCCAACAACTTAACACTTAGACATGTAATATATACATCAACATATCATTTAAACATGGACATACCATGTATTCAAGTCAAGCATGTGAGATTAAGAGCAAGCATGTAACACTTTTTAAGCATACAAAGGGGGTTTAGCAACTTACCTCCAAGTAGAAATTTAAACCAACAAATTCACAATCAAGGCTTGGTTATGAAGTCCCCTAGTCCCAAGCTATGTTTTGGTAGCTTTGCATGGATGATCCAATGGTTGGATGGTGAAGGATGGAACACACACACTAGTCTCACTTTAAATCTCCCACACAAGCTCTCTAGGGCTCCAAGGTAGAACTATGGAGAAGATGATGTGTTTGAGTCTTCAAATGACTTATATATGGTCAAATGGTCAAGCCAAGGTACAACACATTCAGCCAAGGGTCCAAGGGTCAAAAGCTAAAAATTACAGGTCACTTATGTGCTGTTCGTACAGCTTGGCACGGCCGTGCCACAAATAGGCGCACGGTCGTGCCAATGTTACAGCCAAATTCTAGACTTTCTGTTTAGCCTCGCACGGTCGTGCCCTATAAGGCGCACGGTCGTGCCAAGCCCAAAAATCCAAACCCAACATTCTGTTCCCTCTCGCACGGCCGTGCCATATAAGGCGCACGGTCGTGCGAAACCTTCCAGATTGAAGAAGTGTTAAATACTCCATTTCTTAGGCAATCAACACAAGTGTACTAGATCAAATGCTCAACATGCTACAAAATCAAACTCCTATCACTAACCTGTCATTCTTACTCAGGCCATACAAGTAACTCATAACAACATGAAATTACAAGAACTACAATAACCAATGTATTGCAAATAGGAGTAACAAGGATTAAAAACTTATATCAAGAATTGTGGCATAACTAAACTAACATGTTATTCAAGCAAGTAGACATATATAATGCATGAAAAAATTCAGGGTATTACAGATGTATGCTTGCTTGATGCAATTATACTCGATTTTCTACAAAGTTGAAAGATGGTTAACAACTGAAAAGCTGAATCTGTATTAATTTGTAATGTAGAAAAGTGGAACAAGTAGCTGAAGAAGCAGCCTCATTGAAAGAAAGTCTGGATGAGTACTTCCAATGAAATCAGAGACGAAAACAAGAAGCTCCAGGAGAGGGCAGAGTTGCTAGGAAGAGCTGTATGCATCTCTTTTGTCTCTTGGCATTTTAAAGTTGGTTATCCTCTATTGTTTGATGTCTCTTAGTACATGTGATCCTAATAGATCTTCTTTCTATTCTAGAATGGGGAATCCTCTCATATTTTAAGAATTTTTTATGAAGAAGCTCAAGCAATGACGTTAGCCCGAAACTCATCCAAAATGTTGGAAGAAGCTACAACAACTGGGGTTGCCATCCTTTCCTAATATTCGGAATAAAGAGATCGCTTAAAGGTATCTTGCACTCAAGTAGTATACATTCACATTCAAATTATGCAGATACACATCTGTAAACATACGTACACACATTTGTTTTTATAATCAACAGTGTTATGTGCAGTATTGTTGGATTCCTTATGTGGGTAATCAATCATTCTAATACTTGACCTCCATTATACATAAAAAGCCAAGTCAAAGAGGTTACCCATCAGTGACTTTTAAGTGAACCATGATAATCAAGTAACTTAACCGAAGAACAATGGAAGACACTGTGAAAAAGTGCCAAAATCATTGTGATGTTTGTAATTATGGTCCTAAGTTGTTACCAGAAAGTCTCAGTTTTTCCTCTGCACCCTTCTCTTAAACTCATTCATGATCTGTTTGTTCGTTTACTCGTTTGTCTCTCCCTTTCTAATTTATAATATATCAAAGTTGTTACTAATACATGCCTTTTAAGTAAATTATGAAAGTCAAACAAGTTAAATCTAGAACAAGGGAGAAAATAGCATGACAAAATGCCAATCTGATTGTGAAACATGTCATAGGTTTTCCCGAAATTTGGTCTAGAAATTCTGATTCTCCTTCTACACCTTTTTAGCTCATTTATGATTTGTTTGTTTCTTTATTTCCTTATTTAATTTATGATGTTCTATCTATCATGCAATGGACAATTGAGACTGACATGAAAAGATAAATTCACTGCTTTTATTATTTTCCCATAATGCATTTGCTATATAAACAAAAAGAAAATTGTTAACCTAACAAAAACAAAAAATCAACAAACTGGTAAATCATTACCGAGGTAGAATGACTATGATACAGGCTTGTTCAGAGACTGGGGTTAGACTTGTAAGAGAACATGCTCATAGCACAGAGAATTTTAGTGAATTACTAGTGCATTGAATTTCAACAAATTCATTTCAACTGCACAGTAAAACCTAGAATGATAATTGATATATAAAGAACAAGACTAGTCAAGTTGAGGTTGAGATCTAATTTTGTTTACCACATTAGAAGTCAAACCAAATATCAAGTACACAGCTCAAATTTAAAGTCAAACACAAAATCATACATATACATGAACATTTGATACTCACAATTCACACTAATAAAGAACCCCTTAGGCCAGAAAAAGTCAAAATTAAGACTGAACGAACTCTAATTGGAAAATGCAAACAAATACCCACCAGTAATTAGACCTTCGTAACATAAAATCAATCTAAAAAGAAAGAAAACCCAGAAAGTAATTAATCAAAATAACGGTCTTAAACTTCAATTCAAAACCAGTAACACAAAACCCAGTTGAGATTGGGATCAGGAATTCATCAAGTAAAAAGATATCTTCAAGGAAAAGACGTATACACACATACGAGAGAGAGAGATGGCATACCTTAAGAGAGTGCCTCTGTTGAGTCAACGATACAGTAAATATCGTTCTCCTCCGAGGCCTCCGTCGATGAGATGGCCGGCGCCCTACTGAGAAGACTTCCTTCGTCAAGTTTCAGACGATAGAATGACTTCAAACCAGAAGAGAAAGAGATTTCTGAAATGGAAGGGATTTCGAAGGGAGTCGCTGCCGAAGGGATTCCAAATCGTAAAAGAGAGAGAGAGAGAGAGAGAGAGAAACCTTTGTGAAGAGAAGCAATGATAGACGTGGGAATTTCTTCTCCAAATCTTCGTTTTGTGTCCAATAATTTTAGGGAAAACCTGGCTAGGAGAGGGAAAGTGAGTGTATTTTGTGGAGGGAAAAAATTTGAGGGAAACAAAAATATTTTGGGTGAAATTATTCGGTGGAAACATTTGGTACGGTTAAACACCAAAGTGTCCAAAAAAAATATTATTATTTGGCAGGGCTAGGGTAGAAGTGTGCCAAATACCAAGTATTTGGCAGGGCTAGGGTAAAAGTGTGCCAAATATTAAGTATTTGGCACCGCAAATTCTGCCTTCCCAAAAGATAGTATTTGGGACGGTTTTTTGGTCCTTCCAAATAAAGGGGGTCACAAATAGTACTTTTTCTTGTAGTGTTGTTTTCATAAGTGGGGAGGTAAAAGTCAGAAATTTTATACACGAGTGTCATGATTTTGAGAGATACACGTAAGGGAGTGAGTCAGGTTTCTAAATTCACGTCTCAAGTAAAGGAAAATACTATTGTAAAGAAGGAGGGTAAGAAGATGTCGAGGGCAGATTTGTTAGGTGAGATGAGGAGGATGATGAGGGAAGAGATTGGGCAAATGAATGAGAGGATAGATAGCATAGAGATGATAGGACAAGGTCATAAAAGTTTTAAAGATAAGCAACCACTTGAGAAGGGATAGTAGTCAACAGATTTCTAGTCCTAATGCCAATGGGAGATCTAGAGTTGAGAACTCCATAAACAAACTCAAGGTTAAAATTCCTAAAGATGAAGTAGTGAATAAGAGAAACAATGCTTCTTCTACTATGCTACCATTGGGTGATGTCATTGGTGATAAGGTTAAGACAAATGATGTAGTGAGGATGATGTTGAGTATGAAAGTACAAACTATTGAGGAAATACAACATGAGAATATTTTTCATACCAGATGTACAGTGAAGGGGAGAGTGTGAATGGTTATTATTGATGGTGGTAGTTGTACCAATGTGGCTAGCATGGAGATGGTAGAGAAACTAAATTTAACCACTTTTAAACACCCCAATCCCTACAAATTACAATGGCTTAGTGATTGTGGTGAGTTGAGGGTAACTAGACAAGCGATGGTTAATTTCTGTATTGGAGGGTACAAGGATGAAGTATTGTGTGATGTTGTACCTATGCAAGCCAGTCATCTCTTGTTCGGTAGGCCATGGCAGTTTGACCGAAAGGTTACTTTCAATGGGTACTCCAACAAATATTCCTTCAAATATGGTGCAAAAAATATTACTCTTGCTCCCTTATCCCCACTAAAGGTGAGGGAAGATCAAGTAAGGACGAGTGAATCAAGGAGAGAAAGTAAGGAAGAAAAAGAGAGAGGGATAAAAAGAAGAGAGATTGAGAGAGAAACAAAGGAGAGAGAGATAAAAAAAAAGAGAGAGATTGAGAGAGAAGAGAAAGAGAGAGAGAGAGATAAAAAAAGGAGAGCTTGAGAGAGATAGAGAGGGAGAGAGAGAAGGTGAACGAGAGAAAAAAAAGAGTAAGATAGAAAGTGAGAGAGAAAAGAAAAAGAGTGGGACAAATGAGGTGAGTGAAAAATTTGAGTGGAGGGGAAAAAAGGAGAGTTTTTATGCAATGAGTGGTGAGATTAAGAAGGAGTTGTGGGAGAAGCATAGTGAGATAGTTCTCTTTTCCAAAGAGAAATCTTTTTATACTAACATGTCACCCCAATTTTCTCTTCCATGTGTTGCTTCTTCTCTACAGATTTTTGTTGATGTATTTCCCAAACTGAGTAAGAAGGTTGTGAGATACAAATGGGGATATGATCCGTATAATGAGATTGTTGTAGAATATACACATTCTCATAGGTTTGGCTTACCTTCTTCTTTTGATACTAAGTTATTGGGACTTGACAATCATGGCAAGTCATATGAACTTAGTAAGGAATTCAAAATTCGTGGAGGTATTGGTATTTGTAATTTGATTAGTCATGTGGGTACTTTATTCACGAGAAAGCTTGTTAGACCATTTGACATGCCTAAAAAGTTTGAATTGCAAAATTTTGTTAGTCACCATGGGTTAAATGATTGGATGAAATTTGATGATGGACTATACTTGACATTGCATGACACTAGTCATTCTTATGTTGATCCATTCATGAATTATTCATTAGAGGTTGACTTGGTAAGTCTTTATGGTGCATTGAAGATTGGCTTGATAAATTTGAATTGTGTATTGGGAGTGTCGAAGAGTTCTATGCTTGCACGAATTTTCTCTGATGAGTTATTTTGATACATGTCACAAAAGTGTAGATGTTTTCCATGATACTTTATTCTTTCACAAGATTTATGGATTGCATGGCATTCTTAGGGCTAAATCATATTTATTAAAAGCAATTCTTCTTAAGCATGCTAAAACTTTGGAGGGTTGTGTGTTTCATGTTGAGAATGTATTTGAGAGTGCTTTGACATTTGATAGCTTGGCAATTAAGAATGTTGATTATGATCAGATTGTTAGGCATAAGGGATGTTTGTCTTTGAGGTGTGCTTAATTGTTATATAATGTAATTTATGCTAACAACTTTGATCATCTTGTATTGTGTTATTTGATTGTGTTTCTCGTACAAGTTAGAGCAAGTCAAGTTCGTTATAACTTGTGGGTCTCGTTGGGAAGCACATCAGTTGGTATCAGAGCGCGCTCAAAAGGGAAGGATTGAACCCTACCTTATTAACCAGCCCAGGAGATACTCCGCAATCGATGTGGGACGCATCATCCCCACCCCCTTAGGACCCAACCGCCTCGGTCGGTGATCCGTCGAACCCTAAGCGACACCGGCCAATAGAATGGTGGCTCTAATACCAAATGATAAGGATGAGGACCCCTAACTTCACCCCAAAAGCGCGCTCAAAAGGGAAGGATTGAACCCTACCTTATTAACCAGCCCAGGAGACACTCCGCAACTGATGTGGGACGCATCATCACTGATGTGATTTCCAATGAGACCCACAAGTTATAACGAACTTGGAACCACACTTTTGGAATGACCTCACGGAAACGTATGCCGAGGACTTGAATAACAATCAAAAGGTTGATCGCAACCCTTACTTTTGTAATGAACTAAGAACCTTGATCAATTAAAACCCTTAATTATTGATTAACTAAGAACCACGAATTAGAAAGTAACACAAACTTAATCCAAAGTTTGCAAAATGCTAACAAAACTATGTTTGTCAAGAAAGAGTTTTAAACTCACACTATATTAATATTCAAAATCTGATTTTCACAATGAAATAGATGCCTATTTATAGGTCTTAAAGAAACACTCCTAATGAACTAAGGATTAAAATTCAGATTTACATAGAACTAAAATACTATCTAAATAAAACAACTAGAACTCTAAGTAAATAAACAAGTGCCGACCTTGAACTCCTTGGAATGACACGGTTTTGAAGAATTGAAGCTCTTTAGGACTCCTTCCTTGTTTGGACAGATTGGGGACCATTAGAACACGGTTTTAAGAGTCCATAGGACCTTGGAAACATGGCTGAAACTCTTGGGACAGTTTGTACACATTTTTGGTAGCTTATTCCTTCTAGAAAACACTGCTTTGGATGACTTTTGAAGACTCCAAATGGCCTTGTGTGACGCCCCGACCCGGATCTCTATACGAAATCCCAAGGTCGGGTCGTCAAAACAACATAACAACACAACCAAATAAGAAGAGCATGTGACGTAACCACCCGTGCTTATGACAAAATACAACTGATAAACCTGATTTAATAAAAATGTGTCTTCGGCGAAACTACAGCCGAAACCCAACAACTAAGACCACAATAACAACATCGGCCACAAGATGCCGGAATAACAAACATAAACCACGAGCTACAACTTGCTCGGGAAAGAAACTATTTTAACAACAAAACTATACAAGAGCACGACATACATATGTCGGCCACCAAAAGAATATAGAAAAGAACACCAAAGTACTACCCTTAGTAAAGTTTACATAACTTCACAAACTGTTCTTCCTTACCAAAAGAAAACAACTATCTAAAAATAGGATTCTCGAGCTACCAGACGCGGATGACCTGCAAGCTAATGTGAACCCTTCTCGATCTCACTGTGAACTTCCCGGCTGGCTTGGATCCAAGGAAAAACATTTAAACAACAAACGGGGTGAATCGAAACTCAATAAGTTACTAAATGCAACTACATGACATGGCATAATGCTCAAGTAAGAAACATAACATGGTAATAACATTTATATACCATAACTGAACATGTATCATCACCTTGGATATACAAATAACATATCTCACATAGCACCTTGATATTCACATAAGTACTCGTAAACAAACCATGTTATAAAAGGATATCATTTCTCTTTCTTTGTCTTTGCGTTGCTCCTGCAATATACAAAATAACCATGTGTCCTCGATACCCGTGTACGTAGTATCGACGTCCCCGATAAACCTATCGAGTTCTACTAGCAAGCGAAAGTCATGCGTATTACTACAACAGTGGGGCTACTTCTCAACTGTGGCCAACAGAAGAGGGGTGTGTGAACTCCGGTACGACGACTTATAGCGATCACGAACATTGATTTGTGAAAGCTATAGGTCGTCCCACCATAACATGAACAACGACGACGCCAACTGGACTTACACAACACACAAGTAGATATTCTTACTTATGCAAATAACCGTCAAGTTCAAAAGTAGTGAACTTGACAAATATCACGTAGATTATATTATTCTAAAACATATAATCATCAAACATATTGTTCAAAGTCTTAAAATACAACCTTAGAGCTAATTTATAAGTCTCTAACATACAAGTATCAAATACTCGGAGGGCCGAAATCCATACCAATTGAACTCTAATTTTCGTAGTAATTTAACTAGTGATTCGGAGAATTATAATCTTCCCAAAAATCCACTTTTGGTGTCATTTCTTAAAGTTCATAAAATTTGGATATAATTACTATATGCAATTTTCACCATTTAAAGTCTCTACATGTTCTTTGGTTCAATTCCATGATTGAGCTCTTAAATTCAACATGCAACATCATCCAAACCCAACACTTAACACATAGACATGTTATACAACTCAACATATCATTTAAACATGAATATACCAAGTATACAAGTCATGCATGTATAATTAAGAACAAGCATGCAATAGTTTCTAAGCATACAAAGGGGATTAGTAACTTACCTAGAATATGGAAATCAAACCAATAAAATGCAAATCAAAGCCTTCTGAGTTGGTCCCCAAGTCACCCTCTACACTTTGATGGTCTTGGATCATAATTTGGATGGTTGGATGAGGAGATGTGATCTACACACACTAGTCTCACGCTCAATCTCCCACACAAGCTCTCTAAACTTCCATGGAATAAGATATGAGGAAGTAAAGTGTATTAGGGTCTCTCACAAGGTGGGGAGTAACTAAAGGCTGGTCAACAAGAGTCAAAGGTCAGGTTTAACTCTCAGCCGTAGGATGGAGAGTAAATGGTCACACAACTTAAAATTCAGTCAAACAAAATAACAGAGTACGACCTTATGCGGCCGCACTATGTGGACGCATAGATCCTAAGCGAGCTCCTATTGCGGCCGCATGGTTTCCAAAAAGTTTGTGATTCTAAGCGAGCTAGCACAATGCGGACGCATAGCTCTTATGCAAGCGCCTAGGGTGGCCGTATAGAATCCAGAAAGTTGGGGTTTTGGGCAAGCTCGCACAATGCGGCTGCATAGGGGCTGGTTCAAGTCAAAAAGGCTTCTAAACACATCAAAGTGATTCTAAAATGTACCCAAGTCACCCTAAGGTGATACCAACCTCAATTCAAGTTTAAGCAACAACACAACACAATCCAAACCGCATATAATGAAGCTATGAATGCTCACCAATGCAAATACGAACATCTATGAAACTTCAAGTACATATCAATATACATGAGAAGTGTACAGCTAACTCAAATGCAAATATATTGAATGATATATGCACATGAAATGACAATGTCAAATCAACTTCATCACCTACATCAAAAGGACGCAATTCCAAAATGGAGAAATAAGCACGTATATTATCCTCACCATGTAAGTCCATTTTGAATGTCATGTTGTAGACTTCTCCATCCAAGCTCACAGAACTCCAATCACCGGGATCGAAAATCAGTCGAACTTGACTTGCTCTAACTTTTACAAGAAACACAACCAAATAACACAATACAAGATGATCAAAGTTGTTAGCATAAATTACATTATATAACAATTGAGCACACCTCAAAGACAAACATCCCTTACGCCTAACAATCTGATCATAATCAACATTCTTAATTTCCAAGCTATCAAATGTCAAAGCACTCTCAAATACATTCTCAACATGAAACACACAACCCTCCCAAGTTTTAGCATGCTTAAGAAGAATTACTTTTAATAAATATGATTTAGCCCTAAGAATGTCATGCAATCCATAAATCTAGTGAAAGAATAAAGTATCATGGAAAACATCTACACTTTTATGACATGTATCAAAATAACTCATCGGAGAAAATTCGTGCAAGCATAGAACTCTTCGACACTCCCAATACACAATTCAAATTTATTAAGCCAATCTTCAATGCACCATAATGACTTACTAAGTCAACCTCTAATGAATAATCCAATGAATGGATCAACATAAGAATGACTAGTGGCATGTAATGTAAAGTATAGTCCATCATCAAATTTCATCCAATCATTTAACCCATGGTGACTAACCAAATTTTGCAATTTAAACTTTTTAGGCATGTCAAGTGATCTAACAAGCTTTCTCGTGAATGAGGTACCCACATGACCAATCAAATTACCAATACCAATATCTCCACGAATTTTGAATTCCCTACTAAGGTCATATGACTTGTCATGATTGTCAAGTTGCAATAACTTAGTATCATAAGAAGAAGGTAAGCCAAACCTATGAGAATGTGTATAGTCTACAAGAATCACATTATGCGGACCATATCCCCACTTGTATCTCACAACCTTCTTACTTAATTCGGGAAATACATCAACAAAAATCTGTAGAGAAGAAGCAACACACGGAAGAGAAAATTGGGGTGACATGTTAGTATAAAAAGATTTCTCTTTAGAAAAGAGAACTATCTCACTACGCTTCTCCCACAACTCCCTCTTAATCTCACCACTCATTGCATAAAAACTCTCCTTTTTTCCCCACCACTCAGATTTTTCACTCAACTCATTTGTCCCACTCTTTTTCTTTTCTCTCTCACTTTCTATCTTACTCTCTTTTTTCTCTCATTCACCTTCTCTCTCAATGTCTCTTCTTTTTATCTCTCTCTCCTTTTCTTCTCTCTCAATCTCTCCTCTTTTTATCTCTCTCTCATTCTCTTCTCTCTCAATCTCTCCTCTTTTTATCTCCCTCTCCATCTTTTCTCTCTCAGTCCCTCTTCTTTCTATCTCTCTCTCCTTCTGTTCTCTCTCAATCTCTCTTCTTATTATCTCTCTCTATTTTTCTTCCTTACTTTCTCTCCTTGATTCACTCGTCCTTACTTGATCTTCCCTCACCTTTTGTGGGGATAAAGGAGCAAGAGTAAGGGTTTTCCCACCAAACTTGAAGGAGTATTTATTGGAGTTCTCATTGAAAGAGACTCTTCGATCAAGTTGCCATGGTTTACCCAACAAAAGATGACAAGTTTGTATAGGTACAACATCACATAATACTTCATCCTTGTACCCCCCAATTGAAAAGGAAACCATCACTTGTTTAGTCACCCTCAATTCACCACTATTTTCCAACCCTTGTAAGGAATAAGGACGTTGATGCTTAAGAGTAGGTAGTCCCAATTTCTCAACCATAGTAGTGCTAGCAACATTGGTGCAATTACCTCCATGTATAATCGTACCACATACCCTACCTTGAATACTACATCTAGAATGAAATATATTTTCACATTGTATCTCCTCAACATCTTGTATTTTCATACTCAACATCCTCCTCACTACCTCATTTGTCTCAAACTTATCACCAATGACATCACCCAATGGTAGCATAGTAGAAGAAGCATTGTTTCTCTTATTCACTACTTCATCTTTAGGAATTTTAACCTCGAGTTTGTTTATGGAGTTCTGAACTCTAGATCTCCCATTGGCATTAGGACTAGAAATCTATTGACTACTACCCCTCCTCTTGAGTGGGTGCTTATCTTTAAAACTTTTATGTTTTCGTCCTATCATCTCTATGCTACCTATCCTCTCATTCATTTGCCCAATCTCTTCCCTCATCAACCTCCTCATCTCACCTAACAAATCTGCCCTCGACATCTTATTACCCTCCTTCTTTACAATATTCTTTTCCTTTACTTGAGACATGAATTTAAAAACCTCACTCACTCCCTTACGTGTATCTCTCAAAATCATGACACTCGTGTATAAAATTTCTAACTTAACCTCCCCTCTTATGTACTCACCACTCTTGTCTTTTTCCACTCAAAACTCTTGATGAAAACAAGTAGAGTTAGCACAAAGCAATTTTGGAAGTAAAGTTTTGAAACTCTAAAATTCGTAGAAATTAATTAAAACAAAGAAATAAAAGTTTAGAAAAGGGGTAAGAAGGTTTATAGAAAAGAAGAAAAAAGATTCGATTTGTATTCTCGAATCAATGATTGAGATCAATAAACCTTGAAGGAAGCTTAGTGTAGCTCATGGCCCAACCCTTGGTTTTCTTGATGTTTTGCTCAAAAAATTTTTTTTCGTACTAGGCTGAATTGAACAAGGTAGTAATTCTAAGCCTTTTTTTTTCCTTAGGCCGAATTGACTAATCCTCTTTTTTTTTTTTTTTTCACCTTGGCCAAATTATTTAAGTAATAATTCTGCCAACCTTTCCTTTTTTTTTTTTTTTTTTGTATACCAACCTCCTTTTTTATGGTTTTTAAAGCAAGAAATTGAAGAAAAACTCTGTGGCACAAAAGATGGTTAGAATAGATAGTGTATGGATTATGGAATGAAGGAATTAAGAACAAGATAATAAAATAAGGATAGAAAGATTGTTACCAATAAGCCCCCGACTGGTTTGTTAAAGTTTAATTCGGACGGAGCTAGTAGGGGTAATCCAGGGCCAAGTGGTGGAGGGGGAGTTATTCGAAACTCTTTGGGCATAGTGATTTATACTTTCTCCAAATATTTTGGAGTTATGTCTAGTATCGAAGCTGAGATTCGAGCTCTTCATCATGGAGTTCTTTGGCTTTTCAGGAATGGTTTTTTTGATGCCATCGTCGAAACTGACTCTAAAGTTATTTATGACTGCTTGTCTTCGGGTCACTCCCTTCCTTAGAAATTCTCCTACTTGTTCAGAGAGATTCTACACATTCAATTGGAGCGTCGTTTCTTGTTCAAGCATTGTTTTCGAGAAGCTAACAAAGTGGCTGACAGTCTCGCGAATTTGGCTTGTGATTCTAAGGATGATCTCAATTTTGCTAATGGTCATAATATTCCTCGTCTTTCCAAAGGCCTTATTTCTCTTGAAGCCAGAGATATCCCTAATGTTCGAATTTCTTAGGTGTTTTCTTTTATTCGATTGTATTTCCATTTCGAGGTTAGGCTCCTTTGTCCTCCCTCTTATAAGGGCCAGGCTGGTTGTCCCCCTCAAGTTTGTAATTTTTTCTTTATCTAATAAAATTTAGCAGGGTGCCGTCCCTGTTTCCTTAAAAAAAAAAAAGATACCAACTGATGTGATTTCCAACGAGACCCACAAGTTATAACGAACTTGGAACCACACTTTCGGAATAACCTCACAGAAACGTATGCCGAGGACTTGAATAACA
This sequence comes from Platycodon grandiflorus, assembly GCA_016624345.1. NCBI lineage: Eukaryota > Viridiplantae > Streptophyta > Magnoliopsida > Asterales > Campanulaceae > Platycodon > Platycodon grandiflorus. Next base: position 34,084,217 of record CM028364.1, read on the forward strand.
ATCAAAAGGTTGATCGGAACCCTTACTTTCGTAATGAACTAAGAACCTTGATCGATTCGAAACCCTTAATTATTGATTAACTAAGAACCGTGAATTAGAAAGTAACACAAACTTAATCCAAAGTTTGCAAAATGCTAACAAAACTATGTTTGTCAAGAAAGAGTTTTAAACTCACACTATATTAATATTCAAAATCTGATTTTGACAATGAAATAGATGCCTATTTATAAGTCTAAAAGAAACACTCCTAATGAACTAAGGATTAAAATTCAGATTTACATAGAACTAAAATACTATATAAATAAAACAACTAGAACTCTAAGTAAATAAACAAGTGCCGACCTTGAACTCTTTGGAATGACACGGTTTTGAAGAATTGAAGCTCTTTAGGACTCCTTCCTTGTTTGGGCAGATTGGGGGCCATTAGAACACGGTTTTAAGAGTCCATAGGACCTTGGAAACATGGCTGAAACTCTTGGGATAGTTCGTACACGTTTTTGGCAGCTTATTCCTTTTAGAAAACACAGCGTTGGATGACTTTTGAAGACTCCAAATGACCTTGGACATTGGAACACGTTTTTGACAACTTGCGTTCACACCATGCACACGGTTTGCCATCTTGCATTCACACCTATGCACACGGTTTCTTTTGGGCAACAACCACACGTCTTTGAGGCCTCTAGAATTCCCCTCTTGTGTCTTGAATTCGCTTGAAAAACATTCACCAATTTAGGCTCCTCAATCATCTTCAATTGGACTTAATTTTGGGCTTGCGAAACAAGGATTGAGACTTCATTTATTCTTTCAATTCTTGGCCTTGTAATTGGACCATATTTTATCTTCAATGGATCATTGATGCTTAGTGGTCATGATAAGGATGAGGACCCCTAACTTCACCCCAAAAGCTCGCTCAAAAGGGAAGGATTGAACCCTACCTTATTAACCAGCCCATGAGACACTCCACAACCAATGTGGGACGCATCAGGTGGTGGTGGACGCTTGAAGGTGTTGACGGTGGGTGTGAGACCCCATACATTTTTATCTTAAGTTATTAAGTGGGTTAATACTTTAATTGGGTATTAGAATTATCCTAGATAATTTATGGACTTTGTAGGAATAAATTTGGAGAAGCATTATAAGAGGATAAGAATGAAAAAAATGGATAAGGATAAGATTGGATAAGATCAATATTGGATAAGATCAAAGATTGGATAAGTACGAAAATGGATAAGTATGAAAGTGGATAAGAACGAACTAGGATAAGATCGAATGAGTGGATAAGATCAAGATTGGATAAGGATGAAAATGGATAGAGATGAAGTTGGATACGGTTGATGAGTCATCATTTGGTGGCTTTCTCCTTTGTTGACACCTCGTGTTTAGGTGTTGACTCATCATTCAATTTGATGAGTCATCGTTTGGTGTTTTCTCCTACGTCACCACCTCGTGCTTGGACTGCTTACTCACCTGATGAGTTACTTAATGGTTAAGAAACACTAGGCCTATAAATAGGGTTGATTTTCATGGGTTTTCATACAAAAAATTATACATCTGTCCCTCTTTCGGATATTAAACCCGGCACTTTATATTTTGGGTACGATGTCGATTTGGTTCACGATGCTTGGGTGGTTTGACGAACCAACTCCGTAGTTATTACATCGGTAGATCTCAGTATCGGCCAAGGTCCTTATATGAACAAACTGCAGAGAAGCTGATTATCCAAGAGGAACATCGGTCGTTGATCAGAACGCTACATGTCAAAATAGATCCGTTACAAGATCTTTGTGACAAGCCAAAGATACGCATCGATGACTGCGCCTTCACTATTATCCAGCATACATTTCCTCTTCCGTGTTTAAAGTCCAGACTTCAAGACTATATTCTATAAAAGGACGAACACAGTGCGCTATATCCCAGGCTAAGCATGACAAGTCAAAATCTGTCAGCCTAATTTACGGACCAAATTCAAGACAGAAGCTTAACGAACGGTCTTTGCCCAACAGTTTGAACGACACACTCCAGTGCAATTAATGACTCAGATTTCCAACGGGCAGACTCATTTAATGCTCCAACGAATTCTTCATCTTCTCCAACCTATATAAGAAGACACTCATTCTCACAATCACAACAGTGGAACATATGCAAATACTTGTGAGAGGTCGTGGTATTGAAATCAATCTTCATTCTTTCAATCTGAATACCACACCCAAAAGAGTGAGAAATACAAGTGTTAGAACAAACACTTGTATACGAGAGAAAAACAGAAATTCAAAAAGGCTGAGAAGTCTCGCTTGATCAAAAACCCAGTTTTTGATTTGAGTTCTTTCTACCTTCGAAAGACTCAGTCTCTTCAGTGCTGCACTTCAAACCTTCAGCAAGAGACCAAGCCTTCCTGCAATTCGTTGAAGACTGATCAAGCTTGAAGATGTCCGATGAAGAGCCAGAGCCTAAAAATCCACATTGCATTGATATCGGTAGACTTATATTACATTATAAGTTGTGTCGATTGTGCAATAAATTGTCATCACTTTTGGCCGAGTGCTTAGCACTCAGTTGTTCAAATACTTGCTATTTGAACAACGCCTAATATTCTCTTCTCACAACAAATCTATCTATCGCCACAAGTTTTGTAGGAGACTATAAACTTCACCTTAGGGGCTTTCTCCGTTCAAGTTTTTGGCTGCCGGCAGCCCTCCCATGGCTGATTTGGCGCTGTTTCCACCGCTCCAATCTTCTAAACCCAACCCATCTCCTAATAATGACGCCGGCCCTCCTCATGCAAACCTTAACCCGCCGCCAAACCCTAATAGCGACCTCAAGAATGCTACAGCCGCTAACCTTTCTCATGCAAACCCTATTCCGCCGCCTCTCAACAAATCCTTTGCCTCTTTGCTGTCCAACACTCCGGTTCCCCAAGTCAATGATCTCCCCATGCTTGCTTCTACCATTCACAAGGGAGTTCCTTCGTTAAAATTAACGAAGGAGGCTATTGCCGCCTTTGCTCGGCCTTTTGCTTGGACTTTAGTTGGCAAGTTTCTCAACGGCCGGCCTACCATGGAAGCGGCTAGGTTGGCCTTTGCTAAGTTTCATTTAAAGGGTAACTACAAACTTGGCCACATTGATCAACAACATATGCTCATTCAATTATCCACTGAGGAAGATTTTCATAGGTTATGGACGAAGGATGTGTGGTATGTAACGAAGTTCCCTATGCGAACTACTGTTTGGACTCCTTCATGGCGACCTAAACAAGATTCTCGGTTGGCACCGGTTTGGGTAAGCCTTCCAGGGTTACCCGTTCATTTGTTTAACAAGGTTTTTCTATTTTCTCTTGCTAGCACATTTGGCAAACCTCTTTCTATTGATAAGGCTACGGCGGAATTATCAAGACCAAGCGTTGCTAAAATCTTGGTTCAAGTGGATTTGTTAAAATCACTTCCGGAAAAGATCCATATTGATTATGGGGATGTTTCTCCTAGTTTTTTTCAAGATGTGGTGTATGATAATCTTCCTATTTATTGTCGTCATTGTTCGATTTTGGGACATGACCATTCCAGTTGTCGTGTGATAAACAAGGAGTATAAGAAGGAGGGTAAGAAAGAGGATAAAGAGAAGAATGCTGCTTCCAAAAAAGCTACGGGGGCTGGTCATGAGAAAGGATTGAACTCTAACCTTTCTAAGGAGACTTTAAAGGCGGCAAATGGTACTAAGGAGAAGTTAGAAAAGACTACAGTTCCAAGGATGGCTCGTAGGGGATTGGAGCTTCCTAAAGCAGTAAATGAGGCTCTTAAAAAGCCTTTGTCTTCTTCTGTTATGGAGGAATCTTGTGCTATTCCGGAGTTACAAAACTTGAAGAAACTGTGTACCCCTCTCAAGGACGACTCGGCCTTAAGAGCAAAAGGTTCATCTATTGCCAAGATGAATACGTATGGTTCATTAAATTTATCCCCTAGAGGTCCGGCTGTTACCTCTATTTCACATGTCATGGAGCTTCATATGGATAGAAAGAAACGTGAGTTTGTGAACTCAGACGATGGGGAAGGTGAATTCACAGAAGTGGTTAATAAGAAACGTAAAGGCAAAGAAAAAGGTCTGCATTCTGCAGTCCGTAGCCCGCAAACAGCAGTCCACAGTTCGCAGCCTTAAATCTTTTACTCTCTGTGAGTATTTCTTACCTAATTGGTTCACATACTATTATCATATTTGTTTTAAATGGTGTCTTTCTTAAGTTGGAATGCTAGGGGTATCAGCAATGGTGCCACAGTCCGAAGGATTAAATGATTATTTCGTCTACATAATGTTTCTTTATTTGCGATTTATGAGCCAAAAGCAAGGGGTGACGCTTTGGGCGCCTTTGTTCAAAACGTTGGTTGTGAGGACGGTTTAATGAATCTGAATAATAGAGTTTGGGTTATTTGGAAACATGGCCTTCATTGTGTGGTTGTGCATGATTCTAGCCAGGCTTTAACGCTGCAAATATCTCATCCTCTTTGGCATGAAGTGGTCTGGGTTTCTTTTGTCCATGCTAGCTGTAATAAATATTCGCGTCGAGCTCTTTGGGATGATCTTATGGTGATTAGTGAGGTTGATTTTCCTTCGATGGTGGTTGGGGACTTTAATGTTGTTTTAGACCAATCTGAAAAGGTGGGTGGTAATCCTATTAATAAGACTAATGTGGCTAAATTTTTTGATATGATCCAGTATGCTAATCTTATTGATGCGGGCTATGATGGGAATATGGCTACTTGGTACAACAAAAGAATGGGGCGTAAGGCTATCTATCAAAGGCTTGACAGGGCATTTTATAATGAAAAATGGATGTGTCTTTTTCACCTGACTAGAGTTTCTCATTTACCTCGTTCATGCTCGGATCATGCTCCTCTTCTTATTAATATTCAGATTGAGGCTAAGCTAATCAAGGGGTCTTTTCGATTTCTTAATGTGTGGCTGAAGCACCATAACTTTCTCAACATTGTTCGAGATTCGTGGGAACTCTCTATGGATGGTAGGCCAATAGTATGTTTTGCAAAGAAACTTGGTCGATTATGAAAGTGTATCTCGGTTTGGAACAAGGAGGTTTTTGGGCGTCTTGATCAGCAGGTTAAAATTGCGGAGGATGAGGTTCTTGCTTGTGAGTTGATTCATCAACAACATGGTACAGAAGATAGTAGGGCTGCTCTTAGCCTTGCTCAAGCTCACCTCCTGTCTAAACTTAAACTTAAGGAGGAGTTTTGGGCTCAAAAGGCAAATATTTCTTGGCTAAAAGAGGGGGATCGTAACACTAGATTTTTTCATGCAACGGTGAAGAAGAAGAGGCAAAAGCTTTTTATTCATAAGATTAAGGATAGGCAAGGTCATTGGCTTACTAATAAGGTAGATATTCAGAATGAAGCGGTGGGTTTCTACGCAGATCAGCTTCAAGGGCAATGTGCGACTCCGTCGGATGATTTCTTATTTCTCATTCCTCGTCTTATTACAGAAGAGGATAATGGGACTCTTACGGCTGTTCCGTCTATGGAAGAGGTGAAGACTGTTGTTTTTGGTATGAATGGGCAGAGTGTAGCGGGTCCAGATGGTTTTACGGGGGAATTTTACAAAGCTTGTTGGGAGGTGATTAAGGATGATTTAGTCCGTGCCATTGGAGATTTCTTTTCGGGGTTTCAAATGCCACGTAGCTGGACTAGCACTTTAATCGTGACCATTCCCAAAGTGGAAAATCCGACTTCTTTTTTGGATTTAAGGCCAATCAGCCTTTGCAATTTTTGTAACAAAGTTGTCACCAATTTATTAACTCGTCGTTTGGCCCCGATTCTTCATCAGATTATATCCCAGCAGCAAAGTGGTTTTGTTCGGGGTAGAGTGATTCATGAAAATGCGCTTTTAGCTCAAGAGATCATGCAGTCCATCACCAAGAAAGTTCGCGGATCCAATGTTGCTTTAAAGCTGGATATGGCAAAAGCTTATGATAGGCTTTCGTGGTTTGGTTTAATAAAGGTTATGCGTCAGTTTGGGTTTGATGAGGTTTGGATTGACTTAATCTATAGATGCATTTCTAATAGCTGGTTTTCCGTTCTTGTTAATGGGGAAGCTTGTGGTTTCTTTAACTCTACTAGGGGTTTGAGACAAGGTGACCCGTTATCTCCTTGTTTGTTCATTATTGCTGCTGAAATTATGAGTAGAGGCCTTAACCAGTTGCATGATGATTATCCCCATTATAGATTCAAAACTCATTCGAATGTTCCGGTGATCTCCCACTTAGCCTATGCTGATGATGTGCTTATTTTCTGTAATGGATCAAAAGATTCGCTTGAGGCTCATATGAAGTATCTTGAATGGTATCAAGGGTTTTCGGGCCAGCTTGTTAATGTCCAGAAATCTTGTTTTATTACGGGGAAGCATGATATAGTGAGAGATGGTATTATTGCAGAAGCTACGGGTTTTGTTAAGCAGGACTTACCTATAAAATATTTAGGCTGCCCGCTGTATATTGGGAGGTTAAAGATTAGTCTTTTCAGTCCTTTAATTCAGAAAATGGAAGCCAAGCTTGCCTCTTGGTAAGGAAAGCTTCTCTCCTTTGGTGCTAAGCTTACTTTGATTAAATCTTGTTTGGCAGCAATTCCTCTTTATTATCTGTCCCTTATTCATCCTCTTAAAGGGATCATTCAAAGGATGGAGCGTATCATCACAAGGTTCTTCTGGAGTAATGTTGACAGGTCGCGCAAATGTCATTGGCTGTCGTGGGATAAAATGAGTTAGCCTATTGATGAGGGGGGCTTGGGCTTACAGAAATTTGAGGATGTTGCCATGGCTTTTGCCATGAAGCTTTGGTGGAGACTACGGACTACGGACTCTCTTTGGAGTAGATTTCTGTTGGCTAAATATTGCAGAGGTATTCACCCTATGGATGCTTCTCGAAAATCTTATGAGTCCCATATTTGGCGTCGTATGTTGGATGCTAAGCCTTTGGTAGAAAGCCGGTTAGGTTGGAGGATTGGTAGAGGTGACATTACGATTCATGAAAGGTGGCTGGATGGTAATATGGGTAATCTTCCTTTTGATCATATTGAAGTTTCTTCTTTGTTTGATAACGGGGTCCCTCGTATTGATCACATCCGGGAGGTCTATGGAGTTCAACTTCTCTCTTTAATTCAAGAACATTCGTTGACTATTATAGATCAGCCGGATACTCCTATTTGGCTACCCTCTTCATCTGGTAAGTTCTCTGTTAGCTCGGCTTGGCGGAAATGTAGAAGGCCGAAAGTTCGGTCGTCAATTTTGTCTTTCTGCTGGAATAAATACATTCCTACCAAAGTCTCGGTTTTTCTTTGGAGGGTCTTTCATGGTGGCATTCCTACGGATGATAGAGTTAAAAGAAAGGGCATTCAGTTCGCCTCTAAATGTGAGTGCTGTTTAGAAGCAAGGGAAGAGTCTATCCCTCATACCTTTATTCATGGTGAAATAGCTAAAAAGGTTTGGTAGCATTATGGCTCTCTTTGTGGTGTTCACATGTTTTGGGGCGATTTAAACCAAATGCTTTTCTGCTGGTGGAATGGATCGCCTTCCTACAAGAATAGTGTTTTTTCTTATCTACTTCAAGTTCTTCCAGCCTTAATTCTTTGGGAAATCTGGTTGTCAAGGAATAAAAGTAGGTTTGAAGGAGCTATTATTAACCATTTGTCGATCATTTATAAAGTTCAAGAGCAAGTCCAAAGTATTGCAAAGGCTTTTGCTTTGTCTTTTTTGGGGGACTCAACCGATGACCACCTCTTTTCCTTCTTTAGGTTGAATAAGGCTGGCTTTGGTGGTCATAATATTCGTCTGGTGACTTGGCAACATCCTTCTCATGCTTTCATCAAAGTTAATACGGATGGGGTTTCTCGTAGTAATCCGGGATTGGCTGCGGGTGGAGGAATCTTTCGGGATAACAATGGTGATTTCCTTTATGGTTTCTGCAAATATTATGGTCATTCTTCTAATATGATGGCTGAGGCTTTGGCTGTTCGTGACGGCCTCCTTTTGGCTTATAATCGGGGTTATTTGAGGGTTTGGTTGGAAGTGGACTCTCTTCCCCTCATGAGCATCATTATTCGAGAATATCATATCCCTTGGGCTATTTGGTATGTTGTTGCTCACATTCATAGAATTATGTCTTCTATGGAGGTCCGAGTTACTCATATCCTTCGGGAAGGTAACGGTGTAGCGGATGGTTTAGCAAATTTTGCTGCGGATGAGAAAAGGGATGTTGAATTCTTATCTCATTCGGATCTCCCTAGTCGATGTTGAGGGCATTTTATCCTAGATAAAGCCAAGACTCCTTATATCCGTTTGAAATAAACCTTTTGGTTGTTTTTGGGCTGCTGTTGGTTATGTTGCTGTTGTTTGATTTCTCTGCAGGTGTTTGTTCCTGGTTCAGTGGTCCTTTTGTAGGGGACGAGTTCGGCTTGTTGGGGACGAGTCGTCCAGTTAGCTCCTGTTTCAGTCGTCCCTTTGCTGGGGACGATTTCAGCTTATTGGGGACGAGTCGTCCTCTTGTTCCAGTTTCAGTCGTCTCTTTGTTGGGGACGAGTTATGCTTTCTGGGGACGAGTCATCCTCTTCTGTCTGGTTTTGGCCTGTTTGGGCTTTCTTTGGTTTTCCCCTTTCCCCTTATGTAATGGGCAGCTTAGAAGCTGGCCCCCTCCCCTTAGTTACTTTTCTACTATTCCGGCTTAAGCCTTCTGTATCTTTTTTCGGTGGTTGAGGTTGTCATGTCCCCCACCTTCGTTTGTAATTTTTTTACTTAATTAATAAAATTTAGGTAGTTCCGTCTCCTTTCGCAAAAAAAAAAAAAAAAAAAAAAAAAAAAAACAACAAATCTATCGAGTTGAAACTACAGGAAGATACCTCAATCAATTTTGAGTACATCTTCTAATGTATTTTCGATAGATTTGATTTCGCTTTCTTAATCTCTCCTTTTTCTTTCATAAGTAGATTGCTAGGTTAGAGAGTCTAGGTTGATGTACAAAGCATGTTTGCCTTTGAGCAAACCTCTGCTGAATTTTAATATAATTTATATTTTGAAACATTCAGCCTTTATTTCTCTTTCCTGTATAACTTTATATATCTTGTGCAATCTGGTTGTAGAAAGCAATTGATGCATCTAATATAAGATTTTAGTTAACTGTTATGCTAAAATTGTACACAATTAAACAATTACAGTTACTTCAATCTTTTCTGTTATACTTAAGCTGCTTGTTCTTTCGCTGCTCAAACTCTTATCAATCAGCCAAGTATAACAACATCTTCTTTCTGCATGTTCTTCAAATCTGCCGATCCAAGTTGTCCGATATAACAAAGCTCGGCTAAGTTGTTAGAACTAGGAAGATGACCTATTTATGTTAATTATTTCATCCATGCCTTCAACTTAAATGTTAAAATAGGATGAAATTTTTAATACACTTTGTATAGGCTATTCACCCCCCCCCCCTCTAGCCTATACACTGAACATATCACCGTGGAGCTAACAATTGGTATCAAAGCGGGTTCTCTGAGAATTTCATTCCAGGCTTAACAACCTGAGAGTTTAGATCCAGTTGCTCAGATTAGATGCATAGTCAAAAAGAGTCTTTTTCAAAATTTTTCATTCCCAAAAATCTTCTTGACTGAGAGACTTGGAAGCCATTTGAAAACGCCTTTTTTCAAATCAAAAATCAATTTTGTTTTCAAGAACATGTGAGAAAGAATATCGTGATGATTATGTGATTACTATAAGAAAATCTATCATATATCAGAAACATATTGATATTATGAAGAGAAGTACTATAGTCAAATAGAGATTGACTTGCCAAGGATTATATATTTACTTCAAAAATTGCTCTTTGTCAAACTCATGATATATCCTATGGCAAATATGTCAACTTCATACATGATGGATGAATTACTCAGATTCACTTCTAAAGATTTGCCATCTTGATATAAGGCTAACGATTGTATCAATCTAACACCTTTTCAAGAAAACTTTCTATTAAAGTTTAGAGCAAATGAAATAAGAAGAGTTTCAAAGGAAATTCAAGGGAAATCAAATTTATGTCATCTCCAAAATCACTGTGATTATTAGCTCTTGGCCTAAGGACATCAATGATAAAGTTATTCTTCTTCAACGGGAAGCTTCTGCCTAAAATGATACACTTAATGAACTTCAACTCAGCATCAGAACAAGTTCCTCAACTATCATGAGCAGATTAGTTCAAAAGAGTATAGTGAGAAAGTGACTCCTTCCATAAACCTTTCAATATCTTGAGTTACACTTGTAAGCTATAGGCTGAGTCATTACTCTAATCTTGTGCTTATCAAGTCTCACTTGTATTATTGGATTTCTGGAGCTATTTTTAGCTCATAAATGTTGCTAACCATTTCTCTATGTGTACTTAAGACAGGAACTCATACGACAAAAAGGCCAAAGATGCAACATTACTCTCCATCGGCAGACATTAACCTGACTGCTGATTCATGAAGGATTGCTAGCCACTCAAGTCATCAATATCCTTCACTCACTCAAGGTCTAATCAATACCTGCTGGACTCCAGTTCCACTATGTGAGAAATCTACTGATGAGCCCTCAATATTGATAAAGACCACCTCTCCTGCATACATAAAACAGGTCAGCTACTGTCTCATAAATGTTCTGTGTTAATGTTTGCTGAATTAATTTGTTAATATAAGTTATCAGACATACTGCATAAAACCTTATCATACTGTGCCTATATTGATATATTTGTATGCTTGTGTGATCTTCTTTATGCAAACGGTTTTCAAAAACTTATCAGCACTTTTCATATCGGCTGATCTAAAATATTTTAAAAACCTATAATTGGCTGAATTTCCATAACTGCCAACCAACACTTCATAAGTTCAGTTTTATGTGCTGACTTATAGGAGTAAAAACCTTTAAATGACTTATTCTCTCTCAAGTCTATTAAAGGTGGAGGCACACTTTACGAAGACTGACTACTTCGATTAAAGTTAAGACTATTCTCAAAACATTGGAAAATGACAAAAGCTTTTATTATCAAAATCTTTTACAAGAATCTTGAGAAAATCTAGACATCACAGCCTATCCCTGTGAAGCCGTGTTTAGAAGGACAACACTACAGTAAATCTCCATTATTGAATGTCCTTCAGTCTAACCTCCATGAGTTTAAGTAGAGCTCCTTCTTCATTCAAACTCTACTATAAGTAAACTCACAAACTGCTTACTGATTACATTAGATACAAAACATCGATTCAAATTTTCCAAAATGTTACTAAGTTCAAGTCCTAGAAATAGATCAAGTCAATCCTTCGACAACTTGGTATGATTCCTTCATATTCATTCAAAGTTGTTTTGATTTTATTTCTGTTACTCCTAATGAGCTGACCTAAAAATTCTCAACGATGTATTCTAAAAATCGAAACCATTTATAACTGTGAAAACTATTTTCAATATCTTTCTAAACTCACAGTTAGAAATTCTGAGAGAAATTTTATCAACTCATTTGTACCAGAAATCATTAATTATAGATTTTCAATCTTGTCTTGAGAATAATTGATAAAAGAGTCTTCTTTTGTCTTGTCTGAAAATCCTGAAAGCTTGTTGGCAAAACTAAGCTATACGCTACAAACTTTTGATTATCAGAACACTTAAGAATATCTTCAATCAATTGTATCAAAATATAAGATAGAGAATTATTAATTAATGCTAGCAAAAGTGATTCTGCTCCTCTTCTAACTTTTAGTTATCAATCTCATTGATATTCTAAAATGTTTTCAGATGAATCACTATGAAAATCAATTAGCATATACCTATCCGACCATCGGAATTCTGCTTGTATACATGGACATCACAGAGAAGATCCCAGAAAAGAGTTATCAAATGTTTGGAAAGCATTTGATAAATCGTTGTGTGCAACAACTCTTCTGGTTATATGTAAGTATGCAGGCCATCACCTCAAAGATGGCTGATGCAGATAATTCAGCTCGACTGAATTAGGTAGCTAATAAGGAATTGATGAGGATGACGAACTGCTAATCGCTGCCATCCATCCCTGAGCAAATCAAAGGGGATTCATGGCCTAAGCAGTAAATCCTTAGTGGCCATCACCCTTCGGTGCTCTCATAATGACCCGAAGAAGTGCACGTGTTCCGCCTCCAACTAGAGCTGGAGGAGATCAAAAACGGACACAGCCATCTTAATCTATTCCAAAATCCTTGACTGATGACCTCTCATTATGTTCTTAGGATTAGGATATCTTGGATACTACTTTGTAACATATTTTCTACTCAAAATTGAATCATTATGTATCTTTATCCTGTAATCTGCAGTTTAGTCAAAATTCCAGTTGTATTGTTCTTGTAATCAGCTGATCCCCACTATGTATTGTTCAAAACTACTTGGATTATTGAATACAAGTTCTGCAACTCTTCATCATGACTATCTACTTATGTGAATTCCTCTGATAGCATGAATTAATGTGTTTTAACTGTGTTGATTACATATCATTCTTCTTCATCATAGTGCTTACTTTCCTTTGATAATTGGAGAAATTGACCTTGATGAAACGATCACACAATTATTACACAAACTCTGCTAAAACCCCATCAGCAAACCCGTCCTATAAAATCGGCTATATTGAGTTTTAGTCAATTACCAAAAAGTTAAAGTCTTTGCTTTACACTATCGAATAATTGCCTTTTTGAATTAGAACATCTCATCATGATCTAATTCAAGATCTACCGAACACTCTAGCTAGTTACTTAACGGATGACTTTTATGTCTATATCTTACCTTTAAGTTACTACAAATCTATTACTAAATCTCTGACTTCTTTATACTACATACAAGATTACTAGTAAATCTACTTTGAACCAAATTGTCTGCTGTGTCAACCTAAAAACTGTAAGCAATTGAACTCATAAAAGGATTTATCTCATCAAAGTATATGAAAATACTTTCATTAGTCAATTACTAAAATTCCAGCTTTTAACTTCTAAAAATCAAAGGCTTACACCTACTTTCAAATCAGCTCAACAGCAATTTGTGCTCTCAGTAATAACAACTATTGTATCTAGTATGATATTTGAGATTAGTAATGAAAAGGCAAGGTTAGCAGTTTCTCTCTATGATACACCATCTCGGCTAATTGCTAATCTGCAAACAGATTGAATTCAAAACACTCTGTTATGCATTATCACATACCTAAATTTCAAAAAGACTGAGAAAGACTTAAGTAACTTGACCTATTTCAAAAGATAGCCAGAAATTTTAGGATTCTTAGGAAGACTATTGCTCCCTAAGACTAGTCCTTCCTCAGGAGTGAATGGCCAATATAACCCCTGCTGTTTATATTACATACCTCACTCTCATCCACAGGCTTGTATGTAAACACTATTTAGCACAACCCTTTCCTTGCTAAAGATTGATACAACCTGTTGCACAGAAGAAGCTCGGACATCATTTCAGGTACACTTTCAATATCTCACTTGTCTGACTTCTCCTTTCAAATATTCTAAGAAGTGTTCCTATAAATTCATATTATTAGTAGATCATTGCTTACCATACATTCTATCATCTGCTAAAACACTTCTCTAAATCAATTAAGATATTAACTCTATAACTCAACAAACTCGTTAAATTGGTGTCAAGGAAAACATCAGACAACCTCCCTATCAGCAGACCTTACCTCAGCAAATAGCCCATATTAACTGCTAATAAAATTCCAAATCCTCGAAACAATGAAATCCTAACCAATTCTTCACAAAATCTCTATGAGTGTAAAAACATAACTTAAACTTGAACACTTAATATTCGTCATTAAACACTCTAAATCCAATCTACTGCTGTTTAGATGCCTTTCCTAACAATTGGTAATAATTGGTATCAGCTAGTATTATTTCTAACAATATTACTTCTAATAATTGGTGTCAACTAGTATCAAAACCAATGCCTGTAAAAATTACACCACTCCAAAACAGCTGATATCTCAATACTAAACTCAGCAGTTGTACCCAGTCATATCTCAAATAAAGGCAGACAAATTAATTTGTTTAAATATGAATTTAAACCTCTCATTTAAAAGTAACGTGTGCATACATTTCCCCTAGACTGCCTATATCATAGCCATAACCACTCTCAGCATGATGACATAATCCTAAAATTAGAAACATCATTACTATGTCATTAAATGCATTCATTCTCTTAAGCCCCCAAAACGTCCCATCACATTCCTCTATCTAAGAAACCCCTTCATCTTCTCAAAACTTCGAAAGATATATAAAATGATAACCTACATTCAAAGCTCTCTAAATATATTCATTATCTCTTCAGCATTTCTTCATCTTCCAATCCAACTCTTCATCGCCATTACAAAATATACCAACCTTCATCATGTGTTCGCCAAACCTGCTTAATTCAAAATATCGACCCATCTCCTATAATGAAATGCGACAACGAATAATGATCTTTCTAGCTACTCCTGAACCAGTGATCCGTCGACCTCGCCAAATCAGTCGACGAGTAAGAAATCGCTTGCGAGATCCAAGGAACGATGTGTCCAACTTCATTCCATAGATTCCTTCACCAAATCCAGTTTCAACCACTGCAACAAACACTCCCCTCACTCCTAACTCCACAAACGCTCCACCTGAACCATCCTCAACTCAAGAAGAATCTCAACCTACAAATGTCAACTCTGCTTCTGACTCAGCAGTCAATGCTCCCTCTAACTAGAACTGAAGACCTTCATCCTTTACTCTATTTTAATGAAATGTCTATTTTTTTTACTGTGTTTGTAATATATTTTTGTTAAAGTTACGTTTGCTACTTTCATTCTGCTTTACTTACTGTAATCTGGTCAAGTGCATATTTTTTTTGTGTAAACTGCCATTTTCAACATAAACTTCTATACATATGCATATACTCTCATTCCACCTTAAACAATAGACACATTGACAGAAGAAAAATGCTTTATAGAACATTCTTAGATGCATATCTCATGCTTCAGATCCTTGTTGACATGCTTCTCAAATAAACATGTCTTACTAAAATAGATAATTCATCTGCTCTTCATAACTCATGAAGTGACAAATTAAAATCATTATAACTCATCCCATTATGCTTACTCTCTGTACACTTATATATTTCGCATATAGCCTCGCACCATAACTTACTTGACATAAATTTCTAAGGAGGAGAGTTCGAATACCAAAAACTCATACCTTATGAGTTGTCCTAATCAGGCTCTATGACTTGTCCGATACATACAAAGATAAACATGTATTAAGGAGGAAATATACTACAAGTAACTTTGCTATTAAGTAGAAGAGATGATAAGTGAATGGTGACAACATATCTCTACTAAGACAAAAAGAAAAGCATATAAACTATTAACACGTATGAGGATAAGAGATATATATATATATATAAGGAAAGGAGATACAAATTAAGTAACACCTCTAGAAGAAAAGATTATGAAAATGCACATACTAAAACACAACAGAAAACTCATATCTGCAGACTTCATATTGGTACACCCATTGTGACCAAGGCCAAAAGAAAACATATTGGTAAATCTATTATGGCCATTAAGACACAAAATTCATTCCCACTACATGTCGTGCCCATAATTCATACCTTATGAATCAAATTCTTACACCTTGTCCTCTCCCCAACTAAACAGACTCCATATTCGGTCCTCCTCATCTCTATAAACGTGTGATTCCCCAAAATCTATTGTGACCATTAAGGAGGAGGACATTAGAAAATTAGTAATAGGAGGAGATTATCCAACAAATAGGAGGAGAGCCTATAATCAAAAATAGAGGTGGAGAATCTATATATAACTCTTCATCTACAAACAAATAGGAGGAGATTATCGTAATAAACAAAGCAAATATGACACTCCTCACTGTCCAAATTAGCTATTCCTAAAATATGCCACTTCTCACTATTCAATCAGATACTTCTAAAAAATGACTATCATACTACGCTGTCATGCTTCCTTATGCTGTCATGCTTTATAAACAGGAGGAGATTGTTGTCATTCTATGAACTTCATGGATACACTGAACCCTATGTTCGTCTATCTAGGCCATGTTCACTCTAATATTCTCATGGACTCAAGCAAATAAAATCAATCATGATCAGCTTCTATTGTATTCATAAGGTCATGGACTCAAGCAAATAGGAGGAGATTATTGTAATTCATATAAGATTTGCTTTCATCCATAACCTAATCCATATAATAAGATTTGCTTGCATTCATAACCTCTTCTTGTATCTTGTATCCATAACCTTACACCCATAAGCAAATAGGAGGAGTTGCACCCATAAGCAAATAGGAGGAGATTGGTATTAACATTGTTGTAATTCATAAAAGATTTGTGGGTGAGCCAACTTTATTCCTCTTTATTATTTCTCTCAACTTTTGGAAAACGTCTGATACTTAATCAATTCGATTAAGCACACTGATTCATAACTTTTATTTGCTCAACCTTTGAAAACGTCTGATACTTAATCAACTCGATTAAGCACACTGATTCATAACTTGCATCCATAACAAGGGTCAAGGTGAGCTGATTTCATTCTTCACAACATTTGAAAACGTCTGACACTTAATCAATTCGATTAAGCACACTGTTTCATAACCTCTTCTTGCTCAAGCCAATTCAGATCATACTTATCTGACTCATACTTATCTGACACTTAATCAATTCGATTAAAGCACACTGTTTCATAACTTTTTCTTGCTCAAAGCCAATTCAGATCATACTTATTACACCGCAAGAAAAAAACATCTTTATGGCAATACTATCAATTATATCTCATAATTGCCTGAACATTATTCTACTCATTGCTCCGTATATGTACCTTCATTTATCGAGTCTGTAAATACATAGCAATAGGTGACTATACATACACTATCGCTTGTAAGTTCAACCTAGGGCATGCCTTGATATAAATTGATTATTCAATAATGACATGTTATTACTAAGGATTGAACATCTGCTTTTAAGAGCTGTATGTATAAGTCAATAGTAGTAATAGTCCCAAGCAAATAGGAGGAGATTGTTAGGAATATGCCTATAAATCAGCTGATATCTATGTATGCATATTCCAACACAGTAATTTGCTTGTTCCCATTACAACGCATGTTTCACAAGTGGCTAAAAGGGCTGCGTACCGGTTAGTGTGGCAGCTTGTTGAAACAATGCATAGGTCATTAGACTAGGAAGTCTTTGTACATATCCGAGTCTTTGTCCTACCAATGTGATGACAACTTTAATATGGATTAGCTCTCTTCATGCGCCAACAGACATGCTCATCGACAATATCTCACCAGTAGACATTCCTTCCAGCAATATCTCATCAGCAAACTCTACTTCAGCAGTTATTACATCGGTAGATCTCAGTATCGGCCAAGGTCCTTATGTGAACAAACTGCAGAGAAGCTGATTATCCAAGAGGAACATCGGTCGTTGATCAGAACGCTACATGTCAAAATAGATCCGTTACAAGATCTTTATGACAAGCCAAAGATATGCATCGATGACTGTGCCTTCACTATTATCCAGCAGACATTTCCTCTTCCGTGTTTAAAGTCCAGACTTCAAAACTATATTCTATAAAAGGACGAACACAGTGCGCTATATCCCAGGCTAAGCATGACAAGTCAAAATCTGTCAGCCTAATTTACTGACCAAATTCAAGACAGAAGCTTAACGGATGGTCTTTGCCTAACAGTTTGAACGACGCACTCCAGTGCAATTAATGACTCAGATTTCCAATGGGCAAACTCATTTAATGCTCCAACGAATTCTTCATCTTCTCCAACCTATATAAGAAGACTCTCATTCTCACAATCACAACAGTGGAACGTATGCAAATACTTGTGAGAGGTCATGGTATTGAAATCAATCTTCATTCTTTCAATCTGCAAAAGAGTGAGAAATACAAGTGTTAGAACAAACACTTGTATACGAGAGAAAAACAGAAATTCAAAAGGCTGAGAAGTCTCGCTTGATCAAAAACCCAGTTTTTGATTTGAGTTCTTTCTCCCTTCAAAAGACTCAGTCTCTTCAGTGCTGCACTTCAAACCTTCAGCAAGAGACCAAGCCTTCCTGCAATTCGTTGAAGACTGATCAAGCTTGAAGATGTCCGATGAAGAGCCAGAGCCTAAAAATCCACATTGCATTCATATCGGCAGACTTATACTACATTATAAGTTGTGTCGATTGTGCAATAAATTGTCATCACTTTTGGCCGAGTGCTTAGCACTTTTTTTTTTTTTTTGGGAAACAGGGGCGGCACCCTGCTAGATTTTATTAGAATAAAAAGAAAAAATACAGAGGGGGACAACCAAGCCTTACCCTGGGAGAGGGGGGACAAAGGAGCCTAACCTCAAACAAATACAAAGGGTTTGACAAACAAAAAATAAGCTCCCAAAGAGAAAATACAAGAGCAATAAAAACTAAGCAATTCCAATATGAGGAGTGTCATTTTTGTCTAATCGTAAGGACCCACGGATATAGGTGGGAAGCTCGAATTGAGATGAAAATTCATAATTCTTACCTTGATCGCAACCGTAGTGAGCTAAGGCATCCGCCACCGAATTAGCTTCACGGAAACAGTGAGAGAAGGAGAGGCCCATGAATGACTTAATAGAAGCAATAAAGCGAATCATGTATAAACAGGCCCAAGGAGGACGAGCTTTACCTAAAACGCATTCAAAAAGAACTTTAGAGTCAAGTTCAACCATGGCGCCGAAAATACCCTGATCTCGCAGCCAAGAAACACCCTGATATAAGGCTCTACATTCAGCCATAAAACAAGTGGAGATACCATAAAAGGATGAAAAAACATAAACCAAGTTTCCCAAGGCATTACGGACAATACCCCCACCCGCACTACAACCTGGGTTACCTCGACAGGCCCCATCAGAGTTTAGTTTGAGGCAATTTACCGGAGGTTTGGTCCAAAGAACAGTGCATATGGTCTTGGGGAGATTACGACCAAGATGGAAGGAATTAGAAGACCAAGAAGTACCCGGCTTAAAAGAAAAACCAGCCTTGTGTAAAATACTCAAAAACTCCGCTTGATTCGAGAAATCAAAATACAGTCTGGGCTGCGAATTCCTTCGTGCACAGCTTTGTTGTGATGCTTCCAAAGTTCCCAAAGAATAAGAGAAGGGAGAACTGAATGCATGACAGAGTTGGCACGGTTATACCACCAAGCAAAGCATTGTTGAGGAATAGAGGATGAAACTGGAGCAATATCGCCAATCCTGTTGAAGGCCGACCACACTGATTTAGCAATGGTGCTTTGCAGGAAAACATGCATGTAAGTTTCCATATAACCGGTATCGCAGCAAGCACATCGACAAGCAAGAGAAAAGCCTTTATTAGCTAGGCTCTCGTCAATGGGTAATCTACATTTAAGCAATTTCTACATAAAGATACTGACTTGCTGGGGGAGATGTTTGTACCAAATGAATCTGGCCGAGGAAGAAATTGGAGTGATTCTCCGAGAAAGATGCCATGCTGAGGAAAGAGAGAATTTCCCATTTGAGTTAGGGCTCTAGCATGCAAGATCCGGATCATTAGTTAAGCAAATACCATGTCTCAAAATTGAATCAATGGCAGCAGGGCCTAACATTGAACAAGCTTCTGTAGATATGAGAATATCACTGACCCGAGGGGAGCTAGCTGTAGCTGCAGAACTTGGCCGATTCAAAGAAACATCAGGGAGCCAGTTATCCAGCCAAACCGAGCATTGACCTGTTCCCACAATCCATTTGATATGAGGTTCAGCAGCTTCGCAAATAGCAAGCATATGATGCCAAATATACGATCCAGAAGATGAGGAATAAATAGGATGAGTAGAAGCACAATATTTAGCCTTCATAAATCTAGACCACAGATTATTGATAGATCGAAAACGCCACCAAATTTGCATGGAAAAGGCAGAAACAATATCGTGGAGAGAGCGAATACCCAAACCACCTTCCAGAATGGGCTGGCAACATTGATCCCAAGCTATCCAATGAGCTTTATTTTTATTATCAATTGACCCCCAGAAAAAATTGGCCAACATCCTATTGAGGAGTTTGAGAATAGCAGAAGGAGGGTCCATAATAGCTAGTTGGTACATAGCTATAGAATGAAGCACCGAGTTAATAAGAGTCACCTTACCCGCTTGGTTGAGAAGAGAACCAGTCCAAGAGCTGATCTTAGCTTGCAACTTAGCTATTAAAGGATCAAATAAGCATTTCTTCTTTCGCCCCTCAAAAAGAGGGCACCCCAAATAGGTAACAGGAAGAGCTTTAGAGGCAAACCGCAGACGACGACTAATAGAGGAAATTCTGGCAGTCGGAGTACGAGATGAAGTCATGAAACAACTCTTAGCTGAGTTAACTAATTGCCCTGGGCACCTTTCATATTGAGAAAGAAGATCTCTAGGCTGATCTAAAGAGTGACAATTCCCATTGCAAAAAATAACAATATCGTCAGCAAAGGCCAGATGAGAAATTATAGGACAACCACTGGAAGAAGAGAATGCATAGTGGGGGTGATCTCCATGAAGTTTATTCAACCCTCGGCTAAGAACTTACGCAGCAATAATAAAAAGACTAGGAGAAATAGGATCACCTTGTCGAAGGCCACGCGAAGAATGAAAAAATCCCACCGGATCCCCATTAACTAGAACAGAAAACCAGTTGTCGGAGATAATACGCCAGATCATGTCAATAAAAATTTCTCCAAAACCAAATTTTCGGAGAACCTTGATCAAGAAAAACCAAGAAATACGGTCAAAAGCCTTTGCCATGTCCAATTTTATAATAATGTTGGAGCCATTCACTTTTTTTGAAAGATGGTGCGTCAGCTCATGCGCCAAAAGAAGATTATCTTGAATAATACGGCCCTTTGTGAAAGCACCTTGATTCTCTGAAATGATCAAGGGAAGAATAGAAGCCAAGCGGTTCGAAAGAAGCTTAGAAATAATCTTGTTACAGAAGTTACACAGACTAATCGGCCTGAGATCTTTGAAAGAATCAACCTGGTTGGATTTCGGGATAGTGATAATAAGCGTGCTAGTCCAAGATTTGGGCATTGGAAAGCCTGCAAAAAAATCCAAAACAGCATGATGGAGATCCGAGGCGATGATATCCCAACAGGAAGAATAAAACTTTCTAGGGAAGCCATCTAGCCCAGCAGCACTGTCCCCGTTAAGAGAGAAAACCACCTCCTTAACTTCCTCTAAACTTGGGGGATCCGAAAGGAGGCAATTTTGATCCTCGTGAATTAGAGAAGGAATGATCTCAAGCAAACCCTCATCAAAAACTTCACAGGCTTGGAGTTGATCACGAAAATAATCCACAGCAGCATTCTTAATATCGGGCTTGGAGGAGAGAACATTTCCTTGAGAATCTGATATTTTATGGATGTGTAATCTGCGGTGAGACGCTAACGAAGCATGGAATAGCTTAGTGTTTCCATCGCCCTCCTTAAGCCATCGTAAGTGGGATTTTGATGCCGAATTCCTCCTCGCTTTGAGCTTAAGATTAAGCCGTGCTTGCGCGAGATGGAGAGCTTCCGGTTAGACTCGAATTATTCAGCTCATACAAAATCTCTTTTTCCAAAGACATTATCTTCAGCCATCTTGAGGGCTTGAAAAATATTACCAAAGGTATTTTTATTCTATTCCCGAAGAGCAGATTTGATGATTTTAGCTTGGCCGAGAAGATAGCTATAGGCCTGCCCCGGCAGAGAGTTCCAAGCATTTTGAACAACATCCTTAAAAGAGTGGTGCGAAGTCCAGACATTAAGAAAGCGAAAAGTGGATTTCTTTACTTCGGTCCCTAGATCAATGGAAATAAGAAGAGGGCTGTGATCCGAGCAAGTGCGGTTCAAATGAACAACCGTAGTAGGCGAACCGAGAAATCCAACTAGAGTTGCAAACCATACGATCAATACGCTAGAATATAGTGGCGGGACTATCACGCGATTACACAAAGTGAATTGGCTGCCTTGGAACCCTAAGTCCGTTAAGCCGTCAAGCAAGCTTGAAACTCTAGAGCTCCAATTCTATCCCATCCAGTCCCCCAATTTCCTCGTGAGGAGCAAGAACAATATTAAAGTCACCACCGACAGCCCACGGAGAAGATTCAAAATCCGAACCCATAGCTATAATATCATTCCAAAGATCTTGACGCTCGATAGAAGTGCATTTAGCATAAACCGTAGTGAAGAAGGTGGCTTGGACCAAGCAAAATGCTGAACTTGCACATCATATGTTGCGCGAAGTGTTGATGAGTGACAATTAAAAGAAGATTTAACAAGAATCCAAATAGATTCAGCAATTAAAAAATAATATCGAAACTTTAGACGATGAGCAATAAATTGAAGGAGACTTATCTATCATTGGTTCACAAATGGAGACGAGCGAGATATGATGAAGTTTAACTAGTTTTTAGACGAGTGAGCGTAGGGTCATTACCCACTCCACGCAGATTCCAGATTAGAAAATTAACATCATTGGAAACTGTTTGGGCGATCATTGCGTTGGTTTTTGCTTGCGAAAAGATTGAGTAATTCGAGAGAGAGATCTTCTTAGACTTACGAGTTCTTTTCGGTTGGGAAGCTCTTCTAGATTTAAAGCATCCAAATTGGAACCACTCCATCCTCATCTTCTTCTTCAAAGGTACTCAAAACCACAAATCGATTTGGAGAAAAACTTCAGTAGGATCGAATAAAGAGATTCTCCAGGGATGACTGTGTCAATAATGGGGACAGAACTGCAGTATTGCCTTGCCCTTCGACTCGCCGGGTTGTCTTCCGGGTTGTCTTCATAATGAGCACGTTAACATCACCCAACTATGGTGGTAGCAACAGAAAGACAGATTGAGGGCTATGGGCCTCCGAATTTGGAATGATATTCAAGGCGCAGAATGAGAATTATGGGACGCAGGGCCACATTAGGAATGTCAAGACTTCTTTATTAGCATGCATAGAGCTTGGGTCAAAATTATCGAATTGATTACTTTTGTCGATCAATAATATTATTGGTAGGGTTTATAGCAGAGAGGCTTCGATCTGCCGGTTAAGGCCATCTTTCTTTTTTGGGGTCCAACATGTTCTAGCATCAGCAGGGCGGTTGTTCGATGGATCTTGGACCGGATGTCGTTTATCTTGAATCGTCACAGAAGGGTTCTTGATCTTGCAGGATAGTTCAATATGACCTTGGCGGAGGCAATGCTTGCAATACATGGGAAGGTTCTCAGCCTCTAAAGATTGCCAAAAACTAGGGTAAGTCTCACCACAGTCTATCCAAATCCGAGTGCTTAGCACTCAGTTGTTCAAATACTTGCTATTTGAACAACGCCTAATATTCTCTTCTCACAACAAATCTATCGAGTTGAAACAACAGGAAGATACCTCAATCAATTTTGAGTACATCTTCTAATGTATTTTTGATAGATTTGATTTCGCTTTCTTAATCTCTCCTTTTTCTTTCTTAAGTAGATTGCTAGGTTAGAGAGTCTAGGTTGATGTACTAAGCATGTTTGCCTTTGAGCAAACCTCTGCTGAATTTTAATATAATTTATATTTTGAAACATTCAGCCTTTATTTCTCTTTCCTATATAACTTTATATATCTTGTGCAATCTGGTTGTAGAAAGCAATTGATGCATCTAATATAAGATTTTAGTTAACTGTTATGCTAAAATTGTACACAATTAAACAATTACAGTTACTTCAATCTTTTCTGTTATACTTAAGCTGCTTGTTCTTCCGCTGCTCAAACTCTTATCAATCAGCCAAGTATAACAACATCTTCCTTCTGCATGTTCTTCAAATCTGCCGATCCAAGTTGTCCGATATAACATAGCTCGGCTAAGTTGTTAGAACTAGGAAGATGACCTATTTATGTTAATTATTTCATCCATGCCTTCAACTTAAATGTTAAAATAGGATGAAACTTTTAATACACTTTGTATAGGCTATTCACCCCCCCCTCTAGCCTATACACTGAGCATATCACCGTGGACCTAACAGGTTTTATCTCGATTTGAGGTAAGGGAGACTATGCAGTACTGATTCCGTGTCATTTTTATCACGTGATCGTTTCTAAAATATTCCATATCTTGAAATATGATTTATTGATATCGTTCCATCTTGTTTATCAAATGGATTTCAAAATAATGTATTTATATTGATTTATCGTGATTTCGTGATTTATCATGTTTTGGTTAAAAGAATGATTATGTGGTATAGTTTAGTGATACTAGTCGGTATCTTTGGTCTCAGTGTGCCCCGTTACAGTTGTTGTTATTTGGTTGGTGGCTCAGAGAACTGAGTGCCAATAATTGATATGTATATGAGTTCCAGGTTTTCCACTGAACCCGAGCCCGATAGTATACTAGACTGTGATATATGATTGAGCAGTATATTTTGATGCTTCGAGCATGTATACTATGTTTCGTTCATTGAACGTTGATTTGTCAAGAGCATGATTTTATTGATTTATGAGTTATTGTCCATATTTTAACTTCATGGGCAAAGTGGTATTTGAATCATATGTCTTCGTTCTATTCTGTGGTATTGTATATCCCCTCCCTTGCTGGGCTCACAAGCTCACCCCCACCAGTTATTTGAGTTTCGCAGGTTTAATTTGATCAGAGTGTGCAGTGGAAGCATTGCTAGCTGCGAGGTGGGGTAGAGAGCGAGCCTAATGTGGTTGCTAGAAATGGTTTTGTAATCTTTAAGTTTTAATTGAGTTGTTGTATCAAGGTTGATATTTATAAGATTGACGATTTTCGAGAATCAGAGTGTCAAATATTTTCCACTGCAAATTTTAGATACTTTGATATGTTAGTATATGGATTTGGAAACAGGTGATGACGTCGAGTCGCTAAAGTTGGTATCAGAGCTTGGCCCGACCGGAAGTGTGCTGAGGCACATCGCCCGGGATGAATTTGGGTATAGATAAGTGAGATTGGTCTTGAGGATTGAGAACTTTGATTATTTTTAAGAGATAGATTAAGTGAATTTGGGGACGAATTCTGTTTAAGGAGGAGAGGGTGTGAGACCCCGTACCTTTTTATCTTAAGTTATTAAGTGGGTTAATACTTTAATTGGGTATTAGAATTATCCTAGATAATTTATGGACTTTGTAGGAATAAATTTGGATAAGCATTACAAGAGGATAAGGATGAAAAAAATGGATAAGGATAAGATTGGATAAGATCAATATTGGATAAGATCAAAGATTGGATAAGTATGAAATTGGATAAGTACGAAAATGGATAAGTATGAAAGTGGATAAGAACGAACTAGGATAAGATCGAATGAGTGGATAAGATCAAGATTGGATAAGGATGAAAATGGATAGAGATGAAGTTGGATAAGGTTGATGAGTCATCATTTGGTGGCTTTCTCCTTTGTTGACACCTTGTGCTTAGGTGTTGACTCATCATTCAATTTGATGAGTCATCGTTTGGTGTTTTCTCTTACGTCGCCACCTCGTGCTTGGATTGCTGACTCACCTGATGAGTTACTTAATGGCTAAGAAACACTAGGCCTATAAATAGGGTTGATTTCCATGGGTTTTCATACAAAAAATTATACATCTGTCCCTCTTTCGGATATTAAACCCGACACTTTATATTTTGGGTACGATGTCGATTTGGTTCACGATGCTTGGGTGTTTGACGAACAGACTCCATAGGGTCGACATGCTTGAGGTGTAGATCGATTATATCGGGAAACATGATGTTGCACCGCTGATTTTCGGTATTAGGTTTTATCTCGATTTGAGGTAAGGGAGACTATGTAGTACTGATTCTGTGTCATTTTTATCACGTGATCGTTTCTAAAATATTCCATATCTTGAAATATGATTTATTGATATCGTTCCATCTTGTTTATCAAATGTATTTCCAAATAATACGTTTATATTGATTTATCGTGATTTCGTGATTTATCGTGTTTTGGTTAAAAGCATGATTATGTGGAATAGTTTAGTGATACTAGTCGGTATCTTTGGTCTCAGTGTGCCCCGTTACAGTTGTTGTTATTTGGTTGGTGGCTCAGAGAACTAAGTGCCAATAATTGATATGTATATGAGTTCCATGTTTGCCACTGAACCGGAGCCCGATAGTATACTAGACTGTGATATATGATTGAGCAGTATATTTTGATGCTTCGAGCATGTACACTATGTTTCGTTCTTTGAACGTTGATTTTCCAAGAGCATGATTTTATAGATTTATGAGTTAATGTCCATATTTTAACTTCATGGGAAAAGTGGTATTTGAATCATATGTCTTCGTTCTATTATGTGGTATTGTATATCCCCTCCCTTGCTGGGCTCACAAGCTCACCCCCTACTAGTTATTTAAGTTTTGCAGGTTTAATTTTATCAGAGTGTGCAGTGGAAGCGTGGCTAGCTGCGAGGTGGGGTAGAGAGCGAGCCTAGTGTGGTTGTTAGAAGTGGTTTTGTAATATTTAAGTTTTAATTGAGTTGTTGTATCAATGTTGATATTTATAAGATTGACGATTTTCGAGAATCAGAGTGTCATATATTTTCCGCTGCAAATTTGAGATACTTTGATATGTTAGTATATGGATTTGGAAACAGGTGATGACTTCGGGTCGCTACAGTGGTGGTGGTGGTGGTGGTTGTGGACGAAGGTTTTGTTAGGAATATGCCTGTGAAATAGTGATTTGCTTGTTTCCATTACAACGCATGTTTCATAAGTGGCTAAAAGGACTGCGTACCGGTTAGTGTGGCAGCTTGATGAAACAATGCATAAAGTCATTAGACTAGGAAGTCTTTGTACATGTCCGAGTCTATGTCTTACTAAGTAACGATGACCTTTCATATGGATTAGCTTTACCAGCGCCAGCAGACATTTGTACCAACAATGTCTCACCAGCAGACATTCTTACCAGTCATGTCTCATCAACAGTCTTTAGCACAGTAGTCTTACATCGGCAGATCTCAGTATCAGCCATGCTCTTCAACAGACAAACTGCAAGAATGCTAATAATTCTCAAGAGGAACATCGGTCGTTGCTCAAAGCTACAATTCAAAATAGATCCATTACATGATCTCACTGATAGCTCAAGATACGCATCGATGTCTGCGCTTTGACTATTATTCAGAAGACATTTCCTCTTCCATGTTTGATCCCAGTCTTTAAGGCTACATTCCATAAAAGACCAAAAACAGTGTGCTATAGCCCATGCCTACATGTCAAGTCTCATTCATCTAACCTATACTCTTCGGACAGATTTCAAGGCAGCTTACACGAAAGTCTTTGCCCAACAATCTCTACAATGTACTCTGATGCATTGATGATCCAGATCTCTAACGGGCAAAACTTATCCAAGCTTCAACGACTCTTTTATATTCTCCAGCCTATAAAAGAAGTCTCTCATCCCTCATTCAATGTGGTGGTGATCTTAATGCTTACAATCTGTAACAACAATTAGAGTGTGAAAAACACAAGTGTAAGAACAAACACTTTGTGGAAGAGAAACCTGAAATTCCTTAGGCAAAGAAGCTCTACTTGATTAAGAACTTCTTTTTTGATTTGAGTTCTTTATTCCTTCGAAAGACTCAGTCTTTTCTGTTGCTATATTTCAAATCTATAGCTAGAGACCAAGCATCCTGCTCATCATTGAACACTGACCAAGCTTGGAGAAGTCCGATGAAGAACCAGAGCCAAATAATTCATAGTGCATTCATTTCGAAAGACTTATACTACATTATAAGGGCTGTCGATTGTGCAATGAATTGTCATCATTCTTGGCCGAGTTCTTAGCACTCAGTTGTTCAAATACTAGTTATTTGAACAACGCCTAATATTCTTTGCTAAAACTAAATTGCTATAATCTAAATTGCTATACTTATGCTACTTGTTCTTTCGCTGCTTAAACTCTTTTTTATCAGCCAAGTATAACATAATCTTCTACCAGCAGTCTTTGAAGTCTGCTGATGCACATCAACTGATGTCTCTATATTAGCTATGTTGCTTAAATCTGGAAGATGACCTATCCAATTAATTATTTCATCATTGTCTTTCAACTTAATCTTTAAAATAGATGAAATTTCAACTTCATCATATAGGCTATTCACCTCCCCCCTCTAGCCTATGCTCTGAGCACATCAACTTGGACCTAACAATTGGTATCTGTAGACACCCAGAATTCGTACACCTATATTATACGAATTGTCCAATAAACAACTATTTATTTACAAATGGACTAACACATGTTTCTACGATTATTTCAGGAAACAACATACACAACGGACCAACAACGTCCAACAAATACAACAAACTTCGATTAGATCAACATCAAGGGTCAAACTCGAAGATACAACGGACTAACGACGTCCAATGCACAAACAAACTTCTGTTAGATCAACATCAAGGGTCTAGACTGAAGATACACAGCTTAGAAGGGCCAAAGTGCAAGATACAAATCCTAGAAAAGCCAAAAACAGGGTTTGGTGCACTGAAGACATTTCTGGTGCGCCAATACACCCAAACAGGGTTTGGTATGCCATCCCAGGTGCATCGCGCAGCAAACTTGCATTTCCTTAATAGTCCAGCAGCCGACTGCTGAAGAGGAAGCTTCCTCCAATTAATAGAGATGATCAGCTCTCTTTACATATGTTCAATTCTCCTCCCAAAAACACACACACACACACATAAATCTCTCTCTCTTTCAAGCCTCTTTTTGAGGAAGAAAAGAGAGAAAGAAAAAGAGAAAAGAGTATTGACTCTATTTCAACACACACAAAACATAAGTCTTCCTTTCCTCGATTGGTAGCAGTGGGAGCACAATGGTCAGGCTACGAGCTAGTTTGATCTAGTCTAAGCAACGACCTAGAACTTGGCCCGATTTTCTGTAAAACGACAGAAGGTAACCCCTTCTGTTCATTAGTTTAGATATGTAAATAGATGTAATAAATGTATGTATTTTAAAATACATTGTAAATACATTTTGTAAATACATGCAATTTATATTCTGTAAATAAACAAACTTGCAATAATTAAATACGAGCATGCAAATGTGTAGAGACCGAAAGGGCGAATTGGGTGCGTAAATCCTTCCCGATTCGTAACTTGGCCCCTGAACCCATAATCTAAAGTTTTTCTCCCGTTTAATTATAAACGTGAGTGGCGACTCTGTTTTTCAAGATAAACATGATTTTCATGTTTCTCAAACCATAAAATAAAATAGAGGGGAACCACAAGACGCGAGGAAAAAGGCCCCCGAGGGAACGATCCTGCTGGATCCGGGTGCACACAGTGGCGACTCTGATGGGGACGTTTGTTTTTAAATAAATAAAAAAGAGAGACAGACTCATTTTTTATACACAATTGCATGCTTATATATTTAAATATCGCAAATTTGTTCGATTTTGATAACATGACTAAAGTGCTATTTGCGTAGTATATATTACTCTGTTCATACTCACCTCTACAGGTTCAAATTCATTTATTCTTTATTTGTTTGGTACATTTTATTCGGGCGTCAACGCCCATTATTCGGTTGTACATTCATTTACGTTCTATTTATTTTGGGAAATAGGACACAAATGTATTAATAGGAATAGAATAGATTTCCCATTTTTTTTCATTTCTTTTTCTTGCTCTTTCCTCGGAGCTTTAAACCCTCGACCTGTGGATGTTTTTCCTTTTCTGCTAATTTCAACTGCTAATAAAAAAATAACTCACATCACATGAATCAGAGAAAATGGACATATCTCATTCTTATTTTGTATATACTTGTCTCACTTTCATTTACATATAATTGTAAAAAGAGTCTCTTAGACGCTGCACACATACGCGCACTCATTTATTCTGAACTGTTACCAAGCTTCAAACCCTGGTATAGCCACGTTGAAGTGAAACTGGGTAAGTCATGCCCCCAGCATTCCTTCAGCCGACACTATCCCTTTCCGCGCGATTACTAATTGTCCCCCGGAAAGTAAGCCATTCTAGCCTTGCATAGCCACACGTAATTCATATAGATTTCTAGGACACTTCAAAGACCGGTTGGTTCTTGTTGTCACAAACATACTTTGTCATTCCCGTGCATAAAGACAAAAAGAATTCAAATCAGAAAAAAGAGTCATCGACCGACAAAAGAGTCTGTTTGATCACAGTAAAAAGAAAAAAAGATGTTGAGAAATAAACACCAAAAATCAAAAAATAGTCATACTCTCCCAAAAGAGAATCATTTTGATCAAAAGGTCGACAAACAAAGTCCTCATGCACAGGATTGACAAAGAAGTCAATGACATATACCTAGACAACTTTTTTTTTTAATTAAAGGTTGGAGGGGACATAAACCTTACCCCAACCTTTTATTATTATTATTTAATCCCTTCAAAGGCTACAATGACTCTATGATGCCTTTTGGTGTGGCTAGAACAGATTATTTAAACACCTGACTTCTCCGCTGAGAGTAGTGAAGTACCAGGGTGGCTATGGTGTAGGGCTTGAACACTCAACCTCTCTGTTAAGGGAAGTGAGCAGTACTAAATGGACCCTTGGTAAAGCTTGAACAACAACGGTGCCTCTGGTGAGGCTTGAACACCCAACAATTTTATGTACCAGGGTGTCGTCTCTAGTGAGACTTGAACACTCGACCTCTCCGTTAAGAGAAGTGAGTGGTACCAGTTGAGCTAGAGTTCATTGGTATATACCTAGACAATTCGGATGGTGGATCCTGAAGAGAATATAGTCCCTTCGCCTGAGATCTGTCCAATCTTGGAAAGTCGAAATACAGGTAGAATACGAAGGTCTTATATTCTGGCGAGAGAATCCACTATTCTAGGAACGGATCATAAGTCAAAACAAAACATTGTCACTTGTCCAACCTTCATAGGGTGAGTCGTGCTAAAATGAAAAGAGGAACAATAAATAGTGCTGTACCCAGAAACACTTCCAGAAACTAACTTCTACCCATATCCTAACCATTCAGAAACCTGACCTTGAATTGGAAGAGGACTGGCACTGGGAGATTGACAAGAGTACCGAGATTGAATTCAAAATCAAGTACAAAAAGTCAGTATTTGAATCAGATGGCCGATCAGGAAGATAACACTTCTGCAGGACATGACACAAGGGCTCTAGGTTACACACCGACCCCAGCAATGCAACAGTGGATGGATCAGAACATGGAAGCCAAGATCAATAGGTTTTCAGCCCTTATCAAAGGTCAAGGGGCTGATAACAGGACTTTACCCATTTCTACAGGAACTGTTGACCCTTCACCCTCAACCGTGAATGCAAGTTTGCCCAATCCAAACATCTATCCCACATACCCGCAAGCCTACTCTCCATAGTCATATCTCCCATATCCAACCACTTACCCATCCTACCCTAATACATTTCCTCCTCAGCCAAATGTCCATCCAAACATCCATCACCAATCTCAGACTACCACAATTCTAATCCCAAACACTACTACACCTCCTACAACTCACATCACATCTCCATCTAGCAACATTCCTTTCCCTAATCCAAATGCATTCCCATTCTACATGACCAATTTGATCTAGGATAGTCCACATCTAAACCCAAACAGTTACAACCCTCAGCCATCAGCCAAACCAATATTTGCATTTGCCGGTTACATACCACCTTATCCAGTTCCTCCAGTAGGGCAGTTCCTGGGCACAGCTATGGTTGATACCAATGAAGTTAAACTTACAAATAAAGGAGAAATCAGAGAGTTGAAAGACATGGTTCTGAAAATTTTAAACAAAGGCGAATTCACACCCCGATCAATGACGCTCCAGCCTGCTGCCATTTTACCACCAAAGTTCAAAATGCCTGATATCGATAAGTTCGACGGGATAGGATGCCCTATTGCCAATCTTAGGTCTTATGCCCATGCTATGCAGCAAAGAGGGGCAAGTTTTGAAACAATGGCCTCCAATTTTCACTTGACTCTAATTGGGGCTACCAAGCAATGGTTGATGTCTGCGGACAACACTGTGGTTGCTACGTGGGATAAACTCGCAGATGAGTTTCAGAAGAGATACAAAGATAACGGTAATTGGGAAAAGCACAGAAGAGATCTTGATTCGTGCACACAGAGAGAAAAGGAGACATTTTCAGAATACGCCGAAAGGTAGAGAAGGAAGATTGTTCAAACCCTGGACAGGCCTGACCCAGCTGAACAAGTCAGAATCTTTTTGAGAAACCATCAGCCAATTTATCTGGATCGTATACGTTACCTTCCTTATGCTAATTTCTCTGTAATCTTAGACGTTGGATTTTGCATTGACACGGAGATCCGTACCTGACAGATCAAGGTCGATCCTCCTCCAAGTTCATTTCGATATTCTAAAGGAAAGGCAGCCATGACGTCTGCACCTATTGTAAATATGTTAGGAAATGTTTCGACTATGGCTTTGCTAGTTGTACCATCTGCTCAGAATTATGAAAATATGCCTTTCAATTATTCACCTGATGGTTTGGTAAATGCATTGGGAAACAACAATAACAAAGGTGTAAGAAATAATTTTCGCAGAAATGATAGACAGTTTGATGAACTGTGCACTCCTATGTCATTAATTTTTCGGGGGCTGAAAGCATAAGGAGTCCTCAAACCTATCGAAGGTTACATACCTCCCAACCCATTTCTTGCTACATGGGACCATGCAAAAGATTGTGAATACCATCAGTCTAGTGGACATCTCACCGACAAATGCTTTGTGATCCAGCGAGCGATCCAAAACCTGATCGATGACAAGATCATTGAGAAACAACACCACATGCCTAATGTGGTGAGCAATCTTTTCCTAGCTAACCATGTCAATACCATCTAGTTTGAAACAGAAGATATAAACTCCCCTGCTGGATTTGAAATCAGCAGTGCTCCATTATCATACCTCTTAATCCCTTTTCCTTCAAAGGAGGAGAATTTCGAATGCAACATGCTCTCTTGGAGCGACATTTTATCCAGTGCCTAGGATTCTTCCCAAGAAGAAGTGAACAACATCGAAAAATCCTCATGGATAGGGGCGATGTCTCTCATCTCATTCGATCTGGTAGAGCATACCAAGCAGCTCAAGATATGGGTGGTCCGTCAGGGAAAGACAAAGAAGTTGATACCAGCACTAAAGATACTGGGGCTAAAGATATTGAAGACACTCTCCTCACTCAGATGAAGAAGACCCAAGCCAATGTTTCAATTTGGGGTCTTCTCTGTTCCTCCAAGACCCACCGTGACAGCCTAGCCAAGTCATTAAATCAAGCTATCATTCCAATCGGGACCTAGCCCGACGAGTTGACTCAAATGATTGGAAACATCCATTTTGGGAACGTTCTCATGTTCACTGACCTCGATTTACCGAAAGGAGGTGTTGACCATGCTGACGCATTGCACATTACTATCGGTGTCCCAAGAAAAGAGGGTACCAAAGGTTCTGGTAGACAACGGTTCATCTTTGAATGTCTGTCCAACAACAACCTTAGCCAAGCTGGGAACAAATATCTCAGACCTAGTTCCATTATCAGAATCAGTGCGAGCTTATGATAACACCAGCCGATGTGTGCTCGGAGTGGTAACGCTTATGCTAACCATTGGCCCGTTAGAAATGCCCGTTGAGTTCCAAGTATTAGATATCCTTTCTACTTTCAGTCTACTGTTAGGCCGTTCGTGGATTCATGGCGTGAAAGGAGTAGCTTCATCACTCCATCAATGTGTGAATTTTATCCACGAGGATCACATAGTCATTATTTTGGCAGACAAACTCATGGAATCAAAAGAGAAAGGGGATGTTCCTATTCTCGAGATCGAGCACGATGATACTGGCATCTTTTTGAGTGGATTCGAAGTAATCCCTCAAGCAAGGGTGAACGCGATTCAACACACAGAAGAAACCAACATCAGTGACAAGAAAGCTGTGGAACCTAGAGATATAGTCCCCTATTGCATGATCCGCAATATAGGCTACATGCTAGGACTGGGGCTGGGCAAGAGTCAGTAAGGTAGAATCAACTTGATACAAGATGACATCAAAGAATGCATACCACCTTTTGGGCTGGGATACAATCCAACACCTGTAGAAGTAGCGACAGTAATAAAAGAAAAATGCAAGAGAAACACAGTATTTCAGAGGAACCAGCCGTACACGGCACTTCCCATGAACCCCTATAGGAAGACACTGAATGGATACTTTGTCAAGCACGGAGAAACCATGACTTATCTCATGTTCCCTGAGCCATGGATAGATAACAGTAGAAAGATGCACCCCGAATGGGAAATCTTCAACGACATCAGCCTCATAGCAGAAGAATTAGAAAAAGTGATTATCGGCCCTCGTGACACTTCTTATAAGATTGTGATGGTCGAGAACACATGGACTATTGATCAGGAAGATTCCGCCCTAGCCATGTTCAGAGAAGACTTCATGGGGGACAGTTTTCTGGGACTGATTGATAAAGCAGCAGACAACACAAAGGACTCAGTAGCAGAATTTGAGACCGAGGACCTGGTGGAGCACTTCGGATACACCTTACCCCTTCTTCCCCTTTTGTTAAGAACTGGTCATCAATCAGTTGTATTTCTGACGCCAAAATCGAGGATCTCACTTGTGAGGACCTCGATGAGGTGGTCAACCTTATAGCCCTTCCTTTCATTAATGATAATGTAAGTGTTTCTGTGTACTCCTTGGTTGCCAATGTGTTAAAAGATGAATTAACTGAAAATATGATAAATCATTCTATTAATAATGAATCGATTAATAATGGGGATCCAAAAGATAAAGATTTTTTTAATTGAATTGACCAATATGATCAAACAACGAGGGGAGCGCCGATTGGAAGCTCTGCAAGAGGACTTGTCTATCATCAATTTGGGGCTGAATGATGAAGTTAGAAAGGTCAAGATTGGAAGCTACATAAAAGATGAAGAGACAGCAGCATTGATCAGCCTATTGATAGAGTTTCAGGATATGTTTTGCCTGGTCTTACGAAGATATGCCTGGGTTGGATCACTACAAGAAAATGATGAATGTGCTACGATTTTTTTGTCTACAAATTAGTTTCGTAGTAAAAATATGTATTTCTACTACAAAATTTAAGTTTTTTAGCTAATACACATTTCTTGGGCGACAAAACTAATATCGTTTACAAATGTGGCACAAGAGCGACCAACCTTCATTTTTTTTGCCAAATGAAGGCCCGAAAATTGGGCGCAAATTTTTCCAGCTCGCGCCGGTGGCCAAAATAATATTACGGACGAAATTATTGCCATTGTCGATGAAAAAAGTCCATCGAAGAAGGTTAGTGTTTAGGTACAAGATGGTTTCATCGCAAAACATATTTTTAATTACGCGAGTGGTCGGTTCAAGAGAAAAACCGATCAAAAGTAATCAAAACCCTCTCATCTCTTTCGCACTCAAAACCCAATCTTCTCCTTCACCGTCTCAATCGCAGCAGTCTGCATCCCTCAATTGCAGCATGCCCCCGTCTCAACTGCAGCCGTCCGTCGTGAGCATAGCTCCGGTCAATAGCTAGGTACGCCTCTCTCCTTCCTTTCCATGTCTCCCTCCCTCTCTCTCTCTCTCTCTCTCTCTCTCTCTCTCGCTCAACACATACACATATACGCTCATACAGATCCACAAACTACGAACATTTGGGTGATTGGGGGTATGCTGCCCATTCTTAATTTCTTTACATCTCACTCACTCTAACACCCGAATTTCGGAACAATGTTTCTTAGTGTGGGTTTATTATTGTAGATAATTAAGTGTGGGTTTCTCTCGAGGGTTTACGTTCGCTAGTTGAAGAGGTTTGTGAAAGGTAGATTTCCATATGTATCTTATACATGGATTTGTGATTACAGATTTTGAATTGTTTAATTGCATGTAGGATTGTTTAATTGGATTATTTAATTGCAAGTAGAATTGTTTATTTGGATTTATTTAATTGCATGTAGAATAGTTTAATTCCAAGTGGATTTGTCTGAGGTAGTACTTGTTTTATATGTTTATTGGTAAGAATTTTAGAAGGGGCATCCCCTCGTTCTCTCATCCTTTCAACATAATTTTTTGAAAATTCTGTTTCAAAAGTTAAACTCACTGTCGTCTAGTAGTGAAGAGGAAAGTGTTTTGTTGCAACTTAGCCTATTGACCACTTCAGTAATAACTTCAATCATGGGCCCTTTAGTTTCTTAAATTACTGGAAGGAAAAAAACTTGAGGTGATACTTTGTAATTTGGCATTCTTAACTACGTTAAGACATGCCTTCTTTTGGATGCAAAATTTCGTTCGCATCGAGTTTTCTTTTACCCATTTCTTATGCTCTATTCCACAGAGAGTCCCTTACTTGTGTTCTCATATTCCAACAGGGGGAAAGAACTTAATGTATTCAGTTTAGAGTAGTTTCTACATAACTGATGCTGGAAAAGGGGAGAAACTAAGGAGGAAGCACAAGTGAAACTTTTAAAAGGGATAAACACTCACTACACTTAGGAATCCACCAAAGGTAACAAGTAAGAAAAGAAGAAGTCCTTCTTCTATAAACTGTCAATGGCTCAAATATACTCAATTTCTTTTTCCCTGTCTCTGGAGGTTTATATAGACTAGAATGGAACATCCCTCCATTCATTAGGCGAAGACATATAAACCATGAACCTGGAGAGTACATGAATGGAGAAAGATGAAAAGTCGGAACATTATCAAAATACAAAGGACTAATCCAAAACAAAGAGGTTAGCTGAACTTGTATCACTACTAGGGGTGATGAACTTCCAGCCTTGTTTATTGGTGAAGAAGTACCTTGAGAGAGATCAAAAGAAAGCTGGAAAAAAAGACTGTAGAATCTGTGTGGACACATTGTACGAAAACTTTCTTATCTTACTCTATAGGGCTCGAAACGACAAACCATTTTTTCCCCTTAAACTAGACTCGTATATCTTTCCAACGCATATAGCCACGCCTTCTAGAACCTCCTTACTCAATACAGTTTATTAGATAAAGTTGGCTGAAATTTTGGTTCTGCAGACTCTACCTTTAACCCCTTTTCATGACCACTGCTCGACCTTTCCTTGAATATATTTTCGTAAGACACTCCGGTGTCAATAACAACTTGTCACTTCAATCTACCACTTCAGTGTTAGGCACCACCGTAACTCCTCCAACTCCAAGTGGTGATTATGGAATCACACTCGAACAACTTGTTTCAATGACCAGGGACCATAATGTATCTGCTCTTCAACAATATGGCGGAGTGGTGCAAGTTCATCGAGCTTATTTTTCCTTTAAATATTTCACATCTCATGATCCTAAGTTTCTCTGCTGCCATTAACCTCGTTAGATATGCACATCTCACATGTTTTTATCTTAACCTCACTTGACGCCATTACTGCATAAGTAAGTTCTGTGTTAGAGATAAGAAGACCACACTCAGGTCATACCTCTACTATTATAACAAAACTATGCTGCACCTAGAGAAGAATACTGAGTTGGATACAGATCTCGCACCCAGTCTACTTTGCTTCATATTGTGTCAGTACATGTACTTGCTATAGAATGAAGAGTACCTTTGCTAGTTAAATTAATGAGCAACCTTATAGTAGTGAAGAGACTTACTCCCTCCAATTGGTAATCCCTAATGAGAAGTCTAACATTTTGAGGATTAACATCCATGTTCATTTAGTCATATGTTTCATTTATGTTATCAGAATTTTTGATATTGAAATTTTGTCTTTCACTTTTGGAAAATTTAATTAAAAATTGTTAACTTATCATTCTGAAGTATTTTTTGTAAAACTACACGATAATTAAAATACTGTTAAAAGACCATTTTCTATCTTGAATTCACATATTTTTGGTCTGTGAATTTTGAGATTTACGAGAATGAAAGACTAAAGAAACAAGCAACAAGAAACAAGAAGGGTGTCACAGTTTCTATCCTAATGTAATTTACCAGAACTTTTTGTGTTCATTTCGTCTTTGCTTATTGCTGAATGTATTCTATCATACTTCTTTTGGACAATCAAGAGTGTGACAAAGCATCAAGCATAGAGGAGGGGATCAGCCGGATAAACAAAGCCTTCAGTGTTTTCTTTTATGTTTAATTGGGCGGCTGAGGGAGTGATCAATATACTAAGCCTTCATAGTGTACCTATTTGCGAGTAGTCCCCTCATCTTGTATTATGTTTTTAAATGGTTTTCACTTTTTATTTACTTCAAAAGGGCACTGGTTATTTTGTTAAAAAATAAGTCTGAGCTAAAGAAATTGCATAAGCAATTAAATGGTATTTCCCCAGTTACACCCAAGGGCAGATTCATCACACATTCAGTATTAACTTGAATGGTATTCTAAGTCATTCCTAAAGATGTTTGGATGCAATCTAGACTCTATAGCCTAGTGATTATTGTGAAATGTTTGTCACTAATTTTAGTTACTCACCTGTTGCATCTTATATCACTGTTCATACAAATAAAGAATATTTAGAGTTTGCACTGTTCCATTAGAGATTTGGTGGTTCTGACGTAATTTCATTGAAGTTAGTTTGAGGTTAAGTTTTGTATTTCCGAAACATGAGAGGGATATCCTTCATTAATTGTTATTTTTTAGTTTCCTATAGCCGCTCTTTTGTAACTCATCAATGGTTAATTAGAATGCAGTTTAGCAAAACTGGTACCTCTTATCCATGTTAATTTAATGTCTTTTCTTGGACTTGGGGGCTGGGGGGCTCTACTGACTTAGAATCTTTTTCCTAATATTATTCACTATTTTTTTTTTTTGAAACAGATTCAAAGCACAAAGTTGATGAATGATATTGGTTTTAAGAATACAGTTACTCTTGATGACATATTAGTTGTTCTTCAAGTTTGGAGAGGATCTCAAACCCTTTTCAGGACTAGGTATTACTTCTCTTTTTCATTTCCTTATTTTTCCTTTTGTCTACTCTTTTTGTTTCATTTGTGCATGAGTCTGAGTCATTGTTTCAATCTTGGTGAACTCAAGTATTTAGTATCCATGCTTAGGTTTGCTTATACTCAGGGTTGAATACATGTTCCAAGGTAGATTATTAAGTGTGCGTCAGGAAGAGTGACACCATCCATGTCAACTGGAATGCTAAAGGTAGTGGAAACCAAACTAACAGGGGTTGATACGAGTAAGAAGCGTATGGTAACCCATGGCTTGATAGATCATTCCTTTGGGAAGAGCTGAATGCTAAGAATGGATTTGCGAATTCCATTACAAGCACAAGACTTAGATGAGCTATCTAAGTGAGCTATGTCATAGATTTTCTGAAACTTTATCTTAAGATTGGACACATGAGAACTGGAGATGCCTAAGTAACTAATAGGAGCTAGGCTTCAAAGTTTCGCGGCTTACAAAACACGAACAGCGTTGTTGAATGCATACCCCTTGCCTAAGGCGAGGAAGGTTGCACTTTTAGACCATTGCGTAGGTTGATTGAATTATCCTGTATGGAGGCGAGCACTCCATGCGCCTAGCTACTTAAGCCTGCGGAGGCCAAGGAAAAAGTAACCTTTTTTTAAGTCATCAAATAATTTTATCAATTTCATTAAAATCTGGATGTCACAGACTTCAAATTTTTAGGAACAACTTTCATGTGCAGTTAGTTCTTATAGGCCAACTGAATTCGGTGAAAGCGTAAGGCAACTGTGAGAAAGCTCTAGATTAAAGCTATCCACTCACTTCTCCACTCTCGATCCCTCTTATTCTTATTCTTATTCTTATTCTTGTCTTTCTTTCTCCTTATTTCTTCTTTAGGTTCGCGGCTTCTTTTTCCCCTCTTCGTCATCTCACTTTGTTTCTCGTCATCTTTTTCTCTTCCCTATTTGTTCGCTGGTCTCCTGTTTTGTCAGACTCGAATCTACTCCTTGTCTTTGTCTGAGCTGTTTTTCTCTTGCGTCTACTTCAAAGGCCAATATGATTTTGATGAGTCGTATTACTGGACATTTGTATTTACCAATTTGATTTCTCGAGCAAATTTGGCTCTCTCAGTTGATTTCTCTATTTTCATTTTCTCACTCTTGGTCCCACCATCATTTGTTGTATCTCTTTTTTTGTTACTTTCTTGCTTCAATCATTACAAAGTTGAGAAAAAAATCACATAGTGAAAGAAACCCACATATCCAGACACATCCTTAAAATCCATACTTTTATAAACAAATGATATCGTTTTAGAGATGGAGTAGCAGAAAACTTGACAAATGCATCAGTTATGGTTATGTTATAGCTTCAGTTTGATGCTATGTAAAACTGGTGGTAAAAGAAAATGAAGAGTTAACCAAGTATGGCAGGTTACTGTTGTTGAGTTAAAGTAAACGAGGCAGGGAGCGAACAAAGTTAACATAGTTGTTTGCTAGCCCGTGAGGTGATTGGTAATTTAATAGAAGAATTTCACTTTTTAGATTACTTATTTTACCAATTTGTTACATCTATAACTTGGTCGTTGTAGGTTGATACCTATTGATTTTGTAAAATTAATTTGATCATTACTTGAGGCACTAGGTGTACATATAATATATCTATTACAATATATTAAGCCGGTGGGGGAGTTTGTCTCCCATTTGGATTCTCCCTCTACTTTTGATCTCCTCTTACTTTTTCTCACTACTCAGTTTTAAACTTTAATGTGTAATTGCTTTTTAGAATTTACCCCTCTTCTGCAATTTAGGATACGAAATCCCAAAATTTAGTTAAACGGGGGCAAAACTTTCATTTTTTTCTTAGAAAGTGGTCTATCATAAGTCTGTTAACTTTCTACCATTAAGCGGCCATGTGCTCGTCACAAGTTTTCTTTTTTCATCATCACTTGAGGGCAAAAAGCTAACTGATGTCATGATAGACCCCATTTGAGTTTAAAATGACTGTTGAGATCCTGTTTGATTGTGTTTTGGACTTTGTCCCCTAAATTGCAAAAGTAGGGGAAGCTTCGGACCCTAAAATGGTATTAGCCCGTGTACTTTTTACAGCATGTAACTTACAAGTAAGCACAAAAAGTTACAGTAAATAACTACTTTTATCCCTAACAATTTCAATAGAATTAAATTGACATTGTTACTGTTAATAAGGATCTGCCTGCCCTCCATTATGGATGCTGCTAAAACTCAAATTGGAACATAAATTTATGGTGTTTTTTTTTTTTTTTTGTTGTTGTCTTTGGTGTGACAAAAGAAGCATTTATGAATGATTTTTCTAACTTAAATTGGAACATAAATTTTTCTAACTTAGCATAGAGTAAATATAATCACTTGTGCAGTTTTTAGAAGTTCAAATAAATTTTCATGCCCTAATGATACAGCTTGATATTCTTTAAATATAATCACTTAGCATAGAGTAAATATAATCACTTAGCATAATTGCTCTGCATTTGCTTTCGTTTTATGCTAAAACAATACAACTTGATATTCGTTAAAGTAGTCAGTCCAATATATTTCTCTGCTGCTATAGGTACAAAAGCCTTACAAGTCAATAGGTTCATGCACTTATTCATTATTTTATGATGCTTAGATGGCCAAACTGTTGGGTTCGCTATATCGCGGGCTAATCGCAGCGGAATTTTAAATTTTTTAAAAACGTGTATACAATATACGTTAAACATTAGCCCCCGATTCACGTAACGATTTAACGATCGTGCATGTTGTGCAAGTAATAAAGAAGAGTTTTAGGCTCTTACCGAAAACGCTTCCTTAAAGCTTCCTTTTGATGAAGATGTGGAGGCAATCAATTGCCGGCAAAATCTCCAATCCTTAACTCGTAGAGGTCCACACGTCCCTCCTTCAAAGGTAGTCCACACGAACGGATGAAATCACCAGATTAAAAGTTTCGCTAGTAACCTTAACCCGTTTTGTTCAACCAAAATACAAGTAGTAGCTTCGGTAGTGAACCAACTCTTGGTTTGCCTTTTTTTTTTTTTTAAAGGTTGAAGAACTCAAAAAAGGAGGAGGAAAAATTGGGGAGCCGCTTTCTCTCTCTTCCAAAGGGTGAAGAGCTCGAGGAAAACAAAAATGGGGGGGGGGGACCATTTCCTTTTTCAAAATTGAAGAACTCAATGTTCTTAAAAATGGCAACCGTCTCTTTTTTCCTTAAAACATGGCAACATGTTTCCATATTGTATTCTAATATTACTCCTTCCAATTAATCAAAACTCTAATGTGTACAACATCTAATGTATAACATTTATTAAAATAACATTTATTTTAATATTAGCAATACAATCTCTCCTTTTTATTTCTTTCAAATTAACAAGATGGGCTCTTCCAACGGGCCTAATTAAATATTGGATTTAGAACAAAATTCCATCAATTAATCTAAATTAATTGGCCGAGTCCAAATTTAATTAAATTGATCGAATCAATTTCATCTATCAATTAATCTCTACTAATCAATTGCGTGCAACAATTTGACACAATTCTTTATTGAACAAATGAATCATTCCATTCTTAGTGTGTGACCCTTTAGGTTCACAACTAATACTAGTTGTAGGCTTACAACAATTTTGTAACTTATGAATAACGATTTATTCTATTAAATAATCCGATTAGATAATATACTTGAAATTAACTCTTTAATTTCAAGAACCTACAAATCGTGGGAACACCTAGCAAGTAGCACGAATACCTAGCAGTAGGTGAAATAGCGAGCAAACCTATTTCAATTTTGAGTGCATACATGTACATCCTTTCGACGTCTAATTTCTCGATTAAATCTAGGACATGGATTATAAGTCAAAGTCCAATTGATTTAATAACCGTAATTCAATTTCAAGTACCAGTGATTCAGTTATGAATCAAATTCATCATGCCTTGGCCAAGGTCTTCGAATCATGAACTATGAAAAACACAGGAAATTCTCTTATCATCTGATAAGTGTCGAATTCTATGTTGGCTACTGATTACTCCATGCACACCAGTGCAATACCCAAAATACCCCTTTGCGATTGTCAAGCAATCAGTAAATAAATCAAAGTATTACAGGATGTACACAAGGCTACTATCGTACCTTAAGTCTGAGGACTAATCATGTACTATCACAACGTGAAAATTCTTAATTTGACAAATCAAATTTCCATTTAAGAATTTCCAACGGGTCATGTTCAGTGAACTTGTTCTTTAACAAGCACCTGCATATATGCACTTGCGTCACAACGCTGATGTTAATGGAATACAACATCCTCGTCATACGAACATGCATCATACGCATAAGTCTCACAATGCTATTCAATATCCTTGTCTTGAAAAGCCAACCGACTTAGAACCAATTTTAAGACCACAGCCTTAGAAGCATTTTCCATGATTACCATCAAATGCGTAACCATGCTCCATAGCTAAAAATGGTCTAAGGACTTTACCAAATATTCATAAACAGTTAATATGAAAATATAAGATAAAGAAATGCCTTTATATACAAAAATAAATTCCAATAAAATTATTTTACACGTAGAATAAAATCCAATCAAATTGGAACTCTGGGCATTCTACTCTAACACAAACTGCATATTCATATACTGAATCTAGGTGCCAAGCATCAAAACCAAACATCCAGGAGGTTTCCCTTTACTTTTTCTTTTCTTCTTAATTTATTATCGTAAGAGGACATGGGATGAGATCGAACCTCACACCTCATGCTTTGTGAAGCCCATTACCACAGCCACCCCTTAAGGATTTCCATGAGATTTCTTACCACTCGAGACCAGCTCATCAGTTATAGAAACAAGTATGAGCTCAATCAACTTTGTATCTTGAATATGCCTCTCTTTTACTTAGCTATGTGATCATAATTGTGTTTAATCATTTATCAAATACTTATGGCGTATTCCTTCAGATGCGGACTATTAAGGAAAATAAAAAAGAAAATTGATTGCCAAGAGAACCATGCAACTTTCTCACTGGATTTAAGACAAAGTCCAAGTTAATACTTGGATCGATATCATATGGGTCTTCATACTGTAAGTCAGGTGTATTTTCTTTCTTCATTTTAAGCTAACTAGTCATGAAAATATTTGCAAACATATGGGTAGCAAGGGTGCTTGTGAACAGCGATGAGGCGTGCATTCATGGAAGAAGGGTGAGAAGCATGTAGAATCCAAATTGGTTGTGTTTTACATTTAATTGCAAGCTTTTGATATATCATGAAGAAGCCAAATCTATATATTTTCTCGAATGCTATCTTAACAATAAGAAGTCAAATAAATAAAATAAAAAAGAATCGAAAGTGTTTTGAATAATTTGGCTGGGATTTTTATTGATTTTAGTTCACAAGATCCTGAGGTTTCTAAATTCTTTTTTCTTGTTACTCTCATTCTTCAGGATGTTGGGCTTCCATGTCAAGTTGCAAGGTTTTCAAAGGTGGGCCTTCAGCTAAGTATTTCAATGTTGCTCCCATGATATCCAATTTCTAGCAATTCTTACTTGTTATGTTTCGTTTCAATTGCCTCTTTCTTTTTTGTTGTGCATCTTTCATGTTCCTTAATGTGGTACTGCTTAAAAGTTTCTTGAGGATCATGATCCTTGCTCTAGTTTCCACTTTGATTGATGTATCATGTCTTCATTCTGCAGGGCCTGAAAGAAGGCTGGTATGATGGGGGAAGCATTGGCTTTACTGTTCTTCTAGTTATATATGTTACGGG
Source organism: Platycodon grandiflorus (assembly GCA_016624345.1). NCBI lineage: Eukaryota > Viridiplantae > Streptophyta > Magnoliopsida > Asterales > Campanulaceae > Platycodon > Platycodon grandiflorus. The sequence continues at coordinate 34,128,879 of CM028364.1, forward strand.
TGATATATGGTCTTGGTGATCTCTCTCTCTCTCTCTCTCTGAGGAGGAGGAGAGGGGGGAGGGGTTCTGTGAGCACAATCTTTTGATTTTCGTTACTGTTGATGGTTTTTGATTTTCTTGTTCATTAGTATGAGAATTGGAGAAAGTGATACAACTTATTTGGCATTACTTGCCTTGTTGTTTATTAGTGCATTGGGTTGAATTACTATAGTTATCATATAAGACATAAATAATGTTTGAGAAGCTTGCATTTGTTACTAATGGTGTTTACTTTTGGTTAGTTATTTTCATTAGCAATCAGTGATTACGGACAGTCCCTTCAGTTTAAAAATTTGAACAAGGAAAAACGAAATATAACTCTGCAGGTATCCACAACAATGGATTGATCCTCTTTTTATTTTTATTTTAGTTGTTTCGTCTGGGATTTGAAATTGTTATATATGCTCAAACTGCATGCAGGTTGTTAGAGGTGGTAGAAGAGATAGGGTTTCAATATATGACATTGTTGTTGGTGATGTTATACCTCTGAACATTAGTGATCAGGTGAGTGTAGCTCAATAATTGTGCTTGCTTTCATAAACGCTATGATGTTTCATTATTAAGTTATTCCTGTTGGTTTATTATTCAAGACGATACTCTGAGTGGAACATGAGTAGGCTACTTTTGCTCCCTCATTGACAATTTCTGGCTCGGCCATTGTCCTAAGCACTCACTGTCAATCTGAAACTCTGGTTTTTATGCCCTCAAGTTTTAATACACAACTTCACAAGAATCAATAAACTATTTCTTGTTTTTAGGGCCTTGGAGATGGCTTGATGAATCTATGCTGGATTGCTGTGAGCCTCTTGAGAAGGTCAAAGCTAAAGGAATTTCCTTTGGGAAGGTTGTTTGCTTGGCACATTGTGCTGGAGCGAAAGTTCATGCTTTCCCCGCAAACCAAAGCAACCTTGATGACTTTTGCAAGTATGTAATGTCACTACTAGAAAACTGTTTTTATGCGATGGCTTGTTGCGATGGCTTTTAAAACCATCACTTAATCACCTCTATGGTGATTGCTTTTGCCATTCCTTTCATCCCATCACTAAACATTTAGGAAACTGTTTTTGCAATCGCTAGTGCCATCGCGCTAGCCTATTTTAAGAGGAGCGGGAAACAAAAACAAATGTTGGCGGCAAAAAATAAAACAAGGTGACGGTATTTAGAAATAGGCGATTGCAATTTAAGGCTTTTTCAAAAGAAAAAAAAATTAATAAAATTTGAGCGATAGATTCTTTAACTAGAGTAAAAAAAAGTAAAATACTAAAAAGAAAAGTAATTCGTCCAAAGAATCGAAACCCTTGCTCTCCACTGTCGTCGTTTCTCTCCTCTCTCTCTCTCTATCATGCATCTTTGACGCTATATAGAGCTTTATTTCTTTCTCCCTTTCGTACAAAAAGTTCTTCTCCATTGGTATTCCATAATTTTTTATTATTTTTCAGTCTTGAAGAGATCCTAATTTAGATTGATACAAAAGTTATTTTAAATTGTAATAACAATAATAATAATATTTGTGTTATTATTACTATACTTACAGTATTAGTAGTATTTATTTGTTAGAAGTTGCTTTGGGTTTGACCAATCAAAGTTAAAGTGGAAACTTCTAAAAGCAATCCGCTGAAGTATAGCCGTTTTGCTTTGAATCGGGCGGCTGCACAATTTTTCTTTTTTTATTTTTTCTAAAAAAAAAAGATTATTAATTTCTGATTGGTGGAAGTTCAAGTCCTGCCATGTTTATATGTTTGTTCACTACTACTTGGGATTCTTCTTAACTAACCCTTGCAAATTATCAATTGCAGGAAAAAAAGAGAATACAACTTTCAAATTCAAATTGAAATGATTGCATATATATATATATATATATATATATATATATATATATACGGTAATAACAATATGGTTGAACAACCTTTTCATGCCCCCTTAGGACAAAAAAAAAAAAAAGAAAAAAAAAAAAACGTTGAACGATAAATAAATATAAGTGTGATAAAATTTATACACCAATCAGTCCATTATTTGGCCAAAACTATATACCCATAGTTAGGTAGTCTTCCTATACTTAGTCTTCTTGCATTGAACACATGATTCAATTGAGACTATATACCCATAGTTAGGTAGTCTTCCTATACTTAGTCCATTATTTGGTCGTGTTTTCATATACAGTTGATTTAGTAATTTTTAGATTTTTGTGGTTTTATTATTATTTTTTCTCTATCACTTACTTGATGGATGTGGTGATGGATGTTGTCACATCTTTGGATATATTCGTGATGATCTCAGCAGGAGGATTCTTACCATAATTAGGGGATCTTGTAATTATTTGTATAAATAACTCTTTACTTAATGAAAGAAAATAGATTGCCTTTGCAAATTAAATTTTACATGGTATCAAAGCAAATTGGATCCTCTATTCCAAAATGGTGTTCCATCTCCTATTCCAACCGTTGGATGTGCGCCACATGTGCATAAAAAATCACGGGGTAATTAATGTTATTTATTCACATGCACATGTGGCGCACATCCAACGGTTGGAATAAGAGATGAAACACCATTTTGGAATAGAGGATCCGATCTGGTATCAAAGCATGGTGTTGTGTTGTGTAAGTTCTGTGTTTCTCAGGTGGGATCCCCAGACCTTTGTTGATTGCAGATCCTTGTTAATATTGGGATCTTCATTGTGGTATACCCTCACTATAACCTCAAACCCTCTCGCTGAAAATATGTCAAGTTGAAATATTCTGGGGTTCTTATTGGAATATGACTGTTGACAACCTTGTTGTTTACTTGTCGTTGGCGTCATTTTGAACCAACCCATTGTCTCCTTTTGGTGCTTGGAAGTTATTTTAGTTGTAGTTTCTCATACATTCCAGCCTTTCCTAATTTTATTATGGTTTCCATGTCGGTTTTGGATTTGCACTTATTAAGGCCTTCCATAGCCTTATTCTCTCCCCGTTGAACTTTGTAATTCTCCACAACCAAGTCTAATTGTACCTATACGTCTCTAGTATTGAAGTAATAAATAAGACGTGTTCTCTCGTCTTTCCAGGATTTGGTGAGATTGTGGCTTCTTGAGGTAGGTGCTGTAAATGAATAGGCTTCACACACACACACACAGGAGAGAGATAGTGAGGGAGAGAGGGATGGTTCTCAAATTTAAGTGTCCATATCTTTCTTAGTAAATGTGGCATGGATCTTTAGATACAACGATGTATTATATTGATGTATAAAAATGAAACATCAACCTTCAGAGATCAATTAACAATTCTCAATTTACCTATTTCCCTTTCTGATTACTTGTATGGTCCGTTGACCTAGTTCGAGTACTTGGAAATTTGTTAAACGATGCGTTATCTTGTTTTAGACTCTAGTTTATTATAACTGGTACATTTTTAGGCTGGATTTGATTACCAACAACAGTTGGCTCCTGGAATAAGGCGAGGTGGGGGTCTCATGCCAAACTTCTTTGTACCTTTTGTCCTGCAAGGTCAGCAGGGTCAGCGTCTTGGTGGAAGACGTGGAGCAGGTCCAGTTCAACAAACGCAACAGCCAGTACTAATGATGCAGCAGCAGGTTTGCCCCTTTCTGATCTTTTGTTTAATTCATGTTTCCCACTTTGAGATGCCTAATGAAAGTTGTGTGTTTTAATTACTGTCACATATCAACAGAAAGATGGATATAATAAACCAAAAGATATCTTAATTACTGTGATTTTCAGAGTTGTTTCTTTTCTCTCAGCTCCAACCGAACTGCTTGACGCATTCCGGTGTGTATATTTGGTTTGTGAAGTGGTTATAGTATGAAACTTTGAGCTTAAGTGTTCACATCTTCATTGAATTTCAGGTGATGCTGTTAATAGTTTCACCTTTTTTGGTCAAAATTTTACTTGTGACCTTTACGTACAGGCTCCATTATCTGCTGCGGAATGTTATATCTGGGAAAATTATTTTGTAATATAAGTTTATGTGCTAAGTATATATGTGATTTGTCTTTTTGGGTGAAGCTTTACGTAATGCTACAAATCGTAAGCAAATCGAGTTCCCAAATAGGACTGGAATCATCACATGCTAATATACGAGCAGAGGTAATCCATTTAACTAAAATGCTTGTTGGGGTGCCCTCGTTTGATGGGTGTGCAACATTATTGCATTGTTGTATATTGTTGAGCGTAAATGCTTGTTGGGGTGTCCTCGTTTGATGGGTGCGCACCATTATTGCATTGTTGAGCATAAATGCTTAAAGGGGTGCTATAGAAATGACTGACTTTTTCTGTAAAAGATGACTGACTTCTGTTGTTTAAGTAATCATAATGGATTATGACATTTCATATTTTCAGTTCTAACAGGATAAGTCACTAAAATAGATTTTCAGGCTACTTGAAAAGCTCATCTAATTTCTTTGTATCATCTAATTTCTCTGAAAATACAAATAGATAGCGATATTTACCAGAATTACAAGTCATTGAAACGGTCATAAGTACAACATTACAAGCTTTAAGCTTTATATCCTTAAAGACATCAAATAAGAAACTAGAACCAAATGCACAACAGCACAAGCTTTGTTCCAAGCCCCAAATGCCCCTTGTACTCATGTAGTCCACCCCTATTAAGCCTAAACCCTACACTAACATAAGGGTTATTGTCTTAATGAGTAGCCTTTTATCATCAACTTGTCTGAGGCAATGTATCATGATTGCTATAGATGCAATTCAGTCCTACTATGGATAGGTAGGAAATGTATGCAGTGGATTGGTAAAAGAAAACACATATTAAGGGCAGTGATTCCTTTTAAAAATCCAGTACATATTGAGTCTATCTGCATGTGGATTATATGAAATAAAAAAACTTGGGAATCAAACACTAATCTTAATAAAATATGAGATTTTCCTCCTAACCCTCCTAGAAAACACTCCATAAATCCAAAGACATTCTTTAGTTTCGATTCACAAACCGGACACATCATCTCCTTGTTAAACTTCAATACCGATCCCTCCACGTATTCAAAGTGCATCCTATTCCGTTACAACCAAAGACTCCACCACAAGTCAACCACTTCCATGAGTTCCTTTTCTCTTGTTCTTCATAAATCGGTGAAAGCCCGAACTGTCTTTGCACCGTCTTGCCAAAGTGAAATTAGGTTTTATAGATGTGTCTTAGGTTTGACTTCCTCTCGCACATGGAAACCAACGATGCGATAATAGGTGCCGACAAATAAGGATAAAAGGGAAGATGGATGGAAATTAACTCATTTTACTTAGTATAGAGACGTCAATGTTAAAAATAAGACCTATTTTTCGGTCATTTGAAAATTAATCATTTTGCACGAAACGGGGAGCATGATAAAGTTTTAATCCTCCTTTTTGCTATTTCAAAATACATCAACATTCATCTTGTTAATCACATCAACATTCATCTTATATTCTAAGTTATCTTTTGGGTGTTACTTTCTTAATCTATCCGAACCTACATATATTTGTCACATCTTTGATATATATATATATATATATATATATATATATATATACATATATATATATTATTTGGTGTTAATTTGTTTTTCTAACTTTTACCGCCAATGTGTTGCATTCATTTTTGGTGAATTAATGTTTACGTTGTGAAATTAGATGAAGGCAAACAACAAAAATACATCGCATGCAATGGAATATTATCATCTTCTCCACCTCTGAACACAAACGGCTTAGGATCTAGTGTAGGGCAGGTAGACCCTTACCCTTATCTAGTCTAGATTGTAACGTTGCTCTTTTTTTTGCGCGATTTACGGTAATCATATGATTTGTATTGTACTTATAAAAAAAATCATATGATTTATATTGTAGGCTCGGATCAACTCTCCAATGGACGATTTGAGCTATACATTGGACACTTTTGGAGACCAATTATTTTGAAGGGGTTGCTGATACAAATTTTTAGTGTATTTTCTTGAATCATTTTGATATTGAATAGTTGCTTATCCTTTTGACTTTGTTAAGAATTAAATACAATTGTTTGGTGTTAGTTGATGACTATGAAATTTTATGGATATGTAAAATAATATATATTCATATCCATGTGATGCAATTGTTTTTCATGTGATAATGGTTTAGTATATATTCATATCTATGTAGTGGGATATATAGTGATTATTCTCTATGAGTAATATTCGTAGTGAAATAGCAAAATATTTGCGACAAAACGAAATTTGTAGCAAAAGAATAGGGCAAGCGTGATGAAATATTTTTGTAGCAAAAGAAGAGGGTAATTGTGAAAAATTTCGTAGTGAAAGAAGGAGGCAATTGCGACGAAATATTTTGTAACAAAAGAAAAGGCAATTATGACAAAATATTTTGTAGTAGAAGAAGTAGCAACCACGATAATTTTTTTTTTTTTTTTGCATTTGCTATGAAAAAATTCGTAGTTGTTGCTTAACATTTAGCGACGAAATTACTTTTCGTAGCTAATCATATTCTTCTGCGACGTTTTTTAGCATTTGCTACGAAAAATTCGTAAATGTTGCTTAACATTTGGCGACGAACTGTGGTATTTGCGACGAATTTAAGCCTTGATTTCGCGACGAATTATTTCGTAGTAGAACGACTCATTTCGAGACGAAAATGATTTTCGTAGCCGTGGACCTTGGCGACGTCGCATAGGTGACGAACACGCGACGAAAATGCTTTCATCGCCAAAGGTTCAATGACGAAAATTTGTCCTTTTGCTACGAAAATTTTCGTAGCTAAATCCCAAATTTCTTGTAGTGGATCCAAGAATCGTTGAACATCGGATTTCGTACCCCAACGCCAAACCGGTGAAGCGAAGCTCCGCAGAATCAAGACTGAATGGTCCCTGCAAGTCAAGGAAGAAATCATCAAGCAGTTGAAAGTCAAGTTCATCAAAGTAGTCGAATACTCGATATGGTTGTCCAACATTGTGACGGTACCGAAGCCGAACAGCAAGGTTCGGATCTTTGTGGATTTTCGGGATCTCAACAAAGCATCTCCGAAAGATGACTTTCCCCTACCCAACATTGACATTTTGGTAAATGCAGTAGCTTCACATAAGATACGCTCTTTTGTGGACCGAATGCTCGGTTACAATCAGATCAAGATGGCGAAAGAAGATCAGGAGAAGACTTCCTTCATCACCCCTTAGGGAAGTTACTGTTATATAGTCATGCCTTTCGTATTGAAAAACGCTGAGGCTACATACCAAAGAGCTGCTACCACGCTCTTTCATGACATGATTCACAAAGAAGTAGAGGTGTACGTGGATGATATGATTATTCATTCAGTAGACACGGACGGTGCTCATTTGAGAGATCATCGCAAGTTCTTTGAGAGATTGCGTAAGTATCGGATGAAACTCAACCCCACCAAGTATAAATTTGGGGTCACCTGAGGAAAAGTCTCGGGATTCATATTAACTGACAATGGAATCGAGGTGGATCCTGCAAAGGTCAAAGCCATTAGAGATATGCCGTAGCCGACAACTCCGAGTGAAATCAAAGGTTTTCTGGGCCGATTACAATACATCGGTCGTTTTATTCAGCAGCTGACATCCATGTGTGAACCTCTGTTCAAGCTTCTCAAGAAGGATACGGATAGAGAATGGGACGACGAGTGCCAGCAAGCATTTGAGAAAGTCAAGGAATACCTAGCTAGTCTGCCAGTTCTAGCTCCTCCTCACAAACTGAAGCACTTATTGTTATACCTAACCATTACAGACACCGCAGTTCGACCCATGTTGGCACAAGAAAGGAAAGATTCCCACGTTGAGAACGCCATTTACTTTGTCAGTAGAAAGTTGCAGGGCAGCGAATTGAACTACTCCGTACTTGAGAAAAGTTGCATAGGTCTGGTATGGGCGACGCAGAGACTCAAGATTTATTTGCAAACATTACCTGTAAAGGTGGTTTCCAAGATGGACACGATCAAGTATATACTCAAAAAGCCATCATTTTCGAGTAGGCTCGCAAAATGGTCTTTCTTGTTGAATGAGTTCGATATAACTTATGCAAGGGTAAAGTCAATCAAAGGAAGTATAATAGCCGATCGGTTAGCGGACCCGCCGATAGAAGTAGAGGAGTTTGAAGAACCGGATTTTTCTGATGAAGGGGTTCTTGAGATTAATAACAGCACGTGCAAAAGGCAACTCTTCTTCGACGGAGCCGCCAACAAGAGATGTTACGGTATAGGCATACTGTTGATCGATCCCATGGATACACATACGCCCTTGGCTGTACGATTAGAATTTGAATGTTCCAACAACACCACTGAGTATGAAGCTTGTATAGCTGGCTTGGAGGAAGCCTTGAAAATGGGCGCCGAAGAATTGGAAGTATACGGTAATTCAGCTTTGATCATAAATCAGGTTAAAAGAAAATGGAAAACGCAGGATGCTAGACTGCAGTTGTATCATGCCCGCCTAACAGCATTGGTAGAGAAATTTAAGTTCATATCATTTCACTATCTTCCCCGAGATAAAAATTTCTTCGCAGACGCTCTGTTAACTTTGGCATCACTAGTTGAGATCCCCGCTGAGTTCAATGTCCAACCTTTCGTCATTGGGACGAAACATAAACCAGCATTTTGTTTTGCAATTGAAAAGGTCCAGGAGAGAGCCGATGGACCTTGGTACCTAGATATTTAGAATTTTCTAAGGAAAGGTGAATATCCACCTAGCACTGAGAGAAAAGGCAGGATAACCTTGCGAAGATGGGCTTCCCAATTTGTAATCAGTGGTGACAATATATACAAAAGGCACTATCAAGGACTTAATCTCCTTTGCATCAATCAAGCGAAAGCTGAGTAAGTCATGGATCAGCTGCACGGCGGCACTTGTGGTCCGCACATAAATGGGCATATGCTCTCAAAGAAAATAATCCGGCAAGGTTATTACTGGAGTACGATGGAAACTAACTGCATCAGATGGGTGCGTCATTGCGACAAGTGTTAGAGGTTCGTCAACTTGTAACATCTGCCTCCTCACATGTTATACAATTCTACAACACCATGACCTTTCTCTACACGGGGAATTGATGTCATAGGGCAAGTGCATCCGAAAGGATCGAATAGCCATGAGTGTGTTCTAGTTGCCATTGACTACTTCACAAAGTGGGTTGAAGCCGCTTCATACAAAGTTCTGAATGCTAAGAAGGTTGCAGAATTTATCAGGACAAACAACATTTACCAATTCGGGGTACCTTTCGAAATGATCTCCGACAATGGTACACACTTTGAAGGAGAACTCAATCGAGTATTGGATGAGTTCAAAGTACAACGGTATAAATCCTCACCTTACAGGCTGCAGGCCAATGGTGCTGTAGAAGCAGTCAACAAGACATTGGAAAACATCATTTGGAAGATGGCAGATACCAGGAAGGATTGGCCTGACAAATTTCCGTTAGCACTCTAGGGCTATCGTACTTTCGTTCGTACGCCAACTGGGGCTACCCCCATTTTCTCTTGCCTATGGTATGGAGGCAGTATTGCCTGTTGAAGTTGAAACCCCTTCCTTGAGGGTATGATAGAAGCCGAAGTGGCTGAAGCTGATTGGATTAAACATCGGTACAATGCACTGGCACTCCTGGATGAAAGGAGATTGATGGCTTTAGAGCACACACTTGCATATCAAAGAAGGATTGCTCGATTTTTCAACAAACGGGTCAAAACCCGAGACATCAAAGTAGGCGACTTGGTTCTCTGAGAAAAGTCACCTAGCTACATTGATAGTTTTGGAAAATGGAAATCACCATGGATGGGACCGTACGTAGTCATGCTCATACAGTCAAGCGGCGCAGTCTTCCGTACCAACGAAAATGGAGAAGATCTCATTCAGCCGTTCAACATGGACAAGCTTAAGAAGTACTATGCATAGTTGCCCGTTCAGCTATAGTGTATTTAGTTCTACTTGTGTTTGTAAATACTTTTCTCCCCCTTCTGAAAATAACTCGGTAGGTAGGTCAAAAACCCGAAAGGGCGGCATAGGGAAAAATTAGAGATCAAAAAAAAATGAGAGAGAAAACATTGGAGAAAAAGGAATAAAAATCTCCGTCTCTGGCAAATCTGGGTTGAACTACTATCCGACCTGATTCTCTCCATGAGATACGTAGACAGCCTTCGGGTTCGGTCGTTTAATTACACATTTTAATAAATATTAATTTTGTTCCCCTGGTCATGTTGTTATGGTCACAAGGGAAAAATCACTACTCATTGTATAATAAACAACACACTTTTAATATAGAACAAAGTCCCTGGTTTGGCAAGCAAGGAGTACATAGATAAGACTTACATGTGTTCATATCCCATCTTAATCTATTTTACATACAAATACATACACGATCACTATAATCTATCTCCTACGGCATCCGCCACGTCTCCTCTAGCGCTCAGTACCATCACTGGTCTCAGCTCCGTCGGATCTTCGTGGGCCGTGAGGGATAATCCCCCGACTGCGCTGAAGCCGCCAAGGATCCCTTGCATAAGTCTCTAGACCAGAGTCTTCCACAGAATCGCCAATCTCTAGCAGACAAGCGTCTGGTCCATTAGACACAATTTTGCCAAGCAAATACTCCAGGGTGAGTCTTATGTTGAATGAATGCTCCATCGACTGCGGCACCAGCTATGTCAGATAATCGACGGAGAGACAGATATTCTCAAAAGGGATATGATCTAAAGAAAGCACAGTACGTGGTCCTATTTCATGACCCCACCACCCTCGAAGGTCCTTACAAATGTCACCATTGAGCTCGCTCGTCCCGAACTCAGGGAGGTCAATATCAGGTAGCCTTTGCTCCAACCCAAATTGGCGCATCACCCGGGAAGCATAGTAGAAGGTCATAGTACGGAGTCCTGCGATTATGACTTGTGCGAATCGATGGGTCCCCAGTATGAATCGTCAGATCTTCCAATGGGACACAACCCATACAATATCAAATGAAGGGACACATAGAAAATGCTCCACCCAATCTTGTTTTGTCACTAAATGATCATGTTGGTAACCCCTCTTGGCGTAATTGATCGGGTGATAACTCGTACAAGGTACTGGAGGGATAACCCTCATGAAGCATTCCTCTAGCCACATGTGCAACAGAATGGGGCTGCCAGAAGGAAATTCTTCTTCTTCGTTAGCATAACTGTCCAGGCCGAGAAGAGTTTCTGCTTGAATGAGAGGAATCATATTACTCACCCGTCCCCTGGCATGCAATACAACATCCAAGACCCGTATGTCAACATAACCGTCAAGGTTAATTCGGAAGAATTTTCCTAACATGCATAAGAAAATAGTCGTTTTCCAATGCTCTAAATAAGCGTCGGGTTGATAATTGACAAAGATCCTCGAAGCCGGGTCAGTCAAAAGTCAACCGTACAACATGTTACGAGTCTCTTGGATAGTGAAACAGAACAATTCATGGATGAGCACAAAGGGAGGTTTCCTCAATAACGGCACTGCAATGGGACCATCAACGGACATGCCCGTCAGAGCACAAAAATCTTCGAATGTGGGACACATTTCGTTCAAAGAACAGTTAAAAATATGGTCTTTTGAGGACCAAAAGCGGGATGCACCACTTATCATATGCCAGTAAATTCGAATACGTCACCATCCAAACACACATCGAAAACCATAGGTGTCTGCAAGATACCCCTTTTCGGTGGCACTGAGACTAAGGCACCAGTCGTTTATGCGGGCCTTGTAATCTGCAATAGTCTCAAAGGAATGGTTCATTTTGTTAAAAGAAGAATGTTTTGCCTAAGGACGAGAGGTCTTTCTTGGTTTGGCTTCACGTCGGCAAGAGAAAGCAGAAGGAAAAGGGACTTTACATTGAATCGTTCTGTCTAAATCCCGGCCTTAAAAGCAAAGGAAAAGAGAAGAATTCTCTCCCTAAATAGCAGCCTACGCATTAGGCAAAAAAAATGCTAGCCGACATATCACAACACATCAAATTGAGCTCTAGGACAGAAAAGACAGTTCAGGTGCGAGGGCACCAAGCCTGGTGCACCGCGCACACTTTGATGTTTTTGTCCAACTCCCTAGTCCACATCTTTCCCCAACACAAACCGTTCTCCTCGGACGAAAAATGCTCCAATTATCACTCTAGGAGTGATTCTTCACCAAATAGGGATCATGCCTATGGCCACAGCAGAGCTACAAATCTAATGTTTTCTCCTCCCGTACGAATACCATCAATTATGCATCAAACATTAGCCGCCTCGGCCAAATACCCATTTTTGTTCCCACAGCACAATTTTTGTAATTAAAAGCAATTAGAATTGAGACCCTAGGTTTTCTTTTCTTCTTTTTTTTGCATTTTTCATTACTATAAATAATGTACAGAATAAATAAAAGGTGCTTACAAATACATCTTTTTTAATAAAAAAAAGAAAAAATGAAAATAGCAGGAAAAGAAATCATTGTCTTCCTCTCTTCGACCTGCTAGTTGTAAGACCCCGAAACCCTATTATGATAAGTTGGTCTCGTTCTCGTTGTGCATTATATGATTTAGTGCATTTCACATGTCTTGAATTTCAAGTTTAACGTTGGTGATTGACGAAGTCCAACGCACAGTACACTATGAGACTTGGTTATGGGATCTTCGGGAGTAGTTTGCATATGTTTTGGCCTTGTCCGATGGTTAGAATCATCCTAGGGTCATTTAGGATCACTTCGGGGGTGTTTTTGGGCATTTTCGAGAAATTTCGCGAAACATGTCACTGAGCGGGCGCCTGGGCGGCCGCCCAGTTTCCAGAAAGTTGTGATTTGTGCTGGGGAGGGGTAGCACGAGCGCCTAGGCGGCCGCCCTCCCTCAGCACTGTTCAACCGAGATTTTTTTCTTCTTCTCTTCCTTTGAAATCTTGTGGACAACGTTAGGCCACGTCCCAGGGCTGGTTTGGAGACTTAATCCACTCCACAAAACTCATCCAATTGAACCTTAAACTCCTCATTTTATCCACCTTCAATCCTTGGAAGAACTAGAGAGAGAAAGAGAGTCCTAGGGTGAGAAACTTGAGAAATCTTAAGATTTTGGAAGGGCCTCGACGATCCGACACCACTAGATCGAAGAGCTTGGAAAGAGGAAGAGTTTCATCCAAAGAAATCTTAATTTCACCATAGGTGGTCTTGGTAGGGGGTAAGTTATTGCTCTCATTCTCATGATTCATTGATATTAAACATGCCATAAACTATGTACTCTATGTTAGCTAAGGAAAATGATGATTGTACGATGTGCTTGGCGTTTAAATTGTATTAGTGCCATGAAACTTTCATTCCTTGAAGTAAGCCAGCTTGTCTTCCCATGCTTAGAGGATAAATCCTAGGAGAATCATGTTGTATATGTGAAAAGCATGCTTAGTTGCTAAATGAGAATCATGTTGTGTGTGTGAAAAGCATGCTTTGTCACTAAATGAGAACTTGGTTGTAGACTCTACGGAGTCCAAAATTGATAAAGAACTCATGATTATAATGGAATTGGTTGGTTCCTTAACCTGGAAAACGTAATTGAACATCCCGATAAATGAACAAGCTTATGGGACTTGAACATATGGAATAAGGAACTAATTTAGGGGGTTGTAGTATCACCGACGTTTCATGAGGGCGGAGAGCTAGTGAAATGTCGTAGTTGAGCTACAATTCGGCCTTTCCCCCGCTACTGGCCATAGTGGGGCTTGGCGCATCTCTTGCTAGCCGAGATGTGACCAGACCGATTGACTTCCCCAGGTCGGAAGGGACTGGGCTCATGATGGTCCAGTGCGCGCGCTCTATTAGTAAAGACCCGGGTAATGTGTATGTGATGGGGTGATAAGGTGGGGTTGGTCGGAGGTGTACCTCGACCTTGCACTCGCTTGACAATAACAAAAAGGTAATGTAACGATGGTGAGTGGAGCGTGCCATATTATATAAGTTGATGACATTTCATTGTTACTGTTGTGCTATCCATCGCATTCTTAAGGTTTAATTATTGACTCATGTTGCATTCTTACATGTCATGTAGTTGCATGAGTAATAACTTATTGAGTCTCCGACTCACCCCCTTCCACATTGTCTTTTCCCCCTTTAGCTCGCAGGATACGAATGCACGGATAGTGAGGTCGACGGAGTGTTCGTACAAAGGAATTCGAGTAGGCTTGGATAGATATTCCCTTTTGCTAACTTAATGTCTTTTTGGCGAGGACGAGATGTAGAGTTGTCTTACTCTATTTTGGGTTGTAATTTTAATGGGTGGGATTGCTTGTAATATTCTTTTGTTCCGACTTTGTGAAGTCGGGGTGTATTAGACTAGTTAACTCGGGGATGTAATTTTGTGACATGTTGGCTAGGGCCGTATGGCCATTCTTGGGGAAGATTACACCTATTAGCATGGCAGCTTGTTGGTTACTAGATCTTATGGCTTATGTTACGAGTTTAACCATAATAATTGTGTTTACATTGTTAAGTTGAGGTAGCAATCGTTTGTTAGAAGGACGTTCATGCTCTAATTCGGGGTCCCTTGTGGGGAGCTCGGATTGGGGCGTGACACTAGTGCTGGCACCCCTGGAGCCTCCGCTCCCGCCACCTCTGCGATGCGGCTCGATCGTGTCTGCACCACCTCGACAAGTGAAATCACTGGCCTCGGCCTTCAGTTTCTGATATAGATCGGACAGCTTATAAAATCTGCTCAATAGCTTCTGATAAGAGCTGAATGGCACCTGTTCATACAACATTTCTTTCAGCATCATTTTATTTATCAATGTGCAAATACATGTAGATAAAATAGGCAAATAGAATGTACAGGATAGTCAAAAATATACCAGATCTCTCCCTCATGGAAGATAGTCATGTGGTGGAATCTCACCACCGCTCAGGTCCTCCTCCCTGTAGTTCTCCCCTTCTCCATAGCCAATCGTTCACGGGACTTTCGAATAGTGTATCCGCCCCGCAAACGACCCAATCTTTCCCACGAAAATGGGAAACGGACCCTTCGCTTCCTGAGCAGGAGGAGGAGGAGGATACAACACGGTCTGAACGAACACCCGGTAATCCATCTCTACATATCTATGTGGATCGATGGCCTCCCTCGTGAGATATCACTCGCGTCTCGACATCACGTCCGGTGTCATCATCCCGAAGGATGGTGAAGGCGGTGTTAGAGGCAGGCCCACGTTGGGCCCATGTTGGCGATTGACCTGATCGCCCAAATACATCAAGTCACACATGATGGAAATCATCAAATTACAAACACTGTTGGCCGTTTGGGCCAAACTGTTAGGTCCAAGGTTGCTCTATATAGGCTAGAAGGGGGGGTTGAATAGCCTATGTCCAATTTTTGAAATTGATTCAAAAATATTGCTTCACTAGGGTTTTATAAATTTTGCAGGCGGAAGACTTGTGAAGCACAGGACAAGTTTAAGAATGGCTGATCTTGGCAGACAAGATCGCAGTTCTAACGATTGGAAATCTGGAAATTCAAAGCAACACAATCAAATCACAATCACACACAAATAGACAGAATATTTAATATGGTTCACACTTATAAATAAGTGCTACGTCCACAACCAAAGTGGTCAACTTTGGATTTGAAAATCGTGTACTAAGTTTTTCCACTAGATATTTTACAAACTAAATCTCTAATGGAGAGTGTACAAAAATTTTGTTGACCAAGTGTTTGTGTGGGAGAATTGATATCAATAAGATACAATTCTCGTGAGCTATGAAAAGCTAGGTGTTGCAATCAATGAAGAGCTTTTAATGGACTAGAAGTCTAAGTATGAAGCTCTTCAAAGAAGGTAGTACAGATAGGACGTTTAAGCGTTAATGCACTTGAAGAAGATGAAGAATATTCAGAGTTGTAGTAGTTGAAGTGTGTTGAATGCAGCAATGGAGTCTCCTTTTATATGCAGGAGAAAGCTTGGAGCCGTTGGAGGTCTTCTAATTTGAATTTAAGAGCAATTAATGCTCTAGTCTGGTTGTTGACTCCTGATAGGCTGGCCTGTAGCTTGCAGTCTGTTTCCTGACACTTTGCTAAAAATAGGCGGTCTGTGCTTGCAGGAGGAATGTACTTTTCTGAGTGTATGCCAAGAATGGAAACCTTCATTGAATGTGATTTGCAGGTTAACGTTGCATCGAAGTCAATGAAAGCCTCAAATCAGGACATGTCTTCGGCAGTTCTCTTATCAGACGTTCTGGAGGTTCTTCAACATTGCTGATGAAGCTTGGCCGATATGAACTTGTCCGATATTTAAACAAAAGACTGCTGATGCATTGTTTGCCTATTGTGCAGAGGACGTCCGATGTCCTATAGGCTATCTTCTTCAAGGCAATATACAATAAGCAATCCTAGGCTATTCAAGCTATGCCTAAGTACAAGTTGCCACTCTAACAGACACGCAGGCCCATTAGTCACCTTGTCTTAGACTTAGGTTATGGATTCAAGCAAATCTAGGCTAAGATGCAACAATCTCCTCCTATTTGCTTGAGTCCATGACCCTACGAATACAATATCAGCTGACCATGTTCAAGTCTAGTAATAACATGCTTGTAAGATTGATATATTAAATAAGCATGCCCTAGATGAACTTACATAAAGGTCATTGTATTCAAGAATTACAAAGTGTTTACAAACAGGAAATTAAGCATCAGACACTTGTAATGAGACTAAGTTTAAAGACATGCAGATAGGCAGAATAGGCAGTATAGGACATGTCTTTAAACCAGTGGTTTAAATTTCATGCAATCACATAATAAGCAGTTCATAATAAACATGAAAGTTTTAAAACATAGACATTGTTAATTAAACAAGTTGTTTAATTACAAAGTTTAGCAAAAAGATTATACAAAATATTATCTACCGGTTCGAGAGGATGACCGAGATGATGCACGACCTTTGCCTTTGCCTCGATGAAGATTGCCCATATGCCCTTGATGCCCATTTAGAGTCAACAAGCCTTAAGTCTTGCAATTTCTTCGTTTGCCGCCGCTAGCTCTTCTTTAGTGTCGGCCAATTCGTAGGAGAGCTCTTTGTTCTTCGCGAAGAGCATTATGCTCAATGAGCTTGGTCTCGTCGATCATTGTTGAGTCCGCCATCTCCTCCTTCATGGACGCAAGCGAGGCATCAATAAAGCCGAGGCGGTGCTCGCAGTTCGCGCTCCTTGCGTAGTAAGCCAAGTGCTTGGCCGTGAGATTACGCGTTGCTCGCACGGAGGAGTGAACAGAGCGATTGGCCTGGCGCGAGAGTGAAGCACAAGCTTGTAGCCGCCTTCAACCATGTCGACGACCCGCATCGCCTTAGTTGCTATGTTGTCCCAGCTTGGTTTCGAAGATGGCGACGTCCCGGATGAAGTGCCGAGATCCGTTGGCAAGGGCGCTTGGCCGGGCCGAGATGGATCGTAGGCAGGCGTCAAAAGCGGCCTTTGCACCTTGGAAATCTCCATCACTTGGGTCATGCACGCCCCGCACATGGGTGATGTGAGACCGATCTGCGCAGAGTTGGTGCAGGGGCCTTGGTCGTCAACAGAGATGACCTCAAAATCTTGCAAAAATTAGGTATAGCCTCGCCAGGATAGTATCGACGAGTCGGGATGACCGGTCGATGGTCCTCGCTGAGGGAAGGATGGCTGGTGGCTTGGGTAGGTGAGGGTGGAGGATGGCTGGTGGGAGACAGGATTGGCTAGAGGATGAGGAGAATGGATGGTGGAGGAGATTTCAATAGAGGGAGAAGGAAGGCTAGAAAAGATGCGAGGAACAGGAAGAGCCTTTCTATGTAGATGACATAGGAAAGGGGTGAATGAAGAAAGGGGGAGGAGAAAAGAAAGGGGAAAGGCTAGGAGAAAGGAAGAGAAGAGGGATGAGAGGGTTGAAGCCAAGGAAGGTTGTGACTACATCAATGAAGTCCGTAGACCACGGGGTGAAAAAGGATGGAAGGATGGCCGATAATGGTGAAGACCGGGGTTTAGGCGAGAGAAAGGGGAGATGTCCGATTTGGTGGGAAGGGGAAGGCCTAGGTCTTTATGGATTGCAACCCATTGGTTGAAGATCATAAGATCTTGAACCGAGTTGTGGGAGAAGAAGAGTTGTGACCAGCAGAGGAAGAGGGTCATAGTAGGCACCCCATTGAAAGATGATTTCACCCGGACATAGGCCGACAGGGAAATCTTTGGGGTAGTCAAGGGTGGCCAAGAAGGGGTCGAGAGTCGCAGGGTTGGGTTTAGGCCTGCCTGTCTCGAAGGACAAGCAGAGCCTCGCACCTCGTGGTGTAGGAGGTTATAGGAGTTGGTTTGAGGCGTTTGGGAGTAGGCGGTCAAGAAGGGAGAGATAGGCGTTTGGAGGATGGTGGTTGAGAAGAGGTGCGGTGAGATAGATGGCTGTTGTGGGTTGTTTGGATGGGAGCAGAGGAGGAGGTGAGGAAGTAGGTGAGGTGGTAGTGGTAGTAGGCGGAGGTGGTGAAGGTGGAGAAGGTGGAGGAGAAGAGTTTCATCGGCAGCTCAAAATGTACCTTCTTCTTTGCACTTTTTAAAACGTTTGCCATGCTTGGACTTAGTAGAGAAGAGGCGAAGTTGGTGATTGAGATGTTGTGGTGGGAACTGTCAGGAGGAACAACGATGGAGGAACAGTCAGATGGAGAGAACACAGTGCTACTGAGTGGAGGGAAGTGGATGAGACCTTAGGAAGGCCAAATGATTCGTCCGTGGGTAGGAGGGTTTGTTTGGTTTTGGGCTTGGAGGATTGGGAGGTAGGTTGAGAGGTTTGGAGAGGTCACCGGTTGGAAGGATGATGTGTCCTTCTCAACACCGCCTTCGAGCGGCAGTTTCTGGATTGTTTGAGTTTAGGAGTGAGAGAGGGAGAGTGTTTGGGCTTTTTGGTAGGGGCTCACAGGCTCATAGGATCGTGGTCTAGCTCGCCGAGGTCAAATGTTCAGCACTCACCCCGATGGGTGTAGGCTCCTCCTCCTCTGGTAACCCAATGGCAAGATAGGTGACCTTCCTCTTACCCTTGCCGGCTTGGGTAGAGGGGCCACTAGTAGTGCAGCAAGAAGGAAGAAAGTGCAGCAGCAGCACTGCAGCGCAGCAGCAGCGAGCAGCGGCAGCAGCCTCGCCGCGTTGGTTGTCCTTTTGGCCATATCATCCCTATAGCGGGTGATGTTGTTGACCGTGAAGACGTAGGTGTTGGACACCTTGATGAGGTCGTCGGCGACCAGCTCATCAATCTCCTCATAACGGCGGAGGATGACATTGATAACCCCGACAAAGGGCCTCTTCATGGACGGGTGAGCTTGGACTTCAAAGAACACTGGGACAAAGAAAAGATGATCTTTGCCCGGTTGAGTTGCTTCAAGGACCACGGCCTTGGTCCACATCACTGTTGGGAGGTGAAGATGTCCCTCGAGCCATTTTTGAATAGGATGCTCTTGTCGAGCGATGGCTGGATATGGGGTTCTCTGGGAAGAGGTTCCTAGACATCTCGGAAAACCTCTCGGTTGGGCCCTCATCATCTCCCAGCAAGTGCCGATTCAAGATCTCAAGTCCAATTTGCCTTCAACAGCGGTCAAGGATTTCTCCAACATCCTTGTAGGTCAACTTGATGTAGTGGCCTCGATGTAGCCCTTGATGTAGCTCAAATTGACGGCTCGAGGCATTAGGGAGGAGGAGGCGTAATCATCCTTGTATAGAATTCTCGCTAGATAGTTGTCAGTGGGTGTCGTTGAGTTGGAACAGGGGAGGAGTCCACACTCGCTAAATCTTTGAGCAAGGCATCACCGGCGGATGTGCAAATGATTGAGTCTATGTCGATAGTCATCCCCGGGTGATAGCTTGACCGGAAGGGTCCTTATAGGGAGCTCAGGCCAATGCAGCCCTGGTTGGCTTAGCAGAGGCAGAGGATGAAGTTGGCAAGGCCTTTGAGGATTTAGACTTTCCCTACATAATCGCGATGTGAGAACAAGACATATAGAAATCGCGATATGCAAGAAACAGCAGATAATCATGCAATCGGCAGATAATAACATAAACAGTAATCGTTCGATCAAAACCCAAAATATAGACAAATTGAACCAAAATATAAGAACAGTTCATCATCTCGGGTTTCAAAATATCTTCCGAGTTTGTCATTTTGAACCAACAAAGTGGTATAAAACGAAAACAAAGTATCACATAAAGCTCAAAACACATTCACACCCAAACAAACAAGATTCAAGCAACAATCGCAAGAGTCCGATATTCATCAATGGCGGACGTTTAAAGACGCACATTAGGTCAAGACAAGACCACAAAACCGGATTTAAACGAATTGAAAAGGTGTGGAAACTCTTACCATTGATGATTTTAAGCTGAAAACTTAGAGATTTTGAAGATTTGAAGGCTTTTTGGAGGGATTTGTGATTGGAAGACGAAGGTTTTTGAAAGTTAAAATGGCGGTTGTTGAGAATTGTGAAGAGTTACCGTACATTTTACCCTTTTATACCTCGACAGCCACTAAATGGAATTTGATAAAATTTGAAGTCCGCATTTATTACCCGATGAGTTACCGTACGTATGGCGCCCTTAAGTCTCGCCTATATTATCGAGTCCGCTATTTTATGAAGATCGCCGATGTGGAGATAGACACTTACCCAAGGTTGTCTATTTACTCTAGAGTTGAGATCGGCCGATCACATAGGCGCTTTAATAACAATAGCTTTATAAATAACTTAAAGAATTTGCTAGAAAGGATTAAGGATTGAGGTCAAGCATACCAAGCTCTCCTCTTAAATATGCAAACCTGGTTGAATCAAGTGGTTTTGTGAAGATGTCGCTACCGATTCTCCGTAGGCACATATTGCATGCCGATGTTACCTTTTTCAACATGATCTTTAAGAAAGTGATATCTCACATCAATGTGCTTTGTTTTGGAGTGCATGACAGATTTTGAGAGATCAAATTGCGATGTGTTATCACACATTATAGGACAATCATCTTTTGATCTCATAGTCCACTAGTTGTTGTTTGATCCACAAAGCTTGTGAGCGCGCCTACGCCAGCCTATGTATTCGCTTCGTTGTTGAAGTTGAAACAGAGGTTTGCTTCTTGCCGGCCCATGAGACAAGTCTATTTCCTAAGAATTGACATGTCCCACTTGTGCTTTTCTGTCCAACTTTACATGCAGCAAAATCGCATCGAATAGCCTATAAGATTAAAAGATGAATCTCTAGGATACCGATTCCCAAATTGGGAGTATCTATCGATATCCGATGATTCTTTGACCGCTTGTAGGTGAGACTCCTTTGGATCAGCTTGAAACCTAGCACAAACACAAACAAAGAAACATGATATCGCCTACTAGCGCTAAGTATAAAAGTGAACCAATCATGCCTCTCAGAGAGTCATGTCCACTTTCTTGCCCTTCTCATCTTTGTCAAGATGGCGCTTAGTAGCCATAGGAGTGTTGCCGTTTGCATTCTCAAGACCAAATTTCTTGATGACATCCTTTGCATATTTGGCTTGATTGATGAAGATACCATTTGAACTTTGTTGAATTTGAAGACCAAGGAAAAAATTGAGCTCTCCCATCATGCTCATCTCAAATTTACTCGCATAAGCTTTTCAAACCTTTTGCAAAGATTTTCATTAGTAGAACCAAAGATAATATCATCAACATATATTTGAACAAGTAAGGAATGACCTTTATGTTTCATAATGAAAAGAGTAGTGTCAATTTGACCTCTTACAAAGCCTTGAGATATCAAGAACTTTGAAAGGGTCTCATACCAGGCTCTTGGAGCTTGTTTAAGTCCATAAAGGGCTTTCTCTTCTTGTAGACATCTTCTCCTTGAACACTATGAACCCGGTGGTTGCTCAACATAGACTTCTTCTTGAAGTTCTCCATTCAGAAATGCACTCTTTACATCCATTTGATAAACTTTGAAGTCCTTGTAAGAGGCATAGGCCAAGAATAATCTGATAGCTTCTAATCTTGCAACAGGAGCAAATGTCTCATCATAGTCAATACCCTCCTCCTGTCTGTATCCTTGGGCTACCAGTCTTGCCTTGTTTCTTGTAATGTTGCCGTTTTCATCCATTTTGTTTCTGAAAACCCACTTTGTGCCAATGACTGCTTGTCCTTTAGGCCTAGGGACTAGTGACCAGACTTGGCATCTGTCAAATTGGTTTAGCTCTTCTTGCATAGCTTCCACCCAGCTTGGATCTTCCGAGCTTCATCAATCTTTTGGGTTCAATGTTAGATACAAATGCAGTAGAATACATGCATTCGTTTCTTGAAGCTTGTCTAGTTTGAACACCAGCATTAAGATCTCCAATGATTTGAGTGATAGGATGATCTTTTACTTCCCTAACTTCTGCAGGTTGAACTTGTTCTGTTGCATCGGCAGAGTTGGATTCTTGAGAAGTAGAAGTGACTGAAGCTTGGTTTTCTAAAGGGTAGGTTAATTCCAAGGTAGGTTGTATGACTTCTGGTGTGGAAGGCAAAGGGGATTCAGGATTTTCAGAGTGTTCATTTGATGGTTCGTTTGAGGATTCTAACAGGTTGACTCTTGGAAGATCTTGTGAAGAAGGAGGATCGCAGATCGGGACTTGGTCACTGCACTGCCTCATATTCATCGAATCATTAGTAACCTTAGGAGCCAAATGTGGCCCAATGAAATCAAATTCATCAAAAGAAACATGTACAGATTCAACAACTCTAAGTGAAGTTTTATTATAAACTCGTATGCTTTTGAAAACTTGGCATATCCTAAAAATTCCTTCATCACTTTTGGATTCAAACTTACCTCTATGTTCTCTACCATTGTAAAGAACATAGCATTTACAACCAAATATTTTAAAGAATCCAATGTTGGGAGTTTCCTCTCCATATTTCATATGGAGTTTTGTTATGAAATTTATTTATGATGGACTGTTTTGTGTGAAGCAGCAAGTGTTCACACTTCTCCCGCCCAAATACATAGGCGCGGCTTCGCAATCATTGTCTTTCCCGCTTCAATGAGAGTTCTGTTTTCCTTTCAAAGAACTCCATTTTGTTGAGGTGTGCCAACTCAGAGAAATTGTGACCAATTCCATGGTCATCACAATATTTGGCCACACCATTGTTCTTGAACTGTTCCATTGTCCGATCGACATCGAGATATCATCCAACTTCCGAGTCCGTAGTCTTCGAAGAGTTCAGAATGATGTCATATGCTTCATCTTTGGAGGACATCATTTCTACCCAAGTAAATCTTGAGTAATCATCAACTACAGAGTATACTTGCCGCCACCAAGACTTGTAGTAGTTACAGTCCAAACAGATCCATGTGCAAGAGCCAGAGGTGCAGTTGTTGATAGGCAAGGCTTGCTTTTGAAGGAAGATTTATGTAGTTTGCCCAGTTGACATGCTCTCAGAGACTCGGTGATTCAATGATATTTTAGGCAAACCGACAACTAGATTGTCTTTTGATAGCTTCTCCAGTATTTGAAATTGAGATGACTAAGCCTTTTGTGCCACAACCACCTTGTCGTTGATGACCTAGCAACCAAGCAAAGATTTGATTTTCTTCCAACAAAGATTTAGGTCAACAAAGATAGACATTCCTTTTCGAATCCAATAGATAGTTGAACATGTCTCATTGTCCTTTATGAGACATTGACTAGAGGAAAAGCGACATGTTAGCCCTTTATCACAATTGTGATATGCTTAGCGGATTGTGCTTTAAACCTTCAACTAGAGAGACTTTGTTGATGGAGAGATTGCCTCGATTATACTTCCATAACCAATGGTCTTCCCTTTGAGTTATCTCCAAATATGACTCGAGGGACCTTTGCTTCAACAATGCTTGAAAGAAGATTTGGATCACCAGTCATATGCTTTGAGCATCCACCTGTCTAGATACCATAGATCTTTCTCTTCTTCATTGATACCATGAAGCATTCCCGAAATATAGACATTTAAGAATATGGTCCCCTTTTATTTTTGGGTCCTCAAGGTTAGCAACCTTTTGGGATCCACACTTGTTTAACCTTTGGAGGAGTAAATCCTCTAGATTTAGGTGTGAATCTCGAAGGCATTCATGAATCTCATGACCATGGCATTTGCGAAAGAGCATTTGTGAAATCCTTCAACATGAGTAATGATTTCTTTTGAGGCTTCTTAATATCGTAGCCTTTGGAATGATCTTTCTCGTCGATAATTGGCCTATAGGACTTAGGCCGAAAATGCCTTTTCTTGTTGATGTTAGGTTTACCATAGGTAGACCTTTATCAAAAGATTTTGTATTTACAGCACATGTCCTTTAAGCTTTTTATCCCTGGAATTCACTTCTTTTACCCTTTTATAGGCAAGTGTTGGGATCAGTCTTGCCTTTGACAAATTTAATAGGTTTGAGCCGAGAATTCCTAGACTTGCTATTAGTCATCCCTGTTTTCTTAGGGTGACTAATGGCAGGTTTTAGTTGCTCGACTCACTATTAGCGAGTCAATGCCGCGATTGCTTTCTTTTGGACTTGTCTTTTGTGTCCTTGGGATAAACAAAAGGAACTTTGTTAAAGCCAAGTCCTTGCCTTTTGGGAGACTCGCTGGTCATAGGAACTTCTACAACCAATTCTTCAAAGAATCACTTCGATGTCTCATCCTTTTGAGAACTAGAAGAACTACCTACTTTGAACTCACTTTGGAAACCAATGCCGTCATCTAAAGTTTTCTCGGTTTGAAAGAATGGCATCAAAGTTTCCTTTAGAGTTATTCCAAGTATTGACAACCTTTTGAAGGTCATCTTTCTCAATTTATCTTCTTGATGTGTTCAAGTAGGAAATCCACTTTTTCATCAAAGCTTTGTTCTCTTTTTGCAATTTGATACTTTCACTTGTCGTCTATCAAGATCTTTGATCTTAGACATCAAGGTTGATTTCTCGTGAGACGCCTAGTTCATGCTTCTTGGCTAATTTCACATAGGCGCTTTGAATTTTGAAAACTCTTCCAAAGATGTCTTTGTTAGCTTTGATGAGCTCTCCCTTTGATGGTTCATTGAGCTCATCATCATCATCACTGTCATCTTGTTGAAATGGTAGTGACCTCACCGAATCATGTGGTGACTCCCGGCCATAAGGCATATGTTGGCTTCTTCAAAGAAAGTCACAAGAGTCATCCTCATCATGTCTGTCACACCATGTAGGCGATTGCTTTCATCAATGTCTTCACCACCATCCCTTTTTGTTTTTGAAATTTAGTTTCGGGACGTTTCTTATAAAATTCATACTTTGGCTTTGGACATTTAGAGGCAAAATGGCCTGGTTTCCTACGCTAAAACAAACTAGCTCATTATCCTTTTGATGGTCCGATTTAAGGGCGAGAATGTTTTGGTTGGAGCTTGTTTTATAAGGAACGGCAGCTTTGTGAGAAGACCGCCTATGTGATGATGGTTTATTAAACCTTTTGAAACGTTGATATTTCTTTACAAACATAGCAAATGCTTTCGTAAAGAATATCATCATCTTCACCGGAAGTAGAAGGTGTTTCATCGTTTTGAACAGAAGGTTCAAGAGACATGGCCGGTAAGGACAAGTTTTTAAAACTCTTTTCCATTTCTTGAGCTTGTTGGATTTCAAGCTCATAAACCGAAAGACTAGCATAAAGGTTTCTAAGAGTCAATTTGTTTAAATCTTTTGACTCTTTCATGGCGATGATCTTAACATGCCATAGACTCGCCTAGTGCATTTAGAAATCTCATGTTTATTTCTTTCTTTTCATACTTCTTTCCTAATGAATAGCAAGAGTTGACTACCTCATAGAATCCGTCATAGGCACTTCGCAGAGACTCTTTGGGATCCTTTTGAAGGAGTCAAACTTCTGGATGCATATAATTTGTTGTTCTTTGTCTCGCCATCACCTTCAAGATATTCAAGGATGGCTTCCCACATCTCCTTTGTTGTGTCCAAGTTGATGATCTCCGATAAGTACTTATATCAACACACCTGGTAATGATGTTGATGGCCTTTCCATCCAGAGCATCATTCTTCTGTCTTCATCATCCCACTCTTCTTCCGGCTTTGGTACTTCAAAAAGCAGCTGGATCTACCGCGCCGGTGTATTAGGCTTCATTGGAATTCTGGGTCCATCTCGTGACACATTTCCACAAACGTTTGTCAATTGAGTTCATATGTCTTTTAACTTTATCTTTCCAGATGTCAAAGTGAACTTCATCCAAGACAGACAATGGTTCACGTTTGAGGTTTCCAACATTTGGTGAGCACCATGATCTTTAATCTCTCAAGAGGTTAATCTTGGAAAAACTAGTTTTCAAAGAGTTAAGCTCGATACCAATTGTTAGGTCCAAGGTTGCTCTATATAGGCTAGAAGGGGGTTGAATAGCCTATGTCCAATTTTTGAAATTGATTCAAAAATCTTACTTCACTAGGTTTTATAAATTTTGGGCGGAAGACTTGTGAAGCACAGACAAGTTGAGAATGGCCGATCTTGGCAGACAAGATCAAGCTTCTTAACGATTGGAAACTGAAATTTAAAGCAACACAATCAAATCACAATCACACACAAATAGACAGAATATTTAATATGGTTCACACTTATAAATAAGTGCTACGTCCACAACCAAAGTGGTCAACTTTGGATTTGAAAATCGTGTACTAAGTTTTTCCACTAGATATTTTACAAACTAAATCTCTAATGGATTGTGTACAAAAATTTTGTTGACCAAGTTTGTGTGGGAGAATTGATATCAATAAGATACAATTCTCGTGAGCTATGAAAAGCTAGGTGTTGCAATCAATGAAGAGCTTTTAATGGACTAGAAGTCTAAGTATGAAGCTCTTCAAAGAAGGTAGTACAGATAGGACGTTTAAGCGTTAATGCACTTGAAGAAGATGAAGAAGATTCAGAGTTGTAGTTGTTGAAGTGTGTTGAATGCAGCAATGGAGTCTCCTTTTATATGCAGGAGAAAGCTTGGAGCCGTTGGAGGTCTTCTAATTTGAATTTAAGAGCAATTAATGCTCTAGTCCTTGTTGACTCTCGATAGGCCGGCCCGTAGCTTGCACTGCTTCCCGACACTTTGCTAAAAATAGGCTATTCAGGTTGTGTGGAGGAATGTACTTTTCTCGAGTGTATGCCAAGAATGGAAACCTTCATTGAATGTGATTTGCAAAGTTAACGTTGCATCGAAGTCAATGAAAGCCTCAAATCAGACATGT